>CM018682.1:51106530-52564030 GCA_009363875.1 Mikania micrantha | reverse complement strand
ATACAGACACTTTATTGATTTCTGTTTATGAAACTATGTTTACAATTCCGCTGCATGATTATGAAAGTTTTTAGTTTGAGAGCTATGTGTTATGATGAAAACCAACCTCTGTGAGGTGCCCGGTTTCGGGGCCCCACACCTTATGTAAGTAAGGTTTAGTTGTGATTATCTACGGGATAAGGGTTTATAAACGGTTGATACATTTAGAATAGTTAGAGAGAATCATAGCAACACATTAGTAAAATCTAGGACACTTAGTTGCACACCGAGACCAAAACCCTAGATACGTCTATTATAAATACTTATAATATTCGAATCATTTTAAAACAACTCAGGCACTGAAGATACTTAAGCTACAATTAAAGAGCACGTAGTATCTGTTGTGAGTCATTACATAGCGACACAGGTGAGTTCATTGCCCCTTTTTCTAAACATTTTTGTTTTAAAAACAGGGGGCTGAGAAGCATGCGTAATCAAAATAAGACACTCCTTTTTTGTGAAGTGTGTAGGAAAACACTTGTCACAAATATGTGAAACACTCAATAAACTGTGATTGAGCTCTTCAACATAATACACATCTTCAAAACTGAGAGTTCCGTTTGTAACTATGCCTTTCATGCTTATCTTTCCTCCCTTGTCTCCCGCAAAAGATACATATCCTCCATTGAACAATGTAAGTTCATGCAACTGAGAGAAATCCCCAGTCATATGCCGGGAGCAGCCACTATCCACATATCAAACATTTTTGAGCTTATTTGGATGTCCCTGCATTTTACACACAATTAATGAGAGATAGGTACCCAACCCACAACAGGTTTAGGCACAAGAGAGACACCATGTTCTTTCTTGTGAACCCATTTAGGTTTAACTGGTTTGCCCTTATCAATCTTTCGCCTTGCACCACTGCCATGGTAAGCTGGTTTTAATGGGGTTCTCACTGGTGGATCATTTTTCCACTTTGACCTGTTTTTAACTTTAGAAAAATTTGAATTTTGTTTTTGAAAACCTGATTGATGTTGTTTAAATGACTTGGTCCTTTTGGCAGTGGAAGGTTTCTGAGATTCTTTCTGAGGAGTCACCCTAGGCTTTAAGGATTGGTCAGTCCTTATTGATTTGAAAGTGGGTTTGGCCTTCGATGCGACCTTCTGATTCTTTCTATAAAAGAATTCAGTAGGTCTGTGCAGACAGTTTCTTGCAATGTGGCCTGGTCTACCACAAACAAAACAACATACCTTCTCATGAAATTCCTTAGGGTCAAAGGGTTTTACATCACAGTCACTGTGACTAGAAGATGAGCTTGTAGAGGCTTGTTCCAATGACCTAGTTAGAACAAAAGGTTCACAGTCAGGGTTCAACTATGAACCTGCCTATTTGATGATTGTGTAATGACCCTTGTACTCATGATGCAAACACGAAGATATTGATTCCAAAATAACATCATTCTTAACAAGAGTTGGCTTAAAGCTTTTAGACATCTCATTGGTTTTAATTTTAAATTCATTAACTTTTCCAACAAAATCAGTGTTTGAAATAAAAGGTGATGTTCCAAAAGATGTTGAACAATCTGTGCTCCTCCCAATACTTCTTTCTTCAATTTTCCCCCTCACACCTGATTCATTTAAACTATCTGCACACACCTCAGAATCATCAAAAATATTGGGGCTGGTCTTAATGGGATCTGTTATCAAACGAACTGGTTTGCTAGAACCAGTGGTGAAATCAAACCTTTGGTCAGATTTCAACAACAGATCATCAACAGGTAATCAACATATGTGTTGATATTGGGCATGATGGAGTAATTGTGGTTAAACGGAGGTTTGACCTCCGTAAAACAAATCCCAATTTTTGACTTTCTCCTACATTGGACATCAATCATTTTGGCCACTGCTGTACTACCATAATCATAATTATCAGCTTGAATTTTTGATTTAGACAATTGAGACTTAAGGTGCTCCAACTCTGAAGTGAGCTCATCTATCCGACGCCTCGTGCCACGATAGTTGGACTCTTTATCACTTAATAACTCTTTTAATTATGAAATATCATGCCTTTCAGCGTCAAGTTTCTTTTTGAAAAGTGCCTCATTTTTTAAAAATTCAGAGTTAAAGTACTTAAGTTTGGTGACCTCTTTGATCAAGTCCGCATTATGAGACCCATATCTAAAGACTTTATCAATGCAAGAAGTGGAACAAAGATTTTGGTTTACCTCATTCTGCTTTTAATCCACCTCAGCCATGAAAGCGTGACTCAGAGTTAACTGCAGTTCCTGCACTTGATCACTCCAATCATAGGAGTCAGTTTCTTGAGTCACCAGTGCCTTAGACGAGCTAGCACCTCCTCTAGTAGCAGTAGTCATAGCCTTCTCTTCAGGCTTCGTCTCTCCTTCGTTAGCCACCTTAGGCAGATTGCATTCTCTGGAAAAATTACCATGTTGATCATAGTTGTTGCATCACAGCTTTGACTTATCAAAACCCAGTTTTCTTCCCGGGTTGTTTCCGAAGCTGTTCCTTCCATTCTTTTTGATGAACTTCTTTGCTCGGAACACCGCCGTTGCCATTTGCCAAGAAATATCCATCTCCTCAACATCTGCTGGATTTATCTGCTCTAGATTATCCTGAGTAAGGTTGGCAGGTGCTAACTCTCCATCTTTGAATGCGTTATAAATGTTCATAAAACCCTTAAACAGAAACATATTTTCTTCACTCTCAGGACTGATTTTGGGCACTGAACTGGCTTGCCCATAAGATAGGAATGCAGTCTCAAATGGAATTGACTGAGATGAAGGGGCTTGATAGTGCTGCAACCTTGAAGTTTGGAAGTTAATGGTTGACAAAAGAGCAGCATTCTCTGATGCTTGTACAATGCCCATGGAGCTTGCATGATTGAAAGCTCCTTGCTTGTCATCCATGTCATAGGAATTGATAATTGAGATCAGCTCGCTTAGGGAGGTCTTGTACATATCTTTTGTTCTATTGATTGTGGTGCCGTTGGAATTCCAATTGTAAGGCAATGTGTTCAAGAGCTTCTTGTTGACCTCTCCTTTGGTCATCTCAATCCCAGCACTAGTCATCTCAGTCATAAGGTGAGTGAAACGGTTCCGTTGAGCCTCCAAGGATTCACCTTTGATATGATTGAACATATTGAACCTCTGCCTTAGCATATCTTTGCGACTCTCTCGCATATCTTCATTGCCTTCAAACCTTTCAACCAAAGCATCCCAAAATTGCTTAGCTGTCTTATGTTCCTTGAAACCATGAGCAACATTAGTGGATAAAGCCATGGTGATTGATGCATATGCTTTATCATCCTTCTCTATCATAAGAATGTCAGCTTCCGTATACAGTTCAGGATCCTTGGGAATTAATCCATTGAGTTCACAATGGTACATGGGCACATGAGGCCCGTCTTCAATTGACCTCCAAAGTTTTGGGTCAGTGTACTTGATGAATGATTGAAATCTGAACTTCCAATTTTGAAAGTTGTCTCCCGACACGAGCATAGGTGGCTTGGTTCTGGTGCCGATCTCATTGTCCAAGTATAAGTTCACGAGGTCCTCAAGAGTTCAAAGTCCCAAGCAGTGCACGAAGTAGAAGCTGTAATCGAAGATTTAGTATTCGAACTAACAAGTGCACTAGATGCCCACTTGTACTTGAACTTGTCTGTGTACTCGAAATCAAGATATACTCGACATTCGTTGTGTATTCGAAACCAAAAGTGTGCTAGAACAACCCAATTGTACTCGAACTACCTGTGTATTCGAACCTCCAGCTATACTTGAACTTCAATGTGTATTCGAAATTCCAATCTGTAATCGAACTCCCTAATATGCTCGAACTCCCAACTATACTCGAACTCTCTAACTGTATCCGAAAAAATGTTCTTGAAATTTTGAACTCGAAAATACTTGAAAATTTTCCACAGAAAAATTTCTAAAGGTTTAGAGTCTCAAATTTCAATAGTAGCTAGATGGTGAATAGAAGAACAAGAAAGTATCGAACTTGCACTGAAAAGCTTGTACCTTGATGTAGAAAAGAGCTCAAAGTTTCTAATACCACTTGTAGGTCTAGATCTTGTCAAGAATCGAGCTTTATGGCTCCAATCTGCATCAAAAGACTCTATAATGTGTGGAATCCATAATAGAATCCACAGAAGAAGTAGAAAGATGAAAGCTTTGTATATTAAGTGAAGTTCACGAAAACAGTGACTCAATACGTCTAGAGAGCACGTCTCGGGAATCCAACCCTAAAACAGTACAAAATACGTCTATATATACTATTCTAGGAGTATTCGAACCCTATACACGAAAATGGTTCGAGTACTCGAAAATCTAATGTACTCGAAAAACACTGTACACGGAAATCACAAAATTAGGTGTTCATCTTTAGTTGGGCTCTACAATAATCATCATCCGGGTTACCAGTGTAAGCAATGCACAGGTTGCAGGAGATTCAGGCATTGGGTCAACAACTGCAGAAACCTAGTTACCCAGAACAGGAATAACAATGCAGTGGTGATGCCAGCTGCTAATATTGATCCCAGATCTTGCTACACCTGTGGCGAACCTGGTCACTTTTCAAGAGATTGTCCCAAGAGAGTACAACCGAGAGCTCAAGCTCCGAGAGAACCAACCTTCGCCTTGGGAGCTGCTACTACATGACAGGACCCGAATGTGGTCACTGGTATGTTTCTTTTACATGACTTTTATGCATCTATTTTACTTGACACTGGTGCGGATCTGTAACATCCCTGTATTTCAGGTTGTCCGTACATGTTTAATTGTACTGTTACGACCTGATATGATAATTATTATTGATGATGAATTATTGGATGTCATTACTGATATTGGTATACATATTGAGAACATATAATTATGAGCATAAACCATAGGAAGTTTAGTTGAAACACGACTAAACAGAACCAGAGAGTTTATTGCAGTTGAACTCACATGTAATGGTTTGTGGATTTGGATTGGTATTGGTATAGGATTCTATAACCAAAGATAGGCAAGGATATAATCATGGTCTATCGAAGAGGTGGTGGGACGGTGGTTGAGGCAGTTGTGACTGACCTCTACATATGCCCTATACATAAGCCATCTTCGGTTTATCATGATTATATCAGTGTTGAGGCTTTGGTGAGGAGAATCCGAGGTTTTGGTTTGGAATGAAAAGGAATTAGGAGTTGGTTATTGTTTGGTTACTAAACATAGTCAAGGACACATGGTCATGGTTTATCGAAATAGCGGTGGGACGGTGGCAGGATAGGTTGCGACCTACTCCTACCTATGCCCTATACATAAGCATATTTCGGTCTATCACGGATGTTTCAATGATATGGTTTAGAGGGTTTTGGATTGGGAAATTATAATATTAAAGATAATAAAAAGGCTGAAAATAATTACACGATGGTGAGGTTACGATCACAACTTAAATGTGAGTATTAATTAAGAAATATTAACTTAATAATGTATTCGCGTGGGTGATGATTCTCACGAATATACTTATTGGGAATAATATTCTGAAATGATATTCCATAAATCGTAAATCAAATCGAAATACGATACGAGCATTGGATTCGGAAAGGTGACGATCTTTACGAATACGTATGTAAGTAACGCGTTTCGACGAGATAACGGAATAATATTTTAACGATATTTAAATTATTAAATAGAAATTTAAAACGTTTATTAGGAATCAAAACCTAAGACGGATTCGAGTAAATTGTTTTATTAATTAAATGCTTCAACGAAAGAAAACGAAATCCTTTTTACGCAACGTCTTTAATTAAATCATTTTATTAAATCGAAACTTTGTTATTTAAATTTTTTACGTTTAAATATATTTACGAGCAAGACCGAGCACTTTATAATATTTTATGCGACATAAACGAAACCGAGCACGCGATATAAGGAAGAAGACTCTTTTCTTCTACCTCATTTCCAACAAACCCTTTCTCTCTCTAACCCACAAAAATCGTCACTCTCTCTCTCACCTACTTCTCTCTACAATAGCTTCACCATTTCTCAACCATTTTTGATGATTCTTGGCTCAAATCGACCACATAACTAAGTAGATCAAGGCTACACGAAGAAATCTAACAAAAGATCGAGATTTGAAGGTAGATCGAGCATCTACTTTTCGGTTCTCTCTCTAACAACAACCAGATTAGCTACTTACACTTTAAACGATTTATATACTTGTAAAACCCTAAAACGCATGTGTCTGAGTGTATGGAAGCCATACGTGAACCTGCAACCAACTAGGATCAAGTATGAGGATGATGAGCAGCCATGGGTTGCTGGTTCGCGAATGGGAGGTCGGCCGAACCTTTCCCCAGCTGGCTAAGCCTTCTGATGGCCGAACCCTACCCCCGATGACCTGTATGAGCTGGTAACAAGGGAGCCGAACCCTAACCTAGCCGAACCTCACTTTCTAGCCGAACCCAGGAACCCTACGAACCTATTTCAGCTGAGCATGAGGGGAGCCAAACCTGGGCTAACGGGCCGCGAACCTAGCTCACGAACCCTGGTTCAACCGAACCTACAGGGAGTTCACGAACCTCATGAATCACCGAACCACTAAGTATGCAGTGAACCCATAGCTCAGGAACCTTGATGGTTCTAGCGAGCCTAGACCACGAACTTGCATGCTGTATCACGAACCCTATGAGCCAAACCTAGAACCAGCTGGCCGAACCTAATGAGTGCCACGAACCTGTTGCTTTGGCCGAATCCCTATCATGAAAACCCTAGCTGGCCGAACCCTAGACTACTTAGTACCATGGGCAGCGAACCTTAAGGGGTTAGGCGAACCTGTAGGCTGTTAAGCCTAAACCTTGTCAAATTAAGGTTAAGCAAAAAGGGTTTTGGAACTAAATACACTCATGCATGCATGGATACTTTGGGTCACCACCTTTTATAATATACATAAACTTTAAATTATGAACTTACATGGTTTGAACCTTTTATGAGAATAGCTTAAATATGACATCATTAAACTTAAAATGGATTTTATAATTTAGATAGTGGTGGTGGAATTAAGTAATCATGCATGTATGTATGTAGGTGTGTATGAATAGAGACAATATTTTCTTTTAGCATACCTATCTATGAGGAGTATGCATATGCATTCACAAGTAATTATCAACATTAGATAATTGAAACTAACAAGTTTAAATCACATTGTTTTGATGATCATCGATAAACTTTAGGTGTTACAAGTTAACTTAGAATAGATAAACTAAGTAACTAAACACTTAAGGATCTAAAAATGGACACTAAATTGAAATGAAACAAGTATGCTTATGAACACAAACACACAATAATTACAGGTTGTTGAGTTTTTTTGGATTTCACATACGCGAGCGCGCATATTACAAGAACTCTGATTGTAAGGAACTCAGGTAAGTTCTCATAACCTCCTTTTAAAACCATTTTGTTTTTAAACTCGGAGGTGGAACATGTATACCAATTTAAATATTATTTTGATAACACATGGGTGACACATGGATTATCAATATGATATTCACATTAATGGATTATTATTGATTATGGATTGAGATGGATTATTACTTATCCGTGAGTCATTGATAGTTGAGATGACTTAGGTCCTTCGCAATGATTGAGTTACTGTTGGTGAGTTGACTAACGTCCTCCTCAGTAATTCCACTATTGGTTGACTTGACTACGGTCCTCCGCAGTGCACGAGGACACTTATAGGAATATCGTTGGTTGGGTTGACTAAGGTCCTCCGCGATGATTCCGCTGTTGATTGAGTTGACTGAGGTCCTCCGTGGTAACTTATATTGATATGATTATGATGATTGATGCTAATTGAATTGATGTGATTGGTTGACCTTATGTGGATAATTATTTGTGATTATTGTGTAGGTGATTACTTGGATTGTTTGGATGTGGTGTTTGTTGGATTTTGCCAGTGTTGGATTATTTCGCAGGTGCACATGTGGATTCTCTCGGGGAAATTATAAACTTTCTTAAACCCATTTATGAACTTTCATAAATGTTTTATAAACATTTTTAATACATAAAACTTATGATTTCTCACCAACTATTTCGTAGTTGACACTTGATTTTCTACAAGTTTCAGGGAACGAGGAGAAGTAGCTAGAGTAGGATAGCTCTACATCTTTTGGACATCATCACTTAGGGTCTTGGACTTAGCTAAAATAACTAAAATTCTGAAGACTAGAGTTTAGTTAATTTAGCTAAATCCTTTGTGTATTTGATGTAACTAGCTCATGATGAACATGATTTTTGATGTAATTAATTTGGTTTATTAATTGACATGTGATGATTTAATTAGATGTCCACGAGCTATGAACAATCTACACATCCCTCGTGGCATCCTGACGTTTCCGTCAACGGTCGGGGTGTTACAGGATCAGAGTTTTATCTCGGGCGACTTTGCATGCAAACTTAATCATGTTGAGTAATCTTTAGACTCCCTTTACACTATAAAAGTACAAATGGGAAACAATCATGGTGACAATACGCGTTATAAGGAAGAAGATTATCTTCTTCTTCCTCATTCCTACATCCCCATTTTGCTCTCTAGAAAGCAAATCCCGTCACCCATCTTCTCTTTAACTTCTCTCTAACGTAACTCCTTCGTTTCTTGTCGGAATCGCGAGATCTTGGCGCATACACGACCGCTTGATCAAGAGGAACAGGACCGTACGAAGAAACCATACATTTGATCCACGAAGTGAGGTAAATCTGAAGTTTTATTCATGGTTTAGTTGTAGATCTCAAATTCTCTAACTTGTTGATACTTTAACCGAACTAAACTTTTAGAATCACTTAGTTAAACGGTTGTGGAGTTTGTGAAAACCTTAGAACAGATCTGCAGCCACTTTGGAGTTGATGGTGTTGCAGGTAAACAGCAAAGTTCGGTCGAAGTGCTGCTCGAAACACAGGTTCGCCGGAGATTAGGGTTACCGAGCCTAAAAGGGTTCGTCTAACCTAGCTATGGTTGAACTAATAAAGTCCCGAACCTTTGATAATCTGACACGAACCCTGGCACTGGTGAACGAACCTTTATATGCCGCGAACCTAGGCTTAGCCGAACCCTAGGAGTAGCGAACCAGGAACCTAACCCACAAACTCACGATGAGTGAACCCTTATGCCTTGCAAACCTGAGCTCTGAGGCGCGAACCTGTGAGGCACTTGCCAAACCATTGTTAGGGCCGAACCCTGTTGTGGAGCGAACCTTCCTCTACATGGCAGCGAACCCTACTGGCCTAGCCCATGGGGACGAACCTGGAATATCCACGGATCCCTAACAGGCGAACCTTGATGTGGTGCAGCTCCAAGGGTAGTGAACCTACTGCCCAGCCGAAGCTTTCTTCTCGAACCAAGGTTCCTTGGCAGCGAAACTGTATAGCCCATCCACATTGAACCCATGGCTGCGAACCTATGATGTGCCAAGAACCTTTCCATCCTTTAGCCGAACCATATTGCTCATTTAATTGAGCCTTTTATTCTGCATGCGGCGAGCCATGTGGAGAATGCCATGAGTCACGAAATATCATGGGCCGAGCCCATTGGGCCTGGCCGAACCTGGGCCGGGCTTAGGGCAACTAGGGCTGAACCTATGATCATGAAACCCAATCTTAACGGGCTAAGAAAGGAGCTACATCAATACATATAAATTGTGATAAACGAATAATATGGGAGATGATATAATCATGCATACATGATGAAATATAACGACCACCACCTTTTTATAAATAATGTAAGTTGGAAATATGAAAAATTATAAAATGGTAATATTTTATGAGTATGACTTAAACAAATAATTTCTTTAAAAAAAATTGAATTGATTTTTAATATCTTAAAGCTTATGGTGGTCTAATTAATTTAAAGCATGCATGTGGGAACAAACATATGTGTGTGTAAGATAAGGGTTATCAACTTAGAGCACAGTTATCTATGTGAATGTACTTAAAAAGTTCACAATTTATTCATCATTGGTGGGAGATTTAAAACTAACGTAATTAAAACTTCATCTTGTGATAATTGATAATGAAATACTAGGTGTACCATTTAACCTAGAGCAAATAAACTAAGTTAAGACAATACTTAGGGATTTAACGTTAACACTTATGGATAGTTGACTTAAATAGAACACAAATACTTATGAATACGAAACGCATGATAATTACAGGTGAGTGAGTTGTTGTTGATTTGTACTCGCGAGCGCGCATTTTACATACACACTGATTCTAAGGACTCAGGTGAGTTCTCATAACCTCCTTTTTAAACTGTTTTGTTTTAAAACTCGGAGTTGAAACATGTATACCAATTTTAAATATTATTTTGATAACACATGGATGATACATGTTTATCAATATGATATTCATATTATGGAATTATCAATATTTATGGATTATCACTGAATATCGTATATCCGTGTGACATTGTTATTGGCTCCGGTCATTAACAATGATTACACATATTGCCACTTGGATTATCACAACTCCATGAATCATTGCCTTTAACTTCGGTTAATTGCTTTGATTTCATGTATTGTCATGTGGGTTGCTTCCACTCCATGGATCATGTCTTTAACTTATGTTAATCACATAAATCCCATGTATTGTCACATATACTATTTGAGAATATTGAAGTTTGAGATTGTTGAATGGTTATGTGATTGATTATCTATAATTGTCTATGATTAAATGAGATATGTGACTATGTGTTGGTTTATGTGTTTGGGTTTTGTGATGGGATGTTGTGTTGGATATTCTCACAGGTACTCATGTGGATTTTCTCAAGAAACTCTAAACTTTTAAAATCATTTTGTAAAACATTTTTAAATATAAAAACTTATGATTAATCACCAACTACTTTGTAGTTGACACTTGATTTTCACATGTTTCAGGTAATGAAGACAAGTAGGTTGAGGAGGATGATCTCTTCTATTTTGGACATCATCACATAGAACTCTTGGACTTAGCTAAATAACTGAAATTCTGGTGATTAGAATTTAGTTAGATAGCTAAATCTCTTTTGTATTTGATGTAACTAATTCATGATAGACATGATTTTTATGTAATTAATTTGGTTGATTAAATGATATGTGATGATTTAAATTAGATGCCCACGAGCTTATGAACAATATACACATCCCTCGTGGCATCCCGACGTTTCCGCCATCGGTCGGGGGGTGTTACAATTTTGATGAGAAGAGTCTTTCAACTATCATCCTAAGGAATAAAGATGATATCAATGATGTGGACATGATCTTGGACTTGATGGATCTGCTAAAGTATGGAAAAGAGGACATGATGAGATTGCACAAGTCTCCCATCAATGTATATGGGATGAAGAAGCAAAGCCTTATACATGCATGGTTGCGTATGCCATCGAGTTAAAGCTTTACGCTGGAGCTGGACCACATTCAGTCACCCTTCCTATCGGTTGACTTTGCCAGTCTAGGGGAGTTTGTAGAGCCCATTTCAAGATGAAGACTGAAAAACCCAACCATAGAAGATCTGAAGTCCAGATTTTGATCAGATTTTTGTTGTCTTACGAGTACATAGATTTCGTATACATATGTATGTCGTGTACTCGAACTTATTTCGTATAGTAGTTCGAGTTCACCTAGACTTAGTATAAATAAACGTATTTTGTACAAGTTTAGGGTTGGATTCCCGAGGTGTGCTCTCTAGACGTATTGAGGCACATTTTCGAATACATCACTGAATATATAAAATTTTTGATCTTTCTTCTTGTTCTTCTTATTTCTTTGACTCTATTATGGATTCTGCACATTATAGAGTCACTTGATGCAGATTAGAGTCATAAAGCTCGGATCTTGGTCTGGTTTGGGACTTACATTGGCAAATGGCCATGGCAGTTTTTCGTGCCAAAAAGTTCCCCAAAAAATATGGGAGAAACAGTTTTGGAAACAACCGAAGGAAGAGGCTGGGATTTTATAAGTCAAAGTTGCGATGCTACAACTGTGACCAGACGGGTCACTTTGCGAGGGAGTGTAAGCAGACGAAGGTGGTGAAGGAGGGAGAGAAGAAGCCTGATGAGAAAGCTGCAGTTGGGGGAAGTGCAAGCACATCCAAGGCATTGGTGACACAGGAAACTGACTCCTATGATTGGAGTGATCAAGTACAAGAGCTGGAGATGACCCTAAGCCACGCATTCATGGCAGAAGTGGATGAAAAGCAAAATGTGGTAATTGAAATTCTTTGCTCTACTTCTTGCATTAAGATGGTATTTAAGTACCGGTCTCACAATGAGACCCTGATCAAAGAGGTCACTAAATTGAAATATTTTAACTCTGAGTTTCTCAAAAATGAAGCAATTTATAAAGAAAACTTGTGGCTGAGGGTCGTGATATTTCAAAATTGAAAGAACTTTTAAGTGACAAAGAGTCATAATATCGAGATCCTAGACGCAAAATCGATGAGCTCACTTCTAAACTAGAACAGATTAAAACTCAACTTTCTAAAACCTCAGTCAGATGTGAAAAATATGACTATGCAAGCAAAGTTTTAGAAGACATGATCAGTATTCAGTATTGGAAGAAAAGGGGTAAGGTTCTTGGTAATAAGGAATGTGAGCCTCTTTTTAACCACAATTAATCAAGCATGCCTAGAATCAACACATTAGTTGATGACTTGGTTCTACAATCTGATCATACTTTTGAGTTTTCTTCTAAACCAGTTTCACTTACAGTTGACCCATGTTTGTTTCTGATGATTTTGAGGTGTGTGCATATAGTGTAAGTGATACAGGTCTGAGGGAGAAGAATGAAGAAAGAAGTGCTGGGAGGAGCACAAAGTGTTCAACATCATCTAGCAAATCACATTTCATTTGAAAAACTGATTTTGTAGGAAGATTTGATGAAATTAAAATCAAACCAAATGAGATGTTTAAGAATTTTAATTCTACTTTTCTTAAAAATGATGATGTTTTAGAATCAGTTTCTTCTCCTTTAAAGCAGGTGAACAGGGCTCATTCCACGATCACCAAAGAGGCAAGTTCAAAGTTAAACCCTAACTGTGAACCAGAAGGTCACACCCAAGGCCAAACCTACCAAAAGATCGATGAGGACTGACCAATCCTCCAGGCTTAGGGTGAAACCTCATAAGGTACCTCAAAATCTTCCCAGTGCCAAGAAGGCCAAACTAGTAAAATAAAATTAATCTGGTTTTCTTAAACAAAAATCAAAGGTTTCTAAAACTAAAAGCAAACCATAGTGGAAGAATAAACCACCATTGAAACCTCCTTTAAAACCATTTCATCATGGCAGTGGTGTAAGGCCCAAGATTGTCATGGCCAAAACCAATCAAGCCCAAAGGGGTTATCAAGAAAGGACCCAATGTTTCATCTGTACCTAAATCTGTTATGATTCGGATACTCATTTCTCATTGATTGTGTATGTTATGCAGGGACGCAAATAAGCTTAAAAATGTTTGGTACGTGGATAGTGGTTGTTCCCGGCATATGACTCGGGATTTCTCTTAGTTAAATGAAGTCACACCTTTCAATGGAGGATATGTCTCATTTGTTGGAGACAAGGGAGGGGAGATAAGCATGAAGGGCACAGTCACCAATGGAACTCTAAGTTTTGAGGATGTGTACTATGTTGAAGAACTCAATCACAGCTTATTGAGTGTTTCTCAGAAGTGGATATGTAGTCTCATTCTAAAGCCCAGATTTTTAGTGCCAGAGAAGTGGATCTTGCTGAGGACTACGAGAATCAACAACGCCTATATCATCAATATGAATTCTTATTCATTCACTGAAAACACCCGCTTTTTTTCAAAGGCACCAGAGAATGACTGTCTACTTTGGCATCGCCGACTGGGTCACATCAACCTGCAGATTCTGAACCGACTCTCTAAGGGAGATCATTTATTGGCTTACCTTCTAAAGACTTCTCCTCAATTGTGTCAAGCGGAAGCAACACAAGAGACCCCACAAGCTTAAACTGTTCAACTCAATGTCATCAATTCTGCAACTCCTTCACATGGATCTCTTTGGACCGGTCAACGTAATGAGCATCCGGAAGAAGTCTTAATGTCTTGTTGTGACAAATGATTATTCCAGATTCACTTGGGTGTTCCTTCTGGCCAAGAAAGATGAGACACCAGAGATCCTGAAGAAGTTTATCACCCTGATCGAGAATCAGAAGAATCTAAAGGTTAAGGTGATCAGAACTAACAATGGCACTAAATTTAGAAATCAGACACTTAATGATTTCTGCGATGAGAAGGGAATTGCTCGACAGTACAGTGCAGCTCATACACCTTAACCTTTAGATTCTTCTGATTCTCGATCAGAAAGTAAAATCAAGTTAATGATAACATATGATGGGAAGTGTTAAACTCAATCTGAATAGATAGTGTACAAATATAGATTTTATCTAGCAAACAGGGCCGAATGAAGACCGCGACTCACGAGTGTTAGCCAACTTAGGGGCTAACACTAGTATTTACACGCACAACGAATTCTTTCAAACACATATTTACAAGCTGCAAATACTATGAAATCAATACAGGATCGTGAAAAACAACAAGTATAAACAAAGAGCGCGTGCATTCTTATTCTACTTAGTCAATCACTACGGACACAAGGTGAGTTCATTTGTCCCTTTTCAAACTTATTTGTTTTACTTCGGGACTGAGAAGCATGTAAAACATTTTAATAAACTATTGAAATGTCATTTAATGCTTTTATACTTAAACATGATGCTTACAGTGAGACTTGATGCTTATGAAACTATATGCTTAAACTTGAGAATTGATGCTTATGAAACTATATGCTTAAACGTGAGACTTGAGGCTTATGAAACTATGTGCTTAAACGTGAGACTTGATGCTTATGAAACGATATGCTTAAACTTGAGACTTGAGGCTTATGAAACTATGTGCTTAAACGTGAGACTTGATGCTTATGAAACTATATGCTTAAACTTGAGACTTGATACTTATACTATGAAATTGATGATGAAACTATACGTGGATGCTTGAAACTATATGCTTGACACTATGATTGCGCGCGAAATACTAAGCATGTATCTAATCATGGGCTACGCAGTTGCTAAACTTCTGTTATAGCAGAGCTTGTACCTATGTATTGAGATTCATGAAAACTAAACCATGACGAGGCTAAGCTATTATCTATATAAGAGACATGTAATTGCTAAACTTCTGCTAGAGCAGAGCTTTTGTCTGCTTATATGAGATATGTAATTGCTGGATTGTTTGTGTATGCATGGCTTGTGTCTATGTATGAGATACGTAATTGCTAAACTTCTGCTAGAGCAGAGCTTGTATCTTGTATAGGAGACACGTAATTGCTAGACTAAGCTTAACTAATTCATGAGATACGTAATTGTAACACCAGTGCCGGACGTGTTCCGAAACAGTGATCGCAACAGTAAACTTGAACAGTAACTCAGGTACACATTACGTGAAACTATGTTTATACTATTGATACATTATGATTAACACGAGACTATTATACGATTGTCTGAAATCTGATTAAAACCTTAGGGTTTAACATGTCAGAAAACATGTCAGACAACACAGTGTTGAAACATAAATACTTGATGTGATACTATTTTGTATAAACGTTTGTGAGGTTAAACAAAACGAAACTTTAACGGTTATTGTGACGGAATGCTAAACCGAAGAGTTATTCGTATAGGTGACGATCTGTACGAATAATTCTGAGGGTTTAACGTTCTGAAATAATGACTTAACAGTAGAAAACAAGAATCAGAAAGCCAAAACATCGACGTGTTCGTTCGAATGACGATTCGAACGAATACGCGCGATGGCGACGCGATCTGACGAAACGAAAACGAAAACGAATGACGATACGATCGACCATAAATTTAAGGAAATAAAATATTTCCTATTTTACAATTTTGAAACTCATCATAATTAAGTAAACTAAACTATTTTATTAAATAGCGAAAGAATTACTAAAACGCGTAAAATATTATAATTCGATAATTAAATAAACGCAAAGATAATTAAAATAATTTCAACTGATATTCGTATTCTAAATATTCTAAACTATTTCTTTTTATTTAAATTTACAAAATACGTGCGTAACGATTCGGAAACCCGACGAAAACGCGAACCGAGCAACCAAAACGAACCCGAACACCCACGGGGTATTTAAACCCTAAATGAGACATTAAATTCATTTTGCATCATCTCTCTTTCTCTAAAATTCTCTCAAACCGTCACCACCATCTTCACTCAAGATCCCAACTTCAAACCACGAGATCTCCTTCAATTCTTGACGAAATCACGTGATTCTTGCGCCTCAACGACCATCTTGTAGCCCTCTACGAGAAAGTACAACTCATCTGAGCTTTGGTCCAACCGATTTTGAGGTATGACTAAGAGAACATTACGGAAATTAGGGTTTTCATGTCAAAGTTGACTCAACCCTCTTAACCGGCCTAGAAACCTACCCGCGCACACCTTGCACCATTTCGAACCTATATAGGCAAGACAACAACATGGGTATGGACAAACCAAGGACCCGAGCTGGGTCATGGGGGCGAACACACAGGGTTCGCGGGAGTCAAGTTGGGCCGAACCTTAGGGTCACCGGCGAACCTGTGTATGCTGAAAGGCACGAACCATCACCAGTCGAACCTATCCTTTGAGCGAGTCTCTTCGCGAACCCTGGGGTCTGCCGAACCCTTCGGACATCTCACGAACCATGCATGGTACCTACGAACCTGCTACAGCCACCTTAGCCGAACCCTAGTGGACCACGAACCTCTATGATGCTGTCGAACCTTTGCTCCTGATTGGCTAACCCACATGTGCCTGACGAACCCTCATGCTGTTCCCGAACCCCCCTCCTATGGGCATGCATAGCCGAACCCTTGTTCATGCAGGAACCGAACCATTTGAGCCACAGCCGAACCATTGATTGAACCAGCCTGCGGGGATGCCGAACCTATGCTCATCCAAATGTGGCAGAACCTTTGGGCACCAAGGGTTCGCTGCCATATCAAATCTTGTTCGATCGACTCAAGTTCAACTTATTTCAGTTATATGGATCCAATTATCCCACAATTTCTAAGGCCCATGATCCAAATACAGGCCCAACAGTCTTAAAGTCGGCCCAGGTCCTACTAATTCATTCGATCATTGTGTAATGTGATCCATCTGTTCAACGCATCAACGGCCCATATGACCTTCGGCCCAATTCCAGATAGCTGGCCCAACCCTTAACCGGCCCAACATTACTCTTTGGTCCACATCCTTGAATTCGGCCCAAGTAGGGTGGGTTAGCCCATGTAGTCACCCAGCCCACGATACCATTCGGTCAATCCACAGCAAACGGTCCTAACAATTTGATGGGGCCCATGTCAACTATTCGGCCCAAAGTGATTCTCGGCCCACATGGTTAAGGTCCAATCACAATTGGTTAGGCCCACAAAGCCTATAAGACTCATTCGACTTAGTTCGGTCCAACACGAGGCCCAGAAGGTTTAAGTGTCAATGATAAAAAAAGCGTTAATCCAATAGGAGACAAACGGGATGATTAAGAGACAAAAGTCTATAACATTTAATTTACAAACCTAAGTTTATACATAAAAGTTTGTTTTGTCATTATAGTGAATTAAATGGCTATTTAAGGACAATAATCTTACAAAACAACTTAAACTAGTGGGAAAAGTGTAGCAAGTCTAACACAATTATGCGGGGCCGAATGAAGACCGAGACCCAAGTGTTAGCCAACTTTAGGGCTAACACTAACACATGCATGCACATGAATCATTACAACAAATACTTATAGCCTACAAACACTATGAAATCAATACAGGAACGTGAAAACACAACAAATACAATCAAGGAGCGTGAACATCACAGCAAAGGGCAAACAAAGAGCGAGCGTATTCTTGTTTTACATAGTCAAACACTAAGGACACAAGGTGAGTTCATTTGTCCCTTTTCAAACTTATTTGTTTTACTTCGGGTCTGAGAAGCATGTTAAACATTTTCACAAAATTATTGGAATGTTATTTAATGCTTTAAACATAAACTTTATACTTATGTTGAAACTTATTGGTGGAACTTAGTAATCATTGAAAAGCCTTAGACTTGAAACATATACATGAGACTTGATACTTATACTCGTGAAACTTTGTACTTTAAACATTGTTGGAGATTTATGAGATTTGATGCTTAAACTTGTGAGACTTTATACATCAAACATGAGACTTGAATGCTTAGACTTGTGAGACTTTATACTTCAAACATGAGACTTGAATACTTAGACTTGTGAGACTTTATACTTCAAACATTAGACTTGAATGCTTAGACTTGTGAGACTTTATACTTCAAACATGAGACTTGAATGCTTAGACTTGTAAGACTTTATACTTCAAACATGAGACTTGAATGCTTATACTTGTGAAACTTGATACTATGAACTTGAGATTTGATGCAAACTTATGCGATTTGTGATGAAGCATTGTGTGAACATTTAAACTTTATGCTTGAAACTACAACTTGCGCATGAAACATGGTACATATATCTAATCATGGGCTACGTAATGGCTAAACTACTGGTAATCCAGAGCTTGTACCTATGGATTGAGATATATGTAAAACATAAACGTAACGAGACTAAGCTATTACCTATATAAGAGACATGTAATTGCTAAACTACTGGTAGTCCAGAGCTTTTGGTCTGCTTTTATGAGGTATGTAATTGCTAAACATAAACATTACGATGCTAAGCTATTATCTATATAAGAGACATGTAATGGCTAAACTACTGGTAATCCAGAGCATTTGTCTGCTTATATGAGATATGTAATTGCTGGATGACTTATGTATGCATGGCTTGTGTCTATGTATGAGATATGTAATTGCTAAACTACTGGTAAACCGGAGCTTTTATCTTGTATAGGAGATACGTAATCGCTAGACTAAGCTTAACTAATCTGTGAGCTACGTAATTGCTAAACGACTGCTAGTGTAGAGCTTGTACTCACGTATGGGATTAGGGACAGCTAAACTATGTGCGTGTGAAACTTGATGCTTGATAAACATACATTGAAACTAACACTTGTAAACAATATAGACTTGTAAACTTTGAAACACACAACAAAAGCTTTGTGAGGAATGGGTTGATTGGTAGGTAAAATGCTTAATTATCATTAACAACAGTGTCATATCCGGATTAGTATGTGGTGGGATGGCGTCTGGGCGGGTTGTAGGCTCGACTTAGGGGTATGCCCTATATATAAGCATACCGATTTGGATATTACATGTGGAGTTAATGAGGTTAAGGTTTTACCGAAGGAGGTTTGTTAAAACTATTTTAAACTTATAAACTTTATGAACTCACCAACCATTGTGTTGACCTTGTTTTCTTACATGCATTCTCAGGTGATGAACAGGCTTAATCTAAGGATTTGGATTGCATACTAGGCGGCCTAGATAGAGGACCTAGTAGACTTTTGTGAAGCACATCTTTTGTTGATGATACACATTACTTTTGATATCTTGTACATATACAAGATATAAATATTTAATTCTTTTGTTAGGTTTACTTAGTTAAATTGCAGAACATTGATATTGTAATTTAACTTTGTAATCTTAGTTATCATTTGATTGTGCTTAGTTATTCTTAAACATTGATGCTATGTAAACAATCGGATCATCACGATTATCACCCGCGATATCACGCCCCGGGAACCTTCCGCCTGACGGGGACTCCGATCCAACCCCACCGACTCGGGGTGTGACAGATTGGTATCAGAGCTCAAGGTTATAGAGAATAATAGGTCATCTACTTAAACGGTTTGACCTAGACTATAACTTAGGGACCCTCATGTAGAGAACTTAAGACTTAAGCTTGCATTATATTTTCTGCATTCGATCACTGCACTAACCAAATACTTTTGGTTATGATCAGAATGCAGCCGAGAAAACAACCTATTCCGCAAGTCTCTGCTCCTCACTCTTCGATTCCTACACCACCTGATTCACCACCGCCACCTCCACCTCCTCCACACTCTCCACCACCGGGTTCAAGCACTGCTCAGACATAAGATCCTGCTACCATCGTCTTGGCGACACTGCTGAGTACCCCAACTGACAAGCCAACTGAAAGATGTCATTCCAGAGATGATAAATCGGATTCAGGGGCATGGCAACACCTCTGCCCATACCATCGGAGAGGCTAGTGGAAACACTGGTCATACTTCTGACTGCTCCTACAAATCCTTTGTAGGATGCAAACCTCCAAGCTTTACTGGAGTTGAGGGAGCTGTTGAGCTGATCCAATGGCTCGAGAAAATGGAGAACACTCTGGACATAAGCAGTTGTCCAGAACACCATAAAGTTCTCTATGCAGCTGGTTCATTTAGTAAGCGAGCACTGACATGGTGGAATGCTCAGATCCGAGCAAAGGGAAGAGATGAGGCAATGGCGATGCCCTGGGCAGAATTTAAGCTTTTTCTGAGGAATGAGTTTTCCCCGAAACATGAACTGCAACAACTGGAGATTGAGCTCTAGAATCACGAGATGAAGGGAGCTCATCATATGACTTTTACCAACCGCTATCATGAACTGGTAGCCCTGGTGTCAGAGATGGTGCCAACCTTGGAAAAGCTAATTGATCGCTATGTAGCAGGATTACCTTCATGTATACAAAGCGTTGTACTGGCTTCATATCCTGCTACTTTGGAGTCAGCCATTTCCCTGTCTGCTAAGCTTACCAAGGTAATGGTAAATTCTGGAGTCTTAAAAGATGAGGCTGGAAAAGCCAAGGAAACAACATCAAAGAAACCCGAGTACCACCAGAAGAAGAAACAGAAGGTCGTTAAAAACTATGTGGCCGTCACCCCTCTGCGACAGGCACCTGCAGCACCTATCAATCCTGCTACTAGGGGTTATGGGGGAGAACATCCCCAGTGCACTCACTGCAAGTATCATCATCCTCCTGCTGCTCAATGTAGGAAGTGCACAAACTGTGGTCGGTTTGGCCACTGGGTTACCAAGTGCCGAGTTGCTATAAACCAGGCTACTAACACTGCAGCAAGAGCGCTACCTCCACCACCACCACATAATCCAGTCAACAACAACAGAGGATGCTACACCTGCGGGGAAACGGGTCATTTCTCCCGCAACTGTCCTAAGAGAGTGCAACCAGGAGCACAAGCACCTCGCGGACAAGCTTTTGTTATTGGAGCCAATGCTGCACGCCAAGACCCTAATGTGGTCACTGGTACATTTCTTTTACATGACTCTTATGCATCTATACTATTTGATACTGGTGCATACCAGAGTTTTATTTCATCTGATTTTGCACAACAACTTAGTCTTACTGAGGAAACTTTAGACTCCCCATGCATTATCGAAGTAGCGAATGGGAAACAAGTTACAGTTAGCACTATACTTAGGAACTGCCCACTTACACTCGTAGATCATACATTCACCATCGACTTGTTGCCGATGGAGTTGGGCAGTTTCGAGATCATCGTGGGGATGGATTGGCTCTCACTCAATTGAGTTGAAGTCATCTGTTCCGAGAAGATACTTCGGATTCCAGTGATGAATGATCGTGCATTGGAAGTTCGTGGGGATCAAGCAAAGCGAAACGTAAAGATCATATCATGCATAAAAGCGCGTAAGTGTCTACAAAAGAAGTGCATAGCTTTCTTGGCTCACGTGGTGGAGAAAGAAAAAGACAAGAAAACGATACAAGACTTGCCGATTGTGAAGGAATACCCTGAAGTGTTTCCTAAAGATCTACCTGGTTTGCCTCCTATGCGACCGGTAGAGTTTCGTATTGATCTGATTCCGGGAGCAACACCTGTTGCTAAATCTCCTTACAGGTTAGCACCTTCGGAGATGCAGGAATTATCTAACCAACTACAGGAGCTACTTGATAAAGGTTTCATCCGACCGAGCTACTCACCTTGGAGAGCTCCGTTCTGTTCGTGAAAAAGAAGGATGGATCTTTTCGTATGTGCGTAGACTACAGAGAGATAAACAAACTAACCATTAAGAATCGGTATCCATTACCGAGGATTGATGATTTGTTTGATCAATTGCATGGAGCTTAATACTTTTCAAAGATCGATCTGCGTTCCGGATACCACCAGCTCAGAGTGCAAGACGAAGACATACCGAAGACGGCGTTTCGTACCAGATACGGGCATTACGAGTTCATGGTGATGCCTTTTGGTTTGACAAATGCACCTGCGGTTTTCATGGATCTCATGAACCGAGTGTGTAAACCATACCTAGATCATTTTGTTACTGTTTTCATTGATGACATATTGATCTATTCTAAAAGCAAAGCAGAACACGAGCAACATCTCAGAACGGTCTTGGAACTGTTAAAGGAAGAGAAACTCTATGCCAAATTCTCTAAGTGTGAGTTTTGGTTAAAAGAGGTTCAATTTCTAGGGCACGTAGTTAACAGTGAGGGAATACATGTTGATCCTGCCAAGATCGAGGCAATAAAAGATTGGGACACTCTGAAGACACCGACGGAGATACGTTCTTTTCTAGGCTTAGCAGGCTATTACAGAAGGTTTATCTCAAACTTTTCTAAAATAGCTCTGCCACTCACAAAGCTAACACAGAAAAGCAAGCCGTTTGTTTGGGAGTGAAAGCAAGAAGAAGCCTTTCAGACTTTGAAGCAAAAGCTATGTGATGCTCCGATCTTATCTCTCCCAGACGGGTGCGATGACTTTGTATTGTACTGTGATGCATCCCATCAGGGACTTGGTTGTGTACTTATGCAGCGAGACAAAGTTATTGCGTATTCTTCAAGACAATTAAAGATTCATGAGAAGAACTACACTACTCATGATCTGGAACTGGGAGCCGTGATATTTGCTTTAAAGATCTGGAGACATTACTTATATGGCACCAAGTGTACCATATTTACTGATCACAAAAGTCTGCAACACATATTTGATCAAAAGGAACTCAACATGTGGCAGCGACGATGGGTTGAGCTTCTGAATGATTATGACTGTGTAATCAGGTACCATCTGGGCAAGGCAAACTTTGTAGTTGATGCCTTGAGCCGGAAAGAACGTGTCAAACCCTTGCGCGTCAGAGTGATGGGAATGACTATGCAGACAAGCTTACACGACAACATTATGCAAGCACAACAAGAGGCGATTGAACGAGAAAACTTGAAGAAATAATTGGATTGTGGAGTGGAAAAGCAATTGGAAACGAAACCTGATGGACTTGTTTACGACAAGGATTGAGTATGGATTCCTGCAGTAGATGAGTTAAGGAAACTTATATTGGATGAAGCACACAAGACCAAGTACTCTGTACATCCCGGTTCTAATAAGATGTACCAAGACTTACGGGAATCTTATTGGTGGCCGAGTATGAAGAAAGACATAGCTGAGTACGTTGGTCGATGCCTTACGTGTGCCAAAGTGAAGGCGGAACACCAGAAACCATCAGGTTTACTGGAACAGCCTGAAATTCCACTATGGAAGTGGGAACAGATAGCTATGGACTTTGTTACTAAGCTACCCCGCACTTCAAGTGGACATGACACTATTTGGGTTATCGTTGATCGATTAACCAAATCTGCTCATTTCTTGCCGATGCGAGAAACTTACACGATGGATAAACTAGCGAAGCTTTACATCAACGAGATAGTGGTACGCCATGGTGTGCCATTGTCTATCATTTCAGATCGTGATAGCAGATTTACATCAAGGTTCTGGCAATCATTTCAGAAATCTCTGGGGACGCAATTAAACCTGAGTACAGCTTATCATCCACAAACGGATGGTCAAAGCGAACGTACTATACAGACCCTAGAAGATATGTTAAGAACTTGAGTTCTAGACTTCGGTGGTAATTGGGATTCTCATTTACCATTGATAGAATTCTCCTACAACAACAGCTATCATAGTAGCATCGGATGTGCACCGTTCGAGGCTCTCTATGGTCGCAAATGTCGATCGCCGATCTGTTGGTCGGAAGTGGGAGATAATCATGTCACCGGGGCAGAACTTATTCAAGAAACAACAGACAAAATAGTTCAGATACAACAACGGTTACAAGCAACACGAAGCAGACAAAAGAGCTATGCCGATAAACGGCGCAAGCCGTTGGAATTTCAAGTGGGAGACCGTGTTATGCTAAAGGTTTCCCCATGGAAAGGCGTAGTCCGTTTTGCAAAGAAAGGCAAACTAACACCACGGTACGTGGGACCGTTCGAGATCATCGAACGTATTGGTCCTGTGGCGTACAGATTAAGCTTACCAGATGAACTTAGTGGTTTACACAACGTGTTTCATGTCTTAAACTTGAAGAAATGCCTTGCCGATGAAACTCTTATCATACCAGTTGAAGAAATTCAATTGGATGAACACTTACGTTTTATTGAAGAACCTTTAGAGATTATGGATTGCAAAGTTAAGAAACTGAGGCGAAGCCGTATTCCGATTGCTAAGGTTCGATGGAATTCAAGGCTCGGACCCGAGTTTACTTGGGAACGTGAAGATCACATGAAGAACAAGTATCCCCAACTCTTTACAGTGGAAGCCGTACCGAATAACGAGTCTTAAATTTCAGGACGAAATTTCTCTAACAAGGGGAGATTGTAACAGCAGTGCTGGACGCGTGCCGGAACAGTGATCGCAACAGTAACTCGTACAGTAATTCAGGTACACATTACATGAAACTATGTTTATACTATTGATACATTATGCTTAACACGAAACTATTAGGCGATTGTCTGAAATCTGACTTAAACCTTAGGGCTTAACAGTCAGAAACATATCATACAACACATAATCGAAACACGGATACTTTATTTGATGTTTTTGGGTATAAACGTATGTGAGGTTAAACAGAACGAAACCATAACGGTTCTTGTTACGGAATGCTAAACCGACGAATTATTCGTAGAGGTGACGATCTGTACGAATGATTCTGAGAGTTTAACGTTCTGAAATAATGACTGATAAGTAGAGAACAAGAATCAGAAAGTTAAACCATCGTCGTGTTCGTTCGAATGACGATTCGAACGAATACGCGCGATGGCGACTCGTTCTGACGAAACGAAAACGAACACGAAAAACGATACGAACGAACGTAAACTTAAGGAAATAAAATATTTCCTATTTTACAATTTTGAAACTCATCATAAACAAAATTAAACGAAACTATTATAATAATTCGCGAACAAATAAACGAAACACGTAAAATAATGAAATTCGACAAATAAATTAACTAAACGAAATCTAAAATAATTATTAGAATTAAATACCACCTAAATAGTTAAAATAAACTCTTTTTAATTAAATTACGAAAAATGCGCGTAGCGGTCCGGAAACACGACGAAAACGTGAACCGAGCAACCGAAACGAACCCGGATACCCTCGGGGTATTTAAGCTCTAAATGAGAGCATTTATTTCATTTGTCACAAACCCTCTCTCTCTACCCTCCCATTCCCGTCACTTTCTCTCTCTAGAAAATCACCACCATTGTTGAACTTCAAAGCTTCATATCTTCTTCATTACACAACGAAATTCGGTGATTCTTGGACCTAAACGAAGATCTTGAAGCCCTCAACACGAAAGTACAACTAATCTGGTCGTTTGTCCAGCCATTTCTGAGGTATGAAGCCTTGTACCACATAAAAACATAGGGTTTTCGGTCCTTGTTGTTAAAAACAATATCTTAGCTTGTTAGCGATCATGTACATCGACCCACACACCCTAAAAAAAACCTTTCTGGAACACTGTTGATGTGCGAACGGTTCTGGAAAACCGTTGCTCGACGAAAAGGATGAACAGGTTCGTCAATCTGGGCTGGCCGAACCTTCTTTGCAGGGCTGCGAACCTATTCTGAGCGAACCTGTCTCATTACGACCGAACCTTGTTAGCCGAGCCTTCACCAAGAAACGAACCCTGCCCTGACAAGTGAACCTTGCTCGTGTGAGCGAACCATGCAGCCCCGAACCTTATTCCAGTGACGAGCCTACAATGCACAGCTAAAGTCAGCCGAACCATGCATGGGCGCCGAAACCCCCATGCACACCGAACCTTTGATGCTTGGCGAACCTAGAGGCTAACGAACCTGACTTGATTCACAAATCCTCTGGGTGTATTTTGGCCGAACCCATGCGGCCTGCCATGCCCTAACCACGAATTTGTGATGCATCCTAGGCCGAACCTATGACAAACCAACGAACCCTAAGCTGCCGAATCCAAGAAAAAGGGGGGGCTGCGAACCTCCATAACCGAACCATTCATCACACGGGACGAACCTTCCTCACACGAACCTTACTCACGAACCATCATGTGTCGAATCTCCTACACTTCCGGCCGAACCTAGTCTCGATAACTAAAAGGGTTCGCTGATCAGGAAAAAGGCCCAACATACATATACACACGGCCCAACATGAACCCTCCGGCCCAATGCACTTAGCCGACCTAACCTATCATCGAACAAGCCCAAGAGTTAACCCAATTGTCCTTCGGCCCAAGTTAGGAAACCCACTCTTGTTCGGCCCAAATCAATTGCTAGGCCCATTCCCTATATTGGCCCAAGCCCAAATGATGGATACACTTAAACCGTTAGGCTTTACAAGGATAATTTTATAGTTATTTATTAACTATGAAAGCAATTATCAAAATATTATAAATAGTAAGAGTTTATAATCTTTAAACGAAAGTTTAAGTTATATAATTATGAACTATAGAAGTTCAAGATTATACACATAAGAAAGTTAGATCAAGTTAATGATAACATATGATCGGAAGTGTTAAACTCAATCTGAATAGATAGTGTATAAATATAGATTTTATCTAGCAAACAGGGCCGAATGAAGACCGCGACTGACGAGTGTTAGCCAACTTAGGGGCTAACACTAGTAATTACACGCACAACGAATTCTTACAAACACATCTTTACAAGCTGCAAATACTATGAAATCAATATAGGATCGTGAAAAACAACAACAAGTATAAACAAAGAGCGCATGCATTCTTATTCTACTTAGTCAATCACTACGGACACAAGGTGAGTTTATTTGTCCCTTTTCAAACTTATTTGTTTTACTTCGAGACTGAGAAGCTTGTTAAACATTTTAATAAACTATTGAAATGTTATTTAATGCTTTTATACTTAATATACTTAAACATGATGCTTACAGTGAGACTTGATGCTTATGAAACTATATGCTAAAACTTGAGACTTGATGCTTACGAAACTATATCCTTAAACATGAGACTTGAGGCTTATGAAACTATGTGCTTAAACATGAGACTTGATGCTTATGAAACGATATGCATAAACGTGAGACTTGAGGCTTGTGAAACTATGTGCTTAAAGGTTAGACTTGATGCTTATGAGACTATATGCTAAACTTGAGACTTGATACTTATACTATGAAATTCATGATGAAACTATACGTGGATGCTTGAAACTATATGCTTGAAACTATGATTGCGCGCGAAATACTAAGCTTGTATCTAATCATGGGCTACGTAATTGCTAAACTTCTGCTATAGCAGAGCTTGTACCTATGCATTGAGATACATGAAAACTAAACCATGACGAGGCTAAGCTATTATCTATATAAGAGACATGTAATTGCTAAACTTCTGATAGAGCAGAGCTTTTGTCTGCTTATATGAGATATGTAATTGCTGGATTGTTTGTGTATGCATGGCTTGTGTCTATGTATGAGATACGTAATTGCTAAACTTCTGCTAGAGCAGAGCTTGTATCTTGTATAGGAGACACGTAATTGCTAGACTAAGCTTAACTAATTCATGAGATACGTAATGGCTAAACTTCTGCTAGAGCAGAGCTTGTATCTAGCCATGAGCTACGTAATTGCTAAACTTCTCCTATAGCAGAACCTGTACTCACGCATGAGATTAGGGAAAGCTAAACTATGTGCCTGTGAAACTATGATGCTTGTTAAACTTACTTTGAAGCTAATACTTATGCATGCTATAGACTTGTAAACTTTAACACATAAAACTAAAGCTATGATGAGGAATGGGTTTAATGGTAGGTAAAATGCTTAATTATTATTAACAACAGTGTCATATGCGAATTAGTATGTGGTGGGACGACGTCTGAGCGGGTTGTAGGCTCGACTCAGGGGTATGCCTTATATATAAGCATACCGATTTGGATATTACGTGTGGAGTTAATGAGGTTAAGGTTTTACCGGAAGAGGTTTGTTAAAGCTATTATAAACTTATAAACTTTATGAACTCACCAACCATTGTGTTGACTTTGTTTTTCTTACATGCTTTCTCAGGTGAAGAACATGTTTAAGCTAAGGCTTTGGATTGCATGCTAGGCGGTCTAGATAGAGGACCTAGTTGATTTTGGAAGCACATGTTTTGTTGATAATACGAATCACTTTTGAATGTCTTGTACAGATTACAAGATAGAAAACATTTGATTCTTTTGTTAGGTTTACTTTGTTAAATTACTAAATATTGATATTGTAATTAAACTTTGTAATCCTAGTTTAATGTTTGATTGTGCTATAGTTATTCTTAACATTGATGCTATGTAAACAATCTGATCATTACGATTCTCACTCACGATATCGCGCCCCGAGAACCTTCCGCCCGACGGGAACTTCGATCCAACCCCGCCGGCTCGGGGTGTGACAAGTGCCAACTCTAAGCATTAACAAGAATCATCCAGTGTAAAATATTATTGGACCTCTTTCAAAAGGCGTTCTCACCCGGAGCTGATCCATTCCAGTCAGAACACCTTGCCTAAAGGAACTATCACACGAAGTCAATCAGGTCCAATTAATTCTTGTTTGTATTCCTATTTTATTTCACAAGTCGAAACCAAGAATGTGAAGATGGCACTTAAAGAGTCAAGCTGGGTCGAGGGGATGCAGGAAGAACTGATGCAGTTTCAGAAGCTCAAGGTGTGGAATATGGTTCCGTGGCCCAAGGGGAAATTGCCAATTGGAACCAGATGGGTTTTCAGAAACAAACGTGTTGATTCGGGTGTCATCATCAGAAATAAAGCAAGGTTGGTAGTTCAGAGCTTCTACCAACAGGAGGGGATCGACTATGAAGAAGTCTTTGCACTGGTCGGAAGACTTGAAGCTATTCGGATCTTCTTGGCCTATGCTTCCTTCATGAACTTCACTGTTTATCAAATGGATGTGATGACTGCCTTCTTGTATGGAAAGGTCAAAGAAGAAATCTATGTTTGTCCGGGCTTCGAGGATTCATAGTACCTCGACCATGTCTACAAGTTAGACAAAGCCCTTTATGGTCTTCATCAGGCACCGCGAGCATGGTATGCTACACTTACAAATCATCTGCTTGCTAATGGATATACCCGTGGAGCCATTGATCAGACATTGTTCGTTTGCAAGGATAAGGATGATTTGATTCTTGTCCAAATCTATGTGGACGGCATTATTTTTGGTTCCACGAGCTCGGTGCTATGCAGAGAATTCGAGGTTGTGATGAAGAAGAAGTTTGAGATGAGTGCAATGGGGAAGATGACCTTCTTCTTGGGTCTCCAGGTAAATCAAGATTCTAAAGGTGTGCAGATTCATCAGGGCAAGTATGTTACCGATATTCTCACCAAATTCAACATGTTGGAATCAAAGCCCGCATCCACTCCCATGGCTGCTTGTCCCGTCTTAACTTCGGATCCTAAGGGTGAAGTTGTTGATTAGCACCTTTACCAATCGAGGATTCGCTCGCTGATGTACGTGAACGCTAGCCGACTAGACATCATGTTTTTTGTATGTCAGTGTGCTAGATATTAAGCAAATCCGAAGGCTTCTCATCTGATTGCTGTCAAGAGGATCTTTCACTACCTCGTCTGGAAACTTCGTCTCGGTTTGTGGTATCCTAAGAACTCTGAGTTTCGTTTATATGCTTACTCTGACAGTGATTTTGGTGGTTGCAACTTAGACAGGAAATCAACCACTAAAGGATGTCAATACTTGGGAGATCGCCTCGTCTCGTGGCAATGCAAGAAACAGACAACCATGTCTACCTCCACTGCGGAAGCTGAGTATGTTGCTGCTCCCAGTTGCTGTTCTCAGGTTATATGGATGCAACAGCAAGTTCTCGATTACGGTTTGAACTTTCTTGACTCTCCTATTTATTGTGATAAAGAAACTGCCTTAAAGATTGTCAAGAATCATGTACAACACTCCAAAACTAAACACATTGACATCTGGATTCACTTTATCCGCGACTGTTTCAAATGGAAACTGATTCATCTTGAAAAGGCCCACACAGATGATAATCTGGCGGATCTTTTCACAAAACAGTAGGACACAGCTCGATTTCACCATCTGCTTGCCTCTCTCAAACTAATAAGTTTTGATTAAAACATTTTTCAAAATATTAAATATATGAATAAGAGAGAAGTAAGGAAAATCAGATAAACGGAAGAATGTAACAACTATTTGACTTTTTGTATAAGTCTTAAAGTCAAAACAAGATTGTGTTTCGATAAACTTTAAATTGTTTTGAAAAACTCGGGTATTTTCCATGTTTTGTGCAAACAAAGAGCGGGAAATACTTACTGAAGCATCCTTTATTTTGCGTAAGCAAAGACCTGGATGTGTGACGTTAAGGCCAATGTGTCTGTAGATCAGTAAAGTAAAAGATGCCAATGAGCACAAAGATGATAGAACCCCTTCTTCTTCTAGGTTATAATCTAATAGATCTGTTATTTTTTTTTCTCATCTTAAACTCTGTCTAAACAATTTAAGTTCGTTGAAACATAATCAAAGTTTTAAACAAAAGATTTCACAAAATTGATAGGTTGCATGTTAATCTGGTTTCACTGTCTGATTGATAAACTTCCCGAAAGTATTTACAGATGAACCGTTAGAAATTTTTTTATCATAAGTCTTATTTTTGAATTAGGGATTAACGAGTGGAAATTATTGGTGGGGTATAATTATTTTCAGGTTGGGTTTCCATAAGAAATTATTTTAAGGTGGTCAAATTTCTGACACAGATTTGATCCCACGAAATTGACCCGACTCAACTTTGAACCCGTCCAAAGTTTCTGAGTTTATTTTATTCTATTTTATTTTATTCTTAGAAAAAGTTCAAAATTTTTAAAAAATAATTGTTCTCGAATTTCATACTCGAAAATTGTACACGATTTCGAATAACATAATTTTCGAGTACAGTTACATTCTCTCTCCGCGATCTCGATTTCTGTGCATTTTCTCAAAAATTCACTCCGACCATCTTGTAGATCCCACTTAGGCGACCCTAGGTATAGATTTTGATCCAATTCTAACCGCAAAATAAAAAGTTATGGGGCAAAAACCAAAATCGAGTACTTGAGTCCGTTAAATGAGAGAATCTTGGACATATCACCTCGAAAAACTCAAAATTACAAAGGGATCTTCTTATATGTTGGTCGCCTACTAATTCCGAGTATTTGAAGTATAATTAGGAGTTCTAATGAGCAAAATTGAGGGAGTTATGAAGTTTTTAAAGTTATCGAAATTTTGAATTTCGAATATAGGTTTCGAGTACAAATTTCGAGTACATAATTCGTGTACAGCCTAATTTCGATTACCACCTAATTTTTGAGTACAACTCCATTTTGGATTACAACCTAATTTTCGCGAACTCCGAAATTTCGTGTACACTCTAAACTTCGTGAACTCCTGAAAACGTTGAACTTATTTTGACTTTGTGATTTTTTTTAACTCGTTTGACTTAGACTTGGACTTTGACTTTTGACCCTTGACTTTGGACTTCAACTTTACTAACTTAACTTGTTTTATTTCAGATGGCTGACTTAAGATTCGCTCCGGACCACAACATGTCCGCATACGTCGGAGATCCACCAGAAAAGCACTCGATGTTCAACAGATTGGTAGAGGGGCTGATCTTATCACCAGTGAATTACGCGATCATTGTAGATCTTTGAACTTGATCTTCATCGTATAACGGAATCCTACGAAAAATCAAACACATGTGGAATTTATGTTTGATATATAAGAATCAAAGAAGAACAAGCATTCCAATAATCATCTTCATCTCATTAATCAATCTCAATTGATTACAAGTCTCACACAGAGAATTACACAAAGAATTTCTAGAGGTTTTCTGAAGTTATGACAAAATCAGACAAACCTACTATATATACAGACTGCCAGCCGAGCCTATTATAGCCGAGGTTCGCTGGGCTAACCTAGCCAGCCAAACCTAATAGGTTCGCCGAGCCTGCTAAGGTTTGTGAGCCAGATGAACCTAAGCCAAACCTATACAAAACTTTTACAATTTACATGTTTGATAAGCAACCTATTACAAATATGTACTAACAAACTCCCCCTTAATAGTTGCTATCAAAAACTTCAATCTTCGTCTTCATTCTTCACTTTGAACTTCACTTGTTTCTCCAAAAACATTATGAACAGCACGAATAACCACAGATCTTGGAATCTTCGATAATCTTTCAGCTTCTAGCTTGACATCTCTCTCATCCATCTCCTTTTGAACTTTCATCAGCTCAACATATAAGTAATCAATATCTCCCCAGTTGCAACCAGAATGTATACACTGTTTCCTTCAAAGAACCATACAGAAATGTAGACTTGACATCCAACTTAAAAACTTTGAATTTCTTGTGAGTACCAAAAGCAAGAAAAAGTCTAATTGCTTCCAACCGCGCCACAGGTGCAAACACTTCATCGTAATCAATTCCTTCAACTTGTCTGAAACCTTGAACCACTAAACTTGCTTTGTTACGAACAATTACGCCTCGATCATCTCATTTGCAACACCCATCTGGTGCCAATTTTCTTTTCACCTTTTGCCAAATCAACTAAATGCCAAACACCCAATTTATGAAACTGATTCAGCTCTTCTTGCATAGCTTCCACCCAGGCAGGCTCACGCAACGCTTCAGTAACAGTCTTTGGCTCAATTTGAGAAATAAATGCATAATGCATCCAGACCTCTTGAGTTCCCTGAGTTCTTTCTAACTCCACATACAAACTCGCCTTATTTGTAACTTGATGTCGTGTCTGTACTCCAGCATTTGGATTTCCAATGATCTGATCAACAGGATGATTTACATGGACTCTAGTGACAGGCACTTGCAGGACCCTAACATTATGATCAAGATTTTAATATTCTGATTAACATCTGGATCAGGAGAAATAGCATCTTCAAAAACATCATGATCATCATCAGATGAACAATCATCATTAATTACTTCTGAAACGCCTTCCTCATGTGGATCATTATCTTCAGCTTGATGAATATGCCCCATCCGTCTATGCCAAGAACGTGTATCTTGCTCAGTTGCCTTAGACACCAGATATGTCTCCACTTTATTCACCATCTCCGCCTTTGCCATATCAAGTACATACAAATCCTTACTCCGATCAGCAGTCATCAGAATCCACTCCTCAGGAATCTAAAATCCTTTCTTAAGTACATAACACCTGTCTTTATCAAACATCACTTTATATTCTTTGTCACAAATCTACGACACACCCAACAAGTTGTTAGTTAATTGTTTGAAGTAATTAACATTGTCAAATGAAACTTTACCATTCGTCAAACTACCAAACCTAGTAATTTGACCACCTTTGTCTCCTGCAAAGTTCACATAGCTTCCTTTCATTGATTTAAAATCTCTCAACAAATTCAACTCTCCAGTCATGTGCCGTGAACATCCACTATCAACAATCCAGCGACTATTGATATGGCCCATGGATGCCACCTGCACAATAAATTAAAACAAATCAGTATCAAAAGGGATGACTCCCGCCATTTCGGCGTCGAGTCTCCCTGAATGGACCCCTGCCATTCTGTTGTGATGAACTGCTTGAAGACCCATCTTCAATGTTTTCATCCTTTCTCCCATAAATTTGATCACCTGACCTGCATCTCAATTTCCAAAAAGATTTTGACTTGCCATTTTGTTTTGGAAATGATTTTGAAGAAAATTTGTCAAAGAAATCATCATCAGATGATGTCACCATTTTTACAAGCTTTTTCACATTCCTTTTGTTATCAAAAACTCTTTTCTTCTGATTCTTTTCTTCTTTTACCCAAACACAATCAAGATCAAATTTACTAAGAACTCTCATTTCTTCCTCATTAGTGTAGATGCATTGATTGTCCCTAGTTCTATTTTTGTACTGTTCTTGATGTATAAAGTTTAATACATTAATGGAAGTTGTCTTTTTATATTGTTCTTAATGTTTAATATTGAGTGTAAGTGATTGATTATATTTAAAGTTGAAGTGATAAGGTTAAAGACACATTCGGGCAAATGACTCTACTAATGAAGTCATTCGCCAAATGAACGCTCTAGCGAATGACATAGGCAAGCGAATGAGTCATTCGCCGAATGACTCTTTCGTTTGACATGTCCATTCGGCCAAGTCTTTCGCCGAATGAGTTGCTTCGGCATCTCATTCGGCCGAATGAAGATAGCCGATAAATACATGTCCAATTCATTTCAAACCAAACTTCTGAGAGCCCTCCTTCTTCCCAGAGCACCTAATGTCAAACCCTAGAAGATCTGAGCGGCCATTTTCTGTCCAAGATCAATTTTCAACCCGTGGTGTTGGATTCTCGATCAAACGTCCATCCTACACCTTCGGATCACCACGGTTGCTGTTGGTTTCGATTGGAAAACCCTGGAATAGGATTCCGCACTATTCCAGAGGCTGTCGGGTAGATATCCATTAGAACCGGATTGCATCCGAGGTAGAAATATGTCCTCCAAAATGGTACCAGAGCTCTGGCTCTTGATTCTACTCGATGTCCATTCAAAATCTTCAGATCTAAGATTGGATGTTCGTAACTTGCAAAAACCCTGAATTTCATGCTCTACAAGTCACTGTTTCATTCTAAATCACTTGGTTTTTGTGGTGTTCTGTACCAAATTTGGTGCATATAGCTGGTGAAAATCCAAAGTTATTGTGATTTTAGTTGCTGAAAATCTCAGATAGCCCGAATGAGCATGGCGGCCGAATAAGTTTGGCCGAATCACTCTCATTCGCCGAATAGTTCCATTCGACACATTCATTCGGCGAATAGCCTTCATTCGATCTCTCATTCGGCGAATAGGCTCATTCGATCCTTTCATTTGCCGAATAGGTTCAATCGCCCTGCTCATTCGCCCAAACTATCACACTCATTCTCATTCGCCAGACTTTGTTCATTCGCCTGGTTTATCTCATTCGGTCCCCGAAATTCGGGATTAGCATACTCATTCGGCCATGTGATTTGAATTTTTTCTAAGTGTTGGAAACTTTTGTTCATGACTCTATGGAAGACTTGGCACTGATGGCAAACCGAAACCATCGTATTCAGACGTTGTTGCTGACTGAAACTGAGACAGGGAACCCCAATAAAGTTCCCAAATTGCTATCCTTAGATGATTAGTCGCACTGGAAATACAGATTTGAAATTCACATCAATGGAGTGGATACTAACTTATGGATGATGATTGAAGGAGGTTATCTGAGGCCTCTGAATGAAGATGGAACTCCTATGCTAGTCACACGGATGACTGAACCACAGAGGAAGCTTTATGATTATGAGAAGAAAGCTTATGCTATTTTGTCTCAGTCCATTGCTACTGATATCTTCCATCAGTTTAGACAGTTTACATCTTCTAAGTATTTGTGGGATTCTTTGCAGCAGAGGTATGAGGGGAATGATGCACTGAAGAACATCAAGTCAAAAGCATTAAGGAAGGAATTCAACAGCTTCATGTATGTGGGAAATGAATCATTGGATGTTTTGATTGCAAGATTCTACCTTCTTTTGAGTGAGTTATTCAATCATGAAGTCAAGACTACTACTCAGGAGAAGATCCAGTGTTTGGCAGATGCTCTGCCTCCAAAATGGGAATCATTTTTGATGGTACTTAAGCAGAATGAGATGATGGCACATATGGACATAAATGATTTCATCCAGAAGCTGAAAGAGCAAGAAATAGAGAACAAGTTGAAGGCTAACAGAGTTGCTCAAGTCCAGGATCCCTCTTTGTACTATTCTACTCCGACTGTAGAGAAAGCATCTTCTCATGCTCCACTGAAACTGCTTTTGTTTCTCAGACTACTGAAGCTCCATCTTCCAATTAGATTCATTTCATTCAGTTATCTTCCTCAGCAAGTTCTCAAAAAGAACATCATCAACCAGTTACTAGTATGAAGATAGAGAATTTTGATAAAGTGACTGTAGAGATGGCCAAGGAGCACATGGGTCTCTTGTCTACTCTTCTCAGTTCCTATGATGGTTTAGTAGCTGGACAGATTGGCAATCCTTATCTGACCAATGATGATTATTCTCAGATAGATCCAGATGATATGGAGAGAACAGATATCATGTGGGCTCTTGCCAGTGCTGTGAGAAGGGCAAAGGAGTTTGTGAAAAGAACAGGAAAGGACATCAATCTACACAAGGAGTCTAAGTTTGTATTTGATATGGCATCTGTTACCTGCTACAATTGTGGGGAGAAAGGTCATTTTGCTAGACAGCACAAGCACCCAAGGAAAGCAGGAAACAAGAACCCTTTTCAGCATTAGAAGTCTTCTACAGCTAATCCAGAAAGAAGACTTGTTCCTATTGATTCTCCTGCACAAACAAGTTCTTCAAATGCAGGTAAAGCTTTGATGGTCCAGCAGGATGAAGGTGAAAATTGGGATTTTAGATTCAATTCTGAACAGGGAAAACAGGATAAAGCATGTGTTGCTGAGATTCAGAAGATAGATGATTCATGTGAGGAAAGCACTTATGGAGAATCACAGATCAAGATAGAAGAATCATCTGATTCAGAGTCAGATAGCTTGTCAGACTCAGACATTCAAGCTGATCACGGTGCTGATCTTGAGGAATTTTCTACTCAGTTTGCTTTGATGGTGAACTCAAATGCTACTCCTATTGCGTCTTCACAGTCAGATCAGGTTCATGATGAATGTTCATCTTTTCACTCTAATTGTTTTAAATGTGTTGATCTTAACATCAAAGTTCTTGCTTATCAAAAACACAATGATGATTTGATCAGTGAACTCAACCAGTGCATTGAGGCAAACAAATTTTTAAAATCTAATGAAAAAGATTTTCAAGCTAAAATTGAAATTTTAAACAGACAATTGCATGAGGCTGAGATTTCTGTTCTGAACAAGCAAGATGCTATTACCTCTTATCTCAATACCATCAATGAGATAAAGAAGAAGTTAGCTATAGTCGAGTGTGACTATGAGACTTTAGGTCAAAAGCTAAAGAGCTATGAAAGCTCTTCTTATATCATTGAGCACATGATCAGTAAAGGGACTAATCAGAAGGGTAAGGGAAAGGTGAGTTATCAACAATGTCCTCCACCAATCTTAAACAGCTTTGTCAATTCACCAGATGACAAAGATGTTAAAGATTTCCAAGTTAAAACTCCATTAGTAATTGATCCAATTGGAATGATTACTGATAAGGGTTCCTCCTTGTCAGAGGAATTTTTTGTGGAAGGAATTGTTGAAAATTGTGTCTCAGATTCTGAGGATGAATCTGACAATTCATATAACTGTGTTGTTGCTCAGAATCACACACCTGTAGTAATGAAAGTCGACCCAACCTCATCTTCTAAAGTTTATCAAGCTTTAAATTTTGTGAAAGCTTCAAAAGAAAATGAAGCTCGTGCATATAACAAGATTGACAATCTTGTGACTAATGGGAAAAAGGGATTGGGTTTTAATCAGAAAAAACCTAAAACAAATGTTTTGAGACCACAAAGGCAGTTCTTTTCTGAATTAACACATTTTCATAAAAAGGGTGACAAAGTTTGTTTTGAGTGTGGTGCACCTGGACACATAGTTAGATTTTGTCCACAGTTGATCAGACCGAAGGTTACACCACCCAGAAAACTAAATCAATTTTTTTTCAAAGCTGTTAAATCTGAATCAAAGTCAACTCAAGCAAAACCTAAACAACCAAATCAGATTAAACCTTTGAACAAGGGTAAAGGGGAACTAGTGAACTTGGAAGTTCCCAGAGTTATTAATATCAATCAAGCAAAGTCATCATCCATTTACCTGAAAAACTCTTTCAACAAAAATACTATCTGGAGAGTTAAGTCTTCTGAGACTTCTGTTTCACCTATTCCAAATAAGGCTGACCCTGATGGTAAATGGATCGATGTTTGGATCCGTGACTCTATGGGTCAACCCAAGACCGTAAAGGCTTGGGTTCCCAAAACAAACTAATTGTTTGTGTTCGTGCACGTTGCCCCAACAACTGCTCTTAACAGCTCTTGGATCGTTGATAGTGGGGCTTCCAGGCACATGACTAGTGATATATCGCTGCTCACCAATGTTAATTCAGTTCAGGGTGGATACGTAGTGTTTGCCGGCGACAAAGGCGGGTTTATCACAGGAGAGGGTATTCTTTCAAATGGCCAAGTTTCATTTGACAAAGTCAGATATGTTAAGCAGTTGGAGAATAATCTTTTGTCAGTATCACAGATCTGTGACAAGCAATACAAAATTCTATTTGTTGACACCAACTGCTACATACTCAAGCAAGGCGTGACTATCCCTGAAGATTGGATTTTAATGTCGGCTCCCAGAAAGCAGGACTTGTATGTACTCAACATGGCCATAGCTTCAACTACATCCTCCACAGCGTCATGTTTTATGTCAAAGGCAACTGAGAAAGATTATATTCTTTGGCATAAGAGGATGAGCCATTTGAGTCTACGCAAGATGAATCACCTGGTACACGACAATTTGGTTGAGGGGGTCAGTCTGAGGAACTTTAAGCTGTCTGATGTCTGTGTATCATGCAAGAAATGAAAACAAACTAAACAGCCTCACAAACTGACGAAGTTTCATTCAATCAATGTTCCTCATGAGCTTCTCCATATGGATTTATTTGGTCCTGTAAACCGCAAGAGTATAGCTGGAGATCAATATTGTTTAGTCATCACTGATGAATATTCAAGATACTCTTGGGTTTTCTTTCTAAAGGAGAAATCTGAAACGTTTGAGTGCATTCAAATGCTCAGAACTGACAATGGGACGGAATTCAAGAACCACAACATGGAGAATTTTTGTAATGCACGGGGCACTGTTCAACAATTTAGTGCTCCATATGTCCCTCAAATGAACGGTGTTCCTGAAAGGAAAAACAAGACATTGATTGAGGCTGCTAGAACGATGCTTGCTGATTCATCTTTTCCATTTCAGTTCTGGAATGAAGCTGAAGCTAACGCTTGCTACGCACTGAACCACGTTTTGATAGTGAAATGACATGGGAAGACTTGCTTTGAATTGCTCCACAAGAGAAAACCTAATCTTAAGTATCCGAACCCTTTGGTGCACTATGCACGATGCTTAAGAAACAAGAGCAGGGCAAGTTCAATGAGAAGTGGAAGAAGGGTATTTTCTTGGGTACAGTACTCCTAATAAAAGAGTTTACAACATATAAACTCATAATGTGGAGGAGTGGTACCATGTTGATGTTCAGAGACACACTACACCCCACTTGGAAAAGGTCCAGACTGGATGTTTGACTATTCCGACCATTTTGACTCATTCAATATGCCTCCCATGTACTCAGATGAAGATGTTGCTGCTCAAATGATGTATGATGCACAAAATGCACCTGATGAACGAGTGCAACCTTCATCCACCTCAATTCCCACAGTACAGACAAATGAAGATTGCTTAGACGCAGATGACAATATCATTCAGCCTGCTGCCCCCAAACTAGATGTTGATAATCTTGTACCGAATCTTGAGGACTTGAATCTGAATAATTTAGATCCACAGGTTGAAGTTCCACCTCATCCTGTCGGGAAAATTAATCGTATTCATCCTCAAGAAAACATCATTGGAAGCCCATTGGATAGGGTTAAGACAAGAAACCAGCTTTCTTCAGGGGGACTTGCAGACATTCTTGATTTCGCAGATGCTTTTGTGCCCATTCTTGTTTTATCTCTCAAGTTGAACCGCGAACAGTCACTGATGCTTTAAAGGAAGAATCATGGGTTGATGCCATGCGAGAAGAACTCCTGCAATTCAAGAAATTAGGTGTCTGGCAACTTGTTCACAGACCAAAAGGTGCAAAAGTTATAGGCACCAGATGGGTTCTTCGTTGCAAGAAAGATGATCACGGGATCATTGTGCGAAACAAGGCACGTCTAGTGGTTCAAGGATTTAGACATATTGAAGGATTGGACTATAATGAAGTGTTTGCACCGGTTGCTCGACTTGAAGCAATTCGAATTTTATTGGCATATGCATCCTTCAAGAAGTTTAAAGTCTATCAAATGGATGTCAAGAGTGCATTCCTTCATTGTGTGATAAGTGAAACAGTGTATGTCAGTCAACCTCCCGGGTTTGAGGATCCATTACACCGTGACCAAGTCTACAAACTAGACAAGGCCTTATATGGATTACATCAAGCATCGCGAGCATGGTATGAGACACTATCTACTCACTTTCTGAACAACGGGTTTAGAAGAGGTGTCATTGACTGTACACTGTTTATTCGAGAAAAGGATGGTGATCTACTCTTGGTGCAAGTTTATGTGGACGACATCATTTTTGGTTTCACGAATGATAGTCTGTGCAAAGAATTTGAGACGGTTACGAAAGAAAAATTCGAAATAAGCTCAATGGGAGAGATGAAATTTTTTCTTGGGTTGCAGGTGGATCAGTCTGAGGCAGGGATTTTCGTTCATCAAACCAAATACATTGGTGACATTCTGAGCCGATTCAGTATGTTGGATGAGAAACCTGCTGGTACCCCGCTGGCTGTCAATCACGGGATTACACGAGATGTAAAGGGGGAGTTAATCGATTCCACTCTGCACCGAGGAATGAATGGATCTCTGATGTATCTCACTGCTTCTCGGCCAGACATCATGTTCGCTACATGCTTGTGAGCTCTTTATCAATCAAAGCCAAGAGTATCATATCTCATTGCTGTGAAGAGGATTATGCGTTATCTGAAGGGTACACCGGATGTTGGCTTATGGTACCCTAATGATGATAATTTTGAACTTACTGCATACAGTGATTCAGTGTATGGTGGATGCAAGAGAGATTTCAAGTCAACATCTATAGGATGTTAGTTCTTTGGAACCCAATTGGTTACCTGGCAGTGCAAGAAGCAAACGTCGGTGTCTCCTTCAACCTGTGAAGCTGAATACATTGCTGCTGCAAGTTGCTGTTCTCAAATCATCTGGATACAACAGCAACTCAGGGACTATGGGTTACATTTTTCTAACACCCCTATCTATGTTGATAATACTGCCGCCATAGCTGTCACTAAGAATCCAGTCCAGCACTCGAAAACCAAACACATCGACATTAAATATCACTTCATACGTGATTGTTTTGAAAAGAAACTCATTGATGTTGTTAAAATACATACCGATCACCAGAAAGTCGATCTTTTTACAAAAGCCTTTGATAAACCCAGAGTTTTATATTTGTTATCGGCTAATGGTGTTTTTCAAAAGGATGAAGTTCTTCCTTCATCTAAATCTCACAAATGATCATCGATTTATTTAGTTAATTGCATTTTATTTTATTCTGTTATTTCATTTCTTTAAATCAAAAACTCAAAAAGATTTTCTGTTTTAGGTTTTTAGGGGGAGAAATAGTCACTTAATTGAAAAACCAAAAAAAAAATAAATAAACAACATCTAAAAAATTTGAAAAATTCAAAAACAATTAAAAAATCATAAAACAGAGAATGTCATATTTGAGAAAGTGATGTATTAGCCTTTTTATGTCTTAAAAGCTAAGTTGAATGTGTAAACTGAAAACACATAAGAATTGTGAACAGATGTACGGATAGGCTGACTTTACAAAATGTATAGACGGTTTGTGATAACTTAGATAATCTGATTTGTGGGATTTGTTTTAGAAAGTCAGCTAAGTGAGAAACAGTTTATGACTCAAATCAGGCATACACCTAATATCATAGGATCTAATAAGGTTTCCAATTATTCATGAATTCAAGTCTGTATACGTGCCAAACTACTGGGACGAACCTAGTTAAAGCCGTCCATTCAGATAAGAATGATTAAATCAAAATAAAAGAAAAACAAAGCTGGTATTAAGCTTGTAAAAATACAAAATAAATAAGTTCGATTCCATACACGTGCCATATTGCTTTGTAAATACCTAGCTGAAGCCGTCCATTTGGATAGAACAAGTCAATCATGTCAACACAGGTCTGTATACGTGCCATACTGCTTTGTAAAGACCTAGCTGAAGCCGTCCATGAGAATGTGTTGATTAAGAGTGACAAAAGAAAAATACCAAAAGAAAATAAGATGGAACCTTATAGAGTTTATGATGTTAGGTTCTAAGTTGTGCAGAGATGAGTTACAAAATGCTTTTGATCTTAGCTGAATAAATAAAATGGGTAACTCAGTCAGAAAACATGAGTAATTATAAAATTTTTTTAGAAGTTCTGTATTGAAAAGCTTAAAATGGATAATCATATTAGTAATAATATCATAAAACAAATGTGTTTGAAGGGAAACATTTAGTGTTGCTGATTGGTTGTGATTAGGTATATGTGCTATTTTCTCAATAGACTTCTCACAAAAATATGTGTTTCTTTGTTAATGATTGCTATTTGTACAGTTGTATTTTGTTTCAGAAAAATGCAAAAAGATTTTATGTTTTCAATTTCAGTTTAGGTGATCATTTGTAGATTCAGATGTTTGTCTCATTTGAATCCTGAACCAACTAGACTTATCTTCATAAATGGAATTTTCTTCATTGTTCATAATGTAAAATTTTGAAATTAAGTGGTGGTTTATGAGTGAAAATTCTCATTCAAACGAATGAGTATTGAGAATGACTCATTCGACCGAATGACTACATTAGTCGAATGAATTTTTCGGCCGAATCACTCAGGACCGGAGGAATACATTCGCTCGTTTCATTCGGCGAATGACTCTTAAATTTGAATTTCATTCAGCAAATGACTTTGGGGCGAAACACTCATTCGCCAATCTCATTCGGCGAATGAATAACCCTATTTAAACATTCAATCGCCCGAACTACCTCATTATCCAAAATTCTCATTCGCTCGTTCTGTGTGTGTGTGTCATTCGCCCGAAACACCTTCTCTCTTCTGTCCACCTTTTTCTCGTGATTTCTTTTGATCCAACTACTGATATCCTTGCTTCTTGTTGTCTCAGGTATACTTGGATCCAATATCTTTGATTTTTGACCATGGAATCATCGAAAACCATTCAAAATTTGGGGTTTTAGGGTTTTAGAATCACCCTTTAAATAGAAGACTAAATAGAACTCTAAATCACCTAATGTTTTTATTAAAAGGCCTAATCGGTGGTCTCTAAATGTGTTGATATGGTTTTTGTGAACTGATTTGAACAACTTTTCTAATGGATTTTGAATTTGAACTGACAGCCGAATGACGCCATTTGGCGATGCCTCATTCGGTGAATGAAGCTCATTCGGAGAATAGCTCATTCGGCGAATGGATCATTCGACCAATTGACTCATTCGGCGAATAGCTCATTCGGCGAATGGATCATTCGACCAATTTACTCATTCGGAAAATAGCTCATTCAGCGAATGGATCATTCGACCAATTCAACTTCATTCGGCCAAAATGCTTCAAATTATTCTTTGTTCTGATTTCAATCTTTTGTGCAACTGAATTGTACTAACATGTATTTTCTCTGTTTTTCAGTATGGCAACACGCCTAATGCCCGACATTTCACGGAGATTGTCACATTTTTGAGGCGTTCCAGGAGTTTTACTGCCATCTCGACTATGCATGTGACATATCATTCTCACCAGCAGGACTTCTGGTTGTCTGCTGATATTGACTGTGAAGCTGAGCCTCCTGTTATTCGAGGCAAAGTACTTGGACATGATGTTGTTATCTCTGTTGAGCACATCAGGAGAGTATGTGGATTCGAAGATTCACCAGATCAGCCATATCTGCTCGATCGATTTTAGTTCATGGCTGCTTCATGAGATGCAAGTACGAAGGTGACCTTGGAGCTGGAATCCTCAACAAAGCCTACATGTCTCCGCAGTTCAAGTATCTAGCCCATGTGCTTATCCACTGTCTTGGTGTAACATTTGTGCATTTAGTCATAGTGGTTGTAAACAGTGTTAGAACAGTGTCTTTTTATGGTTCAGTTCATCAATGTGATTCGTATGTTCATAATGTGTGCTTGTGTGTTACAGGATCTTAGTAATCAGAAATCAAGTATGTATTATTTATTTACAGTCGATTACACTAGGCAAGAGCAGTAACTGGTTATATCGAAACAGTGGTGGGCAGCGAGAGTGAGCCCTATATATATACTGCGTTCGGTGTAACAGGTTAGTGTTAGTGCGTAGTGTCGAGACGAATATTATAACAATTAATAAATTCAACCAAGATCGTAATCTGTAAGCGAGACTGAGTATAGTTATGGGTGACGATCCATAATAGTACGAATGTTGAACTTATAATTACGATTAAACGACTTTAAATAATTAATACGATCGGAAAACGTACGCGATTGCGGGTATACACGTAATTTCGAATGTTTAACGATCCGACAACACACGAAGAGTAAAAATAATTATATTAATTATTTTATATTTTTACAATTTTGAAACTCATCATTTTAATGAGTTTAACGACTCTTTTTAATTAAAACCGCGTAAAATACGCGTTACGTTTCGGAAACGCGAACCGAGCAATCGAAACGAGCCTGGATATCACCCGGACTATAAATGCCTTGAATAAGGCCATTTCTTTCACTTTCATCACCAACAACCACTTCTCTCTCTTGATTTCCGGCTACCCCTTTCTCTCTCTAGAAAACCCACTTTAAACGCTCGTATCTCGCTCGTTTCTCAACGGATTTTGGTGATTCTCGAACCCACGCGAAGCTCTCGACATTCTCTACAAGATTGTACAAGAAAATAGCAGAATTATCCAGCCAAAAACGAGGTATGCTCGGTTGAAAATCTGGAAAAAGAGGGTTTTCATGTTCATGTTTGTGTTTGTGATCAAACCCGACGAACCTCCGGTTATATCATCACCATTCTGTTTTCGCACCATTAGAGACCCTCTCTGAGGTTGTATACACTTAGATCAAGGCTTAGAACCAAGTTTTAGACAATGAAGACGATTGCAGGTGACAGGTTCGTTGGATGGGATTATGGGCGAACCTTCCTCAGCAGTGGCGAACCTTGTGAGGGTTTTCCCGAACCCTATGGGTTCGTGACTCTTTAGCCGAACCTTTGGGGGGACCTCCCGAACCAAGGAACGAACCTTGAAGACCCTGCGAACCTGCATAACTCATTAAGCAGCTCACGAACCTTTGTACAACAGCGAACCCTAGGCGAACCCATGCATGCCGAACCTTCTACTGCCGAACCTTTGCATGGTTCGTGGAGCATGTAGGCGAACCAACTTAGCCGAACCCTTAGCTATGCAGCGAACCCTTGGACAGGAACATTAGCCGAACCCTCATGCATGCAGAACGAACCTTGTCTAGTTCGCCAAGCACTTAGACGAACCTTGATTAGATGAAGGACTGTCGAACCTCAGGGCTGTCAAGGCCGAACCCTGGCGAACCTACATGTGGCCTCCCTGTTCACGAACCTTTGATCATTGGCGAACCTTAGGCTAGAACCATAGAAGGTTCGCTGCCCAAGTTAGCAACTCACACACCTTTCGGCCCAATACAACTCTATGTGGCCCAATTCCATTAGCAACTTGACCCATGGATTAAACAAAGCCCAATTGTGTTATAATGACTCATGTTGATCTCTAATTGGCCCAATATCGCTTAGAACCTTACATGGCCCATATACATGTGGTTGGACCAACATCACATCCCCTTGGCCCAACACCATATTCAATCGGCCCATCGTGAACCTAAGTAGCCCATAGACTTGGTTGAAGGACCATTGTGGTTACATAGGTTCAAAGACCAATATTGAACATAAATTTGATGATTGTGAATTGATCAATTGGGGTTTAAGTTGTGACTTAACCTAATCATGGGATCAAATCACAATCTCAAGGACATAATCAATGGGAACATATTTTCATAAGTCATGTTAACAAATGGTTTATCAAACACTTAAACATATGTGGCACACAAACAAGTTATCATACAAAAGAACATTTCACAAGTTTCTTGAACCCATGATCAATCAAGTAATCAAGAATTAATCAAGTTCATGAGAACACAAGTCAATCAATGAATCAAAGTCTATACAATTATAAATCTTATATCTTATGTATGATTACAATGATATAGGAACAAGTTAGAAGTCCTGTTTGCTACTTGCTAACTGTTTAAGTTCAGAGTCTACTGCAGACAGGTGAGAACTTTAGCCCCTCTTTTACTGTTTTATAACTGTTTTGGGGTGGAACACGTGATCAAAACCACTATTTCAATCTTGTTTCATTACACAAGTTATGTGTATTTCATAAACATTACAGGTTCATCTTACGAATCCAAGGGATTCATCAATTGTTTAAAGAAATTGTCAACTGTTTTAATTTACTTGTCAATTACTAAACTCTTTTCATTAAAAAGGTTTTATAAGGGACTTTTGAACTGTTTTGTAACTGATTTACTCAAATGTATTTATGAAGGATAAACACTTTTTGATAAAGGATTTTACAAACCCTTTTGTTATAAACCTTGTTATTACACAAGGTCATCACATCATGGTATTCAAAACAAGTGGTTCACAACATGGTATTCAAATCCAGTGGTTCAAAACATGGTATTCAAATCAAGTGGTTCAAAACATGGTATTCAAATCAAGTTGTTCAAAACATGGTATTCAAATCAAGTTGTTCACATCATGGTATTCAAATCAAGTGGTTCATTTCATGGTATTCAAAACAAAGGATTTAATTCGTGGAATTAAATCCAGGCTTTTCAATTCATGTTATCAAATAAGGCATTAACACATCCGGTTAAAGTAAGATTCAGAACATGGTGTCAATTGTTGTAAACAAACTTGTAAAAGCATCAAGTATCACATTCATTAGCGTTAGTACTGGGTGATCACAACAAGGGAAAGCGGACACATTGTTTCTTATCCAGGATGGAGTTAGCTTTTAAATTTGTTTTAAAAGCTAACTGTAGGTCTGGTGTCATTGTTTTCTTATCTAGGATGGAGTTGGCTTTTAAATTTGCTTTTAAAAGCCAACTGCAGGTCTGGTGTCATATGGTTATCAAAACTGCTGATGTATTATCTAACTCCAAACGTGTTTTGGGACTTGATATTATATGTTGGCTTTCGTGCGAACAGTGATTGGACTGTTTACACTCATTTTTCTTACTTGATGTTAGTTTGGGTTGCAGCTCATCCGTGTGAATCTTATGATGCTTTAACTTACCTATGCCTTATATCATATACTCATGTTTACAATTGTTTAAACCTATTGTTCTCACCAACTACGTCTGTAGTTGACAGTTACTTTTCACGTGTTTCAGGTAATCAGGTTTAAGACATTCTCAGAGACAACTAAGGAGACCATACTAAGATAGAACAAGATGAAGAAACATGCTAGGAGGGATTAGAAACACACTAAATCCTAATTGTTTACTTGTCTTGTTTGAAGTCTTATTTTGTAAACTATATTTTGGGTCTGTAGTTGTCTTACTTTTGGTAGATAGATTGTCTGTAACTAATCAACTGTCTAAACATTATGAAATGTAGTAATCCATCGTGGTTGTTCTTATTCAATACTTGTGCATGATTCAACTGTTCATACGTCACCGCGCCGTGGATTCCGCACGCGGCGCAGGGGTGTGACAGGTTGGTATCAGAGCCAAGGTTGTAGAGAACTAGGAAAAAAACCCAATGTTTAATGACCTAGACTATAACCTAAGCTACCCAATAGGACTAAGTGCTATAGGCTTGAGGATACTTAGGATCTAAGTAACGTAAGTGAGCATTAAGTCTACAGTAAGCTTGAAAGATCTTAGGGACATTTTCTAAGATTAGACATCGAGTCAAAGAATTTGAACCGGAATTCTATAATTTTAGAAACCGGATTAAATTCTCACACATATGTATTTAAGGATTTCAGAGGCAAGGATCTGTATTCTTAGTATCCTTGATCTGAAATTCTCACACAGAGATCATTATAGAAATTCAGAGGCAAAGATCTGTATTTTCAGTATCTTTGATATGAATTTCTTGTCATATTCATTATAGGATTTAGAGACAAAGATTGATATCTTTGATCTAAAGTCCTTGTCATATTCATTATAGGAATTCAAATGTCAAGATCTATTAATTTAGAGGCTTGATTTGAAATCCTTGTCATGCTCATCATAGGAATTCAAAGGTCAAGAACTATTAATTTAGAATCTTGAGTTGAAATCCTTGTCATTGTTATCATTGTTATCATTATCAGGTGTTCATTATCATAGGAACTTTATAACTTAGAATCTGTGTAACAGTATTCTTTAGTTGAAGTTCTCACAAGGGATCATTATACTCGATACTGTAGGTATTGAGAACCTAGGTTAATTAACCTAGGACACACATGCTAAAACCTAAGGTTTTAATTTCTAAGTAAATTAAGAACCATGGTTTACATAATCATTATCATAGTCACAGAACAAGAGGCAATCATGAAACAATCATAATCAATCAACAGTTGGAATCTTAGCCCCAAATATAGACGACGGATTAACGCTGACGTGTTGAGGTAAGTGGTGGGTCGGTGAGAGCTTACCCTATATATAAGCTTATTTCAGTACGTTAGGGGGAATCCGGCGTTTGTATTTGGAGTGAGGATTCGGGATCAACTGGACACATGGATCATTAGTCATACACTGGGGATACAATCATTTGAGAAACAATTATTGGTAAATCAAATCATAGTGCAATTCAAACTTGGATGAACCAAACATTATGGCGAATCAATCAAGTTGTGAACATTTTCAATGTAAACCTTAAGTGAAATTCTTAAGTGATTACATCATTAGTACTTACTGACATAAGTTAATAGGAAAGTGTAGAACACACGTATGATTTAGTTCTACATGTTAACAACTGTTAGTAGGTGCACGCATAACATAGTCATAGTTCAATCATGGAATCAATCATAGTTCAAGTTGATCAAAGATCATGGGATTCTTAATCAATGGAACACACTCGGAAATCAGTACAAACGTGTTGCCAAATGCTAGCAAGGGCATGATCGTGGTATATCGAAACTGTGGTGGGCAGCGAGAGTGAGCCCTATATATATACTATTTTCGGTATATCGGGAAAGTGTCAGTGTGTAGATTTGGTGGAGAGATCATGGGACATCGTACATATTCACATGATAAGTATGCAAATAAGTTGATAACTTATACGTGTACTGGATCATATTACAATTGAATGATAATACTAGTAGTATGGATATATTACTGACCTTATCATGAAAATTCAATTGTATCATTCCTCATTACTGACCCACTTGTGGCTTCTATTCGTAGAATGCCTCCTCGACGTGACCCTAATGCTGGGGACTCGACAAGTGGTAATGATGATGAGATCAACAAGATTGCTCGAGCTATTGCTGTTCATATGAGGGAAGTAATCCCTGGTATGGTCACTGATATTACCCAGAATCTTCGGGGAAGTACTAGTGATTCAGCACATAACTCAAATGCTACAACTACTGGAACTGCTAACTTCACATTCAAGCAGTTCAACGATGCTAAGCCTCCTAAGTACTCCGGTACTGAAGGAGCTACCGGCCTACTGCAATGGCTGGAAAGCATTGAAGACATTCTCGACTTCACTGGATGTCCTGAGAATCTGAAGGTCAAGATGGCCTCAAGCGCTTTTCACAAAGGCGCCCTCACCTGGTGGAATTCTGAGAAGAACACCAGAGGACGTGAAGTTGCTCTAGCTTTACCATGGGACGGATTCAAGAACTTACTCGTGGAAAAGTTTTGTCCACGTCATGAACTGAAGAAACTCGAGGTAGAGATGTGGAATCTGGTGCAAGATAGTGGAGAGAACGCAAAGTATACAACTCGATTCCATGAGTTGTGCATTCTGGTACCTCATTTGGTTACTCCTCTATCCCGCAGGATAGAGAAATACATTGAAGGTCTACCTTTAGTAGTCAGGGGAACTGTCATGGGTAATAACCCTACTACCTTGGAGGCAGCCATCCAACTTGGTGCTACTCTTACTGAAGAGTATGTGAAGTCTGGAGTGCTCACCCGAAAGGGATTCAAGAGAGCACAGACTAAAGAAGGCAAGAAGCCTGAACAACACCATCACAAGAATAAGAAGCAAAAGACAATCAAGAACTTTGCAGCGTTGACTGCGGCTGCACCTACTCATGCCACACCTATCACTGCTATGCCACAACCTGCTAACGCCAGAAAGTCTTATACTGGCACATTTCCACTTTGCACCAAATGCCAGTATCATCATCTACCCAACATTCCATGCAGAAAGTGTCTCAAATGTGGGCGTATGGGACACTTGGCGGCTACATGCCGATCTGCTCATCTTGCTGCTACAACAACTGCTACCACTACTGCTACAGGTGGAAGAGCCTGTTATAATTGTGGAGCAGAGGGACACTTCAGAAATCAGTGTCCAAAACTCAATAACAATACTGCTGCCGCTCGTGCTTTTGTCATTGGGACTACTGAAGCACGTGAGGATCCAGCAGTTATCACGGGTACATTTCTTATCAATGATCACTATGTTTCTATCATATTCGATACTGGTGCTGATAAAAGCTTTATCTCTGCTCATACTGCTTCTTTGCTTAATATGCAACTATCTATACTTACTGCTCCCTATACAGTAGAAGTAGCGAATGGTAAGACCATAATTGTAGATTCCATAATTCATGCTTGTGAATTAAGATTAAATGACCATCTCTTTTCCATCGATCTCATTCCTATGACTCTCGGAAGCTTCGAAGTTGTGATAGGAATGGATTGGTTATCCAAAAACAATGCTGAAATCGTATGCGCTGAGAAACTTATCCGAATCCCTTTACCGTCCGGCGAAACGATGATAGTCTACGGCGAGAAACCATGCCGCGGATTGAAGATTGTATCGTGCATCAAGGCGAGGAAGTACTTGAAGAAGAAATATTATGCTTTCATAGCTCACGTGGTGGAAAAGAAACCTGAAAAGAAAGCAGTTGGAGATGTTCCAGTTATCAAAGAATATCCAGACGTATTTCCAGAAGACTTGCCTGGACTACCACCAGTCCGACAAGTGGAGTTTAGAATTGATCTCGTCCCTGGAGCAAACCCAGTGGCGAAGTCACCGTATCGATTAGCACCGTCTGAGATGCAAGAACTGTCTAGTCAGCTTCAAGAACTTTTAGACAAAGGTTTCATAAGACCGAGTTTCTCTCCATGGGGAGCTCCGGTTCTCTTTGTCAAAAAGAAAGACGGTTCATTTCGTATGTGCATAGACTATCGTGAGCTGAACAAGTTGACAATCAAGAATAGATATCCTCTGCCCAGTATCGATGATCTGTTTGATCAATTACAGGGAGCAACTTGTTTCTCTAAGATTGATTTGCGATCCGGGTATCATCAGTTAAGAGTAAATGATGAGGATATACCAAAGACTGCATTTAGGACTCGATATGGACACTATGAGTTTGTGGTTATGCCATTTGGGCTAACCAATGCACCCGCAGTGTTCATGGACTTGATGAATCGAGTCTGCAGACCTTACTTGGATCAGTTTGTTATTGTCTTTATTGATGATATACTGATTTATTCCAAGTCGGAACAAGAGCACGAGAATCATTTGAGGAAAGTCTTAGAGTTACTAAGAGCTGAACAACTCTATGCTAAATTCTCAAAGTGTGAGTTTTGGCTAAAGGAAGTTCACTTCTTAGGACATGTCATCAACAGGGATGGAATACATGTAGATCCAGTGAAGATTGAGGCGATTAAGAACTGGACTACTCCATCTACTCCAACAGAGATTCGTTCATTTCTGGGTTTGGCAGGTTATTACAGAAGATTCATTGCAAACTTCTCTAAGATAGCCTTGCCACTTACCACCTTGACTCAGAAAAGTCAAGCATTTATATGGGGACAGAAACAGGAAGATGCATTTCAACTTCTTAAACAGAAGTTATGCAATTCCCCTATCCTTAGTCTTCTAGAAGGCAGTGATGAATTCATTGTCTACTGTGATGCTTCAAACCTTGGTCTCGGTTGTGTACTTATGCAACGGGACAAGGTCATTGCTTATGCTTCAAGACAACTTAAGGTTCACGAGAAGAATTACACTACTCATGACCTTGAGTTAGGGGCGGTGGTCTTTGCATTGAAGATTTGGAGACACTACCTGTACGGTACTAAATGTGTCATCTATACAGACCACAAGAGCCTGCAACACATTCTCAATCAGAAAGAACTCAACATGAGGCAACGGCGTTGGGTTGAGCTTCTAACTGATTACGACTGTGAGATTCGTTACCATTCGGGTAAAGCCAATGTGGTGGCGGATGCTCTTAGTCGCAAGGAACCAGTCAAACCAATTCGTGTAAGAGCCATGGAGATCAACACACAGCCAAACTTGAAAGACTTGATTCGTATTGCACAACAACAAGTAGTAACAGACAATCAACTCAAGACAGACTTGGATTGTGGCGTTGAGAAGAAACTAGAACCTCGATCTGATGGGGTGTTATATCTCAACGGCCGCATTTGGATTCCAAAGTCTGAAGAATTGCGCACACTCATCTGTGATGAGGCTCATAAGTCGCGATACTCAGTTCATCCTGGAGCCGACAAGATGTATCAGGACTTGAGGACATCTTACTGGTGGCCGGGAATGAAGAAAGACATAGCACTGTATGTGGGAAAATGTCTTACATGTTCAAAAGTCAAAGCAGAACATCAAAAGCCTTCGGGACTTCTACAGCAACCTGAAATTCCTCAATGGAAATGGGAGCAAATTTCCATGGATTTCATAACTAAGTTGCCGAGAACTCCGCGAGGTTTTGATTCGATTTGGGTGATCGTTGATCGACTCACCAAATCTGCTCATTTTCTCCCGATCCGAGAGGATTACAAGATGGAGAAGTTATCCACATTGTACATCAACGAAATCATTGCACGTCATGGTACTCCAACATCAATCATATCTGATCGTGATAGTCGTTTCACTTCTCGCTTTTGGCAATCATTGCAAAAGGCTTTGGGAACGCGTGTTAATCTTAGCACGGCGTATCATCCTCAAACCGACGGCCAAAGCGAAAGGACTATCCAAACACTTGAAGACATGCTTCGTTCTTGTGTCATTGACTTCGGTGGAAGTTGGGACACTCATCTCCCACTCATTGAGTTTTCATATAACAATAGCTATCATACGAGCATTCAATGTGCACCATTCGAAGCTCTATATGGTAGAAAGTGCCGATCACCGATCTGTTGGACCGAGATTGGTGACTCACAGGTCGTAGGACCAGAACTCATTCAGGAAACATCAGACAAGATCACAATCATTCAGTCACGGCTTAAGGCCACACGGGATCGGCAGAAGAGTTATGCTGATCGACGTCGGAAACCGCTTGAGTTTCAAGTCGGTGACCGAGTCTTACTCAAAGTTTCTCCCTGGAAAGGCGTTGTCCGATTCGGGAAGAAAGGGAAACTTGCACCAAGGTACGTAGGACCTTTTGAGATCCTGGAACGGATTGGTCCCGTAGCCTACAAACTCAAACTTCCAGTGGAGCTAAGCAATGTTCATGATACTTTTCATGTATCAAATCTTAAGAAATGCTTGGCGGATCATGATGTTCAGATTCCACTGGAAGACATACAGATTCAGAACAACATGCAATTCATAGAACGTCCAGTTGAGATCATGGATCATGGGGTCAAGAAACTTAAACGCAGCCGTATCCCGATCGTAAAGGTACGATGGGAGGGCAAACGCGGTGCTGAGTTCACCGGGGAACGTGAAGACCAGATGAAGCTTAAGTACCCTCATCTTTTTACAGTATCTTCGGCTAGTTAATTTCGGGACGAAATTCCCTTAACTAGGGGAGACTGTAACATTTGTGCATTTAGTCATAGTGGTTGTAAACAGTGTTAGAACAGTGTCTTTTTATTGTTCAGTTCATCAATGTGATTCGTATGTTCATAATGTGTGCTTGTGTGTTACAGGATCTTAGTAATCAGAAATCAAGTATGTATTATTTATTTACAGTCGATTACACTAGGCAAGAGCAGTAACTGGTTATATCGAAACAGTGGTGGGCAGCGAGAGTGAGCCCTATATATATACTGCGTTCGGTGTAACAGGTTAGTGTTAGTGCGTAGTGTCGAGACGAATATTATAACAATTAATAAATTCAACCAAGATCGTAATCTGTAAGCGAGACTGAGTATAGTTATGGGTGACGATCCATAATAGTACGAATGTTGAACTTATAATTACGATTAAACGACTTTAAATAATTAATACGATCGGAAAACGTACGCGATTGCGGGTATACACGTAATTTCGAATGTTTAACGATCCGACAACACACGAAGAGTAAAAATAATTATATTAATTATTTTATATTTTTACAATTTTGAAACTCATCATTTTAATGAGTTTAACGACTCTTTTTAATTAAAACCGCGTAAAATACGCGTTACGTTTCGGAAACGCGAACCGAGCAACCGAAACGAGCCTGGATATCACCCGGACTATAAATGCCTTGAATAAGGCCATTTCTTTCACTTTCATCACCAACAACCACTTCTCTCTCTTGATTTCCGGCTACCCCTTTCTCTCTCTAGAAAACCCACTTTAAACGCTCGTATCTCGCTCGTTTCTCAACGGATTTTGGTGATTCTCGAACCCACGCGAAGCTCTCGACATTCTCTACAAGATTGTACAAGAAAATAGCAGAATTATCCAGCCAAAAACGAGGTATGCTCGGTTGAAAATCTGGAAAAAGAGGGTTTTCATGTTCATGTTTGTGTTTGTGATCAAACCCGACGAACCTCCGGTTATATCATCACCATTCTGTTTTCGCACCATTAGAGACCCTCTCTGAGGTTGTATACACTTAGATCAAGGCTTAGAACCAAGTTTTAGACAATGAAGACGATTGCAGGTGACAGGTTCGTTGGATGGGATTACGGGCGAACCTTCCTCAGCAGTGGCGAACCTTGTGAGGGTTTTCCCGAACCCTATGGGTTCGTGACTCTTTAGCCGAACCTTTGGGGGGACCTCCCGAACCAAGGAACGAACCTTGAAGGCCCTGCGAACCTGCATAACTCATTAAGCAGCTCACGAACCTTTGTACAACAGCGAACCCTAGGCGAACCCATGCATGCCGAACCTTCTACTGCCGAACCTTTGCATGGTTCGTGGAGCATGTAGGCGAACCAACTTAGCCGAACCCTTAGCTATGCAGCGAACCCTTGGACAGGAACATTAGCCGAACCCTCATGCATGCAGAACGAACCTTGTCTAGTTCGCCAAGCACTTAGACGAACCTTGATTAGATGAAGGACTGTCGAACCTCAGGGCTGTCAAGGCCGAACCCTGGCGAACCTACATGTGGCCTCCCTGTTCACGAACCTTTGATCATTGGCGAACCTTAGGCTAGAACCATAGAAGGTTCGCTGCCCAAGTTAGCAACTCACACACCTTTCGGCCCAATACAACTCTATGTGGCCCAATTCCATTAGCAACTTGACCCATGGATTAAACAAAGCCCAATTGTGTTATAATGACTCATGTTGATCTCTAATTGGCCCAATATCGCTTAGAACCTTACATGGCCCATATACATGTGGTTGGACCAACATCACATCCCCTTGGCCCAACACCATATTCAATCGGCCCATCGTGAACCTAAGTAGCCCATAGACTTGGTTGAAGGACCATTGTGGTTACATAGGTTCAAAGACCAATATTGAACATAAATTTGATGATTGTGAATTGATCAATTGGGGTTTAAGTTGTGACTTAACCTAATCATGGGATCAAATCACAATCTCAAGGACATAATCAATGGGAACATATTTTCATAAGTCATGTTAACAAATGGTTTATCAAACACTTAAACATATGTGGCACACAAACAAGTTATCATACAAAAGAACATTTCACAAGTTTCTTGAACCCATGATCAATCAAGTAATCAAGAATTAATCAAGTTCATGAGAACACAAGTCAATCAATGAATCAAAGTCTATACAATTATAAATCTTATATCTTATGTATGATTACAATGATATAGGAACAAGTTAGAAGTCCTGTTTGCTACTTGCTAACTGTTTAAGTTCAGAGTCTACTGCAGACAGGTGAGAACTTTAGCCCCTCTTTTACTGTTTTATAACTGTTTTGGGGTGGAACACGTGATCAAAACCACTATTTCAATCTTGTTTCATTACACAAGTTATGTGTATTTCATAAACATTACAGGTTCATCTTACGAATCCAAGGGATTCATCAATTGTTTAAAGAAATTGTCAACTGTTTTAATTTACTTGTCAATTACTAAACTCTTTTCATTAAAAAGGTTTTATAAGGGACTTTTGAACTGTTTTGTAACTGATTTACTCAAATGTATTTATGAAGGATAAACACTTTTTGATAAAGGATTTTACAAACCCTTTTGTTATAAACCTTGTTATTACACAAGGTCATCACATCATGGTATTCAAAACAAGTGGTTCACAACATGGTATTCAAATCCAGTGGTTCAAAACATGGTATTCAAATCAAGTGGTTCAAAACATGGTATTCAAATCAAGTTGTTCAAAACATGGTATTCAAATCAAGTTGTTCACATCATGGTATTCAAATCAAGTGGTTCATTTCATGGTATTCAAAACAAAGGATTTAATTCGTGGAATTAAATCCAGGCTTTTCAATTCATGTTATCAAATAAGGCATTAACACATCCGGTTAAAGTAAGATTCAGAACATGGTGTCAATTGTTGTAAACAAACTTGTAAAAGCATCAAGTATCACATTCATTAGCGTTAGTACTGGGTGATCACAACAAGGGAAAGCGGACACATTGTTTCTTATCCAGGATGGAGTTAGCTTTTAAATTTGTTTTAAAAGCTAACTGTAGGTCTGGTGTCATTGTTTTCTTATCTAGGATGGAGTTGGCTTTTAAATTTGCTTTTAAAAGCCAACTGCAGGTCTGGTGTCATATGGTTATCAAAACTGCTGATGTATTATCTAACTCCAAACGTGTTTTGGGACTTGATATTATATGTTGGCTTTCGTGCGAACAGTGATTGGACTGTTTACACTCATTTTTCTTACTTGATGTTAGTTTGGGTTGCAGCTCATCCGTGTGAATCTTATGATGCTTTAACTTACCTATGCCTTATATCATATACTCATGTTTGCAATTGTTTAAACCTATTGTTCTCACCAACTACGTCTGTAGTTGACAGTTACTTTTCACGTGTTTCAGGTAATCAGGTTTAAGACATTCTCAGAGACAACTAAGGAGACCATACTAAGATAGAACAAGATGAAGAAACATGCTAGGAGGGATTAGAAACACACTAAATCCTAATTGTTTACTTGTCTTGTTTGAAGTCTTATTTTGTAAACTATATTTTGGGTCTGTAGTTGTCTTACTTTTGGTAGATAGATTGTCTGTAACTAATCAACTGTCTAAACATTATGAAATGTAGTAATCCATCGTGGTTGTTCTTATTCAATACTTGTGCATGATTCAACTGTTCATACGTCACCGCGCCGTGGATTCCGCACGCGGCGCAGGGGTGTGACACTTGGGTCTAGGAGAGGTGCATTCGATGATATGAGGGAGACTATACAGTGTGCTTTTGTTGCCCTAGTGCTGAACCGACCGTTCAATTTCTCAGAGATGGTCTTCTCTCACATGAAGGAGAATGTGACACTCAAGGGAAACAAGAAATTCCTGATGTATCCTCGGTTTCTACAACAGTTGATCGATTCTCAGTTGCCAAATTTGCCAAAGATCAATGCTGATATTATACGCTTGGAGCACATGAATGACATAACTATTAACAGAGTAATGTCATACAGAGGCAAGGATAGGAAGCCTACAGTTTTTTCATTGTTTGGTTATCTTTTGAGGCCTGATTACATAGCTCCACTTGGTCATAGATGGAGACACGATGATTCAGATTCTAAGGTGGAGGACATTATTGTTCCTGATGATGTTGGTGATGTTGGTGATGGGGCAGGTGGTGATGGTGATGATGGTGCAGGTGATAGCATTGTTGGTGCTGGTATTAGTGTGAGTACAGTTGTTATGAGCACTGTAGCTACAGGCACTGTTGGTGTGAGTGCTACTATTGATGAGGTTATCTCTACTGCTGATGTGATCATGGTTGAGACTAGTGGTACGAGTGTTGGTGGTGGAGTTGGCATGTCTACTGCAGAGGGAGAGGATGTTGATATTGATTCTTTGTTAGAGTTAGATTTCATGGCTACCTCTACAGCCACTGTATCTACTCCTTTTGATATGACTGGTACTACATCTGCAGAGGATAGAGAGGATTTTGATGCTTAAGAGAATGAAAGTGGTGAGGCTGGAGGTGAAGGTACTGAAGGCTAAGATTCAGAACACACACCTGATGATGAGTTTGAGAGCGTGTGGATAGGAGGGAGACTGATGAAGAAGAGAAAGAAAAGGAGCAAAGCTGAACTTGAAGAGATCACTGATCCTTCATTTATTCCAGAGTTTGATGTGTCTCCTCCTACTCGTAATTCTCCCTCTACATCTACAGTAGCCGTGACTGTTGCTGCTGCAACTCAATGCACTTCATCTCCGGCAGGCAGGAGGAAAAGATCAAGATTTATGTTTCAGAGACGGTCAGAACTGTCAGTTGCTGCCACCACTATTGTTACATCAGTGGCTGCAACTACAGTTTCTTCACTGATCAGGTCAAGGGTTGTGCCTACACGTGCTACCATAGCCCCTCTGACCACCTCCATTACTCAGGCACCTGTCTACACTACTGCATCTCCTGGTCCTTCCATCACACGATCTGACACTATCATACCTACTGTTTCAGTTGTTGAGCAGCTGAGTACACTGAAGAGTATGGTTCTTAGGCTGATGGAAAGGAACCTGGAGCAAGAAAAGAAGAGTAAAGAGCAGGAATTGGTTATTGCCCAGCTCACCCAGCGGGTAAATGATCAGGATGCCTTATTACTACAGGATGATGATTAACGAGCTGATCTGAGAGCTTGTTCTGCTCAACAAGAGGAGCAGCTGTTGAAATATATTGATGAGCATAATCAGTTGGCCCTGACTGCCACTGGTTTCAATGAGAGAATCCTGCTCTTAGAAGCTGAGAACGCCAGACTTGCTGAATTGGTTGAAATTTCCAAGGAAGGCACTCCAAGAATTGAGGGTTCTGCAGCAATTTCCGATGAATCAGACGAAGAAGAGAAAGAGGAAGAAGAAGAAGATGAAGAGTCTGAGGAGGAAAAAGTTGATTATGAGGAGTCGGAGAAAGATGACGACTCTGATGATGGTGATTAGGATGAATCAGGGAGTGGGTCTTCTGGGTCTTCAAGTTCTGATGATGATGATGATCAAGCTCCTCCTCCTCCTGAGATTCGAACAAAGACAAAGCTTGATAAAAGTGCTACAACTCCCTCTCCTCCTCCTGCTTAGACAGAAGAACCCACAGCTACTGAGGAAGTCGAAGCTGTGCCATTGAGACGTCGTTTAGATGAGACTTTGACGATGATATTGGATGCTCAGGGCATCATACAGCACTCAATAAGCTACGACAAAGAGGAGGGAGAGATCGTTCATTGCTTATCAAAGGAGCAAATAGTCGAGCTGTTCAGGTTAAATCCTGACGAGGTAGTGATTGATGACACCTAAGCTCCGGTTGGTAATGAGCCGTCTCCAGAGATTTTCGATGATGTTGATGAGGTCATTCTGGAAGACATCATAGAAGAGGAATATCCCAAGTATACATCAACTGAAGAAGAACTACCAACCTTTACTGATTTATTTGATCAAGCCACTAAGGAGATGCTGAGCACATATTTGGAAGAACAAGTTGAGAAGAGTAAGTCTGAAGCTGATGATATTCGAAGAAGGAAAGAGGAATTGAAAGCTTATTGGGAAGCTTTCAAGAAGGAAGTCAATGTAAAGATGCCAGCTACACACACCAAGTTGTATAGGACCAAAGGCTACAAAGCTAGAGGTCAGATTCTCAGCTCGGCATACTTTCACGATCTGGGATGTTATGTTGTGAAGAGGGAAAGGGGAATTGATTATTTCAAGCATCCTCATGATTTCATGACACTGCCAGGATTTGATGTTAATCAGATTAGGCGTTTAAAGATGTTATATAGCGATGGCTCAGGGATGTCAGCTTGGTTCTCCAGACAGATCCACTACGAGTACAGAAAGAGGTGGGTGAATCTCAGGCCTCAGCAACCTGAACTGTTTTACTTGCCAGAAATAGATGGAGATACCCGGAAGCATAAGGTTATCCTGAAGTGGCCTCCTCCTAAATTCATGAAGAAGATTCCGTTAAGAAAGATGCGTCAAGTCTTTATCGAGGGCTTCCGATGGTGGTACTACGACGGGCGTACTTGAGAAGCCGTGATTCTTATGTGCAAAGAGAAGAAATGGGAGACTGAGCGTTTTTTTGATCCGATGTGGTTGACAAACTTATCACGTAGCAATATCAAGACTCTTTATTGTCATAAGATTTTCTTTGATGTACAAGATATTGAGCAAGCATTGCAATTCATGAGGGTAATCAGGATTTATATGGTTATGGGGCTTCATGCAGGATAATACTGGAAAGCTATCACCAACAAATATTTCAAGAAATATGCTTCCAAGGATTGAACTAGGTCCAAGGGGGAGTTTGTAGATGCATTGAATGTCCCTAGTTCTATTTTTGTAATGTTTTTGATGTATAAAGTTTATTACATTAATGGAAGTTGTCTTTTTATATTGTTCTTAATGTTTAATATTGAGTGTAAGTGATTGATTATGTTTAAAGCTAAAGTGATAAGGTTAAAGACACATTCGGGTGAATGACTCTACTAATGAAGTCATTCGCCGAATGAACGCTCTAGCGAATGACATAGGCAAGCGAATGAGTCTTTCGCCGAATGAGTTGCTTCGGCATCTCATTCGGCCGAATGAAGACATCCTATAAATACATGTCCAATTCATTTCAACCCTAACTTCTGAGAGCCCTCCTTCTTCCCAGAGCACCTAGTGTCAAACCCTAGAAGATCTGAGCAGCCATTGTCTGTCCAAGTTCGATTTTCAACCCGTGGTGTTCGATTCTCGATCAAACGTCCATCCTACACCTTCGGATCACCACGGTTGCTATTGGTTTCGATTGGAAAACCCTGGATTAGGATTCCGCACTATTCCAGAGGCTGTCGGGTAGATATCCATTGGAACCGAATTGTATCCGAGGTCCAAATAGGTCCTACAATTAGGTTTCACTTTCCTAGGACTTCCACTTGACCTATTCACCCAACTCTCATCATTAGAACTCTTTCTGATTCTGTTGTTTGGACAATTAGCAGAAATATGTCCTTTTCCACAACAAGTAAAACACTTTAGTGTTTCTGTTGGTGAATGAGACCTAAAACTGCTACAATCAGTAGAATTGAAATCCAAATCACAGTCAGCAATTAGATGACCAAATTTACCACAACGGTAACATTTTTTATCTTTCAGATGATTCTTTGGTTTTGGTTCATCATAGTACTTAGATGAACTGATTATTGTCAGGATCGGATCAGATCTGAATCTGAGACCTGATAATAACAATAAGCTATGATTTCGATTGATTACTAGGCGGAAACAGGCAATCAATCTAAGTTTAGTAATGATCTAAAATATCAAAACCCACAGTAATTAATATTCAAGACATATTTAATAAGAACAATTAAGAACAGATGATGATGAATATTAAAGGCAGTTATATTGATTTGTAGATCTGAAATTGCTTAGAGAATTACAGTGTGTAAAAGTGCGTGTGTTTTCTCAAAAGCGTACAGACTGATTCTATAAAGGTCCTATTTATAGAAACTTATTTCAGACCTACATAACTGCCCTAACGGATAACCGCTACCAAAATAACAACACAAACGTCACATCAGCTATACATGTCATAACTGATGTCAGCAAAAACAAATGAACAACAAAATCTAAGTGTAGATTCTTCATCAGCATCAGCAATCTTGACCGTCAGCATTAGTAAGTTTGCATGTCAGCATTGCAAACTTTCTTGTACTTGGCATACTTTCTTGATCAGCATCATAACAGTTTGTCGTCAGCATTGCAATGTGACCAAGTATCAGTTCACTTCATGTCAGCATTACAATGTGTCATGAAGCTGTCAGCATTGAGGATTGGCTGTCAGCATTCAAGACTTCAATGTCAGCATTACTGAATACTTGGCTCTCTTTGTAATCATCAGCACCACAACATATCCCATCAGCATCACACTTGGTCATCAGCTTCACAAGATTTGTTCATCAGCACTGCAATATCCTTGGGATAACATCATCAGCAGTGTACTTTGAATGTCAGCACTGCAACTTTAAGCAGTCAGCATTGAAGAATCCTTTGAGAACTTGTCAGCATCTCAATCTTCAATAAGTTGGCTTTCAGCATTATGACTTTGGTTGTCAGCACTGCAACATCCTTGGACAAATCCTGCAATTACTAAACACTTAAACGTAAGAATCGATTAACAAATAATGATCTTATAAATAGAGAAGTTTAAGGTTTAGAAATGTGGACCATATGTGCTGTCTGTATTGTGCCTGTCAACACATCAACATATTATATGTATTTGAACTTTATTCAAATTATCAGCATATCAAATAAATCTATATAAAATAGAAAAACAAAAGTAAAGAGAGAGTTAGAATGTTGCCATCATTAAACGGACTTAATGAACCTGAAGCTTGCACAAGGGTTGGTTAATTGTGGGCAGGGCCCCATCTCATAAAGGAAACCTAACAATCTCCCCCTGAGATGATGCTTCCTACAATTAGCCCACCATAATCCATGAATACCTCTTTCATATGAGTAGAACCATATATATATCCAAAGCCTTGTCATCATCAGCATATGTCATCTTCAAACATCCTCTTCTTCTTCGACTTGACTCATGTTGAAAGATAACATCAAGTGATGAATAATGCCCGCGAATTGAGTCATTGGAGCTCTCAAATCTTCTCTCATGTAATAAATAGGCATTTGATTTAATGCAGATAGAGATTCGAAGTCCAACTCAGACAAGTCATCTTTATCAGTGAAGATGTATGATTTATCAAGACATTCCACCACAAGGTTTCCATCATTGTTGATGGAAACTCTTTGTGGTTTCTTCAAAGATTTCATTTTTTGTTCATTTCTTCTCAATTCATAACCAATTAACAAGTCTTTTGAATCTTTTCCCAACCTTCTGATCAGGTTCAAGAATTAAGAGAGGTTACGTATGCCAAATGTGGAGATTGGTCTTTCAATGAATAAACTGTCCAAATACGTGAGATAGGAGTTCTCAAGGAGTCTAACTTCAGAATAGGCATATAGCCTTATATCAGTTGCACTGAAGACTCGATCTCGTCTCTCCCATGATTTTTCATCATAAAACCACCCAGTGATTGGGTACTCCTTCATGTTTCCAACAATTTTCTTTTTCTTGATTTCAGGAGGTTTAAGTTTTAGATTGTGCTCACTGTATTTCTTTTCATATTTCTTGAATTCAAGAAGGACTTTGTCTTGGTTCAAACACCCATTGGGCAGTCTGTATAGCTTAACGCATTTTCTCAATGTTTCTTGAAAGGCTGCTGGTCTAGCATGGTTACTTCTATTTACTAACCATAGACCAGCCAATTCAATTAGATCTTGATCGGAAAGGTTGAAAATTTGAAAGAATGGATAGAAACTTTCCACTGCACCTGTTTCTCTTTTGACTTGATAAGAGTCCCAGCTCTAATCATATTTCCATCCCATTATCTTTGACTTTTGTTTTATTAATTCTTGATCTTGAACTGTCAAAGTTTCTTGAAAAGTCATTCCAGTATTTTTCATATATTGGGAGGAGTGAGAGGATTTCCTAGGAGTGGAGGACTGTGTATAAGATGATTTTGCTTGAGATGCTGATAGAGATTGTTGAACAAATGACTTTGGCTTCTTAAAAATTGGACTGGTGGAGGCTATTCGGCTGATGACAGGCATGTTAGATTTATCAAGTTTGGCTTTCTTGCCTGCCTTCTCATCTGCCATCAAAAATTCTCTCACTCTTTTGATCAGAGTGTCCCTCTTCATTCTGATATAACTTCTAGAGAGGACCCCTCTGTCATGCAAGAAGTTTCTGAGTGCTTGATCATTCATGGAGTTGGGATCTGGTTGAACCATACCCTTTGCAATCTCAGAATATGCTGCTTCTTGTTCCCTTCTCTTCTTCTCCTTTTCTTCTCTCTCCTTTTTATCAACTTCAGTTTCATTTTATGGATTGAAGAGAGAGTCAATTTTACCAGATTCTGCTGAAAACTGTTCAAACGGCATTAATTTGACGGTGTCAAAGTCCATACCACCATACTACACAAGCTTCAGCACCAACTTCATATGAGTTTCAGCCATAGCATTGGCAGTGAATTGCGATGCAAAGCTTTCATCAAAAGAGATGTTTGGTTCCTCAAACTATGGAGTGACTATTGCTGAAAGAGTTTCAGTTTGAGGACTAGTGGAGGGTGTTGGTGCATGCATGCTGCTGGATTCTTGAATTTCTGACACTAGTTCTTCATTTGCAGCCAGTTCTGCATCTGTTAAATCACCAAGAATCCCAGCCAATGTTTTCTCCTGTTTCTTATCAAACTTTGAAGAGGGCTTTGAGGATTCAGGAGCCTTTTTCTTGCCCTTTGCCTTTTCCAGGGCATTTTCTTGTCGTTTCCTCAAAGCCTCAAGGTGATTCCTGATTAAGCTTCTGTCGATTTCTGTTCCAGGAATCCCCCTTGAAAACTCTTCAAAGCTTGGAATGTTGACGCTTAACAGGTCTTCATTTGCTTGATTTAGTAGGTCGAAGAATCCATATCGTTGGAAAATTGCAGCCTTGAATTTTGGATCTAAATCCCTGGCTGATGTTGCTTCTGTTTGAGTTTGGGGAGATGGAGATTTTGGCTTCTCTGGGGATTTTGGTGGTGAGGAAGATTTGAACCTTTTTGTTGTTTTAGTATTTCTGTCATGATCAAAATTCCTCTTCTCCCCCTTGGAGGAAGCATCATCTCCCCCTGAACTGTTGTCATCATCATCACTACTGACAACCTGTTTTGATTTTTGTAAATCTTCAACCTCATCCTCAAGTTCCTAAATTCTTTCTCTTAATATTTTATTGTCATTTTCAAGCTCTTCAATAGTATATTCAAGAGATTCAAAAGAGGTTTCTGCTCTCTTTGATTTTGAAATTATGGCATTAAGCCTTGTAATTTCTTTTGCAGCTTCGTGCAGAGAATTTATCCTGTTCTGATCTGTTTGTTTTAGAGAATCAATCTCTTTCTGCAAGGCTTTTGATTTTGCTCTGACTGATTTTAATTGAAGATTTATCTTTTCAATTTCTTTTTCATAGGCCAGCTTACTCTTTTCTACTTGATCATTCAGCTGATTTCCATTTTCTGTGATTTTCTCACATTGAGCTTTTAATTCAACAATTTTCTGCTCTCTTGAATTTATGGTATCTTTAAGTTCAGCAATGATTGCCTTTTGATCATTATCAGCCAGGCAACTAGCTACTGCAAGTTGATTTTTCAGATTTTGAATTTCAGTTTTGAGAATATCAACATGCTCCTTCATTTTATCTTGAGGTTTTTGAGCATAATTTACTTCATTTTGAGCATTGGTTAGCTTTTGGCTCAACTCAGTGGATTTCTCAATATGTCTTTCTCTTTGAGCAATGAAGTACTTCAAATCATTTTGTAGATCATTTACAAAGGCTTTTAAGTTTGCAATCTCTTCCACTTGCGAGTCCAGAGTGTTTGTGAATTGATTAACATAATCATCACTCTTTTGAACATAAATTTGAGCTTGAGCAGCTGCTTCACTTAGATCTCTGATGTGTGCATTCTGACTTTCAATGTATGCATTTTGAACCACCAGATGATAGTCTTTCTATTCAAGTTCAATCAGGAGTCTAGTGATTTCAGCATTCTGTTCATCAAGTGCATCTTGAAATTGGTTGTATTCAGTCAGATGTTCATCAAAATCATTTTCAACTTCAGCAGTTAGCTGATTGATTTCAGTCTCTCTGGCTTCAATTTGAGAGGCCATGTGATGCAGCAAAATTGGGACCATTCTTACTGCGGCTGATGGTGGAGGTTGAGCTTGAGGTTATGGTTGTGAGGCTTGAATATCTTGAATAACAGATTGAATCTGTTCAGTATCATGCACAGTTGCTGATTCATGTTGTTGCTGTTGTTGTTGTTGTTCTTGCTGTGTTGTTTGTTGCTCAGATGTTTGAAAGTTATCAATGTTTTTGTTATCAACTTCCAAAGGAGAATTTGGAGTTGATAAAGTTTCTGTTGTTGTTTGGTTTGGAGGAGGATTGGGAGAAAGATCAAGAGTTTGAGTAAAATCTTGATCATCAGGCCTTGCCTGTGAGTCAATTGTTTGTGCTGGAGAGTGATGTGAAGGAGTTAAAATATGTTCTTGAAATTGTTCATTATCATTATCATTATCATTATCATTATCACCATCATCATCATCATCGTCATCACTTTCATTACCATCACTATCATCACCATCATTATCATCATCATCATTGTTATCATTTTCACTGCTATCACTGCTAGGCACATCAGCATCAGAATCAATGTGATCTGATGGTGAAGTACTAGAATCATCATCCTCATTATCAGCAACAAACATCCCTTGTTCAATTAATGCATCTTGTAAATCAAAAAATATTTGGGGGAATTCTGCATCTTCTCCCTCAAATTTACCCCTGTTCATTGCTGGACATGTAAGATGATCATGATGTTTCAGCCCATGTATCTTTTAACCAAAAGGTTGCATGTCTGGGTGTTGATGGTTGATTATCAGCTGGATGAATCTTGGATACATCAAGAATTTTTTATTCCCTACATTTACATTTGCTGTCATCCCATTAAAGATGGTTCTTGTGAAGTTGAATGGGGTTGACAACAGCAGGCTCATGAACATGGATGTTGTGCCAAGTGGAAGCTCAAACCATCCTGATCTCCTATTTGAGATGCAGTGTTGCAGGATGTGAGCAAACAATTTCCACTTTGGCCCCAATTGACCTTTGAGTATCTGTCTTCTGGGCATATCGCCAGTATAACCAAGAAAATTTTGGAAGAAATCCAAAATTTCATCATCTGGTAACTCAGTGATATCGCATTCATCATTTCCTAATTGCAAAACATTTCTCACAGTCTGTTCAGTAATAACGACCTGTTGCCCCCAACTGTTCCAACAATTGTTCGAATATCATTCTGTACTTCTTCAACTGATGTAATCCAAAACTCGTTGATCATTTGCCTGTACAAGGTTGGCCTTGCAGTTAGGGCAAACACCAAGTTTGATCTGTTTAAGAAACGAAGAGTTTCCCTAAACCCATGAGCTGTGGGATGATTTGCGTTTAAGAAAGCACACACGTTGTGTTGGTCTGCAATTTCTAAAAGAGCCATATCTTTAAGATCAGTGAATGAGGGTTGTGAGTTTAAAGATGAAGAGTATTGATGATTCGATTGCAGTATAATGACGATTTTGCTGTGGTTTGAGGGTTCCAGTGTAGGGTTTTCACACTAGTGCAATAGAGTGCTGATAAGTGTTAGGGTTTACTTTTCAAGTTCCTTTTATAGATTAACTTTGCTGAGTACGAGGTTGAAATCGTATCATTTGATTGACAAAATCTGGTGAAAAAGTGAAAATTTTAATTTTTTTTACGTGATTTCATTAAACGCTCACGTGCTCCCCCTTTTCAGATGGTTTTACTCAAAAACTGCTAAGTGATTGAAACTTTGGTCATCAGCATTGGTGTGTTGAGGAAGTAAAGTTTAACTCATGATCATCAGCATTGATCATTTGTTCCGGAGTTATAATTATTTGACCAAATTTTGAGATTTGTTGATTTTGAGTGTCAGCATTGATTAATTGGTTAGGCAACATGCTACTTGATCAAGTTGTGCATCAGCATTTGAGAATTTCTCATCAGCACTGAAAGTTTACTCATTAGCACTGAGAATTACTTGGATTCATTTGTTAGGCAGTCATGTTACTTAATCAATGCAAAGGGGTCAGCACTCGAAACAGAGTTTGCAGTCAATAAATGGTTACTTTTCAGCATTGGAGACTTGATTGTTTTACTTTTCAGCATTGTGGAAAACTTGCCTCACTTTGAAAGATTGATGATTGACACTGCATTAGCATAGCTGATTTAACTGTCAGCACTGAAACTTACTTCATCAGCATTAGAGAAGTAACCATCAGCATTGGAAGTTACTTGGGAATTCAAATGAATCTTACCTTTCAGCATTAAAAAATTTGATGATTTACCTTTCAGCATTGAATCTTACCTGTCAGCAGTGTGATGTGATGGAATTCAAATGAAGTGATAACCTGATGATATTACCTATCAGTACTGGAACTTGATAAATGGATTTGTCATCAGCATTCTTAAAATGCATGTCAGCACTGCAGGTTACTTGGGAACAAACATATTTTCATTGTCAACTGTTGCAACTGTTTGAAAATCGACTTATGAAACTCCTTTTTATTGAGATTAGCAAATTTCTAAATCCAATTTATTTTTGTTGTTTTCTGATGTTAAATTTTCTATTTTGTTTGGTTTGATTCAAACTTTGGTAAATCACAGTGATACTTAAAATTTGGCAGAAATTGATATTTACATACTTAAATCTGATATGAATTTGATTCTTAAAATCATATCTGTTTTAGAACTTTCTGTATCAATAGAAATGTTCTGAAATATTATTGAAAATTCAAACAATGGTATTGTTTATCCACTTAAACCCTGCTGATATAATCATAAACCAGATTATGAGAACTTGTTCAATTAAGGTATCATTTAAATGTAACTTAGCAAGTTATCACAAACATAAAAAGGCACTGTTTGAAGTCGAATTGTAGAATATTTTAAGGATTTATGTAAGATCTCCGCCTGATTACCATTTTATAAGTAAATATTTTAATGAAAATTTGTTTTTCTTTTCTTTTCATCAATGACAAGCACTGTGTTCTATGAACACTTATTTGGTTGATATGTGCTGTCAAATTAGAAAGTTTTTCTCTGTTTTTGTTCTTTTGAGACATTGCATTATACAGACTGCTGTGTATAACTACACTTATTTGGTTGATGGTGCAGCTGATAATGTAGTCTTTTATTTTTAATGTATATGTACTTTAAATGGTGGGAGATAGTCATAAATTCAACTTTCACTTCTTATATTCTAAATCAAAGATATTTAATACCTTATCATGAGATAGATAAAATGCCTTACATAATTTTCATTTTAATTTTGTTTCTCATTTTCCAGAATTGACTAGTTTTCAGCTGGGCCTACCAAAGCTTTGAGGATTTCAATATTCCTCCCTGAACCTTTGCTTCTTGATATATCCTTTTCCATCACAGATTCCTATCATTTTTCAAGAAATCAATATCAGATATGCAGAAAAAATATATATACATTACTGAAATTCACATATTTTTGTATTTTTCTTTGTTTTTCTAATGTTTTTGTATTTTTCTTTGCTTTCTAATGTTTTTGTATTTTTCTTGATTTTTATAATGTTTTTGGCTTTTTGTTTAAAGAATATCACTGTAATTTAGCAAAATTTAATCAATTTTCATATTTCATCATGCCTATACTTTTTACCAGAAATTCAAATCTTTTTGGGTCTAATGCTTTGGTAAATAAGTCTGCAAGCTGAAATTCAGTATTTATGTACTTTAATTCTATCAATCCTTTTTAAGAGTTATCTCTAAGGAAATGATATCTTATTTCTATGTGCTTTGTTTTTGAGTGTTGTACTGGATTTTTAGTTATGAAAATTGCTGCTTTATTATCTATTTTTATTGGAGTTTTAAAAAAATAGAATCCAAAGTCAAGCATCTGGTTTTGAATCCAGAGAACTTGAGAGCAACACTATGAAGCGGCTATACATTCAGCTTCTGCAATTGATATGAACACATTTGTTTGTTTTTTGCATTGCCAAGATACCAGCTTGTTACCAAGGTATTGACAACCTCCTGACGTTGATTTTCTATCCCAATTATCTCCCCCAAAATCACTGTCAGTATAGGCAGTTAAATAAAAATCCTCATCTTTTGGATACATTAGTCCAAGATCAGGTTTTCCTTTGAGATATCTAAAAATTCTTTTGACAGCAATTTCGTGGGATTCTTTGGGATCAGCTTGGTATCTGGCACATAAATAAACACTATACATGATATCAGGCCTGCTTGCAGTGAGATACATGAGGGAACCAATTATTGATCTGTAATAAGTTTGATTGACTGGCTTCCCTGTTGGATCTGGTTGTAGCTTGTCTCTTGGATCTGCAGGTGTGGAAGCTGGCTTTGAATCAGTGAGGTCAAACTTCTTGAGGATATCTTTGACATACTTTGTTTGGCTGATAAAGATTCCATCAGGCATTTGCTTGACTTGAAGGCCAAGAAAGAAAGTGAGTTCACCCATGACACTCATTTGAAATTTCTTCTTCATCAAGGCTTCAAATTCCTCACATAGTGTTTTGTTTGTGGACCCAAATATTATGTCGTCCACATACAGTTGAACTACTAAGAGTTCACCATTTACATGCTTCAAGAAGAGTGTTTGGTCTATCTGTCCTCTTTTAAAACGATTTTCAATGAGATAAGATTACAAGGTTTCATACCATGCTCTAGGAGCTTGATGCAACCCATACAAAGCTTTGTCCAATTTGAACACTCTGTATATGGATGATCTGGATGTTCAAAACCTGGTGGCTGTGCCACATAGACCTCTTCTTGAAGTTTGCCATACAGGAAAGCATATTTTACATCCAGTTGATAAACAGTAAACTTGAAGGCAGCTGCATAAGCTAGAAAGATTATAATAGCTTCAATTCTTGCAACTGGAGCAAACACTTCATCTTAATCAATGCCTTCTTCCTGTGTGTAGCCTTGTGCTACAAGCCTTGCTTTGTTTTTGATCACAATCCCTCTATCATCTTTCTTGTTCCTGAATACCCATTTTGTGTCAATGGGTACTTGATTTTCAGGTAGATCAACAAGGGTCCAAACTTCTTGTTTTCTAAATTGCTGCAATTCTTCCAGCATTGCTTCTACCCAACTGTTATCTTTTAAAGCTTCTTTGATGTTTTTGGGTTCATCTTGAGAAAGGAAGCAAGAAAACAGGCAAACATTTGCATATTCATGCATACTCCTTGTTGTCTTTGATGATAAATTGCCAATTATATTTGTGGCAGGATGGTTTCTTTCAATAGTTCTGTATGTTGAACTTGTTGGAACCAAAGTATTGATATCTAAATTTGTGTCATTTAGATCAATATCATCATTTTCATCAGAGGGATTTGTGTCAGATGAATGGGTTGTGGGATTTGGTTGTGTTGCTGATGAATTGCTATTCAGAGGAGAATTTTGTGCATCAGCATCATCATATGATGAATGCTGATGAGTTGAATATGTTTTTGCAGATGAGTCTTATGACAGCTGTGGATCTTGAGTATCAGCAATGATGGGTGGATTATCAGATAAAAGTGGTTTAATCTATCCTCCACCATAGCTTGTTAACTCTGGATCATCGTCTTTTGTTCCACTTGAGCTTGCATCATCAGATGGGAAAATATCGAAGCTTTTCATAAAAGGGTCCATGTTAAATAGCCAATCAGGGCCTATACACTTTGTCTTGAAATTATGTTCAAAGAACACAACATCAGCAGTTTCTTGCAAAGTGTATGCAGTTTTGTTAAAGACCCTGTAAGCTTTTGACACACTGGAATATCCAACAAAATATCCCTCATCAGCTTTTGAATCAAATTTTGATAATCTGTCAGCTGTGTTCAAAATGGAGACTGGACATCCAAAAGCTTTGAGAAATTTTATTTGAGGTTTTCTGGAGAACATGATTTCATACGGAGTTTTGCTTTGTTCTTTGACAATAAAGGTTCTGTTTTGCACATAACAAGCAGTATTGACAGCTTCTGCCAAAATGATAGAGGAAGCTTTGAATCAGCAAGCACTGATCTTGCAGCTTCAATTAGGGACCTGTTTTTCCTTTCAACAATACCATTTTGTTGAGGTCTTCTTGTTGCACTGAACTGTCTTGTTATTCCCTTTTCAAGACAAAAATTGTCCATTGTTTCATTTTTAAATTCAGAACCATTGTCACTCCTGAAACCTCTAACTGATTTTCCCATTTGATTCTCAATTCTTTTCACCATCTGAATTATCAAATCAGCAGTTTCACTTTTCTTGTTCAAGAAGAACACCCAAGAATATCTTGAATAATCATCCACCATCACAAGGTAATATTGTTTCTTTCCCAAACTCAACACATTTACGAGGCCAAATAAATCCATATGGATTAACTGTAATGTGGAGTTAATTACACTGGCTGTAATTGATTTGTGGGAAGATCTTTTCTGTTTACCTTTCAAACATGCAGCATAGTGGTCAAGACATAAAAATTCCTTTTGTGGTAAACCAATGACATCATTACCAGTTTCCAGTTTGTTCATATATTTGAAATTTGCATGACCAAGTCTTCTGTGCCACAGTGTTGATTCATCATCAGTAGCCTTTGAAAGTAAACATGTTTCTTGTGATGTTGGTGGTGGTGATTCCATATTAAGAGTGTATACATGATTCCTTCTTGGGGTTCTCATCACCACCCATTCATCAGGGATTTTAAAACCAGGCTTGACAATCACACATTCTTGCTTGGTGAAGAAGGTTGAGTAGTCTTTATCACAAATTTGTGAGACACTCAACAGATTATACTAAAGCTGCTGCACATAGCTCACGTTATCAAAGCTGAGATTTCTGCATTTTACTACTTCAGTGCCAGTGATATTTCCCTTCTGGTCTCCTCCAAACGCAACAGAGATGCCATTGATATTTTGAAAATCATGAAGCAGGTTGACATTACCTGTCATGTGCCTGGAACATCCACTGTCAACATACCAGATGTTGTCAGTTCTCCTTGGATGCCCCTGCAATCAATCAAACAAATTAAATAGACAATGGAACCCAAGCCTCCCAGGTCTTGGGTTTCCCGTTTTCAAAAGTTTGAAAAGTAACTTTCTGCATTTTTGATAAATCTGGCAAATCAGATTCATCATTTTGTTTGTTTTCAGAAGCAGCTTTTGGTTTCCAATTCTGAGTGGATTTTGATTCAAAGGATACTTTCTTTTGATTGTTCTTTCCTTTCTCATTCTTGAGAGAGGAAGAAGAATCATATCCATTTGGGTTATTAACAGGTTTCTTCAAAATTGATTTGTGATCAGCATGATGACTGTTTGGATCTGATTCATAAAATGAATTTTCATGAAAAATATTTTGATGCTTTTGTTTTGTGAAAATTCTGTTTTCTGGTTTTAGGTGGAGTGAAATTGTATCCATAGCTGTCATCATTATAGTACTGTTGAGTACCAAAATTATGTGTGGGGTGTTGATAACCACCAAACATAGTTGGCCATTGCTAATAGTTTTGAGGAGAAACTCTTGGTTGCTGAGATGTTTGAATTTGTGACTGATAATAATATTCAAACATTCTATTTTCAGATTGGTGTTGTCTGAATCTAGAATCTTTGGAATTTCTGGAATGATAGGCATTGTTTCCAGATTTGCCCTTTATTTTGGCAACTTTACTATCAAGAAAAGGATAAGCTACATTTTGACTGTTCTGCATACATTCCAAACCAGGCTGATAATAGTAACAATCAACAAGGTCATGATTTTTTGTTCTACATATAGAACAGTACCTTGAAGTATTTGCAGAAACCAGAGAATAGTTTTTACCCTGCAGTCTTTTCTTTTTCTCCACAAATCCAGACATTTTGTTAAAGTGGTTCTTTGATTTGTATGTGCATTGTTTCCTTGTGTGAGACAAGCTCTTGCAAATTGTGCATTTTGTTTATGAATCTGAATTTGATGACTTAGATCCATTTGATTTCTCTAAATTCTGAGTTGAATTATAGACCTTTTGTTTGACTTTTAATTTTGATTGATTTTCAGTTGTCACCAATTTTTTGGATTCTTTTTCAATTGACGATTTTAAAGCATCAGAGGTTGTATTTTTAGCAAGTACAAAATTCTTAAAAGAAAGTGGATGTGAGTCATCAGCAATTTCACTTGTCTGATTTTGAGAATCAGATTTTTGGAATACCACTTTTGGGCTGGTCATTGACTCAGGCATGGGTGTATAGTTTTCATTATATGGAGGTGGAACCTCATGAAAACCCAACCCTGCCTTTGACTTTCCTTGAAGTTGACTTTTGAGCAAATCAGTCAAGTGTTTGGAAGAAGTTTCAAAATTTTCAACTTTCAGAGTTGCAGTGGATAAATCAGATAATGCTTTTGTTAATTTTGACAAGTTTTCATCATGTTCTTTTTGCAAAATTAATTTCTCAGTTTTAAGTTGTTCATTATCTTTTAAAAGAGAATTAATTTTATTTTCATGAGTTATTTTGTCATTTATCCACTGTTTCTCTTCAAACCTGCATTTGCTTAACTCTCTTTGCAAATCAGCTATGTTTTGTTTTGAAACTTCTTGCTTGATTTTACACTCATCAGAACATGGTCTGGTTACCTCATTTCCAAGTGCCATCAAAGCAAGGAGTGGTTCATTTGTGTTTTCTTGAAAATTTTGTGCAACAGCAATCATGGCTTGTGCAGGATCATATTCATTAGCATACTTGCTCCAATCAAAATCCTCTGAGTTGTATGTTACCACAAGTGCTTTTGGCGTTGGTGGTTCAATGGCTTTCATTTGAACAGCAGGTGCAGATAGATTTGGTTGATGGTTTGGCTGATATCTCGAGGTGTCTTTGGGAGCTTTGCAATCCCGTGAGAAATGACCATAAAGATTGCAGTTGTAGCATCTGACTTTATCAAGATCAATACTCACTTTTGTTTTATCAGCTTCAAATTTCATGGGACCATACTTCTTCCAGAATTTTTTGTGCCTCAAGACAACCATGGCCATCTGCCATTTGATATCCATCTCCTCAACATCCTTTGGATCTATTTCTTCAAGATCATGTTTAGTAAATTGAGCTTTTGCAAGAGAGCTTGCAGCAAAACATTCAAAGCTTGCAACAAATGCTTTGCAAGCTTCTTGCTGCTCAACAGAATTGGTGTTTACAGAAAACTGTTGCTGAGAAAAATGTTGTTGAGAGTCATTTTGTGATTGATTTGCAGCAGCAGGTGCCTGTGGTGCTTGTGGTGTGGGAGTTGAATATACACCAAATCCAACATTTTCATTAGGAGAGTACTGAAAATTACTCCTCCCTTCTTCAACAACCAAGGCTTGAACACCACCTTGAACACCAGCAGTCTTCACAAATTTGTATTGACCAACTTGAGCAGTAGATACCCGTGCTTTGACATCCATGTCAATTGCTTCAATTTTGGCAATCATCTCTTCAATTCTCACCTCATCAAGCTTTCTGGTTTCCTTGATCAATGTTACCTTCTCAGTCCAGCTCTCTGGAAGTGTGTTTAATAACTTAAGATTTAAGTCATAATTATCGACTTTGTTTCCAAAGGTTTTTAGCTCATTGATCAATTGCACATAACGCTAGATTTGTTGGGTGACTGTTTCACCAGACATGTGTTTGAAGTTGTCAAACATCATTTTGAGGCTATCCCTCTTCATTCTCTTGATTTCTTCATTTCCAGCAAACATCACCTCCAACTGATCCCACAAGCTCTTTGCGGTTTCAAAATCTTTGACACATACCAAAACTTCCATTGGTAAAGCAGATTTAAGTGTACCATAGGCTTTAATATCAACTTTGACCATTCTTTTCTCATTATCTCTCAGGTAGATTCCTCTGAGAGGTAAGCTTTTGTTGTGATATTTCAATCTGTTTTCTTCACTCAAATCAGCAGGAACATATGGGCCGTCAACAATCGAGCACCACATCTCTGGATCAGTGCTATCGATATGGTTTTGAAACCTAAGCTTCCATTGTTGGAAGTTAGCTGCATTCTTCAACACAGGAGGTTTAGCACCAGAGGAACCTGATTCAGAATATACAGACACAGAAGGTTGTACAATTTGTTGATCTGTTATTTTTGTTAAAATTAACTTAGAATTTCTAATGAGTTGAAATTAATTCAGGATCTAATAACCTAGTCCGAATTCTTCCAAACAATTAGTTCAAATGATGGATTAGTTATTAGAAACAATTCTAAGTGAGTAACAAAAACAACAGGAATACTATTCTTAAATATTTGCGATCTATTGAAGAAAATCGAACATCAATGGAACAGTAAAACCTGAAATAACCGCTTGAGGCAGAAATCTGTGAATCGGCTCACAAATTTCAACGATCAGACCGATTACAAATCAACAAGTGATAGGTAATCGTATACGCTTGATTGTGTTCACAATATTAAGTTATGAATCTGAAATCTCAAAACACATAGTTTCACCAAGAACACACACAGTAAAACAAATCGATCAATCCATGTTAATTAGTTTAACGAATTGATCCGATCTAAATTAAATTGTTCTAAACTATACGATTTCAAGCTAAAATCAGCTCTTGATCGTAGAAATCATAACTTCAGCTTTTGATTTTCAGGAAAATCAAAATATCGAGCTCTTGGCTCTGATACCAATTGTCAGGATCGGATCGGATCTGAATCTGAGATCTGATAATAACAATAAGCTATGATTTCGATTGATTACTAGGCGGAAGCAGGCAATCAATCTAAGTTTAGTAACGATCTAAAATAACAAAACCCACAGTAATTAATATTCAAGACATATTTAATAAGAACAATTAAGAACATATGATGATGAATATTAAAGGAAGTTATATTGATTTGTAGATCTGAAATTGCTCAGAGAATTACAGTGTGTAAAAGTGCGTGTGTTTTCTCAAAAGCGTACAGACTGATTCTATAAAGGTCCTATTTATAGAAACCCATTTCAGACCTACATAACTGCCCTAACAGATAACCGCTACCAAAATAACAACACAAACGTCACATCAGTTATACATGTCATAACTGATGTCAGCAAAAACAAATGAACAACAAAATCTAAGTGTAGATTCTTCATCAGCATCAGCAATCTTGACCGTCAGCATTAGTAAGTTTGCATGTCAGCATTGCAAACTTTATTGTACTTGGCATACTTTCTTGATCAGCATCATAACAGTTTGTCGTCAGCATTGCAATGTGACCAAGTATCAGTTCACTTCATGTCAGCATTACAATGTGTCATGAAGCTGTCAGCATTGAGGATTGGCTGTCAGCATTCAAGAGTTCAATGTCAGCATTACTGAATACTTGGCTCTCTTTGTAATCATCAGCACCACAACATATCCCATCAGCATCCCAATTGGTTATCAGCATCACAAGATTTGTTCATCAGCACTGCAATATCCTTGGGATAACATCATCAGCAGTGTACTTTGAATGTCAGCACTGCAACTTTAAGCTGTCAGCATTGAAGAATCCTTTGAGAACTTGTCAGCATCTCAATCTTCAATAAGTTGAATTTCAGAATTATGACTTTGGTTGTCAGCACTGCAACATCCTTGGACAAATCCTGCAATTACTAAATACTTAAACATAAGAATCAATTAACAAATAATGATCTTATAAATAGAGAGGTTTAAGGTTTAGAAATGTGGACCATATGTGCTGTCTGTATTGTGCCTGTCAACACATCAACATATTATATGGATTTGAACTTTATTCAAATTATCAGCATATCAAATAAATCTGTATAAAATAGAAAAACAGAAGTAAAGAGAGAGTTAGAATGTTGCCATCATTAAATGGACATAATGAACCTAAAGCTTGCAGAAGGGTTGGTTAATTGTGGGCAGGGCACCATCTCATAAAGGAAACCTAACAAAAGCTTTAGAAGCAACCTTTGCAGATGAGAATCTGTTTCTCAAACTAGTGGATTTTATCTTTGAATTAGTCTTTTGATTTTGGAAATTCTTTGATTTGTCTTTATGTCCAACTCCAAACTTATCAAAGAAAAAATCCACTTTATCAACCATTTTAGAAATCACATTTTGCTTTTGAAAAATACCACTAGACTCTCCTGTATGTGTAATAGATGACTTTACATACACTACAGGTTTGAGAGTAGTGGTTGTTTTGGGTTTCATCACTGGTTTAGAAACAAGATTGGGTTTGATCACCACTTTCTCAACTGGTTTCATCTCAGCTTTTGACTTTTGAGACTTCAGAATCTTTTTATCACCAGTTTAACTTGATAACCATTCTGTCTCAGAATATCAAGTGAATATTCTGATTCAGTGATGTCTTCAATAATAGGAGCATCACTATCAAGAGACACTTTTTCATCAGATGATGATACTCCAGCAATTCCAATGACATGTTCAGACCGATGTTCATCCAAAGAGGCAGGATGAACTTCCAAATCTAAAACAATTTGTGGTCTTGGCACGTAGCTGGAAGGAGGTGGTACAACATGAAAACCAATTCCAGTATTATCATGCGATGATCTTTGCATGGCAGCAAAGTAATCGATAACATACTGAGAATTTTGATAATTTTCAAGCTTGCTCTTATTCATTTCAGCTTCTGCTTTTGCTGCTGAAAATTCAACCTTCAGCTTTTGCACTGATTCGAGATGCACAGAAACTGCATGATTATTTTGTAAAACTTTGATTTTCAACTCTTCATTCTCTTTTCCTAAATCAATTATCTTTTAGACAAAGGCTTTTTCTCTTGAAATTAGCTTCTTGTTAGCTTATGCGCACTCTACCAGTTCAGCAGTCAGCTGGGAATTCATTTCTTTCAATTTGTCAATGATCTCTAAAATATCATCTTTTACCTCATCAACCTTCTCTTTGCCTTTGCATGTGCCTTCATTCAGAGAAGCCATGAATGCACCCATCAACTCATCGTATTGCTTGCCACAATCATAACCTTCATCAGCTTGACTTACTAAAGCTTTCGATGACTCTTCAGACTTTTCTTTCTTCTTCTGATAAGTTTCTTTTGGTTTGAAATGGTTTAAATTTCCTTGCTTCTTTGGATTCTTGCATTCTCTAGCAAAGTGACCTAACTCACCACAGTTGTAACACTGAGTCATCTTTGGGTTAAATCCAAACTTGGTAATTCTATCAAAAGTGAATTTCTTCCCAGTTTTCTTTTCATTTCGATTGATTCTTCTGATCATGCTTGCCAATGCCCATTGAGTCTCAATCAACTCCATCTCGTCGTCATCAATTTTCTCATAATCTTCAAACGTAAGATTAGAGTTTCCAATCTTTCCTGCAATTTGTTCATCATACGCACTGACTACACATGACAAAATTGACATATGGTCCCGAACAGCCTCTACAGTTACTTTCCCCAGATTTGTTCTATTCAGATGAACAGGAGGTGTTGTTGAGTCAGTCTTCTTCTCTTTCCCAGAATAAGATGAACTAGAACTTGTAGATGCAGAAAGTGCAGGAGTACTATCAGAAATACTAGAAACAAATGCTGTCTGAATCTTTGCTGAAGATACAGGTGGTGTAACCACTGATGCACCATATAAAGAAGGATCTTGAGTAACATTCACTCTCCTTGCTTTTCTCTTATCCTTCATCTCCTGCTCTTCTAGCTTTTGAATATATTCCACCAAAGTCATTCCTGGTAAATTTTCTCTCAAGATTAGCACCAATGAATTCCACTTGTCAGGCAACGCATCTGCAAGGTAATCGATATTTTCATCTTTAGTATATTTGATTCCACACTTTCTAACTTCAGTTAACAGATGTCTGTATCTTGTAATCAATGCTTTAAGACTTTTATTGCCAATAAAGTTTAAAGTTTCAAACTCTTTGCGTATATCGGTGGCCTTCATCTTTTTAAGATTGGTATTTCCTTCAACTCTTGCTTTCAAAGCATTCCATAGACCATAAGAAGTCTTATGCTCATCAAACTGATGTAAAATCTGATTAGGATTTGCTTGGCTTAACATCCAATATGCCTTTTTCTCTGAATCATATTTCTTTCTTTCATCAACATCTAATCTCTCAAGAATTTGATATGAATATGTTCCCACCACTCTAGGTCTTTCATATGGGGACAATATCCTTTCCCAAAGATTAGTGTCAGTTCCATTTAAATGTGTTTCAAATCTTCCTTTCTAGTTCTCGTAATCTGTCAAATCAAGCAACTTTGGAACTTTGTTTGTACTTCCAACCTCAGTGTCACTAATCAGAATGCTATGTATTTTAGAATTCTGACTAGCTACAGCAGCATACATCTCAGCCATGATTTCAAATGTTTATTAGCGAACCTTTGAAGAAAAATTCACTTCACGAACCAAACAACCAGGCGAACCAATCTTTCATCTGAACGAACCTTTAGCCACGAACCTTAAGTCACACGAACCTCAAGTTACACGAACCTCAAGTTATGAACCTCAAGTCACGAACCTGAAGTCACGAACCTGAAAAACGAACCTGATGCAACGAACCTAATGCAACGAACCTAATGCAACGAACCTTGAAACAGACCTGATCTCACGAACCTTGAGACCAACAAACCATGATCAGACAAACCTTTGCAGAAAACCTTCAACGAACCTCTTCAAAAACTCAAAACGAACCTCAGAAAAATATCAATACTAGCGAACCTATTGTTCTAACTATTCACAGGTTCGGCTCACGAACCTGTACTTCAAAATTCAAAATTTTGGAGGGAAAACCTTCCAAAATTCAGAAATCCTTCAAAACACCAAAATCTCTTAATTGCAATATTCCACAATAATTGATAATGAAATTACACTCAAAACAACGATCAAACACAAGGAAAACTAGAATCATATGCTTCCGGAAGAAATCGAAGAATTTCTTGGGAATCCTACAAGATCCGTTCGTTCTCAGAGTATCCATTCACGCATTTTGATCCATTTCTTGATCTTTTCAACTTCTAACTTCAAAAACTTGTAGATCTTTGACAATTCGTGTATAGAACTCCACCAAAAGCTCTGATACCACTGTAGATCTTTGAACTTGATCATGATCGTATAACGGAATCCTACGAACAATCAAACACAAGCGGAATCTATGTTTGATCTATAAGAATCAAAGAAGAACAAGCATTCCAATAATCATCTTCATCTCATTAATCAATCTCAATTGATTACAAGTCTCACACAGAGAAATCTCAAACAGAGAATTACATAAAGAATTTCCAGATGTTTTCTGAAGTTATGACAAAATCAGACAAACCTACTATATATACAGACTACCAGCCGAACCAATTATAGCCGAACCCTTAGGTTCGCCAGCCGAACCTTGAGGTTCGCTGGGCGAACCTAGCCAGCCAAACCTAATAGGTTCGCCGAACCTTCCAAGGTTATAGATTCGCCAAACCTATCAATGAAGATAGGTTCGCCGAACCTGCTAAGGTTCGTGGGCCGGACGAACCTAAGCCAAACCTTTACAAAACTTCAATAATTTACATGTTTGATAAGCAACATATTACAAATATGTACTAATAATCATGGAACACCCAGAGCTTTTGGAACTCAATTACTGAATGCACAGACACCAACGGCATGGTTAGTCTAATTGGAAAGGTTCAAGGGAAACCCATCATCATCACTAAGCAAATCTTGAGAGAATGCCTACAGTTTGGTGACACTTCAAATGATCCAGTTGAATTTGATCACGAGCTAGTTCAGAGAACTGTGTACCAGATGGGGCATGAGGGTGTTTACCCTCCTACTAAGAAGAAGCTGTTGCATCCATATTGGAGATATTTAGTGCACATTGTGACTCAGTGTCTGTCGGGGAGAAAAGGAGGATATGACGCGCTCAGTCAAACCCTTAGCTCTTGTATGGTAGCCCTCTGCAACATCTGTGCCGGGAGCATTACCAGAACAGTAATTTGCATAGTAAAGTGCACAGTAACTCAGGTACACATTACGCGAAACTATGTTGCTACTATTTACACTTGAGGCTTAACACTAAACATTTATGCTAACAGTCTGCAATCTAACTTAAACCTTAGGGTTTAAGAGTCAGAAACACTTCAGAAAACATTTACCAAGTACACACATGCTTGATTTGATACTATAAGTGTCACACCCCGAGCCGGCGGGGTAGGATCGGAATCCCCGTCGGGTGGAAGGTTCCCGGGGCGCGATATCGGGAGTGATAATCAGAAGTGATCAGATTGTTTACATTGCACATGATATAAATGAGAAATGCTAAATAAAATAGAATTACAAAGTTAAATTACATCACTATTGTTTATAATTTAACAATGTAAATCTATTGTAAACATCATAAAATAACTATCTTGTATTTACACAAGATATACAAAATAAACTGTATAATGATGTCTTCAAAAGTATGCAAGTCCAAAATACTAAGTCTTCTATCTGAGGCCCTAGTCCAAAAGAAATGACTTCCTAATTGACCTGTTCGTCACCTGAGAAGTCATGCAAAAATAAAAGTCAACACATGGTTGGTGAGTTCATATAGTTTAGTATTTGAAAATGATTTGAACATGATTTGAAAACCTCCTTTGGTAAAGACCCTAACCTCATTAACACCACATGTAATATCCACATCGGTATGCTTATATATAGGGCATATGTAAGGGACAAGCCCTAGCCAACATCCCACCACATACTAATACGCATATGACACTGCTGTTAATGACAATCAAGCATTTTTACCCTTAACACAATCCCATAAGTTCCTCTGTCTGTTGTCCCTGTCATTACAATCATTTGAAATCTATGTTGATTTCACAAGTTCATCACAAAATATGATCAACCACACAATTGTATAAACAGTTATAAATGCTTAATTAAACAAATAAGTAAACATTTAATAAAATCTAAGTCCTATTGATTGGGGCCTATGGTCATACTCGAGTAGACTAGTCTGTCAATCTAGGTACTTAGTAGTTAGGGAAACTGTAAATATCCTCAAACATACGACCTACAAGTCAAACGGTCTAGCTAGGACTTCTTGAAATGCAGGATTTTATGTTTCGTCAATGTTTTTGGCGTATGCTATCTCTGATATTTCCCAGACTTTCCCTTAAAATGATTTAATGATCGTCTGATTCTGTCACAAGATGTACTTGATGTGTTGATCATAGAATACAAGATTCATTGATCGGTTGTACACTTGATTCATTGTTCAACAAACACTTGGTTTATAGAACATTGAATGTTGTCTTTGCAAAGATTGTTTTATTGATGTCTTGATGTCCCACACTTGTTTTGTCAAAATGTTTGATTTGATTCCTTGAATTCACCCACTTGATTTGTCAAAATGTTTGTTTTGATCCCTTGAATTCACCCACTTGTTTTGTCAAAATGTTTGATTTGATTCCTTGAACCCACACCCTTGTTTTGTCAAAATGTCTAGTTTGATTTGTTTGAAATGTTTTGACTTGTTGAAAAGTTTAGTTTAACTTGATTATTCACTTAGTAAATAAGTAAATCAGTTAATAACCTGCATAAAATCTTCCTAGATATGATCTAGGATAACATTTATACATATGTAAAACATTTAATTTAAAAGCATTCAAGTAAAGAATTTAAATAAACAGTTTACGCATGATTCTCAGCCCCGCGTTTTAAAACAAAAATGTTAAAAAAAACGGGGCAATGAACTCACCTGTGCTGCTATGTACTTTGATCTAACACAAATGCGCGCTCCTGTATGTAAGCTAAATTTCTTCGGTTCCTGAGTTATTTTATAAGAATTCGAATATAATAAGTACGCGTAGTAGTCGTTGTGCCTAAGACCTTGAGTCTTGTTGTGTGTGCAACTAAGTGTCTTAGTACTAAGTGTATCTAAGATCTACTCTAACTTAATTACCCTTCTTATGATCCCAATCCCATGATTAATTATAACAGCTTACTTTTTATATTTTAGAAAATTTCGGCAGAGTTTCCTTTGTTTTCTGTTTAAAATCCAGACAATGAAATTGTCTATTTTTCAACAAGTTCCCAAACAATTATGTCACAGTAAGTATTTAAATCAAACCATTACAATTAACTTAATAAACTTAAAAGAAACCGGTGTCATTTATAATTTACATTTCAAATTAAACAAGATTTTAGGAAAATTATTAAATTTAATTACTCGCTTAACATTTGATGGACTTAATCAAGTCCCATTGGGCCCATTTAAGCCCAATTGACAATACTTGACTTCTAATTGATTTACCAACTTCTTTTTAATGAAATCTCATTACTTGAAGTCTATAATGTTAGACATGTGATGAACTCAATTACATCCCATTGAATCCACCTAAGTCCATTGTTAGTCTTTGATTGTTCCGTTTAAGTCATTTAGATTCACAAGACTCCAACATCATTTATCCACATTCTACGTTATTCCCATGAAATCCCATGCAAAATTCTAAGTCGTTTATTCCATGCATAGCTTACGTAGATTTTCATGCACACACACACATCAACCAAGTAAATGCATGCATGTCCATTATGGCATCAATTTCTAATACAACTTAGGTTTTTATGGTCGACTAACCACTCCTTAGATCATTTACACTAGTATTGTTGATCCTAGGTCCATACTAACCCAATTAAACATCCTTTAGGTTCGATATCCCATCTAGGGCAGCGAACCCTTTGGGGGTTTGATCCAAGGTTCGGCTAACATTCCAACACCAACGAACCTTTAAGGTTTGTCTCTACTACCCCACCTACGAACCTTTAGGGTTCGCCCATGGAGCTTGTTGTCCTAGAGTTCGGTCAGTGCATGGTTCGGCTGAAAAGTTTTGGATTCGTCCTCCTAGGTTCGTGAGTTACAGCTTCTAGCTGTCAAGTAGGGTTCGGCCATCCATTGCATGGTGGTTCGCGAACCCATGCACAAAAGGGTTCGTCACCCCTAATGGTTCGGCACTGCTCAACAGGGTTCGGCTACATAATGGGTTGCCAAAGTTTCCAGGTTCGTTGCAGTCTGCAGGGTTCGTGGCTCAGTGAACTGCAGGGTTCGTAGCAGGCAAGGCAGGGTTCGTTGCAGATGCGAGCAAGGGTTCGTTGGAGGTGATGGTTCGGCTAGTGAGGAGAAGAGGGTTCGGCCACCCTAAACGAACCTGTATCAGCTCTAAACCTCACGAACCTGCAAAACAATTCCCTATTTCGACCTTATCCTGTTACAATTTAGTTTCTAAAGTGCATAGGTTGTTCGTATGTATTCATCTATGTGTTTTATGAGTGCATAGACCGATTACAAGCATCCATAAAAAAGGGTTCGTATTATACCCTAAAACCGAATCTAAACTAGTTATTTACCTTAAATCTCGTGAATGAAATCTTGAAATGCTTGTACTTCCGTGATCTACAAGTTGAAAGGATCGTAATGGCACCAAAATGACTTGAATCCGCCTTGAAACGAATGAGATCTTCTAGAGAGAAGGTGGAGAAAACCTTTTAGAGAGAGAGAGTGGAGATAGACGAAAATGGGAGGAGTGTTAGGGTCTTGGTGGTGGTTGTTGGGTCATAAATGACCATATTAAAGAATGGAGACCCCCGGTTGCTCGGTCTCGATCGGTTTCGCGTAATGCCGGATCGTGTGGTTTTCGCGACGAAACGACACGATTATAAAATTTGAAATCTTTTAAATATTTCAGGTTGTGATTCCTAATAAATTAACTAATATCTTCTCATTTATTAAAATTAAGATATTAATAAACTGTTTAAATCGAAATGTACAGTCGTCGCGCGTATTCGTTCGAATCGTCACCCGTACGAACACGACGATAACTATACTTTTCAATCTTGTTTTCTAATTTTAGAATATCATTCAGAACGTTAAACTTACAGATTTATTCGTACAGATCGTCACCTATACGAATAACCTGTCAATTTAGCATTCACATAACAATATTCGTGTGTTTTGCTCTTTAAAGCCTCACATACGTTTATACATAATAATTCCTAAGCAAATAATCACTTAATGGTTCTGTGTTGCCAGATAATTATCCGACTCAAGAACCGTTGTTCTGAACTGTGTTCCTGTTAAATGTGTCTGAAACTGTTCTATGACAACTCACCATGATAATGATAAATGCTATGAATATGAAAATTACTGAAATGTGTATGATTCATACCTGTTTTACTGTTCATGTACTGTAGAGATCACTGTTCCGGTGGCGGTTCCGGCACTGATGTTACAATAAGGTTTAAACGTACGCGAGGATAAACAGAACAAAACTGTAATAGTTGTTGTTACAGAATGCTAAACCGACGAATTATTCATACAGGTTACGATCTGTACGAATAGATCTGAGGGTTTAACAATCTGAAATGATGATTGAAAAGTAGCAAACAAAATTAGAAAGTGAAACGTACGATCGTGTTCGTACAGTTAGCGCTCTGTACGAAAGCGAGCGTAAGTGACGCGTTCTGACGAAAGGAAAACGAATACGATACGAACTCATAAAGTTAAGGAAATATAATATTTCCTGTTTTACAATTTTGAAACTCATTAAAAATAAATTAAAACGGAATTATTTTAATTAAAACGCATAAAGCATAAAATACGCGAATGAAATAACGAACCACGTAAAATAATAAATTACGACAAATAATTCAAGAAAATTAAATATTTAATATTTATTAGGAATTACAACCTTTAAAATAATTTAAATTAAAACCATTTTATTTAAATTATGTAATTACGCGCGTTACGATTCGGAAACGCAACGAAAACGCGAACCGAGCAACCGAAACGAACCCGAAAACCCTCGGGGTATTTAAAGCCTTGAAAGAGGCTTTCACCTCATTTTAGCGATCTCTTTCTCTCTCTAAAATCTCTCAAACGGTTCTCTCTGTCTCTAGAATAACCGATCTTCAAACGATCACAACTCACTCGTTTGTGGACGAAATCGGACGTTCTTGGTGTCCACGTGAAGCTCTAATCATCCTCTACCTGGAAGTACAACTGATCGGAGGATTTGTCCGGCCATTTAAGAGGTAATGAGCTTTAAAAGTTCGAAATGATAGGGTTTTCTTGTCACCTTAGTCGACCCATCCCTTTGACCGGTTAGAGCCTTGTAAAAATGATCTTACCTCTTCGAGAACTTGTGCTGGCATGACACTAACATGAGTATAGCTCTAAAACTTCAAAGGTTTCAGTGGGAAAGATGGACATCTGCTGTTTGGACGGAAGAAGGGTGGCCGAACCCTGGTTGGCCGAACTTAATGGCGGCTGAAGATACTCGCCGAACCCACAACCTGAGTTGGCCGAACCCTAGGAATTTCCAGCCAAACTGCATGTCTCCATCGTACTCACGAACCCTACCGGAGCCGAACCATGCTACACCCTTACGAACCCAGAAACGAACCTTCCTACTGGCGAATCCACATAACCAGGCGAACCCTCTCCTACTTTGGCGAACCATGATGTCAACGAACCTACACTTGGATGAATTGCATACATGAGCTACGAACCATTAGACCCCGAACTCCACTAGCCGAACCATCATGCCCTCATCGGACTCTCAGACGAACCTGATCTTGTGTCAAAGCATATTGAGAGCTACGAACCTTAACCGGACTAACCTCATACAAGTGAACCTAAGGTACGCTGGGTTTGGGCCGAACCTAGATGTCTTGAATAGGTTCGCTGAAGTGACCAAAATCCACTTGGCCCAGCATCTTAAAATCGGCCCATGGATGTTCTATTCGACCCAATAATATGCCTTTGATTTATACATGGTCTTAATTGGGCTATAGTCATTTCATTTGGCCCAAATAGCATTATTCGTTCCATTAGGGTTATCACGGCCTAAGGCCAACCCAACTAACCCTTCGGCCCATATGCGTATCATTAGGCCCAAAGGGTGTTGATCTAGCCCAGGTCACACTTCAGGACTAATGGCATTACCCGAACCATTATGGATATTCCGGCCCAAGACTAACTACGCATTCGGTCCACATACAACCAATTAGCCACTTAAGCAACTTGGAAACGAACACATGAAATCCATTTTATTTGAAATGGTGCATAGAATTTACTAAAGTGGTGGAAATTGAATTGGGTTACATACTAAGTCTTATATCAAAACAAGTAACTTAATAAAAATGTTTTGGGAAATTCAATAAGGACTTAAAACTAAACTTATAACATAAAGGCGTGGCATAATGAGAGCTTAAGTGGTTAAGTGGGAGTAAATAGCATACAAGGCCGAATGACGATTAACACCACTAGGTGTTAGTCCATTTAGAGTGAACGTACATACGCGCACAAGTCACTACCATTTATACTTATGAGATATATACAACGTGAAATCAATACAGGATCATAAAAACAATTGCAATTACAAGTGCGCACATTCTTGTAATTATATAGTCAACCACTTCAAACACAAGGTGAGTTCATTTGTTCCTTTTCAAACATATTTGTTTTACCTCGGGACTGAGAAGCATGTTATACATTTTAAACAAATATTGAAATGTTTTAAATAAATGCTTTTATACTCATTCGTGATGCTTAAACTTTATGCTTGACACTTATGACATAAACTTGAAAACTTAAACTTCATGCTTGACGCTTGTGACATAAACTTGAAAACTTAAACTTTATGCTTGATACTTACGCTATGAAACTTTATGTTGAAACTATACGTTTAATGTGGATATTATAAAATCTATGCTTAAACCACATACCCGATGCTAAGGCCTTAAAAACACTTATACTAAATGCTAATACTTGATGCACTTGTTTCGAAAACTAAAAACTATAGATGCTTATTCTAAATACTAATACTTTACGTAATCACTTTTAAAAGATAAGATTTTACAATTTTAAAACTAGATGATAATTTGTTTTACATTTACACGTATCATTTTAAACTTAAACTTATAAATTTAAGCTTAAAAAGACTTAATATACTTGGAATGCTTGAAACACGTGGATGCTTGATATGCTTGGAAAATGTGAATGCTTGATATACTTGGAAGACTTAAAACACTTGAATGCGTGTTATGCTTGGAAGACATAAAACACATGGATGCTTGATATGCTTGATAGGCTTGATATACTTGGGAGGCTTGAAATACGTGAATGCTTGATATACTTGGAAAACATGAATGCTTGATATACTTGATATGTGTGGAACACATGAAGGCTTAATATACTTGATATGCTTGGAATGCCCAGACAATTGACTGATTGACCGCCGAGTCTTGACATTGGTCAAGCAAAACTAGTCATCAGTGAAACTATGTGAATGCTTTAAACTTGTATACTTAAGCTATAGGACATCGTAAGACAGACTGTTAACCGCCGAGTCTTGACATTGGTCAAGCCACACTAGTCATCAGTGTTCTTCTTTGTCGGACATTATAAGACCGACTATTGGCCGTCGAGTCTTGACATGGGTCAAGCCACACTAGTCATCAGTGCTCTTCGTTGTTAGAGTCATGTAAGACAGACTGACTGGCCGCCGAGTCTTGACAGTGGTCAAGCCATACTAGTCATTCAGTGTTCTTCTTGATTCTTCCATGGTTATGACAAGTGACTAGAATGATTTGGGTTCTTCTAGCTGACTTTGTGTCAGCTTTAAGGTTCTCTATCATAACATGTCACGAGTTATACTTTGGACCGTTATGGATGGATGCTGAATTCCTTAGGGTGTTCAGCTGTCCATAATGGTGCCTCATAAACTTGATACTCAGACGCTACTTTGTGCATGTTGAAGGGTAGGTAAGACGCTTAATTATCATTAACAGCAATGTCCTATGTGACTTAGTATGTGGTGGGACGGCGTCTGGGCGGGTTGTAGGCTCGACTCAGGGGTATGCCCTATATATAAGCATACCGAGTTGGATGATACATGTGGTGTTAATGAGATTAAGGTTGTTATCTAGGGGATTCGTGAACACTTTTGGGTTGATATCATAAACTTATAAACAGGATGCTTGAATCAATGTTGGAATCGAAAGGTAGGTAAAATACTTAATTATCATTAACAACAGTGTCCTATGTGACTTAGTATGTGGTGGGACGGTGTCTGGGCGAGTTGTAGGCTCGACTCAGGGGTATGCCCTATATATAAGCATATCGAGTTGGATGATACAGGTGTTGTTAATGAGGTTAAGGTTTTATCGAGAACGTTTGCAAAACTATTTTTCAAATACTAAAACTATATGAACTCACCAACCATTGTGTTGACTTTGTTTTTCTTACATGCTTTCTCAGGTGATGCACAGGAATAGACTCAGGCTTTCAGGACTGCATACTAGGATGCTCAGATAGAAGACCTAGTAGACTTTTGGAAAGCACAACTTATGTTATCAATACGAGTCACTTTTGATATCTTGTACAGATACAAGATAGATACACTTGATTCTTTTGATAGGTTTACTTAGTTAAATTACTAAACATTGATATTGTGATTTAACTTTGTAATCCTAGTTTAATGCTTTGGTGCTTTAGTTATTCTTAACATTGATGCTATGTAAACAATCTGATCATCACGATTATCACTCACGATATCGCGCCCCGAGAACCTTCCGCCCGACGAGGACTTCGATCCAAACCTGCCGGCTTGCGGTGTGACAGACTGGTATCAGAGCTCAAGGTTACAGAGAATAATAGGTCATGTATTTAAATGTTTTGGCCTAGACTATAACTTAGGGACCCTTCATGTAGAGAACATAGGAATTAGGAATTAACTTGCATTATGTCTTCTGCATTCGATCATTGCACTAACTGATATCCTATTGGTTACGATCAGAATGTCACCGAGAATACAACCATCACCGTCTCTTCCTTCACAGGAGATGGATCCAGCAGTCGATGCACTCGCAACTCTGATCACTGAAGAGTTGATGGCGGTTCTTCCTGGAATAATCACTCGGATCCGGAACAGTGAGGAGTTTGTTAGGAACTTCCCACTACTTTCTGCAGAGAAGAAGGAACTTAAAGAAGGAAAAACCAGCAAGAAACCTAAACGTCGTTCTGCAAAAAGACGAAAGAGAACTGTGAACTACACTGAAGCTATACCTATCAGTCAAATTCTGCCAGATTTGATTACAGGAGTCAGTGCTCCCCATGGGGGAAAAACCCCTCTCTGTTCAGCTTGTCACTACTATCATCGGAGTGAACTTCCATTTGTACGATGCACACGTTGTGGGAAGGCGAGCCACTGGATGCAACAATGCAGGACACCAATGACCCACATTCCCTGTCAATATGTTGGTACATATCCTAAATGTGTCGAATGTGGTTTTCACCATGACAAGAAGAAACCTTGTAGACACTGTCTGAATTGTGGGAAATACGGACATTGGATTCAACAGTGTCGGTTTATTTCCACTAAGACATAGGAACAAAGAGCAAATACCTCTGCTCCCTCACAACATAACCACAACTGCTACACATGCGGGATGCTCGGACATTTCGCAAGGGACTGCCCTAGGAGGATGCCTCCAGCTGACCCAGCAATCACTAAGGAATTACTTGCTTTACCAGCTCCTGGAGATCACTCGGAGTCCGATGACTCCATAAGTATGCAAATTTCATCATGTTACGATGAATTATTTATTGATGTATTAATTAGAAATGCATGATCTGTTGTGATTTTAAAAACAATAAATCTAAGGTGACTGTAATCAAACTCGGTGCCGATAAGATAATCGGAATAGTAACTTATGAAATCCTAGGGTCAGATAAGCGTTAAATGATTAAATAAAGATGGGATAATTCTTGATTATAGTTTAATTACTATAATGAGAAAAAGGACCTTATCTAATTAGAAAGCTAAAAGCCGTAGAAAATCAAAATGCTAAGACTAGTGTGTAAGCTGTCACTTTCCACTTAAACCTCATAGAACTCGAATTACTTAGTTTGGGGAAATTTTGGTTATAGGATGTTAATAAAGGATGAATGTTAGAACTGTGCTGAAATCGTAGTTAAGCTACATAATGCCAAAGATGGATACTAGTATGTGATGGGCTTTAAACCATAAGTACTCGTTTCATTTGATACTAGTATGCACAAGAAACTTAACTTGTTCCTATTAGTATAATCACATAAGTAATTTCATGGAACTTAAGAATTATTTTACTGCGATAGAAACAATGGAAGGATCCTTGGTTAATGCACATAACATACATAGGAAAACATAGCTACCACTAAGATTGTGTAACAGTTGATGCTCATAACATCAATTAGTTTTTAACAATAAGGTGATAGAATCATATCGAGACTTAGAAAGCAGAAACAGTAAGACAACTATGAGCAATAAGATTAGCAAAAATCTGAGGTCATACATAAGAATCCCGAACGCGAACCAGAGTTTAATTTGGGAGCGTAGGGACACCACAACAAACAAAGTCTTCCTCACTTGTTACAAAGAAAGTTGTACCCGATAATCACTTTTAAATTTCGGCAGGAAATTTCTTTAACAAGGGGAGACTGTAACATCTATGCAGGGAGCATTACCGGAACAGTAATTTGCATAGTAAAGTGCACAGTAACTCAGGTACACATTACGCGAAACTATGTTGATACTATTTACACTTGAGGCTTAACACTAAACAATTATGCTAACGGTCTGCAATTTGACTTAAACCTTAGGATTTAACAGTCAGAAAGACTTCAGACAACATTTAACAAGTACACACATGCTTGATTTGATACTATTAGGTTTAAACGTACGCGAGGATAAACAGAACAAAACTATAACAGTTGTTGTTAGAGAATGCTAAACCGACGAATTATTCGTACAGGTGACGATCTGTACGAATAGATATGAGGGTTTAACAATCTGAAATGATGAATGAAAAGTAGCAAACAAAATCAGAAAGTGAAACGTACGATCGTGTTCGTACAGTTAGCGCTCTGTACAAAAGCACGCGTAAGTGAAGCGTTCTGACGAAACGAAAAAGAATACCATACGAACTAATACAGTTAAGGAAATATAATATTTCCTGTTTTACAATATTGAAACTCATCAGAAATAAATTAAAACGGAATTATTTTAATTAAAACGCATAAAGCATAAAATACGCGAAAGAAATAACGAAACACGTAAAATAATAAATTACGAGAAATAATTCAAGAAAATTTAATATTTAGTATTTATTAGGAATTACAACCTTTAAAATAATTTAAATTAAAACCATTTTATTTAAATTGTGTAATTACGCGCACTACGATCCGGAAACGCAACAAAAACGCGAACCAAGCAACCGAAACGAACCTGAAAACCCTCGGGGTATTTAAAGCCTTGGAATAGGCTTTCACCTCATTTTAACCATCTCTTTCTCTCTCTAAAAGCTCTCAAACGGTTCTCTCTCTAGAATAACCGATCTTCAAACGATCACAACTCACTCGTTTGTGGACGAAATCGGACGTTCATGGTGTCCACGTGAAGCTCTAATCATCCTCTACCTGGAAGTACAACTGATCGGAGGATTTGTCTGGCCATTTTTGTGGTAATGAGCTTTAAAAGTTCGAAATGATAGGGTTTTCTTGTCACCTTAGTCGACCCATCCCTTTGACCGGCTAGAGCCTTGTAAAAACGATCTTACCTCTTCGAGAACTTGTGCTGGCATGACACTGACATGAGTACAGCTCTAAAACTTCAAAGGTTTCGGTGGGAACGATGGATATCTGCTTTTTGGACGGAAGAAGGGTGGCCGAACCCTGGTTTGCCGAACCTAATGGCGGCTGATGATACTCGCCAAACCCACAACCTGAGTTGGCTGAACCCTAGGAATTTCCAGTCGAACCTGCATGTCTGCTTCGTACTCACGAACCCTACCGGAGCCGAACCATGCTACACCCTTACGAACCCAGAAACGAACCTTGCTACTGGCGAATAGCATAAGTGGTTAAGTGGGAGTAAATAGCATACAAGGCTGAACGACGATTAACACCACTAGGTGTTAGTCCATTTAGAGTGAACGTACATACGCGCACAAGTCACTGCCATTTATACTTATGAGATATATACAACGTGAAATCAATACAGGATCGTGAAAACAACCGCAATTACAAGGGCGCACATTCTTGTAATTATATAGTCAACCACTTCAAACACAAGGTGAGTTCATTTGTTCCTTTTAAAACATATTTGTTTTACCTCGGGACTGAGAAGCATGTTATACATTTTAAACAGATAATGAAATGTTTTAAATAAATGCTTTTATACTCATTCGTGATGCTTAAACTTTATGCTTGACAGTGGAATTACCCTTATACAATGATAAATAATAGAATCTTGTATAGGTAGGATAAACAACATTAAAGAAGTGGAATTACCCATATACAATGATAAATAATAGAATCTTTAGTGTCATGTTCTAACTTAGATTGAATTAACTAAGTTAATAAAGAGTTGAGATCTTAAAATATAAACAAATAAGGTCATCTATGGACAAAGTAATATCAATCCTCATGAACACAGATATATTTAATTACAGATCTTTGATTTGATTGAGTTTCATATACGCGAGCGCGCATAACACGAGAACACTGATTTCAAAGACTCAGGTGAGTTCTCATACCCTCCCTTTCTTTTAAACTGTTTTGTTTTAAATTCGGAGGTGAAACATGTATACCCATTTTCAATATTATTCTGATATTACATGGATGACACTTGCTTAATTGTATGAAATCCATAGTTATGGATTATCATATTCCATGAGTTGTTACTGTTGACTTCGGTCCTTCGTAATGACTGCATGTATTGTCACGAGGAGTATGCCTCATCCGTGTGTTGTTGTCTTTGACTTCGGTCAACTACAACAATGCATGTATTGTCACGAGGAGTGTGCCTCATCCGTGTGTTGTTGTCTTTGACTTTGGTCAACTACAATGATGCATGTATTGTCACGTGGAGGTTGCCACATCCGTGTATCGTAGCCTTTGACTTCTGTCAACTACAAGGATACATGTATAGCCACTTATAAAATTTGACATGATTGATGATTGAGATTGGTTGAATGGTTATATGATCGACTATCTATGATTTGTTATGATTAATTGAGATGTGTGGTTATGTGTTGGATTATGTGTTATGGGTTATGTGCTTGGTTATTGTAATGGATTATCTCGCAGGTGTCATATGGATTTCTAAGGAAAACTCTAAACTCTATACCCGTTTTATAAAACTAATTTGTAAAACATTTTTAATTATAAAGACTTATGATTACTCACCAACTACTTTGTAGTTGACATTTGATTTTTACATGTTTCAGGTAATGAGGGTAAGTAGGTTGATGAAGATGGAACCTACACCTTTGGACATCATCATATAGGGTCTTGGACTTAGCAAATTAACTAAAATTCTGGCGAATAGAGTTTAGTTAGTTTAGCTAATTCTTTTGTGTAACTGATGTTTAATTCATGATGAACATGATTTTTGTGTAATTATTTTGGTTGATTGAATGATATATGATGATTTGATTTAGATGCCCACGAGCTTTTGAACAATCTACACATCCCTCGTGGCATCCCGACGTTTCCGCCATCGGTCGGGGTGTTACAGATTGGTATCAGAGCCAGGTTATAGGGAATTAGGTTACTAGAAATGGTTGACCTAGTCTATAACCGTAGGATACCCTAGTATGAATTAATTTCATACACTAGTTAGTATATTCAGGATTTCATGCTTATGTGTTTATTACATGTTAACTGAACTCCTGTTATACATCTGAATTGTATATACTGCTTATTTGCTACTTGTGCCCTAATGACTCCATAACGACATACTCGTGGTGTATTGTAAAGGTGGTGGGATGGTGGTTTGGGCGGTTGCAACCTACCCTTATCATATGCCCTATATATATACCATTTACAGTACATCGGGTGGATGTCAGTATTGAGTAATGAGGGAACTACCCGTTTGGGACACTTATCTGTTTGAGAACTTAACTGCTTAGGAAATTATCTGCTTTAGGAATTATCTGCTATATCTATTGATATCTAGACAAGGACACACTCGTGGTATACTACAAAGGTGGTGGGACGGTGTAAGGGAGGTTGCGATCTACCCTTGCATATGCCCTATACATATACCATTTGTAGTATATTGGGGGTCTGTCAGTGTCAGGAACTTAGGATATTATTAGGACATTACTAGGAATTGCGTACGGTTATGATTGATGGATTGTTAATGGTATGTTGGTTGAGGTTGTTTTGGATTGGCACTTTGGATGATCACATGTGATGAACATTTACAAACTCATTTATAAACACACTCATTGGACACGTGGGGTGCATAGGATCAATGAACGACGCGAACACTTAGTGATTGAATTGTAGAATTGAATGATGATATAGACACTTGAGGAATATATAAACGCATAGTGATGATACTAACACATAGTGATGGTATGGACACTTGGTGAAAATAAACTTTAGGGAAGATATGAACACTTAGTGACAATAAGAGCACTCAGTGATGATATGAACCCTTAATGATGATTATGGACATTGAGATTTGGTATGGAATTTAGTGAAACTTAGACAATAGGGGAACTTTAATGTCAGGTGAACTTAGACATTAGGTGAACTTAGAAATAGGCAAACCTATATGTCAGGTGAACTTAGACATTAGGCGAACCTAATTGTCTAATGTGACTAAAAACCACTTCACTCAAAATTATTCTATCCAGGATAAGGTTTGTGAAGTGAGAATATGGTGAAATACATGATACACCCTAGACACTAACAAGGGCATAATCGTGGTGCAATGGAACGGTGGTGGGACGGTGTAAGGGAGATTGTGATCTACCTCTGCATATGCCCTATATATAAGCTTGTTGCATTGCATCGGGAGGTTGTCAGTGTTGGTATAGGGTGGGGAATGTATAGGACCTAGGAATAGTTAGCTAACAGTAGTTATGACCAACTAGGACACTTAGTAAAATATTAGGAAATTTATAAATGCTATGAGCTTAATAACAGATAGGAGAAAAATATAGTTCCTATATGTAATCCTAACTGTTTAAATGAGCTCAATTGACCATTGTTTGTATGATTTACGTTGTAAACGGTAGTAACATGTTTCTAATTTCTCAGAAACATGCCGCCGCGCCATCACAACGATGATGACTCGAACAGTGGAGATGCTAACAACGGTAATGCCAACTCCGGCATACAAGAGTTAGCAACACTGATAACTGGATTGGTGAATCAACTGACTCAGGCCAATCAGAATATCAATCAGAACCGAGGTGGTGCAAACCCGCCAACTTGCACCTTCAAGCACTTCAACTCCTGTAACCCCCAGAAGTTTACTGGCGCTGAATCAGCCACTGGTTTGCTGCAGTGGTTCGAAAGTATGGAGAACACTTTCATCAACTGTGATTGCCCCGATAACCTGAAAGTTCGCTATGCCACTAGTGTTTTCCAAAAGAGAGCACTAACTTGGTGGAATGGGGAGAAGCGAACTAGGGGAGTTGATGCTGCCCTTGCACTGACTTGGACTGAGGTCAAGACTTTGATGACCACTGAATTCTGTCCTCGTAGTGAGATGAGGAAACTGGAAACTGAGTTCTAGGAACTCAAGCAAGACAGTGGAGAGAATGTTATCTACAATACTCAGTTTCATGAGTATAGTTTACTGGTGCCTCATCTGGTGACACCCTTAGACAGGGCAATTGAGAAATACATCGGAGGTCTGCCGATGCAAATCCAGGATACAGTCTATGGGAACAATCCCAAAACACTTGAGGCTGCGATCCGTTTAGCTGCTACGCTCACTGATAATCATGTAAAGGCTGGAACACTCACGAGAAAGGGGACGAAGAAAGCTGAGGTGAAGTCTGCTGTGAAAGAAACAAAATCTGAAGTTATGACTGAGGCTGCTAGTTCTTCTAAAAGCAGCAACAAGAATAGAAAGACCAGAAATTTTGTGGTCACTGCTCCTGTTGCTAAGTCTGTGCAGCAATCATCAAACAATTCCACCGTAAGGAATTACATTGGGAATACTCCCCAATGTAGTACCTGCAGATATCATCACTTGCCAAACGTGCCTTGTCGCATCTGCAACAACTGTGGCAAATTTGGCCATCTTGCTAATGTCTGTCGGAGTGCACAGCAAGCATAAAGGATGCAATTTGCTCCGCTTGCATTGCCCGCTCCACAAGCTCAACCGATACAAGCTGCACCTGTTCGCCAGGTACCTGCACAGGCAAGAGCCTGTTATGAGTGAGGCGAAGTAGGTCACTTCAGAAACCAATGCCCAAAGTTGACCGGAAACAATCAGAGGGTGGCAAGAGGGCGGGCGTTTCAGCTAAATGCTCCAGCTGCTCAAGCCAACCAGGACGTGGTCAACGGTACATTTCTGATCAACAATTCTTATGCGTCTGTCTTATTTGATTCTGGTGCCGATAGGAGTTTTGTTTCATACAATTTTGAATGCTTGCTTGGTAGAACACGTACATATCTAGACAAACCGTTTAACGTGGAGGTGGCTGACGGAAACACTATTGATATTGACACTGTTATTATCGGATGTACTGTGAACTTAAATGATCGTGTTTTCCCGATTGATCTCATACCTATGCATCTTGGTAGCTTTGATGTTATCATAGGCATGGATTGGTTAGCCCCCACAAAGCGGAGATAGTTTGTCATGAGAAACACATACATATTCCATTACCTTCGGGTGAAACTTTAAGAGTATTTGGAGAAACTTCTAGCAAAGGTCTTAAGCTTATGTCATGCACTAAAGCACACAAGTACCTTAGGAAGAAATGTATGGCATTTTTAGCTTATATTGTGGAGAAGAAGGATAAAGGAAAGAGAATTGAAGACGTGCCTGTAATCAGAGATTTCCCAGAATTATTTCCAGATGATTTGCCAGGTCTTCCACAAGAACGTCAAGTAGAGTTTCGAATTGACTTAGTACCTGGTGCGAACCCAGTCGCCAAAGCTCCCTATAGACTTGCACCTTCGGAGTTGCAGGAGTTGGCGAGCCAGCTACAAGAGCTTACTGATAAAGGATTCATTCGCCCGAGCCATTCGCCATGGGGTGCACCGGTCCTGTTTGTCAAGAAGAAGGACGGGTCATTCCGAATGTGCATCGACTACCACGAGTTGAACAAACTGACAATCAAGAATCGATATCCACTGCCGCGCATCGATGATCTCTTCGATCAGCTTCAAGGCTCGGCATGGTTTTCAAAGATCGATCTTAGGTCTGGGTATCATCAGCTTCGTGTACATGAAGATGATATTCCCAAGACTGCATTCAGAACAAGATATGGTCATTATGAGTTTTTTGTAATGCCTTTCGGCCTTACCAATGCACCTGCGGTTTTCATGGATCTCATGAACCGTGTTTGCAGGCCATACTTGGATAAATTTGTGATTGTATTCATTGATGATATTTTGATCTACTCAAAGACCAAGGAAGAACACGAGAAACACCTCAAGTTGGTGTTGGAGATCCTGAAAGAAGAGCAACTGTATGCCAAATTCTCTAAATGTGAATTTTGGCTTAATGAAGTTCAATTCTTGGGACACATAGTCAATGAATACGGTGTTCACGTGGATCCTGCAAAGATTGATACGGTGAAGAATTGAAGTACACCGAAGACACCGACGGAGATTCGATCATTTTTAGGACTTGCCGGTTACTATCGGCGGTTCATTTCGAATTTCTCCAGAATTGTTGTCCCTCTAACTTCTTTGACTCAAAAGAATAAGCCATATGAGTGGGGACCAAAGCAAGAAGAGGCGTTCCAAACTTTAAAGCAGAAACTCTGTGATGCCCCTGTATTAACACTGCCTGATGGAAATGATGATTTTGTTGTTTATTGTGATGCATCCAACCTAGGTCTCGGTTGTGTTCTCATGCAACAGGGAAAGGTTGTGGCATATGCATCAAGGCAACTGAAAATTCATGAGAAGAACTACACCACACACGATTTTGAACTTGGTGCAGTCGTGTTTGCCTTGAAGATATGGAGACACTATCTTTATGGCACTAAGTGTGTTGTGTTCACTGATCATAAAAGCTTACAACATATTCTCAATCAAAAGGAGCTCAATATGAGACAACGGAGATGGGTTGAACTGTTGAATGATTATGATTGTGAAATTCGCTACCATCCTGGTAAAGCGAATGTAGTAGTAGATGCGCTTAGTCGCAATAGTCAAGTTCAGATCCATAGTGTCCGAGTGCACTCTAGTCTCCGTGATGATGTTCTCACAGCCCAACAACACTTGTTAGCTCAAGATGACTTGAAAAATAAGATGTCTTGCGGGGCTGAAATCTTATTGGAAACTAAGGATGACGGGTTGATGTATTATCTGAATCGGTTGTGGATACCGAACAGGGGTGATCTCAGGATGGTGATTATGAATGAAGTTCATAAGTCCCGTTACTCAATCCATCCAGGTTCTGACAAGATGTACCAAGACCTTAGGGGCTTGTACTGGTGGCCGGGAATGAAGAAGGATATTGATGAATACGTGTCAAAGTGCCTTAACTGTGCTAAAGTCAAGGCAGAACACCAACGACCTTCAGGATTGTTACTACAGCCAGAGATACCGATGTGGAAGTGGGAGAATATCTCCATGGATTTCATTACTAAACTTCCACGAACCGCAAACAGTAAAGATAGCATCTGGGTGATTATTGATAGATTGACCAAGTCGGCTCATTTCTTACAGATACGCGAAACTTACCCTGTGTGGAAGTTAGCGCGTATCTACATTGATGAGATCATTAGCCGACATGGTATTCCCTTAAGCATAATATCGGAACGTGATGCTCGTTTCACGGCACGATTTTGGGAATCACTTCATGAAGCCTTCGGAACAAGACTGGATCTTAGCACTGCTTATCATCCTCAAACAGATGGTCAAACGGAGCGAACGATTCAGACGTTGGAAGACATGTTGAGAGCTTGTGTCATCGAATTCGGTGGCAACTGGGATAGCCATTTACCATTGGTTGAGTTCTCATATAACAATAGTTATCATGCGAGCATTGGCATGGCGCCGTTTGAAGCTCTTTATGGCAGGAAATGTCGGTCACCTATTTGTTGGACCGAAGTCGGCGAATCGCAGATTACGGGTCCAGAGATTATTCAAGAAACGACTGACAAGATCCGCCAGATTCGTGACAATCTATTAGCTGCTCGCAGTCGACAGAAGAGTTACGCGGACAAACGAAGGAAACCTTTGGAATTTGAAGTGGGAAATATGGTATTACTCAAAGTGTCACCTTGGAAGGGCGTTGTTCGATTCGGAAAGAATGGAACGCTTGCTCCACGTTATGTTGGCCCTTTTAAGATTCTTGAACGGATCGGGAAGGTTGCTTACAAATTAGAACTTCCTACTGAACTTAGTAACGTGCACCCAACGTTTCACGTGTCCAACTTGAGAAAGTGCTTAGCTGATCAGGATCTTCAGGTACCACTCGATGACATTCGCATCGATGATACCATGCATTTTGTTGAAAAACCAGTGGAGATAATGGATCGTGAGGTTAAAAATCTCAAACGTAGTAGAATCCCAATTGTCAAAGTACGTTGGGAATCGAAGCGGGGTCCAGAGTTCACATGGGAGCGAGAAGATCAGATGAAGCTTAAGTACCCACATTTATTTACTACGGTCACTCCAAGTTGAATTTCGGGACGAAATTCCTTTAACTAGGGGAGACTGTAACATCACTGTACTTTAGGTTGTCTGTACAATCCGTACGATTGTACTGTTACGACCTGAGATTTTGTAATTATTAATATTGACACATTATTTTATGATTATCACTGTTACTGGTATACATGTTCATAGCATATTATACGCGTAAACCATGGGAAGTTTAGTTGTAACTCAACTAAACAGAACTAGAGAGTTTATCGCAGTCATATTATTGATGATTATATATTATTTGTTTGGGAATGATAATATTAAAGTTAATAAATAATGGGAAATTATTTACGCGAAGTGAGGTTACGAACATTACTTAAATGTGCATGTTGATTCAGAAATATTAACTTAGTATTGTATTCGCGTGGGTGACGATTCACACGAATATAATTATTAAGAATAATATTCTGAAACAATATTCCGTAAACTGTAAATAGAGTCGAGATACGATACGAGCGTTGGATTCGCAAAGGTGACGACCTTTACGAATACGTACGCGAGTAACGCGTTTCGACGATATAATTAAATAATATCTGACGATATTAAATTAATAAAGAAAACTAAAAACATTTATTAGGAATCACAACTTAAATTAAATTTGAAAGATCGGATAATTTAAATAATTAAATTAACGAAAACGAAACGGAAATTATTTTACGAAATAGTTTATTTGACATCGTTTTCTTTTAAAATCATTTTTATAAAAAGGAAATTTAATTATTTAAACAAGTTATGCTTTAAATATGTTTATGTTGAAAACCGAACATTTTATGAATTTTATTGCGATAAAGACGAGACCGGACGTCTGGTGACTATACGCGTTATAAGGGGAAAGACCATCATCTATTCTCCTCATTTCCATCTTCATCTCTCTCTCTACAATCAATTTTCGTCACCAACCAAATCACCATCTTCTCTCTACCATAAATTCCTCATTCCTTGACGAAATCGCTAGATCTCGGAGTCTAAACGACCGGGGAATCAAGTAGAACAAGAAAGTACAAGAAGATTTCACATTTGATCCATCATTTGAGGTAAATATAAGTTTTTATGTTCGGGTTTTTGTTAAAAACGTAATGAAATTGTGGTTATCAACTTGAATCGACATTAGGGTTTGTCTAATGTGTTAATCGAGTTAGTTAGTGGTCTTTGGGAACCTTGGACGAACTTGCTACATGGAGAAACACAACGAAGGCTGATGATGATTAACAGGTTCGGTGGGGATGGGATGGGTTTGCTGCAATACTGCTCACGAACCCAGCAGGTTAGGGCAACGAACCCATGCAACCACCAACGAACCCTCGTCACCCAGCGAACCTTAGCGAACCCTAGCCAGTCCGACGAACCCTCTTGCTAGCAGGCGAACCTTAGTTGGGCGATCTCAAACGAACCTTTGGCTACTAGCAAGCCGTGAACCCTCGTTTGGGTAAACTCCAAGCAGCGAGCCTATATACTATTGCCGAACCATATAACTATAAGGGTAACGAACCCTAGCATTGAGGGGCCGAACCCTAGCCTTGCATAGTAGCCGAACCATGGGATGAACGAACCCTAGCAGCCGAACCTAAGGGTTCGTGGGGCTGCTAGGGCAACGAAACCTTGGGACGCCGAACCATCTTTATAATTGGCCGAACCCTAATCAAATTGGCCGAACCTTCTCCTTGGGACAAGAAGGTTCGCTGCCCATGAGTGCAACTCAAATTGATTTCATCAAACTTGAAGTTTAAGAACAATTAGGGAACATGGGTATGCATATATATATATACATATAAATACACGAATAGGTATGCATGGAAAAACCTAGCCACCATCTTTTATAAACACATAGGTTAGAGTGTGAGACTTTCTTATTAATGATATAATTGATGGGGATAGGGTGAACATGAAATTTCTTTGAACTTAAAAGTGGGTTTGACAACTTAAATGGTGGTGTAGGTGTATAACCATGTATGCATGCACTAAGAATGTATTTATAAGGGTTAAAAGGATGATATCTTTACAACTTATATGATCATGACATAATTAACTTAAAGATCATTGTATAGGTAGGATAAACAACATTAAAGAAGTGGAATTACCCTTATTCAATGATAAATAATAGAATCTTTAGTGTCATGTTCTAACTTAGATTGAATTAACTAAGTTAATAAAGATTTGTGATCTTAAAATATAAACAAATAAGGTCATCTAAGGACAAAGTAATATCAATCCTCATGAACACAGATATATTTAATTACAGATCTTTGAGTTGATTGAGTTTCATATACGCGAGCGTGCATAACACGAGAACACTGATTTCAAAGACTCAGGTGAGTTCTCATACCCTCCCTTTATTTTAAACTGTTTTGTTTTAAATTCGGAGGTGAAACATGTATACCCATTTTCAATATTATTCTGATATTACATGGATGACACTTCCTTAATTGTATGAAATCCATAGTTATGGATTATCATATTCCATGAGTTGTTACTATTGACTTCGGTCCTTCGTAATGACTGCATGTATTGTCACGAGGAGTATGCCTCATCCGTGTGTTGTTGTCTTTGACTTCGGTCAACTACAACGATGCATGTATTGTCACGAGGAGTTTGCCTCATCCGTGTGTTGTTGTCTTTGACTTTGGTCAACTACAATTATGCATGTATTGTCACGTGGAGGTTGCCACATCCGTGTATCGTAGCCTTTGACTTCTGTCAACTACAAGGATACATGTATAGCCACTTATAAAATTTGAGATGATTGATGATTGAGATTGGTTGAATGGTTATATGATCGACTATCTATGATTTGTTATGATTAATTGAGATGTGTGGTTATGTGTTGGATTATGTGTTATGGGTTATGTGCTTGGTTATTGTAATGGATTATCTCGCAGGTGTCATATGGATTTCTAAGGAAAACTCTAAACTATATACCTGTTTTATAAAACTAATTTGTAAAACATTTTTAATTATAAAGACTTATGATTACTCACCAACTACTTTGTAGTTGACATTTGATTTTTACATGTTTCAGGTAATGAGGCTAAGTAGGTTGATGAAGATGGAACCTACACTTTTGGACATCATCATATAGGGTCTTGGACTTAGCTAATTAACTAAAATTCTGGCGAATAGAGTTTAGTTAGTTTAGCTAATTCTTTTGTGTAACTGATGTATTTAATTCATGATGAACATGATTTTTGTGTAATTATTTTGGTTGATTGAATGATATATGATGATTTGATTTAGATGCCCACGAGCTTTTGAACAATCTACACATCCCTCGTGGCATCCCGACGTTTCCGCCATCGGTCGGGGTGTTACAGATTGGTATCAGAGCCAGGTTATAGGGAATTAGGTTACTAGAAATGGTTGACCTAGTCTATAACCGTAGGATACCCTAGTATGAATTAATTTCATACACTAGTTAGTATATTCAGGATTTCATGCTTATGTGTTTATTACATGTTAACTGAACTCTTGTTATACATCTGAATTGTATATACTGCTTATTTGCTACTTGTGCCCTAATGACTCCATAAGGACATATTCGTGGTGTATTGTAACGGTGGTGGGACGGTGGTTTGGGCGGTTGCGACCTACCCTTATCATATGCCCTATATATATACCATTTACAGTACATCGGGTGGATGTCAGTATTGAGGAATGACGGAACTACCCGTTTGGGACACTTATCTGTTTAAGAACTTAACTGCTTAGGAAATTATCTGCTTTAGGAATTATCTGCTAGATCTATTGATATCTAGACAAGGACACACTCGTGGTATACTACAAAGGTGGTGGGACGGTGTAAGGGAGGTTGAGATCTACCCTTGCATATGCCCTATACATATACCATTTGTAGTATATTGGGGGTTTGTCAGTGTCAGGAACTTAGGATATTATTAGGACATTACTAGGAATTGCGTACGGTTATGATTGATGGATTGTTAATGGTATGTTGGTTGAGGTTGTTTTGGATAGGCACTTTGGATGATCACATGTGATGAACATTTACAAACTCATTTATAAACACACTCATTGGACACGTGGGGTGCATAGGATCAATGAACGACGCGAACACTTAGTGATTGAATTGTAGAATTGAATGATGATATAGACACTTGAGGAATATATAAACGCATAGTGATGATACTAACACATAGTGATGGTATGGACACTTGGTGAAAATAAACTTTAGGGAAGATATGAACACTTAGTGACAATAAGAGCACTCAGTGATGATATGAACCCTTAATGATGATTATGGACATTGAGATTTGGTATGGAATTTAATGAAACTTAGACAATAGGGGAACTTTAATGTCAGGTGAACTTAGACATTAGGTGAACTTAGAAATAGGCAAACCTATATGTCAGGTGAACTTAGACATTAGGCGAACCTAATTGTCTAATGTGACTAAAGACCACTTCACTCAAAATTATCCTATCCAGGATAAGGTTTGTGAAGTGAGAATATGGTGAAATACATGATACACCCTAGACACTAACAAGGGCATAATCGTGGTGCAATGGAACGGTGGTGGGACGGTGTAAGGGAGATTATGATCTACCTCTGCATATGCCCTATATATAAGCTTGTTGCATTGCATCGGGAGGTTGTCAGTGTTGGTATAGGGTGGGGAATGTATAGGACCTATGAATAGTTAGCTAACAGTAGTTATGACCAACTAGGACACTTAGTAAAATATTAGGAAATTTATAAATGCTATGAGCTTAAGAACAGATAGGAGAAAAATATAGTTGCCCAATCATGATGTTTTAGTTGTATTTAAATGATTAATTATTCATTTAATTAAGCATTTAATATTATGTTTCTACGAGTGCTGTGGTTGATCATGAATACATGATGAACTCAACAAATCAGTAGTATTTCAATTTGTGGAAATCAAAATCTGATATGACGATGGATGGAATGAAACGCTTAATTATCATTAAGAACAATATGTTAAGCAATCCGGTATGTGATGGGACGGTGGCTGGGCGGGCCGTAAGTTCGACCCTACATATGCCCTACATATAAGCATACTTGATTGGATAACATAGGTGGTTGTTGATGAGATTAAGGTTGTCATTTTGGGGGATCAAGGTAAACAGATTTCAGGATAATCGAACGTTGTGAATCAGAGGTATGGGATGAAATGCTTAATTATCACCAGCAACAATATATCATGTGGTTTGGTATGTGGTGGGACGGTGGCTGGGCGGGCGGTAAGTTCGATCCTACATATGCCCTATATATAAGCATATTGAACTGGATGGTATAGGTGGTTAATGGTGAGGTTAAGGTTGTCATCCGAACGGTTTATTCAAATTCATTTTAAGATAAAACTACATGAACTCACCAACCATGTGTTGACTTGATCTTTTTGCATGACTTCTCAGGTGACGAACAGGTCTGAGTAGAAGTTATTGCTTTTGGACTAGGATGGCAGATAGTGGACCTAGTATTTTGGACCTGCATATTTTTGAAACATCATTTTACAGATTATTTCGTTTATCTTGTAGATACAAGATAGAAAAATTATGATGTTGATAGTAGATTTACATTGTTAAATTATGAACAAAACTTATGTAATTTAACTTTGTAATTATATTTTCATTTAGCAGTTTCTCATTTTATATCATGTGCATTGTAAACAATGTGATCATCACGATAATCATTTCCAATATCGCGCCCCGGGACCATTTCGCCCGACGAGACACACGATCCGGCCCGCCGGCTCGGGGTGTGACATGTACTCATTGTTTATACTAACTATTTTAGTTATTGTAAGTATTGAATAAAAGAGTGTTTAAAATATACATAATTCAATTTCTATGTTTAAATGTAAGTAAAAATTCTTAGGTGAAACTATTATCAAAGATAAGAATAATTATAACCTTAATAATAATACTATTAACAAGATTCATATTTGCAAAATATTAATCATTCGTAAATTATATGAATAATATAGTATCATATGCTAGGTTAATATTATTGTTTCTAATAATCTAAAATAAATATAATTAATGAATGAAAATAAAAAATAATTATGATTTATATATGCTTAAAAGTGTTAGCTAACATTTAAGAAAATTCTAAGTGATCTTTGTAAAACAGTAGTAGATGATACTATTAACGTAGATAGTAATAGTAATACTTATAAGAATATATAGTTTTAATATGTATTCCAATAAAAATTTGGTGGGATAATTGTAACTTGTATAGAATCTTATTAGTGATAAATTAGTATTCATATTAATCGTGTTATTATGTTTATATCACACATGCACAACTAATTAACTAAATCACCTTATTTTATGACCATATAAGCGTAGAAAATTAGTTATACCTTTAAACACTTTATATGTGTAGATACATGTGTGTGTGTGTATGTAGACACACACCTACGTATACATATGTATAACGACTTAATTTTCTAAAAAATCATTGTATTATTTGTATCTAATACCTTTGTTGAGTTTTAGATTTATAAATTATAGTTAATCAAGTTTCTAAGTATGTTCGTATACTCTATGCAACAAGTTTAAAATAAATTCCAATAAGTATCCATAATACATATCAAGACTTGAAATAACCATTTAAACGTATATTTATCATATATATAAGTGCACATATATATTACTAGTGTTCATGTTATCACTTTGTTCCATTTACTATGTTTAAATCAAAATTTACATGTTAAAGTTTTTGGATTTCATAGTTGTTTTTATTTACGAATATCTCTCCGAATCTTTAATTTACGTCACACCTGTAATATGGTTTTTAACCATAATTTTTAAACGTATGATTTATGTATATTTTACCTAATTAAACTACGAGCTCAACCAAGTTTACAATGTATATAAATTATATGTAATGAGTTCATAGAATGCGATTTTACCTTCCCACTCGGTTGGTTTGCGCGTATATTATCAGTAATGTTAACTGATTGTTTATTTTAACATGTTTCTAAACTCGTTTTTGCGTAACGAATATAACCGAGCAAACATTTTCTGTTGTTTACCAGCTTATCATGCATTGACCTCCCAAATACATGTTTGACTTTAGTTGGCCATTGCTTGAACCATCTCCAAAACCCTAAACTCTGTTGCCTTGTGACTGACCACCATTATCCAGCCATGGTGTCGACCGGTGGCACCAATCGTGACTTACCACCACCACAGCCGCTAGAATTCTGCCAGACACCATCAAACCGCAAGGAACATCCCAAAACATGCATCAGAACACAAAAATCTCTAAAGAAACGCAAGCATTCATAGATCAGAGCTCATATTGTCGCTGTTACCTTCGGTTTTCAGTTGGAGAGGAAGAAACGACCAGAACCCTATCATCACCACCGTCTGCAGCCACAGCTGAAGCTCTAACCACCGAAGCATCTGGTGTTTTTGGTCACTTACCACTACCTAACGCAAGCTACTAGTCCAGAACACCACCCAAAATCGTCATCGTCGGTAGCTAGGGTGAAAACCCTAGCCGCCAGTAGCCTTCTCGATCATTTTTCCCATCCTTAGAGGTGGTTTCCATCGATGGTCAAGAAGAAACAATTGTAGAGCATGACGAGAGGGATTCGATGATATAACATGCTCACTCACCGCCGCGGCTCCGCCATTGCTCTGCCGCTCGTCTCTCTCTCTCTTCCTCTTGGTTGTTTGAACGGCTAGGAGCACACACATATTGTGTGTGTTAACGCTGGAAATTATGAGGGGAAACAAGGAGGGTGCTCCTTTTATACTTAGGGTTCATCTAGGGTTTTAAAACGCGTATCCGACCCTTCTCGTGATCGTATTCCGTTATCGTTTATTATTCTTGACCTGAAATTTATTAGATAAACAAGAATAACTTAAAATATTTTTAAAACGCTTATTTTAACCATTATAGTTAAATTGGTTTAATTAATTTCGTTGAAACGCGTTAATATCGCGTATACGACATATTTGACTACTTTAACTATTTTCACACTCCAACTAAGATTCTTATATTTTTAATATTGCTAATGTTCATAAATAAGTATTTATTGACGTTTTCGCCTTAGTTTGTGAGGACGTACATTTAATTAGTTAATATCAGTGTTCACACATTAAGTTCTGTTTTATAACCTTCAAATGCATGCCTCGGCTTAATGTATGTGGATAATTTATCTTTTAAACTTATTGGTAATAATATTATCATCACCTTGTTGTAGCTATCTACTTTTGTTTATCTTTCACAGTTTAGTTCGTACTGTTGTCAAACATTCGTTTAACTTGGTTTTCTGTTTACACAAGTGTGCATTGCATATGTTTGTCTTAATCAATTCTCTAATTAGTAAAAAGGGGATTATTTTATATTTAACTCTATTAAATCTTATTCTTTCATTTTTTCTTACGATTATTATTAAAATCATTATAAGTAATTTATCGAAATAATTTGTTGTAGTATTGTTCGGTTTAGTTTTAAAGCTTGTCAGACTTGGTTTATTAATTTTGATTGTAATTCAAGGCAGATTATTTTAGCTATGATTTATATATAGAATTCTTAATGGGCCTATTTGGGCCTTAATATCTTATTGGGATTTATCATCTAATTACGATTTAATGTTTAAGTTAGTTGGGATTTCTGGCAGTTGTTACACACTGCAACAATCCTTAGGGACAAACGTAAATTTAAGCACCGCTTATCATCCACAAATGGATTGTCGAAGCGAGCAAACTATTCAAACCCTGGAGGATATGTTGAGAGCATGTTACCTAGATTTCGGTGGTAATTGGGACAAACATTTACCGCTTATTGAGTTCTCCAATAACAATAGCTACCATAGCAGTATGGACGTGCTTCGTTCAAAGCATTGTAATGTAGAAAATACCGGTCGCCAATTTGTTTGACATAAGTGGGAGACAACATGATAACTTCGCCAGAGCTTATACAGGAAACCACTGATAAGATTGCACAGACTCAGCAGACAAACGACGAAAGCCTTTGAAATTCCAAGTGGGTGACCGAGTTATGTTGAAAGTGTCTCCCTGTAAAGGCGTAGTTCGTTTTGGGGCTATAAGAAAATTAGCACCATGGTATGTCGGTCCGTTCGAAATAACACAACGGTTGGTCCTGTGGCATACAGACTTTGATTACCTGATGAACTCAGAGGAGTGCATGATGTGTTTCATGTATCGAGGAAATACAAGTTGATGAGCAATTATATTTCATAGAAGAATCTGTAGAGATTATGGATCATGAAGTTAAGAAACTGAAACGAAGTCGTATTCCTATCTTGGAGGTTCGTTGGAACCCCAAACGCGGTCCAGAATTTATCTGGGAGCGTGAGGATCGCATGAAGTCTAAGTATCCATCTGTTTACAGAAGAAGTAGTCCCTGACATTGATGCTTAAATTTCAGGACGAAATTTCTATAACAAGGAGAGACTGTGACAACTGGCACCTGACCGTCCGGCAATCGTATGGTATGTGTACTTTCATCATTATTCTATGTGATTACATATGTGAATAACTGTTATGTGATAACAATTTTGAGAATGCAATGACATATGGGATTACAACTAACAGTATGTCATGTGAAATAACATATCATCATGAGTACAAATGATAAAACAATTTGATTGTGATCTGAATCCATATTTAACAGGAATCAGATAACCAACAACACAATGTGAAATCAATAAGAACACAATGTGAAACAGTTTGTCAAGTTGTGATCGTCAGTGAGAATTTTAGATCCAAAACAAAATCTGATATCGTTTCGAATATTAAACTGATAATGTATTAGTCAGGGTGACAACTCACACAAATATATTTGTGGGTTTAACATTCTGAATGATATCTGTAAAGTAGAAAACCAAATCAGAAAGTAAAGCCATCATCGTGTTCGTTCAGGTGATGATTCGTACAAATATGCACCAAGGTCATACGATCTGACGAAATCCTTAAAATAAACGTTTTCAAAAATTTAAAAATAATAAAAAAGGAATTTAAAGTATTTATTAGGAATCATAACCTAAAAAGATTTAAAATGAAACCATTTTACAAACACACGTATTTTAAAAGAAATGTTTCGAAAACGTTATGCAAACACTAAACCGAGCAACCCAAACACACACGAAACTACTCTGGTTATATAAACCCTTATTTCCATCTTCTTTCTCACTAATTGCTGCATATCTACCTCCTCTCTCTAATTTACGGCCCTCTCTCTAGCTTTCTCTCTGGCTTTCTCTCCCTAGCTTTCTCTCTAGCTTTCTCTCTCTATAACTTCATCAACCAACTCTTTCATTTCTTAACCAAATCTCACGAATTTGGTTTCAAAACACTCCTTTGAAGATCAACAAATCAAAAGTACAACACATCGGAGCTCAAACCACCTGAAACTGACCTAAAAATCGAGCTAAAGTTTCGGTTTTCAGGGTTTTGTCAAACCCAGAAACTTCACATGTTAAAACCGTTTTTGAAGCCACGAAACCTTATAAAATGAACATGAAAAAGACCTTGGAACACTTGGATTAGTCTGGAACGAGTGTTATTAATTTCGATGGGAAAAGTTGGGAAAAGTTGCAGGTGTGAAGAACATTAGCATCAACATAAGAACATGTCGATACTAATAGTCTCGACGGCATGAAGCTGGCCAACACTTCATCGATGTTATTAATTTCGATGGAGACTAAGTTCGACCGGGAGGCTGTCGATACTACTAAGTTCGATGTGGTCCTAGTGGATTGGGGTAAGGGACCATCGATATTATTAATCTGAATGCCTGTAGTATCGATGATAAGCTACTGTCGATACTAATAGTATCGGCAGCCCACACTTGGAATAACCTAAGTGTTGGTCGAACATAAGCCACCGATACTAACCCAAACTAATCGATAATAATACAATAATGTAATCCAAGAAAAATGAACTAGAAAACACTCAATAATAATATGATATAAGGTCATGGGATTGGATTTAAATGGTGTTAGTATCGAAGGGTGATCTATGAGGCCTTCCAAGTGTTAGCGGAATTAGGGAACCTTCCATACTGTACCACAAATTTTTCACACTACATATAACTTATAAAAAATGTGTTTTACTATTGAATTAGGATCAAAACAATGACAATTGATTTCAAGAAGTTGGTTAAAGGTGATAGTATTGGCAAAGTTTCCCTAGGGTTTTTCCCTAAGTGTTAACTATTTTTAAGCATCATAAATGTAACATTTTCTTAAATTGTTCATGGCTTTGATAAAAACTTTTCACAATAGAATAAATGGTAAATATTAAGGATAAATAATTTGTTTAAGCTTACTTAATTGGTAACAAAAGGCTTGGAGAAACAGGTATATATTAGCTATGTTATAAGTTTACTTCATAAGTAACAAACACCGAAAAGGGATATCGGGTGATAATTTAAGTGATCAAATTGTTTACATTACACATGATATAAAATGAGAAAACACTAAATGAAATAGAAATACAAAGTTAAATTACATCAGTTATGTTTCATAATTTAACAACGTAAATCTACCCAGAAGAATCATAGGTTATCTATCTTGTATCTACACAAGATATACAAAGATGATTCGTATGTTGACGTTCAAAAGTATGCACATCCAAAATACTAGGTCCTCTATATGGGCATCCTAGTAATAGCACGAACTCCTAAGCTTAACCCTATTCGTCACCTGAGAAGTCATCTTCGAAGGAGGGTGTCTAGGAAGAGCTGCTAGTCATGTGATTTTATGGTCTCTTTGGGTTGATTCAGCAATTGCTAGCCCTCATCTAACTGGTATTTCATCCATTTTAGGTTCTATCAATTTTATAACAACTATCTCCAACATGCGTGGACCTGGAAAGACCAGAGAGTCCCCGCTTCACAACCCAGCAAGTCAGAGTCAAGGTCAAGGCCAAGCAAGAGTCAATAAGTCGGTTCTACATTGAGAGTGGAGAGGGTAGAAAGGGCTAAGGGTGCTAAACAAGAAAGAAGGAGTATGAGATATTCCCTACAGGCATTCAACCCACTACGCGGTAGTTCAGGTGAAGGTAATCAGTCTCAGGGGTTTCTTTAATAATGAATCAAATTCGAGTTGAATCATTAGCTTCGGGTGAGGATGAGTAATCCTATGAAATAAGACTCTTGTTGTTAGCTCTGGAAAATACTTCTTCCCGCTAAGGACTTGCATTCTTTCTACAAAAGCAACTAGACTACACCACATCCTTTCAAATCCTTTGTGTAGAAACATAAAAAACTACATTATATACTCACTTAGATATGTACTTATATCTATATATATTAAGTAATAATCATTCTAATTTAGAATTATCAAATTATGATAAGTAAGATATCCTTATATATAATAAGATATCTTTCTATTATCAATAATAAATATACAATCTAAAAAATAATAACAGGTACAAATAGTAAATCGAGGTACCCATTCTTTGACAACTCTTAACTTTCCCTCTGTTTTGTGATAAGCTGCCTTGGATATGAAGAATGAGCAAAATAATAATAATAATAATAAAAATAATAATAATAATAATAATAATAATAATAATAAATAAATAAATAAATAAAAAGAAAAAAGAAAATAAAAAAGAAAAAAAAGACAAGGAATTTCGCTATCTTAGGACCGTTATAGTTACAGCCGCCATTCGATGGATGGAACCAATCAGAAGTGCAAATTGTGCAAGAGAAGCCGGGAAACGGACCACAGCGCAACGACTAGGACTTGTGTCGGAGGAATTTTGAGCGTGAGCTACAACTCATGTAGCGACAAGGACCCACAACTCTCGAAGGGGCTACCAACCACCCGAATCACTTAGGAAAAGCAAGCAAATACCTCCCCATTGGTTTGGTGGCCTCCTTCCTTGATAAGAGTGAAAGCAGAATCAGACTCGAGGAAGAAGCCCCGGCTAACTCCGTGACAGCAGCCGCGGTAAAACGGGGTCAAGTGTTCTTCGGAATGACTGTGCGTAAATGGCACGTAGGTGGTGAATCGGGTTGAAAGTGAAAGTCACCAAAAAGTGGCGGAATGCTCTCGAAACCAATTCACTTGAATGAGACAGAGGAGAGTGGAATTTCGTGTGTATGGGTGAAATCCGTAAATATACGAAGGAACGCCAAAAGCGAAGGCAGCTCTCTGGGTCCCTACCGACGCTGGGGTACGAAAGCATGGGGAGCGAACATGATTAGATACCCTGGTAGTCCATGCCGAAGTCAACACATGGTTGGTGAGTTCATATAGTTTTATTATTGAAAATGATTTTGAGCAACCTGACAAGTGACAACCCTAACCTCGCTAACAACCACTTATTCTTACCAGTCAAGTATGCTTATATATAAGGCATACATGTGGTCAAGCTTACCGCCAACCCAGCCTCCAGCCCGCCACATACCGAACCACATAGATTATTGTTATTAAGATAATTAAGCGTTTCACCCAACACACTGAAATGACAACCGTGAACATCCGAAATGACAACCTTAACCTCACTAACGACCACCAATCCTATCTAGTCAAGCATGTTTATATATAGGGCATACATAAGGTCAAGCTTACCGCCAGCCCTCCACATACCGAACCACATAGAATATTTTTGTTTATGATAATTAAGCGTTTCACTCCCTACCATTCATCTCACTAGTTTCATTAGATTTGTTGAACTTGAAAACCCTCTTGGTTCCTTAAGCTCACCACACACCCATAATTCCATAGGAAATGTTGAACAATTAATTTAAAATGCTTAAATAAATAAATAAATAGATAAACATTTAATTAAAAACTAAGTCCTAATGATTGCGCCTTGGTCAACTCGATTAGACTAGTCTATTAATCAAAGGTTCTTAGAAAGGTAGGTGATTATGTAAATATCATCAAACATGTGACCTATAATTCAAACGGTCTAGCTAGGACTTCTTGAAATATAGGATTTTGTTTCGTTCTTGATTCGTCTAGATTCTTTCTTGATTCGTTTAGATTCATTCACACATGTTATCTTTGATATTTCCCAGACATTCCCCTGAAAATGATTTCTTGATTCATACTAGATTCGTTGAAAAATGTACTTGATTCTTTGAACAATGAATACTTGATTCGTTAAATGCACACTTGATTCGCTGATCTTTGAACACGTGGTTCGTTGAACATTGAATACTTAATTCGTCGAAAATGATTCTTTGATTCGTTGAATTTGAACAATCGTTTCTTTGAAAATGTTTAATTGGTTCCTTGACAATAGATTTGTTGAAAATGTTAAATTGATTCGTTTAAAATAGATTCGTTGAAAATGTTTACTTGATTCGTTAAAATGTTTACTTGAACGTGAAACAATTATCCACTTCTTATATAAGTAGAAAATCCTTTTAGAAACCAGCATAAAACTTACCTAGACATGATCTAGGATAACATTTATACATATAAACATGTAGAAGTTTAAAGCTTTTAGGTAAAATATAATCAACAGAAATTTATTTACGCATGCTTCTCAGCCCCGCATTTATAAAACAAAACGTTTAGAAAAGGGGCAAGGAACTCACTTGCGTTGTAGTGCTTGTGATTCAAGCAAGAAATATACGCGCTCGTTTGTTGTAGACTAGTAGCTTCAACACCTGATTTGATTTATTAAAATATTTATGCTATGAGTATTTATATGTAACATCACTATATTTCGGGTATGTCTGTACATATTTAATTGTATTGAGAAAACCTGATATGATAATTTGATAAATTTTGAATTACTTGATGATATTATCGCTAGTATACTTTGATGAGAACGTATGATTATTACACATAAACCGTGGGAAGTTAGTTTTAAATATAACTATACTGAACCACAGCGTTTATTGCAACTCATTTATTTAATATGATCTAATTTTGATGGAAATGGTTAAAGGTTGTTGGTTTAGTCACTAAATATAGTCAAGGACACATGGTGATGGTTTATCAAAATGGTGGTGGGACGGCGGCTGGATAGGTTGCGACCTACTCCTACGTATGACCTATACATAAACTTATTTCGGTTTATCATGGATGTGTTAGTGATGTGATTTAGTGGGATTTGGATTGGGAAATGGATAATTGATGGTCATAATTAATTAAATAAGGACAGCGTTATTTAAAATAATTACGCGATGGTGAGGATACGAATATAAATTAAAACGTGAATATTAATTCAGAAATATTAACTGAAACGATATTCCATAAATCGTAATTCAAATCGAAATGCGAAACGAACGATGGATTCGGAAAGGTGACGATCTTTACGAATTCGTACGTGAGTACCGCGTTTCGATGAGATAACCGTAATAATAATTTCGATATTTAAATTGGTTAAAATAAGTTAAAAACGTTTAGTAGGAGTTACGACATTGAACGAATTTAAATAAAAACGTTTCATTAAACAATAATGAAACGAAAATAAATAAAACCATTTTATAAAACGAATTTACCTCGTTTAAAAAGTTTCGTGTTTTAAAGTATAACTTACGTGAAAATCGATCAACTTAAACTATTTATGAACAAATAAACGGAACCGAGCTAGCGGGAACAATTCAGGGTATAAAAGGGTTGGATCACCCTTTCTTCTTCATTTTCTATCTCCCACTCTCTCTCTAGAACTTGAAATCCGTTACTCTCTCTCACTAGAACTTCTCTCCAGACTTTCTTCAACAATTCTCAACCATTTCACTTGATTCTTGGCCCAAAACGCTTGTATAATCAAGGAGAACAAGAACCCATGGTGATTTCAAGCATTTCGACACGATTCGGAGGTAGATCTTCCTCTTTACTTTTTGGTTTTCATCCACATAGGAATCGGTTATAACACCACCTTTATAAACGATTCTTGATTCATAAAACCCTACACCGAACCTGTATAAGCTAGCATCAACGAGAAGTTAGACCTGCAACTGGTTAAAGCTCGATGGTGATGATGATGAACAGCTAGATTCGTTGTTGTGTGGATCATGGGTTCGCCGGTGTAGAGACCACTGAACCTGGGAGGTTCGCATGTGTAGAGGCCACCGAACCGAGGTGGTTCGCCCGGGTTAGAGGCTGCCGAACCCTAAGGTGGCCGAACCCTAAGGTGGCCGAACCTAAGATGGCCGAACCTAGGGCTATTGCCGAATACATGGCTGCTGAATCTGTGATTACCGAACATAAGGATGACTGAACTAAGGGTTCGCCTAACCTATGAGGATAGCCGAACCTATGTGCAACCGAACCCATGAGCTGCGAACCCATGAGCTGCGAACCCAGGGTTTGCCGAACCCTGGTGTTGCCAAACCTTGGTGTTGCCGAGCCTAGGGGTTGTCGAAACCTATGGATTTCCGATACTATCACGCACGCACGTTGGTTGATATTCTTTAGCAATAACTAATCGAGATAAACTTTTGTACAAATACATATGTGGGTCCTCGCATGAACGTACGTGTGCATGTATATGAGTATTTTAAACTATCATCTTTGAAATAAAAACCTAATATACATATTACATGAGTCCATGCATGCATGCACGTATATACATATGTTTAGGTGCATGTTAGCATACCATGGTTTTCTAATTTAAAATCATCGATTTTTTTAAAACTAGCAAGTTTTAAAACTTTATATTTATTGATGATAACTTTCACAAACTTGAGTGTTTCACTATAACTTAGATAACGAATCTAAGTTAGTGGCACACTTGTAGATTAAAGTCGAACGCATATGAATACTTAATAATAATCAAACATATATACTTATGGACTTGAAACACGCGATAAATACAGGTTGTTGAGTTGTTATTCGTTCTACCTACATGAGCGCGCATTCTACAAATTACTGAATTCTAAGACATTCAGGTGAGTTCTCATAACCCCCTTTTTAAATCGTTTTGCTTTTAAACTCGGGGGTGGAACATGTATACCAGATTAATATTATTTTGATAACACATGGGTGATACCTGGATTATCAATATGATATTCATATTATTGAATTATTATTGATTGTGGATTGACATGGATTATCACGAACTCCGTGAGTCGTTATTCGTTGAGTTGACTTCGGTCCTCCGTAATGACTGAGTTACTGTTGTTGAGTTGCTTCGGTCCTCCTCGGTGATTCCACTGTTGGTTGAGTTGACTACGGTCCTCCGCAGTGCACTGTATTGTCACTTATGATTATTAGGAATGTCGTTGAAAAAGACCTTGGAACACTTGGATTAGTCTGGAATGAGTGTTGGGACGGCTAGGAAAAGTTGCAGGTGTGAAGAACATTAGCATCAACATAAGAACATCTCGATACTAATAGTCTCGACGGCATGAAGCTGGCCAACACTTCATCGATGTTATTAATTTCGATGGAGACTAAGTTCGACCGGGAGGCTGTCGATACTACTAAGTTCGATGTGGTCCTAGTGGATTGGGGCAAGGGACCATCGATATTACTAATCTCAATGCCTGTAGTATCAATGATAAGCTGCTGTCGATACTAATAGTATCGGCAGCCCACCCTTGGAATAACCTAAGTGTTGGTCGAACATAAGCCACCGATACTAACCCAAACTAATCGATAATAATACAATAATGCAATCCAAGAAAAATGAACTAGAATACACTCAATAATAATATGATATAAGGTCATGGGATTGGATTTAAATGGTGCTAGTATCGAAGGGTGATCTATGAGGCCTTCCAAGTGTTAGCGGAATTAGGGAACCTTCCATACTATACCTCAAATTTTTCACACTACATATAACTTATAAAAAATGTGTTTTACTATTGAATTAGGATCAAAACAATGACAATTGATTTCAAGAAGTTGGTTAAAGGTGATAGTATTGGCAAAGTTTCCCTAGGGTTTTTCCCTAAGTGTTAACTATTTTTAAGCATCATAAATGTAACATTTTCTTAAACTGTTCATGGCTTTGATAAAAACTTTTCACAATAGAATAAATGGTAAAGATTAAGGATAAATAATTTGTTTAAGCTTACTTAATTGGTAACAAAAGGCTTGGAGAAACAGGTATATATTAGCTATGTTATAAGTTTACTTCATAAGTAACAAACACCGAAAAGGGATATCGGGTGATAATTTAAGTGATCAAATTGTTTACATTACACATGATATAAAATGAGAAAACACTAAATGAAATAGAAATACAAAGTTAAATTACATCAGTTATGTTTCATAATTTAACAATGTAAATCTACCCAGAAGAATCATAGGCTATCTATCTTGTATCTACACAAGATATACAAAGATGATTCGTATGTTGACGTTCAAAAGTATGCACATCCAAAATACTAGGTCCTCTATATGGGCATCCTAGTAATAGCACGAACTCCTAAGCTTAACCTTATTCGTCACCTGAGAAGTCATCTTCGAAGGAGGGTGTCTAGGAAGAGCTGCTAGTCATGTGATTTTATGGTCTCTTTGGGTTGATTCAGCAATTGCTAGCCCTCATCTAACTGGTATTTCATCCATTTTAGGTTCTATCAATTTTATAACAACTATCTCCAACATGCGTGGACCTGGAAAGACCAGAGAGTCCCCGCTTCACAACCCAGCAAGTCAGAGTCAAGGTCAGGGCCAAGCAAGAGTCAATAAGTCGGTTCTACATTGAAAGTGGAGAGGTAGAAAGGGCTAAGGGTGCTAAACAAGAAAGAAGGAGTATGAGATATTCCCTACAGGCATTCAACCCACTACGCGGTAGTTCAGGTGAAGGTAATCAGTCTCAGGGGTTTCTTTAATAATGAATCAAATTCGAGTTGAATCATTAGCTTCGGGTGAGGATAAGTAATCCTATGAAATAAGACTCTTGTTGTTAGCTCTGGAAAATACTTCTTCCCGCTAAGGACTTGCATTCTTTCTACAAAAGCAACTAGACTACACCACATCCTTTCAAATCCTTTGTGTAGAAACATAAAAAACTACATTATATACTCACTTAGATATATACTTATATCTATATATATTAAGTAATAATCATTCCAATTTAGAATTATCAAATTATGATAAGTAAGATATCCTTATATATAATAAGATATCTTTCTATTATCAATAATAAATATACAATCTAAAAAATAATAACAGGTACAAATAGTAAATCGAGGTACCCATTCTTTGACAACTCTTAACTTTCCCTCTGTTTTGTGATAAGCTGCCTTGGATATGAAGAATGAGCAAAATAATAATAATAATAATAATAATAATAATAATAATAATAATAATAAATAAAAAGAAAAAAGAAAAGAAAAAAGAAAAAAAAAGACAAGGAATTTCGCTGTCTTAGGACCGTTATAGTTACTGCCGCCATTCGATGGATGGAACCAATCAGAAGTGCAAATTGTGCAAGAGAACCCGGGAAACGGACCACAGCGCGACGACTAGGACTTGTGTCGGAGGAATTTTGAGCGTGAGCTACCACTCATGTAGCGACAAGGACCCACAACTCTCGAAGGGGCTACCAACCACCCGAATCACTTAGGAAAAGCAAGCAAATACCTCCCCTTTGGTTTGGTGGCCTCCTTCCTTGATAAGAGTGAAAGCAGAATCAGACTCGAGGAAGAAGCCCCGGCTAACTCCGTGACAGCAGCCGCGGTAAAACGGGGGCAAGTGTTCTTCGGAATGACTGTGCGTAAATGGCACGTAGGTGTTGAATCGGGTTGAAAGTGAAAGTCACCAAAAAGTGGAGGAATGCTCTCGAAACCAATTCACTTGAATGAGACAGAGGAGAGTGGAATTTCGTAAGTATGGGTGAAATCCGTAAATATACGAAGGAACGCCAAAAGCGAAGGCAGCTCTCTGGGTCCCTACCGACGCTGGGGTGCGAAAGCATGGGGAGCGAACAGGATTAGATACCCTTGTAGTCCATGCCGAAGTCAACACATGGTTGGTGAGTTCATATAGTTTTATTATTGAAAATGATTTTTAGCAACCTGACAAGTGACAACCCTAACCTCACTAACAACCACCTATTCTTACCAGTCAAGTATGCTTATATATAAGGCATACATGTGGTCAAGCTTACCGCCAACCCAGCCTCCAGCCCACCACATACTGAACCACATAGAGTATTGTTATTAAGATAATTAAGCGTTTCACCCAACACACTGAAATGACAACCGTGAACATCCGAAATGACAACCTTAACCTCACTAACGACCACCAATCCTATCCAGTCAAGCATGTTTATATATAGGGCATACATAAGGTCAAGCTTACCGCCAGCCCTCCACATACCGAACCACATAGAATATTTTTGTTTATGATAATTAAGCGTTTCACTCCCTACCATTCATCTCACTAGTTTCATTAGATTTGTTGAACTTGAAAACCCTCTTGGTTCCATAAGCTCACCATACACCCATAATTCCATAGGAAATGTTGAACAATTAATTTAAAATGCTTAAATAAATAAATAAATAGATAAACATGTAATTAAAAACTAAGTCCTAATGATTGGGCCTTGGTCAACTCGATTAGACTAGTCTATTAATCAAAGGTTCTTAGAAAGGTAGGTGATTATGTAAATATCATCAAACATGTGACCTATAATTCAAACGGTCTAGCTAGGACTTCTTGAAATATAGGATTTTGTTTCGTTCTTGATTCGTCTAGATTCTTTCTTGATTCGTTTAGATTCATTCACACATGTTATCTTTGATATTTCCCAGACATTCCCCTGAAAATGATTTCTTGATTCATACTAGATTCGTTGAAAAATGTACTTGATTCGTTGAACAATGAATACTTGATTCGTTAAATGCACACTTGATTCGCTGATCTTTGAACACTTGGTTCGTTGAACACTGAATACTTAATTCGTCGAAAATGATTCTTTGATTCGTTGAATTTGAACAATCGTTTCTTTGAAAATGTTTAATTGGTTCCTTGACAATAGATTTGTTGAAAATGTTAAATTGATTCGTTTAAAATAGATTCGTTGAAAATGTTTACTTGATTCGTTAAAATGTTTACTTGAACGTGAAACAATTATCCACTTGTTATATAAGTAGAAAATCCTTTTAGAAACCAGCATAAAACTTACCTAGACATGATCTAGGATAACATTTATACATATAAACATGTAGAAGTTTAAAGCTTTTAGGTAAAATATAATCAACAGAAATTTATTTACGCATGCTTCTCAGCCCCGCATTTATAAAACAAAACGTTTAGAAAAGGGGCAAGGAACTCACTTGCGTTGTAGTGCTTGTGATTCAAGCAAGAAATATACGCGCTCGTTTGTTGTAGACTAGTAGCTTCAACACCTGATTTGATTTATTAAAATCTTTATGCTATGAGTATTTATATGTAACATCACCATATTTCGGTTATGTCTGTACATATTTAATTGTATTGAGAAAACCTGATATGATAATTTGATAAATTTTGAATTACTTGATGATATTATCGCTAGTATACTTTGATGAGAACGTATGATTATTACACATAAACCATGGGAAGTTAGTTTTAAATATAACTATACTGAACCACAGCGTTTATTGCAGCTCATTTATTTAATATGATCTAATTTTGATGGAAATGGTTAAAGGTTGTTGGTTTAGTCACTAAATATAGTCAAGGACACATGGTGATGGTTTATCGAAATGGTGGTGGGACGGCGCCTGGATAGGTTGCGACCTACTCCTACGTATGCCCTATACATAAACTTATTTCGGTTTATCATGGATGTGTTAGTGATGTGATTTAGTGGGATTTGGATTGGGAAATGGATAATTGATGGTCATAATTAATTAAATAAGGACAGCGTTATTTAAAATAATTACGCGATGGTGAGGATACGAATATAAATTAAAACGTGAATATTAATTCAGAAATATTAACTGAAACGATATTCCATAAATCGTAATTCAAATCGAAATGCGAAACGAACGATGGATTCGGAAAGGTGCCGATCTTTACGAATTCGTACGTGAGTAACGCGTTTCGATGAGATAACCGTAATAATAATTTCGATATTTAAATTGGTTAAAATAAGTTAAAAACGTTTAGTAGGAGTTACGACATTGAACGAATTTAAATAAAAACGTTTCATTAAACAATAATTAAACGAAAATAAATAAAACCATTTTATTAAACGAATTTACCTCGTTTAAAAAGTTTCGTGTTTTAAAGTATAACTTACGTGAAAATCGATCAATTTAAACTATTTATGAACAAATAAACAGAACCGAGCAAGCGGGAACAATTCAGAGTATAAAAGGGTTGGATCACCCTTTCTTCTTCATTTTCTATCTCCCACTCTCTCTCTAGAACTTGAAATCCGTCACTCTCTCTCACTAGAACTTCTCTCCAGACTTTCTTCAATAATTCTCAACCATTTCACTTGATTCTTGGCCCAAAGCGCTTGTATAATCAAGGAGAACAAGAACCCATGGAGATTTCAAGCATATCGACACGATTCGGAGGTAGATCTTCCTCTTTACTTTTTGGTTTTCATCCACATAGGAATCGGTTATAACACCACCTTTATAAACGATTCTTGATTCATAAAACCCTACACCGAACCTGTATAAGCAAGCATCAACGAGAAGTTAGACCTGTAACTGGTTAAAGCTCGATGGTGATGATGATGAACAACTAGATTCGTTGTTGTGTGGATCATGGGTTCGCCGGTGTCGAGACCACCGAACCTGGGAGGTTCGCATGTGTAGAGGCCACCGAACCGAGGCGGTTCGCCCGGGTTAGAGGCTGCCGAACCCTAAGGTGGCCGAACCCTAAGGTGGCCGAACCTAAGATGGCCGAACCTAGGGCTATTGCCGAATACATGGCTGCTGAATCTGTGATTACCGAACCTAAGGATGACTGAACTAAGGGTTTGCCTAACCTATGAGGATAGCCGAACCTATGTGCAACCGAACCCATGAGCTGCGAACCCAGGGTTTGCCGAACCCTGGTGTTGCCAAACCTTGGTGTTGCCGAGCCTAGGGGTTGTCGAAACCTATGGATTTCCGATACTATCACGCACGCACGTTGGTTGATATTCTTTAGCAATAACTAATCGAGATAAACTTTTGTACAAATACATATGTGGGTCCTCGCATGAACGTACGTGTGCATGTATATGAGTATTTTAAACTATCATCTTTGAAATAAAAACCTAATATACATATTACATGAGTCCATGCATGCATGCACGTATATACATATGTATAGGTGCATGTTAGCATACCATGGTTTTCTAATTTAAAATCATCGATTTTTTTAAAACTAGCAAGTTTTAAAACTTTATATTTATTGATGATAACTTGCACAAACTTGAGTGTTTCGCTATAACTTAGATAACGAATCTAAGCTAGTGGCACACTTGTAGATTAAATTCGAACGCATATGAATACTTATTAATAATCAAACATATATACTTATGGACATGAAACACGCGATAAATACAGGTTGTTGAGTTGTTATTGGTTCTACCTACATGAGAGCGCATTCTACAAATTACTGAATTCTAAGACATTCAGGTGAGTTCTCATAACCCCCTTTTTAAATCGTTTTGCTTTTAAACTCGGGGGTGGAACATGTGTACCAGATTAATATTATTTTGATAACACATGGGTGATACCTGGATTATCAATATGATATTCATATTATTGAATTATTATTGATTGTGAATTGACATGGATTATCACGAACTCCGTGAGTCGTTATTCGTTGAGTTGACTTCGGTCCTCCGTAATGACTGAGTTACTGTTGTTGAGTTGCTTCGGTCCTCCTCGGTGATTCCACTGTTGGTTGAGTTGACTACGGTCCTCCGCAGTGCAATGTATTGTCACTTATGATTATTAGGAATGTCGTTGATCGAGTTGACTTAGGTCCTCCGCGATGATATCATTTACAGTTGATTGAGTCGATTAAGGTCCTCCGCGGTACATTATATTGAGATAATTATGAAGAATGATGATTGTGGATGATGAATGATGATTGTTGATGATGAATGTGGATTTTCTCTTGATTTAGCTAATTGATGTGTTTGGTTGTGATTGATTGACTTTACTTGGATGATTTACTGTGATTACTTGGATTACTTGATTGTTGTGTTTGTTGTGTATTGGCAGAGCTGGATTATTTCACAGGTTCTCATGTGTATTTTCTTAAAAACTAAAAACTTTTATGAACACTTATAAACATTTTTGAAAATTAAAAATTTATGTTTACTCACCAACTACTTCGTAGTTGACACTTGATTTTTTACATGTTTCAGGAAACGAAGGGAAGTAGGTAGAGCAGGGCAGCTCTACATCTTTTGGACATCATCACTTAGGGTCTCGGGCTTAGCTAAAATTAACTGGATTACTGAAGACTAGTGTTTAGTTAATTTAGCTAAATCTTTTGTGTAACTTGTTGTAACAAAATCATGACGAACATTATTTTTGTGTAATTACTTTAGTTGATTTAATTGATATGTGATGATTTATTTAGATGCCCACGAGCTTATTAACAATCTACACATCCCTCGTGGCATCCCGACATTTCCGCCATCGGTCGGGGTGTTACATTATAGTTGATTGATATAGGGTTTTGGTCTCGGTGTGCAACTAAGTGTCCTATTATCTTACTAATGTGTTACTATGATTTCCTTTAAGTGCTCTAAGTTAACATACCCTTTTTGAATCCCTTATTCTTTTATTAATCAAGATTTAACCATATCATTATAAGGTTTATGCTTATCTAAAACATGATATTTAGTAAATCATCATTAACAAAATCTTATTTAACGTATAAAACTTAAGTTTATTTTTTATAGAAAAATCCCTTAAATTACTTTACAATATTTTAATAAAATAAGCTATGATGATATTCATTAAATTATGGTTACAGGTTATTAGATATTACATTTTAATAAACTCTAAGTTAAAAAAATTTATAAGACATTAGTTCTTAAGTGTTAGAACTTTGATTAACTCATCAAAGTCAACCCTAAGTTCTTATAAAGTTCTTTGTATCCACAATTGATTTTGTTATCTCTTGTTTTGGAAATAAACCTAGATTATTCAACTTGAATAATTTTATTACCCATGTTATGAAATTTTACTATGTGTTGGGTGTTGACATCGAATTATCAACCTACTATACTTAGTGTGTTTCTTGAATTCCATTGATCGTACTTAGTGCTTTTAGTTCTTTTGTAACCCATAGCCACTTATCATGCTCCTTAATTAAATGTGTATTATTTAAAAGAAATTTAGTTTATTAACTTAGTAAGTTACCAAGTCAATATCGATAGTTTCTAGGTTTTCGGTTAACACTTAACATTAACCAACTTGAATCCCTTCGATATCATATTAATACTAACTGTTTTAGTTGACAAAACTCAAGTATTCTGGTCTCAAATACTTTGTAAAAATTAAGTTTATAAGTTAAAAGATATTAAAAAGTCTTAATGTTAGTAAAGTCTTAGCATCGATGAGATTAAAAACTGGTTACCCTTCAAAACCCTAATGGTTCATTACCCGGCATATCCATGTTCAAATCCATCCCTTGACTTCGATTTTGATTGTTTTGAGTTGGTTCCAAGCTTAGAATACTTGGATTACATCAAGGTATTAGTATCGACAGGATGTTGGATAGTATCGATGGCCAGGTGTAGGTTAGTATTGATGGAACTTTGAAATCAAGCTGTCGATACTACAGGTTCGATACTCCTAAGTTCGTTTACCCACAGACCATAGATACTATCAGTATCGATAGTGGCTTATGTTCAGGACATTGGAGACCATCTAGATTGTCAATTTCAACCAGCTTCCATCGAATTTAACCCATCGATATTAGTAATCTCGAGGTAAGAACTGGCTGAACATCTTCATCCATCGATACTAAGCCCGTTGAAGTTTCTTGCGTCGATACTAACACTTTCCGAGGTTCCCGCCTTTCCCAACTATCCCAAACTTTAATCTAATGTTTTCCTCATGACTCTATTCCATTTCGTGCAATCCCTATGAGTTTTGAAGGTCCAATTCCGGCTGAAAAGTTGCAGGTCACCGAAAAAGTACAAAAACCCAAAAACCGAGTGTTTGAGCTCATTTCTACCTCGATTTTGTTGATCCAAAGCTTCCATTCTTGGCACTTTCATGTTCTACGCGTTGTTGTGGTCGTTTTGACACCAAAATCACTCAATTTGGTTAACAATTGAGTGATTTTGAGTTTGAATTTAGAGAGAGAGAGTGAGGAAAGAGAGAGTTCCGAGTTAGTGACAGAGAGAGACAATGGAGGGTGATATTAAATGATATTTCATGTCATATTTTAGGGTTTTTATTGTTCGGGTTCGTTCAGTTTCGCACGGTTTCGCTTAAACGCATCGTTTTCGAAATTTCTCGTCTCGTAATGTTACGTTATTTTAAAATATATATTTTAAAATTATTTTAGGTGGTAATTCCTGATAAATTAACTAAATATCTTTTATTTATTTTTAAAATTTCGAAAACGTTTTATTTAACTGTTTCGTCGAATCGTACTGTTTTCGCGCGTATTCATACAAATCTTCACCCGTACGAACAAGAAGACCATTGTACTTTCCGATTTCATTTTCTAATTATTAGACATCGTTTAGAACGTTAAACTCACAGATATATTCGTGCGAAAATTCACTCATACGAATATACTGTTTGTTTAATGTTCACATAACAATGCCCGTTACTGTTTTGATTTATACATTCTCACAAACGCTTATACATAATAATGTCCTAACTAACATGCACATAATTTATTCGGGTTGTCAGATATAATTCAGACTGTTAAACCATTGTTTCGCACAATGTTTCTAAAATACTTTATGTTAGTCACAATGAAGGATCTAAAACCGATATCGATTGAAGTAACAAATGTCACACCCCCAATTTTCAACTAACGGAATCATACCGTTTGGGAACGTGACAAACCAGGATCTCAGATCATTAGACATAACGAAGACCTCTATATGAATTTCAAAACATACTTTGGTCTAAAAACATAACATCAGAGTTTTCAAAGTTTGCGGAAGCGTTTTAAAACAATAACCAAAGAAACAGTTGTAACATGTAAATTACAAAACAAAATATCCAAATGTGTAATTCAAACAATATAAATGTAAAACATGCTTGCGACTCTATCTCCTAGTCCATGCCAGCTTTATTGCGCACCTTAGCATCCTGAGAAAACATGTAAATCAAGTCAACACAAAGGTTGGTGCATAACACAGGTTTAAGCATTCATAACGTTTAAAACAACAGTTTGAATATCAAGTTTGCAGATAACATAATCACACATGCATAGTCATGATAGCTAGTCATTTGTACTATTTACATAAGTGGTCGACACCGAAGCTGACGATTGCCATGCTATAGCATGTTTTTGCCTTGCCACTATTGTCTAGCACAAACAATAGTAATGTGTGTTTGGTCAGTCAAACACCTGCGTAGATCCCATCTACCAGGTGAGGTTTGTCAAACCTAATAGATCTATTTCCAACTGCCACGCTTTGCGCTACGGCAAACTAAACGGTTCGAAGTGTGTAAGGACTTGTATATGCTATGTTGTCACATAATGTAAACAGCTAACTCATGCAAGTGATATGTATCTAAAAAGTGTTTGTTGCACATGTTTTCTCCCCCAAAACAGTTAAAACAAGAAACGGGCCGTGTACGCACCTTTGAGTATTGCAGAATGATCAACTATGTGAGCTCGTGTAGAAAATCCTCTTACGAAGGATCTGTGATTAAACAATAACCTAAAGTTATTCGGAATGTCATGTTGTGTTTGAAATCACATGTGTGTCAACACACGTATGTTAGAGTGTTAGGAATATGCATACGTATGTACGCGTGCCTTTAAAATCGTTTAAATAAAATCATATAACCATATATGATTTTATTTAAATAAACGTAACTATATGCGATTATGTTTTCAGATTAAAATATGAATTTTATTATTCCAATTAGTTCGGGATGAAATTCTGGTTCCAACGCAATTCGAATGAGTTAAATCGGAGTTAAAACGAAGAAGTTATGATTTAAAACTCAAAATTAGTTTTAAACCCAAAAAAATGTTGAGAGCCGGGCTCGAACCCGCGACCCCTCACTCATATCACACACACCCTACCAACTCAACTGCTTCAATTTTTGTTAACAAACTGATTATTAATTTGTTTTAAGCATCAATAACACTGAATCCCTTTGTTTAATCATAGCCGAAGCAACATGGATCCAATTGAGACCAAATTCAAACCCGATCCATTCCCACTCCATGGGGCTTTTGTTCTACGGATCTAATCACTTCTATAAGCGGTTTTAATTCGTTCACTGATCAAAATAAACCTTCAAATCACTACCTAACTATGTCCGGTTCGAACAACCCCATTGTTTACATCCATTGGACTGAATTCGCATATATCAGACCTCGAATTCATGGGGCTTCTTTTCCTAAGATCTAAACGAACCCATCTGTATAATTTAATTCAACCTTAGATCTCATTTGATATAAAATCTCCTAACCCGATTGATATCACAACCCTAGAACTCAAAATCATCGAATTCGTAATTCTATAATGAAATTAGCATAGCATTAACATTAATCGGAATCTTCTGAACCCACCTATGCTATTTAATTTGATTTTTGAATACTTCTAATTAAAAATCCCCAAAACCGTTTTGTTCTAGAACCCTAGAATTCGAACACCATGAATTCATAATTATTTGATGAAATTGACTCATGAGTTTTGTTAGTCGGCACCTTATGAAACTGATGGCACCATTTGATTTCATTTTTAAACTCATCTCGATCAAAACCCCCAAAACCGTCTTTGATATGAACCCTAGTAATCGGGTTCTATCAATTTGTTGTTAGAAACTGAAATTAACACCTGGTTTTCCATATACAACTCAAACCGAATCTATCTGTATACTTGAATTGGATTTTTAAACTCATTTGATCAGAAACACCCAAATCGATAATGTGATGAACCCTAGAATTAGGATTCGTGAAATTCGTTGATGTCAATCGAAACTAGCATAGGGATATCATTTTACTAACCGTATAGAAGGTGTAGGTGCTGACAATTATCAGAATTGGTTTCGAATTGATGTACTTCGACTTGTTGATGTAGTTTCGGCCACCCCTCACTTGGTTTCTTCGATTCACAGCTTCTGAGCAAGAATTTTTGGATGCAAAAGCTTCTAAATGCGACTAAGGGTTTTATAGCAAGAATTTGATCTTTTAAGATCACATTATATGATCTTAATAATGGTAGTTGACGGTTTCAACTTTTAGCCTACAAATCGTGTTTAATTCGAAGTTATTGGGTCCTATAACGCCTGATTGCTGTTAAGAATCATCAGTACACATAATTGGAAGGTTTAATTTGATTAATTCCAACCGTTACATGTAGATTTCGAATTCCTTCTTGATTAACACACATGAATTTTGACTTCTAAAGTCAAAATTGGACTTTTAAATCAATTACATGTCTAAATTTTGCAATTAAAGTGTATTGGAACTGATTTCTATTAATTCCAATCCCTTAGGTTTGGTTTAGCTCAATTACATAACATTTCGGTTAACAAAGTTGAACCGAAAATCCCAAATTGTCACAAATCGGGCTTCTTAGAACATTGTTGGGCTTGATTAACCCAATTGGGCCTCTTAAATACAACTGGGCCTATCCTGGACTCATTGGGCCTACCTTGACCTCATTGGGCCTACCTTGGGCCTACTTTGGCCTTATTTGGCCTACTTGGGCCTCAGTGGGCCTTCCTTGTTTTCATTGGGCCTAACTTGACCTTATTGGGCCTACTTGGGCCTCATTGAACCTACTCTTATCTTGTTGGGCCTGTGATCTCACTATTTTCAGTTAACTAGGTTAATTCGAAAAGTCGGATTGTCACATCATCCCCTTGTTGAAGGAATTTTCGTCCCGAAAATTAGCAAATGTTAGGAGTAGTTAGGAAACTACTTACGAGTTTAAATCGTACGTGTTAGTGTGGTTTGATTATTCCGTGTGCTTGTGTGTATTCACACACCAAAATGTAATGCTTGCAACATCACAACTAAATGTGATCGTTCAATGTGACTGTTTGCGTGTACACTAGTTAGTTCACCTAACTGTAACTGTTTGTGTTTTATCATACTGTGCTGTGTAACCTCACACATAGTGAGTGTCTGTAACTGTTTGTACTATGCAACCCCGCACATAGTAAAATGTGTGTAACTAATCATGTATGTACTACTATAACATGTAACATATGAGATATAGCACATAAAATGTAATGTAGCACAAATGTTTGTAACAAAATCAATTGAATAAAAGTGTTTGTGCTTACAGTTTGAAGTCTGAAGTGTTGATGTGTGAAACATCACGTCATCCCCTTGTTGAAGGAAATTTCGTCCCGAAATTTAACGTGTGCTCTCAGTGTTTGTAGTTGCTGTTTTGAACAGATGAGGGTACTTCTTCATCATTTGGTCTTCCCGTTCCCATGTGAATTCAGGACCACGTCTTGAATTCCACCAAACTTTGACTATTGGAATCTTGCTTTGTTTGAGCTGTTTGACCTCTCGGTCCATGATTTCAGCTGGTTCTTCAATGAAGCGTAACTGTTCGTCTACTTGTATTTCTTCCAGTGGTACAATCAATGTCTTGTCAGAAAGACATTTCTTTAAGTTCGATACATGAAAGACATCATGAACTCCACTGTGTTCATCCGGTAGTTTGAGTTGATACGCAACCGGACCAATCCTTTTCAGAATCTCAAAAGGTCCTACGTAACGTGGACTAAGCTTCCCGCGCTTGCCGAATCGTATCACACCTTTCCAAGGTGATACCTTTAGAAGAACTCGGTCTCCTACTTGAAATTCCAACGGTTTACGACGTTTGTCAGCATAACTCTTCTGTCGATCCCGGGCCGCTGCCATACGGTTCCGGATTTGAACTATCTTCTCTGTCGTCTCGTGTACCAATTCAGGACCTGTTATCTGACTGTCACCAATTTCAGCCCAGCAAACTGGTGAACGACATTTGCGACCATACAAAGCTTCAAACGGTGCTGCTTGAATATTTGTATGATAACTATTGTTGTAAGAGAATTCCACTAACGGTAAATGATTCTCCCAGCTATCACCAAAGTCAATTACACAAGGTCGTAACATATCCTCGAGCGTTTGAATCGTACGTTCACTTTGACCGTCGGTCTGTGGATGATAGGCGGTACTCATATCCAAGCGAGTCCCCAATGACTTATGAAGTGACTTCCAAAAGTTGGAAGTAAATCGCGCATCCCGATCTGATATGATAGAGATTGGCACGCCATGCCGTGCTACCACTTCCTTGATGTAAATGCGAGTCAGTTTCTCCATTTTGTCAGTTTCTTTAATTGCCAAAAAGTGTGCAGATTTCGTTAATCGATCAACAATTACCCATATCGTATCACAACCACTCGGTGTACGGGGTAACTTAGTAATGAAGTCCATCGATATTTGTTCCCATTTCCACATCGGTATCTCTGGTTGTTGCAGTAAACCAGATGGCTTCTGGTATTCAACTTTGACTTTCGAACAAGTCAAACATTTGCTAACGTACTTAGCAATATCAGCTTTCATGTGAGGCCACCAATACAGTGCCTTCAAATCATGATACATCTTGTCTGATCCTGGATGGACTGAATATCTGGATTTGTGTGGTTCATCCATCACGAGTTCCCTTAAACCTCCATACAAAGGTATCCACAGTCGATTAATAAAATAACGAATTCCATCAGACTTAACATCCAGTTGTTCTTCCATTCCTCGTAAGGATTCCTGTACCAAGTTTTCCTTCTTCAAAGCCTCGAGCTGAGCACTGCGTACCTTGTCAGGTAAGTCAGTATGTATCGTCATCATAAGTGCACGAACCCGTCTTGTTGAAATATCTTTTCTGCTGTCACACCCCGGGCTCTCGGCGGCCCGGGCGCTGCGACCCGATTGGTTTCATAGATAATACAGTCTCGGTCAGAGTTTATTATTCATTTTCATATGTTTCAGCGGAAGCGTTGTTTCATAAATTTTATATTTTTACAAATGATTCACATGCATAGATGTGAAAACCGCTTTTCATGATTTATAAACAGTTCATACGCATAGGTATGAAAATCACATTTCGTTATTTGTAAATAACTTTTCACTGGTAACTTTTCAGGATTTCATAAAATTTCATACTCATAGGTATGAATACCATCATTTCATATTATTGTAAACTGGATCTCACAAACACATAATTTTAAATCATTTTATAATATCCGGTTTATACATGACTTGGAGGCATAGCTCCAATAGCTCCATGGTCTCACCACAAGATCATATTCAAGGCATCATGGGCCAAGAATCTATAATCTTGCTTCTCTTTTACATTTCATTATTACCTGAAAAGTTTTTGAAAATAAAACGTCAACATAATGTTGGTGAATACAAATAACAGACTCGATATGTAAGCATAGCATGTTCGGTCCTTTAACCATAATTAATAATGGCAATACTACACATTTAGCAGGTTATTTCACTGATCGATACAACTACTGCATACACTGGTTTATAACTGTCACTGGTTAGGAACTACAGCGCAACGCGTCTTACGTTTTGTTCCCTCCAGCCCACAGCTGGTCACTGGTTAGGTTGCCTGCGGAGTACGTCTTACGTTTAACCTTCCAGCCCACCTGTACCAGCCACGTATGGGAATTTCACCCATATGCGGATACGATTTGCAAATCATGCGTATACTAATAGCCTAAATGCTGGTCACGTAGTATCCCTTTATGCGTCAAAGTTTAAACAAACCATGCTAAAAAATAAATGTATAAATTTAAAAAGAAGTTAAATGTATTCACCTGGATTTTTGATTGGCAGGGTAACAGCTCAGAACTTCTCAATATGAATTTGGGCAGCGTTTCTGCTTAATCTATCCTTATAACTATTTGCAAGGATGATTCCTGATGCGTTTATTTTTCTTATCCTAAAAGAGATCATAAATTCAACATACTATGTTATATATTGGGATCGGATCTTAACCCTAACCTTATAAGTTAATATATCCAAAAACTTAAATTTATGAGTTAAAAAAAATAACAGAATACATACCTACACGCGTAGTGTTGAAGCATAATGAAGCTCATAGTATTTCTTTCAGTTTTTATGCGTTCTTTCTTTTGGTTAAACTGTCCAAACTTTCGTCTATATTTATCAATTTTGTGGAAGCTGTAATTGTATTTATGCCATGTATTGATCAAACCGACATATTGCGCCAGTAATTTGAAGTCTTCATATTTGAAGATGTAAACCTTATCTAAAATGCCTTGTCACTTAACTTACACAATCCCACGTACACAATTTGTTTTTTTGTTTTTTTAATTATTATTATTATACTATTATAATTAATTTATCTAAAAGTTTGTTTTTTTTTGTAACCTTTAAAATATCACGTTTTATAAAATTATAAATATAGGGGTAGGACCTGTTTATTTTTCTCTACGTTTCGACCTAAGTTTCGTTAAAAACGGAAAATGTTCAATTATAATGTATTTTATTAATTTTAGGCGGTCCCCTGTAATATTAACTAACCGAATAGGTATGTCAGAATTTTTTTAACAGTTATTTTACTCGTTACTTACTAGTATGTAAGTGTCACATATGTTTATACAATAACTATGTATTTAAAATTATACTATCGAACTATATATTTTTATAAAATAAATATACATGTGTTACACCATAGTTATTCGTTTAAACGAACGCTTCAAATTTTAAACGATCATTTCTATTGTTAATTTCTCAAATAATTATATTTTATAAGTTAACTATAACTATTTTAATTATTAGACGAGACCTTATAATTCAAGTGACCGCTCTATTATTGTATTTTTAAATAATAACATTTTAATTATAAACGAAAGTATTTAATTTATATTCTTAAAACGAGATGTTACATTCTCCCCACCTTTGTTTTAATCTCGTCCTCGAGATTATTGAAGTAGGGGTAATTAAGAATTTTATTTTTATTTTTTTTATTTTATGTTTTTTTTCTTCATTTCTGACTCTAATTTCCATGTGTATTAATGACCACATTTGGAGTTCTGTTTAATCAACTAACACCAATTTTTTTTTAAATTTTATTGCTATTATTATTATTATTATTATTATTATTATTTTAACGTTTAAGTCTCTTTTCTTGTCGATTTTCGATTTGAATCCATCGCTTAGTAAATTTTTATTTTTCGTGTACCTCAACATCTTGTAGAGACATTAATACTAACTTATTATCTAAGCATTTTCAAAGGTTAGAAACGTGAAACACATCGTGTAGAGATATAATCTCATTAACGTATAGTTGAGCGAATTTATCTATAGAATAAGTTTCTTTTTTTTTCTTTTCTTTTTTTTTAGGAAATAAGCAGATGCAGTCAGTTTATCAACAATAACGCATATCTTATCATTCTTATGACTTGTTTGAGGAAGTTTGCTTATAAAATACAGAGTTTTTATTTCCCGTTTTCAGAATGGTAATTCAAGTTTTTTTTTCATCATATTAGAAGGTTTTATGAGGTTTTGCTCTAACTTGAGAACAAGTTAAACATTTTACAACTTATGCAGCTATATTTCTTTTCATGCTGATCTACCAATAGTTTCTCTTAAGTTTTTATACATTTTTTTTCCTAGGTGCATCATGTATTTGAATCTATGAACTTATTCTAATATGGTTTCTAATAACATGCAAGTGGGAAGCACCCAGATTCTTGCATTCATTCGACGAATTACATCGTCCCCTTTTTTTTTTACTAATTGCTAGAACATGCTCATCCTTCATTCTTTTTCTTTATTTTCATCTTCTTGCGCTTGTCTTTGCGCTTCTTTAATCTGATTTATTAAATCAACTTGTATTTCAAGCCTTTAAGCACATGCTCTTTTGTGTTCTCTTTGCCTTCTTTCAGATTAACGCATTTACTACCACATTCGTATTTATTTTGTGATAGAGAATTTTATATTCATAGTCGTTTCATGTATCTATCCTACTTTGTTGTCGCATATTTAATTCTTTTAGGATTTGGATTCAAAATTTGTTATGATTGTGTACATTGTCCCTTACAGTAGAATTCACATGTACTGCAAATTATCGTTCCGTGTGCACCCGTAACGGTAATTTACCTTGCATGATTACCCTACTTCATGAACGTGACACATAAATGAGTTAATTTAGAAATTCATTGGATTAAAATTGTCTTACCAAAGATATTGTGGTTTACAATATGTTTGGTTTAACTAACCTTAGTCAAGTAGATTTAAGAAGTTCGTTTCATAAATATCGTAAACTTTGACTCGTTTGACACTTGCAGGAATTTGTTTAGTTTTTTTTTTTTTTCATATGACGTTTGGAGTAACAAGCTATACCCTACTGGGTTATTACAAGTCTGTCACATCGTTCTGACCAAAGATATGCTTTAAACTCTTATAGTTAGTATAAACTGTGAAATGAACTCTGCAAAGGTAATGTCTTCACAGCTTCAACGCAAAGATAATGACGCCTAATTCTAAATCAAGAGTAGCATAATTCTTCTTATGGGTTTTTTTTTTTTACTAACGTGATGCATAGGCAATCATTTTTTTTTTTCGTTGCATCAATACACATCATAATCCTGTATGAGAAGCATCACAATAAACAACTAAGTCTTCTACACCTTTATGTAATGCTAGGATCGGAGCATTAGCCAACTATTATTTAAGGATTTTGAAAACCTCACTTTGTTTAGGACCCATTCAAAATCTTCAAATTTTCGACTCAATGAGATGAGAGTATGGCTATTCATGACAAATTTTGCATAAATCGATGATAATAACTGGCTAAGACAAAGAAACTACACACGTCTGTTGGTAACTTGGGTTCTCCCATTTGGTTGTAGTCTCTATCTAAGATGGATCCACTTGAATACTTTGAGCATTAATAACATGCCCCATGAATTGTACTTCAGTCAGCCAGAAATCATATTTAGAGAATTTAACATACAATTTCTCTTGTCATAGTAACTCAAGTAGGGTTCTAAGATGTTTAGCATTATCCTCGGGTATTTTTTTGAATAAATAAGAATATCATCAATGAATACAATGATGAATTTTTTCAGATAAGGTTTACATATCCGGTTCATCATGCCCATAAAGGCAATTGCAACATTATTAAGTCCAAAAGACATAATAGTGAACTTATAATGCCCATTCCTTGTACGGAATGTTGTTTTACGAACATCTTCCTACCGTCCTTTATGTTGATGATATCCTGATCGCTGATCACTTTTAGAAAAATGGCAAGCTCCCTGAAGTTGATCGAACAAATCGTCAATTCGTGGATGTGGATACTAATTTTCGATAGTCAACTTTATTAGCTTCCTATAGTTAAAGCACATCCAAATGGACCCATATTTATTCTTAACAAATAATATTGGAGCTCCTTAAGGTGATGAGCTAGGATGAATAAAACCTTTTTACAATAGCTCATTTACTTGTTTCTTGAGCTCTTTCACTTTAGTCGATACCAATCTATAAGAAGATTTAGCAATCGGAGTCGTAACTAGTAACAAATTGATATTAAATTCTACTACTCGTTCTAGTAGTATACCAAGCAATTCATATGGAAATACGTCAGGAAAATCTGATACAACATGTATGTCTTCCAGCTTCTTCTTTTCTTAATCATTACTAGTGATTGAGATTAGGTAAGCTAAACAACCTTTTTTTTTCTTCAGAAACTTACTAGCTTTGATCATATAAATGATTCCAACGTGATTCGTTGACTTATCACCCTTAATCCTCCATTTTCCTCCTGTTGGAACACATACTTCTGTGAATTTTGTATCGCACAAGATACATGCTTGGTATGTAGCTAAAAAAAGTCTATTCCGATTTCCGTATCGAAGCTTGATAGTACCATAGACAATAGTTTCACTGGAATATCGTGTGTCAAAGAAAGTGATCCTACAGTTTACTAGAATCTCTTTTATCTTAACAAGATCATCATTAGCATTTTCTACCAGATAAGGTTTATCTAGTTTCACTAGTGGTTCATTTAGAAGCTTGCAGAATTCATAATCAATAAAGCTTTACTTTGCTCCTGAATTAAACAATACCTTAACATAAACATTATTGATAAGAAACATACAAGTAATGACATCTGGCATGTCTGTAGCTTCTTTAGCATTAAGAACCAAAAGCTCAAGTCATCTTCTTTGCATTTGGATTAGCTCTTCCTCATGAACCACTAGCCATGTTAATTTCACTTGCTTTGTTTAATTTAGGACCCCGCTAGCTCAACGGCCGAGTCAATGGTCCGAGGCATAACAACCTTAACTATGTCATTAATTTCACATACCAATCCTCATATTTAATAACTAATAAGGTTTGATTCTGGTGTCACAAGATGTGGCATCAATTGAGTGTATTCAAAGTTTTTAGAAGTGTATTCCTGATGCCTAGCACCGACCATGCGATGGCTTAGGAATTTCCAATCAATCTCTTCTCTTTTTTTTATTCATTAGGCAAAATTTTCGAGTTACCAACTCCCAAAAACTTTCCCGAGTCATAGTGTATACTTGGTTTCTACCTTTGGTATGAATAGTGAAATTCCACCATTCTAAAGCTACATCTTTAAATGAAATTCAAAGTATTTACAATCATATCTTTATCGGCACATTCGCTGATAGCAAGTACAGCTTCAATCTTTTCAATCCATCTTAATGATACGACAGCTCATTTCGTTCAAGTGAACTTAAGAGGTTTACAAGATTAGAATGTTTTATACTAACATTCATTAGTTTCGAATTGCTTCAAACTAGAAGTTTCTTAATTTTCATTGTTCATTTAAGATGCATCGTTTTCTTTTGTTATTGTTTTCGTGAGATTCGAATTCTCATTTTTTTTTAGCGATTATTGACGGAATCGAATCTTTTATTCATTCTACAGTCATTGATTGTATCTCAGTAGTATTCGGAGTCACGGTTTCATTAATATCCGTTTTTCTCTTTCGCCCGTATGTATTTGCAGAAGCTTCGCTATTGTTTAGATTTCTATACATTGTGTATGTAATAAGATATTTGACAAGATCTAATAAAAATTCATCATAATTTAGCTTATAGGCTATCATCAAGATTCACTATGTTATTTCAATCATTCGTAGTATTTCAAAAATACTATTCTACCTATTCCTTTGATAGGCACTTATCTCAATTCGGTTAAAGCTTAGATACTATCAATAGTACCTATTTCGCTAAAACCAGGAGCTCTGATACCAACCTGTCACACCCCGGGCTCTCGGCGGCCCGGGCGCTGCGACCCGATTGGTTTCATAGATAATACAGTCTCGGTCAGAGTTTATTATTCATTTTCATATGTTTCAGCGGAAGCGTTGTTTCATGAATTTTATATTTTTACAAATGATTCACATGCATAGATGTGAAAACCGCTTTTCATGATTTATAAACAGTTCATACGCATAGGTATGAAAATCACATTTCGTTATTTGTAAATAACTTTTCACTGGTAACTTTTCAGGATTTCATAAAATTTCATACTCATAGGTATGAATACCATCATTTCATATTATTGTAAACTGGATCTCACAAACACATAATTTTAAATCATTTTATAATATCCGGTTTATACATGACTTGGAGGCATAGCTCCAATAGCTCCATGGTCTCACCACAAGATCATATTCAAGGCATCATGGGCCAAGAATCTATAATCTTGCTTCTCTTTTACATTTCATTATTACCTGAAAAGTTTTTGAAAATAAAACGTCAACATAATGTTGGTGAATACAAATAACAGACTCGATATGTAAGCATAGCATGTTCGGTCCTTTAACCATAATTAATAATGGCAATACTACACATTTAGCAGGTTATTTCACTGATCGATACAACTACTGCATACACTGGTTTATAACTGTCACTGGTTAGGAACTACAGCGCAACGCGTCTTACGTTTTGTTCCCTCCAGCCCACAGCTGGTCACTGGTTAGGTTGCCTGCGGAGTACGTCTTACGTTTAACCTTCCAGCCCACCTGTACCAGCCACGTATGGGAATTTCACCCATATGCGGATACGATTTGCAAATCATGCGTATACTAATAGCCTAAATGCTGGTCACGTAGTATCCCTTTATGCGTCAAAGTTTAAACAAACCATGCTAAAAAATAAATGTATAAATTTAAAAAGAAGTTAAATGTATTCACCTGGATTTTTGATTGGCAGGGTAACAGCTCAGAACTTCTCAATATGAATTTGGGCAGCGTTTCTGCTTAATCTATCCTTATAACTATTTGCAAGGATGATTCCTGATGCGTTTATTTTTCTTATCCTAAAAGAGATCATAAATTCAACATACTATGTTATATATTGGGATCGGATCTTAACCCTAACCTTATAAGTTAATATATCCAAAAACTTAAATTTATGAGTTAAAAAAAATAACAGAATACATACCTACACGCGTAGTGTTGAAGCATAATGAAGCTCATAGTATTTCTTTCAGTTTTTATGCGTTCTTTCTTTTGGTTAAACTGTCCAAACTTTCGTCTATATTTATCAATTTTGTGGAAGCTGTAATTGTATTTATGCCATGTATTGATCAAACCGACATATTGCGCCAGTAATTTGAAGTCTTCATATTTGAAGATGTAAACCTTATCTAAAATGCCTTGTCACTTAACTTACACAATCCCACGTACACAATTTGTTTTTTTGTTTTTTTAATTATTATTATTATACTATTATAATTAATTTATCTAAAAGTTTGTTTTTTTTTTGTAACCTTTAAAATATCACGTTTTATAAAATTATAAATATAGGGGTAGGACCTGTTTATTTTTCTCTACGTTTCGACCTAAGTTTCGTTAAAAACGGAAAATGTTCAATTATAATGTATTTTATTAATTTTAGGCGGTCCCCTGTAATATTAACTAACCGAATAGGTATGTCAGAATTTTTTTAACAGTTATTTTACTCGTTACTTACTAGTATGTAAGTGTCACATATGTTTATACAATAACTATGTATTTAAAATTATACTATCGAACTATATATTTTTATAAAATAAATATACACGTGTTACACCATAGTTATTCGTTTAAACGAACGCTTCAAATTTTAAACGATCATTTCTATTGTTAATTTCTCAAATAATTATATTTTATCAGTTAACTATAACTATTTTAATTATTAGACGAGACCTTATAATTCAAGTGACCGCTCTATTATTGTATTTTTAAATAATAACATTTTAATTATAAACGAAAGTATTTAATTTATATTCTTAAAACGAGATGTTACATTCTCCCCACCTTTGTTTTAATCTCGTCCTCGAGATTATTGAAGTAGGGGTAATTAAGAATTTTATTTTTATTTTTTTTATTTTATGTTTTTTTTTCTTCATTTCTGACTCTAATTTCCATGTGTATTAATGACCACATTTGGAGTTCTGTTTAATCAACTAACACCAATTTTTTTTTAAATTTTATTGCTATTATTATTATTATTATTATTTTAACATTTAAGTCTCTTTTCTTGTCGATTTTCGATTTGAATCCATCGCTTAGTAAATTTTTATTTTTCGTGTACCTCAACATGTTGTAGAGACATTAATACTAACTTATTATCTAAGCATTTTCAAAGGTTAGAAACGTGAAATACATCGTGTAGAGATATAATCTCATTAACGTATAGTTGAGCGAATTTATCTATAGAATAAGTTTCTGTTTTTTTTCTTTTCTTTTTTTTTAGGAAATAAGCAGATGCAGTCAGTTTATCAACAATAACGCATATCTTATCATTCTTATGACTTGTTTGAGGAAGTTTGCTTATAAAATACAGAGTTTTTATTTCCCGTTTTCAGAATGGTAATTCAAGTTTTTTTTTTTCATCATATTAGAAGGTTTTATGAGGTTTTGCTCTAACTTGAGAACAAGTTAAACATTTTACAACTTATGCAGCTATATTTCTTTTCATGCTGATCTACCAATAGTTTCTCTTAAGTTTTTATACATTTTTTTTTCCTAGGTGCATCATGTATTTGAATCTATGAACTTATTCTAATATGGTTTCTAATAACATGCAAGTGGGAAGCACCCAGATTCTTGCATTCATTCGACGAATTACATCGTCCCCTTTTTTTTTACTAATTGCTAGAACATGCTCATCCTTCATTCTTTTTCTTTATTTTCATCTTCTTGCGCTTGTCTTTGCGCTACTTTAATCTGATTTATTAAATCAACTTGTATTTCAAGCCTTTAAGCACATGCTCTTTTTGTGTTCTCTTTGCCTTCTTTCAGATTAAGGCATTTACTACCACATTCGTATTTATTTTGTGATAGAGAATTTTATATTCATAGTCGTTTCATGTATCTATCCTACTTTGTTGTCGCATATTTAATTCTTTTAGGATTTGGATTCAAAATTTGTTATGATTGTGTACATTGTCCCTTACAGTAGAATTCACATGTACTGCAAATTATCGTTCCGTGTGCACCCGTAACGGTAATTTACCTTGCATGATTACCCTACTTCATGAACGTGACACATAAATGAGTTAATTTAGAAATTCATTGGATTAAAATTGTCTTACCAAAGATATTGTGGTTTACAATATGTTTGGTTTAACTAACCTTAGTCAAGTAGATTTAAGAAGTTCGTTTCATAAATATCGTAAACTTTGACTCGTTTGACACTTGCAGGAATTTGTTTAGTTTTTTTTTTTTTTTTTTCATATGACGTTTGGAGTAACAAGCTATACCCTACTGGGTTATTACAAGTCTGTCACATCGTTCTGACCAAAGATATGCTTTAAACTCTTATAGTTAGTATAAACTGTGAAATGAACTCTGCAAAGGTAATGTCTTCACAGCTTCAACGCAAAGATAATGACGCCTAATTCTAAATCAAGAGTAGCATAATTCTTCTTATGGGTTTTTTTTTTTTTTTACTAACGTGATGCATAGGCAATCATTTTTTTTTTTTCGTTGCATCAATACACATCATAATCCTGTATGAGAAGCATCACAATAAACAACTAAGTCTTCTACACCTTTATGTAATGCTAGGATCGGAGCATTAGCCAACTATTATTTAAGGATTTTGAAAACCTCACTTTGTTTAGGACCCATTCAAAATCTTCAAATTTTCGACTCAATGAGATGAGAGTATGGCTATTCATGACAAATTTTGCATAAATCGATGATAATAACTGGCTAAGACAAAGAAACTACACACGTCTGTTGGTAACTTGGGTTCTCCCATTTGGTTGTAGTCTCTATCTAAGATGGATCCACTTGAATACTTTGAGCATTAATAACATGCCCCATGAATTGTACTTCAGTCAGCCAGAAATCATATTTAGAGAATTTAACATACAATTTCTCTTGTCATAGTAACTCAAGTAGGGTTCTAAGATGTTTAGCATTATCCTCGGGTATTTTTTTGAATAAATAAGAATATCATCAATGAATACAATGATGAATTTTTTCAGATAAGGTTTACATATCCGGTTCATCATGCCCATAAAGGCAATTGCAACATTATTAAGTCCAAAAGACATAATAGTGAACTTATAATGCCCATTCCTTGTACGTAATGTTGTTTTACGAACATCTTCCTACCGTCCTTTATGTTGATGATATCCTGATCGCTGATCACTTTTAGAAAAATGGCAAGCTCCCTGAAGTTGATCGAACAAATCGTCAATACGTGGATGTGGATACTAATTTTTGATAGTCAACTTTATTAGCTTCCTATAGTTAAAGCACATCCAAATGGACCCATATTTATTCTTAACAAATAATATTGGAGCTCCTTAAGGTGATGAGCTAGGATGAATAAAACCTTTTTACAATAGCTCATTTACTTGTTTCTTGAGCTCTTTCACTTTAGTCGATACCAATCTATAAGAAGATTTAGCAATCGGAGTCGTAACTAGTAACAAATTGATATTAAATTCTACTACTCGTTCTAGTAGTATACCAAGCAATTCATATGGAAATACGTCAGGAAAATCTGATACAACATGTATGTCTTCCAGCTTCTTCTTTTCTTAATCATTACTAGTGATTGAGATTAGGTAAGCTAAACAACCTTTTTTTTTCTTCAGAAACTTACTAGCTTTGATCATATAAATGATTCCAACGTGATTCGTTGACTTATCACCCTTAATCCTCCATTTTCCTCCTGTTGGAACACATACTTCTGTGAATTTTGTATCGCACAAGATACATGCTTGGTATGTAGCTAAAAAAAGTCTATTCCGATTTCCGTATCGAAGCTTGATAGTACCATAGACAATAGTTTCACTGGAATATCGTGTGTCAAAGAAAGTGATCCTACAGTTTACTAGAATCTCTTTTATCTTAACAAGATCATCATTAGCATTTTCTACCAGATAAGGTTTATCTAGTTTCACTAGTGGTTCATTTAGAAGCTTGCAGAATTCATAATCAATAAAGCTTTACTTTGCTCCTGAATTAAACAATACCTTAACATAAACATTATTGATAAGAAACATACAAGTAATGACATCTGGCATGTCTGTAGCTTCTTTAGCATTAAGAACCAAAAGCTCAAGTCATCTTCTTTGCATTTGGATTAGCTCTTCCTCATGAACCACTAGCCATGTTAATTTCACTTGCTTTGTTTAATTTAGGACCCCGCTAGCTCAACGGCCGAGTCAATGGTCCGAGGCATAACAACCTTAACTATGTCATTAATTTCACATACCAATCCTCATATTTAATAACTAATAAGGTTTGATTCTGGTGTCACAAGATGTGGCATCAATTGAGTGTATTCAAAGTTTTTAGAAGTGTATTCCTGATGCCTAGCACCGACCATGCGATGGCTTAGGAATTTCCAATCAATCTCTTCTCTTTTTTTTATTCATTAGGCAAAATTTTCGAGTTACCAACTCCCAAAAACTTTCCCGAGTCATAGTGTATACTTGGTTTCTACCTTTGGTATGAATAGTGAAATTCCACCATTCTAAAGCTACATCTTTAAATGAAATTCAAAGTATTTACAATCATATCTTTATCGGCACATTCGCTGATAGCAAGTACAGCTTCAATCTTTTCAATCCATCTTAATGATACGACAGCTCATTTCGTTCAAGTGAACTTAAGAGGTTTACAAGATTAGAATGTTTTATACTAACATTCATTAGTTTCGAATTGCTTCAAACTAGAAGTTTCTTAATTTTCATTGTTCATTTAAGATGCATCGTTTTCTTTTGTTATTGTTTTCGTGAGATTCGAATTCTCATTTTTTTTTAGCGATTATTGACGGAATCGAATCTTTTATTCATTCTACAGTCATTGATTGTATCTCAGTAGTATTCGGAGTCACGGTTTCATTAATATCCGTTTTTCTCTTTCGCCCGTATGTATTTGCAGAAGCTTCGCTATTGTTTAGATTTCTATACATTGTGTATGTAATAAGATATTTGACAAGATCTAATAAAAATTCATCATAATTTAGCTTATAGGCTATCATCAAGATTCACTATGTTATTTCAATCATTCGTAGTATTTCAAAAATACTATTCTACCTATTCCTTTGATAGGCACTTATCTCAATTCGGTTAAAGCTTAGATACTATCAATAGTACCTATTTCGCTAAAACCAGGAGCTCTGATACCAACCTGTCACACCCCGGGCTCTCGGCGGCCCGGGCGCTGCGACCCGATTGGTTTCATAGATAATACAGTCTCGGTCAGAGTTTATTATTCATTTTCATATGTTTCAGCGGAAGCGTTGTTTCATGAATTTTATATTTTTACAAATGATTCACATGCATAGATGTGAAAACCGCTTTTCATGATTTATAAACAGTTCATACGCATAGGTATGAAAATCACATTTCGTTATTTGTAAATAACTTTTCACTGGTAACTTTTCAGGATTTCATAAAATTTCATACTCATAGGTATGAATACCATCATTTCATATTATTGTAAACTGGATCTCACAAACACATAATTTTAAATCATTTTATAATATCCGGTTTATACATGACTTGGAGGCATAGCTCCAATAGCTCCATGGTCTCACCAAAAGATCATATTCAAGGCATCATGGGCCAAGAATCTATAATCTTGCTTCTCTTTTACATTTCATTATTACCTGAAAAGTTTTTGAAAATAAAACGTCAACATAATGTTGGTGAATACAAATAACAGACTCGATATGTAAGCATAGCATGTTCGGTCCTTTAACCATAATTAATAATGGCAATACTACACATTTAGCAGGTTATTTCACTGATCGATACAACTACTGCATACACTGGTTTATAACTGTCACTGGTTAGGAACTACAGCGCAACGCGTCTTACGTTTTGTTCCCTCCAGCCCACAGCTGGTCACTGGTTAGGTTGCCTGCGGAGTACGTCTTACGTTTAACCTTCCAGCCCACCTGTACCAGCCACGTATGGGAATTTCACCCATATGCGGATACGATTTGCAAATCATGCGTATACTAATAGCCTAAATGCTGGTCACGTAGTATCCCTTTATGCGTCAAAGTTTAAACAAACCATGCTAAAAAATAAATGTATAAATTTAAAAAGAAGTTAAATGTATTCACCTGGATTTTTGATTGGCAGGGTAACAGCTCAGAACTTCTCAATATGAATTTGGGCAGCGTTTCTGCTTAATCTATCCTTATAACTATTTGCAAGGATGATTCCTGATGCGTTTATTTTTCTTATCCTAAAAGAGATCATAAATTCAACATACTATGTTATATATTGGGATCGGATCTTAACCCTAACCTTATAAGTTAATATATCCAAAAACTTAAATTTATGAGTTAAAAAAAATAACAGAATACATACCTACACGCATAGTGTTGAAGCATAATGAAGCTCATAGTATTTCTTTCAGTTTTTATGCGTTCTTTCTTTTGGTTAAACTGTCCAAACTTTCGTCTATATTTATCAATTTTGTGGAAGCTGTAATTGTATTTATGCCATGTATTGATCAAACCGACATATTGCGCCAGTAATTTGAAGTCTTCATATTTGAAGATGTAAACCTTATCTAAAATGCCTTGTCACTTAACTTACACAATCCCACGTACACAATTTGTTTTTTTGTTTTTTTAATTATTATTATTATACTATTATAATTAATTTATCTAAAAGTTTGTTTTTTTTTTGTAACCTTTAAAATATCACGTTTTATAAAATTATAAATATAGGGGTAGGACCTGTTTATTTTTCTCTACGTTTCGACCTAAGTTTCGTTAAAAACGGAAAATGTTCAATTATAATGTATTTTATTAATTTTAGGCGGTCCCCTGTAATATTAACTAACCGAATAGGTATGTCAGAATTTTTTTAACAGTTATTTTACTCGTTACTTACTAGTATGTAAGTGTCACATATGTTTATACAATAACTATGTATTTAAAATTATACTATCGAACTATATATTTTTATAAAATAAATATACACGTGTTACACCATAGTTATTCGTTTAAACGAACGCTTCAAATTTTAAACGATCATTTCTATTGTTAATTTCTCAAATAATTATATTTTATCAGTTAACTATAACTATTTTAATTATTAGACGAGACCTTATAATTCAAGTGACCGCTCTATTATTGTATTTTTAAATAATAACATTTTAATTATAAACGAAAGTATTTAATTTATATTCTTAAAACGAGATGTTACATTCTCCCCACCTTTGTTTTAATCTCGTCCTCGAGATTATTGAAGTAGGGGTAATTAAGAATTTTATTTTTATTTTTTTTATTTTATGTTTTTTTTTCTTCATTTCTGACTCTAATTTCCATGTGTATTAATGACCACATTTGGAGTTCTGTTTAATCAACTAACACCAATTTTTTTTTAAATTTTATTGCTATTATTATTATTATTATTATTTTAACATTTAAGTCTCTTTTCTTGTCGATTTTCGATTTGAATCCATCGCTTAGTAAATTTTTATTTTTCGTGTACCTCAACATGTTGTAGAGACATTAATACTAACTTATTATCTAAGCATTTTCAAAGGTTAGAAACGTGAAATACATCGTGTAGAGATATAATCTCATTAACGTATAGTTGAGCGAATTTATCTATAGAATAAGTTTCTGTTTTTTTTCTTTTCTTTTTTTTTAGGAAATAAGCAGATGCAGTCAGTTTATCAACAATAACGCATATCTTATCATTCTTATGACTTGTTTGAGGAAGTTTGCTTATAAAATACAGAGTTTTTATTTCCCGTTTTCAGAATGGTAATTCAAGTTTTTTTTTTTCATCATATTAGAAGGTTTTATGAGGTTTTGCTCTAACTTGAGAACAAGTTAAACATTTTACAACTTATGCAGCTATATTTCTTTTCATGCTGATCTACCAATAGTTTCTCTTAAGTTTTTATACATTTTTTTTTCCTAGGTGCATCATGTATTTGAATCTATGAACTTATTCTAATATGGTTTCTAATAACATGCAAGTGGGAAGCACCCAGATTCTTGCATTCATTCGACGAATTACATCGTCCCCTTTTTTTTTACTAATTGCTAGAACATGCTCATCCTTCATTCTTTTTCTTTATTTTCATCTTCTTGCGCTTGTCTTTGCGCTACTTTAATCTGATTTATTAAATCAACTTGTATTTCAAGCCTTTAAGCACATGCTCTTTTTGTGTTCTCTTTGCCTTCTTTCAGATTAAGGCATTTACTACCACATTCGTATTTATTTTGTGATAGAGAATTTTATATTCATAGTCGTTTCATGTATCTATCCTACTTTGTTGTCGCATATTTAATTCTTTTAGGATTTGGATTCAAAATTTGTTATGATTGTGTACATTGTCCCTTACAGTAGAATTCACATGTACTGCAAATTATCGTTCCGTGTGCACCCGTAACGGTAATTTACCTTGCATGATTACCCTACTTCATGAACGTGACACATAAATGAGTTAATTTAGAAATTCATTGGATTAAAATTGTCTTACCAAAGATATTGTGGTTTACAATATGTTTGGTTTAACTAACCTTAGTCAAGTAGATTTAAGAAGTTCGTTTCATAAATATCGTAAACTTTGACTCGTTTGACACTTGCAGGAATTTGTTTAGTTTTTTTTTTTTTTTTCATATGACGTTTGGAGTAACAAGCTATACCCTACTGGGTTATTACAAGTCTGTCACATCGTTCTGACCAAAGATATGCTTTAAACTCTTATAGTTAGTATAAACTGTGAAATGAACTCTGCAAAGGTAATGTCTTCACAGCTTCAACGCAAAGATAATGACGCCTAATTCTAAATCAAGAGTAGCATAATTCTTCTTATGGGTTTTTTTTTTTTTTTTTACTAACGTGATGCATAGGCAATCATTTTTTTTTTTTCGTTGCATCAATACACATCATAATCCTGTATGAGAAGCATCACAATAAACAACTAAGTCTTCTACACCTTTATGTAATGCTAGGATCGGAGCATTAGCCAACTATTATTTAAGGATTTTGAAAACCTCACTTTGTTTAGGACCCATTCAAAATCTTCAAATTTTCGACTCAATGAGGTGAGAGTATGGCTATTCATGACAAATTTTGCATAAATCGATGATAATAACTGGCTAAGACAAAGAAACTACACACGTCTGTTGGTAACTTGGGTTCTCCCATTTGGTTGTAGTCTCTATCTAAGATGGATCCACTTGAATACTTTGAGCATTAATAACATGCCCCATGAATTGTACTTCAGTCAGCCAGAAATCATATTTAGAGAATTTAACATACAATTTCTCTTGTCATAGTAACTCAAGTAGGGTTCTAAGATGTTTAGCATTATCCTCGGGTATTTTTTTGAATAAATAAGAATATCATCAATGAATACAATGATGAATTTTTTCAGATAAGGTTTACATATCCGGTTCATCATGCCCATAAAGGCAATTGCAACATTATTAAGTCCAAAAGACATAATAGTGAACTTATAATGCCCATTCCTTGTACGTAATGTTGTTTTACGAACATCTTCCTACCGTCCTTTATGTTGATGATATCCTGATCGCTGATCACTTTTAGAAAAATGGCAAGCTCCCTGAAGTTGATCGAACAAATCGTCAATACGTGGATGTGGATACTAATTTTTGATAGTCAACTTTATTAGCTTCCTATAGTTAAAGCACATCCAAATGGACCCATATTTATTCTTAACAAATAATATTGGAGCTCCTTAAGGTGATGAGCTAGGATGAATAAAACCTTTTTACAATAGCTCATTTACTTGTTTCTTGAGCTCTTTCACTTTAGTCGATACCAATCTATAAGAAGATTTAGCAATCGGAGTCGTAACTAGTAACAAATTGATATTAAATTCTACTACTCGTTCTAGTAGTATACCAAGCAATTCATATGGAAATACGTCAGGAAAATCTGATACAACATGTATGTCTTCCAGCTTCTTCTTTTCTTAATCATTACTAGTGATTGAGATTAGGTAAGCTAAACAACCTTTTTTTTTCTTCAGAAACTTACTAGCTTTGATCATATAAATGATTCCAACGTGATTCGTTGACTTATCACCCTTAATCCTCCATTTTCCTCCTGTTGGAACACATACTTCTGTGAATTTTGTATCGCACAAGATACATGCTTGGTATGTAGCTAAAAAAAGTCTATTCCGATTTCCGTATCGAAGCTTGATAGTACCATAGACAATAGTTTCACTGGAATATCGTGTGTCAAAGAAAGTGATCCTACAGTTTACTAGAATCTCTTTTATCTTAACAAGATCATCATTAGCATTTTCTACCAGATAAGGTTTATCTAGTTTCACTAGTGGTTCATTTAGAAGCTTGCAGAATTCATAATCAATAAAGCTTTACTTTGCTCCTGAATTAAACAATACCTTAACATAAACATTATTGATAAGAAACATACAAGTAATGACATCTGGCATGTCTGTAGCTTCTTTAGCATTAAGAACCAAAAGCTCAAGTCATCTTCTTTGCATTTGGATTAGCTCTTCCTCATGAACCACTAGCCATGTTAATTTCACTTGCTTTGTTTAATTTAGGACCCCGCTAGCTCAACGGCCGAGTCAATGGTCCGAGGCATAACAACCTTAACTATGTCATTAATTTCACATACCAATCCTCATATTTAATAACTAATAAGGTTTGATTCTGGTGTCACAAGATGTGGCATCAATTGAGTGTATTCAAAGTTTTTAGAAGTGTATTCCTGATGCCTAGCACCGACCATGCGATGGCTTAGGAATTTCCAATCAATCTCTTCTCTTTTTTTTATTCATTAGGCAAAATTTTCGAGTTACCAACTCCCAAAAACTTTCCCGAGTCATAGTGTATACTTGGTTTCTACCTTTGGTATGAATAGTGAAATTCCACCATTCTAAAGCTACATCTTTAAATGAAATTCAAAGTATTTACAATCATATCTTTATCGGCACATTCGCTGATAGCAAGTACAGCTTCAATCTTTTCAATCCATCTTAATGATACGACAGCTCATTTCGTTCAAGTGAACTTAAGAGGTTTACAAGATTAGAATGTTTTATACTAACATTCATTAGTTTCGAATTGCTTCAAACTAGAAGTTTCTTAATTTTCATTGTTCATTTAAGATGCATCGTTTTCTTTTGTTATTGTTTTCGTGAGATTCGAATTCTCATTTTTTTTTAGCGATTATTGACGGAATCGAATCTTTTATTCATTCTACAGTCATTGATTGTATCTCAGTAGTATTCGGAGTCACGGTTTCATTAATATCCGTTTTTCTCTTTCGCCCGTATGTATTTGCAGAAGCTTCGCTATTGTTTAGATTTCTATACATTGTGTATGTAATAAGATATTTGACAAGATCTAATAAAAATTCATCATAATTTAGCTTATAGGCTATCATCAAGATTCACTATGTTATTTCAATCATTCGTAGTATTTCAAAAATACTATTCTACCTATTCCTTTGATAGGCACTTATCTCAATTCGGTTAAAGCTTAGATACTATCAATAGTACCTATTTCGCTAAAACCAGGAGCTCTGATACCAACCTGTCACACCCCGGGCTCTCGGCGGCCCGGGCGCTGCGACCCGATTGGTTTCATAGATAATACAGTCTCGGTCAGAGTTTATTATTCATTTTCATATGTTTCAGCGGAAGCGTTGTTTCATGAATTTTATATTTTTACAAATGATTCACATGCATAGATGTGAAAACCGCTTTTCATGATTTATAAACAGTTCATACGCATAGGTATGAAAATCACATTTCGTTATTTGTAAATAACTTTTCACTGGTAACTTTTCAGGATTTCATAAAATTTCATACTCATAGGTATGAATACCATCATTTCATATTATTGTAAACTGGATCTCACAAACACATAATTTTAAATCATTTTATAATATCCGGTTTATACATGACTTGGAGGCATAGCTCCAATAGCTCCATGGTCTCACCACAAGATCATATTCAAGGCATCATGGGCCAAGAATCTATAATCTTGCTTCTCTTTTACATTTCATTATTACCTGAAAAGTTTTTGAAAATAAAACGTCAACATAATGTTGGTGAATACAAATAACAGACTCGATATGTAAGCATAGCATGTTCGGTCCTTTAACCATAATTAATAATGGCAATACTACACATTTAGCAGGTTATTTCACTGATCGATACAACTACTGCATACACTGGTTTATAACTGTCACTGGTTAGGAACTACAGCGCAACGCGTCTTACGTTTTGTTCCATCCAGCCCACAGCTGGTCACTGGTTAGGTTGCCTGCGGAGTACGTCTTACGTTTAACCTTCCAGCCCACCTGTACCAGCCACGTATGGGAATTTCACCCATATGCGGATACGATTTGCAAATCATACGTATACTAATAGCCTAAATGTTGGTCACGTAGTATCCCTTTATGCGTCAAAGTTTAAACAAACCATGCTAAAAAATAAATTTATAAATTTAAAAAGAAGTTAAATGTATTCACCTGGATTTTTGATTGGCAGGGTAACAGCTCAGAACTTCTCAATATGAATTTGGGCAGCGTTTCTGCTTAATCTATCCTTATAACTATTTGCAAGGATGATTCCTGATGCGTTTATTTTTCTGATCCTAAAAGAGATCATAAATTCAACATACTATGTTATATATTGGGATCGGATCTTAACCCTAACCTTATAAGTTAATATATCCAAAAACTTAAATTTATGAGTTAAAAAAAAATAACAGAATACATACCTACACGCGTAGTGTTGACGCATAATGAAGCTCATAGTATTTCTTTCAGTTTTTATGCGTTCTTTCTTTTGGTTAAACTGACCAAACTTTCGTCTATATTTATCAATTTTGTGGAAGCTGTAATTGTATTTATGCCATGTATTGATCAAACCGACATATTGCGCCAGTAATTTGAAATCTTCATATTTGAAGATGTAAACCTTATCTAAAATGCCTTGTCACTTAACTTACACAATCCCACGTACACAATTTGTTTTTTTTGTTTTTTTAATTATTATTATTATACTATTATAATTAATTTATCTAAAAGTTTGTTTTTTTTTGTAACCTTTAAAATATCACGTTTTATAAAATTATAAATATATGGGTAGGACCTGTTTATTTTTCTCTACGTTTCGACCTAAGTTTCGTTAAAAACGGAAAATGTTCAATTATAATGTATTTTATTAATTTTAGGCGGTCCCCTGTAATATTAACTAACCGAATAGGTATGTCAGAATTTTTTTAACAGTTATTTTACTCGTTACTTACTAGTATGTAAGTGTCACATATGTTTATACAATAACTATGTATTTAAAATTATACTATCGAACTATATATTTTTATAAAATAAATATACATGTGTTACACCATAGTTATTCGTTTAAACGAACGCTTCAAATTTTAAACGATCATTTCTATTGTTAATTTCTCAAATAATTATATTTTATAAGTTAACTATAACTATTTTAATTATTAGACGAGACCTTATAATTCAAGTGACCGCTCTATTATTGTATTTTTAAATAATAACATTTTAATTATAAACGAAAGTATTTAATTTATATTCTTAAAACGAGATGTTACATCTGCTTAAAGCATCAGCTACCACATTAGCTTTTCCCGGGTGATACTTAATCGCGCATTCGTAGTCGTTCAACAACTCAACCCATCGTCGTTATCTCATATTAAGCTCCTTCTGATCAAAGATATGTTGTAAACTCTTATGATCAGTGTAAATAGTACACTTAGTTCCATACAGATAATGCCTCCAAATCTTCAGAGCAAAAACCACTGCTCCTAACTCCAAGTCATGAGTAGTGTAGTTCTTTTCGTGTGGTCGTAGTTGCCTTGAAGCATAAGAAATCACTTTTTCACGTTGCATAAATACACATCCCAAACCCTGTGCAGATGCATCACAATACACCACGAAGTCTTCCGTCCCTTCCGGTAAGGACAAAATCGGTGCGCTGCAGAGTTTCTGTTTCAATAACTGGAATGCAGCTTCCTGTTTATCCGTCCAGTTATACTTCGTTCCCTTGTGTGTAAGAGCTGTAAGTGGTTGAGCGATCTTTGAGAATCCCTCAATGAATCGTCGATAATAACCCGCCAAACCAAGGAATTGTCGTACCTCGGTAGGGGTCTTTGGCGCTTCCCAATTCTTAATCGCTTCAATCTTTGCTGGGTCAACATGTATACCCTTTTCATTAACTATATGACCCAAGAATTGTACTTCTCGCATCCAGAAATCACATTTCGAGAACTTAGCGTACAATTGTTCCTGTTTCAGTAATTCTAGTAGCAATCGAAGATGTTCCGCGTGCTCTTCTTCAGTCTGAGAATAGATGAGAATGTCATCAATGAAAACAATGACAAACTTATCAAGATAAGGTTTACAAACACGATTCATGAGATCCATGAATACAGCTGGAGCGTTTGTCAACCCAAATGGCATGACCAAGAACTCATAATGGCCATAGCGCGTCCTGAATGCTGTCTTTGGAATATCTTCTTCTTGAACTCTTAGTTGATGATAACCCGATCTGAGATCGATCTTCGAGTAGTAGCTCGAACCTTGCAACTGATCGAACAGATCGTCAATTCTGGGTAACGGATACCGGTTCTTGATAGTGACCTTGTTCAATTCCCGGTAATCGATACACATACGGAAAGTCCCGTCCTTCTTCTTAACAAACAAAACTGGAGCTCCCCACGGTGAAAAACTAGGTCGTATGAAACCCTTATCCAACAACTCTTGCAATTGTGTGGATAACTCTTGCATCTCTGACGGTGCAAGTCGATAAGGCGCCCTTGCTATTGGTGTTGCATCTGGTGTAAGGTCGATTCGGAATTCCACCTGTCTGATAGGCGGTAATCCCGGAAAGTCTTCTGGAAATACTTCCGGAAATTCACAAACTACTGGAATATCTTCAATCTTCTTCTCAGCTACCGGCTTTTCAGTTATCAGTGCTATAACTGCCGTATGACCTTTACGCAGACATTTATGTGCTTTCATACAAGATATGAGACGCAGTGGCGTACTGCTCTTCTCACCTTGTACATACAACGTCCCTCCATGCGGAAGAGGTATGCGAACAATCTTTTCATGGCATACGATTTCAGCCTGGTGTTTGGACAACCAGTCCATGCCAATGACTACATCAAAACTACCTAAAGCAATAGGCATAAGGTCAATTTCCAATTTCTGACCCATCAAATCAAGTATACATCCCTTAAGGATTTGTTCAACTACAATTAGCTTACCATCAGCTAGTTCTACAGTGTATGGACTATCTAAAGCAGTGGGACTAACATTTAGCAACTTAGCAAGTGAACTAGATACAAAACTCCGATCGGCACCAGTGTCAAATAACATAGAGGCATAGTGATTATTTAAGAGGAACGTACCCGTAACAATGTTGGGATCCTCCCGTGCTTGACGTCCTCCAATCACAAACGCCCTGCCCCTAGCACCATTGTTGTTGTTGTTGTTATTATTGTTGTTGTTGGTGCCATTACCGTTACCATTGCCGTTGCCATTGCCATTTGCATTATTATCCCCACCTTTCTTGAGTTGTGGGCAATCCTTCTTAAAGTGCCCCATCTTGCCACATTCAAAACAACCCTTCTGTGCGTTGTTCTGATTGTTATTATGATTGTTGTGATTGTTTTGCAGCTCTCCCCAACAATCCTTAGCTGCATGCCCAACCTTACCACACCTTTGACACTTAGCTCTATCACACTGATTACCTGTATGATGAAACCCACACCTGTTGCACTTTGGGTGTTTACCAATATATCCCCCTGATGATGAGGATTGCTGACCACTATTCGAATTATGGTAAGACTTGTTGGAATCCTGCTTCCGATTCTGCTGATACGACTGTTGGTTGTGACCCTTGGAGTTGTTACCTTCCCATTTTTTTATGGTCTCCCACCTTAGTAGCCGATGTTCTTATAGGCAGAGTCCCCTGTAGCACTTCCTGATCAGTCAGTTGGTGCGCTAACCGAACAGCTTGTTGAATGGTCGTGGGATTTGCAGAAGTGACCAACCCCTGGATTTGAGGCACCAGTCCTCCGGTGTACCTCTCTATCCATTTGCTTGCTGGAGTAGCCATATGAGGTAGAAGTCTGGCTAATTCATGAGATCGAGTAGTGTACTCCTCGATGTTTGATCCCTCCATCTTGAGGTGCCAGTATTCTTCCTCTAGTTTTTGCATCTCACTACGAGGACAGTACCCCTCCTGCAGTAAAGTTTTGAAGCCATTCCAAGTCAAGGCATTAGCCTCACCCAACCCCAAGGTCTGAACATTCGAGTTCCACCAAGTTAATGCTGGACCCTCCAATGTTCCTGTTGCATACTTCACCTTGCTTTCATCAGGACAATTGCACATCTCAAACACAGATTCAGCCTTGTCAATCCATCTTAGGAGTCCAATGGCTCCTTCCGATCCTTTGAAATTGTGTGGCTTACAGTCCAAGAACATCTTGAACGTGCATGCCTGTGGGTTAACCAGTCCCCCTGCCGGACCCTGTGGCCCTGTATTGTGTGTCTGAGCGTAGTTCGCGATAGCCTCCGCGACCCTGTTATTGATTAGCTCGTTGAGCTCAGCAACTGTCATGTGAACGTTCTCGTTGGCCATTATCTTCCTAGTTAAAAGAAATGTTAGAGCGTTATCAAGATCCAATGTGACATGTGTAAACAAAACAACAAACACAACATGTAATGTATAAATCAACACAACTGTTGGCAATAAATAATAGTTTTTCAATAGATAGAAATTTGATTTGAGTACAATACTTTTGAAATCAAACATAAGTTTTCCAAACATCTAGTGTAGGAACACAACCCGTTCCTAATAAGTTTAAACAAAACAAATCAATCATCCTCGACAGTGGATTCAGGATCAGAATCAACAGTTGGTGCTGGTTCTTCCCCTTCCTCCTCTTCATCCTCTTCCTCATTCTCCGAGGCCACCAAATCTTCCAAAGCTTCCAGTCTGCCTTCCAGAATCTCCGCTCGGTTCTCTGAAGCTTCAAGACGACCAATCAAATTAATCATCTCATCCCGCATATCGTTGACCAGATGGGCAAGATTATCCTGTCTTTCATTAGCATCCCATAATTCCCGAACCTTATACTTGATCTTGTCATTCGCCCAGTACAAATCCTCGCGCAGTTTGGCGATCTCCTCAGCATCAGTCCTTTGCCTCTTAGGCTCAGGAACATCCAATACCGGTGGTGGATGGGTAGAAGGTCCCTCAGCAGGGATCTCCTGAGTGCCCTCCACTGGCTCCTCCTCCGGATCCTCATCCGGGTCCTCCTCCGGATCCTCCTCCGGATTTGAATCATCCCTCTCATATGGTGGAGGAGATGGAATAGGTGGTGCTGGTGATGATGGTGGTGCTGGAACTATCGGCTCCTCATCCTCAGAATCATCAATGTAAATATACGGTGCTGATGATGAAGATGCCATGCCTGTTACATAATACCATATGTAAGTGCAGTGCCATGGAATGTGTAAGCAAGTCAATTACATAATGCCATATGTAATTTCTAAGTACTATGTGTAAGCATACGTGTCTAATGTCTAACAGTCATAGTCTAAGTCTACAAATGCAAACCTAGTTCGCTATAACCAATGGCTCTGATACCAATCTGTCACACCCCCAATTTTCAACTAACGGAATCATACCGTTTGGGAACGTGACAAACCAGGATCTCAGATCATTAGACATAACGAAGACCTCTATATGAATTTCAAAACATACTTTGGTCTAAAAACATAACATCAGAGTTTTCAAAGTTTGCGGAAGCGTTTTAAAACAATAACCAAAGAAACAGTTGTAACATGTAAATTACAAAACAAAATCCCCAAATGTGTAATTCAAACAATATAAATGTAAAACATGCATGCGACTCTATCTCCTAGTCCATGCCAGCTTTATTGCGCACCTTAGCGTCCTGAGAAAACATGTAAATCAAGTCAACACAAAGGTTGGTGCATAACACAGGTTTAAGCATTCATAATGTTTAAAACAACAGTTTGAATATCAAGTTTGCAGATAACATAATCACACATGCATAGTCATGATAGCTAGTCATTTGTACTATTTACATAAGTGATCGACACCGAAGCTGACGATTGCCATGCTATAGCATGTTTTTGCCTTGCCACTATTGTCTAGCACAAACAATAGTAATGTGTGTTTGGTCAGTCAAACACCTGCGTAGATCCCATCTACCAGGTGAGGTTTGTCAAACCTAATAGATCTATTTCCAACTACCACGCTTTGCGCTACGGCAAACTAAACGGTTCGAAGTGTGTAAGGACTTGTAAATGCTATGTTGTCACATAATGTAAGCAGCTAACTCATGCAAGTGATATGTATCTAAAAATTGTTTGTTGCACATGTTTTCTCCCCCAAAATAGTTAAAACAAGAAACGGGCCGTGTACGCACCTTTGAGTATTGCAGAATGATCAACTATGTTAGCTCGTGTAGAAAATCCTCTTACGAAGGATCTGTGATTAAACAATAACCTAAAGTTATTCGGAATGTCGTGTTGTGTTTGAAATCACATGCGTGTCAACACACGTATGTTAGAGTGTTAGGAATATGCATACGTATGTACGCGTGCCTTTAAAATCGTTTAAATAAAATCATATAACCATATATGATTCTATTTAAATAAACGTAACTATACGCGATTACGTTTTCAGATTAAAATATGAATTTTATTATTCCAATTAGTTCGGGATGAAATTCTGGTTCCAACGCAATTCGAATGAGTTAAATCGGAGTTAAAACGAAGAAGTTATGATTTAAAACTCAAAATTAGTTTTAAACCCAAAAAAATGTTGAGAGCCGGGCTCGAACCCGCGACCCCTCACTCATATCACACACACCCTACCAACTCAACTGCTTCAATTTTTGTTAACAAACTGATTATTAATTTGTTTTAAGCATCAATAACACTAAATCCCTTTGTTTAATCATAGCCGAAGCAACATGGATCCAATTGAGACCAAATTCAAACCCGATCCATTCCCACTCCATGGGGCTTTTGTTCTACGGATCTAATCACTTCTATAAGCGGTTTTAATTCGTTCACTGATCAAAATAAACCTTCAAATCACTACCTAACTATGTCCGGTTCGAACAACCCCATTGTTTACATCCATTGGACTGAATTCGCATATATCAGACCTCGAATTCATGGGGCTTCTCATCCTAAGATCTAAACGAACCCATCTGTATAATATAATTCAACCTTAGATCTCATTTGATATAAAATCTCCTAACCCGATTGATATCACAACCCTAGAACTCAAAATCATCGAATTCATAATTCTATAATGAAATTAGCATAGCATTAACATTAATCGGAATCTTCTGAACCCACCTATGCTATTTAATTTGATTTTTGAATACTTCTAATTAAAAATCCCCAAAACCGTTTTGTTCTAGAACCCTAGAATTCGAACACCATGAATTCGTAATTATTTGATGAAATTGACTCATGAGTTTTGTTAGTCGGCACCTTATGAAACTGATGGCACCATTTGATTTCATTTTTAAACTCATCTCGATCAAAACCCCCAAAACCGTCTTTGATATGAACCCTAGTAATCGGGTTCTATCAATTTGTTGTTAGAAACTGAAATTAACACCTGGTTTTCCATATACAATTCAAATCGAATCTATCTGTATACTTGAATTGGATTTTTAAACTCATTTGATCAGAAACACCCAAATCGATAATGTGATGAACCCTAGAATTAGGATTCGTGAAATTCGTTGATGTCAATCGAAACTAGCATAGGGATATCATTTTACTAACCGTATAGAAGGTGTAGGTACTGACAATTATCAGAATTGGTTTCGAATTGATGTACTTCGACTTGTTGATGTAGTTTCGGCCACCCCTCACTTGGTTTCTTCGGTTCACAGCTTCTGAGCAAGAATTTGTGGATGCGAAAGCTTCTAAATGGACCGACTAAGGGTTTTATAGCAAGAATTTGATCTTTTAAGATCACATTATATGATCTTAATAATGGTAGTTGACGGTTTCGACTTTTAGCCTACAAATCGTGTTTAATTCGAAGTTGTTGGGTCCTATAACGCCTGATTGCTGTTAAGAATCATCAGTACACATAATTGGAAGGTTTAATTTGATTAATTCCAACCGTTACATGTAGATTTTGAATTCCTTCTTGATTAACACACACGAATTTTGACTTCTAATGTCAAAATTGGACTTTTAAATCAATTACAAGTCTAAATTTTGCAATTAAAGTGTATTGGAACTGATTTCTATTAATTCCAATCCCTTAGGTTTGGTTTAGCTCAATTACATAACATTTCGGTTAACAAAGTTGAACCGAAAATCCCAAATTGTCACAAATCAGGCTTCTTAGAACATTGTTGGGCTTGATTAACCCAATTGGGCCTCTTAAATACAACTGGGCCTATCCTGGACTCATTGGGCCTACCTTGACCTCATTGGGCCTACCTTGGGCCTACTTTGGCCTTATTTGGCCTACTTGGGCCTCAGTGGGCCTTCCTTGTTTTCATTGGGCCTAACTTGACCTTATTGGGCCTACTTGGGCCTCATTGAACCTACTCTTATCTTGTTGGGCCTGTGATCTCACTATTTTCAGTTAACTAGGTTAATTCGAAAAGTCGGATTGTCACAACAAACGTGAGAGTGCGGAATGGTATCACGTGTGTGCAAGAGAGATAATAATAAAGAACAAGATGAAGAACTATGCAAACAATCAAGTCAATTGAACTCGGCTTCAATGAAACTGACTGGTACAATCTCGAAATCCCAAGAACAAAGAAGAGAAAATATTATCAATAAACTCTAACCCTAATATGACTCTAAACAGGGTTTATAGACTTAGACCTCTCGGCCCATTGCAATTAAACCAAAACCAAAACCTTTTATAACAGACTCGAGAATCTCATCCATTCGAGAACCCCAACCATGTCGAGAACCCACTAACTAATTAACTAGAAACATCAAAACTTTAACATATTCCAACAATCTCCCCCTTGTTTTGTGTTTCTGCAGCACTCTTCTCCTTCAAAGGATCATCAGCTTCACCACACTTAATCAGCACAGTAGAAGAATCTCCCTTCCCTCCCGACCATGCTTCATTATTCACAATAACTCGATCATAAACAACAAACTCCAGTGCATCCTCTAAATGATCCTGATCCACTTTCATTTCTTGATTGTTCAAAAACTTGATATCTTTTCACTTAAGCACATTAGATCAATTGGATCATAGAATGTATACTCCACTTCTCCACAGTTGATAATCAATTGATATGTTTCTTCGTCAAAGGCCCAAAATTTGAAATTATCCAATACTCCTTCAGGTAGATTAGGGAGAATTGGTACCTTCTTCATCCAATCTGTGGCTGGCCATCTCACTATAAAAACATGTATATCAATGGTATTTCCAAGTGAGTTTGTCTTCTTCTTTATTCTGACAGATTTAGCGAGAGTCATGTCTGAAAAGCCCTTCCTAACATGTTGTTGCAGTGAAGTATAGAAGCTTTCTCCTCGCTTATTTTTGGTTGGATTGAAGAATCTTTGTCTTGCCAGCTCCACCATGTTTACCACAGTCAATGACTTGAACGAAGAAGGATGATCATAATACTCGATTCGCTTGGTTAACTTTCTTTTTAACCACCACAATTCCTTGACCTCATCATAATTCCAACACACAATCCCTGATCTATCCCCTTCATAGTTGAATCGGCTGTCTCCCACATCAACAACAAACCTTGAAGGTTTAAACTTTGCAGAATCTTTAGCCTCTTGAATAGTTCTGTCGGTGATCATCATGAGTTCTCTAGATTTTGCTATACTAACTTTGAATACAGTATCACCAGCAAAGTATTTCCTTAGACCATCCTCTCGGCTTCGATTCAGCTCATCAAAATCAACTCTACTCATTTCAGGCTCAGGTTCAACAGTAGTTGATGAACTAGATTCATTAAGAAATTCTCCCATAAATTTTTCTTGAAACTTTTGCTTCATGTCCAAAACAATAGCTGATAGATGTCCCATATTTGTCTCAAGATCTTTAATGCTTCTGTCTTTAGCTTCATTGTCTTTCTTCAGCTCTTGAATCAACAGAGTGTGAGATAAAGAATCTTGTTCCAATTCAAACACTCTGCTCTGAAGCTTTACCACATCAATTGGCTCATCATCAGGTAATACAATCTTTCCTTTATCAGCTCTTGTTCCTGTTTCTCCAACCAAAAAAAAGTCATAATCAACATCTTCAGTGTGTGAAGAAGGTCCCGCAGTAGACTCTGTAAATCGTGGCACTAGTCTTGTTGGTTGAACTATGATGGTCGGCATCTGTGTTACTGAAATGATTTCAGTTTCTTGTTCACTGAAAACAACCCCTGGCCTTGGGTCTCTTCTTCTTCTCTTTCTTGGAACTAGATCAGCAGCAATATCTAGTGGTGGCTCTTGATCAGTAAAAGAAAATGCAGGAGGAGGATTTCCTACACTCCTTTTCGCATGCTCAAGAAGTGCCTCAAGATTTTCTGTGGTTAACAAATTCACTTGTTCAGGACCATAACCTTCAACTGGTATGGTCTCCATCTCGAAATCAAAATACAAATCAGGTTCATTTCCAGTCACAACATCTTCATACTCTGGCAGACGCACTACAAAAACATCATCATCTGAACTCTTTGAACCCATGACTTGTACATCATGTTCTTCCTCAATCCTTCCCCCTCAAATTGTCCTTCATTTCATTTAGAATGAACTTTGAGAAATTAAATCCCCAGTTCATGAAGAGAGCTACAAAAGCTGTTGTTCGCTCTTTGTTCAGCATGTCGAAAGCTCCCTTATTTCCGCTCATACATACCATAAAGACATGCTATATATCTCCAATAAGGGATTAGTAATTTCTTTTGCAGCATTGGATATACACCTTCATAACCCATTTCTGATAAAACTCCTTCGATCACTGCTTTCTCTAGTGAAGGCCATAACTTCTCTGATCACAGTCTCCGAAATCACAATCCCTGTATCTTGAACTCGTGCAGTATTACCATCTCCTTCTTTGTGTATCTTGGCAGACAACCAGAATTCTTCAACAAGGTTCTCATGAATTACTGGATTCATCCTTAGAGCGTGAGAAATTTTGCAGGAGTTAAAGCCGTTGATTGTAGATGCAAATTACTTCTGACTCTCTGGTGGAGGAGATATCAATAGTGCTAAATTGTGACTGTTCTTCCACAGTATCTGCAGTTGTTATGACATTTTAATCTGAAAATTTTCAAAACACATCAAAGTGTCAAGTAAGAGACATTTCCTTTTGTAATATATTAAACAAATCTTAAAGTTTCAGGGTTATTTTGAAATTAATTTTTTTTAACTTCGAGAATGAGACTCAAGTAATTTTGAAATAGAATAATTTTGGTTGCAGTTCTCGAGTTCTAGATGTCATTCTCGAGTTAAATTGCACGTTCTCGAGTTCATTCTAGAATTCATTTAGGCATTTTCGAGTTCGTCCTCCATTCTCGAATATCAATTTTCACTCTCGAATTTTAATTTCCATTCTCGAATATCAGATATAATTCACAAACTCGTTCTCGAGTATCCACCTCTTTCTCGAATACAAACTCGAGAAACATTCATCCCTTACAAAAACCCTCAAAATTCAATTCCGACTAAATCAACCAATCTTCCTCATCATTTCAGAACCATATCGATCAAAAACACACGGTGATTCGACCTAAACATCTCAGTTTATCAAAATCAAACAGGATCATCAATCTGAATTCTGAACTATAGGTTTCCCGTTTTCTCGAAATAGAAAAAGAAACACAACCTGCAACTAAGAAAACCTCAAAAATATATGATCAATATGATGAATAGTGACTACCTATTGTCTCAATTCGAGAACGATCACTGTGGTTCAACACAATCAAAAACTTTGGTTCGAGATCCTTGAAATCAAATTTTGAATGTTCGAAAGTGACTGAGGAGGGAAAATAAGTGATTAAAGATTTAATTTAAACCTGCTTGACTTTTTACCTTCTTGCCTTTTACCACCTAAGCTTATGGACCACCAAATTTTCTGTCAACCGGCCCAATTTCTATCCACACCCATTTTCCAACTCATAAACCTGAGACATTTAAACTGAGTTATTTTGTTTTTGGGATCAAATCGTTATCGAGTCAGTCAAATAAATCCCCCCCTTTAATGTTAATCCAAATAAAATGAATATCGCGATTGCCGGTATATTACCCATCTAAACCCAGTCTTAAAACTTTTTCGCTTATCTTTTTGTTCATGTTTATCATGTTTTGGTACCTTAATTCTGTTATGAGTAGATCACACTAAATCCTAGATACCTATGGTGCACTCTATCAAGCCAAAGAGTTCCTACTTTAAATTTAACATGCATCTGATTATGATAAAATGTCTGAGATTTTAGAGAGAGAAAGCAAGAATGGATCATAGGTTTTATATACAAGGCTTAATATACAGTGAAGCTTGGGTTTTGGACTGTTAAGGGTCTCTTTTAACATGTTTTTTGCATGCATGTGCTCTGAGGCATCTTTTATTGGTGTAACCAAATACAGATTTCGTAGCATATACTCATGTATGCAAGTAACCTCTTAGGTCTCCGCGTAAACAGAACAGAGAGAGCTACACTTCTCAGGTCTCTGCGGAAGCTGAACAGAGAGAAGACATCCATGAGCACTGCAGGTTTTTATGTACAGACGTAAATTCCTTTCAGAGAAGGCACTCGATTTTCGACATAGCTTCAGAATCTCGTGCATATCATGTTGAGAATTGTAGTAACCATTTTTAACTTTAAATTAATCATATTAATTATAAAATCAGACTTTACGATAGCGGAAGCATTTAGGTTAAACATTTTGTTTCATAAACAAAATTCCGAAAACCAGAAATCCAATTACATACGAATAAATGGAAAACAACCATAGGGTGTTTAGAATTGACCTTAATGAAGAACCTCCAAAAACACACATTGGATACGATAGTAGTCTCGCTAGATGACTAGAATCACGAACCAAGATCTCTATCGTGTATCACCGCAACAACCCGGTACTGTAAAACCACCTAAGGTGGTTTGGTTATGGTGGTGGTGTGCGGTGGTGCTTTAGCCGAAAATCCAAGAGGAGAGGGGAGGGGGTTTCGGCCACCAAGAGGGAGAGAGGGAGAGTGGGTGAAAGAGTTATGTGAAATATGGTGTTGGATCTCCCTTTAAAAGTCAAAGTAGATCCATAAAAATAGGATCTTGGATTACCAATTCAAAATTGGTTTCCCACCCTTTTATTTCACATATTATTTAAATTAAACACTTTTAGTTTAATTAATCTCTTTTAATAATTAAACCATTTAATTTCCACTCTCCATATTACTAACTAACAAGTAACAACTAGTTAGCAACGTTTAATTAAATGTCTAAAGTTTAACTAATTAAACTTTTTAAATTAAATTATAATTAATTATCACAATAATTAATTCCTCCAATATTATCATTATTTTATAAATAATAATAACACACCACTTTATATATTCGTGAAATTTAATATATCTAAAATAATATTTAGACATAACCACATTACTATCTTCCCAAGTGTAACTCTTTGGATCGTACCCCGATAATAACGTTGATATTATCGATGATCGGACATCATATATCCAGCATATCAAACGTATCAAAAGATATCTAAGACAGTCAAATAGGTAATGCACTCTTCTAAGTAGTGGTATTTCGACAACCCAACACACGATTTCTTTAGTTTAGCACAAAATAGATCAACTAATTCAGTCAAGTGAGCCTACCAGCATATAATTTCAATTCTAGTTCATTCTGATATAGCATTTTTCAAGAATTTTTAAACTGGCCCTTTATCACGAAAGTTTATATCATTTCCCAACACATGTTTAGACTTAATTTCTTTTTCATATTTCTCCCTCTAAATTTATTCATAATATGAAAAAAATTATTTAAAAGAACTTTGTTAAAAAAATAAGAATAAAACTTCGAGTAAAACTGACATCTATCACTTTACGAACTCAGTCCTCAAAAAAATCATTTTTAGCAAATTCACAAGCACATTGAAGGTTGAAATGCTCACTAGTTTTGTGAACATGTCAGCCACATTTAATTTTGTGTCATTTTATTCCATTTTAATGAGTTTGTGATCATAGCAATCTCTGATTAAATGAATTTTCATGTCAATGTGCTTGGTTTTAGAGTGTTGAACCTGGTTTTTGCATATATGAATTGTTGCATCGTTATCACAAAAAGTAGGAGTGTTGTGGAAATTCAAACCGTAATCCAGCAGTTGATGTAGTATCCATATCACCTGAGAGCAGCAGGCAGAAGCTGCAACATATTCAGCCTCGGTAGTAGAGATAGACACAGTTTGTTTCTTCTTACATTGCCATGAAATGAGCCTGTCACCCAGAAATTGACAGCCAGCAGAAGTGGATTTACGATCAATTTCACATCCTCTATAGTCACTATCTCTGAAAGCATAGAGATTGAATTCAGAATTTAGAGGATACCACAAACCAAACTGGGGCTTCCCTTTCAGATATCCGAAGATCCTGTGAACTGCAGTCAGATGAGAAAGTCTTGGTGTAGACTGATAACGTGCACATTGACAAACTGCAAACATAATATCTGGTCTACTAGTAGTGAGATAAATCAGTGACCCGATCATTGAACGGTAGTGAGTTTGATCGACCTTAGAGCCATGTTCATCAGAAGTACGAACCGGACGTTCTTTCATGGGAGTTACCTCGGAGTTACAATCTTGCATACTGAATTTCATCAACATATATGTCACATACTTGCTTAGATGAACAACAATACCCACGGAATTTTGACGAACTTGTAATCACAAAAAGGTTTTCATTTCTCCCAAAGAGCTCATTTGAAATTTCTTCTTTATCACGCTTTCAAATTCCTTACACAACTTCTCACTGGTTGATCCAAAGATAATATCATCAACATAAATTTGGACCAAAATCATGTTATCATCAACTCATTTGAGAAACAGTTTCTGATCAATTGTTCCCCGTGTGTATCCATGACTTAGCAAATGTTCTGTCAATGTTGCATACCAAGCCCTTGGAGCCTGATGAAGCCCATATAAAGCTTTATCAAGCTTGTAAATATGCTCTGGATGATCTGAGTCAAAAAAACCTGGAGATTGACTAATATATATCTCTTCCTTCACCTTTCCATAGAGAAAAGCAATTTTGACATCCATTTGATACACAGTAAATCCCATGTATGAGGCATATGCAAGAAACAAACGAACTTCCTGGGGCATAAACTTCATCATAGTCAAGTACTTCAACCTGACGAAAACCTTGTACAACAAGCCGAGCTTTATTTCTGACAATTACACCACTGTCATCTTGCTTGTTGCGAAATACCCAGCGAGTACCAAGAGCCTTTTTGCCATCAGGTAGAGGAACAAGTTCCCACACCTTTAATCGATCAAATTGATTCAACTCTTCATGTATGACTTCAACCCAGCTAGGTTCTTCAAGAGCCATATAAATATTCTTTGGTTCTATCTGAGAGATAAAACAAGAATACAAACAGTTATTAATAGCACCAGATTGACTTCGTTTCTGAACTCCCTTGTCAAATGATCCAATAACATTTTCAATGGGATGATCTCGTTGAATGCAGGTGGGAACGCCATTTTGAGAGGGATCGGTAGCATTTGGTGGATCTAATGCATTAGCAGATGGAACAACTAGATTTTCTAGTTCAGCATTGGATTCAGAATTAGAAGAACTGGCGGTATATTTAGCTTCAATTGGTTCAGAAAAGATATGAGTGGGCTCAAGAGCTTACTAATGTTGATCAGGATTGGAGACAGTAGATGTGTCAGATTGAATCTCTTTGCCTTTATCGAGCTGTTGTGGTGTGGATCTTTGAGCAGTAGGGTCAACAGTCAAGGAAGTTTTACGTACAAAATCTGACTCATCGGTGTCCAATGTAACACTTGAAATGTTTGGATCAATGAAAGGAACATTAGATGGAATGTTGAAGGATTTGAACAAGGTCGAGTAGTCTAAAGGCCAATCCAATCCAACTCGGGCGTCAGTTGCATACTCCTCAAGCCAACAAACATCATAGGACTCCACAATTTTCTTGGTGATTTTGTTGTAGACCGTATATGCTGTTTTACTAGCATAGCCTACAAAAATAGCAGTCATCTGCTCGAGAATTGAAGTTTGGGATTGCGTCCAGGTGTAGTAAAGTACAAGGACATCAAAAGATTTTGAAATGATTAAGAGATAGTTTGTGTTTGTAAAGAATTTCATATGGAGTCATCATATGTCGTTTGTTCAGCAAGACTCGATTTTGAACATAGCATGCAGTATTAATGGCTTCTGCCCAGAAGATTGTAGGAAAATTTGAGTCAATCAGCATTGTACGTGCAGCTTCGATCAATGTTCTGTTTCTCCATTCAGCAACACCATTTTGTTGCGGTGTTCTGGCTTCACTGTACTGCCTAGCAATTCCTTTGTTTGCACAGACTACATTTAGTTCAACATTCTTAAACTCTGTGGCATTGTTGCATCGAATGCCCTTGACTCTTTCATTTGTCTGATTCTCAATGAGAATGATGAATTTCTTCAGTAAGTCTGCAGTCTCACTTTTATTTGACCAAAAGAACACCCAAGTGAAACGTGAGTAATCATCTGTAATGACCAAGTAGTATGATGCGCGATTGATGCTTAAAACATTGACTGGACCGAATAAATCCATATGAAGAAGCTGCAGAAGAGAATCAATGGAATTGAAGACTTTTGGCTTGTGAGCCTTTCTGTGATGCTTCCCTTTAGCGCATGCTACACACTTCTCTGTCATCATAAAGTCTTTGATTGGAAGATTTCTAGCGATGTTTCCCTTGGCAATACGATTCAAGTTCTTGAGATTTGCATGTCCCAAACGACAATGCCAAAGCATAGAATTTTGTTCATATAGCTTTGAGAATAGACACACAACATCATCAGATGGTTGTTGATTCATATCCAAGAAATACACATCTTGTCTTCGCTGGGCTTTGACCAGAATTCAGTCTTCCGGGATGATGATTCCAGGTTTGAGAATGAGACACTCTTTGCTTGTAAAATGACTGGAGTATCCTTTGTCACACATTTGTGACCCATTGGGCAGACCGTGCTTGAGTTTAGGAACATAGTTGACATTTTCGAGATTTAAAGCTCCATTTGAGACTGTTCCCTGTTGAATAATTTTCCTCTACCTCCTCCAGCAAAAATTACATCTCCCTCATAATAGTGCTCAAGATTTGTAAGCTTGGAGATGTCTCCTGTCATGTTCCTGGAACAGCCACTATCCACATACCAGAGTTTGAGGATATTTCTCCATAGTTGTTCTAGCACAAATGACAAGATTAATTAGTTTTTGGAACCCAGACCATCTTGCTTCTGGTTTGTCCAAAACAATATGTGGATGTAGCACCATTAAGTGAAAGTAATCTGAACTTAGCATGTTTAATGGATGATTGGGGTGAAGATGTGAATTTTTGAAGTTTGTGGGGTTTTGAAATATGATATTTTTCCCATGCAACTTTGGCCTTGGTTTGATGATTCACTTTGCGCCAATTACCATTAGAGGGCCTTGGTTTGAAATGAGGTTTTGTTATAGTCTTAGATTTATGCATCTGCATTGACTTAGACTGTTTCTTATTTCATAACTTAGCCTTCTAATGGTTTCTTGCGATAGAAGCATACAAGTTATGTTTGCAATTTCATGCAATGTGTTAGGGAACTCCACAGTGAAAGCATGTTTGACATTTCACTAATTGTTTGGCACTGTGATGATGTCGTTGCTTCATAACAAAATCATGCTTGACACCACTTTTGTTGTGATTTTGAAAAGAGCTCGAAGATGGAGCTTTAATTTATGTTTTAGGTTTCAGTGGCACATATCTAGAAATCTTAGGATTTTCAACAGATGTATCAGTTTTATGAAGTTTAATGTCACTTTGCAAATCATCACCAGATTTTGAGACAACATTTCTACTAGTTCTACTGCTAGAAATTGAACCAGACGCATTCAATGTATTAATGAAATCCCAATCAGACATATTTGAACAAGTGCAACCAACATTAACAGCATTCAAACAAGCATTATCAGTACTTAAAGCAAAAGGAACAAAAGGCACTGAGTTTTTGAAAACAGAAAAATCCAAAGGTTTTGAAACAAATATGTAATCAAAAATCATTTTTGAAGATGGATTGTTAAAATTTATAGCAGCAACTGGTTCATCATCCTCTTTAACCCAATCTTCCACTATTACTTGATCTACGCAAGAATCAGAAAGGTTAGAAGATGTCACATGGACTTCAGGTTCAAGTGTCTTCACTGAACTTGAAGTCAAAACAGACATGTTTTCCAGTCTACCATATTTTAAAGTGACAGACCTTGATAGCTCTTCTTGTCACACCCCGAGCTGGCGGGCCGGATCGTGTGTCCCGCAGGGCAGAAAGGTCCCGGAGCGCGATATCGGGAATGATAATCGTGATGATCAGATTGTTTACATTTCACATGTTATATAATGAGAAAATTCTAAATAAAATAGAATTACAAAGTTAAATCACATCAGTTTTGTTCATAATTTAACAATGTAAATCTACTATCAACATCATAATTCTTCTATGGTTATCTGCACAAGATACACAAAATAAACTGTATAATGATGTCCAAAAATATGCAAGTCCAAAATACTAGGTCCTCTATCTGGCATCCTAGTCAAAAGCATAACTTCTTAGTCAGACCTGTTCGTCACCTAAGAAGTCATGCAAAAAGATCAAGTCAACACACGGTTGGTGAGTTCATATTGTTTTATTTGATAAATGAATTTGAATAAACTTGTCCGAATGACAGCCTTAACCTCACCATTACCCACATATACCATCTGATTTAGTATGCTTATATATAGGGCATATGTAGGGTCAAGCATACCGCCCGCCCATCCATCGTCCCACCACATACCAAACCACATGATATATTGTTCCTGGTGATAATTAAACGTTTCATCCCATACCTTTGATTCATAGCGTTTGAATAACCTGAAAATCTGTTAACACTGATCACCCGAATGACAACCTTAACCTCATCAACAACCACCCATGCTATCCAATCAAGTATGCTTATATATAGGGCATATGTAGGGTCAAGATTACCGCCCGCCCTGCCACCGTCCCACCACATACTGAACTGCATAACATATTGTTGTTAGTGATAATTAAGCGTTCCATTCCACCCATCGTCACAATAGTTTATGAGTTCCACAAATTGAAATTTCATCAATTTCCTGAGTTTATCACACATTCATGATCAACCATAGCATTTGTAGAAACATGATATTAAATTCTTAATAAAAAGAATAAATAAACATTTAATACAAACTGAGACATAATGATTGGGCCTTTATTAACTCAATCAATTGTTCTTAGTTTGTTGGTGGTGTCCAGTCTATATCGTCTCACATGTGGCCCATATCAGGCTTGACCCAAAGGAGTCTACCTGTATGTGTCGGGACTTTATGATGTGCCCATATCAGCTTGACCTTCAGGTCTACTGTATATGCCGGGACTTTAGGATATCCTTTGATCATTGTTCACCTCTGTTTTCTTATTGTTCGTTTGATTGTTTGAATTGTGCCCATGTTAGCATGACTATAAAAGTCTACTATATATGTCGGGACTTTCAGTGTGTTACACGTGGTCTTGATAGGCATACAACTGGCAGTCACCTAGAATTTTTTCTTTATTGAGTTCATTAGTTCTTTGATACACACGGAACTGAGTTCTTTGATCTAGATCTTTAGTTTTCTTGAACACAACACTGAAATTAGTTCTTTGAATTAGATATTTAGTTTTCTTGAACACAACACTGAAATTAATTCTTTGAATTAGATCTTTAGTTTTCGTGAACACGTCCCTGAAAAATAGTTCTTTGTTTTAAAGCCATTGTCTTACTCATAGAGAGTAGTTTATTCATTTTGTAAACCTGTAAATAGTTTACCTAAACAGAATATAAGATAACAATTTCGCATGTAAAAAATACATGAAGTAAACGCATTTATGTAAAATATATTCCAAGAAAATAATTTACGCATGCTTCTTAGCCCCGTGTTTTGTAAAACAAAAATGTATAGAAAAGGGACTATGAACTCACCTGTGTTGCTATGTAATGAATCACAACAGATATGCGAGGTTGTTAGTTGTAGCTTAAGTATCTTCAGTACTTTGGTTTATTTATTGTGAATTGAATACAATGAGTGTTCGAAGATAACGTATATAGGTTTAGGTCTCAGTGTGCACCTATGTGTCCTAGACTTTACTAGTGGGTTTCTAAGTTTCTCTAACTAGTCTACACTAATTATCCCTTAGATATTCACTATTAAACCTTAGTTATATAAGGTTTAAGTTAATTACATCCACGATTCTTTTAAGTATAACATCATTTTATAAAAATCTGTTTTAAGTTGTAAAACATTTAGTTTAAAATTCATTTAAGTTGTTTAAATCATTTAAATGGAGAATTTTATAAATCATTTCCTTGTTATTAAAACATATGTTATTTTATGAAAATATAAGTTAACATGTTAGACTTTGGTTAATCTCAATTGATTAACTCTAAGTCCGTTGCTAGGTCTTTGTTTCTCGCAGTCGTTTGATCATCTCTTGTGTATAACTTGCTTAGAAAGTTCAATTGAACGATCTAACTTAGTTATATATTTTTATAGAATTACTAAGTATTGGGTGCTAACAATGAAATCAACACCCACACTTAGTTTGTTTCTTGATTCTTGATTACCCTTCAACTTGTTTTCCTTTTGTTCCTTGATAAAACTTAACACTTGACTCAATATATATGTTTGCAAGTTCGTAAATGTTTTAATTTTGTAAAACTTGTGATTCTTGAACACCCAGTTGTTAGAGATACTTATAACCACCATGGTCATCGTGTAATGTCACTAACATCTTCTAAGGTTTTCCTTACGTATTTACAAGTGCTAATTTTCCTAAAACATTAGTTTATGTGTTAACATGATTAAAGAAAACTTGTGTTTGTCTCCTTTATTATTGAAAAGAAATCACCCCATTATACTTGCAACTCCATAAAGACTAAGAATTTCCCATTTTGAAATCCACATACCATCCCCATGCATGGTTAACCCCAAAGGTTCCTTCGGTGCATCTCGGTCGTGCAGCTTATTCATGTGAAAGGACTGCTCATGCGAATGGTTCCATGGGGACTGACTGAGCAATGCATGCAAAGGTAGGTGTTCGACCAAATGAGAGTTCATGCGAAAGGAAGGTGGTCATGCGAAGGAAGGAAACCAGCCGAACCAAGCTCCTCATGTGTCACACCCCGAGCCGGCGGGGTTGGATCGAAGTCCCCGTCGGGCGGAAGGTTCTCGGGGCGCGATATCGTGAGTGATAATCGTGATGATCAGAATGTTTTACATAGCATCAATGTTATGAGTAAGTAAAGCACAATAATATTTAAACTAGGATTACAAAGTTAAATTACAATACCAATGTTTAGTAATTTAATTAAGTAAACCTATACAAAAATCAAATGTTTCTATCTTGTATCTATACAAGATATCAAAATATGTGCTTCTCCAAAAGTCAACTAGGATCTATATCTGGGCATCCTAGCATGCAATCCTGAATCTTAGCTTAATCCTGTGCATCACCTGAGAAAAACATGCAAGAAAACAAAGTCAACACAATGGTTGGTGAGTTCATGTAGTTTTATATAAAAATATTTGAAAAACCACTTGAATGGCAACCTTAACCTCACCATTAACCACCTATACCATCTGATTCAGTATGCTTATATATAAGGCATATGTAGGGTCGAACTTACCGTCCGCCCAGCCACCGTCCCACCACATACCGAACCACATGATATATTGTTCCTGATGATAATTAATCTTTTCATCCTCTATCTTTGATTCCATAACCTTTGATTTATAGAATTTGATTACCCTGTAAATGTTTACCCTGATTTCCCGAATGACAACCTTAACCTCATCAACGACCACCTATGCTATCCAAACAAGTATGCTTATATATAGGGCATATGTACGGGACAAGCCCCAGCCACCATCCCACCACATACCGGACTGCTTATCATATTGTTGTTAATGATAATTAAGCATTTCATTCCCCACTATTGGTCCTTAGCGTTTGATTATTCTGAATATGTTTACCTTGATTCCCCGGAAATGACAACCTTAACCTCACTAACAACCACCTATGCTATCCAACAAAGTATGCTTATATATAGGGCATATGTAGGGGACAAGCCCCAGCCACCGTCCCACCACATACCGGGCTGCTTAACATATTGTTGTTAATGATAATTAAGCATTCCATTCCTAACCAACACCACATATGTTTGAGTTTGAAAATGAGTTTATGAGTTCACTTTTGTGGGCAACTGAATTTCTGAAGGGTGTATCACCAAAGGATACACCCAATGGTATTCGGTATCAATCCACAGAAGCAACTAGGGTGTAATGGTCTGCATCGGTGTGCAGTTAGAGGATATCCATTAGTAGGCACTAGTCCTACTAATTGATATCATAATCATCCTAGCCACCGTTACAAAACATGGATGGACAATGAAGAACACTGAATGACTAGTAGGGGTTGACTCCACAGGTCAACACGCGATGGCCAATCAATCTGTCTTACAATGTCCTGACAACGAAGAACACTGAATGACTATGAGGAGCATAGGTCAACATGCGATGGGCAATCAGTTTGTCTTACGAAGTCCTTGCTGATTGTTCAATGTTTCACCTTTCCGATACCATGTGCACATGTACCTGTTTACCCACTTGAATCCCCTTTTGTTAATGTTTTTGAGTTTATGAGTTATTGAGCATTGAGTATTGAGTATTTGAACAATGATCACAAGAATTGACACTAAATAAGAGTATTGAGTATTTGAACAACGATCACAAGCATTGACACTAAATGAGAGTATTGAGTATTTGAACAAAAGAATTTAACTTAAAGTACTAACATCCAAAGTATCTGAATTTAAAGTATTTGAACATAAAGTATTTGAGTGTAAATATAACTGAGTATTTAGTAAGCAAGTATGAAATATTGCTTTAAAAGCATCAAGCATAAATCTTAAATAATAGTCTTAAGCATACGAAGTATATGTTTAAGAAAATACGCTTTTGAGAAACTGTATGAGTAATGATTTGAATAAGTCTATGTTTGAGAAAAGTTACAATCATGACTTATAATCATGATAGTTTATAACTAATGTCATAAAGATTTAGCATAAACAAAATTAATGAACAACTCAATAATTAACAGTTTATAAATAATTTTATAAACAGAAGTTAATAAGCATTTCATAAAACATGGCAATAATTATATAATTCATTTATACAAAACATTTAACATGTTTCTCAGTCTCGAAGTAAAAACAAATAATTTCAAAAAGTGACAAATGAACTCACCTTGTGTCCGTAGTGGTTGACTAAATAAAGACAAGAATACACGCGCTCGTTGGTTGTACTTGTTGTGATGTGCAGGATCCTGTATTGATTTCATAGTGTTTATAGCTTATAAGCGTTTGTTTGTAGAATTTAGCGTGCATGTAGATGTTAGTGTTAGCCCTAAAGTTGGCTAACACTAGTAAGTCACGGTCTTTATTCTGCCCTCCTTTGTTCTTGAAAATTCAAGACTTTTAAAATGTTATGCTTATTGTTTGTATTACATGGATCCTTGTATGTATACTTAAGTGTTTATTTAGCTTTGTAAGAGAGTCTTTTATAGTTCTTGTTCATCGTGTTAGTGTGTTGGGTCAATTCTTAATCTAGTGGGCCGAATATGAGTTAGCCATAATGCGCCACAACGTGGTGTTATTGGGCCGGTTAATGCTATGCGTGGACCTCGAATGTTAATGGACCAATTAAAGTCATTTGGGCCTTATAAGTATCATGGACCAAAGGTTGTTGGACCGAGGATCAATTTACTCAAGTGGGCCGAGTCAATTGATATTGGCCTAGTTAGTGGCTAAATGACAATCGTGGGCCTAAGCATCGAATTGTCTTATCCCTTGTGCCAAAATGTTCATGTTGGTCATAAAATGGGATTGGGCAGAAGGTGGAATCAAGGACCGACTGTTTGGGCTCGTTCAATGACATATTGGGCCGAACATGGGGCCACAGGCCCAATGTTGGTTCATGGGCCGAAAGGATATGCGGGCTAGACACTGCTATGGGCCGAAGACTTGGGCTGTTTTCCATTTACGTGTATATGGAACATGTATTGCATCAACTTAAAAAGAAAATTGGGTTCTTCTCCCAAGCAGCGAACCTCATGAGGGTTCTTCTCCCAAGGTTCGGTTAGGTCTGGTTTCCCATACAAGGTTCGGCCAATAGGTTTAAGGGTTCGGCCACTGTTATGTCCTCAGCGAACCTTAAGGTTCGGTCCCTAGGTTTGCAAGGGAAGGTTCGACTCTCACCATGACAGGTTCGACTGGGTTGTGTGAACATGGAAAGTTTCGGCCTCAAGAAGGTTCGGCTAGGGTTCGACAAAGGAGAGGGTTCGCCAGAGGAAAGGGTTCGCCACCCTAATCTGAGTTCGGTTGACGTCCTTGGGTTCGTGGCTGCACGTGAGGGTTCGTGGGCATGCAGGGGTTCGGCCGTAGCTGCTTTCTCGCGAACCTGCATATAACCATCGCCATGTTCATCGAATCAGTAGTTCCCGATCCTCATCTAGGTTAAACCCATGCTGTGAAAGGTTGCTAAGGGTGCGGGACACGAAGTGGTGGTGCAAGGAACTAGCTTGAGTTAGTTTAACAATAATGAATGTAGAAAACCCTATAATTCCGAACCTTTAAGCATCAATACCTCAAAATCAGCTGGACAAATCCACAGATCGGTTGTACTTTCGTGTAGAGGGAGTCGAGAGCTTCGCATGGACGCTAAGAACACCCAAATCCGTTGAGAAACGAATGAGTTATAGAGGTTTGAAGGATGATTATCCTTAGAGAGAGAAAGTGGCGTTGAAAGGGTTTAGAGAGAGAGAGAGAAGTTAGAAATGAGGTGAAAGCCTCATTTGTGAGTTTAAATACCCCGAGGGTATCCGGGTTCGTTTCAGTTGCTCGGTTATCGTTTTCGTCGTGTTTCCGGCATGTTACGCGCGCGTGTTCGTAATTTAATAAAAAAAGAATTCATTTTAGAATGTTTAGAAGGTGGTTATTTACATTAATAATTTAAATATTATTTTCTGGAATTATTTATCGTAATTCATTATTTTATGCGTTTCGTTATTTCCTTCGTAAATTTTAAGTATTTTAGTTTAAGGTGGTTTCGTTTAATTTATTTCTGATGAGTTTCAAAATTGTAAAACAGGAAATATTATATTTCCTTAAATTTATTATCGTTCGAATCGTTTTTGTTTCGTCAGAAAACGTCACTTACGCGCGTTTTCGTACAGAGCGCTAACTGTACGAACACGATCGTACGTTTCACTTTCTGATTTTTTTTCTACTGTCCAGTCATCATTCCAGATCGTTAAACTTTCAGATCTATTCGTACAGATCGTCACCCGTACGAATAATTCGTCTGTTTAGTATTCTGTAACAACAACGGTTATAGTTTTTGTTCCGTTTATCCTCACATACGTTTAAATCTAATAATACCAAAAATTAAGCATGTGTGTATGTGTTCCTCGTTCTCTGATATGTTTCTGACTGTTTAAACCACAAGGTTTAAATCAGAATTTCAGAAGCATAGTATTGTAGTTTGTGTTTAGCATCAAGTGTCACTAGTCTTTACCTAGTTTACATAGCTTGTACTTGAGTTACTGTTCAATCTACTATGCAACTTACTGTTCCGGTAACGATTTCGGCATAGATGTTACATCATGCGACTGAATCATGGCTGTGCGAATCAGGGTGATAGGACAGATAAGGGTCATGCGAATGAGGAGGCTTGGCCGAATAAGGGTACGTACGAAAGGGGTTCACCTTCGGCTCTTGGCCATTCGGCCGAGCTGGGTGATTCATTCGCCTGGTTCGTACTCCCAAGGCTGTGCCGATCTAAAATGTCGAGTTTTGACTACCTCATGAATCCTTACAAGTTCCCACATCATCCTAAGGTGATTTTGTGCAGTTTCCCTAGGGTTTGAGTGGTCTAGAACCGGTTGTGAGTGAGGGTTCCAACCAAGGGTTTGAAAACCCTAAAAATCGCGACTTTGAACTCAGATTTACCTTGTTTCAGATGATTCCAAGCTCGAATTTCTTGTACTTTCACGATCTACAAGTTGTTGTGATCGTTTTGACACAAAAATGGATTGATTTGGTGAAGAAATGAGGATTCTAGGGCTTGGATTATAGAGAGAGAAAGTTTATAGAGAGAGAGAGTGACGAAAATGGTGATTGTGGCTGGTAGGTAGGGGAAGAGAATGGTATTTAATGCCATATTAAGTGCTTTCTAATACCCGTGTGGGTTCGGGCTCGCTCGGTTTCGCGTAGAAGCATCGGTTTTCGTTCATTTTCTTAACGAATCGTTGCGGTTTGAAAATTAGAATTTATAAATATAATTTAGGTGGTAATTCCTAGTAAATTAACTAAATATCTTCCGTTTATTTTAAATTTCTGAAAACGTTAAATTTATTTGTTTAAATCGAATCGTATAGTCGTCGTACGTATCCGTTCGGATCGTCAACTGTACGAACACGACGATAACTACACTTTTCATAATGATTTTCTAATTATTAGACATCATTCAGAACGTTAAACTTTCAGATATATTCGTACAGATCGTCATCTAAACGAATAATTCGTCAGTTTAGCATTCACATAACGACATCCGTTATTGTTTTGTTCTGTACAACATCACATATGTCTATACATAATAAAATCCTAACTAACAATCACATGATGGTTCTGTGTAGTCAGATGAAATTCTAACTGTTAAACCATGGTTTTGAATCATGTTTCAGAGTTGAATGCGTAATTGTTTTGTGTCAAACATCAAATGATAATAGTTTACATGTAATACACATAATTTGTACCTGAGTTACTGTGCAAGTTACTGTTCCGATTATGATTCTAGCACTGATGTTACACTTCTTCTGTCATGGGTGAGTAAAAAAAACTGTTACTCAATGGTGGAGGGTTATTTACGAAAATATTTCCCTTTGCACCAATCACAGTCATAGGAGTCTCTTCTTTAGAATTTAACCCAAATTCCTGACCTTTTGCATTTACCTAGACCGTTGGTTTAACCAAACCCTCATGTACATGATTCACATACCCCACTCCCTTAGTTTCTTGCCATTTCATTTGTTTGTGAATCATATCTTCTACCACCGCAGATGATACATCAATTTTTTTAAAATTTAATTCAAAGTTTTCAAATTTGTTTTTGTATCGTTCTTTTTTTAGACTTAGCTTTATCAAGTATGGTTTTAGAAGATTTAATGGCACACTTTGCATTGCTCAAATCTTTTGTTAAAACAGTGATGTCAATCTTTTGAGCTTCAACCTTTTCAACTAAATGTTTATTTTCTCATTTTAATTTTAATTTTTCTTGCTCATGTCGTGACATATCAAGTTAGAGATTAGTATTGTGAACCCTGTACATAGTCACTTTATCAATGCATGCTTGAGTGCACAAAAAAGTACTTACATAAGCATCAGCGGGAAGGTGTGCCATAAAAGCATGCTCCTGATGTTTACGAGCAGAATCGGCCATCAAGACAACTGTAGATTCCTCAGAAATATTAAGAGCTTTGATTTGATCATCCCATCAAAAAGCACAGTCTTGCATCACCACTAGGGCCTTGGTGTCAGCGCCTTTGTTACCGCCACTTGTAGCTCCACTTGCTGGAATCAGATTGTGCTCATGATTATCAGTACTTTTCTTTGGTTTAGTACATTCCCGAGCGTAATGACCAGGCTCATGACAGTTAAAGCATCTAAGCTTGTCTTTTGTAAACTTCACCTTGTTGATATCACACTGGCCCAAGGGATTTCTTCCTGTGGCTTTGTGAAGTTCTTAGCTCTGAAAACGGCATTTGCAATGTGCCAAGTAATATCCATCTCTTCCATATCTTCAGGATGAATCTACTCAAGTTCAGAACCCACAACAGCGAACGGTGGCAACACATCACCAGATCCCAAAGCAGTTGAAAATTTAAGAAATCCTGCGACTAAAGCAATGTTATCCAGAACTTCCTTAGTGAATGTGGCAGGTTGTACTGCAATTGAGCCAGATGAACTTCCTGAAATAGCTCCAGAGGTTTGAAGAGCATGAACGTATGATCCGAAAGTAGATGACAAAACCGATTTGCCAAATGAGATAGAGGGCAAAGCAACTTTGTGAACAGGGTAAACAAATGAAGGTTGAGAGATAAAAGCACTGTTGGCACTGCTAATGCCAGCAGCATTGTAACTGTTTGTGTGATTCATGGCTCTTTGCTGATCATTCATTTCATAAGAGTTGATAACAGACACCATCTCAATCAATGACAGATTATCCAGATTCTTGGACGATTTGATGATGCCAACATTCATGTCCCAATTCCTAGGAAGAGCATTCAGAAGCTTTTTGTTGATCACACCTTCTTGATTGTCAATTTTTGCGGTACGCATCTCTGTGATCAATGTGACAAATCTCTGAATCTGATCATCCAGACTTTCCCTGACTATGTAGTTGAAGGTGTTAAATTTATTGTTTAACATTTCTTTGCGAGACTCCTTTATCTCAGTGTTACCTTTATACATGTCGATAAGAGCCCTCCAAAGCTCTCTTGCATCAGTTATCTCCCTGAAACATTGTGAGATCTCAGGAGTAAGACCTTGAGTGATGTATCCAAGTTCATGCTCATCTTCCTCTATTATCTGAAAGTCCTCTTCAGTATAGTGTTCAGGATCTTTAATTAACTCATTTCCTTCAATGTCTTTATAGGTTATCTTTCGTTTGCCTCTTAAAATCAATCTATGTTTTTCAAATCGAAATATCCATTCAGGAAAACCAGCAGTGGACGGAAGTCTAGGGATTCGGGTGGTGGTACCCATGATGGCATCAAGCTCATTTTGCTTACTGGACAAAGCAGCAGCAAGTATACTAGAGGAATCCATTTGTGAACAAAACAAAACTTGTCACACAACAGTAAGACAAACAGTGATAAGTCGAGAATCAAAGTTTAATTCGAGAACCAAGTCACAACAAAGGAGAATTCGAGAACCAAAATAGACCAATTGAGATTTCGAGAAAACTAATTGATTCGAGAAGCAATTTAATTCGATAACAGCAGTCGAATTTGAGAAACAATTGACTTCGAGAACAGCAATGAATACGAGAAATAATTCAGTTTGAGAATCTAGAATTTTCGAAAACCAAATTCGAGAGGGTCAAATTAGAGAAGGCCAATTCGAGAAAATAAAATTTAGGACACATAACTCGAGTTTTAATTAATGAATTCTCGAAATTTTTGACACAGCTCGAGAAAGATCAGTTCCTAAAATAATGAGACTTTAAAATTTGAATACTGATCTTATCAATGTCGAAAACGTTTAAACAGATCTGATTAACACTTATTCAAACTCGAGAAAGGTTCTTCCACAGATTAAAACACTTCCTTTTAACAAAATAATTCAAGATCACCACGAACACCACCTATAAACTCCAAAAAAAAACTTTTCTCTTGCAAAATCGATACCACTATGAGCCACAAAATTGGTTCTTGAGGCTTTGATACCAATTGTTAGTCCCAATGAAGGATCTAAAACCGATATCGATTGAAACAACACACGTGAGAGTGCGGAATGGTATCACGTGTGTGCAAGAGAGATAATAATAAAGATCAAGATGAAGAAATATGCAACCAATCAAGTCAATTGCACTCGGCTTCAATGAAACCGACTGGTACAATCTCGAAATCCCATGAACAAAGAAGAGAATATTATCAATAAGCTCTAACCCTAATATGACTCTAAACAGGGTTTACGCACTACCCATACAAGACAAAGACCTCTCGGCCCATTGCAATTAAACCAAAACCAAAACCGCTTATAACAGACTCGAGAACCTCATCCATTCGAGAACCCCAACCATGTCTAGAACCCACTAACTAATTAACTAGAAGCATCAAAACCTTAATATATTCCAACAGTTTCGTACTAGTTTCATGTTGATTTCTCATAATAAGCATTACACATAGTTTCATTCCTGAATCTATTGTACAATTTAATCTTTCCAAGCTACTTTTCAAACAATGATGTTACAGTCTCCCCTTGTTAGAGAAATTTCGTCCCATAATTTAAGAATAGTTATTGGGTACGATGTCATCTATAAACAAATGGGGATACTTGGATTTCATGTGATCCTCACGCTCCCAAGTAAACTCGGGGCCGCGTTTGGAATTCCACTGAACCTTAACGATTGGAATACAGCTTCGTTTTAGTTGTTTAACTTCACGATCCATAATCTCGAAATGTTCTTCAATGAAATGAAATTGATCGTCCATTTGAATTTCCTCTACTGGTATGACTAATGATTCGTCTGCTAGGCATTTCTTAAGATTTGAGACATGAAACACATCATGCACACCGCTGAGTTCATCTGGTAATCTCAGCCTATACGCCACAGGACCAATTCGTTGAACGATTTCGAATGGTCCGATGTATCGCGGTGCTAATTTGCCTTTCTTTTCAAAGCGTGCTACGCCCTTCCAAAGAGATACATTCAACATGACTCGGTCTCCCACTTGGAATTCTAACGGCTTACACCATTTTTCGGCCTAGCTCTTTTGTCTACTTTTGGCTGCTTGTAACTTTTGTTGTAAATGGGCAATCTTATCAGTGGCCTGTATAAGCTCAGGCCCAGTGATTCGGTTATTCCTACCTCGGTCCAACAGATCGGTGACATACATTTTCGACCATAAAGTGCCTCGAATGGAGCACATCCGATGCTACTATGGTAACTGTTGTTATAGGAGAATTCTATCAGTGGTAAATGGCAGTCCCAATTCCCACCGAAATCCAAAACACACGTCCTTAACATGTCCTCTATAGTTTGAATTGTACGTTCACTCTAACCTTCCGTTTGTGGATGATAAGTTGTACTCAAGTTTTAGTTTGTCCCTAAAGATTTTTACAACGACTACCAAAACCTCAACGTGAATCTGTTGTCTCGATCATATATGATATACAATGGTACACCATGATGCACCACTATCTCGTTTATGTGTGATCTTGCCAATTTATCCATCGTGAAGGTTTCACGCATTGGCAAGAAGTGAGCAGATTTAGTCAAATGGTCAATGACAACCCAAATTGTTTCATGACCACTGGAAGTGTGGGGTAGCCTGGTAATAAATTCCATAACTATTGGTTCCCACTTCTACTGCGGAATTTCAGGATGCTCCAGTAAGCCAGACGACTTTTGGTGTTCCGCTTTAACTTTTGCACACATAAGACATCGGCTGACGTACTCGGCTATATCTTTCTTCATTCCCGGCCACCAATAAAATCCCTGTAGATCTTGGTACATTTTATCAGTGCCCGAGTGTACCGAGTATCTGGTCTTGTGCGCCTCATCAAGAATGAGTTTTCTCAGTTCATCTACTGCAGGAAACCACACACGATCCTGATAGTAGATAACTCCATCTTGTTTTGTCTCGAATTGTCTTTTTGCTCCGCAATCAAGTTCTTTCTTCAGATTCCCTCGTTCTACTGGTTCTTGCTGAGCTTGTAAAATTTTGTCACGTAAGCTAGTTTGCACAGTCATTCCCATTGCTCTTACGCACAAGGGTTTGACCCGTTCCTTCCAGCTCAAGGCATCTGCACAACATTTGCTTTACCCGGATGGTACTTGATCACACAGGCATAATCATTCAGAAGTTCAATCCAACGTCGTTGTCGCATGTTGAGTTCCTTCTAAGCAAAGATATGCTGTAGACTTTGTGATCAGTAAATATGGTACATTTAGTGCCATATAGGTAATGTCTCCATATCATCAGGGCGAAAACTACTATAATGCGTCGTGTAGTTCTTCTCATGTATCTTCAACTTTCTGGAGGTGTATGCGATAACTTTGTCTCGTTGCATCAATTCACATCCGACTCCCTGATGGGAAGCGTCGCAGTACACTACCAAATCATCGATACCTTCTGGAGAGATAAGATTGGAGCATCACATAACTTCTGTTTCAATGTTTGGAAAGCATTGACATGTTTCTGCTCCCAAACAAACGGTTCACTCTTCTAGGTAAATTTTGTGAGTGGCAAGGCTATCTTAGAAAAGTTTGAAATAAATATTTATAATAACCCGCCAATCCCAGAAAATATCTTTTGTCCGTCGGTGTTGTCGGGGTATCCCAGTTCTTTATTTCCTCGATCTTGGCAGGGTCTACATGAATTCTTTCACCTATTAATCAGATGACCCAAGAACTGAACCTCTCTTAGCCAAAATTCACATTTTTAGAACTTGGCATAGAGTTGCTCGTTCTTTAATAGCTCCAAGATCTTTCTGAGATGTTGTTCGTGTTCATTTTCACTCTTGGAATAAATCAGTATGTCGTCAATAAAGATAATGACAAACTGATCTAAGCACGGTTTGCGCACACGGTTCATGAGGTCCATGAAAACCGCTGGTGCATTCGTCAATCAGAAAGGCATCACCATGAACTTGTAATGCCCATACCTAGTTCGGAAGGCCGTTTTAGGAATATCCTTGTGTTGAATCCTCAGTTGATAGTATTCGGAACGTAAATCAATCTTGGAAAAGTATCGTGCTCCTTGCAACAGGTCAAACATATCATCAATCCTCGGCAATGGATACCGATTCTTGATACTCAGTTTGTTCAGCTCTCTGTAGTCTACGCACATCTGAAAGGATCCATCTTTCTTCTTCACGAACAAAACCGAATCTCCCCACGGTGAGTAAATCGGTAAGATGAATCCTTTATCCAATAGATCCTGCAACTGGTTTGACAATTCCTGCATCTAAGAAGGTGCTGCTAACCTATAAGGAGATTTAGCAACAGGAGCTGCTCCAGGAATTAAATCAATCCAAAACTCTACAGGTCAAGCCGTTGGTAGTCCCGGTAGATCGTAGGGAAAGACTTCCGGGTATTCCTTTACTACTTGCATGTCCTGTATCTTGATCTAGTCTTTCTCCTTTTCCACCACGTGAGCCAGGATGGGTATGGATTGGATGCTCCTCCTGCTCAGACAGGACTCACAGACGGCTATGATCGAACAATAGAATATGTAAGATATAGCTCGTGCCCCTATCAACCTCATGATTTGCTAGCTTGGCTCCTGTCTCGTAGGACTTGTAGCTCGGCAATCCACTAGGTGGGTTCTTTTATCCTTCCAGTTTATTGTATGGCCGAATGATCTTAACGAAACAACGCACTGCTTCCGTAAATACTTACGTGCCTTTATGCAGGAAATGATTTTGACACTCCGTTTTGCTTGATCCCATCGTACTTCTAACACTTGGTCGATCGCCATCAGTATCCAAAGTATCTTTTCGGAACAGACTATCTCAACCAGGTTAAAGGATAACCAGTCCATTCCTATAATGATGTCGAAACTACCCAATTCCATCAGCATCATATCAATAGTAAATGATTGATCATTCAATACTAATGGGCAGTTCCTAAGGATTGTGTACTGTTACTTGTTTACCGTCAGCTACTTCTATAGTATAAGGGAGTCTAAAAGTTCATCACTTTGACTAAGTTTGCATGCAAAGTTGGACGAGATAAAACTCTGGTAAGCACCAGTGTCAAATAAAAAAGAAGCATGAAAGTTATGTAAGAGAAACGTACCAATGACCTGTCACACCCCGAGCCGGCGGGGTAGGATCGGGTTTCCCTGACGGGCGGAAGGTTCCCGGGGCGCGATATCATGAGTGATAATCGAAGTGATCAGATTGTTTACATTGCACATGATGTCAATGAGAAATGCTAAATATAATAGAATTACAAAGTTAAATTACAGTAGTATCGTTCATAATTTAACAATGTAAATCTATTGTAAACATCAATAAATGACTATCTTGTATTTACACAAGATATACAAAATAATTTGTATAATGATGTCTTCAAAAGTATGCAGGTCCAAAATGCTAGTCTTCTATATGAAGTCCTAGTCCAAAAGAAATGACTTCTTAATTAACCTGTTCATCACCTGAGAAGTCATGCAAAAACAAAAGTCAACACATGGTTGGTGAGTTCATATAGTTTAAGTAATTGAAAATGATTTGGAAACCCCCTTTGGTAAAGACCCTAACCTCATTAACACCACATGTAATATCCACATCGGTATGCTTATATATAGGGCATATGTAAGGGACAAGCCCTAGCCAACATCCCACCACATACTAATATGCATATGACACTGCTGTTAATGACAATTAAGCATTTTTACCCTTAACACAGTCCCATATGTTTCTCTGTTCATTGACCCTGCCATTACAATCATTTGAAATCCCTATTGATTTCATAAGTTCATCACACAGTATGATCAACCACACAATTGTATAAACAGTTATAAATGCTTAATTAAACAAGTAAGTAAACATTTAATAAAATCTAAGTCCTTATGATTGGGGCCTGTGGTCATACTCGAGTAGACTAGTCTGTCAATCTAGGTACTTAGTAGTTAGGGAATCTGTAAATATCCTCAAACATACGACCTACAAGTCAAACGGTCTAGCTAGGACTTCTTGAAATGCAGGATTTTATGTTTCGTCATTTTTTTGGCGTATGTTATCTCTGATATTTCCCAGGCTTTCCCTTGAAAATGATTTATTGCTTCGTCTGATTCTGTTACAAGATGTACTTGATTCGTTGATCATAGAATACTAGATTCATTGATCAAATGTACACTTGATTCATAGTTCAACAAACACTTGATTTGTAGAACATTGAATTTTGTCTTTGCAAAGATTGTTTTGTTTGATTTGTTGAAGTCCCACACTTGTTTCACCAAAATGTTTCGTTTGATTCATTGAATTCACCCATTTGATTTGTCAAAATGATTAGTTTGATTCCTTGAACTCCCACACTTGTTTTGTCAAAATGTTTGATGTGATTCTTTTGAATTGTTTTGACCTGTTGAAATCTTTTAGTTTAAATCTGATTATTCACTTAATTTATAAGTAAATCAGTTAGTAAACCTGCATAAAATCTTTCTAGACATGGTCTAGGATAACATTTATATATATGTAAAACATATAAATTTAAAGGCATTTAAGTAAACAATTTAAATAGACAGTTTACGCATGCTTCTCAGCCCCGCGTTTTAAAACAAAAATGTTAGAAAAGGGGCAATGAACTCACCTGTGTTGATGTCCAATGTACTGTCACAGAATATGCGCTCTTGTTTGTAAACTAAGTATCTTCAGTTCCTGAGTTGTTTTATAAGAGTTCGAATATAATAAGTACGCATAGTAGTCGTTGTGCCTAAGACTTGGTCTTTGTGTGTGTGCAACTAAGTGTCTTAGTACTAAGTGTAACTAAGATCTGATCTATCCTAGTTACCCTTTTTGATCTCAAACTCATGTTTATTATAATAACTTACTTTTAAATTTTAGAAAATTTCGGCAGAGTCTCCTTTGTTTTTAAAGCAATTCCAGACAATTATATTATCTATTTTATAACAAAACCCCATCGATGATGTTACAACAAACTGGTATAACTAAGTAAACTTAAAAGATAATAAAAGACATTTATGAATAAATTCTATTTCATTTCAAATTAATCAAGATTTTAGAAAATTATATATTTTACACAATTATATCCGCAAACCTTCAATGTTATTAACAACATCTTCATTTGAATTTGAATGAGCTTTGAATACATGTTGGACTTAATTAAATCCCATCGGGCTCACTTAGGCCCAATTGATGGTCTTTGAATTTCCATGGGTCTCCAATTCAAGTTCTTTGCGCTAATTTGACATAACCACTAACTTAACATCTTTGAATAATGTGTTTTGCTAATCACTTTATTAGGATTGATCGTCCAATGCCTCTCTTTAGAATTTCTTTGGATTCAACTAAATAACCTAGTTTGATTCAACATACGTTTGCATGAATTCTATTCCTCCTAATCATGCCCATGCACACCCACGTATCCATGCACACACATGGTGTATTCCAAGTACTTATATGCCTTATAATCCTTCTATTTTGTCAAGAACCTAACCCCATAAGTCCCCTATCAGCGAACCTATAGTTTCATATAGGGTTTGGCTACATCAACCCATACCACGTACCTTCAAGGTTCGGCCAAGCTAGCCCACAAGTCCTAAGGTTCGTCCCATAGTTCGCATGACCCGAGGTTCGGTCTCCAAGGTGCGGGAGTTAAAGGTTCGACACACAAAGGTTCTTGAGTCCCCGAGTTTGTTCACCTAAGGGTTCGGTTGAATGAGTATGGTTCGGCCAAGTGTGTCCTAGGTTCGCCTCTAAGAGAGTTCGTTCTAACTAGATGAGGGCTCGTGAGTTTGCATGGGAGCAGCAGGGTTCGGCTGGTCAACATTGCAGGGTTCGTGACCCAGATCTTACAGGTTCGTTGCAGGTGGTGGTCAGAGTTAGCAGGTTCGGCACCCAGGTCTTGCAGGGTTCGTTGCAGAAGCCATGCAAGGCTCGGCTGCATTTGTGGGTTCGTGTAGGGTTCGGCCAGCGAACATGCATCATCAACCAGCTCCCTAGCCCACGAACCTGCAACTTCTTCCCTGTTCTAGTGCCAATCGGTTACAACACAAATCCTACCCTATTCCTAGTTGATTATTCGAGTCATCTAGGTGCTTACTAGTGTGTAAAATGGCTACAACATCGATGAAAACCCTAAGGATTGTAACATATTATAAAACCTAATTTAAAGTGGTTATTTACCTTAGATCTTGTGGATAGAACCTCAAAATGCTTGTACTTCCGTGATCTACAAGAAGAAAGGATCGTAATGACACTAAATTTGATCGAATCCGACTTGAAACGAGTGAGATCTTCTAGAGAGAAGTTGAGAGAAAACTTTTTAGAGAGATAGAGTGTGAGAACGAAAATGTGAGCAAGAATGGGGGTCTTGGTGGTGGGTGGTGACATAAATGTTTCATTAAATGTGTTAAAATATATCCGGATGTTCGGTCTCGTTCGGTTGCGCGTAAAGTACCGGTTCGCGTAGCTTTCGCGACTAAACGACACGATTTTAAAATTAGAAATCTTTTAATCATTTTAGGTTGTGACTCCTAATAAATTAACTAATATCTTCTTATTTAAAATTTAAAATATTAATTAACTGTTTAAATCGAAACGTACGGTTGTCGCGCGTATTCGTTTGAATCGTCACTCTTACGAACACGGCGATAACTATACTTTTCAATCTTGTTTTCTAATTATAGAACATCATTCAGAACGTTAAACTTTTAGATACATTCGTACAGATCGTCACCTATACGAATAACCCGTCGGTTTAGCATTCACATAACAATGTTCGTGTGTCTTGTTCTATAAGGCCTCACATACGTTTATATATATAATAAATCCTAACAATTAATCACATGATGATTTTGTGTTGCCAGATAATTATCTGACTCAAGAACCCTTGTTCTGAACTTGTTTCTGTTAAATGTTTATGAATTTGTTCTATGATAACACAAAATGACAATGATAAATGATATGAATCTGAAACGTACTGAAATGTATATGATTCGTACCTGTTTTACTGTTCATGTACTGTAGAGATCACTGTTCCAGTAACGGTTCCGGCACTGATGTTACAGTCTCCCCTTGTTAGAGAAATTTCGTCCCGAAATTTAAGAGTTGTTATTAGGTACAGCTTCCTCTTCAAACTGCTGGGGATACTTTAACTTCATGTGATCTTCACGTTCCCAAGTGAACTCGGGCCCGCGTCTTGAATTCCATCGAACCTTTACAATAGGAATACGGCTTCGCCTTAGTTGTTTAACCTTGCGATCCATAATCTCTAAAGGTTCTTCAATGAAATGTAACTGTTCATCGACTTGAATCTCTTCGATTGGAATGACGAGAGACTCGTCAGCAAGGCATTTCTTCAGGTTTGAGACGTGAAACACGTCATGCACACCACTGAGTTCATCTGGTAATCTCAGTCGATACGCCACAGGACCAATACGCTCGATTATCTCGAACGGTCCCACGTATCTTGGTGCTAATTTGCCTTTCTTTCCAAAGCGTACAACGCCTTTCCATGGGGATACCTTCAACATGACACTGTCTCCCACTTGGAATTCCAACGGTTTGCGTCGTTTGTCGGCGTAACTCTTTTGTCTGCTCCTTGTAGCTTGTAGTCTTCTTTGAATCTGAGCTATCTTGTCGGTGGTTTCATGGATAAGTTCTGGTCCAGTTATTCGGTTGTCTCCAATTTCAGTCCAACAGATCGGTGATCGACATTTCCGGCCATAAAGAGCCTCGAATGGTGCACATCCGATACTGCTGTGGTAACTGTTATTGTAGGAGAACTCAATCAGTGGCAAATGGGAGTCCCAGTTCCCACCAAAGTCCAATACACAGGTCCTTAACATGTCCTCTAGGGTTTGAATAGTGCGTTCGCTTTGACCATCCGTTTGTGGGTGGTAAGCTGTACTCAGATTTAACTGTGTCCCTAGAGATTTCTGTAAAGATTGCCAGAATCTTGATGTGAATCTGCTGTCTCGATCAGAAATAATAGACAATGGCACACCGTGGCGTACCACTATCTCGTTGATGTATAATCTTGCCAGTTTATCCATGGTGAAGTTCTCACGCATGGGCAAGAAATGAGTAGATTTTGTTAAACGATCAATGATCACCCAAATTGTATCATGACCACTGGAAGTGCAGGGTAGCTTGGTAATGAAATCCATAGCTATTTGTTCCCACTTCCAGAGCGGAATCTCAGGCTGTTCCAGTAGACCAGACGGTCTCTGATGTTCCGCCTTTACCTTCGCACACGTCAGACACTGACCGACATACTCGGCTATGTCTTTCTTCATTCCAGGCCACCAATAAAATCCGCGCAAATCTTGGTACATTTTATCAGCGCCCGGATGGACAGAGTACTTAATCTTGTGTGCTTCATTGAAGATAAGTCTTCTCAATTCATCCACCGCCGGGATCCATATACGTTCTCGGTAGTAGATCATTCCATCAGGCTTCGTGTCAAACTGTTTCTCTGCTCCGCAATCAAGTTCCTTCTTCAAATTACCTCGGTCAAGTGCTTCTTGTTGTGCTTGGATAATCTTGTCACTTAAACTGGTCTGCACGGTTATCCACATTGCTCTAACACGTAGGGGTTTGACCCGTTCTTTTCGGCTCAAAGCGTCGGCTACAACGTTCGCCTTTCCCGGATGGTACTTTGTCACACAATCATAGTCATTCAGAAGTTCAACCCAACGGCGTTGTCGCATGTTGAGCTCCTTCTGATCAAAGATGTGTTGCAGACTCTTGTGATCAGTGAATATGGTACACTTGGTGCCATATAAGTAATGTCTCCAAATCTTCAAGGCGAAGATTACTGCTCCCAATTCAAGATCATGAGTAGTGTAGTTCTTCTCATGAACCTTTAACTGTCTTGATGCATAGGCTATAACTTTGTCCCGTTGCATTAACACGCAACCGAGTCCCTGATGGGAAGCATCACAGTACACAACAAAGTCATCACAGCCCTTTGGGAGAGATAGGATTGGAGCATCACATAGTTTCTGTTTTAATGTCTGAAAAGCATCTTCCTGTTTCTGCTCCCAGACAAATGGTTCACTTTTCTGGGTTAACTTAGTGAGTCGTAGAGCTATCTTAGAAAAATTCGAGATGAACCTTCTATAACAACCTGCCAATCCCAGAAAATACCGTATCTCCGTCGGTGTCTTCGGAGTGTCCCAATTCTTTATCGCCTCGATCTTGGCAGGATCTACATGAATTCCCTCGCTGTTGACTACATGACCCAGAAATTGAACTTCTCTTAGCCAGAATTCACACTTAGAGAATTTAGCATAGAGTTGCTCTTTCTTCAACAGCTCCAAGATCTTTTTAAGGTGTTGCTCATGTTCTGTTTTGGTCTTGGAATAAATCAGTATATCATCAATAAAGACGATGACAAACTGATCCAAGTACGGTTTGCACACTCGGTTCATGAGATCCATGAAAACCGCTGGTGCATTTGTCAATCCGAAGGGCATCACCAAAAATTCATAGTGCCCATATCTGGTTCGGAAGGCCGTTTTCGGTATGTCTTCATCTTGAACTCTCAGCTGATGATATCCAGACCGCAAGTCAATCTTTGAGAAATATTGAGCTCCTTGTAGTCGGTCAAACAAATCATCAATCCTCGGCAATGGATACCGATTCTTGATGGTTAGTTTGTTCAGCTCTCTGTAATCTATGCACATTCTGAACGATCCGTCTTTCTTCTTTACGAATAAAACCGGAGCTCCCCTAGGTGAGTAGCTTGCCCTGATAAATCCCTTGTCAAGTAACTCCTGTAATTGATTAGACAATTCCTGCATCTTTGAAGGTGCTAACCTGTAGGGAGATTTAGCAACTGGAGTTGCTCCAGGAATTAAGTCAATACGAAACTCTACCGGTCGCACTGGTGGCAAACCTGTCAGATCTTCAGGGAATACTTTAGGATATTCTTTCACTACCGGTACATCTTGAATTTTCTTCTTGTCTTTCTCTTTTTCCACCACATGAGCCAGAAAAGCTATGCACTGCTTTTGTAGACACTTATGCGCCTTTATGCAAGAGATGATTTTGACACTTCGTTTTGCTTGATCCCCTTTCACTTCCAATACACGATCACTCGGCAATGGAATTCGAAGCAGCTTTTCAGAGCAGATGACCTCCACTCGATGAGACGAAAGCCAATCCATTCCAACAATGATATCAAAACTACCCAGCTCCATCGGTATCAAATCGATGGTAAATGTATAATCATTTAATGTCAATGGGCAGTTCCTATAAACTGTACCAACTGTGATCTGTTTCCCGTTAGCTACTTCTATAATGTAAGGGGAGTCTAACTGTTCCTCTATGGAATCTAGTTGGCATGCAAAGTCGGTAGAGATAAAACTCTGATCCGCACCGGTATCAAATAGAACAGATGCATAAAAGTCATGTAAGAGAAACGTACCAGTGACCACATTTGGGTCCTGGCGTGCAGCTGGTGCTCCGATGGCAAAGGCTCGTCCACGGGGTGCTTGAACTGCTGGTTGTGCCTTCTTTGGGCAGTTCTTCGCAAAGTGGCCTTGTTCGCCACAGTTATAGCATCCACCATGGTTCTGATTAGCTGGTGGAGGGAGAGCCAAAGCAGCATTGTTGACTGCTTGGTTAGGCGTCATTCGGCAGTACTGGACCCAATGGCCCTTTCTTCCGCATCCTGTGCATTGCTTGCAGGGAGTGTCAGTAGGGTGATGATACTGACATTCGGCACACAAAGGAAACGTGCCAGTGTAAGGTTTGCGGTTGAGGTTCTGTGGTGTTGCTGCCACTTGTTGCAGAGGTGTGGCCACCGTGTAGTTCTTGATGGTCTTCTGTTTCTTCTTCTGATGATGGGAGGGTTTCTTTGAAGACTCAGCTTTGTTCTTGCAGGGTTCAGCCTCCTTCTTTAGAACTCCAGAGGCTACCATGAGGTCAGTGAGTTTCCCAGATAATCTCACTGCAGATTCAACCGTAGTAGGGTTGGCTGAAACAACCATGCACTGAATGCAGGCGGGAAGTCCACCTACATAACGGTCTATCCTTTTCTCCAGAGTTGGTACCATATCAGGTACCAAAGCAACTAACTCGTGGTAACGAGTAGTGTACCCCATGTGATCAGCCCCCTTCATCACATGGTTGGATAGTTCAACCTCCAACTTCTGCAGCTCATTCTTGGGACAAAATTCTGTTCGCAGCAGTGCCTTGAAGTCTTCCCATGACATTGCCATAGCTTCCTCTCTTCCTCGGGCGTTGATCTGACCATTCCACCAGGTCAGAGCCCGTTTGTTGAATGTTCCCGCTGAGTAACGGACCTTGTGGTGTTCGGGGCAGCTGCAAAGATCCAATGTTGCCTCAATCTTCTCAATCCATTGGATTAATCCAACGGCGCCTTCAGACCCACTAAAACTGGGTGGTTTACATCCTACAAAGGACTTGTAGGAGTAATGAGATGAATCTCCAGTATTTACACTGGCTTCTCCTGATGTGTTGCCAGTGTTGAGGATCTCATTACGAAGACGAAGGAACATCTCCGGTATTGCTTCTTTCATCTGATTTGTCATCAGGCTACTCAGTAACGTCACCAGAGCGATAGTAGCAGGATCCATGGTCGGTGCTGTGCCCGAACCAGATGCTTGAGTAATCAATGGAGGAGGGGGAGGAGGAGGTGGAGGAGGTGGTGGTGGCGAATCATTTGGTGACGGTGTGGAGGAGTGTGGAGCCAGGTCTTGTGGTGGTAGCTATATCAAAGGAGGCTGTCTTCTCGGCGGCATTCTAATCATAACCAATAAAGTTATCGGTTAGCGCAATGATCGAATACAGAAGACAGTATGCAATTAATTCCTAAGTCCTGTTTTCTCTATATGCAGGGTCCCTAGGTTATAGTCTAGGCGAAACCATTTAAATAAGTGACCTATATTTCTTTATAACCATGGCTCTGATACCAATCTGTCACTCCCCGAGCCGGCGGGGTAGGATCGGGTTTCCCCGACGGGCGGAAGTTTCCCGGGGCGCGATATCATGAGTGATAATCGAAGTGATCAGATTGTTTACATTGCACATGATGTCAATGAGAAATGCTAAATATAATAGAATTACAAAGTTAAATTACAGTAGTATCGTTTATAATTTAACAATGTAAATCTATTGTAAACATCAATAAATGACTATCTTGTATTTACACAAGATATACAAAATAATTTGTATAATGATGTCTTCAAAAGTATGCAGGTCCAAAATGCTAGTATTCTATATGAAGTCCTAGTCCAAAAGAAATGACTTCTTAATTAACCTGTTCATCACCTGAGAAGTCATGCAAAAACAAAAGTCAACACATGGTTGGTGAGTTCATATAGTTTAAGTAATTGAAAATGATTTGAAAACTCCCTTTGGTAAAGACCCTAACCTCATTAACACCACATGTAATATCCATATCGGTATGCTTATATATAGGGCATATGTAAGGGACAAGCCCTAGCCAACATCCCACCACATACTAATATGCATATGACACTGCTGTTAATGACAATTAAGCATTTTTACCCTTAACACAATCCCATATGTTTCTCTGTTCATTGACCCTGCCATTACAATCATTTGAAATCCCTATTGATTTCATAAGTTCATCACACAATATGATCAACCACACAATTGTATAAACAGTTATAAATGCTTAATTAAACAAGTAAGTAAACATTTAATAAAATCTAAGTCCTTATGATTGGGGCTTGTGGTCATACTCGAGTAGAGTAGTCTGTCTATCTAGGTACTTAGTAGTTAGGGAATCTGTAAATATCCTCAAACATACGACCTACAAGTCAAACGGTCTAGCTAGGACTTCTTGAAATGCAGGATTTTATGTTTCGTCATGTTTTTGGCGTATGTTATCTCTGATATTTCCCAGGCTTTCCCTTGAAAATGATTTATTGCTTCGTCTGATTCTGTTACAAGATGTACTTGATTCGTTGATCATAGAATACTAGATTCATTGATCAAATGTACACTTGATTCATAGTTCAACAAACACTTGATTTGTAGAACATTGAATTTTGTCTTTGAAAAGATTGTTTTGTTTGCTTTGTTGAAGTCCCACACTTGTTTCACCAAAATGTTTCGTTTGATTCATTGAATTCACCCATTTGATTTGTCAAAATGATTAGTTTGATTCCTTGAACTCCCACACTTGTTTTGTCAAAATGTTTGATGTGATTCTTTTGAAATGTTTTGACCTGTTGAAATCTTTTAGTTTAAATCTGATTATTTACTTAATTTATAAGTAAATCAGTTAGTAAACCTGCATAAAATCTTTCTAGACATGGTCTAGGATAACATTTATATATATGTAAAACATATAAATTTAAAGGCATTTAAGTAAACAATTTAAATAGACAGTTTACGCATGCTTCTCAGCCCCGCGTTTTAAAACAAAAATGTTAGAAAAGGGGCAATGAACTCACTTGTGTTGATGTCCAATGTACTGTCACAGAATACGCGCTCTTGTTTGTAAACTAAGTATCTTCAGGTCCTGAGTTGTTTTATAAGAGTTCGAATATAATAAGTACGCATAGTAGTCATTGTGCCTAAGACTTGGTCTTTGTGTGTGTGCAACTAAGTGTCTTAGTACTAAGTGTAACTAAGATCTAATCTATCCTAGTTACCCTTTTTGATCCCAAACTCATGTTTATTATAATACCTTACTTTTAAATTTTAGAAAATTTCGGCAGAGTCTCCTTTGTTTTTAAAGCAATTCCAGACAATTATATTATCTATTTTATAACAAAACCCCATCGATGATGTTACAACAAACTGGTATAACTAAGTAAACTTAAAAGATAATAAAAGACATTTATGAATAAATTCTATTTCATTTCAAATTAATCAAGATTTTAGAAAATTATATATTTTACATAATTATATCCGCAAACCTTCAATGTTATTAACAACATCTTCATTTGAATTTGAATGAGCTTTGAATACATATTGGACTTAATTAAATCCCATTGGGCTCACTTAGGCCCAATTGATGGTCTTTGAATTTCCATGGGTCTCCAATTCAAGTTCTTTGCGCTAATTTGACATAACCACTAACTTAACATCTTTGAATAATGTGTTTTGCTAATCACTTTGTTAGGATTGATCGTCCAATGCCTCTCTTTAGAATTAATTTGGATTCAACTAAATAACCTAGTTTGATTCAACATACGTTTGCATGAATTCTATTCCTCCTAATCATGCCCATGCACACCCACGTATCCATGCACACACATGGTGTATTCCAAGTACTTATATGCCTTATAATCCTTCTATTTTGTCAAGAACCAAACCCCATAAGTCCCCTATCAGCGAACCTATAGTTTCATATAGGGTTCGGCTACATCAACCCATACCACGAACCTTCAAGGTTCGGCCAAGCTAGCCCACAAGTCCTAAGGTTCGTCCCATAGTTCGCATGACCCGAGGTTCGGTCTCCAAGGTGCGGGAGTTAAAGGTTCGACACACAAAGGTTCTTGAGTCCCCGAGTTTGTTCACCTAAGGGTTCGGTTGAATGATTATGGTTCGGCCAAGTGTGTCCTAGGTTCGCCTCTAAGAGAGTTCGTTCTAACTAGATGAGGGCTCGTGAGTTTGCATGGGAGCAGCAGGGTTCGGCTGGTCAACATTGCAGGGTTCGTGACCCAGATCTTACAGGTCGTTGCAGGTGGTGGTCAGAGTTAGCAGGTTCGGCACCCAGGTCTTGCAGGGTTCGTTGCAAAATCCATGCAAGGCTCGGCTGCATTGGTGGGTTCGTGTAGGGTTCGGCCAGCGAACATGCTTCATCAACCAGCTCCCTAGCCCCACGAACCTGCAACTTCTTCCCTGTTCTAGTGCCAATCGGTTACAACACAAATCCTACCCTATTCCTAGTTGATTATTCGAGTCATCTAGGTGCTTACTAATGTGTAAAATGGCTACAACATCGATGAAAACCCTAAGGATTGTAACATATTATAAAACCTAATTTAAAGTGGTTATTTACCTTAGATCTTGTGGATAGAACCTCAAAATGCTTGTACTTCCGTGATCTACAGGAAGAAAGGATCGTAATGACACTAAATTTGATCGAATCCGACTTGAAACGAGTGAGATCTTCTAGAGAGAAGTTGAGAGAAAACTTTTTAGAGAGATAGAGTGTGAGAACGAAAATGTGAGCAAGAATGGGGGTCTTGGTGGTGGGTGGTGACATAAATGTTTCATTAAATGTGTTAAAATATATCCGGATGTTCGGTCTCGTTCGGTTTCGCGTAAAGTACCGGTTCGCGTAGCTTTCGCGACTAAACGACACGATTATAAAATTAGAAATCTTTTAATCATTTTAGGTTGTGACTCCTAATAAATTAACTAATATCTTCTTATTTAAAATTTAAAATATTAATTAACTGTTTAAATCGAAACGTACGGTTGTCGCGCGTATTCGTTTGAATCGTCACTCTTACGAACACGGCGATAACTATACTTTTCAATCCTGTTTTCTAATTATAGAACATCATTCAGAACGTTAAACTTTTAGATACATTCGTACAGATCGTCACCTATACGAATAACCCGTCGGTTTAGCATTCACATAACAATGTTCGTGTGTTTTGTTCTATAAGGCCTCACATACGTTTATATATATAATAAATCCTAACAATTAATCACATGATGATTCTGTGTTGCCAGATAATTATCTGACTCAAGAACCCTTGTTCTGAACTTGTTTCTGTTAAATGTTTCTGAATTTGTTCTATGATAACACAAAATGACAATGATAAATGATATGAATCTGAAACGTACTGAAATGTATATGATTCGTACCTGTTTTACTGTTCATGTACTGTAGAGATCACTAAGTTTGCATGCAAATTCGGACGAGATAAAACTCTGGTAAGCACCAGTGTCAAATAAAAAAGAAGCATGAAAGTTATGTAAGAGAAACGTACCAATGACCACATTCTGGTCTTGACGAGCAGCTAGAGCTCCCGATGCGAAAGCTCTTCCACGCGGTGCTTGAACTGTAACATCACTGTATTTCAGGTATTGTCTTTACACATGTATTTTATATTGATAGAACATGTATGATAATTTTGATGATTTGAATTGGATTGATGATATTATTATTGGTATACATTGATGAGAACATATGATTAATAAGCATAAACCATGGGGAAGTTTAGTTTGGAACACAACTAGACTGAACCATGATGTTTATTGCAATGGAATATATATGATATTGGGATGTTTTGATTGGTATTTGTCTAAGATTCTATCACCGAATTTAGGCAAGGGTATAGTCATGGTCTATCGAAGAGGTGGTGGGCTGGCGGCCGGATAAGTTGTGCCCGATTCCTACGTATGCCCTATACATAAGCTTTCTTCGGTTTATCATGAGTATGTCAGTGTTGAGGATTTGGTGAGGAGAATCTGAGGTTTTTTTTGGAATTGGTAAAGGTTATGGTTTGGTCACTAAATATAGCCAAGGACACATGGTCATGGTTTATCAAAATGGTGGTGGGACGGCGGCTGGATAGGTTGCGACCGACTCCTACGTATGCCCTATACATAAACTTATTTCGATCTATCATGGATGTGTTAGTGATATGATCTAGTGGGTATAAGGATTGGGAAATGGATAATGGATAAACATATTTTATTAAAATGATGAAAGTGATAATGAAAACATTTATGCGATGGTGAGGTCATGAATATAACTTATAATGCGAATGTTATTTCAGAAATGTTAGCCTAACAATGTATTCGCGTGGGTGACGATTCACACGAATGCAGTTATTAGGAATAAGATGCTGAGACGATATTCCATGAATCGTAAATCAAGTTGAAATACGATACGAACGTTGTATTTATAAAGGTGACGATCTTTATAAATGCGTACGTAAGTAGCGTGTTTCAACGAGATAACCAAATAATATTTACGATACTTATATTAATAAAAAGGACTTAAAACATTTACTAGGAATAAACACCTTAAAAGATTTTTAATAAAATCATTTATATTCAACGTTTTGTATTTAAAGTTGAAATACGTAAAAAAGAGCAAATAAAATTATTAACGCATAAATAAATGTAACCGAGCAAGCAAGATTGACCCGGACTCTAAAAAGGGTGAACATCTCTTTCTTCTTCATTTACACCCACACTTTCTCTCTCTAAAATTGAAAATTTGGAACTTTCTCTCACTAGAACTTCTCTCTAAGAGTTCTTCTTCATTTCTCAACCATTTTGGTTGATTCTTGTCCCAAACCGTTTGTATAATCGAGTAGATCATAAACCAACATGGATTTTGAGCTAAGGATCACGTTTTGAAGGTAGATTATGTGTTTTACTTTTTGATTTTTCACCATAATAAGTACCGGTTGTTGCCCCACCTTCCTAAACGATTTCAGCACCCTATATCCCTCAAATGTGTATGTTTCGAAAAATAGGGAGACATGAGGGACACTTGCAACTAGATTGATCAACCATGGCCGCTGGGAAAGGAGGCTCCCATTGACATTGATAGTGTCGATGGGGAGGAGACCTTCGAACTTAGCAGGGGTGTTGAAATCAGTTTCATCGACACTATTAGTTGAGAATGATAATGTCGACAGAAGGGAGTCTTCTAACTTGGCCAGCATGCATCGATATTGTCTCCATCGAAGAAGATAGTATCGACACTATCATCATCATGGAGACTAAAAGTCTCGACAGGCTCTTGTCGAATCTAACATTTTCGATGGCAACATCATCAAACTGAGTAGTTTCAACCGAAGTCCATCGATACTAACATGGATGTTGATCATCGATACTATTCTTCTTTGTTGCTATCGATACTAGCCATGCCTAGCACCGATAATATTTCATTGAATTAACTAGTAATCGAAGGAGACCCATATACATCATCAATAACAACTTGAACATCGTTTTGTATAAAAAGGAATGAACATGTATGGAATTGTGTATGCATGCACGTATAAATGTGTGTATGTGTAAGGTTGTCACCTTTTTAACATATATATATATGTGTATATATATGTGTGTGTATATATATGTGTATATATATAGGGTAAAGATCCTATAATAACCCTCTCTTATTGCATAACCCGAAATAACCCTGCAAGATGAACCCGAATCTTTGGTTTTTTTTTCAAAATCTTAGTTTTACATGTACAAAAATATGTTCTTTTATGTGTTTGAGCAAATTCTTTAATTAAGTAGTGGTTTTAAAACACATATGTAATTATATTAATTTTTCAGGATATGAAAATTCCCAAGACAAACAGAATCAATTTTAAGAGCAAAAGTGGAGTTGATTTCAACGACTGCAGATTAGAAATCATGGACTTGGCCACCAATACAAATGGAATTTCAAGTGATAACTTTTATCATTTACAAGAAGCTTTTCGACCCTTGAATGATTTGCAATGCAAATGGAATCTCAAGGTATTTGTGTAAATTGTTTTTTCTATGAAGCAAAATAACATATTTTTTCAAATCTTTTTTGGTTAATTTTTTGCAGGTTTAGGAGATGAATGGGTACAACACGGTTGAATGGGTCATGTTTATTACCAAAGCAGGTTCATATGAGATCAGATGCTAGATTAAACTGCTATATAGACGTGTTTCTTGAAGTTGGTGTACTACATAAAACATTGGATTGAGAACTTAATCTGAAGAAACTCTTGAAGAATGAACCACCCGTAAGCAAAATCTACCCTTAAGACTCAATATCATCAAATCTTTAAGCAATACAAGTCTGATTGCTGTTGTGTTATACTTTTGTTTTTTTTTTTTGCAGCTGCTATTATTATTGCGTGTGGTATGAGGTTTGTGTTCTGTTTATCCCTTGTCTCTAGCTGGGTCGTCTGAGGTTGTTTTACTAAGAACCAAAAAATTGAATAAGGTAGGTTTTGTACAAAGCAAATAGTGAAGGTGTCAGCTCAAACAGTGTCAGCAGCTGTATGTGCAATATGAAGAGCCCAGCCGACTTGTATGTGTTAGACTTGTAAATTAAGGATGGTCTACACATAATTTTAGATCAAGAAAATTATGGTTGATAAGCATTTTTACTAATAAAGTCTCACTTCTTTTACATATACATATACATGTGTGTGTAACTAATTTAAATTATAGCATCAACCTATGACATTTTCAGGATTAGGATTTCAATTTGACCAAAGAGTAAGAACGATGGGTTGTTGGCCTTTATGCTTTGTGGCTTTCGTTAAACTCGCTATATGTATATTGCTGAACCTTTATATGTTTCATGATAACTTAATTGGATTTTGAAGGGGTATGTTATCTATTTTGGCATTTTGAAGAAATTGCTCCGTAAATTGGCATTCCATGAAAAGTAAGTTTTTTTTTTCTTTTCAATTTTCTGTTTTGTGAACAAAATTCCTTATATTCCATCAATCATGTGTTGCATTTTAATTTTAGATCATCACAATAATTTTTCACATCTGCTAGCCCGGGTAAACGAACATGAACTAAGCTTCATTGTGTTGGTATGTTCACTTAAAAGATTAAATTTACTGATGGGTTGATGTATAATGGGCTAATTAGCATTAATAATAAGTAATAAAAAAAATGAATAATTTTAAATTAATATAAATAAATAAACATAAATGAACAAGCAACAATCAACATTGTTTTTTGAAGGCTTCTTAAGGAGCCCCAACTGTTACGCTGATCCACAAAAGCCTTTCTCTTTCCTAGCAGTTTCACCAAGCATTTAATCTTCATCAACTAAATTTCATTATTCTGTAGTAAATTACCTTATTTGGTTCACTAAAACGGATAACATCGAGGATGACATTCTTGCATTACAGCTTGGCTCATCTGCTTTTATTTTTAACATTGCTGTTGTGATTAGGCTCTTTATATACTATTTATTGAACTTTGTTGTTCTTGTTTTGACTGATGATCTTATAGCGTTAGATCTTTGTTGGGGCAACCCTTATATAAATTTGGATGCAAGGCCATTGATGTTGTAACAGTGTTGTTTTCTTGGTATTTGTTTGTAAATAGATGAAGTGGACATTACCTTCCAGTTGTGTGAATACAGGGTTAGAATTTATTTGTGGCATTTTCTCTATCTGTGATAATATTTTCATTGTTTTATTATGATTACTTGTGGGCATCGATTTAGGTGAGACCAATAGTGTTCAACATCTGAATCGGGTTGTTCAAACAACGTGTGTGGTTACAGGATTCAATATGGAGATGGTAATGGGACCTATGGTTGGATGAAGGGTCAATGAATGCTAATGAGCTTAGTAGCCGATCTCATTGGTGAGTCTTGATTTCTTGAACTTAAATTAAATTCTTGAGTGATTTTTGTTTTAATCTTATGATTGAGTATATTCGGGTTACATTTCAACTCCAAGATATTAGTTGGATAAGACAAAAAGATAGCTCAAATGTAAACAGGTTGATTCACCCATTTTGCCATGTTTTGGTGTTTATAAATGTTCTTGCAATTTACGTTATGTTTTTGGTGTTAGACAAGAGATATCAAGAAAGTGGGGGATAAAATTTAAGGTTTAGACATAAAGTTGAAAGAAAGAAAGAAAGAAAGAAAGATGAAAAACAAGATAGATACATGTTTTTCATCAACAACCATGGTTAGATCGAGATCAAGAGCATCATAAAATGATTCTTGTTCTTGCTATTGAATATTTAGCAAAATACAACATCAATTATATTTAAGGTATGTTAGTTTTTAATTCTTTAACCCTTACATTATTTATTTTTTGAAAAGTTCAATGTTATAGTTGACGAATTGGTAATGAGGAGCCGCCGCCGCATCGCGCGGGTTTCCTGCTAGTATATATACATATATATATGGGTGCATGTTAGCATGTCTTAGTTATTCTTGAAAAAGTAAAATCATCAACATTTATTTAAAAATTTATAAGTTTTAAAATTTATATGGTGATGGTTAATTTAAATAAAACATGCATAAATTTATGCATGCATGCATGTATAGATATATGTAAGGTTACCACATTTTCAACATATATATATATATGTGTGTGTGTGTGTGTGTATGTTAGTAAACTTTGGTTTCAAAATTAAGATCATCATTATTCACTTAAAACTAACAAGTTTTAAACTTATATTTTGGTGGCTACAACTATGGTAAATACATAAGGATTACATTGTAACATAGATAATCTCATGTAAATAAAGACACGTGTTAAACTAAAAGTTAAACACAACAAACATTACATGATGATAAGATACATATATTTATGAGAATGAAACATATGAAACACAGGTTGTTGAGTCACAGTTGATTTCACCTAACTGAGCGAGTGTTCTACAAATCTTGAACTATAAGATATCACTGTGAGTTCTCATAACCCCCTTTTAAATCTTTTGCTTTTAAACTTGGGGTGGAACATGTATACCAACACTACTATGATTTTGATATAACATGTGTGGAACCGGATTATTATTGAGATATTATTGTGGATGTAGAATATCATAACTCTTGTGAGTCATTGTTGATTGAGTTGACTTCGGCCCTCTGCGATGATTGAACTGTTGTTGATTGAGTTGACTTCGGTCCTCCACGGTGATTCCACTGTTGACTGAGTTGAGTGCGGTCCTCCGTAGTGTACAGTATTGTCACATATGCTTATTGGGAATATCGTTGATTGAGTTGACTGCTCCACAATGATTCCACCTACCGTTGATTGAGTTGACTGAGGTCCTCCGCGGTACATTATATTGAGATTATTATGGTGATTTATTGGTTGTTGATTTGATGTGATTGGTTACGATTGATTGAATGTATCTGAATGATTACTTGTGATTAATTGGATTATTTGACTTGGTGTGTTTGTTTGTGTGTATACAGATCAATATTATCTTACAGGTTCACACGTGTTATTCCTAAAACTTTTACAAATATTTTTGAAGAGTATAAAAACTTATGATTACTCACCAACTACTCTTGTAGTTGGCATTTCATTTTCTACATGTTTCAGGAAACGAGGAGAAGTAGGTACATGATGATAGCTCTGCAACTTTTGGACATCATCACTTAGGATCTCGGACTTAGCTAAATTAACTGGATCTTACAGGTTAGGGTTTAGTTAATTTAGCTACATCGTTTGTGTATTTGTTGAAATTGTATCATGCTGAACATGATTTTTGTGTAAACATTTTAATTAAATTAAATGATATGTGATGATACATTTAGATGCCCACGAGCTTATAAACAATATACACATCCCTCGTGGCATCTCGATGTTTTCGCCATCGGTCGGGGTGTTACATGAACTGCCGGTTGCATCCTTTTCGGGCAGTTCCTTGAATAGTGGCCAACATTGCCACAGTTATAGCATCCCCCATTGTTTTGGTTTGGATTGTTAGTGGAGGGAAAACTAAAGCATCATTGTTCACTGCTTGAGCAGGTGCCATCCTGCAATGCTGGACCCAATGTCCCTTTCTTACACATCCTGTGTAATGTTTGCAGGGAGTGTTAGCAGCATGATGATATTGGCATTTGGCACACAAAGGGAATGTGCCAGTATATGATTTCATGTTGAGGTTTTGTGGGGCTACAGCTACTTGGCTAAGTGGAGTGGCCATCGTGTACTCTTGATGACATTTGCTTTTCCTTGGGATGACGATTGGGTTTCTTGGACGATCCTTCTTTGGGTTTGCCAGTGCCAGCTTCCTTCTTCAGTGTTCCAGAAGCTACCATCACGCCAGTAAGTTTACCTGACAAGCTAATAGCTGACTCCAAAGTTATAGGGCTTGCTGCGATAACCAAGCTCTGAATGCAGGCCGGTAATCCGCCTACATATCTGTCAATCAACTTTTCCAAAGTTGACACCATTTCCATTGGTGATGTGTTTGTAGTTCGTTAATGTTCGTTTAGTCTCAGTGTTTCGCATAGTTTTCTCAAATAGAAAGTTGTGTACATAAGCATGTCATATTACATAGAGTTTCCAGACATGGCACGTATGCATAATATATATACATCCTTACAGGTCATGTTATGGCAATTGCACGTATGTTCATAAAACGAGTTGCTATTAATCGTAAGTTTCCTCAATTAGTAAGTATGCAATCAAAGGTCATCTATTAATGATCTAAGCATACTCGTTCTCTAAGTGATCTTGTTATCACATAACACATTGCCACAAGTTATCATTTAAGCACAAAAGTTCATTTCGAGCGAATAAAATTACTTAAATATAGAAAGTTTCTACATTTATCATGTTTTGAACCAATCAAGCATGCCAACACTTTTATAACATCATGATGTGACACTTACAATCATATTTCACCTTCTAACATGTCCCTATATCGTTTCGCACAGAAATCCCCAAATAAAGTTACTATTTTTAGTAAGTTACCATGCTTATCAAGCATCATGCCTATACACTCACATTATCATAATAAAGTACTTAAAATCATTTAACATCACAAAACATGCTCAATAGCTCCAATTTATAGAAATCCCCTATTTAAAGTTTCCTTAAATAGAAATATATGACAAAATCACCCATATCATCAATCATCAAGTTTAGCTAAACTAATGCATCAATAAGCTCAACAATAGTCATAAATCAACATCTAAACATACTAATCACATCCAATTCATCATCTAGCACCATCTCACAGCATAAAAGTTGCTATTTATAGACATAGTCATCTAACTTCACAATGTGACACCAAAACCCATTTTCATGGCAATCAATCGTTATAAATCAATCATTAAGAAACTCGATTGCAGATTTATAGGTGTATTACTTCGTGCATGTGTTGATTTTGGGGTTGCATGTGGTCATCTATGCTTGCATGTATGATTTGGGTGAGTTTTAGTGCAAATGATCATGTAAACTACCTCAATAGGACCTTAGATGATGAAATGGGGTTGAGGAGAGGGGTTAATCAGTCCTTGGAGATGCTTGTGATGGTCTTTCAACAGGTACAAAGTGGTGGTGGTGATTTAGTCGAAGTCCACCTCCTTGCTTCTAGCTCCAATGATCTTCAAAATGGTCTTGAGTCCCATTCTGGAGCCTTGGATTAGTATTTACAGAAAGTTTGTGGTCGTGTGTGTATTTTAGTCGAGAGAGATGAGTAGGAAGGGATAAAATGAGTAGGATTGGGTTTTTATGGAGTTTTAGTCTGCTGGAAGGCTTCACGTATCGCAAGGCGGATCGTGCATGGCCTTGGCGTACCGCCAAGGATTTCGGTATTCAAAAATCCCGCTTCTGCTTCGCATACCGCGTACCGTGAAGGATCCTTTTCACCAATTCTTTGATTTATTTAATTGATTTCGTTCGATTTCGATTCGTAACGTCTATTATAAAGATTTTAGTTCATGTTTAGCACATAAGCACATAGAGACAAATATGTTTGTTTGTTTATTGTTTGTTGTGACGATTGGTACCGGACCGTCCGGTAAATCCGTACGGTACCTGTACTTACACCTAATACTATGTGTGAATGCTATTTGATAAACAATATGTGATAACTATTCAGTGGGAACAATTAACAGTTGTATATATTTCGATGAGAATTTAAATATAATATACAACAACACATGTGAAGTAACAGTGTGAAAACAAATGACAAAAACACGTCGGTTGCGATCTAATATCCACATATTAGACGAATCAGATGGCCGAAAATTAAGTGAGAAAACAAGATGAATTAATTTATAACAGGGTGAAAACAGTTGGGTTTAGTTGAGTCCGTCTGTGAGAAAGTCCAATTCAAAACAACAACTCAGTATCGTTTACGGATAATAAACTGACAGTTTTTTGCATGGGTGACGATTCACACAAACATCTATGTGAGTTTATCGTTCTGAATGACAACTGAAAAATAGAAATCCCAATCAGAAAGTGAAACGTACGATCGTGTTCGTACATTTAGCGCTCTGTACGAAACACGCGCGTAAGTTATGTTTTCTGACGAAACAGCAAAAAAAAACGAATACGAACATTAAAATATAAAAATAAAATAAAAATAATATTTATTAGGAATTAAAACTTAAAAAGATTTAAGTTAATCTATTTTTATAAAACTATATGTAATTAACATTAGGTAACGAAACAACGCGAATTAACGCGAACGATCGAAACCAAACACGCGGGTAAACACCCGGGGTATAAAACCCCTTTCTCCTTCTCTTCTCCTTCATTTTCTGCAGAAAAGCTCTCTCTCTCTTACTCAAAAATTCGTCCTCTCTCTCTACTCTCTCTAGCTTCTCACACACTCCACCATAGCAAACGACCACCAAATTTCGCATTCTTGGTGTCTAAACGACCCTCTAAACGAGTAGAGCAAGGAAGTACAAAGGATCTAACCCAAAATGAGCTCATTCGGACGTAAATCTAGAGAGAAATTGCGGTTGGAAGTGGGTTTTCATCATCTTTGAGGTATGAGCTTGTAACCGGTTTTTATCCTTTCAAAACACTTAGATTCTGCACAAGAATGGGTTAGGAACATCATAAACATGTTAGTTCATTGTTTGGAAGGATAATTCACGGGTTCCCGCCTTTGGTTCTCCTTAATAACCTCAAGGGGGATCCGAAGGATAAGTCACATGTTCCCACTTTTGGTTCTTCTTTGAAGACCTAACTAGGGATCCTCAGTTTAGTTCAACAGGTTCCCACTTTTGGTTCTTCTATGATGACCTAACGGGGGATTCTCAGCTTAGTTTGACAGGTTCCCACTTTTGGTTCTTCTTTGAAGACCTAACGGGGGATCCTCAGCTTAGTTTGACAGGTTCCCACTTTTGGTTTCTTTGAAGACCTAACGGGGGATCCTCAGCTTAGTTCAACAGGTTCCCACTTTTGGTTCTTCTATGATAACCTAATGGGGGATCCTCTGGTTAATTCATGTATCCCCTTTTAGGTTCCTGTACAACACCTTATGGAGGATCCTAATCCCAGACAACAGGTGTCCCTTTTAGGTTCCTATACAACACCTTATGGGGGATCCTAATCCCAGACAACAGATTTCCCTTTTAGGTTCCTGTTATAACATCTGTGCCAGAATCGTTACCGGAACAGTAAGTTGCACAGTAACATGAACAGTAACTCAAGTACGAATTATGTAAACATGGTTGATGCAATGGGCACTTTATGCTAAACACAAACTATAATACTATGTTTCTGAAATTTTGATTTAAACCACATGGTTTAAACAGTCAGAAACACATCAGACAGCAATGAACATGTACACACAGGCTTGATTTGATATCATTAGGTACAAACGTATGTGAGGATAAACAGAACAAAACCATAACAGTTGTTGTTACAGAATGCTAAATCAACAAATTATTCGTATAGGTGACGATCTGTATGAATAAATCTGAGGGTTTAACAATCTGAAATGATGACTGAAAAGTAACAAAAAAAATCAGAAAGTGAAACGTATGATCGTGTTCGTACAGTAAGCGCTCTGTACGAAAACGCGCGTAAGTGACGTTTTCTGACGAAACGAAAACGAAAATGATACGAATGTCACACCCCCTGCGCTGCGTGCGGAATCCACGGCGCGGTGACGATCGATGGTTGAATCATGCGCAAGTATTGAATAAGAACAACCACAATGCATTACTAGATTTCATAGAGATTAGACCATTGTTTAGTTACAGACAATTTATCTATCTACCAAAAGAATGACAACTACAGATCCAAAATATAGTTTACAAAATAAGACTTCAAACAAGACAATTAAACAATCAGGATTTTAATGTGTTTCTAAATCCATCCTAGCATGTTTCTTCATCTTGTTCTATCTTTAAATGGTCCCCTTAGTTGTCCTTGAGAATGATCTAAACCTGATTACCTGAAACACGTGAAAAGTAACAGTCAACTACAAAAGTAGTTGGTGAGAACAATAGGTTTAACATTTGTAAATAATGAATCTGCATTGTAAGGCATATGTATAAAACAATGAATGAAAATACATGGATGGTTGCAACCCAAACTAACATCAAGTATGTATAATGTGTCCAAACAGTCATCAGACTGTTTGCTTGAAAACCAACATATAATCAAGTCCCAAACTACGTTTGGAGTCAGAAAATTAGTCAGCAAACGCATCAACACGAGCTGTCCTAACGAGTTTACTCAGAAGACAACTCCGTGTTGACGTAACCCGGTCAATATGACTTATGCTGGTAAACTAAATTAGCAGCAATTTCATATTACCGTAATGCAACCAATTATGCAATTAGCTTTTAAAACAAATTTAAAAGCTAATTCCAGCTTTGGCGTAACCAAATGTGTCCGCTTTCCTTTGTTGTGATCACCCAGTACTAACGCTATATGAATATGAATATGTAACTTGATGTATGTATAAGTTTGTTCACAACGATGAACACCATGTTTTTGAATACTATGACTTGCAACCATTGATTGAAATGCCTTATTTGATTATCATGATTTGAAAACCTTGCTTGAATACCATGAATTGAAAACCTTGCTTGAATACCATGAATTGAAAACCTTGCTTGAATACCATGAATTGAAATCCTTTCGTTGAATACCGAGAATAGAGTCCTTGTGTAATAACAAGGTTTAAAAATATCATTTTATTGAAAACACAAGATTTTAGTAAAAGAGCTTATAAAACTTACCTCTTAAAAGTATTTATCATTTATAAAACCATTTATGTAAAATTGGTGTAAAACAGTTTATTGTATTCTTTTATAAAACCTTTTAGTAGAAAGTGTTTAAAAGCTGATAAATCTTTTGAAAATAATTGAGAAATCCCTAGGATTTCTAAAGTGAACTTGTAACAGATGAACTGTAGCAAAAATCCTGTATATGAAATATGTTTGGCATAAAGATTGTTTGATCACGTGTTCTACCCCAAAACAGTTGAAAAACAGTAAAAGAGGGGCTAATGTTCTCACCTGTCTGCCGTAGACTCTAAACTATAACAAGTAGCAAGTAGCAAACAAGACTTCTATCTGGTTCCTATGTCAATGTAATCATACATAGAATAAAAGATTTATGATTGTATAAACTTTGATTCATTGATGGACTTGTTTTATCTTGAACTTGGTTAATTCTTGAACACTTGTTCTCATGCTTAAGAATGTTGTGTGAATTTGAATATCATTATTGAGTCCCTTTATTAATAATTGATTCATGAAAAAATGTATCATGTTTCTTTTATTCACAAACTTGTTATGCATAAAATAACATGTGTTTGTGAATTTTGATAAACCTTGTTAAACATGTAGTTTGAAGAGATGTTCGAATTGTTTTAAGTCTTTGGGATTATGAATTGATCTCTTAATTATGTTAAGTTATAAAGTTAACCCGAATAAGATCAATTCACAATTACCTTAAGTTGTGGGCCAAACATTTGGGCCTTGAGCCCATGAAACCATGGTGGGCATAATCCAAAGACCATGGGCCTCTTTGATTAGACTTGGGCCGAAAGATGATAGGGCCCTGGGCCGGTTTATTGGTTTGTTGGACCAAAACACTTGTTATCGGGCCAAACATGTATATGTAGGCCGAAAGTCCAAAAGAGGCTCAATGTTGGGTCACTATTGGGCCGAAATAACATGTAATGGGCTAAGTAAGTGGAGTTGGGCCGGAAACTGTTGCGGCTGAAAGAAACCCGATGGGTTCGGCTCCCATCGAGCGAACCTAAGTGGTTTAGTTGATTAAGGTTCGGTCAAAGTGTGATGCTACAGGTTCGGCTATATTGCATGGGTTCAGCAAATTGATCAACGAGTCATGCAATGTTCGGTTACATCCCAAGGGTTCAGCAAGCTCATGATGGTTCGGCTGTTTTAGTTAGGTTCGGCAAGGGGATGCTTCGTCAGTTGCATGAAGGTTCGCTGGCTACTGGAATGGTTCGTTCACATGGAAGCTTCGGCTGAGGTTCGGTGGGCTGAAAGGTTCGCTCGATCACGAAGGGTTCGCCACAAGAGGGAAGGTTCGTTGCATGGAAAGGTTCAGCCGAGGGATTCGCCACCCTTGGGTTGGTCCCTGCTCATTGTTCGCGGCCATGGTGTAGGTTCGCCTAATGAGGCTAACAGGCAGAGGGTTCGTTGGCATGACATAGGTTCGCGAGATCGTGCGTTCGTGGAGCTCAACTAAGGTTCGGCTGATGATCAACAACCCATGCAGGTTCGGCTAAGTGAGGATGAGGGTTCGGCTCCAGCTTGCAACACACGAACCTGTGTGTGCTCGTCATCCTCAACCGCTCGAACCTTCGGTTTGAAGTTTCCCATGGTGTTGTTGCATGAGTACAAGTCCTTGTGAAGGTTGAGGCTCGACTGAATTGGGGTGGGAACAGGCTAAACATCAAGTTCGAACAACATAACCAAAAACCCTATTTTTCGAGTTTTTCGAGCTCAAATACCTCGAGATTCCATGGGTAAAACTTCAGATCTGTGGTACTCCCTTGTAGAGAATGTCGAGAGCTTCGCGTAGGTTCAAGAATCATCCATTTTCATCAAGAAACGAAGGAGATATGAAGATTTTAGTGATGTTTTCTAGTGTGAGAAAGTGGAAACCGAAAATCTTAGAGAGAGGGTTTGGCTGCCATAAATGAGGGGAAAAGTCTTTTCCAAGGCTTTTATACTACGAGTGATATTAGGGTTCGTTTCGGTTGCTCGGTTTGCGTTTTCGGAACGTAACGCGCATTTTACGCGTTTTAGATAAAATAGTTATTATTCTCATCATTTTGATGAGTTTCAAAATTGTAAAAATGTAAAATAATTTATTTCACTTATTTTTACTTTTCGTTCGTTATTAGACAGTTAAACGACTAAGATTACGTGTATACCCGCAATCGCGTAAGTTTTTCGATCGTATTATTTATTTATTGCCGTTTACTCATAATTATAAGTTCAACATTCGTATCATTATGGATCGTCACCCATAACTATACTCAGTCTCACTTACGCATTACGATTTTGTTTGATTAATTTGCTTGTCATACTATTTGTCATAACACTACGCACTAACACTATCCCATTACACCGAACGCAGTATATGTATAGGGCATACCCCAGAGTCCAGCTACCTGCCTTATCTGACGCCATCCCACCAGTGTTTCGATATAATACGATATTGTTCTTGCCTAGCATATCGACTGTAAATTAATAATACATACTTGTTCCTAATCAAAGAATTCCTATAACACACAAACACAAATATGAACACTTGAATCACATTGACATACTGAATCAAATACATATTGTACTACCACTGTTTATGACTACCATGACTAAATGCAAAGATGTTACAGTCTCCCCTAGTTAAGGGAATGTCGTCCCTAAATTAACTAGCCGAAGGTAATATAAAAAGATGAGGGTACTTAAGCTTCATCTGGTCTTCACGTTCCCAGGTGAACTCAGCACCACGTTTGCCCTCCCATCGTACCTTTACGATCGGGATATGGCTACGTTTGAGTTTCTTGACTCCATGATCCATGATTTCGACCGGACGTTCTATGAATTGCATGTTGTTTTGAACTTGAATATCTTCCAGTGGAATCTGAACATCATGATCCGCCAAGCATTTCTTAAGATTCGATACATGAAACGTATCGTGAACATTGCTTAGCTCCACCGGAAGTTTGAGTTTGTAGGCTACGGGACCAATCCTTTCCAGGATCTCAAATGGTCCAACCTACCTTGGTGCAAGTTTCCCTTTCTTCCCAAATCGGACAACGCCTTTCTAGGGAGAAACTTTGAGTAAGACTCGGTCACCGACTTGAAACTCAAGCGGTTTCCAACGTCGATCGGCATAACTCTTTTGTCGATCCCTTGCGGCCTTAAGCCTTGATTGAATGATTTTGATATTGTCTGTTGTTTCTTGAATGAGTTCAGGTCCTACGACCTGTGAGTCACCAACCTCGGTCCAACAGACCGGTGATCGGCACTTCCTACCATATAAAGCTTCGAATGGTGCACACTGAATGCTTGTATGGTAGCTGTTGTTGTATGAAAACTCTATGAGTGGAAGATGAGTATCCCAACTCCCACCAAAGTCAATCACATAAGAACGAAGCATGTCTTCAAGTGTTTGGATAGTCCTTTCGCTTTGATCGTCGGTTTGGGGATGATACGCCGTGCTAAGATTAACACGAGTTCCCAAAGCCTTTTGCAATGATTGCCAAAAGCGAGAAGTGATACGACTATCACGATCAGAAATGATTGATGTTGGAGTACCATGACGAGCGATTATTTCGTTTATGTACAAAGTGGCTAACTTCTCCATTTTGTAATCCTCTCGGATTGGGAGAAAATGAGCAGATTTGGTGAGTCGATCAACGATCACCCAAATCGAATCGTAACCCCGCGGAGTTCTTGGCAACTTTGTTATGAAATCCATGGAAATTTGCTCCCATTTCCATTGAGGAATTTCAGGTTGCTGCAGAAGTCCCGATGGCTTTCGATGTTCTGCTTTGACTTTGGAACATGTTAGACATTTTCCCATATACAGTGCTATGTCTTTCTTCATTCCCGGCCACCAGTAAGATGTTTTCAAGTCTTGATACATCTTATCAGCTCCTGGATGAATAGAGTATCGCGACTTATGAGCCTCATCACAGATGAGTGTGTGCAATTCTTCTGACTTTGGAATCCACATGCGACCGTTGAAGTATAAAACCCCATCAGCTCTAGGTTCTAGTTTACCCTCAACTCCGCAGTCTAAATCTGTCTTCAGTTGATTGTCGATCACCACTTGTTGTTGTGCAATACGAATTAGATTTTTCAAATTTGGTTGTGTGTTGATCTCCATGGTTCTTACACGAATCGGTTTGACTGGTTCCTTGCGACTAAGAGCATCCGCCACCACATTGGCTTTACCCGGATGGTAACGAATCTCACAGTCGTAATCAGTTAGAAGCTCAACCCAACGCCGTTGTCTCATGTTGAGTTCTTTTTGATTAAGAATGTGTTGCAGGCTCTTGTGGTCCGTATAGATAACACATTTAGTACCATAAAGGTAGTGCCTCCATATCTTCAAAGCAAAGACCACCGCCCCTAACTCAAGGTCATGAGTAGTATAATTCTTCTCGTGAACCTTAAGCTGTCTTGAAGCATATGCAATTACCTTGTCCTGTTGCATAAGTACACAACCGAGTCCAAGGTTTGAAGCATCACAGTAGACAATGAAATCATCACTGCCTTCTGGAAGACTAAGGATAGGGGAGTGGCATAACTTCTATTTAAGAAGTTGGAATGCATCTTCTTGTTTCTGCCCCCATATAAAAACTTGACTTTTTTGAGTTAGAGTGGTAAGTGGCAAGGCGATCTTTGAAAAGTTCGCGATGAACCTTCTGTAGTAACCTGCCAGTCCCAGAAATGAACGAATCTCTGTGGGAGTAGATGGGGTAGTCCAGTTCTTGATTGCCTCAATCTTTGCTGGGTCTACATGAATCCCATCTTTGTTTATGACATGCCCTAAGAAGTGAACTTCCTTAGCCAAAATTCACATTTAGAGAATTTGGCGTACAGTTGTTCAGTTCTTAACAGCTCTAAGAATTTCCTCAAATGATCCTTATGTTCTTGCTCAGTCTTGGAATAAATCAGTATATCATAAATGAAGACGATAACTAACTGATCTAAATAAGGCCTGCAGACTCGATTCATCAGGTCCATGAACACTGCTGGTGCATTACTCAGTCCAAATGGCATAACCACGAACTCGTAGCGTCCATAACGAGTCCTAAATGCAGTCTTTGGTATATCCTCATCATTTACCCGAAGCTGGTGATACCCGGATCGTAGATCAATTTTTAGACAAGCAAGTCGCTCCCTGTAATTGATCAAACAGATCATCGATCCTAGGTAGAGGATATTTGTTCTTAACTGTCAACTTGTTTAACTCACGATAATCGATGCACATACGAAATGAACCATCCTTCTACTTGACAAAGAGAACCGGAGCTCCCCAAGGAGAGAAACTCGGTCTTATGAAACCTTTGTCTAGAAGCTCTTAGAGTTGACTAGAAAGTTCTTGCATCTCAGATGGGGCTAATCGATATGGTGATTTCACCGCTGGGTTTGCTCCCGGGATGAGATCGATTCTAAACTCCACTTGCCTGATCGGTGGTAGTACAGGCAAGTCTTCTGGGAATACATCCGGATAATCTCTGATGACCGGAACGTCTTCAACTGTTTTCTTTTCAGGTTTGCTTTCTACCACGTGAGCCAGGAATAATGCACAGTATCTCTTCTTCAGGTACTTCCTAGCCTTGATGCACGATACAATCTTCAATCCGCGGCAGGGTTTCTCGCCGTAAATTTGCATCATTTCGCCGGACGGTAGGGGAATTCGAATAAGTTTCTCCGAGCATACCATCTCGGCGTGGTTTTTAGATAATCAATCCATTCCTACTACGACTTCGAAGCTTCCGAGTGTCATAGGAATGAGATCGATAAGTAAAAGATGATCGTTCAATCTTAATTTACAATCACGAATTATTGAATTTACTAATATGGCTTACCATCTGCTACTTCTACGGTGTAAGGAGCATCAAGTACAGATGGTTGTTTATTAAACAAGGGAGCAGTATTAGTAGAGACAAAACTTTTATCAGCACCAGTGTCAAATATGATAGAAACGTAGTGATCATTAATGAGAAATGTACCCGTGATGACTGCTGGGTCCTCGCGTGCTTCGGAAGTTCCGATAACAAAGGCACGAGCAGTAGCAGTTGTAGCGGCTATGTTGAGTTTTGGGCACTGGTTTCTGAAGTGTCCTTCTGCTCCACAGTTGTAACAAGCCCTTCCACCAGTGGTAGTAGGATTACCGGTGGTAGTTGTAGCAGCAGCTAGATGAGCAGATCGACATGTTGCAGCCAAGTGTCCAAATCTTCCACACTTGAGGCATTTTCTGCATGGAATAGTGGGTAGGTGATGGTATTGGCATTTGGTGCAAAGTGGAAACGGACCAGTATACGGCTTTCTGGCCATTGCAGGTTGTGGCATAGCAGTAATGGGAGTGGCTTGAGTGGGTGTAGCTGCAGTTAAGGCTGCAGAGTTCTTGATCGTCTTTTGTTTTTGTTTCTTCTTTTTGGGGTGATTCTGATCAGATTTCTTGCCTTCATCTGTTTGTGGCCGTTTGTATCCCTCTCGAGTAAGTACGTCGGCCTTGACATACTCTTCAGTGAGAGTGGCGTAAAGATGAATTGCCGCTTCCAGAGTAGTGGGATTACTTCCCATAACAGTTCCCCTGATTACTTGGGGTAAGCCTTCAATGTACTTCTCTATCCTACGGGATAGAGGAGTAACTAGATGTGGCACCAGAATGCACAACTCATGAAAACGAGTTGTATATTTAGCGCTCTCGCCACTGTCCTAAACCAAATTCCACATTTCCACCTCAAGTTTCTTCAGTTCATGGCGTGGACAAAACTGTTCCACAAGTACCTTCTTGAAATCTTCCCACGGTAAGGCCAAAGCAACTTCCCGTCCTCTAGTGTTCTTCTCCGAATTCCACTAGGTGAGTGCGCTCTTATGTAAAGCGCTTGAAGCCATCTTGACCTTTAGGTTTTCTGGACATCCTGTGAAGTCTAGGATATCCTCAATGCTTTCCAGCCACTGTAGTAGGCCGGTAGCTCCTTCAGTCCGCACGTACTTAGGAGGCTTAGCATCATTAAACTGCTTGAAAGTGAAAGTAGCAGTTCCGGCGTTGTTGGCATTTGAGTTGTGTTGTGAATCACTGGTACTTCCCCGAAGATTCTGGGTGATATCAGTGACCATACCCGGAATGACATCCCTCATGTGTACAGCGATGGCCCGGGCAATTTTGTTAATCTCATCATCGTTGCCACTTGTTGAACCCCCTCCGTTAGGATCACGTCGAGGAGGCATTCTACGAATAGAAGCCACAAGTGGCTCAGTAATGAGAGAGAATACAATTGAATTTACATGATAAAGTTAGTAATATGTCCATACTACTAATATTATCATTCAATTGCAATATGAGCAAATACATGTTTAAGCAATTTAACTTATTAGCATACTTCTCATGTGAATTTGTACGATGTCTCATGATTTCACTCCACCAAACCTACACACTGACACTTTCCCAATATACCAAAGATAGCTTATATATAGGGCATACAACCTTGGCTCTGATACCAACCTATCACACCCCCTGCGCTGCGTGCGGAATCCACGGCACGGTGATGATCAATGGTTGAATCATGCGCAAGTATTGAATAAGAACAACCACAATGCATTACTAGATTTCATAGAGATTAGACCATTGTTTAGTTACAGACAATTTATCTATCTACCAAAAGAATGACAACTACAGACCCAAAATATAGTTTACAAAATAAGACTTCAAACAAGACAATTAAACAATCAGGATTTTAATGTGTTTCTAAATCCATCCTAGCATGTTTCCTCATCTTGTTCTATGTTAAAATGGTCCCCTTAGTTGTCCTTGAGAATGATCTAAACATAATTACCTGAAACACGAGAAAAGTAACTGTCAACTACAAAAGTAGTTGGTGAGAACAATAGGTTTAACATTTGTAAATAATGAATCTGCATTGTAAGGCATAAGTATAAAACAATGAATGAAAATACATGGATGGTTGCAACCCAAACTAACATCAAGTATGTATAATGTGTCCAAACAGTCATCAGACTGTTTGCTAGAAAACCAACATATAATCAAGTCCCAAACTACGTTTGGAGTCAGAAAATTAGTCAGCAAACGCATCAACACGAGCTGTACTAACGAGTTTACTCAGAAGACAACTCCGTGTTGACGTAACCCGGTCAATATGAGTTATGCTGGTAAACTAAATTAGCAGCAATTTCATATTACCGTAATGCAACCAATTATGCAATTAGCTTTTAAAACAAATTTAAAAGCTAATTCCAGCTTTGGCGAAACCAAATGTGTCCGCTTTCCCTTGTTGTGATCACCCAGTACTAACGCTATATGAATATGAATATGTAACTCGATGTATGTATAAGTTTGTTCACAACGATGAACACCATGTTTTTGAATACTATGACTTGAAACCATTGATTGAAATGCCTTATTTGATTATCATGATTTGAAAACCTTGCTTGAATACCATGAATTGAAAACCTTGCTTGAATACCATGAATTGAAAACCTTGCTTGAATACCATGTATTGAAATCCTTTGGTTGAATACCGAGAATAGAGTCCTTGTGTAATAACAAGGTTTAAAAATATCATTTTATTGAAAACACAAGATTTTAGTAAAAGAGTTTATAAAACTTATTTCTTAAAATTATTTATCATTTATAAAACAATTTATGTAAAATTGGTGTAAAACAGTTTATTATATCCTTTTATAAAACCTTTTAGTAGAAAGTGTTTAACAGCTGATAAATCTTTTGAAAATAATTGAGAAATCCCTAGGATTTCTAAAGTGAACTTGTAACAGATGAACTGTAGCATAAATCCTGTATGTGAAATATGTTTGGCATAAAGATTGTTTGATCACGTGTTCCACCCCAAAACAGTTGAAAAACAGTAAAAGAGGGGCTAATGTTCTCACCTGTCTGCCGTAGACTATGAACTATAACAAGTAGCAAGTAGCAAACAAGACTTCTATCTGGTTCCTATGTCAATGTAATCATACATAGAATATAAGATTTATGATTGTATAGACTTTGATTCATTGATGGACTTGTTTTATCTTGAGCTTGATTAACTCTTGAATACTTGTTCTCATGCTTAAGAATGTTGTGTGAATTTGAATATCATGATTGAGTCCCTTGATTAATAATTGATTCATTAAAAAATGTATCATGTTTCTTTTATGCACAAACTTGTTATGCATAAAGTAACATGTGTTTGTGAATTTTGATAAACCTTGTTAAACATGTAGTTTGAAGAGATGTTCGAATTGTTTTAAGTCTTTGGGATTATGAATTGATCTCTTAATTATGTTAAGTTATAAACTTAACCCGAATAAGATCAATTCACAATTACCTTAAGTTGTGGGCCAAACATTTGGGCCTTGAGCCCATGAAACCATGGTGGGCATAATCCAAAGATCATGGGCCTCTTAGATTACACTTGGGCCGAAAGATGATTGGGCCCTGGGCCGGTTTATTGGTTTGTTGGACCAAAACACCTGTTATTGGGCCAAACATGTATATGTAGGCCGAAAGTCCAAAAGAGGCTCAATGTTGGGTCACTATTGGGCCGAAATAACATGCAATGGGCTAAGCAAGTGGAGTTGGGCCGAAAACTGTTGCGGCTGAAAGAAACCCGATGGGTTCGGCTCCCATCCAGCGAACCTAAGTGGTTTTGTTGATTAAGGTTCGGTCAAAGTGTGATGCTACAGGTTCGGCTATATTGCATGGGTTCGGAAAATTGATCAACGAGTCATGCAAGGTTCGGTTACATCCCAAGGGTTCCGCAAGCTCATGATGGTTCGGCTATTTCAGTTAGGTTCGGCAAGGGGATGGTTCGTCGGTTGCATGAAGGTTCGCTGGCTACTAGAATGGTTCGTTCATATGGAAGCTTTGGCTGAGGTTCGGTGGGCTGAAAGGTTCGCTCGATCACGAAGGGTTCGCCACAAGAGGGAAGGTTCGTTGCATGGAAAGGTTCGGCCGAGGGATTCGCCACCCTTGGGTTCGTCCCTGCTCATGGTTCGCGGCCATGGTGTAGGTTCGCCTAATGAGGCTAACAGACAAGGGTTCGTTGGCATGACATAGGTTCGCGAGATCGTGCGTTCGTGGAGCTCAACTAAGGTTCGGCTGATGATTAACAACCCATGCAGGTTCGGCTAAGTGAGGATGAGGGTTCGGCTCCAGCTTGCAACACACGAACCTGTGTGTGCTCGTCATCCTCAACCGCTCGAACCTTCGGTTTGAAGTTTCCCATGGTGTTGTTGCATGAGTACAAGTCCTCGTGAAGGTTGAGGCTCGACTGAATTGGGTTGGGAACCGGCTAAACATCAAGTTCGAACAACATAACCAAAATCCCTATTTTTTGAGTTTTTCAAGCTCAAATACCTCGAGATTCCGTGGGTAAAACTTCAGATCTGTGGTACTCCCTTGTAGAGAATGTCGAGAGCTTCGCGTAGGTTCAAGAATCATCCATTTTCATCAAGAAACGAAGGAGATATGAAGATTTTAGTGATGTTTTCTAGTGTGAGAAAATGGAAACCGAAAATCTTAGAGAGAGAGGGTTTGGCTGCCAAAAATGAGGGGAAAAGCCTTTTTCAAGGTTTTTATACTACGAGTGATATTAGGGTTCGTTTTGGTTGCTCGGTTTGCGTTTTCGGAACGTAACGCGCGTTTTACGCGTTTTAGATAAAATAGTTATTATTCTCATAATTTTGATGAGTTTCAAAATTGTAAAAATGTAAAATAATTTATTGCACTTATTTTTACTTTTCGTTCATTATCAGACCGTTAAACGACTAAGATTACGTGTATACCCGCAATCGCGTACGTTTTTCGATCGTATTATTTATTTATTGCCATTTACTCGTAATTATAAGTTCAACATTCGTATCCTTATGGATCATCACCCATAAATATGCTCAGTCTCGCTTACGCATTACGATTTTGTTTGATTAATTTGCTTGTCATAGTATTTGTCATAACACTACGCACTAACACTATCCCATTACACCGAACGCAGTATATGTATAGGGCATACCCCAGAGTCCAGCTACCTGCCTTATCTGACGCCATCCCACCACTGTTTCGATATAATACGATACTGTTCTTGCCTAGCATATCGACTGTAAATAAATAATACATACTTGTTCCTAATCAAAGAATTCCTATAACACACAAACACAAATATGAACACTTGAATCACATTGACATACTGAATCAAATACATATTGTACTACCATTGTTTATGACTTCCATGACTAAATGCAAAGATGTTACAACGAACGATAATAAATTTAAAGAAATATAATGTTTCCTGTTTTACAATTTTGAAACTCATCAGAAATAAATTAAAAAGGAAACTATTTTCAAATAAAATACGTAAATGCGCGAAAGAATTAACGTAACGCGTAAAAATAATATATTTAGATAAATAATTCCACAAAATGATATTTAAAATACTTATTATAAATAAATACCTCCCAGACATTTAAAATAAACTCTTTTTATTTAAATTATTAAAAACGCGCGCGTTACGATCCGGAAACGCAACGGAGACGAAAACCGAACAACCGAAACGAACCCGAATACCCTCGGGGTATTTAAGCAACAAATGTTGGCATTTAATTCGTTTTCAAGATCTCTCTCTCTCTAAACACTCTCTCCTGTTCATCTCTCTCTCTAAAGTTCATCACCTTCAAACTACCATAACTCCTTCAATATTTAACGAAATCGCGTGTTTTTGGTGTCCACGCGAAGCTCTTGACTCCTCTACAAGGAAGTACAACCGATCTGGAGTTCTACCAAGCCGATTTTGAGGTATGAAGCCTTGAAACTCAAGAATATTAGGGTTTTCGTTACCTTGGATTGACACACACATAACCGGTCCAAACCCTTGTACCTCGCGTGTTCTACATATATGAGAACTAGTTGTTTTTCATAACCCTAGCAAGAAAACCTATCTGGAACAGTCCCAGACGCGATGAAGAGGATCAGATCGAACCAGGGTTCGCTTAACTATGGCCGAACCTTGTAGCCATACACCGGACGAACCTTTTAGTTGAGTAGCAGCCGAACATATTATCCCCAACGAACCCTGATGGCACGACGAACCTCCTAGCCGAACCCCTACATGTCACCGAACCTTGCCGCCTCTGCCGAACCCTTCATGATCCACGAACCATCTGCGAACCATGCATGAATGCCGACGAGCCAGCCACCTGCGAACCTAGGGTGTTATCGAACCTATATAGGCATGAAAGTCTAGCCGAACCCAGACATGGCTTGCGAACCCTCCCTGGCGAACCTAACCTCTGAACCCAAAAAGGTTCGCCGCCTTGATGGCCGAACCAGGTTCATTCGCTGTGTCCAAGTGATTGCCACATAACCGACCTCCTATAAGTAGTTGGGCCGTTATCTAGGTAAAATGTATTTGGTTCAATTGACTAGGCCCAAGATATGCCAATTAGTCTCGGCCCAACTCCTTTTTACGATCCTTTAGTTCGGTTCAAACATGGTGTGCATGAGGCCCACAATTAATCTCAACCCGAACACACAAACATGACCCAATCCCTTAGTTGTTCTAAGCCCATGATTATGAATTGGTTTAAATTGACCGGCAGATCTTTCGGTTTAATAGAAGGCTTGGTCATAGTAGTCCAATCTATACAAACATTCGGCCCAATAAATTGGCCCAACCCATGTTTCGGCCCATATGCACATGCATGACCCACGGGAACCGTGAGGCCCATGAAATTGTGGAAACTCAAGACTCAAACCCCATGCGGCCCACGTGCCTAACCATTGGTCTAAGGCCTTGGTTGGGCCCAAACCCAAAGCATTCGGCCCAAGGACCACATACAATTAGATCCACATGATTTAATAGGAGAAATAAATGTTGGAAACTATAGGAGAACAAATGAAACATGAAATTTATAACATTATGTACTAAACATTGACTCGAAATAACTAAGTGTTAGTAAAATCTATGAACATTGAACTAAGGCCGAATGATTTCCGAGACTCATGTGTATTAGCCAACTTAAAGGCTAACACACCTACACGCACACGAAATCAACTATAACTTAGGCTTATAAGTTACAAACGACGTGAAATTAATACAGGATCGTGACAACTATTACAAGTACAACACAGAGCGCGTGCATTCTTGTTTAACTTAGTCAACCACTTCAAACACAAGGTGAGCTCATTGTCCCTTTTCAAACATATTTGTTTTACCTCAGGACTGAGAAGCATGTTATACATTTTAAACAGATATTGAAATGTTTTAAATAAATACTTTTATACTCATTCGTGATGCTTAAACTTTATGCTTGACACTTATGACATAAACTTGAAAACTTAAACTTTATGCTTGACGCTTGTGACATAAACTTGAAAACTTAAACTTTATGCTTGATACTTACGCTATGAAACTTTATGTCAAAACTATACGTTTAATGTGGATATTATAAACTTTATGCTTAAACTACATACCCGATGCTAAGGCTTTGAAAACACTTATACTAAATGCTAATACTTGATGCACTTGTTTCGAAAACTAAAAACTATAGATGCTTATTCTAAATACTAATACTTTATGTAATCACTTTTAAAAGATATGATTTTACACTTTTAAAACTAGATGATAATTTGTTTTACATTTACCCTTATTTGTTTAAACTTAAACTTATAAATTTAAGCTTAGAAAGACATAATATACTTGGAATGCTTGAAACACGTGAATGCTTGATATACTTGATATGCTTGGAAAAGGTGAATGCTTGATATGCTTGGAAGACTTAAAACATTTGGATGCTTGATATACTTGGAATGCTTGAAAACACATAAATACTTGATATACTTGGAATGCTTGAAAACATATGAATACTTGATATACTTGGAATGCTCAGACAATAGACTGATTGACCTCCGAGTCTTGACATTGGTCAAGCCATACTAGTCGTCAGTGAAACTATGTGAATGCTTTAAACTTGTATGCTTAAGCTATAGGACATCGTAAGACAGACTGATTGACCGCCGAGTCTTGACATTGGTTAAGCCACACTAGTCATCAGTGTTCTTCTTTGTCGGACATCGTAAGACCGACTGTTGACCGCCGATTCTTGACATTGGTCAAGCCACACTAGTCATCAGTGCTCTTCTTTGTCGGAGTCGTGTAAGACAGACTGATTGGCCGCCGAGTCTTGACAGTGCTCAACCCATACTAGTCATTCAGTGTTCTTCTTGATTCTTCCATGGTTATGACAAGTGACTTGAATGATTTGAGTTGTTCTAATTGACTTTGTGTCAGCTTGAGGGTTCTCTATCATAACACTTCATGAGATATACTTAGGACCGTTATGGATGGATGCTGAACTCCTTAGGGTGCTCAGCTGTCCGTAATGGTGCCTCATAAACTTGAAACTCAGATGCTACTTTGTGCGTGTTGATGGGTAGGTAAGACGCTAATTATCATTAACAGCAATGTCCTATGCGACTTAGTATGTGGTGGGACAGCGTCTAGGCGGGTCGTAGGCTCGACTCAGGGGTATGCCCTATATATAAGCATACCGAGTTGGATGATACAGGTGGTGTTAATGAGATTAAGGTTGTTGCCTAGGGTATTGTGAATGCTATTGGGTAGATATCATAAACTTATAAACAGGATAAAATGAAACTATGAGGAAATTGAATGGTAGGTAAGACGCTTAATTATCATTAACAACAATGTCCTATGTGACTTAGTATGTGGTGGGACAATGTCTGGGTGGGTCGTAGGCTCGACTTAGGGGTATGCCCTATATATAAGCATACCGAGTTGGATGATACAGGTGGTGTTAATGAGATTAAGGTTGTTGCCAAGGGGATTGTGAATGCTATTGGGTAGATATCATAAACTTATAAACAGGATAAAATGAAACTATTAGGAAATTGAATGGTAGGTAAGATGCTTAATTATCCTTAACAACAATTTCCTATGTGACTTAGTATGTGGTGGGACAGCGTCTGGGCGGGTCGTAGGCTCGACTCAGGTGTATGCCCTATATATAAGCATACCGAGTTGGATGATACAAGTGTTGTTAATGAGGTTAAGGTTTTACCGAGAAGGTTTGCAAAACTATTTTTCAAATACTAAAACTATATGAACTCACCAACCATTGTGTTGACTTTGTTTTTCTTACATGCTTTCTTAGGTGATGTACAGGAATAGACTCAGGCTTTCAGGACTGCATACTAGGATGCTCAGATAGAAGACCTAGTAGACTTTTGGAAAGCACAACTTTTGTTATCAATACGAGTCACTTTTGATATCTTGTGCAGATACAAGATAGATACACTTGATTCTTTTGATAGGTTTACTTAGTTAAATTACTAAACATTGATATTGTGATTTAACTTTGTAATCCTAGTTTAAAGCTATTGTGTTTTAGTTATTCTTAACATTGATGCTATGTAAACAATCTGATCATCACAATTATCACTCACGATATCGCGCTCCAAGAACCTTCCGCCCGACGGGGACTTCAATCCAACCCCGCCGGCTCGGGGTGTGACACCTGTACAACACCTTATGGGGGATCCTAATCCCAGACAACAGGTTTCCCTTTTAGGTTCCTGTATAACACCTTATGGGGGATCCTAATCCCAGACAACATGTTTCTTTTTTTGGTTCCTTTACAACACCTTAGGCGATCCTAATCTCAGACAACATGTTTCCCTTTTAGGTTACTATACGACACCTTATGGGGGAACCTAATGTTAATTCACGAGTTCTCTCTTTTGGTTCTTGTACGATACCTATTAGGGGGGAACTTCCTTAAACCCAATTTTGAGCTTCTATGTTAGCCTTCATTTATGTTGGGTTAAGGTTTATTAGAGATAACATCATAAAACTAACTAGTTACAAACCTAGTAACTCGCTAGAGTGATCTTTGGGACAGTTAGTCAATACGCATAATTCTCATCTTAACTCTTAAACGCATACTAATGCTAGTAATGTGAACACAAACAAATCAAACACAGGTTGAATTCAACGTCATTGCAACAACAGTGAGCGTGTGCATTCCTTGAGTCCTAGTCAACCATTACAACACAGGTGAGTTCATATGCCCCTTTTCTAATCTTTTGATTTTAAATGCGCAGCTGAGAAACATGCTAAACTCTTTTATTCATTTAAAAGCTTTAGTACATTATTTCAATTATCATGCTTTCTAGATAATAATGATTTAATATTTATTATCATATCATTATCAATAAGTGTGTTTATGTGTGAAATGACATGTAGAATGGAACAAGCAAGATATCATGATAACATAATTTCATGATTTCATCAAATCAATTGAATGACACAATCTATTTAACTAGATTTCATATCATTGGGTTATAACACTAGGAGGACAACGAGATATCACTGAGAAAATTACTAGAGATATCAAGAATGAGATGAATGAAAGTAAAATTTCATGATGACATCATTCACCACATTTACTAACACAGAATAATAAGACAAGCTCTTACAACACGTGTTAAAGTCATTGAGAACACATAACATAGAGATAACAGTTGAGACAATTATTTGTGACATCTAGGATGATATCATGATAACATATCTTCATGATGTCATTCCCAAATACGCTAACATTGTTTAATAAGACAAGATCTTATAAAACAATGTTAAGAACTAATGATCATACATTGTGTTCATTTCAAATGAGACCATATCCTTGGGATAGGACGACAGAAGCCTAATAACAGGGAACATAAGACACTATGTAAATTTTATCCTATAACTTTAAGTGTGTATGCCAATTATAATAACATTATGACAGTAGGGTTAGTTCTTAATTTTAGTTGCCATAGTATTGGTTAATCTAATGGGATCATACTGGCACTAGAGGTGCTATCATTCAAATTAATGATAGAGAAAAATGGTTTAGGAATACATGCATATCGCACCCTAATAGATATTATGGAGAGGATATCTACAGACCCTAATAGATATTATGGAGAGGATATCTACAGACCGGGCTACTCCGTAAGGAATGGCTTAATAGAGACAATTATGTCCCTATCTCATAGGTATCGATGGGGGATATCTACAGACCGTGCTACTCCATAAGGAATGGCTTAACAGAGACAATTATGTCTCTATCTCATAGGTATTGTTGGGGGATAACTACAGACCAGGCTACTCCATAAGGAATGGCTTAACAGAGACAATTATGTCTCTATCTCATAGGTATCGATGGGGGATATCTACAGACCGGGCTACTCTGTAAGGAATGGCTTAACAGAGACAATTATGTCTCTATCTCATAGGTATCGTTGGGGGATATCTACAGACCGGGCTACTCCGTAAATAATGGCTTAACAGAGACAATTATGTCTCTATTCTAAATATTGGGGAAAATCAAATTGGGGATCTATGTGTGAGATGAAATGGGTATCTATATATACAATAGAGGTGGCATGGAGTTCTGTCAAGTGTGTGGTGGGATGTCGGCGGGGGCTTGTCCCCTACTTATGCCCTATATATAAACATGCTTGACTGGAAAATATCCTATCTGTAGGGGTATCTATAGAGAGGACATTTGGATGTGATAAAGTAAATCAATTTAAAACCAAACTAGTGTGAAATATCTCGAATTGGGAATATCAGATTTCAATCATTTTCATTTACTAAAACTTATGAACTCACCAACCTAGTGTTGACTCTTTGTTTTAAATGCAAGTTTTCTCAGGTGATGAACAAATTTAGTAATCAAGCATCAGGACTTAAGCTAGTGGACTTTTAGAAGACCTAGTTTCATTTTGTGTCTTGCTTTTTTTTTGAAATGACAAAACTTTTAATCATCTTTTGCAAATCTTGGACAGAGACTAGATAACTACTTTATGATTCACTTTGGTAGATTACTTAGTTAAATTACGAACATGACAATGTAATTTAACTTTGTAATTTTATATCTATATCATTTAGCATTTCTCATTTTATATCATGTGCCATGAAAACAATCTGGTCATTTCGATTATCACACGATATCACGCCTCGAGAACCTTCCACCCGACAGGTAAGTCGATCCAGCCCGCCGGCTCGGGGTGTGACAGATTGGTATCAGAGCCATGGTTATAGAGAAATATAGGTCATGTACTTAAACGGTATGGCCTAGACTATAACCTAGGGACCCTTCATGTAGAGAACATATGACTTAGGATTTAATTGCATGTGTCTTCTGCATTCGATCACTGCATTAACCTATATTCTTTCTGTGGTGATCAGAATGCCGCCAAGAAGACCACCACCTCTTTTGCCACCACCACTGCAGTCACCTCCACACTCACCACCACCATCACCACCTCCACCACCTCCTCCTCCTCCTCCTCCGCATACCCCACCTCATCAGCCACCACCCAACTATGTGTTGGATCCTGCTACCATCGCACTGGCCACTTTATTGACTAGTCAACTGAGGGAAGTGACTCCCGACATGATGAACATGATCAACAGTAACAACAGCAACACCGGTCACTCAGTGGAAACATAAGGAATCAAGCAGATTACCACTACAAGAGCTTTGGGGGATGCAAACCACCTAGTTTCAGTGGAAATGAAGGTGTTGTGGGCTTGATCCAGTGGATCGAGAAAATGGAGACTACCTTAGACATTAGTGGATGTCCTGACCAACATCGAGTGAGGTATGCTGCAGGATCGTTTCAAAAACGAGCACTAACCTGGTGGAATGCCTAGATTCAAACCAGAGGAAGGGATGAGGCATTGGCTATGCCTTGGGAGGATTTCAAAATCTTGTTGAGGGGCAAGTTTTGCACGAGGAATGAACTGAAGAAGGTAGAAACAGAACTGTTGAACCATGTAATGGTGGGGGCTGAACATCTGGGTTACACCACCAGATTTCATGAACTGGCAGCCTTGGCACCTGATATTATGCCAACACTAGAGAAAAGGATTGAACGGTATGTTGGTGGACTACCGTCTTGTATTCAAGGACATGTGATTGTTGCCCACCCAACCACACTAGAGATGGCTGTCACACTGTCAGCTACGCTGACTGATGTGATTATTGCCTCTGGTGCACTAAAGAAAGACTCTGGAACATACCTAGGAAGAACTATCAAAAAGCCAAGTCAACACCCAGCCAAGAAGCAAAAGGTCGCTAAGAATTTCGCGACGACCACTACTACCAAACAAGCTGTGCCTACACAACCACAACTGAACCACCATCCATATTCGGGCACAGCACCATTCTGTGATAAGTGTAAGTACCATCATCAGCCAGACACAGGGTGCAGACAGTGCACTTATTGTGGAAAGATGGGGCATTGGGCGAAATTCTGCAAGACCCAAGCAACTCAGCACAGGGTTAATCAAGCAGTGGCACAGACCACTGTACAAAATGGTCGTAGTTCCTGCTACAGCTGCGGGGAACCAGGACATTATGCGAGGAACTGTCCAAAGAGGGTGCTACCGAGAGGACAAGCACCGAGGGGATGAGTATTCATGCTAGGGGCGACAGCTGCACAACAGAACACTGGCACCAACACTGGTATGTTTTCAGTTATAATATTTGCAATTGTATTATTTAATACTAGCATAGATTATAGTCTGCGTCTTTAAAGTTAAGTCTTATAACTTACTCACATTGAGGCAACTCTAGAATACCTTCTTACACTATTTTAGTAGTAGGAGGTAAACAACTAATGGGGTGAATAACATGAACATACTGTTCACTAACCTTTAGTGAACAACCATGCACCGTCGACTTAAAATCGGTGGAGATGGGAAGTGTTAATACCATTTCCGGAATGGATGCTTTGCCCCAAAAGGGTCAAGACCATCTGTTCTGACAAAACTTTTCAAATACCATTACAGTGAACTATAGAGAAGTGTTCATAAATCTCATTAATCGTGTGCGAAAACTCACGATTCAATTCGTAAATGTTGTCTTCCTAGAAAATATGCGGATCCCTCTAAAAAATGGGAGATGAAAGATTTCTCCTGTTGAGATATGACTGATGAGTATAAAAGTCATAGCAAACACTAAGAACTCTGAAGTTGTTGGAACAACACAAGATATCACATCAGAAGTGTACATGAATAGCTATGGATTTTAAATGCCAGGCTACCTCGCACTTCCAGCAGATCTGATGTTACTGGGTCACCATAAACAGTGGAATCAGGTCTGTCCATCTCTTAACTATACACGTAGCCTAGGATCATTGAGGAGAGCTAAGTACACAGAAACTACACCTTCTCGAGGAACCTCGAACATTACGGATCGTACAGTCGAAAGACTAAAACGTACAACTCCGAGTTAATCTGGGAGTGAGAGGAACACACGAGGCTAATACATCTCCACCTGTATATAGAAAGAGTAGTACCCGACAATGATGCTTAAATTTTGGGACAAAATTTCTTTAACAAGGGGAGACTGTGACAATTGGAACCGGACCGTCTGGTAAATCCATACGGTACGTGTACTTACACCTAAAACTATGTGTGAATGCTATGTGATAACTATTCAATGGGAACAATTAACAGTTGTATATATTTCGATGAGAATTGAAATATAATATACAACAACACATGTGAAGTAACAAGGTGAAAACAAATGACAAAAACACGTCGGTTGCGATCTAAAATCCACAGATAACAGGAATTAGATGCCCGACAATTCAGTGAGAAAACAAGATCAATTAATTTATTACAGGGTGAAAACAGTTGGGTTTAGTTGGTCCGTCTGTGAGAAAGTCCAATTCAAAACAACAACTCAGTATCGTTTAAGGATAATAAACTGGCAATGTGTTTGCGTGGGTGACAATTCACACAAACATATCTATGAGTTTATTGTTCTGAACGAAAGCTGAAAAATAGAAAACCCAATCAGAAAGTGAAACGTACGATCGTGTTCGTATATTTAGCGCTCTGTACGAAACACGTGCGTAAGTTATGTTTTCTGACGAAACAGCAAAAATAAACGATTACGAACATTAAAATATAAAAATAAAATAAAAATAATATTTATTAGGAATTAAAAATTAAAAAGATTTAAGTTAATCTATTTTAATAAAACTATATGTAATTAACGTTAGGTAAGAAAACAACGCGAATTAACGCGAACGATCGAAACCGAACACGCGGGTAAACACCCGGGGTATAAAACCCCTTTCTCCTTCTCTTCTCCTTCATTTTCTGCATAAAAGCTCTCTCTCTCTCTCTCTCTCACTCAAAAATTCGTCCTCTCTCTCTACTCTCTCTAGCTTCTCACACACTCCACCATAGCAAACGACCACCAAATTTCGCATTCTTGGTGTCTAAACGACCCTCTCAACGAGTAGAATAAGGAAGTACAAAGGATCTAACCCAAAACGAGCTCATTCAGACGTAAATCTAGAGAGAAGTTGCGGTTGGAAGTGGGTTTTCATCATCTTTGAGATATGAACCTGTAACCGGTTTTTATCCTTTCAAAACACTTAGATTATGCACAAGAATGGGTTAGGAACATCATAAACATGTTAGTTCATTGTTTGGAAGGATAATTCACGGGTTCCCGCCTTTGGTTCTCCTTAATAACCTCAAGGGGGATCCAAAGGATAAGCCACATGTTCCCTTTTTTGGTTCTTCTTTAAAGACCTAACAGGGAATCCTTAGTTTAGTTCAACAGGTTCGCACTTTTGGTTCTTCTATGATGACCTAATGGGAGATTCTCAGCTTAGTTCGACAGGTTCCCACTTTTGGTTCTTCTTTGAAGATCTAACGGGGGATCCTCAGCTTAGTTCGACGGGTTCCCACTTTTGGTTTTCTTTGAAGAACTAACGGAGGATCCACGACTTAGTTCAACAGGTTCCCACTTTTGGTTCTTCTATGATGACCTAATAGGGGATCCTCAGGTTAATTCATGCATCCCCTTTTTGGTTCCTGTACAACACCTTATGGGGGATCCTAATCCCAGACAGCAGGTTTCCCTTTTAGGTTCCTATACGACACCTTATAGGGGATCCTAATGTTAATTCATGAGTTCTCTCTTTTGGTTCTTGTACGATACCTATTAGGGGGAACCTCCTTAAACCCAACTTTGAGCTTCTATGTTAGCCTTCATTTATGTTGGGTTAAGGTTTATCCGAGATAACATCATAAACTAACTAGTTACAAACCTAGTAACTCGCTAGAGTGATCTTTGGGACAATTAGTCGATACGCACAATTCTTATCATAACTCTTAAACGCATACTAATGCTAGTAATGTGAACACAAACAATTCAAACACAGGTTGTGTCACACCCCGAGCCGGCGGGGTAGGATCGGAGTCCCCGTCGGGCGGAAGGTTCCCGGGGCGCGATATCGGGAGTGATAATCAGAAGTGATCAGATTGTTTACATTGCACATGATATAAATGAGAAATGCTAAATAAAATAGAATTACAAAGTTAAATTACATCCGTATTGTAAACATCATAAAATAACTATCTTGTATTTACACAAAATATACAAAATAATTTGTATAATGATGTCTTCAAAAGTATGCAGGTCCAAAATACTAAGTCTTCTATCTGAAGTCCTAGTCCAAAAGAAATGACTTCCTAATTGACCTGTTCGTCACCTGAGAAGTCATGCAAAAATAAAGGTCAACACATGGTTGGTGAGTTCATATAGTTTAGTATTTGAAAATGATTTGAAAATGATTTGAACATGATTTGAAAATGATTTGAAAACCACCTTTGGTAAAGACCCTAACCTCATTAATTCCACATGTATTATCCAGATCGGTATGCTTATGTATAGGGCATACCCCTGAGTCGAGGCTACAACCCCGCCCAGACGCCATCCCACCACATACTAATCCGCATAGGACATTGTTGTTAATGATAATTAGGCATTTTTACCCTACCATTTACCCATGACTCTTCTGTTTGTCGTCCCTGTAATTACAATCATTTGAAATCCACTGTTGATTTCATAAGTTCATCACACAATATGATCAACCACACAATTGTATAAACAGTTATAAATGCTTAATTAAACAAGTAAATAAACATTTAATAAAATCTAAGTCCTTATGATTGGGGCCTATGGTCATACTCGAGTAGACTAGTCTGTCAATCTAGGTACTTAGTAGTTAGGGAATTCTGTAAATATCATCAAACATAAGACCTACAAGTCAATCAGTCTAGCTAGGACTTCTTGAAATATAGGATTTCTGGATTCAATGTGTTGGCAAATGTTATCTCTGATATTTCCCATACTATCCCTTAAAAATGATTTAATGATCGTCTGATTCTGTCACAAGATGTACTTGATGTGTTGATCATAGAATACAAGATTCATTGATCGGTTGTACACTTGATTCATTGTTCAACAAACACTTGGTTTGTAGAACATTGAATGTTGTCTTTGCAAAGATTGTTTTATTGATGTCTTGATGTCCCACACTTGTTTTGTCAAAATGTTTGATTTGATTCCTTGAATTCACCCACTTGATTTGTCAAAATGTTTGTTTTGATCCCTTGAATTCACCCACTTGTTTTGTCAAAATGTTTGATTTGATTCCTTGAACTCACACCCTTGTTTTGTCAAAATGTCTAGTTTGATTTGTTTGAAATGTTTTGACTTATTGAAAAGTTTAGTTTAACTTGATTATTCACTTAATATATAAGTAAATCAGTTAATAACCTGCATAAAATCTTCCTAGACATGATCTAGGATAACATTTATATATATGTAAAACATATAATTTAAAAGCATTCAAGTAAACAATTTAAATAAACCGTTTACGCATGCTTCTCAGCCCCGCGTTTTAAAACAAAATGTTAGAAAAGGGGCAATGAACTCACCTGTGTTGATGTCTAATGTACTATCACAGAATGCGCACTCTTGTTTGTAAGCTAAGTATCTTCAGTTCCTGAGTTATTTTATAAGAATTCGAATACAATAAATACGCATAGTAGTTGTTGTGCCTAAGATTTGATCTTGTCGTGTGTGCAACTAAGTGTCTTAATCACTAAGTGTATCTAAGATCTAATCTACCTTAGTTACCCTTTATATAATCCCAAGTCCCATGGTTATCATAATAATTTACTTTTAAATTTTATAAAAATTTGGGCAGAGTTTCCTCTGTATCTATTTCAAATCCAGACAAAGATGTTGTCTATTTTTCAACAAGTTCCTAATCAATTAAATCAAAATAAATATTTAAATCAATGCATTACAATTTAACTTCCAATTAAATCAATATTAAGTCAAAATCATTTAATGAAATCTAATAAGTTATAAATATATGAGATTTTATTAAAACCTCATTACTTGAGTTTACTAAATCATATAATACATGATGGGCTTAATTAAGCCTCATTGGGCCCACTTAGGCCCAGTTGAACCTCTTTGATTTCTATTTAATTTCAAAACTTGAACTTTTGATTCTTTCAACCCCATGAAAATGTTATTTGGTTAGGAATCCATCTTATGTCCATTAACAACTCACGTGGAGTTATTATTGCATGTAAATCATTATTTTGTCATAGTTATTCCTAACCCATGCACACACATAATATCTATACATGCATGCAACTTATGGAACCTCATCCTTGTTAGCAACTTATATGAATGGCCAACTAATCATTTCTTATGTTCTTCCCCTTAGTTATGAGATTTCTAAGCCCCAACTACCCAAATTAGGCAACAATAGGTTTCGGTCCATGGTTAGAGCAGCGAACCTATGATCTTATCCCATAGATTCGGCTGGATTAGCCCATGTAATGGTTCGGCTATAGTGCAAGTGGTCCTAGGGTTCGTCCATGATAGTGTAATAGGTTCGGTCCTAATAGTTCGGGGTTAAGGGTTCGGCTAACCTATTTAATGTACTAGGTTCTTTAATCACGGTTGGTGGTTGGCTATCATAGTAACAAACCTTTAAGGTTCGGTAATCATGTAATGCAAGCCCATATAAGGTTCGTCTCATAAGGGTTCGCAAGTGGCAGCCAACTTTGAGGTTCGTAGCAGGTCTAGGTCGGTTTAACAGGTTCGTGACTCAGTGAGCTGCAGGGTTCGTTGCAGGGTTTGCAGGGTTCGGCTTCCAGGGTTCGCCACCCTAACAAGTTCGGCCCCTCTCCTTTCTTGATCAACAAGGTTCGGCCGACTATTGCACCCCACGAACCTGTACATTTTCGAGCATCACCAGCCCCATTTTCACAAGCATCACCTGTTGTAACATTAATCTATCCATTCCTATGGGTACATCTTAATCTAAGTGTTTTAGGTGTTTAATACCGGTTATAATCAAGATACATCGTGAGTTCGTGAAAACCCTATAAAACCGAGAATAAAATGATCTTTTACCTTAGATTTCGTAGATGGATGCTAAAAATACTTGTACTTCTGGAATCTACACAATGAGAGGATCGTAGTGACACAAAAATGACTTGAATCCGACTTGAACCGAGTGAGATCCTCTAGAGAGAAGTTGGAGAATCGGTTTTTTTTTTAGAGAGAGAAAGTTGGTGGACGAAAATGAGAAGAAATGTGGGTCTTGGTGGTGGTGGTTGGAGTCTTAATGACTCATTAAATGTTTAGGAAAAACACCCGGTTGTTCGGTCTTGTTCGGTTTCGCGTAACGTGTCGGTTTCGCGTGGTTTTCGCGGTAAAACGATACGAGTATAAAATAGAAATCATTTAATTATTCTAGGTTGTGATTCCTAATAAATTAACTAATATCTTCTTATTTATCAAATTTAAAATATTAATAAACTGTTTAAATCGAAATGTACAGTCGTCGCGCGTATTCGTTCGAATCGTCACCCGTACGAACACGACGATAACTATACTTTTCAATCTTGTTTTCTAATGTTAGAATATCATTCAGAACGTTAAACTTTCAGATATATTCGTACAGATCGTCACCTATACGAATAACCCGTAAATTTAGCATTCACATAACAATATTCGTATGTTTTGTTCTGTAAGGCCTCACATACGTTTATACATAATAATTCCTAAGCAAATAATCACATGATGGTTCTGTGTTGCCAGATAATTATCCGACTCAAGAACCATTGTTCTTAACTGTGTTTTCTGTTAAATGTGTCTGAAACTGTTCTATGACAACTCACCATGATAATGATAAATGCTATGAATATGAAAATTACTGAAATGTGTATGATTCATACCTGTTTTACTGTTCCTGTACTGTAGAGATCACTGTTCCAGTGGCGGTTCCGGCACTGATGTTACAGTCTCCCCTTGTTAGAGAAATTTCGTCCCGAAATTTAAGAGTTGTTATCCGGTACGGCTTCCTCTTCAAACAGTTGGGGATACTTCAACTTCATGTGATCTTCACGTTCCCAAGTGAATTCGGGCCCGCGTCTTGAATTCCATCGAACCTTTACAATAGGTATACGGCTTCGCCTCAGTTGTTTAACCTTGCGATCCATAATCTCTAAGGGTTCTTCAATTAAATGTAACTGTTCATCGACTTGAATCTCTTCGATTGGAATGACGAGAGACTCGTCAGCAAGGCATTTCTTCAGGTTTGAGACGTGAAACACGTCATGCACACCACTGAGTTCATCTGGTAATCTCAGTCGATAAGCTACAGGACCTATACGTTCGATGATCTCGAATGGTCCCACGTATCGTGGTGCTAATTTGCCTTTCTTTCCAAAGCGTACCACGCCTTTCCATGGGGATACCTTCAACATTACACGATCTCCCACTTGGAATTCCAACGGCTTGCGCCGTTTGTCGGCGTAGCTCTTTTGTCTGCTCCTTGTTGCTTGTAGTCTTCTTTGAATCTGAGCTATCTTGTTAGTGGTTTCTTGAATTAATTCTGGCCCCGTTATTCGGTTGTCCCCAATTTCAGTCCAACAGATCGGTGAGCGACATTTCCGGCCATAAAGAGCCTCGAACGGTGCACATCCGATACTGCTGTGGTAACTGTTATTATAGGAGAACTCAATCAGTGGCAAATGGGAATCCCAATTCCCACCGAAGTCTAGAACACAGGTTCTCAACATGTCCTCTAGGGTTTGGATAGTACGTTCGCTTTGTCCATCCGTTTGTGGGTGGTAGGCTGTACTCAGATTCAACTGTGTCCCTAGAGATTTCTGTAATGATTGCCAGAACCTTGATGTGAATCTGCTATCTCGATCAGAAATAATAGACAATGGCACACCGTGGCGTACCACTATCTCGTTGATGTATAATCTTGCCAGTTTATCCATGGTGAAGTTCTCACGCATGGGCAAGAAATGAGCAGATTTGGTTAGACGATCAATGATCACCCAAATTGTATCATGACCGTTGGAAGTGCGGGGTAGCTTGGTAATGAAATCCATAGCTATTTGTTCCCACTTCCAGAGCGGAATCTCAGGCTGTTCCAATAGACCGGACGGTCTTTGGTGTTCCGCCTTTACCTTCGCACACGTTAGACATTGACCGACGTATTCGGCTATGTCCTTCTTCATTCCAGGCCACCAATAAAATCCACGCAAGTCTTGGTACATCTTATCAGCACCTGGATGAACGGAGTATTTAATCTTGTGTGCTTCATCGAAGATAAGCTTTCTCAATTCATCTACCGTAGGGATCCATATACATTCCTTGTAGTAGATTATACCATCAGACTTTGTGTCAAACTGTTTCTCTACTCCGCAATCAAGTTCCTTCTTCAGGTTTCCTCGGTCTAATGCTTCTTGTTGTGCTCGAATAATCTTGTCACTTAAACTGGTCTGCACGGTTATCCCCATTGCTCTAACACGTAGGGGTTTGACCCGTTCCTTCCGGCTCAAGGCATCGGCTACAACGTTCGCCTTTCCCGGATGGTATTTGATCACACAATCATAATCATTCAGAAGTTCAACCCAACGGCGCTGTCGCATGTTAAGCTCCTTCTGATCAAAGATGTGCTGCAGACTTTTGTGATCAGTGAATATGGTACACTTGGTGCCATATAAGTAAGGTCTCCAAATCTTCAAGGCGAAGATTACTGCTCCCAGTTCAAGATCATGAGTAGTGTAGTTCTTCTCATGAACCTTTAACTGTCTTGATGCATAGGCTATGACTTTATCCCGTTGCATTAACACACAACCGAGTCCCTGATGGGAAGCATCACAGTATACAACAAAATCATCACAGCCTTCTGGGAGAGATAGAATTGGAGCATCACATAATTTCTGTTTCAAGGTCTGAAAAGCATCTTCTTGTTTCTGCTCCCAGACAAACGGTTCACTTTTCTGAGTTAGCTTAGTGAGAGGCAAAGCTATTTCAGAAAAGTTTGAGATAAACCTTCTATAATAACCCGCCAATCCCAGAAAAGACCGTATCTCCGTCGGTGTCTTTGGAGTGTCCCAATTCTTTATCGCTTCAATCTTGGCAGGGTCTACATGAATTCCCTCGCTGTTGACCACATGACCCAGGAATTGAACTTCTCTTAGCCAGAATTCGCATTTGGAGAATTTGGCATAGAGTTTCTCTTCTTTCAACAGCTCCAAGATCTTTCTAAGGTGTTGCTCATGTTCTGTTTTGGTCTTGGAATAAATCAGTATGTCATCAATGAAAACAATGACAAACTGATCCAAGTACGGCTTGCACACTCGGTTCATGAGGTCCATGAAAACCGCGGGTGCATTTGTCAATCCGAAAGGCATCACCATGAATTCGTAATGCTCGTATCTTGTTCGGAAGGCCGTTTTCGGTATATCCTCATCTTGAACTCTCAGCTGATGATATCCAGACCGCAAGTCAATCTTTGAGAAGTATTGAGCTCCTTGCAGTTGGTCAAACAAATCATCGATTCTCGACAATGGATACCGATTCTTGATGGTTAGTTTGTTCAGCTCTCTGTAATCTATGCACATTCTGAACGATCCGTCTTTCTTCTTCACGAACAAGACCGGAGCTCCCCAAGGTGAGTAGCTCGGTTTGATGAAACCCTTGTCAAGTAACTCCTGTAACTGATTAGACAATTCCTGCACCTCTGAAGGTGCTAACCTGTAAGGAGATTTAGCAACAGGAGTTGCTCCAGGAATTAAGTCAATTCGGAACTCTACTGGTCGCCCTGGTGGCAAACCAGGTAAGTCTTCAGGAAATACCTCTGGATACTCTTTCACTACTGGTACATCTTGAATCTTCTTCTTATCTTTCTCCTTTTCCACCACATGTGCCAGGAAAGCTACACACTGCTTCCGTAAACACTTACGCGCCTTTATGCAAGAAATGATTTTGACACTTCGTTTTGCTTGATCCCCTTTTACTTCCAATACACGATCACTCGGCAATGGAATTCGAAGCAGCTTCTCAGAACAGATAACTTCCACTCGGTTAGATGAAAGCCAATCCATTCCAACAATGATGTCGAAACTACCCAACTCCATCGGTATCAAATCGATGGCAAATGTATGACCACTAAGTGTCAATGGGCAATTTCTATAAACTGTGCTAACTGTAATCTGTTTCCCGTTAGCTACTTCTATAATGTAAGGGGAGTCTAACTGTTCCTCTACTGAATTAGTTGGCATGCAAAATCGGTAGAGATAAAACTCTGATCCGCACCAGTATCAAATAAGACAGATGCATTAAAGTCATGTAAGAGAAACGTACCAGTGACCACATTTGGGTCCTGGCGTTCAGCTGGTGCTCCGATAGCAAAGGCTCGTCCACGGGGTGCTTGAACTGCTGGTTGAGCCTTCTTTGGGCAGTTCTTCGCAAAGTGGCCTTGTTCGCCACAATTATAGCATCCACCATTGTTCTGATTAGCTGGTGGAGGGAGAGCCAAAGCAGCATTGTTGACTGCTTGATTAGGAGTTATCCTGCAGTACTGGACCCAATGGCCCTTCCGTCCACATCCCGTGCAATGCTTGCAGGGAGTGTCAGCAGTGTGGTGATACTGACACTTGGCACACAGAGGATATGTGCCAGTGTAGGGTTTGCGGTTGGGGTTTTGTGGTGTTGCTGCCACTTGTTGCAGAGGTGTGGCCACCGTGTAGTTCTTGATGGTCTTCTGTTTCTTCTTCTGATGATGGGAGGGTTTCTTTGAAGATTCAGCTTTGTTCTTACTGGGTTCAGCCTCCTTCTTTAGAACTCCAGAGGCTACCATGAGGTCAGTGAGTTTCCCAGACAGTCTCACTGCAGATTCAACAGTAGTAGGGTTGGCTGAAACAACCATGCCCTGAATGCAGGCGGGAAGTCCACCCACATAACGGTCTATCCTTTTCTCCAGAGTTGGCACCATATCTGGTACCAAAGCAACTAACTCGTGGTAATGAGTAGTGTACCCCATGTGATCAGCTCCCTTCATCACATGGTTGGATAGTTCAACCTCCAACTTCTGCAGCTCATTCTTGGGACAAAATTCTGTTCGCAGCAGTGCTTTGAAGTCTTCCCATGACATTGCCATAGCTTCCTCTCTTCCTCGGGCGTTGATCTGACCATTCCACCAGGTAAGAGCCCGTTTGTTGAATGTTCCCGCTGAGTAACGGACCTTGTGGTGTTCGGGGCAGCTGCAAAGATCCAATGTTGCCTCAATCTTCTCAATCCATTGGATTAATCCAACGGCACCTTCAGACCCACTAAAACTGGGTGGTTTACATCCTACGAAGGACTTGTAGGAGTAATGAGATGAATCTCCAGTATTTCCACTGGCTTCTCCTGATGTGTTGCCAGTGTTGAGGATCTCATTACGAAGACGAAGGAACATCTCCGGTATTGCTTCTTTCATCTGATTTGTCATCTGGCTACTCAGTAACGTCACCAGAGCGATAGTAGCAGGATCCATGGTCGGTACCGTGCCCGAACCAGATGCTTGAGTAATCAATGGAGGAGGGGGAGGAGGAGGTGGTGGTGGAGAGTCATTCGGAGACGGTGTGGAGGAGTGTGGAGCCAAATCTTGTGGTGGTAGCTGTATCAAGGGAGGTTGTCTTCGTGGAGGCATTCTGATCATAACCAATAAAGTCATCGGTTAGTGCAATGATCGAATACAGAAGACAATATGCAAATAAGTCTTAAGTCCTATGTTCTCTACATGCAGGGTCCCTAGGTTATAGTCTAGGCCAAACCATTTAAATAAGTGACCTATTTTTCTCTATAACCATGGCTCTGATACCAATCTCTCACACACCGAGCCGGCGGGGTAGGATCGGAGTCCCCGTCGGGCAGAAGGTTCCCGAGGCGCGATATCGGGAGTGATAATCAGAAGTGATCAGATTGTTTACATTGCACATGATATAAATGAGAAATGCTAAATAAAATAGAATTACAAAGTTAAATTACATCAGTATTGTTTATAATTTAACAATGTAAATCTATTGTAAACATCATAAAATAACTATCTTGTATTTACACAAGATATACAAAATAATTTGTATAATGATGTCTTCAAAAGTATGCAGGTCCAAAATACTAAGTCTTCTATCTGAAGTCCTAGTCCAAAAGAAATGACTTCCTAATTGACCTGTTCGTCACCTGAGAAGTCATGCAAAAATAAAGGTCAACACATGGTTGGTGAGTTCATATAGTTTAGTATTTGAAAATGATTTGAAAATGATTTGAACATGATTTGAAAACCACCTTTGGTAATGATTTGAAAACCACCTTTGGTAAAGACCCTAACCTCATTAATTCCACATGTATCATCCAGATCGGTATGCTTATGTATAGGGCATACCCCTGAGTCGAGGCTACAACCACGCCCAGACGCCATCCCACCACATACTAATCCGCATAGGACATTGTTGTTAATGATAATTAGGCATTTTTACCCTACCATTTACCCATGACTCTTCTGTTTGTCGTCCCTGTAATTACAATCATTTGAAATCCACTGTTGATTTCATAAGTTCATCACACAATATGATCAACCACACAATTGTATAAACAGTTATAAATGCTTAATTAAACAAGTAAATAAACATTTAATAAAATCTAAGTCCTTATGATTGGGGCCTATGGTCATACTCGAGTAGACTAGTCTGTCAATCTAGGTACTTAGTAGTTAGGGAATTCTGTAAATATCATCAAACATAAGACCTACAAGTCAATCAGTCTAGCTAGGACTTCTTGAAATATAGGATTTCTGGATTCAATGTGTTGGCAAATGTTATCTCTGATATTTCCCATACTATCCCTTAAAAATGATTTAATGATCGTCTGATTCTGTCACAAGATGTACTTGATGTGTTGATCATAGAATACAAGATTCATTGATCGGTTTTACACTTGATTCATTGTTCAACAAACACTTGGTTTGTAGAACATTGAATGTTGTCTTTGCAAAGATTGTTTTATTGATGTCTTGATGTCCCATACTTGTTTTGTCAAAATGTTTGATTTGATTCCTTGAATTCACCCACTTGATTTGTCAAAATGTTTGTTTTGATCCCTTGAATTCACCCACTTGTTTTGTCAAAATGTTTGATTTGATTCCTTGAACTCACACCCTTGTTTTGTCAAAATGTCTAGTTTGATTTGTTTGAAATGTTTTGACTTATTGAAAAGTTTAGTTTAACTTGATTATTCACTTAATATATAAGTAAATCAGTTAATAACCTGCATAAAATCTTCCTAGACATGATCTAGGATAACATTTATATATATGTAAAACATATAATTTAAAAGCATTCAAGTAAACAATTTAAATAAACCGTTTACGCATGCTTCTCAGCCCCGCGTTTTAAAACAAAATGTTAGAAAAGGGGCAATGAACTCACCTGTGTTGATGTCTAATGTACTATCACAGAATGCGCACTCTTGTTTGTAAGCTAAGTATCTTCAGTTCCTGAGTTATTTTATAAGAATTCGAATACAATAAATACGCATAGTAGTCGTTGTGCCTAAGATTTGATCTTGTCGTGTGTGCAACTAAGTGTCTTAATCACTAAGTGTATCTAAGATCTAATCTACCTTAGTTACCCTTTATATAATCCCAAGTCCCATGGTTATCATAATAATTTACTTTTAAATTTTATAAAAATTTGGGCAGAGTTTCCTCTGTATCTATTTCAAATCCAGACAAAGATGTTGTCTATTTTTCAACAAGTTCCTAATCAATTAAATCAAAATAAATATTTAAATCAATGCATTACAATTTAACTTCCAATTAAATCAATATTAAGTCAAAATCATTTAATGAAATCTAATAAGTTATAAATATATGAGATTTTATTAAAACCTCATTACTTGAGTTTACTAAATCATATAATACATGATGGGCTTAATTAAGCCTCATTGGGCCCACTTAGGCCCAGTTGAACCTCTTTGATTTCTATTTAATTTCAAAACTTGAACTTTTGATTCTTTCAACCCCATGAAAATGTTATTTGGTTAGGAATCCATCTTATGTCCATTAACAACTCACGTGGAGTTATTATTGCATGTAAATCATTATTTTGTCATAGTTATTCCTAACCCATGCACACACATAATATCTATACATGCATGCAACTTATGGAACCTCATCCTTGTTAGCAACTTATATGAATGGCCAACTAATCATTTCTTATGTTCTTCCCCTTAGTTATGAGATTTCTAAGCCCCAACTACCCAAATTAGGCAACAATAGGTTTCGGTCCATGGTTAGAGCAGCGAACCTATGATCTTATCCCATAGATTCGGCTGGATTAGCCCATGTAATGGTTCGGCTATAGTGCAAGTGGTCCTAGGGTTCGTCCATGATAGTGTAATAGGTTCGGTCCTAATAGTTCGGGGTTAAGGGTTCGGCTAACCTATTTAATGTACTAGGTTCTTTAATCACGGTTGGTGGTTGGCTATCATAGTAACAAACCTTTAAGGTTCGGTAATCATGTAATGCAAGCCCATATAAGGTTCGTCTCATAAGGGTTCGAAAGTGGCAGCCAACTTTGAGGTTCGTAGCAGGTCTAGGACGGTTTAACAGGTTCGTGACTCAGTGAGCTGCAGGGTTCGTTGCAGGGTTTGCAAGGTTCGGCTTCCAGGGTTCGCCACCCTAACAAGTTCGGCCCCTCTCCTTTCTTGATCAACAAGGTTCGGCCGACTATTGCACCCCACGAACCTGTACATTTTCGAGCATCACCAGCCCCATTTTCACAAGCATCACCTGTTGTAACATTAATCTATCCATTCCTATGGGTACATCTTAATCTAAGTGTTTTAGGTGTTTAATACCGGTTATAATCAAGATACATCGTGAGTTCGTGAAAACCCTATAAAACCGAGAATAAAATGATCTTTTACCTTAGATTTCGTAGATGGATGCTCAAAATACTTGTACTTCTGGAATCTACACAATGAGAGGATCGTAGTGACACAAAAATGACTTGAATCCGACTTGAACCGAGTGAGATCCTCTAGAGAGAAGTTGGAGAATCGGTTTTTTTTTAGAGAGAGAAAGTTGGTGGACGAAAATGAGAAGAAATGTGGGTCTTGGTGGTGGTGGTTGGAGTCTTAATGACTCATTAAATGTTTAGGAAAAACACCCGGTTGTTCGGTCTTGTTCGGTTTCGCGTAACGTGTCGGTTTCGCGTGGTTTTCGCGGTAAAACGATACGAGTATAAAATAGAAATAATTTAATTATTCTAGGTTGTGATTCCTAATAAATTAACTAATATCTTCTTATTTATCAAATTTAAAATATTAATAAACTGTTTAAATCGAAATGTACAGTCGTCGCGCGTATTCGTTCGAATCGTCACCCGTACGAACACGACGATAACTATACTTTTCAATCTTGTTTTCTAATATTAGAATATCATTCAGAACGTTAAACTTTCAGATATATTCGTACAGATCGTCACCTATACGAATAACCCGTAAATTTAGCATTCACATAACAATATTCGTATGTTTTGTTCTGTAAGGCCTCACATACGTTTATACATAATAATTCCTAAGCAAATAATCACATGATGGTTCTGTGTTGCCAGATAATTATCCGACTCAAGAACCATTGTTCTTAACTGTGTTTTCTGTTAAATGTGTCTGAAACTGTTCTATGACAACTCACCATGATAATGATAAATGCTATGAATATGAAAATTACTGAAATGTGTATGATTCATACCTGTTTTACTGTTCCTGTACTGTAGAGATCACTGTTCCAGTGGCGGTTCCGGCACTGATGTTACAGTCTCCCCTTGTTAGAGAAATTTCGTCCCGAAATTTAAGAGTTGTTATCCGGTACGGCTTCCTCTTCAAACAGTTGGGGATACTTCAACTTCATGTGATCTTCACGTTCCCAAGTGAATTCGGGCCCGCGTCTTGAATTCCATCGAACCTTTACAATAGGTATACGGCTTCGCCTCAGTTGTTTAACCTTGCGATCCATAATCTCTAAGGGTTCTTCAATGAAATGTAACTGTTCATCGACTTGAATCTCTTCGATTGGAATGACGAGAGACTCGTCAGCAAGGCATTTCTTCAGGTTTGAGACGTGAAACACGTCATGCACACCACTGAGTTCATCTGGTAATCTCAGTCGATAAGCTACAGGACCTATACGTTCGATGATCTCGAATGGTCCCACGTATCGTGGTGCTAATTTGCCTTTCTTTCCAAAGCGTACCACGCCTTTCCATGGGGATACCTTCAACATTACACGATCTCCCACTTGGAATTCCAACGGCTTGCGCCGTTTGTCGGCGTAGCTCTTTTGTCTGCTCCTTGTTGCTTGTAGTCTTCTTTGAATCTGAGCTATCTTGTTAGTGGTTTCTTGAATTAATTCTGGCCCCGTTATTCGGTTGTCCCCAATTTCAGTCCAACAGATCGGTGAGCGACATTTCCGGCCATAAAGAGCCTCGAACGGTGCACATCCGATACTGCTGTGGTAACTGTTATTATAGGAGAACTCAATCAGTGGCAAATGGGAATCCCAATTCCCACCGAAGTCTAGAACACAGGTTCTCAACATGTCCTCTAGGGTTTGGATAGTACGTTCGCTTTGGCCATCCGTTTGTGGGTGGTAGGCTGTACTCAGATTCAACTGTGTCCCTAGAGATTTCTGTAATGATTGCCAGAACCTTGATGTGAATCTGCTATATCGATCAGAAATAATAGACAATGGCACACCGTGGCGTACCACTATCTCGTTGATGTATAATCTTGCCAGTTTATCCATGGTGAAGTTCTCACGCATGGGCAAGAAATGAGCAGATTTGGTTAGACGATCAATGATCACCCAAATTGTATCATGACCGTTGGAAGTGCGGGGTAGCTTGGTAATGAAATCCATAGCTATTTGTTCCCACTTCCAGAGCGGAATCTCAGGCTGTTCCAATAGACCGGACGGTCTTTGGTGTTCCGCCTTTACCTTCGCACACGTTAGACATTGACCGACGTATTCGGCTATGTCCTTCTTCATTCCAGGCCACCAATAAAATCCACGCAAGACTTGGTACATCTTATCAGCACCTGGATGAACGGAGTATTTAGTCTTGTGTGCTTCATCGAAGATAAGCTTTCTCAATTCATCTACCGCAGGGATCCATATACATTCCTTGTAGTAGATTATACCATCAGACTTTGTGTCAAACTGTTTCTCTACTCCGCAATCAAGTTCCTTCTTCAGGTTTCCTCGGTCTAATGCTTCTTGTTGTGCTCGAATAATCTTGTCACTTAAACTGGTCTGCACGGTTATCCCCATTGCTCTAACACGTAGGGGTTTGACCCGTTCCTTCCGGCTCAAGGCATCGGCTACAACGTTCGCCTTTCCCGGATGGTATTTGATCACACAATCATAATCATTCAGAAGTTCAACCCAACGGCGCTGTCGCATGTTAAGCTCCTTCTGATCAAAGATGTGCTGCAGACTTTTGTGATCAGTGAATATGGTACACTTGGTGCCATATAAGTAATGTCTCCAAATCTTCAAGGCGAAGATTACTGCTCCCAGTTCAAGATCATGAGTAGTGTAGTTCTTCTCATGAACCTTTAACTGTCTTGATGCATAGGCTATGACTTTATCCCGTTGCATTAACACACAACCGAGTCCCTGATGGGAAGCATCACAGTATACAACAAAATCATCACAGCCTTCTGGGAGAGATAGAATTGGAGCATCACATAATTTCTGTTTCAAGGTCTGAAAAGCATCTTCTTGTTTCTGCTCCCAGACAAACGGTTCACTTTTCTGAGTTAGCTTAGTGAGAGGCAAAGCTATTTCAGAAAAGTTTGAGATAAACCTTCTATAATAACCCGCCAATCCCAGAAAAGACCGTATCTCCGTCGGTGTCTTTGGAGTGTCCCAATTCTTTATCGCTTCAATCTTGGTAGGGTCTACATGAATTCCCTCGTTGTTGACCACATGACCCAGGAATTGAACTTCTCTTAGCCAGAATTCGCATTTGGAGAATTTGGCATAGAGTTTCTCTTCTTTCAACAGCTCCAAGATCTTTCTAAGGTGTTGCTCATGTTCTGTTTTGGTCTTGGAATAAATCAGTATGTCATCAATGAAAACAATGACAAACTGATCCAAGTACGGCTTGCACACTCGGTTCATGAGGTCCATGAAAACCGCGGGTGCATTTGTCAATCCGAAAGGCATCACCATGAATTCGTAATGCTCGTATCTTGTTCGGAAGGCCGTTTTCGGTATATCCTCATCTTGAACTCTCAGCTGATGATATCCAGACCGCAAGTCAATCTTTGAGAAGTATTGAGCTCCTTGCAGTTGGTCAAACAAATCATCGATTCTCGGCAATGGATACCGATTCTTGATGGTTAGTTTGTTCAGCTCTCTGTAATCTATGCACATTCTGAACGATCCGTCTTTCTTCTTCACGAACAAGACCGGAGCTCCCCAAGGTGAGTAGCTCGGTCTGATGAAACCCTTGTCAAGTAACTCCTGTATCTGATTAGACAATTCCTGCATCTCTGAAGGTGCTAACCTGTAAGGAGATTTAGCAACAGGAGTTGCTCCAGGAATTAAGTCAATTCGGAACTCTACTGGTCGCCCTGGTGGCCAACCAGGTAAGTCTTCAGGAAATACCTCTGGATACTCTTTCACTACTGGTACATCTTGAATCTTCTTCTTATCTTTCTCCTTTTCCACCACATGTGCCAGGAAAGCTACACACTGCTTCCGTAAACACTTACGCGCCTTTATGCAAGAAATGATTTTGACACTTCGTTTTGCTTGATCCCCTTTTACTTCCAATACACGATCACTCGGCAATGGAATTCGAAGCAGCTTCTCAGAACAGATAACTTCCACTCGGTTAGATGAAAGCCAATCCATTCCAACAATGATGTCGAAACTACCCAACTCCATCGGTATCAAATCGATGGCAAATGTATGACCACTAAGTGTCAATGGGCAATTTCTATAAACTGTGCTAACTGTAATCTGTTTCCCGTTAGCTACTTCTATAATGTAAGGGGAGTCTAACTGTTCCTCTACTGAATCTAGTTGGCATGCAAAATCGGTAGAGATAAAACTCTTATCCGCACCAGTATCAAATAAGACAGATGCATAAAAGTCATGTAAGAGAAACGTACCAGTGACCACATTTGGGTCCTGGCGTGCAGCTGGTGCTCCGATAGCAAAGGCTCGTCCACGGGGTGCTTGAACTGCTGGTTGAGCCTTCTTTGGGCAGTTCTTCGCAAAGTGGCCTTGTTCGCCACAATTATAGCATCCACCATTGTTCTGATTAGCTGGTGGAGGGAGAGCCAAAGCAGCATTGTTGACTGCTTGATTAGGAGTTATCCTGCAGTACTGGACCCAATGGCCCTTCCGTCCACATCCCGTGCAATGCTTGCAGGGAGTGTCAGCAGTGTGGTGATACTGACACTTGGCACACAGAGGATATGTGCCAGTGTAGGGTTTGCGGTTGGGGTTTTGTGGTGTTGCTGCCACTTGTTGCAGAGGTGTGGCCACCGTGTAGTTCTTGATGGTCTTCTGTTTCTTCTTCTGATGATGGGAGGGTTTCTTTGAAGATTCAGCTTTGTTCTTACTGGGTTCAGCCTCCTTCTTTAGAACTCCAGAGGCTACCATGAGGTCAGTGAGTTTCCCAGACAGTCTCACTGCAGATTCAACAGTAGTAGGGTTGGCTGAAACAACCATGCCCTGAATGCAGGCGGGAAGTCCACCCACATAACAGTCTATCCTTTTCTCCAGAGTTGGCACCATATCTGGTACCAAAGCAACTAACTCGTGGTAATGAGTAGTGTACCCCATGTGATCAGCTCCCTTCATCACATGGTTGGATAGTTCAACATCCAACTTCTGCAGCTCATTCTTGGGACAAAATTCTGTTTGCAGCAGTGCTTTGAAGTCTTCCCATGACATTGCCATAGCTTCCTCTCTTCCTCGGGCGTTGATCTGACCATTCCACCAGGTCAGAGCCCGTTTGTTGAATGTTCCCGCTGAGTAACGGACCTTGTGGTGTTCGGGGCAGCTGCAAAGATCCAATGTTGCCTCAATCTTCTCAATCCATTGGATTAATCCAACGGCACCTTCAGACCCACTAAAACTGGGTGGTTTACATCCTACGAAGGACTTGTAGGAGTAATGAGATGAATCTCCAGTATTTCCACTGGCTTCTCCTGATGTGTTGCTAGTGTTGAGGATCTCATTACGAAGACGAAGGAACATCTCCGGTATTGCTTCTTTCATCTGATTTGTCATCTGGCTACTCAGTAACGTCACCAGAGCGATAGTAGCAGGATCCATGGTCGGTACCGTGCCCGAACCAGATGCTTGAGTAATCAATGGAGGAGGGGGAGGAGGAGGTGGTGGTGGAGAGTCATTCGGAGACGGTGTGGAGGAGTGTGGAGCCAAATCTTGTGGTGGTAGCTGTATCAAGGGAGGTTTTTTTCGTGGAGGCATTCTGATCATAACCAATAAAGTCATCGGTTAGTGCAATGATCGAATACAGAAGACAATATGCAAATAAGTCTTAAGTCCTATGTTCTCTACATGCAGGGTCCCTAGGTTATAGTCTAGGCCAAACCATTTAAATAAGTGACCTATATTTCTCTATAACCATGGCTCTGATACCAATCTCTCACACCCCGAGCCGGTGGGGTAGGATCGGAGTCCCCGTCGGGCGGAAGGTTCCCGGGGCGCGATATCGGGAGTGATAATCAGAAGTGATCAGATTGTTTACATTGCACATGATATAAATGAGAAATGCTAAATAAAATAGAATTACAAAGTTAAATTACATCAGTATTGTTTATAATTTAACAATGTAAATCTATTGTAAACATCATAAAATAACTATCTTGTATTTACACAAGATATACAAAATAATTTGTATAATGATGTCTTCAAAAGTATACAGGTCCAAAATACTAAGTCTTCTATCTGAAGTCCTAGTCCAAAAGAAATGACTTCCTAATTGACCTGTTCGTCACCTGAGAAGTCATGCAAAAATAAAGGTTAACACATGGTTGGTGAGTTCATATAGTTTAGTATTTGAAAATGATTTGAAAATGATTTGAACATGATTTGAAAATGATTTGAAAACCACCTTTGGTAAAGACCCTAACCTCATTAATTCCACATGTATCATCCAGATCGGTATGCTTATGTATAGGGCATACCCCTGAGTCGAGGCTACAACCACGCCCAGACGCCATCCCACCACATACTAATCCGCATAGGACATTGTTGTTAATGATAATTAGGCATTTTTACCCTACCATTTACCCATGACTCTTCTGTTTGTCGTCCCTGTAATTACAATCATTTGAAATCCACTGTTGATTTCATAAGTTCATCACACAATATGATCAACCACACAATTGTATAAACAGTTATAAATGCTTAATTAAACAAGTAAATAAACATTTAATAAAATCTAAGTCCTTATGATTGGGGCCTATGGTCATACTCGAGTAGACTAGTCTGTCAATCTAGGTACTTAGTAGTTAGGGAATTCTGTAAATATCATCAAACATAAGACCTACAAGTCAATCAGTCTAGCTAGGACTTCTTGAAATATAGGATTTCTGGATTCAATGTGTTGGCAAATGTTATCTCTGATATTTCCCATACTATCCCTTAAAAATGATTTAATGATCGTCTGATTCTGTCACAAGATGTACTTGATGTGTTGATCATAGAATACAAGATTCATTGATCGGTTGTACACTTGATTCATTGTTCAACAAACACTTGGTTTGTAGAACATTGAATGTTGTCTTTGCAAAGATTGTTTTATTGATGTCTTGATGTCCCATACTTGTTTTGTCAAAATGTTTGATTTGATTCCTTGAATTCACCCACTTGATTTGTCAAAATGTTTGTTTTGATCCCTTGAATTCACCCACTTGTTTTGTCAAAATGTTTGATTTGATTCCTTGAACTCACACCCTTGTTTTGTCAAAATGTCTAGTTTGATTTGTTTGAAATGTTTTGACTTATTGAAAAGTTTAGTTTAACTTGATTATTCACTTAATATATAAGTAAATCAGTTAATAACCTGCATAAAATCTTCCTAGACATGATCTAGGATAACATTTATATATATGTAAAACATATAATTTAAAAGCATTCAAGTAAACAATTTAAATAAACCGTTTACGCATGCTTCTCAGCCCCGCGTTTTAAAACAAAATGTTAGAAAAGGGGCAATGAACTCACCTGTGTTGATGTCTAATGTACTATCACAGAATGCGCACTCTTGTTTGTAAGCTAAGTATCTTCAGTTCCTGAGTTATTTTATAAGAATTCGAATACAATAAATACGCATAGTAGTCGTTGTGCCTAAGATTTGATCTTGTCGTGTGTGCAACTAAGTGTCTTAATCACTAAGTGTATCTAAGATCTAATCTACCTTAGTTACCCTTTATATAATCCCAAGTCCCATGGTTATCATAATAATTTACTTTTAAATTTTATAAAAATTTGGGCAGAGTTTCCTCTGTATCTATTTCAAATCCAGACAAAGATGTTGTCTATTTTTCAACAAGTTCCTAATCAATTAAATCAAAATAAATATTTAAATCAATGCATTACAATTTAACTTCCAATTAAATCAATATTAAGTCAAAATCATTTAATGAAATCTAATAAGTTATAAATATATGAGATTTTATTAAAACCTCATTACTTGAGTTTACTAAATCATATAATACATGATGGGCTTAATTAAGCCTCATTGGGCCCACTTAGGCCCAGTTGAACCTCTTTGATTTCTATTTAATTTCAAAACTTGAACTTTTGATTCTTTCAACCCCATGAAAATGTTATGTGGTTAGGAATCCATCTTATGTCCATTAACAACTCACGTGGAGTTATTATTGCATGTAAATCATTATTTTGTCATAGTTATTCCTAACCCATGCACACACATAATATCTATACATGCATGCAACTTATGGAACCTCATCCTTGTTAGCAACTTATATGAATGGCCAACTAATCATTTCTTATGTTCTTCCCCTTAGTTATGAGATTTCTAAGCCCCAACTACCCAAATTAGGCAACAATAGGTTTCGGTCCATGGTTAGAGCAGCGAACCTATGATCTTATCCCATAGATTCAGCTAGATTAGCCCATGTAATGGTTCGGCTATAGTGCAAGTGGTCCTAGGGTTCGTCCATGATAGTGTAATAGGTTCGGTCCTAATAGTTCGGGGTTAAGGGTTCGGCTAACCTATTTAATGTTCTAGGTTCGTTAATCACGGTTGGTGGTTGGCTATCATAGTAACAAACCTTTAAGGTTCGGTAATCATGTAATGCAAGCCCATATAAGGTTCGTCTCATAAGGGTTCGCAAGTGGCAGCCAACTTTGAGGTTCGTAGCAACAATTGAAGGTTCGGCCGGTTAAGGAGGGTTCGCCCCTGGTTAGTTGATGCAATAGGTTCGTTGCAGGTCTAGGACGGTTTAACAGGTTCGTGACTCAGTGAGCTGCAGGGTTCGTTGCAGGGTTTGCAGGGTTCGGCTTCCAGGGTTCGCCACCCTAACAAGTTCGGCCCCTCTCCTTTCTTGATCAACAAGGTTCGGCCGACTATTGCACCCCACGAACCTATACATTTTCGAGCATCACCAGCCCCATTTTCACAAGCATCACCTGTTGTAACATTAATCTATCCATTCCTATGGGTACATCTTAATCTAAGTGTTTTAGGTGTTTAATACCGGTTATAATCAAGATACATCGTGAGTTCGTGAAAACCCTATAAAACCGAGAATAAAATGATCTTTTACCTTAGATTTCGTAGATGGATGCTCAAAATACTTGTACTTCTGGAATCTACACAATGAGAGGATCGTAGTGACACAAAAATGACTTGAATCCGACTTGAACCGAGTGAGATCTTCTAGAGAGAAGTTGGAGAATCGGTTTTTTTTTTAGAGAGAGAAAGTTGGTGGACGAAAATGAGAAGAAATGTGGATCTTGGTGGTGGTAGTTGGAGTCTTAATGACTCATTAAATGTTTAGGAAAAACACCCGGTTGTTCGGTCTTGTTCGGTTTCGCGTAACGTGTCGGTTTCGCGTGGTTTTCGCGGTAAAACGATACGAGTATAAAATAGAAATCATTTAATTATTCTAGGTTGTGATTCCTAATAAATTAACTAATATCTTCTTATTTATCAAATTTAAAATATTAATAAACTGTTTAAATCGAAATGTACAGTCGTCGCGCGTATTCGTTCGAATCGTCACCCGTACGAACACGACGATAACTATACTTTTCAATCTTGTTTTCTAATGTTAGAATATCATTCAGAACGTTAAACTTTCAGATATATTCGTACAGATCGTCACCTATACGAATAACCCGTAAATTTAGCATTCACATAACAATATTCGTATGTTTTGTTCTGTAAGGCCTCACATACGTTTATACATAATAATTCCTAAGCAAATAATCACATGATGGTTCTGTGTTGCCAGATAATTATCCGACTCAAGAACCATTGTTCTTAACTGTGTTTTCTGTTAGATGTGTCTGAAACTGTTCTATGACAACTCACCATGATAATGATAAATGCTATGAATATGAAAATTACTGAAATGTGTATGATTCATACCTGTTTTACTGTTCCTGTACTGTAGAGATCACTGTTCCAGTGGCGGTTCCGGCACTGATGTTACAGGTTGAATTCAACATCATTGCAACAACAGTGAGCGTGTGCATTCCTTGAGTCCTAGTCAACCACTACAACACAGGTGAGTTCATATGCCCCTTTTCTAATCTTTTGATTTTAAATGCGCGGCTGAGAAACATGCTAAACTCTTTTATTCATTTAAAAGCTTTAGTACATTATTTCAATTATCATGCTTTCTAGATAATAATGATTTAATCTTTATTATCTATCATTATCAATAAGTGTGTTTATGTGTGAAATGACATGTAGTATGGAACAAGCATGATATCATGATAACATAATTTCATGATTTCATCAAATCAATTGAATGACACAATGTATTTAACTTGATTTCATATCATTGGGTTATAACACTAGGAGGACAACGAGATATCACTGAGACAATTACTAGAGATATCAAGAATGAGATTCATGAAAGTAAAATTTCATGATGACATCATTCACCACATTTACTAACACGGTGTAATAAGACAATCTCTTACAACACGTGTTAAAGTCATTGAGAACACATAACGTAGAGATAACAGTTGAGACAATTACTTGTGATATCGAGGATGATATCATGATAACATATCTTCATGATGTCATGCCCCCCATAGGCTAACATTGTTTAATAAGACAAGATCTTATAAAACAATGTTAAGAACTAAAGATCATACATTGTGTTCATTTCAAATGAGACCACATCCTTGGTATAGGATGACAGAAACCTAATAACAGGGAACATAAGACACTATGTAAATTTTATCCTATAACTTTAAGTGTCTATGCCAATTATAATAAAATAATGACAGTAGGGTTAGTTCTTAATTTTAGCTGCCATAGTATTGTTTAATCTAATGGGATCATACTGGCACTAGAGGTGCTATCATTCAAATTAATGACAGAGAAAAATGGTTTAGGAATATATGCATATCGCATCCTAATAGATATTAAGGAGAGGATATCTATAGACCAGGCTAATCCGTAAGGAATGGCTTAATAGAGACAATTATGTCTCTATCTCATAGGTATCGACGGGGGATATCTACAGACCGAGCTACTCCGTAAGGAATGGCTTAACAGAGACAATTATTTCTCTATCTCATAGGTATCGTTGGGGGATATCTACAGACCGGGCTACTCCTTAAGGAATGGCTTAACAGAGACAATTATGTCTCTATCTCAAAGGTATCGATGGGGGATATCTACAGACCGGGCTACTCCATAAGGAATGGCTTAACAGAGACAATTATGTCTCTATCTCATAAGTATCGTTGGGGGATATCTACAGACCGGGCTCCTCCGTAAGGAATGGCTTAACAGAGACAACTATGTCTCTATTCTAAATATTGGGGAAAATCAAATTGGGGATCTATGTGTGAGATGAAATGGGTATCTATATATACAATACAGGTGGTATGGAGTTCTGTCAAGTGTGTGGTGGGATGTCGGCTGGGGCTTGTCTCCTACGTATGCCCTATATATAAGCACGCTTGACTGGACAATATCCTATCTGTAGGGGTATCTATAGAGAGGATGTTTGGATGTGATAAAGTAAATCAATTTTAAACCAAACTAATGTGAAATATCATGAATTGGGAATATCAGATTTCAATCGTTTTCATTTACTAAAACTTATGAGCTCACCAAGCTAGTGTTGACTCTTTGTTTTAAATGCATGTTTTCTCAGGTGATGAACAATAATCATCAACCATCAGGACTTAAGCTATTGGACTTTTAGAAGACCTAGCTTCATTTTGTGTCTTGCATTTTTTTTATGGAATGACAAAACTTTTAATCATCTTTTGAAAATCTTGGACAGAGACTAGATAACTACTTTATGATTCACTTTGGTAGATTACTTAGTTAAATTACGAACATGAAAATGTAATTTAACTTTTTAATTCTATATCTATGTCATTTAGCATTTATCATTTTATATCATGTGCCATGTAAACAATCTGATCATTTCGATTATCACACGATATCGCGCCCCGAGAACCTTCCGCCCGACGGGAAAGTCGATCCAGCCCGCCGCTCGGGGTGTGACATTTGTTCACCAACGTTCGTGATTTTTAAGACATGTGTGTGTGTTTCCAGTAATTCCTCAAATTACAATGCGATTGTTTGTGTTTGAACTTTCGTGCCACGTGTCACACTAAACTAAACCAATTATATTGCCACGTGTGAAAAAATAATATTAAATATTGTTTAATAAAAAGAATTGTTGACCTGAAATATGTGGGGTGTCACATCAACCCCTATTTAAAAAGAATTTCGTCCCAAAATTCAGTTCATTCTACGGAATAGGTTTGAGTGTCCGAGTCGTCTACATTTTTCCCCAATGGAGTTATGGCTATGTTCGAGTCTCTTTATTTTCGTGGTCCTATATGCTGACCGTTCCTTCGAAAGGACATATGTGTTCGTAAGCCTGAATCGTTTCTAAAAATGTTACAAGTGTCTCATCTGTTAGCCACTACCCTTAGGTTTGGACACGTGATACGTTATGTATGCTGATATGTTCATTCGAATAGTGTGGTTCGTAGACCACAGGTTGACTCGTTGTTTGATTACAAGGTCTATGATATCGTGGGTTTAACCTACCCATTTCTTGGATTACGTCCTACTTCCCAAGGCAAGACTTTGAAAAGAACTTTGCCCCCCCCCACCCCCTATGGGAGATGTCAGGGCATGCGTCCCTTGTTAGCGTGGTTTTGTTGACAGTCATGGGCTGTCGTTATGTAGTCTTCACATGTGTACGATTCACCCATTGTTATGTGTATGAATTTCAAATCATTGAGTTGGATTTCATTCGCGTCTACCCAATGAATGGCATCACTTATTTCTATCTCATGCTTCAAGTGGTGAAGTTTTCATTCTCATATGATAATCTTTGTTTTTGGAAATCTCACCAGTTGGGCAGTGAGGCTCCTGATTGTTTCAAAGTCGTTCGCACATGCCCTCGGCATGTCTTTTATTGTTTGTACTAAGTGTTTGCCTTTCTTCATCGGTATGCCAGTGATACGTAGTGCTCATATCCTATCCTGTCACTGGTGTTTTAAAAGAGGACATCCAAAAGAGTGTCTTAAATCAAACAGTAGGTTGGGAACGAATGATGTTGGCACTCCGTGTCGACTGACTATCCTCCTTCAGAGAGATTTGTGTTTGTTTACCCTGCTTATTTGTTCTTTTGATAAGAAGGAAATATGTGGATTTCGATACCCATGTTCAATCCTTCGGACGAACTCTACCTTAGAAAATCCATGTTGTGTCTCCCTAGGTGTGAAGACGGAGAGTTCATGTAATATGATCATCGTGAGAGATAAGCAACTGATAAATCAATATGCAGGGTTTCACAGTTTGAGTTTCGAGTGAACGGTTTCCAACACTAGAGTGGAATAGGAATCACATTGCGTTACGTAATTGTTAAAGGGGTTGACAATCTGTGAGGAGTCTAACTATTGTGTTCTCACTTTAGATGATTCGTAACACGAGCTTTAACGTTCAAGGAAGCGTCAGGAATTATTTAAGATTGTCTCGCAGACCGAGTTAGAGTTTGAGGATGGTAGGTCGCAGATTCCATTGCCTGATCCCACACGGATCATGGACGGTTCTTTTCTCAGCGAAGTTTGATTCTGGATGTCAAAGGATGTCGGTCGTGACTACGTATGATGTCACCATGTTTCATGATACTGAATGGTTTTACATTTTCCATCGTTGTCATGAGATGACACAGTCATTCGTGGTAACTTCCAGCCAAGAGTTTGCAGGTGGTTGTCAGGTGATCTTAGCAGGATAACCATATGTGTGTCCTTCTTAGCCACGCGATTTGTTTCCGAGGTGGGTGTCTAGCTGTTACATTGTTGTCAATCAATAGTTTCCCTTTGTTTCTCTAAGCAAGAGAGGTTCCTTAAACTTGTCATGAAGGATTCATGGTAACTAAGAATACCAAGACAAAGAGGTGTGTAATCTTGATAGGAAGGGCAATCCCTTAGCATTGGGTTGTCAATTGGTTTGGTGACGTTTCCAGAGTTTGATCTCCTGAGTTGGTTTCCAATTCTCATACTCCCAATGTGGTTGTCACACCCCGAGCCGGCGGGATAGGATCGGTTGTCCCGTCGGGCGGAAGGATCCCAGGGCGCGATATCGTCAGTGATAATCGTGATGATCAGATTGTTTACATTGCACATGATATAACTGAGAAATGCTAAATATAATAGAATTACAAAGTTAAATTACATCAGTATTGTTTATAATTTAACAATGTAAATCTACCATCAACATCATAAATCTTCTATCTTGTATTTACACAAGATATACAAAATAATTCATATAATGATGTCTTCAAAAATATGCAGGTCCAAAATACTAAGTCTTCTATCTGAAGTCCTAGTTCCAAAGGAAATAACTCCTTAGTTGACCTGTTCGTCACCTGAGAAGTCATGCAAAAATCAAGTCAACACATGGTTGGTGAGTTCATATAGTTTTGTAAATGAAAATGATTTGAACACCTCTTTCGGTAAAGACCCTAACCTCATTAACATCACCTGTATCATCCAGATCGGTATGCTTATATATAGGGCATACCCCTGGGTCAAGGCTACAACCCCGCCCAGACGCCATCCCACCACATACTAATCCGCATAGGACATTGATATTAATGATAATTAAGCATTTTTACCTAACACACCTCTGATTTAGATTATGATTTCCAAAACTTGATTTACCTTTGATTCCCTTGATTTTGAACATAGATACATGATTTTCCCAAAAATCAGTGATAGTGAATAAAATGTAATTATTTAATGAAATAAATAAATAAACATTTAAATACAACTAAGACATGATGATTGGGTAAACTTTTACTCAATCAATTAGACTTAGTTGTTGGTGGTTGTCCAAGTTGTAACCTCTCACACGTGGCCCATGTCAGGCATAACTCACAAGGAGTACACCTGAACTGAGCGGGATTTTAATGATTTGCCCGTTACAGCCTGACCCAATGGTCTTCTGCATCTGAGTGGGACTTTAATGTTTTGCCCGTTACAGCCTGACCCAATGGTCTTCTGCATCTGAGTGGGACTTTAAGGATATCCTGTGATTCTTGATCTCTTGATTCTCATGATTATGACTTTGATATTGATAACATTTGATCGTTCATGTTATTGCCCGTTACAGCCTGACCCGAAGGTCTTCTGCATCTGAGTGGGACTTTATATGTGTGTTACACGTGGTCTTGATTCCATATACAACTGACATCCACCTTGACTTGAGTATTAATGAGTTCATTAGATCATAATGATTTCATTACTAACATGATTCACACACATTTATGATATCTGATTTCTTGAGTCTCTTGATCTTGATCTTTTGACATTCCCATGATTCACAATGATAATTGATTTGATTTTGATTCTTTGTTCTCAGATCCCACACTGAGATATGATTTCTTTGAATGTGATCTTTTGATTTTGTTCATTTGATTTCACTTTGAATTTAGGTTCTTGAATTTGAACTTGATGGACTAAGGGTTGATTTAGAGTTTAAATTTAAGGTATTACTCATGAGAGTACTTAAATTTATTTGATAACTTGATCTGTTTAATAATTTCCTAGACAGGAATCTAGGAGTATCAACAACATATATATGTAAGAACATATAATAATTGAAAGCATTTAAATAAACAGTTTAAATAAACAGTTTACGCATGCTTCTCAGCCCCGCGTTTAAAACAAAAATGTTTAGAAAAGGGGCAATGAACTCACCTGTGTTGCTTTGTACTGAATTACCACAAAATGCGCGCTCGTTGTTGTAGCCTAAGTATCTTCAGCACCTGAGTTATTTTAAGAGGATTTCGAATACGATAAGTATGTATAGTAGTCGTCGTGTCTAAGGTTTGGTCTCGGTGTGCAACTAAGTGTCCTAAATTACTAATGTGTTTCTAGGATTCTATCCAACTTAGACTAACTTATTACCCAGTAGTAACCTTAACCCCATATTGATCAATTAAAGACTTTAAGTAGAACCTTTTCAATTCCATTTATTTAAATTACACATTTATTTAGGAAAATCATTTAATTACTTTTATAAATAAATAATTAATTTAAGAAAAAGGTAATCAAACATGATGGGCTCATATTGAGCCTATTGGGCCACCCTTGGGCCCATTTATAAGATTTTTGATTTCCGAGTTGTTCTTGATACATCTTTTGAGTGACATGGCCTAAGTAAGTCAAGTGAATCACTTTGACTAGTCACATGTTCTCATAACTCGTCTAAGTGTTGGGAGTTACTCGTGAGAGTAACCCATAACCTTAGACTTAGTGATTTTTGTTTAGAAAATGAGGGGTTTTAAGAAAACTCTTGTTACTCAAAAACCCAACCCACGATCCCTTAAGTACTCATGCATCTTAAACTAAGCCCATGTCTATGAATACCCCCACATTCAACTAGAATGACCTTAGTTCTATTTCTTGTTAATTTTATGTGGAACTATAAAGATTACAAAGTTGATTCCATGTAAGGAAACCCTAGCATTCCTTGTTCCCATGTAAATCACACTCACACATGGTCAAGTCCATGCATGCACACACACTTGACCCACATGAAGGTGTTACGTAGCCAAACCATGCACCCACATCAACCGTTCATGCATCTATGGTGTTGCATGCTGATGAGAATGGTTCAACCGAGAAGCTCTTGGCCAAATGAGTAGGTGGGCGAAGGAACTCGGCCGAAGGGGTGTTGCCACGAATAACTTGGGCCGAATGTGGTTTCACCGATCGAATGGCTTGGGTCGAAAGAGGGTTGACCGAAAGACTAAACTGGCGAATAGGCATGGGTCGAATGACTTGGCCGATCGAATGAGTCCTTAACTTGGCCGAAAGTGCATTGCCGAATAGTGAAGTGGTCGAATGAGGTCTAGAGTCGAATGACAGGGCCGATTGAGAGCCGATCGAATGAAGGTTCATTCGGAGAAATTTTGGTCGAATGAGCAGCATGGTGATCGAATGAAGGCTGGCCGAAAGGCCTTAGCCATTCGCCGAATGACTCGGCTCATTCGTTGGGCTGGTAGAACTCCATTCGGGAGTTCGAACTCGACACCCACAGCAGCTCTAGATTCGATCTATTTGCTTATCTAAGGTGAACAACAAGTTCCTAAATGGTTATGGTGGTGTTCCCCTAAGGTTTTGAAAGAGTATAAGCCGGTTTCTATAGAGGTTCGAACTAGGGTTTTCAAAACCCAAAACCGAGCAAAAATGTGGTCTTTACCTCACATCGGCTGGATGAACGTTTAGATCTGTTGTACTTCTATAATCTACAAGTGATGGTGGTGATTTTGACACCAAGAACACCCAAAATGGTGGTGATTTGAGTTAGAAATCTTAGTGAGAAGATGGAAACTTTTAGAGAGAGAATGGGGGTGGAGATGATGAACGAAAATGGAGGATTTTTCTGGTTGGTGGTGGTTGTTGTGGCATTAAATGCCAAAATAAATGTGGAGGAAATACCGGGTTCGTTCGGGTTCGTTCGGTTTCGCGTGTTTTCGCGTAGAAACGCCGTTTTCGCGTCGTTTTCGTAACGAAACGACTCGGTTTTAAAATAGAAGTCATAAAATTATTTTAGGTTGTGATTCCTAATAAATTAACTAAATATCTTTTAATTATTAAAATTTCAAAATATTTATTTAACGTTTAAATCGAATCGCGCGGTCATCGCGCGTATTTGTTCGAATCAAATACGACGATAACTACACTTTTCAACCTTGTTTTCTAATTATTGAATATCATTCAGAACGTTAAACTTTCAGATTTATTCGTACAGATCGTCACCTATACGAATAATCTGTCGGTTTAGCATTCACTTAACGATATTCGTGTTGTTTTGTCCTGTAAGGCCTCACATACGTTTATACATAATAAAAATCCTAACAAATAAATCACATGATGATTCTGTGTTGCCAGATAATTATCTGACTCAAGAATCATTGTTCTGAACTGATTTCCCTGAAATGACTGAGAATTCACTGTTTTGATAATATGAAATGATACTAAAACTTGATATGAATATGAAATACACTGAATTACATAAGATGTGTACCTGATTACTGTTCACGTACTGTTTACGATCACTGTTCCGGTGACGGTTCCGGCACTGATGTTACAGTCTCCCCTTGTTAAAGAAATTTCGTCCCGAAATTTAAGAATTGTTATCGGGTACAGCTTCCTCTTCAAACAGTTGGGGATACTTTAACTTCATGTGATCTTCACGTTCCCAAGTAAATTCGGGTCCGCGTCTTGAATTCCATCGAACCTTTACTATCGGAATACGGCTTCGCCTCAGTTGCTTGACTTTGCGATCCATAATCTCTAAAGGTTCTTCGATAAAATGTAACTGATCATCAACTTGAATTTCTTCGAGTGAGATGACGAGTGATTCGTCAGCAAGGCATTTCTTTAAGTTCGAGACGTGAAACACGTCATGCACACCACTGAGTTCATCTGGTAATCTCAGTCTATACGCCACAGGACCAATACGTTCGATGATCTCGAACGGTCCCACGTATCGTGGTGCTAACTTGCCTTTCTTTCCAAAGCGGACTACGCCTTTCCAGGGAGAAATTTTCAACATAACACGGTCTCCCACTTGGAATTCCAACGGCTTACGCCGTTTGTCGGCATAGCTTTTCTGTCTGCTTCTGGTAGCTTGTAATCTTCTTTGAATCTGGGCAATCTTGTCAGTGGTTTCCTGAATAAGCTCTGGTCCAGTTATGCGATTATCTCCAACTTCAGTCCAACAGATCGGTGATCGACATTTCCGACCATAAAGAGCCTCGAATGGTGCACATCCGATACTGCTGTGGTAACTGTTGTTGTAGGAGAACTCAATCAGTGGCAAATGAGAATCCCAATTCCCACCGAAATCCAAAATACAGGTCCTTAACATATCCTCTAGGGTCTGAATCGTACGTTCGCTTTGGCCGTCCGTTTGTGGATGGTAAGCTGTACTCAGATTTAACTGTGTCCCTAGAGATTTCTGCAGTGATTGCCAGAACCTTGAAGTAAATCTGCTGTCTCTATCAGAAATGATTGACAATGGTACACCGTGACGTACCACTATCTCATTAATGTACAATCTCGCCAGTCTATCCATCGTGAAGGTTTCACGCATCGGCAAGAAGTGAGCAGATTTTGTTAAACGATCAATGATCACCCAAATCGTATCGTGACCACTGGAAGTGCGGTGTAGCTTGGTAATGAAATCCATAGCTATTTGTTCCCACTTCTAGAGTGGAATCTCAGGCTGTTCCAGTAAAACAGACGGTCTCTGGTGTTCCGCCTTTACCTTCGCACACGTCAGACACCAACCGACGTACTCGGCTATGTCTTTCTTCATTCCCGGCCACCAATAAAATCCACGCAAGTCTTGGTACATTTTATCAGCGCCTGGATGAACTGAGTATTTAGTCTTGTGTGCCTCATCGAAGATAAGTCTTCTCAATTCGTCTACCGCCGGAATCCATATACGATCCTGGTAGTAGATCATTCCATCAGACTTGGTCTCCAAATGTTTCTCTGCTCCGCAGTCAAGTTCTTTCTTCAAGTTTCCTCTGTCAACTGATTCCTGTTGTGCTTGAATGATCATGTCTTGTAAACTGGTCTGCACAGTCATCCCCAAAGCTCTAACGCGTAAGGGTTTGACTCGTTCCTTCCGGCTCAAGGCATCAGCTACAACATTTGCCTTTCCTGGATGGTACTTGATCACACAATCGTAATCATTCAGAAGTTCAACCCAACGGCGTTGTCGCATGTTGAGCTCCTTCTGATCAAAAATGTGCTGCAGACTCTTGTGATCTGTAAATATGGTACACTTAGTGCCATATAAGTAATGTCTCCAAATCTTCAATGCGAAGATTACTGCTCCCAGTTCAAGATCATGAGTAGTGTAATTCTTCTCATGAATCTTTAACTGTCTTGATGCATAGGCTATGACCTTGTCCCGTTGCATTAAAACACAACCGAGTCCCTGATGGGATGCATCACAATACACAACAAAGTCTTCACATCCTTCTGGGAGAGATAAGATTGGAGCATCACACAGTTTCTGTTTCAATGTCTGAAAAGCATCTTCTTGTTTCTGCTCCCAGACAAACGGTTCACTTTTCTGAGTTAACTTAGTGAGAGGCAAAGCTATCTTAGAAAAGTTCGAGATGAACCTCCTGTAATAACCTGCCAATCCCAGAAAAGACCGTATCTCCGTTGGCGTCTTTGGAGTGTCCCAGTTCTTTATTGCTTCAATCTTGGCGGGATCTACGTGTATTCCCTCACTGTTGACTACATGACCAAGAAACTGAACTTCTTTTAACCAAAATTCACATTTAGAGAACTTGGCATAAAGCTTTTGTTCTGTCAACAGTTCCAAGATCTTTCTGAGATGTTGCTCGTGTTCTGCTTTGCTCTTGGAATAAATCAGTATGTCATCGATAAAGACAATAACAAACTGATCTAGATACGGCTTGCACACTCGGTTCATGAGATCCATGAAAACCGCTGGTGCGTTTGTCAATCCGAAAGGCATCACCATGAATTCGTAATGCCCGTATCTGGTTCGGAATGCCGTCTTCGGTATGTCTTCGTCTTGAACTCTAAGTTGATGATACCCGGACCGTAGATCTATCTTCGAGAAATACTGAGCTCCTTGTAACTGATCGAACAAGTCATCAATCCTCGGCAATGGGTACCGATTCTTGATAGTCAACTTGTTCACCTCTCGATAGTCGATACACATTCTAAACGATCCGTCTTTCTTCTTCACGAACAAGACCGGAGCTCCCCAAGGTGAGTAGCTCGGTCTAATAAATCCTTTATCCAGTAACTCCTGTAATTGGTTCGATAATTCCTGCATCTCCGAAGGTGCTAACCGATAAGGAGATTTAGCAACAGGAGTTGCTCCAGGAACTAAATCAATTCGGAACTCTACCGGTCGCACGGGAGGCAAACCTGGTAGGTCTTCAGGAAATACTTCTGGATATTCTTTCACTACTGGTACGTCTTGTATTTTCTTCTTGTCTTTCTCTTTTTCCACTACATGTGCCAGGAAAGCTACACACTGCTTCTGTAAACACTTACGCGCCTTTATGCATGAAATGATTTTGACACTTCGTTTTGCTTGATCCCCTTTGACTTCCAACACACGATCATCTGGTAATGGAACTCGAAGCAGCTTCTCAGAACAGATGACTTCCACTCGGTTAGAGGAAAGCCAATCCATTCCAACAATGATGTCGAAACTACCCAACTCCATCGGTATCAAATCGATAGAGAATGTATAACCGTTAAGTGTCAATGGGCAATTCCTGTGAACTGTACTAACTGTGATCTGTTTTCTGTTAGCTACTTCTATAATGTAAGGGGAGTCTAACTGTTCTTCTATGGAATCTAGTTGGCATGCGAAATCGGCAGAGATAAAACTCTGATCCGCACCAGTGTCAAATAGAACAGATGCATAAAAGTCATGTAAGAGAAACGTACCAGTGACCACATTCGGGTCCTGGCGTGCAGCTGGTGCTCCAATAACAAAAGCTCTTCCACGAGGAGCTTGAACTGCTTGTTGTGCCTTCTTCGGGCAGTTCTTTGCAAAGTGGCCTTGTTCGCCACAGTTGAAGCATCCACCATTGTTCTGGTTGGCTGGTGGAGGGAGTGCTAGAGCAGAATTGTTAACTGCTTGGTTAGGTGTCATCCGGCAGTGCTGGACCCAATGACCCTTTCTTCCACATCCCGTACATTGCTTGCAAGGAGTGTTAGCAATGTGATGATACTGGCACTTAGTACACAAAGGATGTGGGCCAGTATACTGCCTCTTGGGCACATTTTGTTGTGCCACTGCTACTTGATTCAGAGGAGTAGCCACAGTGTAATTCTTTATGAACTTCTGCTTCTTCTTTGGGTGTTGCTGATGTTGTGGCTTCTTTGAAGTCTCTTCCTTTCTCTTACCGGTGTCTGCCTCCTTCTTCAGAACTCCAGAGGCAACCATCAAGTCAGTGAGTTTTCCAGACAGTCTCACTGCTGATTCGACAGTAGTAGGGTTGGCTGAAACAACCATGCCCTGGATGCAGGCGGGAAGTCCACCCACATATCTGTCTATTCTCTTCTCCAAGGTTGGTACCATGTCAGGTACCAAAGCAACCAACTCATGATAACGAGTTGTATACCCCATGTGATCAGCCCCCTTCATCACATGGTTGGATAATTCAACCTCCAGTTTCTGCAGTTCATTTTTGGGGCAGAACTCTGTTCGCAGCAGTGTCTTGAAATCCTCCCATGGCATGGCCATAGCTTCTTCTCTTCCTCGAGCGTTGATCTGACCATTCCACCAGGTCAGAGCCCGCTTGTTGAATGTTCCAGCAGAGTAGCGGACTTTATGGTGCTCTGGGCAGCTACAGAGGTCCAGAGTAGCCTCAATCTTTTCAATCCATTGGATTAATCCAACGGCTCCTTCAGATCCGCTAAAGCTAGGCGGCTTACATCCTACGAATGACTTGTAGGAGTAGTGTGAGGTACCACCAGTATTCCCACTGGCTTCTCCAGATGAGTTGCCAGTGTTGTTCATCTCATTACGGAGAAGGTTGAACATCTCCGGTATCGCTTCCTTCATCTGATTGGTCATCTGATTGCTCAGTAGAGTCATCAGAGCGATGGTGGTAGGATCCAGTATGGGAGTCGTGCCTGAACCTGATGCCTGTGTGATCAGGGGAGGAGGAGGTGGAGGCGGTGGAGGAGGTGGCGGTGGTGAGTCATTTGGAGATGGCGTGGAGGAGTGTGGAGCTTGGTCTTGTGTTGATGTCAACAGCGGAGGTTGTCTTCGTGGCGGCATTCTGATCATAACCAAATGAATATTGGTTAGTGCAATGATCGAATGCAGAAGACGCAATGCAATAAGCCTTAAATCCTAAGTTCTCTATATGCAGGGTCCCTAGGTTATAGTCTAGGCCAAACCGTTTAAATAAGTGACCTATATTTCTCTATAACCATGGCTCTGATACCAATCTGTCACACCCCGAGCCGGCGGGATAGGATCGGTTGTCCCGTCGGGCGGAAGGTTCCCGGGGCGCGATATCGTGAGTGATAATCGTGATGATCAGATTGTTTACATTGCACATGATATAACTGAGAAATGCTAAATATAATAGAATTACAAAGTTAAATTACATCAGTATTGTTTATAATTTAACAATGTAAATCTACCATCAACATCATAAATCTTCTATCTTGTATTTACACAAGATATACAAAATAATTCATATAATGATGTCTTCAAAAATATGCAGGTCCAAAATACTAAGTCTTCTATCTGAAGTCCTAGTTCCAAAGGAAATAACTCCTTAGTTGACCTGTTCGTCACCTGAGAAGTCATGCAAAAATCAAGTCAACACATGGTTGGTGAGTTCATATAGTTTTGTAAATGAAAATGATTTGAACACCTCTTTCGGTAAAGACCCTAACCTCATTAACATCACCTGTATCATCCAGATCGGTATGCTTATATATAGGGCATACCCCTGGGTCAAGGCTACAACCCCGCCCAGACGCCATCCCACCACATACTAATCCGCATAGGACATTGATATTAATGATAATTAAGCATTTTTACCTAACACACCTCTGATTTAGATTATGATTTCCAAAACTTGATTTACCTTTGATTCCCTTGATTTTGAACATAGATACATGATTTTCCCAAAAATCAGTGATAGTGAATAAAATGTAATTATTTAATGAAATAAATAAATAAACATTTAAATACAACTAAGACATGATGATTGGGTAAACTTTTACTCAATCAATTAGACTTAGTTGTTGGTGGTTGTCCAAGTTGTAACCTCTCACACGTGACCCATGTCAGGCATAACTCACAAGGAGTACACCTGAACTGAGCGGGATTTTAATGATTTGCCCGTTACAGCCTGACCCAATGGTCTTCTGCATCTGAGTGGGACTTTAATGTTTTGCCCGTTACAGCCTGACCCAATGGTCTTCTGCATCTGAGTGGGACTTTAAGGATATCCTGTGATTCTTGATCTCTTGATTCTCATGATTATGACTTTGATATTGATAACATTTGATCGTTCATGTTATTGCCCGTTACAGCCTGACCCGAAGGTCTTCTGCATCTGAGTGGGACTTTATATGTGTGTTACACGTGGTCTTGATTCCATATACAACTGACATCCACCTTGACTTGAGTATTAATGAGTTCATTAGATCATAATGATTTCATTACTAACATGATTCACACACATTTATGATATCTGATTTCTTGAGTCTCTTGATCTTGATCTTTTGACTTTCCCATGATTCACAATGATAATTGATTTGATTTTGATTCTTTGTTCTCAGATCCCACACTGAGATATGATTTCTTTGAATGTGATCTTTTGATTTTGTTCATTTGATTTCACTTTGAATTTAGGTTCTTGAATTTGAACTTGATGGACTAAGGGTTGATTTAGAGTTTAAATTTAAGGTATTACTCATGAGAGTACTTAAATTTATTTGATAACTTGATCTGTTTAATAATTTCCTAGACAGGAATCTAGGAGTATCAACAACATATATATGTAAGAACATATAATAATTGAAAGCATTTAAATAAACAGTTTAAATAAACAGTTTACGCATGCTTCTCAGCCCCGCGTTTAAAACAAAAATGTTTAGAAAAGGGGCAATGAACTCACCTGTGTTGCTTTGTACTGAATTACCACAAAATGTGCGCTCGTTGTTGTAGCCTAAGTATCTTCAGCACCTGAGTTATTTTAAGAGGATTTCGAATACGATAAGTATGTATAGTAGTCGTCGTGTCTAAGGTTTGGTCTCGGTGTGCAACTAAGTGTCCTAAATTACTAATGTGTTTCTAGGATTCTATCCAACTTAGACTAACTTATTACCCAGTAGTAACCTTAACCCCATATTGATCAATTAAAGACTTTAAGTAGAACCTTTTCAATTCCATTTATTTAAATTACACATTTATTTAGGAAAATCATTTAATTACTTTTATAAATAAATAATTAATTTAAGAAAAAGGTAATCAAACATGATGGGCTCATATTGAGCCTATTGGGCCACCCTTGGGCCCATTTATAAGATTTTTGATTTCCGAGTTGTTCTTGATACATCTTTTGAGTGACATGGCCTAAGTAAGTCAAGTGAATCACTTTGACTAGTCACATGTTCTCATAACCCGTCTAAGTGTTGGGAGTTACTCGTGAGAGTAACCCATAACCTTAGACTTAGTGATTTTTGTTTAGAAAATGAGGGGTTTTAAGAAAACTCTTGTTACTCAAAAACCCAACCCACGATCCCTTAAGTACTCATGCATCTTAAACTAAGCCCATGTCTATGAATACCCCCACATTCAACTAGAATGACCTTAGTTCTTTTTCTTGTTAATTTTATGTGGAACTATAAAGATTACAAAGTTGATTCCATGTAAGGAAACCCTAGCATTCCTTGTTCCCATGTAAATCACACTCACACAAGGTCAAGTCCATGCATGCACACACACTTGACCCACATGAAGGTGTTACGTAGCCAACCCATGCACCCACATCAACCGTTCATGCATCTATGGTGTTGCATGCTGATGAGAATGGTTCAACCGAGAAGCTCTTGGCCAAATGAGTAGGTGGGCGAAGGAACTCGGCCGAAGGGGTGTTGCCACGAATAACTTGGGCCGAATGTGGTTTCACCGATCGAATGGCTTGGGTCGAAAGAGGGTTGACCGAAAGACTAAACTGGCGAATAGGCATGGGTCGAATGACTTGGCCGATCGAATGAGTCCTTAACTTGGCCGAAAGTGCATTGCCGAATAGTGAAGTGGTCGAATGAGGTCTAGAGTCGAATGACAGGGCCGATTGAGAGCCGATCGAATGAAGGTTCATTCGGAGAAAGTTTGGTCGAATGAGCAGCATGGTGATCGAATGAAGGCTGGCCGAAAGGCCTTAGCCATTCGCCGAATGACTCGGCTCATTCGTTGGGCTGGTAGAACTCCTGTGACAATCCGACTTTTCGGATTAACCTTGTTAACTGAAAGTGGTTAGATCACAGGCCCAACAAGATATGTAAGGCCAAAGAAGGCCCAGTAAGGCCCAAGTAGGCCCAATAAAGCCAAGGTAGGCCCAATGAGCCCAAGGTAGGCCCAATTGTATTTATGAGGCCCAATTGGATTAATCAAGCCAATAATATTCCAATTGGCCGATTAGTGACAATTTGGTATTCCGAATTAATTCTGTTAACTTTGGAATTAACCGAAATGATGTGAAATCATTTAAAAAAAACCGAACTTGAGGGTTAGAATTAATCAAAATCTGGTCCAAAGTGTTTGAATTTCAAGGATTAATGTTGAACAAAACGAGTCCAGAAATATTAGAACCACAAGGATTAAGATTGTAAATACATCAAAGTGCTAATTTTGACTTTTGAAGGTCAAAATTCGACCTAAATCAATTTAGAAACTAAAATTCAATAATAAACCAAGTTATAAACGAATTAAATTTTCTATAACTACTACATTGATGTTCCTATCATCAATACAACTTTAATTTCGATCATGGCAAATAAATTAAATCAATTGTAACTCCAAAGTTTTGAAACCGCCACTTATGATCATCAAGTGCATATAATTCGAATTTAATATCTCAAATTGGGTATTCCAAACTCTTAGTCGGCAGAATTAGGATTTGTGGAACACCACAATTCAAGAAGAATCACATTGGATAGTCGAATTCGATTGGGGGACGACCGAGGAACAACCCATTACTCGATCTACTTCGATTAGACATCAAACCGGGTAAGAATTCATTTTTACAACACCTAAATGTGCCGATTAAGGATAAACCAATGTAAATTTCGGGTTCTAACATCAATTAATATGAGTTTGATTATTAGGGTTCTTGACTTCGAACGTTTTGGGGGTTTGCAGTCAAACGGGTTCCAAAATAAAATTAAAGTATGTAAACTAATTCAGAATAATGCGTTTAATGAAAAACCCATATTAATTTTATGATAAACTAATGAATTTTATGATTTCTAATAGTAGGGTTCTTGAGTTAAAACGTTTTGGGGATTTTGGTTCAAACGATCACGAAACTCAAATTAAACTATATAGTTAGTTTTGATTTGATCCAAGGATAGAAAGCCCTATGAATTTCAGGACTAATAAGTTCGAATTCGAATCTTTTGGGACTAGGGTTGGGTTATTCGAAATCGATCTCATTTGAGATTTATTTGGGCATAAGAACCTGATCAATTATCAAATTGAAATCATCAATGGGTGCGATTGAAGCCATGGAACAAAACCCCTATGGTTTGGGTTTTGATTTCAATCGAATTGGGTATGACTTGAACCCATTTGATTCGGGTGGTTTAATATAAGGAAATTAGCATGTTAAGGGTTAAAAGAATTAATTCTTAAATCTAATTGCAAATTTAAAGATAGAACAACTGGTAGGGTGAGTGTGATTTGAGGGGGAGGTCACGGGTTCGACCCAACCTCCACTGGTTTTTGATATTTAAACAAATTTTGATGTTTTGATCATATCTCATTCGTTTTAACTCCGATTTGACCCATTCAAGTTGCATTGGAACCGTAACGGAATCCCGAACAAAATGAAATGGTAAAATTTACATTTTTGACCAAAAACACGATCGCGTATGTTACGTGTAGTTAAATAAATCGTATGAACATATACGATTTAAACAAACGAATTCAAAGTTAAGCGTACTTGTGTGCGTACGTTTCAAGAATACTAACATACGTGTGTTGACACGTATGGGACCATAAACACGATCTAACAGTTCAAATAACGCAAAGTTATTGTAATAACACAGATTCTTTGTAGAAGGTTGTCTACGCGATCTCACGTGTATTTGATCATTCAGTTGCATTCTAAGGTGCGTACACGGCCCCTTTCTTATTTTAACTGTTTTGGGGGAGAAAACATGTGCAACAAACACTTTTTAGATACATGTCACTTGCATGAGTTAGCTGTTTACATTAAGTGCAAACATAGCATTACAAAGCCTTCCATTTCGAACCGTTTAGTTTGCCGTAGTGCAAAGCGTGGTAGTTGAAGATAGATCTATTGGGTTTGACAAACCTCACTTGGTAGATGGGATCTACGCAGGTGTTTGACTGACCAAACACACACATTGCTATTGTTCGTGCTAGACAATAGTGTTAAGGCAAAAACATGCTATAGCATGGCAACTCGTCAGCTTCGGTGTCGACCACTTGTGTAAATAGTTTATATGACTAGCTATCATGACTGTGCATGTGTGATTATGTTATCTACAAACTTCATATTCAAACTGCTGTTTTGAACATTGTGAATACTTAAACCTGTGTATGCACCAACCATTGTGTTGACTTGATTTACATGTTTTCTCAGGACACTAAGACACAAGCAAGGACAAGCAGGGACTAGGATGTTGAGTCTCATGCATACATTTCAGTTCAAGTGTTTTAGTTTTGTTCAATTAAGACATGGAATGTTTGTGAAATTGTACTTTACATTTTCAAACCGTTACGTATTTTTATTGGTTTTAAAACGCTTCTGCAAACATTGAAACTTTGATATTACAGTTTTAGACCAACATATGTTTTGAAATTCATATAGAGGTCTTCGTTATGTCTAATGATCTGAGATCCTGGTTTGTCACGTTCCCAAACGGTATAATTCCGTTAGTTGAAAATTTGGGGGTGTGACAGATTGGTATCAGAGACATTGGTTATAGCGAACTAGGTTTGCATTTGTAGACTTAGACTATAACTGTTAGACATTAGACACTTACTTACACGATAGTTTATATGCATTTACATATGGCATCTTGTAACAGACATGACATCATCATCTACACCTACTCACACTGGGGGACAAGTAGTAGCATTGTCAGAAATCATGACAAGGAGCATCGAACCAGTGGATGATACGATCCACTATGGGGAGGAAACACATGTTCAACAAAGGGGGAACAACCAATATTGGCAATGGTTTCCTGATCTCATACGCAGCTGGGTGTGGAAAGAACGAGTGCCACCACCACCAACTGCCAACACTGCTAATAACCTTTGGACGTTACCTGCTCTTGGATATCCATTGGAACAGGCATTTGCTGCTTTTGTTGCACGCATGGAGCGTGAAATCCGCAACATGCGGGAAGTAGCAGGGACGATCACAGAATTGCTTGAAAATAACAACTGGCTGACACAAATGTGGGATAACCTCACTGAGGAGTTGGTTAGGACTAATGAGGAACAGGAAAATTTGGTGGAAACGATCTGGATGATGTGAGGAACGATCCTCGAACTCACTGCACGACTAGAAACTACTGAGTTACGTGTAGCTGTAGCTGAGGCAAGGGCTGAGGAAGCCAATGCACGGGCTGGTGCAGCGGCGATTGAAGCCAATATAGTGAGAGATTTAGCTGGGGAGGCCATGACCCTCATCACTGGGCATATGCGTTACCAGCATGGTGCAGTGACTGGTCCAGCAGAACTGGAGGACTCATCATCAACCGTTGATCAACCGAACGATGGAATCTAGTTATTTCATTTACTTTCTATTTAACAAACTTATATGAGTGGGTTGTACTCATAAAAGTAGATTTAGTGTTTAGTTGTTTTGCATCTCTTTGACAAACAATTGTAAACACTAGTTTATCATAAATGATTAAGAATTGTTATCTTAATGACAATGATGGTGTGTTACATTTACTTTGTGCATGAGTGATGATTATGCGATGGGTGTAGTCTCATTATGTATATTTGTAAATAGGAAGATCATGGTTGGAGAGAACATTAACATGAACTCAACGGAACTTGAGGCACTTATTAACACTCGAATCACCGAGACAATCGCAAACTATACGCAACCACACCAAATAGGATTACATGATCCAACGGGGGAACTGGTAAACTCACAAATAAGACATTCTTGAACTGTAAACCATGTAATTTCAAAGGATCGGAAGGAGCCATTGGACTTCTTCGATGGATTGAACAATTAGAATCGGTGTTTGAGAGGTGCAATTGTCCGGAAGAAAACAAGGACAGATACGCTATTGGTACTTTCGAGGGTTCAGCCTTGACATGGTGGAACTCTATCGTACAGACACTCGGTTTGAATACAACCAATGCACTTACTTGGAACGGATTCAAAATCCTGTTGCAGGAGGAGTATTGTTCCCGTAATGAAATGCAAGAACTTGAGAATGAATATGGGCAACTCAAGATGAAAGGTTCTAATATTGAGGAATACACTACTCGATTCCAACAATTAGCAAGACTTTTACCTCACAGGGCAACCCCACCTGGCAAGTGGATCAAGAGATACATTGGAGGGCTAGTATCTCAGGTTCGAAAATTGATCATATCTGCAAATCCTACTACCATACAGCAAGCTGTTCGACTGGCACACCAACTGACTGATCAAACGATGCAACGGGGAACATTACCCAAACGAACAGTAACAGCTAAGGCGGAAGACCACAAAAGAAAATGGGATAGCATTGATTCCAAGAATTTCACTCAGCAGTCATTTCAGAAAAATCGCAAGCAGGAATCCAACAAGACTCATCACAATCCAAACAATAACCAACAGACATCGGGAGGGTATAAGGGTAGATGCCCGAAGTGTAACAAATGTGGATTCCACCACTTTGGGAATCAATGTGACAAGTACCAATGTCAGCGATGCAGAAAGATGGGTCACGTAGCAAAAGACTGTCGAGGGGAACTGCAGGCAAGCCCACTCGACCGTAGCAACACACAGAAAGGATGTTTTGAGTGTGGCTTATCAGGACATTTCAAGAAGGAGTGCCCACAACTCAAGAAGAGAAGGGCTAATGACATGATTACAAAAGGAAACAACAACAACAACACAAATGTTGCTAGAACAGAGCTTTTGTGATTGGAGGACGTCAGGCACGGGAAGATCCCAACGTCGTTACGGGCAGTTTTGATGTAGTCATTGGCATGGACTGGTTATCCAAACACCAGGCTGAAATAGTATGCCGTGAAAAGATAGTTCGTATACCTCTTTCGCATGGAGAGACATTGTATGTACAAGGCGAGAAGAGCAGTACGCCACTGCGTCTCATATCTTGTATGAAAGCACACAAGGGTCTGCGGAAAGGTCATACGGCAGTTATAGCACTTATAACTGAAAAGCCGGTAGCTGAGAAGAAGATTGAAGATATACCAGTAGTTTGTGAATTTCTGGAGGTATTTCCAGAAGACTTGTCGGGATTACCGCCTATCAGACAGGTGGAATTCCGAATCGACCTTACACCAGATGCAGCACCGATAGCTAGGGCGCCTTATCGACTTGCACCGTCAGTGATGCAAGAGTTATCTACACAACTGCAAGAGTTGTTGGATAAGGGTTTTATACGACCTAGTTTTTTTTTTTTTCACCGTGGGGAGCTCCAGTTTTGTTGTTAAGAAGAAGGACGAGACTTTCCGTATGTGTATCGATTACCGAGAACTTAACAAGGTTACCATCAAAAACTGGTATCCGTCACCTAGAGTTGACAATCTGTTTGATCAAGTTGCAAGGTTCGAGTTACTACTCAAAGATTGATCTCAGGTCTGGTTACCATCAACTCAGAGTACAGGAAGAAGATATTCCGAAGACAGCGTTTAGGACGCGCTATGGCCATTATGAGATCTTTGAGGAGGAACACGCTGAACATCTTCGATTGCTATTAGAATTACTGAAACAAGAACAATTATACGCTAAGTTCTCGAAATGTTACTTCTGGATGCGAGAAGTATAATCTTTGGGTCATATAGTCAATAAAAAGGGCATACATGTTGATCCAGCATAAATTGAAGCGATTAAGAATTGAGAAGCACCAAAGACCCTAACGAGGTACGACAATTCCTTGGGTTGGCGGGTTATCATCGACGATTCATTGAGGGATTCTCAAAGATCGCTCAACCACTTACAGCTCTTACGCGCAAGGGAACGAAGTATACCTGGGCGGATAAACAAGAAGCTACATTCCAGTTATTGAAACAGAAACTCTGCAGTGCACCGATTCTGTCCTTACTGAAAGGGACGGGAGATTTTGTGGTGTATTGTGACGCATCTGCACAGGGTTTGGGAGGTGTATTGAGGCAACGTGATAAAGTGATTGCTTATGCTTCAAGGCAACTACGACCACACGAAAAGAATTACACTACTCATGACTTGGAGTTAGGAGCAGTGGTTTTTGTTTGAAGATTTGAAAGCATTATCTGTATGGAACTAAGTATACCATTTACACTGATCATAAGAGTTTGCAACATATCTTTGATCAGAAGGAACTCAATATGAGACAGCGACGATGCGTTGAGTTATTGAACGATTATGAGTGTGCGATTAAGTATCACCCGGGAAAAGCTAATGTGGTAGCTGACGCTTTGAGCAGAAAAGATACAACGGGAACAAGACGGGTTCGCGCACTTATGATGACGATACATACTGACTTACCTGACAAGGTACGCAATGCTCAGCTTGAGGCTTTGAAAACGGAAAACTTAGTACATGAATCTTTACGAGGAATGAAAACACAGTTGGATGTTAAGTCTGATGGAATTCGTTATTTCATTGATCGACTGTGGATACCTTTGTATGGAGGTTAAGGGAACTCATGATGGATGAGACACACAAGTCCAGGTATTCAGTCCATCCAGGATCAGACAAGATGTATCATGACTTGAAGGCACTGTATTGGTGGCCTCACATGAAAGCTGACATTGCTAAGTACGTTAGCAAATGTTTGACTTGTTTGAAAGTCAAAGTTGAATACCAGAAGCCATCTGGTTTACTGCAACAACCAGAGATAACGATGTGGAAATGGGAACAGATTTCGATGGATTTCATTACTAAGTTACCCCGTACACGGAATGGTTGTGATACGATATGGGTAATTGTTGATTGATTAACGAAATCTGCACACTTCTTAGTAATCAAGGAAACTGATAAGATGGAGAAACTGACTCGCATTTACATCAAGGAAGGGGTAGCAAGGCATGGCGTGCCTATCTCTATCATATCAGATCGGGATGCTCGATTTACTTCCAACTTTTGGAAATCACCCCATAAGTTCTTGGGAATTCGTTTAGGCAGGAGTACAACATATCATCCACAAACAGACGGTCAGAGTGTACGTACGATTCGGACACTCGAAGATATGTTGGGAAAACCATTCACCGTTGGTGGAATTCTTTTACAAATCCAGAACCGTATGGCAGCGACTCAGGATCGACAAAAGAGTTACGCTGACAAACGCCACAAACCGTCGGAATTTCAAGTAGGAGACCGAGTTCTTCTAAAGGTAGCACCTTGGAAAGGTGTGATACAATTCAGCAAGCGCGGGAAGCTTAGTCCACGTTACGTAGGACCTTTTTGAGATCATGAGAAGGATTGGTCCGGTTGCGTATCAACTCAATTACCGAATAAACTCAATGGAGTTCATGATGTATTTCATGTTTCGAACTTGAAGAAACGTCTTCCTGCTGAGACATTGGTAGTACCATTTGAAGTAATGCAAGTGGACGAACAGTTACGATTCGTTGAGGAACTAGTTGAAATCATGGACCGAGAGGTCGAACAACTCAAACAAAGCAAGATTTCGATAGTCAAAGTTCGGAGGAATTCACGACGGGATCCTGAATTCACATGAGAAAGAGAAGACCAAATGATGAAAAAGTATCCCCACTTATTCAAAACATCAACAAACATTATGAAGGCACGTTAAATTTCGGGACGAAATTTCCTTCAACAAGGGGATGATGTGATATTTCACACTCTAACTGTAAGCACAAACACCGTATACTATTGATTTCCTTGCAGAATGCAAACACAAACATTTCATAGTAGTATATATATGATCGATTTCAAATAGTGTGCTACATTTCAAACATTACATTTGATGTAACATTGGATGTACTACATTTCATGATGGTACAATCATGAACGGTTAAACAATGGTGGAGTTACATATAGAAGGAACCAGAATAATTGTGTAAGGTAAATTGACGAATACAGGGGCCCATGTACTCGTGAATTTACAGGTACGCATGAATTTTGGAAGTTTCTATTTGGTCGACTACATTCAAACATTTACTTTGTGTGAGATTACATAGTACAGTATACAAACACTTTGTTCAGTTGGTTTTGTTACAAACATTTGTGCTACATTACATTCTATACATTTTATGTGCTACATTTCATATGTTACATGTTATGGTAGTACATGCATGATTGGTTACACACATTTTGCTATGTGCGGGGTTGCATAGTACAAACAGTTATAGACACTCACTATGTGTGAGGTTACACAACACGGTATGATCAAACACAAACAGTCACAGTTAGGTGAACTAACTAGTGTACACGCAAACAGTCACATTGAACGATCACATTGAATTGTGATGTTGCAAGCATTAGACTTTGTGTGTGAGTACACACAAGCACACAGAATGATCAAATCACACTAACACGTACGATTTAAACTCGTAAGTAGTTTCCTAACTACTCCTAACATTTACTAATTTTCGGGACGAAAATTCCTTCAACAAGGGGATGATGTGACAATCCGACTTTTCGGATTAACCTTGTTAACTGAAAGTGGTTAGATCACAGGCCCAACAAGATATGTAAGGCCAAAGAAGGCCCAGTAAGGCCCAAGTAGGCCCAATAAAGCCAAGGTAGGCCCAATGAGCCCAAGGTAGGCCCAATTGTATTTATGAGGCCCAATTGGATTAATCAAGCCAATAATATTCCAATTGGCCGATTAGTGACAATTTGGTATTCCGAATTAATTCTGTTAACTTTGGAATTAACCGAAATGATGTGAAATCATTTAAAAAAAACCGAACTTGAGGGTTAGAATTAATCAAAATCTGGTCCAAAGTGTTTGAATTTCAAGGATTAATGTTGAACAAAACGAGTCCAGAAATATTAGAACCACAAGGATTAAGATTGTAAATACATCAAAGTGCTAATTTTGACTTTTGAAGGTCAAAATTCGACCTAAATCAATTTAGAAACTAAAATTCAATAATAAACCAAGTTATAAACGAATTAAATTTTCTATAACTACTACATTGATGTTCCTATCATCAATACAACTTTAATTTCGATCATGGCAAATAAATTAAATCAATTGTAACTCCAAAGTTTTGAAACCGCCACTTATGATCATCAAGTGCATATAATTCGAATTTAATATCTCAAATTGGGTATTCCAAACTCTTAGTCGGCAGAATTAGGATTTGTGGAACACCACAATTCAAGAAGAATCACATTGGATAGTCGAATTCGATTGGGGGACGACCGAGGAACAACCCATTACTCGATCTACTTCGATTAGACATCAAACCGGGTAAGAATTCATTTTTACAACACCTAAATGTGCCGATTAAGGATAAACCAATGTAAATTTCGGGTTCTAACATCAATTAATATGAGTTTGATTATTAGGGTTCTTGACTTCGAACGTTTTGGGGGTTTGCAGTCAAACGGGTTCCAAAATAAAATTAAAGTATGTAAACTAATTCAGAATAATGCGTTTAATGAAAAACCCATATTAATTTTATGATAAACTAATGAATTTTATGATTTCTAATAGTAGGGTTCTTGAGTTAAAACGTTTTGGGGATTTTGGTTCAAACGATCACGAAACTCAAATTAAACTATATAGTTAGTTTTGATTTGATCCAAGGATAGAAAGCCCTATGAATTTCAGGACTAATAAGTTCGAATTCGAATCTTTTGGGACTAGGGTTGGGTTATTCGAAATCGATCTCATTTGAGATTTATTTGGGCATAAGAACCTGATCAATTATCAAATTGAAATCATCAATGGGTGCGATTGAAGCCATGGAACAAAACCCCTATGGTTTGGGTTTTGATTTCAATCGAATTGGGTATGACTTGAACCCATTTGATTCGGGTGGTTTAATATAAGGAAATTAGCATGTTAAGGGTTAAAAGAATTAATTCTTAAATCTAATTGCAAATTTAAAGATAGAACAACTGGTAGGGTGAGTGTGATTTGAGGGGGAGGTCACGGGTTCGACCCAACCTCCACTGGTTTTTGATATTTAAACAAATTTTGATGTTTTGATCATATCTCATTCGTTTTAACTCCGATTTGACCCATTCAAGTTGCATTGGAACCGTAACGGAATCCCGAACAAAATGAAATGGTAAAATTTACATTTTTGACCAAAAACACGATCGCGTATGTTACGTGTAGTTAAATAAATCGTATGAACATATACGATTTAAACAAACGAATTCAAAGTTAAGCGTACTTGTGTGCGTACGTTTCAAGAATACTAACATACGTGTGTTGACACGTATGGGACCATAAACACGATCTAACAGTTCAAATAACGCAAAGTTATTGTAATAACACAGATTCTTTGTAGAAGGTTGTCTACGCGATCTCACGTGTATTTGATCATTCAGTTGCATTCTAAGGTGCGTACACGGCCCCTTTCTTATTTTAACTGTTTTGGGGGAGAAAACATGTGCAACAAACACTTTTTAGATACATGTCACTTGCATGAGTTAGCTGTTTACATTAAGTGCAAACATAGCATTACAAAGCCTTCCATTTCGAACCGTTTAGTTTGCCGTAGTGCAAAGCGTGGTAGTTGAAGATAGATCTATTGGGTTTGACAAACCTCACTTGGTAGATGGGATCTACGCAGGTGTTTGACTGACCAAACACACACATTGCTATTGTTCGTGCTAGACAATAGTGTTAAGGCAAAAACATGCTATAGCATGGCAACTCGTCAGCTTCGGTGTCGACCACTTGTGTAAATAGTTTATATGACTAGCTATCATGACTGTGCATGTGTGATTATGTTATCTACAAACTTCATATTCAAACTGCTGTTTTGAACATTGTGAATACTTAAACCTGTGTATGCACCAACCATTGTGTTGACTTGATTTACATGTTTTCTCAGGACACTAAGACACAAGCAAGGACAAGCAGGGACTAGGATGTTGAGTCTCATGCATACATTTCAGTTCAAGTGTTTTAGTTTTGTTCAATTAAGACATGGAATGTTTGTGAAATTGTACTTTACATTTTCAAACCGTTACGTATTTTTATTGGTTTTAAAACGCTTCTGCAAACATTGAAACTTTGATATTACAGTTTTAGACCAACATATGTTTTGAAATTCATATAGAGGTCTTCGTTATGTCTAATGATCTGAGATCCTGGTTTGTCACGTTCCCAAACGGTATAATTCCGTTAGTTGAAAATTTGGGGGTGTGACAACTCCATTCGGGAGTTCGAACTCGACACCCACAGCAGCTCTAGATTCGATCTATTTGCTTATCTAAGGTGAACAACAAGTTCCTAAATGGTTATGGTGGTGTTCCCCTAAGGTTTTGAAAGAGTATAAGCCGGTTTCTATAGAGGTTCGAACTAGGGTTTTCAAAACCCAAAACCGAGCAAAAATGTGGTCTTTACCTCACATCGGCTGGATGAACGTTTAGATCTGTTGTACTTCTATAATCTACAAGTGATGGTGGTGATTTTGACACCAAGAACACCCAAAATGGTGGTGATTTGAGTTAGAAATCTTAGTGAGAAGATGGAAACTTTTAGAGAGAGAATGGGGGTGGAGATGATGAACGAAAATGGAGGATTTTTCTGGTTGGTGGTGGTTGTTGTGGCATTAAATGCCAAAATAAATGTGGAGGAAATACCGGGTTCGTTCGGGTTCGTTCGGTTTCGCGTGTTTTCGCGTAGAAACGCCGTTTTCGCGTCGTTTTCGTAACGAAACGACTCGGTTTTAAAATAGAAGTCATAAAATTATTTTAGGTTGTGATTCCTAATAAATTAACTAAATATCTTTTAATTATTAAAATTTCAAAATATTTATTTAACGTTTAAATCGAATCGCGCGTTTATTTAACGTTTAAATCGAATCGCGCGGTCATCGCGCGTATTTGTTCGAATCAAATACGACGATAACTACACTTTTCAACCTTGTTTTCTAATTATTGAATATCATTCAGAACGTTAAACTTTCAGATTTATTCGTACAGATCGTCACCTATACGAATAATCTGTCGGTTTAGCATTCACTTAACGATATTCGTGTTGTTTTGTCCTGTAAGGCCTCACATACGTTTATACATAATAAAAATCCTAACAAATAAATCACATGATGATTCTGTGTTGCCAGATAATTATCTGACTCAAGAATCATTGTTCTGAACTGATTTCCCTGAAATGACTGAGAATTCACTGTTTTGATAATATGAAATGATACTAAAACTTGATATGAATATGAAATACACTGAATTACATAAGATGTGTACCTGATTACTGTTCACGTACTGTTTACGATCACTGTTCCGGTGACGGTTCCGGCACTGATGTTACAGTGGTGTTTGTGTTTGTGTTTGTACGTGCGTCGTGTTATGGCTAACTCACCGTACTTCCATCACGTTGGGTCATATTGGTCATCAACTCATAGTAGTTGATTCAGGTAATTTCTGATGTTTTGTGTTTAAGGATAAAACTTCAAGTTCACCAGGAATCTCCAGTTTCAACTTTGTATGTACGCGTTCCTCAGTCTAGCTTTAGCGTATGTCGGAAAACATGCTGATATAAGGGATTCACCAGTGGCACTGCTATGAATGAGTTTCTATGACGCCGCCTTTGTTAGGTTGTATCTAGGGGTTCAGGAACAGGCCGAATTATGATCGTACAGGTATAGTCTTTATTCCTTAACCTTCCCTCATATCGTTTGAACGTAATTGAGTAAGTGGTTTCTTGAGTTATACCAATCCATGGGTAAGTTCCTTCGGTCGTGAAGATTCTCCATGAATCTTAATATAAATTCTTGGTTTATCGGTCGAGTTCTCACATCATGAGATGTCTTATCCATGTCTTAAAGAGTTCGGGGTGGTATAAGTTATGACATTGGGTAGAAAAGTTGAGAGTTCCATTGGTCAGTTCCAAGGCGAACAGCTTGGCCGCTCGTGCGTGATCTATGGAAGTCAATTCGGAGTAACTGATGTTCGTAAGAATAGTTTGTCATCATGAGAGATCAACGATGTTTGACAAGAAGTGGTATCTTTGTTAGGGAGTTCTATACACTGTGGTTACAATTGTGTTGTCTCATCCAGAGAATGTGCGAATCATGCTGGTGCTTTGACTTATGTAGTGATCAAGAATTTTAGGTACTGTAATATGGGATCAAAGTCTTGTGAGATTTTCTGTCCATTAGGTTCTATCAGGGGTAATGTAGACAAAGTCGTTGAGATGAACGAGATCAAAGGGTATGTCGACAGAATATGCAAGGTGGAATTGTATTTTCTTGGTTCTGTCTGATCATCAGGAATATAGGTTCGTCACTGTAGGTCTTGCATGGTTGGTAGGATGGTAATGGTTAATCCTCCCAATATACTTCCTCAGATAACATAAGTGTAACACCCCAAAATTTTCTAATACAAGATATTTGAATTTACGAATGCGTAACGGATAATAAACTTGAAGGAAAATAGATGAAAAATAAACAAGTTAAGGTCTCGAGATCGTATACTCGAATTGGATTTCGAGTACACCAGTTCTCGAAATCCTAGTAGTCGAAAATCTCCCAAATTCGAGTACAAATACACCGCCTATAAATATGAGTGCCTGGGGAAACGTGCTAACCTTTGGCTGGAAGCATTCTCTCCCAAGAACTCAGAGTGGGCGATTTCGAGAACTTCAAGAATCGAGCCTTTGATCGACCAAATGGAAGAAGAAACGCACGAGAATCCACAGGAGTGATCATTTATCATCAAGTAAGTGATCAAAACTAAAAAGTTAGGATTTTTAGACAAAAGTGAACTTATGCATAAAGCTCACACCTTTATGCATAAAGTTCGAAACTTTGAGGTTGCAGTGTGTTGGTAACAACCTAAGGAACCTGTAACTAGCTCCCCATGGTCTTATATGAATTTTTGAGATGGTTTTTGGTGAGAAGATGAGTACTCGAAAATATGCATAGGGGAATACTAGAAATCATGTTTGGCTGATAAGACCATTTCGGGTATACCATTTCGAGAATGTGGATTCCGAGTACAAGGTTTTGAGTAGACAGGGAGATTCGAGTACTCATGGGGACTCGAGTACACCAGTAATTCGAGTACTAGTGATGGTTCAAGTATTCTAGTCTTTGAATACTTGAGGCAGTTCAGGAACAGAATAGTTTTCGAATACTGGGGCTGGTTAGGAGGCTATGAGGACATGGAATATATTCTAAGTCTAAAGAATGGTATGTAATGATACGATGTACTGATGTAGATTCTTAAGGCCTAGCTAAGGAGTTCGGCTAAGGAAACAAGAGTTTCCTATCAGGTGAGTTCTAGACGCCCTATTTCATGTTTAATGTTTTGGGCTGGCATACATGCTTATTGTTATGTCTATGATGTTATGTGCTTATGATAATGATGAACGAATGATGATATGCCATGATTATGTATGCGTGTATATGTGTTATGTATGATGAATATGCATGGGAAAGTGCTAAGTATGACGAATGAATGTTACTGAACTATGATGACCATAACTTTGATGATAGTTATAAGGTAACATGTTACGATGAATTCCTAAGCCGTTAGGATAATAGGACATGATGATTATGATGCTAGCATGAGCTGTCATGATATGATATGTGCCTTTGCTGTTAGGGCAGTATGTTATGATGTTAAGGTGCTAGTCTGAAATGTTCATGAATGCATGTATGATCTGATGATATGATGATAGCATTATATGTATTCAACGCTAGGAGGTTATGATGATATGATGAAATGCTACTGGCATGACATGATATAATGAGTCCTATGATATTAGGACAAAGTGATGATGTTTTGATGATAAGATATTAGCATGAAATATTAGGATGTTATGAGGAATACAATGAATGATGATATGATGCTAGTATGTCATATGTGATGAATGATGTTCCTATACGTGTTATAGGAAAATGTACGAATGAGGTACCAGTGATTATAACTGGGTATGATAGTCAACCACGACTATAATTGGGGATGAGAGTCAACCACAACTATAACTGGGTATGAGAGTCAACCATGACTATAACTGGGTATGATAGTCAACCACGACTATAACTGGGTATGAGAGTCATCCACGACTATAACTGGGTATGATATTCAACCAAGACTATAACTAGGTATGAGAGTCAACCACGACTATAACTGGGTATGAGAGTCAACCACGACTATAACTGGGTATGATAGTCAACCACGACTATAACTGGGTATGGAGCCTTGTGCCGGCATAAGCCCACTGTTCATAGGGTGACAGTGGAATGTATGATGATGATGTTCATGATGTTATGTGTTAAGGTTATGGACTGTGTGTAAGGAATGATGTTTATGTTAAGTATGTTTAATGTTGTTTTATGAAAACTAGAACTCACCAGCGTAAGCTGACGTTTTAGCATATATGTCAGGTTAAAGCAAAGGTAAGAGGAAGCATGGATTTCGGGCATCAAGATAGAGAATCCGATGGTGCTGGCAATTCTAAATGTTTTGATACAATCTATTTCAGTATATTTTGTAGTTGACAATGTTTAAAATTCCGCTGCACATTTATGAAAGTTTCTAGTTTAAGAGCTATGTGTTATCATGAAAACCAACCTCTGGGAGGCGCCCGGGAATCGAGGCCTCACAATAAGGCAAGAGTTTTCTCTGACGTATACGATGGTGTGTATCCAGAACACGTCGTCCATCGTTTGAAAGTTGGTAAGCGTTCCACACTTCCATTCATGGAGCTTGTTCGGTTCAAAGGACCGTGTGGATTCCCAAGCAGGGTTCGATGGCCATGGTTTTATTGGATGCCTACATTTGCGTTGGCACCTTCATTGCCAATTGTCAGTAGGGTTGGTAATATCCTTTGATGGAATCAAGTGTTCGAGTCACACACTCAGCCGGCGGGCTGGATCGACTTTCCCGTCGGGCGGAAGGTTCTCGGGGCGCGATATTGTTTGATAATCAAAGTGATCAGATTGTTTACATTGCACATGATATATAAATGAGAAATGCTAACATGACACTGATACATAATTACAAAGTTAAATTACAATGTTATGTTCATAATTTAACTAAGTAAATCTATCCAAAAGAATCATTGAGTTTTCTAGCAATTGAAAACCATTGATTTGTTAACATTCACAATCACAATGTCCTACATGATTCTTTTTATATGTACAAGTAGTATCTCATCCTATCAGTTATGCTTATATATAGGGCATACGTAGGGGAACAAGCCCCAGCCGACATCCCACCACATACTTAATAGAACTCAACACCACTTGTAATACAACTATAGATACCCATTTCCATCTCACATGTGTTCAACCCGTTTGATATTCACCCATAAGATTGTGTTCATCGCCCAGTGTGTTATATGTAGAATAATAGAATATGAAGGTTTAAAGTTATCAAAACCGAAGTGTTGATGAACCCTCAATGTTTTAAGGAAAATAGATTTATCAAATCTTATCCTTGTTATTATTCTCTCGTTGTGGGGTTAACTGTCAGTCACTACTAATAATAGAAGTGTTAGTTAACCAATTGATATTGTTCTCATCTTGAAGTGCATAGAGCCTAAAAGGAATCCATTGTGGTCCTCACGAAATCAGATCACAATGCATCCGATTTACCTCTACCACCTTTGTGTTCTCATAGCCTTCAACGAAACTACTACCAGTAATATGACATGAGAGAAAATCAATTCCTCAGTCTACTAGTCAATAGAATCGAAGGATTAATTACCATTAGTTACTGTAGATTAATATAACCATGTGTTATTTACCAAACCTGACTGATGTCGCCCTGTCACCGGTCATACGATAGCGGCCAATGATAATGTTACGATCAACGTACCGGCCTCACTCGCCAGCTTTTTGAAAAACCTATGGTACCACTACGTTATCGTTGGTTTAGTCCCACTACATTAACTGGTAAACGATTCACTGATGAGGAACTTACAATTTGAACTTGAATACATGGCACATGATTGTTGTGATATAATACAGACAGTTTAATAGTAATCAATTGTTGTTGTGTTCACCATAGTCATCATCTCTGTGTTGTTTGTTCTCAGTGTTATGTGTTCTCGTAGTCTTTAACAAAGTGTTATAAGAACTTGTCTTAATATACGATGTTAGTAATTGTGTGAATGATATTGTTATCATAAAGTTACGTTATTATGATTATCATTCTTGTTGTCCAAAGCCTTCACCCAGTTGTAACTACAGTGTTGTAAGAGCTAGTATTACTACACCTAGTTAACTCAGGTGGTGAATGATGTCATGAAGTCATGTGGACATGATCATCATTCTTGTTTTCATTAGTATTTGTCTCGTGTTATCCCATAGTCTTCACCGAGTTGTAAGCATAGTTTCATAAGAACTTGTCTTATTACACTTAGCTAACTTCGGTGGTGAATGATATTGTGAAGTTATATTATCATCACATCATTCTTGTTAGTTGTTCGTGTTATCTCTTGATTATCCCATTGTTCATTCAAGTAAGAATAATAAGAAGTTATAAGATGTAATCTTACAACTAGTATTATTCTATTTTGTTGATGATTCATGAAACTATATTATCATGTTTCATCCTAGATATCTTAGTCATGTTAGATCACACAAGCATACATACAATGATAAGCGATAATAAAGTCAAACAATATTATCTAAATCATAGTACAATCAATATGTTGTACTAAAACTTTTAAGTAATTAAAAGGATTAGCATGTTTCTCAGCCCCGAGATTTGAAATCAGTTAAGATTAGAAAAGGGGCGTATGAACTCACCTTGTAGTTGATGTGGTTGACTAAATAATGCAAAAATGCACGCGCTCTTTGTTGTTCATGGTATTTGTTTTCACGATCCTGTATTGGTTTCATGATGTTTGTAACTTATGAGTATAAGTTATAGGTATGTGTGTGTGAGTGTGTGTGTTAGCCCTAAAGTTGGATAACACTCGTAGGTCTTTGTTGCCGGTTGATCCCAATTCACTTGTGGTGGCATATACTAATACTTAACCCAATAGGTTAACTTAGCATATTATGTTAGTTTTATTAAATGTGAGCCCCCAATAATCTTTATCAACCTTTACCCAATTTATAAATCTAATATTATCATAATATAGATCTAGTTTTATACATTTGTGAGTTTGAAGACCCATATAGTTCTTAAGTATTAACTTAGATTGATAGATATTAGACTTTGCATGTTAAAAGCTTTTGAGTATTCAATTGATTTAACCCAATCAATTTCACCACCTTTGTAGTATTTATAGTTAGTATCCAAATCCCATGCATGTTATTATATTGAGTTTGATTCCAATTGTTATTCCCAAATCTAGTCATGTGGTCCGAATGGTGACTTAGGTCGAATGATGATGGTCGTATCAGGGTCTAGGCCGAATAAGTTGGGTTTAGCGGAATGGAAATCACCATATACGATAGCTCTTCAGCCTCTGCCGAATGTTGAGTCCCCGAATGAGGGTTTACCCACGAATAGCCTCCCTCCGAATGGGTCATGTTTCCACATGACCGAATGTCTGCCTCAGCCGATCGAATGAAGGTCATTCGGCTGCTCAGAATGAATCAGGCGAATGGGGTTAGTCGGCCCTAGTCATTCGGCCCGGGTGAGTTCGGGTTCATTTCGTTTACTCGGTTTTCGACTTAGTTACGTTTCCGGCGCGTAACACACGTGTTTTACGAATTTAAATAAGAAGGATTTATTTTTAGGTTGTGATTCCTAATAAATCCTCTGATTTTATTTTTTTTAAATTATTTTATTGAAAAGGTTTATTTTAAAGGTTTCGTCAGATCGTGTCAGCTTCGCGCGTATTCGTTCGAATCGTCACCAGAACGAACACGGCGAGGGTTTCACTTTCTGATTGTTGTTTTCTACTTTTCAGTCATCATTTCAGAACGTTAAACTCACAGATATGTTTGTGTGAATCGTCACCCACGCAAACACACTGTCAGTTTGTTATTCTCAAACAGTACTGAACTTATGTTTTGAATTGTGTTTCCTCACTGCCGAACTCAACTAACTTGGCTATTTTCACATTGTTATCACAGAATTCACATTGTTTTCTCATTGTATTTTCGGTCAATTGATTCCTGTCATCTGTGGATATCAAATCGCAACCGATGTGTTTTTGTCATTTGTTTTCACACTGTTGTTTCTCATGAGTTGTTGTATTTACTGTATTTAAGTTTTCACTTAAACACATACAACTGTTGTTTTTTATAGAGTTCTGTTGTCACACACTTGTTTATACATTGTATTTACACACTGTAAATAGTGAAAGTACACGTACCGTACAGACTTACTGGACGATCAGGTACTGGTAGTCACAGTCTCCCCTGGTTAAGGAAATTTCGTCCTGAAATTTAAGCATCATTTTCGGGCACTACTTCTTCAAAAAAATGAGGATACTTTGTCATCATGTGATCCTCACGCTCCCAGGTAAATTTTGGTCCGCGTTTCGAGTTCCAAGGAACCTTTACAATAGGAATACGGCTTCGTTTCAGTCTCTTGACTTCACGATCCATAATCTCTACAGGTTCTTCAATGAAATGTAGTTGTTCATCCACTTGTATCTCTTCCAGAGGTATTGTCACACCCCGAGCCGGCGGGCTGGATCGACTTTCCCGTTGGGCGGAAGGTTCTCGGGGCGCGATATCGTTTGATAATCGAAATGATCAGATTGTTTGCATAGCACATGATATATAATTGAGAAATGCTAACATGACAATGATATAAAATTACAAAGTTAAATTACATTGTATCGTTCATAATTTAACCAAGTAAATCTACTCAAAAGAATCAATGAGTTTCTATCTTGTAGCTGTACAAGATCTACAAAAGATGATTCATTGTTTTGTCATTCCAAAAGTATGCGTGACACAAAATGTAGCTAGGTCTTCTAAAAGTCCACTAGCTATGTTCCTGATGTCTGGTGACTAAACATGTTTGTCACTTGAGAAAATATGCATTTAAAAAAGTCAACACTAGGTTGGTGAGTTCATAAATTTGATAATTGAAAACCTTGAATTGTTCACATACAGAATCACAATGTCATACATGTTACTTGTAAGTTGTTTGATTCACTTGTTCACAGAATGGCCTTTCCATAGTTATATTCACAAGTAGTATTTCATCCTATTAGTTATGCTTGTATATAGGGCATATGTAGGGGAACAAGCCCCAGCCAACATCCCACCACATAACTAATAGAAATCCACACTACTTGCAATACAACTATAGATACCCATTATCATTTCACATGTTCATCCCGTTTGATATCCACCTGTTGTATTATATGTAGAATAATATGTCGAGAGGGGTTTAGTTATCAAACCGAAGTATTGATACACCCTCAATGTATTAAGGAAGTTAGATTAATTTAATCTGATCCTTGTCATTATTCTATTTCTTGTGGGGTTAACTGGTGATCACTTTTAAATAATAAGAGTGTTAGTTAACCAATTGATATTTGTTCTCAACTTGAAGTGAATAGAGCCTAAAAGGAATCCATTGCAATCCTCACGTAATCAGATTACAATGCATCCGATTTACCTCTACCACTTTGTATTCCCAGAGGCCTCATCGGAACTATTACTAGTAATATGACATGAGAGAAAATCAATTCCTCAGTCTACTAGTCAACATTAACCGATGGATTAATTACAATTTCACTGCAGATTAATATCACCATGTTTCGCTTACCAAACCCTGACTGTTCGTCGCCCTGTCACCGGTCATACGTTACCGGCCACATGAGATTACGATCAACATACTAGCCCTACAAGCTAGAGGTTTGTCAAACCTATGGTACCACTATGCTATCGTCGGTTTAGTTACGTCAAACTAACTGGTCAGCGATTTGTGAAGGGACTTACAATGATCATACTTGAATACATGGCACATGATTGAAATGATATAATACAGACAGTTCAATAGTAATCAATTGTATTGTGTTCACCAATGTTGTTTGTTCTCACTGTTATGTGTTCTCGTTGATGTTAACAAAGTTATATAAGATCTTGTATTATTATACGATGTTAATTATTGTGTGAATGATGTTGTTATCATGAAGTTACGTTATCATGATTATCATTTCTTGTTGTTCCATATAGTCACCTTGTTGTCACTAAGGTGTGGTAAGAACTAGTCTTACTACACTTAGTCGTCTCATGTGGTGGATGATACTTGTTTCATGTTATCTTGTAGTATACCCCGAGTTATAAGCTGAGAGTTATAAGAACTTGTCCTATTACACTTAGCTAACTCCGGTGTTGAATGATATTATGAAGATATATTATCTTCATATCATTCATGTGTGTTGTTGTTATTGTCATCATGTTCACCTGTGATAATCTCAATGTCTGTTCTTGTAAGAATAATTAAGCGTTATAAGATAGAGTCTTACAACTATGTTATTCTATTGTGTTGGTGATTCATGACATTATATTATCATATTCATCTGAGTTATCTCTATCATGTTATGATCATACAAGCATGCATACAATGATAAGCGATAATAAGTCAAGCAATATTATCTAAATCAAAGTATAAGCAATATGTTGAACTAAAACTTTTAAATGAATAAATAAAAGGTTTTAGCATGTTTCTCAGCCCTGAGAGTTTAAAATCAGTTAAGATTAGAAAAGGGGCGTATGAACTCACCTTGTAGTTGTTGTGGTTGACTTAGCCTAAACAAGAATGCACGCGCTCATTGTTGTACTTGTTGTTATTTTCACGATCCAGTGATGATGTCACTATGTTTGTAACTTGTAAGTATGAGTTGTAGGGATTCGTGTGTGTGTATGTGTTAGCCCTAAATTTGGCTAACACTCATCGGTCTTGGTCATCATTCGTCTTTGGTTCTATTGTTATAGGTCATACTAATACTTAGACAATTTGATTTAGCCCAGCATGTTGTTTTAGTTTGTAATTAAAGACTTGATCTTTGATACTTTTGTTAACTTTAAACCTGTTCTTGCAATTTCAACATTTGTCATAACACGTTAGTTGAATGTTGTTGACTATAAACTTTGCAAACTCAACTAAGTATAAAATTAGGTTTATAGTTTAAGGTCGTGTACATTGTCTTTCTTACCCTTGAAATACTTGTTTCATAATACATTTTTAACCGTTTAACATTCTTTGAAAAGGGCTTAGTTGTTTAAATAGTAATGCCCTAATCCCATGCAAGTTGTTCATAATGTTTCACTTAGGTAATTGTTTACCATCTTATCCATATGGGTCGAGTAATCCATTGGGCTAAACTCCTTGTATGGGCTGAATAAATGGGTCAGCCGAATGATATATGGGTTGGTTTAACCCTTATGGGCCAAGTGTGTGTGTCCTGGGCCAAACCAATCTCATGGGTCGGATCAATGGTCTGTGGGCCGAAACAAGATCACGGCCAACCACATTGGGCCGAATCAGTTCATCCCTGGGCCGAATGTATATCATGGCCGAACGGACATGGGTGTAGTAGAAAGGGGTAGGGGCGAATGGAGGAGGTCTGGTCGAATAAGCCAAGTCCCGATCGAATGGCTAAGTGGGCGAATGAGGCCATAGCCGAGAGAATGGCCAGCGAAGGGAAGTCAGTCGGTCGGCCACCCAACAGCACTAGGCCATTCGGCCAAGCCGGCTCCCATTCGGCCGATGCAGCCCATTCGGGCGAGCTATAGCCATCCATGCCCAGCTTGTTCCTGCCATGTCCTAGCCATGATTCAAGGGTGTTTTCAGTGATGGTGTAGGTTAGAACAACTTTCGTGGTCATAGGGTTCAAAAGTGAAGGTGTAGAGCCGGTTGTGGGTGATGGGTTCGACTAGGGTGTAGAAAACCCTAGTTTTCGTGGTTTTCAAGCTTAGATACCTCGATTTTCAGTGGATTTGGCTTAGATCATCTGTACTTATAGGTAGAGGAGACTTATAGCTTCGATTTGGCTCAAGAATCACTCGATTTCGTTAAGAAATGAGCAAGTTATGGTGATTTGAAGATCAAACTTTTCTAGAGAGTGAAAGTTCCGGAAATTTGAATGTAGAGAGAGAAAGTGAAGAGAGAAATGAGGAGAATGAGCTCATTTAGGGTATTTATACCCCGAGCATGTTCGGGTTCGTTTTTGTTGCTCGGTTCGCGTCTTTGTTGCGTTTCCGGATCGTTACGCGCGGGTTTACGTGTTTTAAATAAAATGGGTTTATTTCTAGATTTAAAAGTTGGTTATTCCTAGTAAATCCTATAAATTTGTTTTTCTTAAATTATTATCGTTTGAATCGTTTATCGATTTCGTTTCGTCAGATCGCGTCACCTTCGCGCGTATTCGTTCGAATCGTCACCCGATGAAACACGACGATGGTTCTGCTTTCTGACTTTTGTTTTCTACATTTCAGTCATCATTTCAGAACTTTAAACTCACATATATGTTTGTGTGAATCGTCACCCACGCAAAAACACTGTCAGTTCATTATTCTGAAACGACACTGCAATTGTGTTTTGAATTGTTTTTCCTCACTGACGGACTCAACTAAACTTCATGTTTTCACATTGTTTTCCTTGAATTCACATTGTTTTCATAATGAATTATCGGCCATCTGATTCCTGTCATCTATGGATATCAGATCGCAACCGACATGTTCTTGTTGTTTACTTGTACTCTGTTGTTTCTCTTGATTCGTTGTATTAACAGTACTGAGGTTTTCACCTAAATACATACAACTATTGTTTATCGTGAGTTGTTGTACTTACAGTATTTAACTTTTCACATAAATACGTACAACTGTTTCTTGTATTCTGGGTTCTGTTATCACAAACACTGTTCATGCATTGTATTTACACACAGTAAATAGTGAAAGTACACGTACCGTACGGACTTATCGGACGATCAGGTACTGGATGTCACAGGTATGATTAACAATTCATCGGCAAGACATCGCTTAAGATGTGATACATGAAATACATTGTGTACCCCGCTGAGTTCATCAGGAAGTCTGAGTCTGTATGCCATAGGACCTATACGTTGAGTTATCTCAAACGGTTCGACATACCTTGGTGCTAATTTGCCTTTAGCCCCAAAATGAACCACGCCTTTCCAAGGAGACACTTTCAACATAACTCGGTCACCCACTTGGAAGGCTTTCGTCTTTTGTCAGCGTAACTCTTTTGGCGACTACGTGTTGCTTGTAATCTCTGTTGGATCTGGGCTATCTTATCAGTAGTTTCCTGAATAAGTTCTGGCCCAGTGATTCTGTTGTCTCCCACTTCGGTCCAACAAATTGGAGACCGACATTTTCTACCATAGAGTGCCTCAAACGAAGCATGTCTAACACTGCTGTGGTAGCTGTGGTTGTAGGAGAACTCGATGAGTGGTAAATGTTTATCCCAACTTCCACCGAAGTCTAGGTTGTATGTTCTCAACATATCCTCTACGGTTTGAATTGTTCGCTCGCTTTCTCCATCGTCTGTGGATGATAAGCGGTGCTCAAGTTGACACTTGTCCCTAAGGATTGTTGCAATGATTGCCAGAACCGCGATGTAAATCGACTGTCCTGGTATGAAATAATAGATAATGGCACGCTATGCCGTACTACTATTTCATCGACAAAGAGTCTTGCTAGTTTCTCCATCTTGTAGTTTTCTCTGATTGGTAAGAAGTGAGCTGACTTGGTCAATCGATCAATGATGACCCATATAGAATCATATCCGCTGGAAGTATGGGGTAGCTTGGTAATGAAATCCATAGCTATTTGTTCCCACTTCCATTGTGGTATCTCTGGTTATTCCAGCAAACCTGACGGTTTCTGTTGTTCAGCTTTGACTTTTGCGCATGTTAGGCATTTGCCAACATAAGTAGCCACATCCTTCTTCATACCCGGCCACCAATAAAACGACCTAAGATCTTGATACATCTTATCGGCACCAGGATGAGCAGAATAACGTGTCTTGTGTGCCTCGTCAAGAATAAGTGTTCGAAGTTCATCTATGGCTGGGATCCATACAAGATCCTGAAAGTAGATAACTCCATCTTGTTTTGTCTCAAATTGTTTCTCGGCTTCACAATCGAGCTCGTTTCTCAAGTTGTTCCTTGCCATTGCCTCTTGTTGAGCTTGTAGTATTTGATCTCTCAGACTTGTTTGCACAGTCATTCCCATTGCTCTAAAACACAAGGGTTTGACACTTTCCTTCCGGCTCAAAGCGTCTGCAACAACATTAGCTTTGCCCGGATGGTATTTGATCACACAATCGTAATCATTCAGGAGCTCGACCCAATGTCTCTATCGCATGTTAAGCTCCTTTTGATCAAATATGTGATGTAGACTCTTGTGATCTGTGAAGATAGTGCATTTGGTACCATACAGGTAATGTCTTCAAATCTTTAAAGAAAAGACAACAGCTCCCAGTTCTAAGTCATGTGTTATGTAGTTCTTTTTGTGTATCTTCAGTTGTCTTGATGCGTAAGCAATAACTTTGTCTTGTTGCATTAAAACACAACCGAGTCCCTGATGAGATGCATCACAGTAAACTACAAATTGCCCTATGGGAGTGTTAAGATTGGAGCATTGCACAATCTTTGTTTCAGTGTTTGGAATGCCTCTTCTTGTTTCTGTGTCAGCTTTGTGAGAGGCAAGGCTATCTTAGAGAAATTCGAAATGAATCTCCTGTAATAACTAGCCAATCCCAGGAATGATCTGATCTCTGTCGGTGTTGTGGGCACATTCCAGTTCTTGATTGCTTCGATCTTGGCAGGATCCACATGAATACCATTACTGTTAATCACATGACCCAAGAACTGAACTTCCCTTAGCCAGAATTCACACTTGGAGAATTTGACATAGAGTTGCTCGTTCTTCAGAAGATCCAAGATTGTCTTGAGATGTTGTTCATGTTCCTTCTCGTCTCTTGAGTAGATCAGTATATCATCAATAAAGACGACAACAAACTGGTCTAGGTACGGCTTGCACACCCAGTTCATTAGATCCATGAACACTATCGGTGCGTTCGTCAATCCGAATGGCATCACCATGAATTCGTAGTGACCGTATCGGGTACGAAAGTCTGTCTTGGGTATGTCTTCCTCTTAAATCCGGAGCTGGTGATAACCTGAGCGCAGGTCTATCTTCGAGAAGTATTGAGCTCCTTTCAACTGATCAAACAAATCATCAATCCTCGGTAACGGGTACCGATTCTTAATGGTGAGTTTGTTAATCTCTCTGTAGTCGATGCACATTCTGAAGGATCCATCCTTTTTCTTGACAAACAGAACCGGAGCTCCCCATCGTGTGAAACTCGGTCGAATGAATCCCTTGTCTAGTAGTTCTTGTAATTGATTGGACAGTTCCTACATTTCTGATGGTGTGAGTCTATAATGAGACTTAGCCATAGGAACTACTCCCAAAATTAAGTAAATTCGAAACTGCACTGATCGCTTAGGTGGCAGTCCCGGTAAGTCATCCGGAAACACGTCCGCGTATTCTTTCACAACCGGTACATCTTGAATCTTGATTGCTTTCTTTTCTTTTTCCACAACGTGAGCTAGGAATGCGATGAACTGTTTCCTTACACACTTGTGTGCCTTTACGCAGGATATTATCTTGACACTGCGATTTTCTTGATCTCCATGAATTTCCAAGATCTGATTGTTCTCCACAGGAATACGTACTAGCTTTTCGAAACAGACGAATTCAACTCTGTTAAGAGATAACCAGTCCATTCCGACGATGATATCGAAACTGCCCAGGTCCATTGGTATCAAATCGATGGAAAATGTGTGATCACCAAGTGTTAGTGAGCAGTTCCTAAGTACTGTGTCAACTGTTATCTGTTTGCCATATGCTATCTCAATAGTATAAGGGGAGTCCAAAGATTCCACAACGTGATTAAGATGGCATGCAAAGTCGGATGAGATAAAACTCTGATCTGTACTAGTCTCAAATAATATAGATGCATAAAATTCAGATAAGAGAAATGTACCCGTGACCACATTCGGGTCTTGTCGAGCAGCAGCGTCTCCAATCTGAAAGGCTCGCCCTCTATCTACTTGAGCCCTCGGTTGGTTTCTCTTGGGACAATCCTGAGAGAAGTGTCCAGGCTCGCCACAGTTATAGCAAGACCTGTTGTCAGCAGCAGTCGTAGTAGCTGCATTTTTGTTCCTGTTCTGGGTCCCTGTGCTTCTGCATTGAGCGGCCCAATGACCAAGTTTCCCACAGTTGTTGCATTGCCTGCACTGGAAGTTGGTTGATGATGATACTGAAAGCTGTTGCACAAAGGTGTTGTGCCAGTGTAAGGCCACTTGATCTGTAGTGGTGGTGGTTGGTTAGCCATTGGTGCTTGAGTGGTCACAGCAAAATTCTTGACCACCTTTTGTTTCTTTGCCGAGCGTTTATCCGGCTTTCTTGAGCTCCCAACCTTTGCTACTTCAGCTTCTTTCTTCAGTGCCCCAGTAGTAACCATCACATCTGTCAGTGTTGATGACAGAGTGACAGCGATATCTAGAGTAGTTGGGTGAGCAACAATAACATGCCCTTGAATGCAAGCTGGCAGTCCACCGACGTACCGCTCGATGTGCTTCTCCAGTGTTGGCACTATGTCTGGTGCCAATGTTGCTAACTCATGAAACCTGGTGGTGTAGGCCAGATGCCGAGCACCAATCATGACAAGGTTGAGTAGCTCGGTTTCAACCTTCTTTAGTTCCTTCCTCGGGCAAAACTCTGCCCTCAACATAGTCTTTAAGTACTCCCAAGGCATAGGCAATGCCTCATCTCTTCCTCTGACTTGGACTTGAGCATTCCACCAAGTCAGTGCTCGTTTGTTGAACGAGCCAGCAGCATACTTCACTTTGTACTTTCAGGGCAGCCACTAATATCTAGAGTCGTCTCCATCTTCTCGATCCATTGGATCAAGCCGACAGCTCCTTCATTGCCACTAAACGCGGGTGGCTTGCATCCTACAAAGTTCTTGTAGGAGTAGTCTTGCTGATTTCTGGTGTTGCCACTGCCTTCACCAGATGAGTGACCAGTGTGGTTACCACTATTGGAGTTAATCCATTTCATCATGTCAGGGATGACTTCCCTTAGTTGACTGGTCAGCAAGATGGCCAGTGCAATAGTGGCAGGATCCAACTCATGGTTGGGTGGTGGTGGCGAAGGAGGAGGTAAATGGAGAGATGCAGGTGGTGTAGGTGTTGAGGAGTGAGGTGATTGCGGTGGTGGTGGTAGCAAAGGAGGCTGTCTTCTGGGTGGCATTCTGATCAAAACCGAAAAAGAATCGGTTAGTGCAGCGATCGAACGCAGAAGACGTATGCACGTAGAATCCTATGTCTTATGTTCTCTACATGAGGGTCCCTAGGTTATAGTCTAGGGCAAACCGTTTAAGTAATATGACCAATATTTCTCCATAACCATGACTCTGATACCAATCTGTCACACCCCAAGCAGGCGGGCTATATCAACTTTCCTGTCGGGCGGAAGGTTCTCGGGGCGCAATATCGTTTGATAATCAAAGTGATCAGATTGTTTACATAGCACATAATATATAAATGAGAAATGCTAACATGACACTGATACAAAATTACATAGTTAAATTACAATGTTATGTTCATAATTTAACTAAGTAAATCTATCCAAAAGAATCATTGAGTTTTCTATCTTGTAACTGTACAAGATCTACAAAAGATGATTCACTGTTTTGTCATTCAAAATACGCTCAACACAAAATGAAGCTAGGTCTTCTAAAAGTCCACTAGCTTAACTCCTGAATGCTGGTGACTAAACATGTTCGTTACCTGAGAAAACATGCATTTAAACAAAGTCAACACTAGGTTGGTGAGTTCATCAGTTTAGTAATTGAAAACCATTGATTTGTAAACATTCACAATCACAATGTCATACATGATTCTTGTTAATGTTTGATTCATCCGTCTCACGCAATGGCCTCTCCATAGTTATATGTACAAGTAGTATCTCATCCTATCAGTTATGCTTATATATAGGGCATACGTAGGGGAACAAGCCCCAGCCGACATCCCACCACATACTTAATAGAACTCAACACCACTTGTAATACAACTATAGATACCCATTTCCATCTCACATGTGTTCAACCCATTTGATATTCACCCATAAGATTGTGTTCATCGCCCAGTGTGTTATATGTAGAATAATAGAATATGAAGGTTTAAAGTTATCAAAACCGAAGTGTCGATGAACCCTCATTGTTTTAAGGAAAATAGATTTATCAAATCTTATCCTTGTTATTATTCTCTCGTTGTGGGGTTAACTGTCAGTCACTACTAATAATAGAAGTGTTAGTTAACCAATTGATATTGTTCTCATCTTGAAGTGCATAGAGCCTAAAAGGAATCCATTGTGGTCCTCACGAAATCAGATCACAATGCATCCGATTTACCTCTACCACCTTTGTGTTCTCATAGCCTTCAACGAAACTACTACCAGTAATATGACATGAGAGAAAATCAATTCCTCAGTCTACTAGTCAATAAAATCGAAGGATTAATTACCATTAGTTACTGTAGATTAATATAACCATGTGTTATTTACCAAACCTGACTGATGTCGCCCTGTCACCGGTCATACGATACCGACCAATGATAATGTTACGATCAACGTACCGGCCTCACTTGCCGGCTTTTTGAAAAACCTATGGTACCACTACGTTATCGTTGGTTTAGTCCCACTACATTAACTGGTAAACGATTCACTGATGAGGGACTTACAATTTGAACTTGAATACATGGCACATGATTGTTGTGATATAATACAGACAGTTTAATAGTAATCAATTGTTGTTGTGTTCACCATAGTCATCATCTCTGTGTTGTTTGTTCTCAGTGTTATGTGTTCTCGTAGTCTTTAACAAAGTGTTATAAGAACTTGTCTTAATATACGATGTTAGTAATTGTGTGAATGATATTGTTATCATAAAGTTACGTTATTATGATTATCATTCTTGTTGTCCATAGCCTTCACCCAGTTGTAACTACAGTGTTGTAAGAGCTAGTATTACTACACCTAGTTAACTCAGGTGGTGAATGATGTCATGAAGTCATGTGGACATGATCATCATTCTTGTTTTCATTAGTATTTGTCTCGTGTTATCCCATAGTCTTCACCGAGTTGTTAGCATGGTGTCATAAGAACTTGTCTTATTACACTTAGCTAACTCCGGTGGTGAATGATATTGTGAAGTTATATTATCATCACATCATTCTTGTTAGTTGTTCGTGTTATCTCTTGAGTATCCCATTGTTCATTCAAGTAAGAATAATAAGAAGTTATAAGTTGTAATCTTACAACTAGTATTATTCTATTTTGTTGATGATTCATGAAACTATATTATCATGTTTCGTCCTAGATATCTTAGTCATGTTAGTTCACACAAGCATACATACAATGATAAGCGATAATAAAGTCAAACAATATTATCTAAATCATAGTGCAATCAATATGTTGTACTAAAACTTTTAAGTAATTAAAAGGATTAGCATGTTTCTCAGCCCCGAGATTTGAAATCAGTTAAGATTAGAAAAGGGGCTTATGAACTCACCTTGTAGTTGATGTGGTTGACTAAGTAATGCAAAAATGAACGCGCTCTTTGTTCTTCATGGTATTTGTTTCATGATCCTGTATTGGTTTCATGATGTTTGTAACTTATGAGTATAAGTTATAGGTATGTGTGTGTGAGTGTGTGTTAGCCCTAAAGTTGGATAACACTCGTAGGTCTTTGTTGCCGGTTGATCCCAATTCACTTCTGGTGGCATATACTAATACTTAACCCAATTGGTTAACTTGGCATATTATGTTAGTTTTATTAAATGTGAGCCCCCAATAGTCTTTATCAACCTTTACCCAATTTATAAATCTAATATTATCATAATATATATCTAGGTTTATACATTTGTGAGTTTCAAGACCCATATAGTTCTTAAGAATTAACTTAGATTCGTGGATATTAGACTTTGCATGTTAAAAGCTTTTGAGTATTAAATTGATTTAACCCAATCAATTGCACCATCTTTGTAGTGTTTATAGTTAGTATCCAAATCCCATGCATGTTATTATATTGAGTTTGATTCCAATTGTTATTCCCAAATTTAGTCACATGGGCCGAATAGTGACTTAGGCCGAATGATGATGGTCGTTTAAGGGTCTAGGCCGAATAAGTTGGGTTTAGCCGAATGGAAGTCACCATATACGATAGCTCTTCAGCCTGGGCCGAATGTTGAGTTCTCGAATGAGGGTTTACCCACGAATAGCCTCCCTCTGAATGGGTCATGCTTCCACATGACCGAATGTCTGCCTCAGCCGATCAAATGAAATTCATTCGGCTGCTCAGAACGAATCAGGCGAATGGGGTTAGTCGGCCCAAGTCATTCGGCTACTCACTCAGCCCTTGGCCGTTCGGCCGGGCTATGTGGGTTCCTTCGGCCAGTCGCGACCCAGCCCTCCCTTTCACTACTTCGGTGTTCTAAGCTCAACTCTTAGGATTCCCCAAGTTCCTAGGATGATCTAATGTGTTTCCCCTAAGGTTTTGAAGGGGTTTGGACTGGTTTTAGAAGGGTGTGCCAATATAGGGTCGCAAAACCCTAGTTTTCGTGACTTTGCAGCTCAAATACCTCGATTTTTGTTGGTTTTTGCTCCCGATCGGCTATACTTTCGTGTATAGGATGATTATAGCTTCGATTAGTGATGCGAGCGGTCAGTATACTAAAAACAAGACTAAATTTAATCTATTTAACCTAAGCTAAAGACACCAAATCTAATCCTAGACCTATACTTAACCTAAACGCCTAGTAATAATCGAAAAACCTAAACTAGACCGCTCCTAAGGCAAGTGTACCTGTCGGTGGCAGAATAGCTGATGGAAGTCCGAATATCGAACCAATGGACACTAGCATAACAAACTAAACCTAGACTGTGAACTGACTAAGGTAAAAGAGGGGGTTTGGTGCAAACTGATATCCTGATCAGACTGAAACTGACTGAAACACTAAACTAACAACTACACTAAAACAACAAACTAAAACAACAAACTAAAACTGATAATGAAACTGGAATCTAACTGCAATGAGGAAAACTGGTGTATCTAGGCTGGGAATCAAAAGTATGACAGATGCTGATCTGGATTGACTTATGAAGGATGAAGACTAGGATCTTAAGGAAAAGACTAAGGAATACCTAATGGGACCCAGATCAGATACCAGGCAGCTCCAATTGGAATCCTAAGGCTGTAATATATGCTCTAGTCTATCGGGTCACCTTTCGGATTTCCCGATATGCAATTGCACTCTAACGGTTGGATCACCTCCCGGATTTCTCCACCCGTTTGTATCCTAAGACATTAGAGAGCTATAAAGTTGACAACTTTGACATGGATTGACACTAACACTAAGTAGATCTAAGACAACGCCCTCCCGGGTCGTTTAACTCAAAAATCCCAAGTGTAAGAGACCAACCATCTAACCTATCACCTCCCGGATTTCTAGGCTAGGTCATACATGCAAATAACTATACTTAATGAAGTCTAATCCTATGGAATGTGATCAACAACCCATCAACTAACCTAAAACACAAAGTAGTAGGCCTAACATGCATCTATGTGTGGAAAGACCTTCCTAAACACATGTAGATCAAACATTCACCAAATATAACCATTCAACACATGCAAATATCATCAAAGTTTCAAACTTTACAGCTGATTACAAAGCATATATCATCCATTAGCATTAATCAAGTCCAAAATCAACAAAGTTCACAACTTTATCATCCCAAACCTAGATACAACCATAGATCTAGCCAACAATCATATCAACAGTAACAAAACAGGTCTGAAATATGTCTAAATACATGAAAGATTACTGCTTTAAACTAAGAACATGTAAAGATAAAGAAAATACTCAAAAGCAAGGTCCTTCTTCACTTCAACAAGCCCTAATCAAGCCAAATACTCCATGGTTAAGCTCCAGCAGCTCCTAGGCTCGATTAGGGTTTCAAAGATGCAAAAGAAGACCCCTAAAACGGCTGGAATGCGATCAATATATAGAGGGCTTGAAATTAGGGTTTTAGGCACAAAAATCATCTGGGGCGCATAGCCTAGCGGGGGAAGCACGAGGCTAGGCTATGCGCGCGGATAACAAGGATAATTGCGCCTGATGATGCCAGGTGCATCGTCTGGGGCCAAGGAGCCACGCTAGGCTATGTGCCTAGGGTTAGTTTCCTTGATTTCTTTGTTTTTTTACCAGCACTTGATTCCGATGCCTGTTTGCCTTCATTTCTGCTCCTTCTGGACACATTCCTGCACAAAAACACTAAAATGTAAAAAGGAACTAAAATCGACTCAAAATATTTACAAAACTAACAAAAATAGACTCGAATATGTACAAAAATGAATGTGTTAAACTAACACATCAAAAATACCCACACTTAAACCTTTTTCGTCCTCGAAAAAGCTAATAAAATGGAATCATAGATCAGGGCTAGGTTTTTATTATGCAAAGATTTAACAATCTTAAATCCTTGTGTATTAATCGTGATTGTTGGTATAATGGTCCAATCTAAACCCAAACACCAACTTCAAGTTCCCTAATCATGATTTATTTATGTTCAAGTTTATTCATTCCTCTTATGGATCCCATCCCTTGGTCAAAACGAGTTATCTTAATCCTAAACAACAGCTTTCAAGGCATAGGATTAAATCAAAAGACTTAAACCCACCTCTGTATGCAAATTACCTAGACCAAGTTAAAATTTAAACTTAATGATGGAGATGGATGAAGGTGTGAGCATTTTGCCTTTTTATTCACTCAATTTCTTTTTTTCTTACCTCACTTGAGCGTATTACAGCACTGTTTCACTCGGTTATGAGCCGGGGTATGACAACTGCTTCTTAGCTCTTATTCTCTCTTTCTTTTATTTGCACAGGCTCAGCTTACTTAGTGGATTGTGGAATTTCTTTTATTTAGCGGGCGCCATAAGTCTCGGATTTATTTTCATAAAAAGAGAACATACGTTCCAGGTTTAAATTTTAAGAAATCTAAGTTGTTATTTTACAGAGGTTCCTTTATTCACTATTACTTAGTTTCAGATTTCCCGAATTTCCAAGTCTTAAACCCACAAGAATCCTGAATTTAAATTTATTCTATCAATCCTAAGGAACTTTCTATCGGCTGGGCCTACCAACAAATCCCACATCAATACACAAGTTAGCCTCTAAAAACCTAAGCCCTAATCATAGTCCGATCATCTTCCATTTATAAAATGCAAGCCAGAACAAGGACATTTTTCAAGACTCTAGCTATATACATCCTAAAACTCTAGACTCAATCAGAAAATGCAAAATTAATAAATAAACAAACAAATATTTACAGAAAGATAAAACTAAGGTAAAAAGTAGAAAAGACTTAGCTGATCGCGCAACATCAGCACGAGTGAGTCTAATCCGAAAAGAAGTCAATCCACGGCCGTTTGCAAATGAAGTAGTCTGAGTAGCCGCCACCCGAATGTAATTGAGTACGAGTGGTTAAAACCAGACTGCAAATTAAGATCTCAAACAAACCAACTAGATTAACTGAGAATAAAAAGACTCAAATACTGACTTGATTGATTATTTACAAGTGATTCAAATATAAGAAAAATCTTTTTGCAAAGTTTTTGATTTTTTAATTTTTTTTTTGTGTTTTTAACTTAAAATAATTACAATTTCATTATTTAATTACAAGTTCTAAATTATTTACAAAAATTTCAAAAATTTTAAATTTTATTCTAATTTACAAAATTTTATAAACATTTGACTTTATATATACAATAACTTGTTTTTACAAAATTTAAGAAGTAAAAGGCGCAAACGTGACATACCCACACTTAGAACAACACATTGTCCTCAATGTGGATTCAGAACTGGCGAACAAAAATTAAAATTATATTTACAAAAGGTTAGCAACACACTCCCTGAATATATGTACACGTGTCGTAAATGGAGTTGCGCGCCTTTCAATATATACAAATAAACTCAAACATACAATTGTTAATACAACAACAATATAATTACAATTTACATCATAACACTAATGATACAACAAAGGAATTACATAATTCAACAAATATACACAACAATTACAATTTAAAAATTTGTACAATAAATTAAACCAACACAAGATATTAAAATACACAAACACAATCACAAAATGAATGTAAATACAACAACACACAAAATAAGAAATAAACTAAGCCAAAATGACAGATATACATAAAGTCCGTCCGAGTACAAATACAAGAAAAGACAATACATCAACTAAACTAAATACACTAGATCACTCGTCATCGTCATCGTCATCCTCATCCTCATCCTCCTCCTCGTCATCCTTGGGATCGATGTCGGATCCGCCCTCATGGTTGGCTGGGAGGCGAGGGTCTGGCATCCGAGGGGCCAACTCGACCTCTAAAGGAGCCGCTATGCGCCTCACGCTGTCCTCAATCGCGTCTAATCTCTGAAGGAGATAACGCTGGGTAAGACGAGGAGCATCAGGAGGGCGTGGCGGCATATCACGAGCTGGACGCTCCCTCTGATGACGGATGCGGTGCGTGGATGGCGGATGCACCGGGGGAACAGGGGCAGGAGGGTCGTCCAAAATGGGTGCCCACCGGAGTGGCACGTCCCACGTGACCATCCCGACTTCTGCATACCACGTAAAGCATATGGGACCGTCTCGGGGCCGGCGGTCAGATGCTCCACTGGGTACCAGTCGAACACCCCAAGACGGTCAGCAAGGCGGCAAACGTAGGGGCCCATGTCCAGGCGTGCAGTGTGCCCCCCCCCCCCCCCGCGTCGAGACCTCGCTAAAGATGTGAGCAAAATAGTAGCGAGTTTCGCCGGGTGGCGACCCTGAATGCAGTATAGGCAGAAAAGGTCAAAGTAGCTAACCTTGTCCTTGCCAGAGTGGCGAGGAATCAAGGTGATAGCAAGGATCCTATGGATGTAACGCAAAAGAGGGTCGCGGATGTGTGTAACCAGCCGCCGATCCGTATGCGGAGGGACCGCTATCGTGCTCCAATAGACTGTCATCTCATCCTCTGTAACGTATCCGGGCTGGGCTGACCGAGATACGCCCCTAAGGAGGCCCTCAAACCCTCCAACGGCCACCTCAGCCCTGGAGTAAATACCCATGGCCACTGTAAAATCAGCGACACTCATGCGTTGTGTCGTTCGTCCTAAGGCGAATGACACAACACCGGGGCTGTGAGGGAGCTCTTATCGTAGCGTATGGTGGATAGGAATTCCACCGTGAGCTCCGTGTACTGCCGCCACGGACATCGCAACAAGTACGACCACGGTGGAGTCATCATCGCATCAAACTCCTCTAATCGGCCAAGCCGCTCGATGACTGCTCTATCAAATCCCCTGTGCTGAATGGTCTCCAATACCGCCAGTCTGGTCATATGCGAGTACTCCATGGTATCAGCCTGAAACTGTAGGAACATGTGGTCAGGAATAGAACGCAGTTGGGGGTGGACCGGGCGAGCATGTGGTGGTGGTACGTCCAATGGTGCTGAATAACGGATCTCGTGTGGTGGCGGCGGTTGCCTCTGCAGCTGCGCCTGCGCCTGTGTGGTGGTCACGTGGCGGGCCCTCTTGGCCCTGGTTCCTGAGCTAGATTGAGAGGCCCCGAACCCCTCGGTTGGCAAACATCATACCCATAGTCCTTAAACCATATTTACATTATCATAGCAGCGAAATTTAAGGTGATTACATAAAATATTATACAAACCTAAACAAACATTAATACATAGCCCATATCATTATTAGGTTCATAACATAGCCAGTCTATGCCAGGGGTAGTCTTCAACATATGCCATGAGCCCTCCTAATCTCCTTTCTCAAACTATTCAACCTGATATGCATGTAAAACAAGTCAGCTTTATGCTGGTGAGTTCTAAGTTCATTTCTTAGAAAAATCCTTATTTATTTATATCATCATATAACATAATCCAAATACATAACATACCTGTTCTCATATCATAATTTCATAACATACATTGCATCATAACATAATTATATAACATACATATCATCATAACATCATTCATACGGTGAAGGAACTTCACCGTCAACTGCTGACCCTGAAGTCAAACAGGTTTGTGCAGCACAAGGCTCTATAACTATCAACCCGAAGTTGATAACTTACACATGCATAAGATTCCATCAACTGGCGACACACAGTCAGCAGGCCCGTGTTTCCACAGGACTCTTTAAACATCGTAAGCAAAAGCGGCTCCTTTCACCGCTGTGTTCAAGTTCTGCTCAACCGTAGCTGGCAAAACCACATTTCATCCTCGACCTCAGTCGAGTGTCTTACATTTCATCCTCGACATTAGTCGAGTGTCTTACATTTCATCCTCGAAATCAGTCGAGTGTCTTACATTTCATCCTCGACATTAGTCGAGTGTTTTACATTTCTTTCTCAACCGCAGTTGAGACTTTAAAACATTCGTTATATCTCAGCTGAGACTCTTAAAATCATTTACTTCTCAACCGTAGTCGAGACTTAAAACATTCTTTACTTTAAAACATTCTTTACTTGAAAACATACTTTTCCTGAAAACGTGCTTTACCTGACCATAATCAGGTTAAAATCACTTTCATACAATAAATTTATAACATACATACAATCATTTTCATAAAATAACTTTATAACATGCATATCAGCCCAAAATGATAAAACATTTAAAAGAGGGCTACAAAGAACTCACATGATATATTACGATAGCAAGATTCCTCGTAAACTGGTACTAATGGTGTAACTCTGCATCAGTTTACACTTAATAAGTTATTTATGTTTTAACCTACTGATTAGATCTTTCTGAACGTTCAATGTCAAAGACATTGCCTTGAAAGTCATCAACTAGTTAATGTTGTTGATTATAATGTTAAAACAGTTCCTAAACAGATTAGTGGCTTAGAAATGATCATTCCTTTTCATTGATTATCCAGATATCATAAATATCACAATGTAGTCTTAGAATAGGTTTAATAACCATGTTTAACATACTAATCTGACTGTTATCATAAACATCAGATAATCGTTCCAATGAGTATGTTAATGATCCTGATTTGTTTGAAACACTTAGATTTAACCTTTGTATTTCAAAGATTAACCAAGCTAATCACCTACATTGTCATAATCAAATGGATTAAACCATTATAATCATAGTTGTGATTTCATGCAAACCGGACATTACAACGGATCAAAACAAGGATTTGACCGTTAGAACATCGTGTTCTTCATTTCTAATCAATCCTAGCCATTATTTAGGCAATAATCAACAATCCTAACAATGTCATTATGTTCAAAATCAAGATCTAATCAATCAAAATTAAACTAGAAGGTTAGAACGAATCATTACCTAATCTGACGGAGTTCTATGGCTAAAACAACGATCAGGACTTGTAAACACGTTTCCTGACTTCAAATATGCGATCAGATGGCTTTGATTTGGTGATTTGATGAGAAAAGTTCGTCTGATGGTGTTCTTGAGCGAATATGTTCGAGATATGTATAAAATTAACTTTCTGCATGCAAATCTGATGAAGTAGTCAACTTTCTCCACCGCCTCACCCGTCGCGTACCGCGACGAGGAGCCAAATAGGGCTTCGCGTACCGCGACGAAATCCGGAAGATTTCAGATATTTTGGACCATCGCGTACCGCGAAGGATCCTCAACTTTTCGTCGCGTACCGCGACGAGTCCAAAAATTCTATACTTTGAGATTTTTCTTCGTTTCGCGATTCCGGACAATCCGTAACTCCGTTTCGCACACGGTTTTCGCCCACGTTCACCATTTCCCGCATACTATCATCCTGTAATAATTCCAGTTTTCAAGTCCACGTGGATTTCATACACGATCAAATATGCTATTTATTCGGTTGTTACAAATCTACCCTCCTTACAATAGGCTTCATCCTCGAAACCTGTTACGTTTCAAACAAATGTGGGTAGAGTTGTTTCATCTCGTCTTCAGTTTCCCATGTCGCCTCAGATCCTTTTCGGTGTTTCCATTGAACCTTAACTTGTCTAATCGTCTTGTTACGTAATCGTTTTTCCTTCGTGTCAACAATTGCAACTGGTTCTTCTATGTAGTTTAACCTTTCATCAACTTCAATATCATTTAAAGGCACATATGCTACATCATCCGCTAGACATTTTCTCAGATGTGAAACGTGAAATGTTGGATGAATTCCACTCAGTTCATCTGGCAGATCTAATCGGTAGGCTACCTTACCGACTCATGCTATTATTCGAAAAGGTCCAATAAATCTCGGACTCAGTTTTCCTCTTTTCCTGAATCGAATAACTCCCTTCCACGGTGAAACTTTTAACAATACCTGATCACCTACTTCAAACTCTATTGGTCTCCGTCTTTTATCGGCATAGGACTTTTGTCGATCCTGTGCAGCTTTCATTCACGCTTTAACTAGTTGAAGCTTTTCTGTCAACTCTAATGCTGCAGCTTTGCTTCCTACTTCTTTCTGTCCTACTCCTCCCCAACACACCGGCGTCCTACAACGCCGTCCGTACAATGCCTCATATGGTGGCATTCCAATACTAGCATGATAGCTGTTGTTGTACGAGAATTCCACTAGTGATAAATGAGCTACCAGAGCATGTCCTCTAGAGTTTGGATAGTCCTTTCAGACTGTCCATCTGTTTGAGGATGATATGCAGTGCTGATATTGAGCCTTGTACCCATCGATTCATGAAACCGTTTCCAGAATCTTGAAACGAATCGCGTGTCACGATCTGACACTATAGAAACTGGAAATCCATGTCTGGTAATTATTTCTTTCACAAATAATTCAAACAGTTTCTCCGACGTATAAGTCTCACGTATAGGCAAGAAATGAGCACTTTTCGTTAACCGGTCTACAATCACCCAAATAGCATCATGACGTTTCGCCGTAAGAGGCAACTTAGTAATAAAATCCATAGTGATGTGTTCCCATTTCCATTCTGGGACTTCTAAAGGTTGCACATAACCATAGGGTTTTTTATGTTCAGCTTTTACTTGCGCACATGTCAAGCATTTGTTTACGTACTGCATTACATTAAACTTCATACCCGGCCACCAATAGTCTTTTCGAAGGTCTTGATACATTTTTGTTGCACCAGGATGAATAGAGTAACGTGACTTATGTGCTTCATCTAGAATCCTTGACCTGATGTCCCCGTTTCGTGGAACCCACATTCTACCAAATCGAATCTTAACACCAAATTCATTTTCTTCTAGATTCTTAACTTGACCAAAGATTCTTTCGAATCCCACATTTTCTTCCTTTAATCCTTTCTTCTGTGCCTCCTTAAGCTCATTCAGGAAATCTGGTGTTATTATCAAACTATAAGACTTAATTTGTATAGCAGAGTGTTCTGTCTTACGACTTAAAGCATCGGCCACCACATTGGCCTTGCCCGGGTGATACAAGATCTCACAGTCATAATCTTTGAGCAGTTCAAGCCATCTTCTTTGTCTCATATTCAAATCTTTCTGTTCAAAGAAGTATTTTAGGCTTTTATGATCTGTGTAGATTATACATTTAACTCCATATAAATAATGCCTCCAAATTTTTAAAGCAAATACCACAGCAGCTAATTCCAAATCATGTGTTGGATAATTAGCCTCGTGGGTTTTCAATTGTCTTGAGGCATATGCTATTACCTTTCCCCTTTGCATAAGTACACAACCCAAGCCTAGATAAGACGCATCGGAGTACACAACCATGTCTTCATTACCATCCGGTAATGCTAAGATAGGAGCTTCAGTTAATCTCCTTTTTAATTCATCAAAAGCTTGGACCTGAGTTGGACCCCAGTCATATTTTACTTCCTTCCTAGTCAATTTTGTCAACGGTGTAGCAATCCTAGAGAAATCCTGAATAAATCTTCTGTAGTAACCTGCTAATCCGAGAAAGCTACGAACTTTCATTGGTGTTTTTGGAGGATTCCATTTCATTACTGCCTCTACTTTAGCTGGGTCCACCATTATGCCTTCTGGACTAATAACATGACCTAGGAACTGCACTTCTCGTAACCAAAAGGCACATTTGGAGAACTTGGCATAAAGCTTTTCTCTTCTTAGTATTTCAAGTACTTCTCGTATGTGACAAGCATGATCACCTTCACTCCTTGAGTATATCAAGATGTCGTCAATAAACACAATCACCGATCGGTCTAACATAGGTCTGCACACCCGATTCATCAAATCCATAAACGCCGAAGGAGCGTTTGTTAAACCAAAAGACATCACAAGAAACTCATAATGTCCATAACGTGTGCGAAATGCTGTCTTTGGAATATCTTGTTCTCTCACCTTTAGTTGATGGTACCCTGATCTGAGATCTATTTTAGAAAACCAACTTGCACCTTGTAATTGATCAAATAGATCGTCAATTCTTGGTAACGGATACTTATTCTTTATTGTGAGCTTATTCAATTCCCTATAATCAATACACATTCTCATGCTTCCGTCCTTTTTCTTTACAAACAACACTGGTGCACCCCAAGGTGACACACTTGGTCGTATAAAACCTTTGTCTAGAAGATCTTGTAGTTGGGTCATTAATTCTTTCATCTCTATTGGAGCCAGACGGTACGGTGCCTTGGCGACAGGTTGAGCTCCTGGCACAATATCAATTTGGAATTCGATTTCCCGATCAGGTGGAATTCCTGGCAAATCCTCAGCAAATACATCAGGAAAGTTACACACCACGGGTACGTTTTCCAATTCTTTTACTTTAATTTCTTCATTAATAACATAAGCCAGATAAGCCCCACACCCTCGCCTCATATATTCACTCGCCTTAATCATTGAAATGACTTTAGGCGCGTTAAACACTTTATCCCTGTAAACCGTTACTGATCTCCCATTGAGAGCTGTTAAGAAAATCATATTTCGTCGACAGACAATGTTAGCCTTATGTTTGGCCAACCAATCCATACCCAAAACTACATCGAAACCTCCTAACGTAATCACAAACAACTTAACAGGGAATCTATGACCTTCTATATCAATGTAACAATCATCATCATCAATGGCCTCCGTTACTCTAGTGGATTTACCAAGAGCAGTTTCTATATTAAAGGCATTTTCTATCTTTTTAACATTAACACGCAGTTTATCGCAAAAAGTAATAGCCACAAAGCTCATACTTGCACCAGAATCAAATAGCACTGAAGCAGGGATATCATTAATCAAAAATGTACCTGTCACCACATCTGGGTCTTTATCGGCCTGATCTTTAGTCATAGTAAAGGCACGAGCTTTTGCCTTTTGCTTATTACCTCCCTTACTACTTTCAGGTTTGCTGACTTCAGTAGGCATTATCTTTGGTTTAAAACAATTCCTGCTCACATGACCGATTCTACCACAATTATAACATTTTGGCATACTAGGACAATTATTCGAGAAATGTCCAGTTTTTCCACAACGGTTGCACAAAGTAGTCCCCATCCTACATTCTCCCCCATGTTTCCTTCCACACTTAGGGCATGTTTCAACTCCTTCCATTTTAAATCTTTTCATAGGGGGCCCTGGTTTGTCATTTCGGTTTCTTTTAAATCTAGATGACCACTTTTGCTTAGGTTCTTCCTTTATTGGTTCTGCTCCAATACATCATCCCAGACAATACCACTAATCTCCACGGCCGATTCAAAAGTTCTGGGAGCATGCGCCTTCACATGTGTTCGAACTTTAGGTGGTAGTCCCTCCACATATAACTTCAACCTGCGTTCCTCCGTGTTTACCAAATGAGGAACCAGTCTTGACATTTCATTAAATTTTGACGTATATTGCCGATGATTCATACGTCCAGCTTTCAAAATCAGGAATTCCCGCTCGATTTTATCAATTTCATTTTTCGGACAAAAGTGTTTCATAACTAATTCCTTTAAGTTCTCCCATTTCATGGCCTCCACATCAGTAGTGGTCTTTGATTGCTTGACGGTGTTCCACCAATGTAGAGCTTCTTCAGTAAATGAATGAGCTGCAAATTTCACAGCTTGGTCTTCCCGACATTCACTGATAGTGATAACCGCCTCCATAGCCGAAACCCAATGGCAGGTAGCCACCGCATCTTTCTTACCATCAAAGGGTGCAGGATTGCATCCTTTAAAAGCCTTGTAATCACATCCTTTGGATCCCTTAGTACTTGAACCACTGCCTTTATTATTGATGATCAACACCTCATCCTCATCGTGCTCTATGTTAGAGCTGTTGACTTTCTCTCCTTCCTTAGTAGCTCCTTCTTTAGTAGTTTCCTTTTCGGCTTTGGTTCTATCTGAAGGTAATAGATCTTTTAAAATTTTACGTACTTCATTAGATATTTCCTTTACCACCACCGGTTCAAGCCTAATCTCTTCCTCTTCATTTTCTTCTTCAGTGTTGACTTCAGTTTCCGCATTATTCACTGGTACTTCCTCAGCTTGCTTCTTGTTTTTAGGTGGTCGGCCTCGACCTCTACCATGTCCACCTTCTTTCTTTTTTCCTGTCATTTTAGTTTTCTATACATATTGCAAACAACCATGTGTCAATCAAGGTAATAATTCAGGATATAAAAAGCGTTGTAAATTGTTAATGGCGTTGATCAAGTGTAATTAACTATTTACCTCACTTATAAGTTCTAAACATTCCCAATCATGAACACATTATCATTCGCAACATCATGCTAATTTAATCTATATCTTCAACATAACCAAACTCTAAGGTCATATGCTCATGACATCAAACTACCCTTGACTGGCATTCATTCTGTCTCATTTTCAGTCTAAGTCCAGCCATTAAGGATGACCGGATCTCTCAAACTATGGCTCTGATACCAACTTGAGAGGCCCCGAACCCCTCGGTTGGCAAACATCATACCCATAGTCCTTAAACCATATTTACATTATCATAGCAGCGGAATTTAAGGTGATTACATAAAATATTATACAAACCTAAACAAACATTAATAAATAGCCCATATCATTATTAGGTTTATAACATAGCCAGCATAGGGGGTAGTCTTCAACATATGCCTTGAGCCCTCCTGATCTCCTTTCTCAAACTATTCAACCTGATATGCATGTAAAACAAGTCAGCTTTATGCTGGTGAGTTCTAAGTTCATTTCTTAGAAAAATCCTTATTCATTTATATCATCATATAACATAATCCAAATACATAACATACCTGTTCTCATATCATAATTTCATAACATACATTGCATCATAACACAATTACATCACATACATATCATCATAACATCATTCATACGGTGAAGGAACTTCACCGTCAACTGCTGACCCTGAAGTCAAACAGGCTTGTGCAGCACAAGGCTCTATAACTATCAACCCGAATTCGATAACTTACACATGCATAAGATTCCATCAACTGGCGACACACAGTCGGCAGGCCCGTGTTTCCACAGGACTCTTTAAACATCATAAGCAAAAGCGGCTCCTTTCACCGCTGTGCTCAAGTTCTGCTCAACCGTAGCTGGCAAAACCACATTTCATCCTCGACCTCAGTCGAGTGTCTTACATTTCATCCTCGACATCAGTCGAGTGTCTTACATTTCATCCTCGACATCAGTCGAGTGTCTTACATTTCATCCTCGACATTAGTCGAGTGTTTTACATTTCTTTCTCAACCGCAGTTGAGACTTTAAAACATTCGTTATATCTCAGCTGAGACTCTTAAAATCATTTACTTCTCAACCGTAGTCGAGACTTAAAACATTCTTTACTTTAAAACATTCTTTACTTGAAAACATACTTTTCCTGAAAACGTGCTTTACCTGACCATAATCAGGTTAAAATCACTTTCATACAATAAATTTATAACATACATACAATCATTTTCATAAAATAACTTTATAATATGCATATCAGCCCAAAATGATAAAACATTTAAAAGAGGGCTACAAAGAACTCACTTGATATCTTACGGTAGAAAGATTCCTCGTAAACTGGTACTAATGGTGTAACTCTGCATCAGTTTACACTTAATAAGTTATTTATGTTTTAACCTACTGATTAGATCTTTCTGAACGTTCAATGTCAAAGACATTGCCTTGAAAGTCATCAACTAGTTAATGTTGTTGGTTATAATGTTAAAACTGTTCCTAAACAGATTAATGGCTTAGAAATGATCAATCATTATCATTGATTATCCAGATATCATGAAATACTAATCTGACTGTTATCATAAACATCAGATAATCGTTCCAATGAGTATGTTAATGATCGTGATTAGTTTGAAACACTTAGATTTAACCTTTGTATTTCAAAGATTAACCAAGCTAATCACCTACATTGTCATAATCAAATGGATTAAACCATTATAATCATAGTTGTGATTTCATGCAAACCGGACATTACAACGGATCAAAACAAGGATTTGACCGTTAGAACATCGTGTTCTTCATTTCTAATCAATCCTAGCCATTATTTAGGCAATAATCAACAATCCTAACTATGTCATTACGTTCAAAATCAAGATCTAATCAATCAAAGTTAAACTAGAAGGTTAGAACGAATCATTACCTAATCTGACGGAGATCTATGGCTAAAACAACGATCAGGACTTGTAAACACGTTCCCTGACTTCAAATATGCGATCAGATGGCTTTGATTTGGTGATTTGATAAGAAAAGTTCGTCTGATGGTGTTCTTGAGCGAATATGTTCGAGATATGTATAAAATTAACTTTCTGCATGCAAATCTGATGAAGTAGTCAACTTTCTCCACCGCCTCACCCGTCGCGTACCGCGACGAGGAGCCAAATAGGGCTTCGCGTACCGCGACGAAATCCGGAAGATTTCAGATATTTTGGACCATCGCGTACCGCGAAGGATCCTCAACCTTTTCTCGCGTACCACGACGAGTCCAAAAATTCTATACTTTGAGATTTTTCTTCGTTTCGCGATTCCGGACAATCCGTAACTCCGTTTCGCGCACGGTTTTCGCCCACGTTCACCATTTCCCGCTTACTATCATCCTGTAGTAATTCCAGTTGTCAAGTCCACGTGGATTTCATACACGATCAAATATGCTATTTATTCGGTTGTTACATAGATGCATCTGCCATCTATGCGATAATATACAACAAACATATACAAAAATAATTACAAAGTAACTACAATTCTAAATCCTAAGTGTTTATTAAATTTATTTTACAAATTTTTATTTATTTACAAAGTTTGTTGTTTTTGTTATTTATTGTACAATTTTGTTTATTAAATTATTTATTTGTGATATACATATATACAACGTGTTATTCTTTATTTTACACAAAAAAATTTTTATTTTAATATACAATTAATTAATTAATTAATTTACAGAAATGATACATACATATTTTACATACACTTTGTGTTCAATTATTTTCTCCAAGTATTCATTTACAAATTTTATTTATATTAAAAGTATTATACATATATGTTATACATATTTATTATATTATTGTACATACAATATTTATTAATTTTGTACAAGTACAAGGATACAAATGTATTTATTAAGTTACAACATTATACATACAAATAGTTTATTTATTGCTAAAATACATACTACATTTTATAATTTATAATACAATTTTTTTTATTAATTTTATTTTTGTACAATATTATTTTATTTATTTATTACAAGTGTTTTATTAGAAATACAACATTTATATTTTAACATACAACATATATATTTATTTTAATTCACATTTACATTAATATGAAACATACATAAGTTTACATATATACATTATCTTACATATACAAATACTTATTTTACAAAACATATACGTATACAATTACATCTACATACAAAATAATATACATTTATTGTTATTAATTGTTAAACTTATACAAATTTATTTTACAAAATTTATTTTATGTTACAATATATTTATACATATGAGTATTTATTTTACTAAATTTTTGTTATATTATTGTTAGTATACAAGATACTTATTCTTATTTATATACGAAAGTAGTATTTCTAATTTTATTTTATATTACATATTTGTATTATTATATACTTATTTATATTACAAAGAACTTTATTATCTTTATTTTTTTGTTTATTTTAGTTTATTTTCTGGAACCAATAATTTTATTTATATATATATATATTTTAATTTATTTTGTTTTTTTATTTTTCTGAGATCATTTATGTTAATTATTATTATTATTATTATTATTTATTTACTCATTATTTATTTTATTTGTTAACTGAAAATAGAAAGTGAAATAAAATAAAGAAAATAAAATAAAAAAGAAAAATTTTGAAAGGGGGGCCTTGGTCCGGCGACTTTTCCGGCCACGAAATCCGGCCAACATTTCTGGCCAAAACAATCCCCAATCAACACTAACCTAATCTAACTTTAATCTATTCTGAAAATTGAAAAATCAAAGGAACGAAAAGGGGGTTTACCGGTTGGGAGGTGATGATGATGATGGTGAACGACGGTGGTGCTCGATCGGAACAGAAGATGATGGCAGCGGCGGCGGTGCTAATCATCCGGAGATGACCTACTGATGGTGTTGACGACAGTAGTGGAGGCGGCGGTTGGAACTCGGTGGTTGTTGAAGAACAGCGGCGGTGGTTTCGAGAAGATAGTGGAACCGGCGACAGTAGTCGCGCTCTGGAGGTGATGTAGACGGCGACGGCGGTGAACAGAGGTGAGAACAGGAGATGACACAGGTTGTTGATGGCGACCGAAGATGGTGGTTTCTGATGGTGGAGATGGTGGTAGTCAAATGGCGATGAAGTCGAAATCGGTTGTGGGAGATGGTGATGATGTAACGATGACGACGGGTTCTGGAAATGATGGAGATCTTGACCGGCTGGAGGAGGCGGCTGATGTGGTGGTTGATGGAACTTGGTGGTAAGCAACGGCGGCGATCGGTGGTGGCGTAGGGAGATTAGGGTTTTTAGGCGTGGAAGAGTGGTGGGTGTGGTGGTAACCGGGTGGTAGGTGGCATTTTGTTAATTTTTTTTCGAATTTTTCGGACCCGCGCGCATAGCCCACGACCAAGTAATGGTCTAAGGCGTTACGCCTGATAATGAACGGGTTGAATTCTTTGAACCACCCGCGCGTATCGCCTACTGAGGGATCGCCTCGCAAGGCGTTGCGCCTAGGTCACTTTTTTCTGTTTCTCTCTCTGTTTTTTTTAATATCAAATAAATGAAATCCTAAAAATTTAAAACTTAGTAAATTAAATCTAATTAATTCCTAATAACTTAAATTAAACTTAACTATAATTAAACTAAATTCTAACTAATCTTAACCAGGCAAAATTAATTAAAACTAAATTTAATTAAAATTAATAAAACAAAATTAAGCTAGGCAATCAATTTAATTAACATTCTAAGTAATCTAATTTAAACTAGCAAAATAAAATAAAACTAAATTCATTAATGCTATCGAAAACAAAATCAACATAGAATCAAAGTAATTAAACCCTAACAAAATCATGAACTAAAATTAACCTAAAAGTAATAAAGGAAAATCGAGTTTAAGTGACTAGTGATGTAGAATGTAATCGAATTATAAGCAATGAGTTTCAATCAGCTGTCCGAAATGGTAGTATCGAACATGCGTGATGTCATACCCACACTTGGATCCAATATAGTCGTGCACGCACAAATACATCACCAATCACCCAAAAATCGATATACTTAAACTAAAACTGTGTACACTATATACAAGTTGGGCCGAAGCCCGAATCCCTAACCTGCTCGGGATTCGAGGAGAATAACCTCCTCATCAGAGGGGATCGGGCCTCCAATGTAGGGCTTCAAACGGTGCCCATTGACCTTCCATGTGTGGTCACCCGATTCCAACTCAACCGCACCATGCGGGAACACCTCACGGACTACAAACGGGCCTCTCTACCTCGACTTTAGCTTTCCTGGGAAAAGCCTCAGTCTCGAGTCATAAACCAGGACTCGATCCCCCTTCGCGAACTCCTTAACATTCCTCAATCTCCGATCGTGCAGCGCCTTCGTGCGCTCCTTTTAAGTCGACGACCGAGGATACTTGACTAACCGATCAGCCAATGCTAAACTCATGCGTGTAGGTGCCGGCTCTCCAAGATCTAGCTGCTTATGAATGGAATATGGCATCAAATTGATGCTAGCACCTAGATCAGCCAATTCATGGTTCACAGAAGAACCGTCAAACAGACAGGGAATAGTGGAAATCCCTGGATCCTCAAGCTTCTCTGGCAGCTTATTCTGAACCAAAGCCGAGCACCTAGCTCCTAAAGTCACGGTAGAGAGTGTCTCCAGCTTCTTCTTGTTAGACAGTAGGTCTCTCAAGAATTTAGCATATTTCGGCATATGCTGGAGGGCCTCAACAAATGGGAGATTGATCTTAAGCTGCTTAAACATCTCCAAAAAATGTCCATACTCCTAATCACGCTTCATCTGAAGTGCGCGTGTGGGATATGGAAGCTTAGTCAAATCAATCTCAGGCTCCTCAGTCACTCTCTTACCCTTCTTCTTCTCTTCTACCTTCTCCTTCCTCAACCTATCAACTGAAGACTCGTTGCTCGGCGCTGTACTTGCTGGGACTAGCCTCACGGGCGCCCCTGCAGGAGTCTCCATCTCTATCTCCTCGTCCACCGGCTCATCATCAACAGGTATGACCGGTGGTGGCAGTTCAACATATCCTCGCCGACAACTTCGTGTGGTCACTGCCTTCACATGACCCCTCGGGTTAGGGTCAGTGTTCACCCTAAACGACCCTCCCGGCCTCTCATCAAATCTCTTCGCTAACTCTCCCACCGACCGCTGCAAATCTAGAAAGCCAGCCTGCTGATTCCGCAACAACGTATCGTGCTCCTCGATCTTCTGGTCCCGTAGCTTATCTTTATCCACGATCTGCTGAAGCATCTTCATCTGCTGCGCCATCATGTCCTCCAGCTTCATGTCTCGATCTCAGCTACCTGAGCTCTCGGGTGCGTCTCTCTCGGTGATCTGGATCTGGCGAGCCGGTGGCTTCTCGTAAGAGCTGCTGCTGCTGTGGTTGCCCCGCCAATTCGAGTGCTGCTGCTGATGCTGTCCCTGATTCTGGCCTCGCCAGTGTGAATTCTGATTCCAACTATGGTTAGGGTTGAAAGACCTATTCCAACCAGAATTTATGGCCTCAACATGTGCCTGATCGGTAACCGGGCACTCAGCAGTACTATGTCCACCACGACAAATCTCGCACCGAGCAGCTGCCATCTTCAGCTCCTTAATGTCCTTTGCCAGTGCTTCTAAGGCTGTGGCAGTGCTCGTGTCGGGTGTAACATGGTGCATCCCTCGGGTCGGGATAGGCGGTGCAATAGTGGGCTTTGCAGCCGGCACAGCTCTCCTCACATAGGACGGGTCCTCATACTCTGCTAAGGCGAAATCCTCAAACATCGCCTCGCACTCTTCTGGCTCCTTCTTGTCCATAATGTGCCCCCAGCAGCTGTATTAAATCTCCTCTTCGTCTCCAATGTCAGTCCATTGTAGAACTTCTCGACTAAAGCCCAATCAGATAGGCCGTGCTGGGGGCATATGCTCAGAAGGGAGTTGAACCTCTCCCACGCCAAGTAATATGGCTCATCATCGTCCATTCGGAACGAATGGATCAGATCCCGCAATCTGGAAAATTTAGAAGGAGGATAATATTTCTTCAGGAACTTCGTCTGAAGGTCAGCCCATGTAGTGATCGAGTCCCTGGGAAGAAGATTCAGCCATGTAGCAGCTCGGCTCGCGAGTGTGAATGGGAACAAACGAAGGTAGACGGCTTCCTCCGAAACTCCATTGATGCGGAACGTGTCGCGTATACACACAAAGAGGGAGAGATGGCCTGGGGCATCCTCATCATCCAGGCCATGAAACTGTGTCGAATTCGTGATCGTCGACATCACGTGAGACGGGATCTGCCAGTTGTTGTTGTTGACACCCGGTTTTGTGATGGCAGACCGAGCTCCAACAACCCCATGACTAGCTAGCTCGTGCACAGTCCGCCTCGGTGGCGGAGGTGGTGGTGGATCCATGACAAGAAAGGGATCAAGAAAACTTACCTGCTGTCGGGCTCGCAGAATCTGCTCTGGTGATGTAAGCTCGAACTCCGGCGCTCCCTGCGATCGGGTGTGGGGCATACAACTACCGACACCCTAATCAAACAAGCAAATAAGACTCAAATATGCACAAAGAAAAATCCTAATCTAAGGCACACATAACAAATAAAGGCACTAAGAAGAAAAATGAAAACTACACCTAAAAATGAAAACTGAGCTAATAATGGGAAAGAAAACAGGAAAAGAAGCAACTAAAGGTCACAATCTAAGTAATCTTTGCTATTGCCTAGTGTCCCCGGCAAAGGCGCCATAAACTTGATGCGGGCGGTCAGTATACTAAAAACAAGACTAAATTTAATCTATTTAACCTAAGCTAAAGACACCAAATCTAATCCTAGACCTATACTTAACCTAAACACCTAGTAATAATCGGAAAACCTAAAACTAGACCGCTCCTAAGGCAAGTGTACCTGTCGGTGGCAGAATAGCTGATGGAAGTCCGGATATCGAACCAATGGACACTAGTATAACAAACTAAACCTAGACTGTGAACTGACTAAGGTAAAAGAGGGGGTTTGGTGCAAACTGATAACCTGATCAGACTAAAACTGACTAAAACACTAAACTAACAACTACACTAAAACAACAAACTAAAGCTGATAATGAAACTGGAATCTAACTGCAGTGAGGAAAACTGGTGTATCTAGGCTCGGAATCAAAAGTATGACAGATGCTGATCTGGACTGACTTATGAAGGATGAAGATTAGGATCTTAAGGAACAGACTAAGGAATACCTAATGGGACCCAGATCAGATACCAGGCAACTCCAATGGGAATCCTAAGGCTGTAATATATGCTCTAGTCTATCAGGTCACCTTCCGGATTTCCCGATATGCAATTGCACTCTAACGGTTGGATCACCTCCCGGATTTCTCCACCCATTTGTATCCTAAGACACTAGAGAGCTATAAAGTTGACAACTTTGACATGGATTGACACTAACACTAAGTAGATCTAAGACAATGCCCTCCTGGGTCGTTTAACTCAAAAATTCGAAGTGTAAGAGACCAACCATCTAACCTATCACCTCCCGGATTTCTAGGCTAGGTCACACATGCAAATAACTATACTTAATGAAGTCTAATCCTATGGAATGTGATCAACAACCCATAAACTAACCTAAAACACAAAGTAGTAGGCCTAACAGGCATCTATGTGTGGAAAGACCTTCCTAAACACATGTAGATCAAACATTCACCAAATATAATCATTCAACACATGCAAATATCATCAAAGTTTCAAACTTTACAGCTGATTACAAAGCATATATCATCCATGAGCATAAATCAAGTCCAAAATCAACAAAGTTCACAACTTAATCATCCCAAACCTAGATACAACCATAGATCTAGCCAACAATCATATCAACAGTAACAAAACAGGTCTGAAATATGTCTAAATACATGAAAGATTACTGCTTTAAACTAAGAACATGTAAAGATAAATAAAATACTCAAAAGGAAGGTCCTTCTTCACTTCAACAAGCCCTAATCAAGCCAAATACTCCATGGTTAAGCTCCAGCAGCTCCTAGGCTCGATTAGGGTTCCAAAGATGCAAAAGAAGACCCCTAAAACGGCTGGAATGCGATCAATTTATAGAGGGCTTGAAATTAGGGTTTTAGGCACAAAAATCATCTGGGGCGTATAGCCTAGCGGGGGAAGCACGAGGCTAGGCTATGCGCGCGGATAACAAGGATAATTGCGCCTGATGATGCCGGCGCATCACCTGGGGCCAAGGAGCCACGCTAGGCTATGCGCCTAGGGTTAGTTTCCTTGATTTCTTCGTTTTTTCACCCGCACTTGATTCCGATGCCTGTTTGCCTTCATTTCTGCTCCTTCTGGACACATTCTTGCACAAAAACACTAAAATGTAAAAAGGAACTAAAATCGACTCGAAATATTTACAAAACTAACAAAAATAGACTCGAATATGTACAAAAACGGATGTGTTAAACTAACACATCAATTAGACACCAAGTTTGCAAGATTTCATCAAGTATTGAAGGAGATCTAAGTGTCACACCCCGAGCTGGCAGGCCGGAACTTGTGTCCCGTCGGGCAGAAGGTTCCCGGGGCGCGATATCGGGAATGAGAATCATGATGATCAGATTGTTTACAATGCACATGATACATAATGAGAATCTGCTAAATGAAAATAGAATTACAAAGTTAAATTACATCAGTTTTGTTCATAATTTAACAATGTAAATCTACTATCAACATCATAAGTTCTTCTATCTTGTATCTGCACAAGATATACAAAATAATCTGTAAAATGATGTTTCAAAAGTATGCAGGTCCAAAAAGCTAGGTCCTCTAACTGGTATCCTAGTCCAAAAGTAATAACTCCTTAGTTGACCTGTTCGTCACCTGAGAAGTCATGCAAAAAGATCAAGTAAACACATGGTTGGTGAGTTCATGTAGTTTTATAAAAATGAATTTGAATAACCTTTCACTGACAACCTTAACCTCACCATTAACCACCTATACCATCCGATTTAGTATGCTTATATATAGGGCATATGTAGGGTCGAACTTACCGCCCGCCCAGCCACCATCCCACCACATACCAAATCACATGATATATTGTTCCTGGCGATAATTAAGCATTTCATTCCACAACCTTGATTCATAGCATTTGATTACCCTGAAAGTGTTTACCTTGATCCCCCGAAATGACAACCTTAACCTCATCAACGACCACCTATTCTATCCAATCAAGTATGCTTATATATAGGGCATATGTAGGGGACAAGCCCCAGCCACCATCCCACCACATACCGGACTGCTTAGCATATTGTTGTCAATGATAAATAAGTGTTTCACTCCATTCATCATCAATTTAAATTTTTATTTCCATAAATAGATTCACCTTTGATCTCTTGAGTTCACCATGTATTCATGATTACCCCAGAGCACTTGTAGAAATATAATATTGAATGTTTAATTAAATTAATAATTAAGCATTGAAATACAACTAAGACATGATGATTGGGCCTTATTTGACTCAATCAATTAGACTTAGTTGTTGGTGGTTGTCCAAGTTGTACCCTGTCACACGTGGCCCATATCAGGCATGACCCACTAGGGGTCTACCTGTATGCGTCAGGACTTTCTTGATGCCCATATCAGCTTGACCCTTTGGCCTACTGTACATGTCGGGACTTTAAGGATATCCTTTGATTCTTGATCGTCTTTGATTCTCTTGATTTAGTTTAATAGTTTAAGTTATGCCCATATAGCTTGACTACAAGAGTCTACTATCGTGACGGGACTTTCCGTGTGTTACACGTGGTCTTGATTTACATAAAACTGACATCCACCTTAACTTAAGCAATTAATGATTTCATTATTTCAATGATTCACACATGGTTATGATTTCCTTGATTCTCTTGATTCTGATCTTTAGAATTCTATGATTTCCACAATGATTATAGATTCTTGATTTGGATCCTTAGTTTACTGATGACACACACTGGATTAGATTCATGAGATTTGATCATTAGCTTTAGTTCTTTTGATTTCACTTTGAATTTAGATTCTTGAATTTGAACTCGATGGACTAAGGGTTAGTTTAGAGTTTAGTATTAAGGTATTACTCATAAGAGTAATTAATTAACTTGTTAGTTAATTCTGCATAGTAATTACCTAGACAGGAGTCTAGGAGTATACACAAGCACATATAAAGCATATAATAAGTAAAAGCATTTACGTAAAACAATTTAAATAGAAAGGTTACGCATGCTTCTCAGCCCCGCGTTTGAAAACAAAAATGTTTAGAAAAGGGGCAATGAACTCACATGTGTTGCTCTGTATTTAATTACCACAAAATGCGCTCTCGTTGTTGTAGACTATGTTTCTTCAGTTCCTGAGTTGTTTTAAGAGAATTTGAATACGATAAGTGTTTATAATAGACGCATCTAGGGTTTGGTCTCGGTGTGCAACTAAGTGTCCTATGTACTAATGCGTTTCTAAGATTCTTTCTATCTAGTCTAGCTTATTACCCATTAATAAACCCTAATCCCATAAATCATTATCACAAGTTCTTAATTTAAAATGTTTCTAATTTAATTCACTTTAAACTAAACATTAAGTCAAGATCATTTATTTTAGTTTAATAGAGTTTATAAATCATTTTCTTTTATTAAAACATAATGAATTTTAAAAGATAAATATAGTTACCATGATGGGCTGGGGTTAAGCCCATTGGGCCAACCTCGGCCCATTATTAGCCTCCGAATTTCCAAACGATTTCTTTTCAATACTTTGATCAACTATGGCTAGATGATTTAGATAAGTCACCTAGGTAGTTACATATCCTTATGGATTTTCCTAAGGTTTTCGTGTTAATGGTTAAATCAACACTCAAACTTTAGATTATTGTTTGACCCACATGATTTCTTGATGGATTTTCAAGTATGCTAACTTAATTAATGGATATTAACAATCCATACTTAGTTGTTCGCTTAATAAAGAAAACCCATCTTCTTTAGAAAAACCTAACCCCTTGTTTAGCTTTTATAATATGCTTTATGTAACACCCTTGTTATTGAAATCCCGACCATCCTTTGTTGATCTTAACCCATCTAGATAGTTATAACTTAGGTTTTACCCTTAGGAGTTATGAGTTGATTTCCTATCAAATAAACCCTAATAGGTCTTTTCACACACAAACATGCATGCAATACATGAATCCCATGCACTCACATGGTTTCCCATACGTACACACCCACCCCATGTATACTATTTGATGGACTGACCGAATCAGCCTTTAGGCCGATTGAATGAAGTCCAGCCCGACTAAGTCTAGGCCGAAAGGGATTAACCAAATGGGAGTTGCATGGCCGAAAGAGTTTGGGTCGAATGGGGATGGCCGATTGAATTAAGTCCTTAGGCCGAATGGGGTGATGATTGGGCCGACCGAATGAAGTGTTAGCCGATCGAATGAGGGCTGGCTCGGCCCCAAGCCATTCGGCGAATGAGGATATTGCTTCGGCTGAGAGCCATTCGATGAGCTGGGTAGAAACCCATCCAGGCCTTCGAACTCACCCACCATGGCAGCCTAAATCTCACCCCAAATGACCAAGACTCGAATGGTACTTTTTTCCTATAACTTCCTAAGTGGTTGTGAGGTGTTTTTCCTAAGTTTTTAAGGCTTAGAATCGTCTAAAGGGTTGGGCGACCAAGTGGGTTTCAAAACCCTAAAAACCAAACATAAGTCTTGGTTTTACCACGAATCTACTGGCTAGAAGCTTAGATCTGTTGTACTTACGAGTTCTACGAGTTGTAGTGGTCGTTTAGACACCAAAATCACACGATTTTGTGAAGATTTGAGTGAGATGTGGTTAGGGTTTCTAGAGAGAGAAAGAGGAGAGAGACGAGACAAAAATGGAGTTGGGGCTGGTTGGTGGGGGAGGAAGATGGCATTAATTGCCATCATAAATGATGGAAAAATATCAGGTTATGTCCGGGTTCGTTCGGTTTCGCTCGGTTTCAAGTATATCGTCGGTTTTTCGTTGCTTTCGTAACGAAACGGCTAGGTTTTAAAACAGAGTTTATAAAATTATTTTAGGTGGTTATTCCTAGTAAATTAACTAATATCTTTTGTTTATTTAAAATTTACGAAAATATTTAATTTGTTGTTTAAATCGAATATTATAGTCGTCGCGCGTATTCGTTCGAATCGTCACCCGTACGAACACGACGATAACTATACTTTTCAATATGGTTTTCTAATTATCGGATATCATTCAGAACGTTAAACTTTCAGATATATTCGTACAGATCGTCACCTATACGAATAATCCGTCGATTTAGCATTCACATAACGACGTCCGTGTTGTTTTGTTCTGTAAAGCCTCACATACGATTATACATAAGAAAATTCCTAAAAGATAATCACATGATGGTTCTGTAACGTCAGATAATTATCTGACTGACGAAACATATTTCTGAGTTCTGTTTTCTGAATTGATTCTGAATTTTCTCTTTGATAACACAAAATGATAATGATACATGATATGATTGTGACAAACAATAAAACACGTATAGTTTGTACCTGATTTCTGTTCATGTTACTGTTGAGATCACTGTTCCGGTGACGTTTTCGGCACTGATGTTACCCTAAGTGTTTGAAGTTTGAATTTCTAGAGAGTGGAATCCGGGATTAGGGTTTTAGAGAGAGATTTTGGAGATGATGAATGTGGTAGATGAACTCATTTGGGGTATTTATAGCCCGGGTGTGTTCGGGTTCGTTTCGTTTGCTCGGTTTTCAACTTCGTTACGTTTCTGGCGCATAACACGCATGTTTTACAAATTTAAATAAGAAGGATTTATTTTTAGGTTGTGATTCCTAATAAATCCTCTAATTTTATTTTTCTTAAATTATTTTATCGAAAACGTTTATTTTAAAGGTTTCGTCAGATCGTGTCACCTTCGCGCGTATTCGTTTGAATCGTCACCCGAATGAACACGATGAGGGTTTCACTTTCTGATTTTTGTTTTCAAATTTTCAGTCATCATTTCAGAATGTTAAACTCACAGATATGTTTGTGTGAATCGTCACCCACGCAAACACACTGTCAGTTTGTTATTCTGAAACAGTACTGAACTTATGTTTTGAATTGTGTTTTCTCACTGCCGAACTCAACTAACTTGCGTATTTTAACATTGTTATCACAGAATTCACATTGTTTTCTCATTGTATTTTCGGTCATCTGATTCCTGTCATCTGTGGATATCAGATCGCAACCGATGTGTTTTTGTCATTTGTTTTCACACTGTTGTTTCTCATGAGTTGTTGTATTTACTGTATTTAAGTTTTCACTCAAACACATACAACTGTTGTTTTTTTTTCTGAGTTCTGTTGTCACACATCTGTTTATACATTGTATTTACACACTGTAAATAGTGAAAGTACACGTACCGTACGGACTTGCCGGACGATCAGGTACTGGTTTTCACAGTCTCCCCTTGTTAAGGAAATTTCGTCCCGAAATTTAAGCATCATTGTCAGGCACTACTTCTTCAAACAAATGAGGATATTTTGTCTTCATGTGATCCTCACGCTCCCAGGTAAATTATGGTCCGCGTTTGGAGTTCCAACGAACCTTTACAATAGGAATAGGGCTTTTTTCAGTCTCTTGACTTCACGATCCATAATCTCTACAGGTTCTTCAATGAAATGTAGTTGTTCATCCACTTGTATCTCTTCCAGAGGTATGATTAACGATTCATCAGTGAGACATCGCTTAAGATGTGATACATGAAGTACATTGTGTACCCCGCTGAGTTCATCAGGAAGTCTGAGTCTGTATGCCACAGGACCTATACGTTGAGTTATCTCAAACGGTCCGACATACCTTGGTGCTAGTTTTCCTTTAGCCACAAAACGAACCACGCCTTTCCATGGAGACACTTTCAACCTGACTCGGTCCCACTTGGAATTCCAAAGGCTTTCGCCGTTTGTCTACGTAACTCTTTTGACGACTACGTATTGCTTGTAATCTCTGTTGGATCTGGGCTATCTTATCAGTAGTTTCCTGAATAAGTTCAGGCCTAGTGATTCTGTTGTCTCCCATTTCGATCCAACAAATTGGAGACCGAAATTTTCTACCATAGAGTGCCTCAAACGAAGCTCATCCAATACTGTTGTGGTAGCTATTGTTGTAGGAGAACTCGATGAGTGGTAAATGTTTATCCCAACTTCCTCCGAAGTCTAGGTTGCATGTTCTCAAAATATCCTCTAGGGTTTGAATCGTTCGTTCGCTTTGTCCTTCCATTTGTGGATGATAAGCAGTGCTCAAGTTGACACTTGTCCCTAAGGATTGTTGCAATGATTGCCAGAACCGCGATGTAAATCGACTGTCCCGGTCTTAAATAATAGATAATGGCATGCCATGCCGTACTACTATTTCATCGACATAGAGTCTTGCTAGTTTCTCCATCTTGTAGTTTTCTCTGATCGGTAAGAAGTGAGCGGACTTGGTCAATCGATCAATGATGACCCATATAGAATCATATCCGCTGGAAGTACGGGGTAGCTTGGTAATGAAATCCATAGCTATTTGTTCCCACTTCCAATGTGGTATCTCTGGTTTTTCCAACAAACCTGACGGTTTCTGATGTTCAGCTTTGACCTTGGCGCATGTTAGGCATTTGTCAACATAAGTAGCCACATCCTTCTTCATACCTGGCCACCAATAAAACGACCTAAGATCTTGATACATCTTATCGGCACCAGGATGACCGGAATAACGTGTCTTGTGTGCGTCGTGAAGAATAAGTGTTCAAAGTTCATCTATGGCTGGGATCCATACACGATCCTGAAAGTAGATAACTCCATCTTGATTTGTCTCAAAGTGTTTCTCAGCTCCACAATCGAGCTCGTTTCTCAAGTTGTTCCTTGCCATTGCCTCTTGTTGAGTGTAGGTCCCTAATCTGATCAAGATCCGAGCTTTATGTCTCCAATCAGCATCAAATAACTCTATAGTGTGCGGAATCCATAATAGAGTTAAAGAAATAGAAAGAACAACAAGAAAGATCAAAACTTTGATTGTATTCAAAAGTGTATTCAAAAATGTGCCTCAATACGTCTAGAGAGCACACCTCGGGAATCCAACCCTAAACTTGTACAAAATACGTCTATTTATACCAAGTCTAGGCGTACTTGAAGTTCTATACAAGTTAACTTCGAGTACTCGAACACGATGAGTATTCGAACCTGATGTATTCGAAAATAACAAAAATCTGGACTTCAGCTCTTCTATTGTTTGACTTTGTCCGTCTTCGTCGTGTAGTGGGCTCTACAAACTCCCCCTAGACTGGCGAAGTCATCCATTAGGAAGAGTGACTTTATGTGGTCCAGCTCCTGCATAAAGCTTTAGCTCAATGGCATATGCAACAGTGTGTGTGTATGGCTTAGCCTCTTCATCCCAACCGCCATATACCTTGATGGGAGATTGATGCAGCTTCATCATATCTTCCTTTCCAAACTTCAACAGATCCATTGGATCCAAGATCATGTCAATATCATTGATGTCGTCTTTATTCCTCAAAATGACGGCTGAAAGAGTCTTCTCATCAAAATACCAAGACAGGAAGTTTGCAAGGGAGTTGTCAGGAACCCTTGGAGACATTGGAATAGCTTCTTCAGTGAGCGGAGGAGGGTACTTGTAGTACACCCAATACTTCTTCGTCTTCGGATCTATGATGCAGTTAGAAACAAAACGCCTTCCCTTGGCAGTCCTCATAACTGGAAAATCTTTCGAGCATTGATCTTTCAAAATTTTGGCAAACAAGTAGGCTTGATTGTCCTTTGATGGGTTGAAGAATAGAGCACTGTCGATGCCTCGCAGATCAACCTTAGGCATAGTGCAAAAATCTTGAGGCCTCCTGTAATACTCCACTTTGCCATTCATTCTCTTGACCAGGTAGAGATTTCTTTCTTTGTCAAAAAGTCAGCAGCAAATATTTGACCTATCATTACGTACAACAAACAATGTTCGGTCATCTGAAATAAATGTGTGCTCGGTAAGTTCCTCGTTCATCTCTCCTAGCCAAGTGGTTTTAACTTCCTAAGGTGCTGGGGTCCAGTCTCTTTGTTTCTCGAACCAGCTGTTAATAAATGTTCCCAGTGGTGGAATCTCCTTTCCATCTTAACTGATATACTTGTGTGCGTACAAGTAATCGACATAGGGATCCTTGGCAACATCTTTGATTACCACGTTCTCTGGTTCGTCCTTAACCTCTTCACCAGGCCATTCACAGTCAAAATTCTCGGGCAAGTCATCAAAGAAATTATTAAGACCAGCTCCTGTAGTTTCATCCGGTTGCACACAATCTCCAAAAAGGATATCATCAGGAATATCTCCAAAAAGATCATCATAATCACTCGAGGGCTTTCCTGATGAGGATGGATTTCATGTGTCTCCTCCTTGATCTTTATCATCTGGAGGCCCTTCCTTCTTCTTTTCTGAGTCCTCTTCTTTCTTGTTGTCGTCATTATCTTGAGGCTCATCATCCCTTTTGTCAGAGGAGTCTTTTTCTTTCTCATCTCCACCATCATCATCATCGTCATCATCACTATCATCACTGTCATCATCTTCTTTGTCATCATCATCGGACTCCGGGACTTCTTCTCCTTTTAGCCTCTTAATCTCCTTTTTCATCTCATAGTTCTCCATACATAGGAATTTGATGAATTTTCAGTGCATCTTAAGTTGCCCTTGGAACTTATTCAGTTTGTCAGCCATTTTGAGCATTCTGTCCTGCATGATCCTATTATTCGCATCCTTTTCATCCGACTCCTTCACAAGCTGGAAAACTCTGTCTTGTAGACTCTCAAGATAGACAAGTACATCTTTCGGCTCGTGTGGTGAATCTGCGTGCAAGGGAGATTTTCCCTTGTCATTCTGTGAACGAGGTGGAGATGCGGTTTGGGAGATGGGAGTGGTGGAAGATGAAAGTGGGGAACGAGCAGGAATTTGATGTCTAGATTGGGTTTGGCTGGTTGAGAAGGTGGCTTTGGTTATGAAGGTGGTTTGGGTTTTGTGGGTGGCCTAGGTTGTGTGGGTGGCTTGGGTTGTGCGGGTGGCTTGGGTTGTCTGCGTGGCTTGGGTTGAGTGGGTGGGTTGGGTTGTGTGGGTGGCTTGGGTTGAGTGGGTGTCTTGGGTTGTGTGGGTGGTAGGATCGATGCAGCGGATGAGAAGGATAAATCAGAGAACATCTTCTGTAGTCTGGGATCTTTAATCCTCTTGGACATAGTCTTCAATCTCTTTCTTTTGGGAGACGACTCGAGGGTAGGAGTGTAATCCACATCTTGAGCTTCCTCCCTTTCTTCCCTTTTCGGTGGAGGCTTTTCAGCAACAAAGTCCTCACTTGATGAAGAGGATGACTCAGGAATGGTATCCTTTGCTGCTTCATCGGCCATTGTACTTGAACTTGTATCTTGGACATCATGTTCTTCAGCAACTATGGCTAATGGGGTTCCTGGCATGTCTTCATCTGCACCATCGCCCACAAACCTTCCAAACTTTATCAATGGACGTTCCCTTGTATACTTCTTCTTTCCTCTCTTGTTCATCTTCATGTAGCCGAAGATGTCATCTCGCATTCTCCTAACTCCCAGAGTGCCCATAGTGGGAACCAGATCTTGATGCCGTTTGTTGATGACAATTTGTAGGAAGCGAGGAAATGCTAGAAACCTCTCCTTCCTTCTCCCCTTGATGTTGGCATGCATGTCTAGAAATATCATCCTAGAGTAATTGAAGTCCATTCCCAGTGCCAGGGCTACTAAACATGAACTCAATGTCTGATTTAGCACATCGTAACCTCCTTTTCTTCCGGACAAACACTGAGTGACGATATGAGCCAGATATCTCCAGTAAGAGTGTAGGAGTTTCTTCTCTGTAGGAGGATAAGCACCCTCGTGTCCCATCTGATAAACTATACGGTTGACCAGATCTTGATCTAACTCGACAGGATCTGTAGCTTTGTCTCCGAATTGAAGGCACTCTCGCAGAATCTGTTCCGTAATGCTGATAGACTGGCCCTGAATCTTCCCAATGATGCTAACAGTTCTATTGGCATCTGTTTGTTCTGTAACCGTGCTCCAGAAACCCTCAATGAAGTCAGAAACAACAATGGGATGCACCATGATAGCGTAGTTAACCGGTGATAGAATCAGACCGTCAACCATGCTTTTGAACTCCGAGTGTTTCTCAGGTGGATCGCCATGATATGCTGACATGTTGTGATCCGAGACAAAACGTAAGTCAGCCATCTGAAAAACAAAACAGATTAAGTTAGTACGGAATCGTAACTATGAAACAGTTCTAATTCCAAGTTCATTCTCAAAAGTTTGTGTGTGTTCTCGAAATCACAGTCATATTCGAAGTGAAAGGCTTATTCGAAACATGAGTTGTACACGAAATCATTCTTACACGAAAATCAGTCTGTACGCGAAACTCAGTCTGTACACGAAACTCAGTCTGTACACGAAATCAGGTGTGCATGAAAGTTTCGAAGTTACAAGTTGTATTCGAAGTATAGGCTGTACACGAAGTACATACTGTATTCAAAATTTGCCTGTATTCGAAATGTCAGATTTCAAGAACACAAGAAACCTTCACAAGTTCAACAATTTTTCTCCTTAGAACTTCTAATCATGCTCAAAGTGCTCGGAATTGAGAGGCGACCATCATATCAAGAGATTGCCTTTCAATTTTGAATCCCTCAAGGTCAATTTCTACAAAAACCTTCTGCACACGAACATTGCGTACTCGAAAACTTATTTTGTACATAACTTTCGAATTTACGGTCAAAAGTTTATAAAATTCTATACCTATGGTCGCCTATAGATGATCTAAGAGATAGCCGGAGTAGTTTTTAAAAAATGGGTCTAGAAATTGAGATCGCCTGTAAAAGTGGTTTATGTACTCGAAATCCAATGGTCTGTGCTCGAAATGGAATGGTATTCGAAATTTAATAAGGTTGGGCTATTTATAGGGTTGTTTCGAATACGCATCCTCTGTGTACTCGATTTCGAATACACAAGCTTTATTTCGAAAAATTTTAACTTTCTGAAATTAAAATAAAATAAAATAACATAAAATAAAATAAAATAAAATAAAATAACTTTGAAGCTTTGGACAAGTAGAAAGTTTAGTAGGGTCAATTTCGTGGGATCAAATATGTTGTCAAAATTTTACTGGCTTAAGTAATTTCTTAACGAAGAGCAACTTTTAAACAACTATACTCCACTAATGATTTCCACTCATTAATCCATAACTTAGAAATAAGACATATGATCAAGGTTTTTCTAAAAATATCTTTTGTAAAGTTAGTGAGCAATCAGACTGTAAAACTAGATTAACATGCAACCTATCAATTTTGTGAAATCTTTTGTTTCAATCTTTGATTGCGTTTTAACGAACTTAAAATGTTTTGATAGATTTTAAGGTGAGAAAAGAAAGAACAGATCAATTAGATTAGAATCAAGAACAAGGAGGGGTTCTATCATCTTGTGCTCATCGGCATCTTTTATTTACTGATTTGCAGACACATTGTCCCTAACGTCACACATCCAGGTCTTTGCTTAGGCAAAATAAAGGATGCTTCAGTAGATATTTCCCACTCTTTGTTTACACAAAACATAGGAAATACCCGAGTTTTTCAAAACAATTTCAGGTTTATTAGAACACAATCTTGTTTTGACTCAAGGACTTAAACAAAAAGTCAAATAGTTGTGTAACACCCCGACCGACGGCGGAATCATCGGGATGCCACGAGGGATGTGTAGATTGTTCAAAAGCTCATGGGCATCTAAATCATATCATCATATATCATTTAATCAACCACAATAATTACACAAAAAATCATGTTCATCATGAATCAAGTATGTCAAATACACAAAAGATTTAGTTAAACTAACTAAACTCTAATCGCCAGAAATTTAGTTAATTAACTAAGTCCAAGATCCTATATGATGATGATGTCCAAAATGGAAGAGATCCTCTCTTCCTTTCCTACTTGTCTCCATCACCTGAAACATGTAAGAAAACAAGTGTCAACTACAAAAGTAGTTGGTGAGTAATCATAAGTTTTTATATTTAAAAATGTTTTAGTAAAATGCGTTTGAAAGTTTATGCTTAAAATGGTTTTATAAAATGCTTTGTTTAAAACGGGTATAAAACTTATGATCTTCTTGAGAAAATCCATATGAATACCTGTATGAGATAATCCAACACACATTCATCAATTCAACAGCCAAACACATACACAATCACATAACCACATAACCAATTCAATCTTAGCCAATCACAATTAATCATAATCAAATATAGGCAATCAATCCACAACAAATCAACCAACTCAATCAATCATATTCTCATTCAATGTTCGTGACTATACATGATTCCTTATGTATTTAACATAAGTTAGATACATGAATCATGGAGTGGTCGCTAACCACGTGACAATACATGAAGTCAAAGCAATTAACCGGAGTCAAGAGCAATACTTCACGGATGTGGAAACCCTCCACGTGACAATACATGAAGTCAAAACAATTAACCGAAGTTAAAAGTAATGATTTCACGGAGTATGAGACAATACATGTAATCTTTGTTATTCACCGAAGTCAGTAACAATGTTTACACGGATTCATAATAATCAGTGATAATCCATAATAGTGAATATCATAATGATAAACAGGTATTATCCTTGTGTTATCAAAATAATATTTAAACCGGTATACATGTTTCACCTCCGAGTTTTAAAACTAAAACAGTTTAAAGAAAGGGAGGTTATGAGAACTCACCTGTAGTCCTTAGATTTCGTGTTCTCGTATTATGCGCGCTCGCGTATGTAAACTCAAAGTCAACTCAACAAATCTGTAATTAGTGTGTTTTGTATCCATAAGTGTTTACTTTAAAACACTAAAGATTTCCTTAACTTAGTTTACTTGATCCTAAGTTAAGTTGTTACCCCTAGGGTTTCATTAACAATAGCCTCAAAGTTTAACACATTTGTTACATCTTTTATCATTATCAAATGATGAGAAATCCTAAGTTCCTTGGTATTAACTCCTAAGTAGGCACGTGTTAGGATAATGATCCTATTACACATATATCTATTCTCACATGCATGACTTCATTCAAACCACCATCATAGCCCAATTCTTTATATTCACTTAGTTTAATAAAAGTGTATTTAAAATATCCGATTCACATATTAACTTTGTCTCCTCTAACCCAATATATATGTAGTTTATAGTTTTTAGAACATTTATGTATATAGAGAGAGAAAAGGTGGTGGTTTGGTATTCCCATGCATGCGTGGACATGTATATATATATATGTACGTAATTCATGATCCTTTACATCGTTTAAACTCTTAATTAAATGAAAATAGGTCAAGTCCTCCTTGTGGGCAGCGAACCCTTGGCCAAAACCCAGCCAAGGTTCGGCCCTACAAGGTTAGGGTTCGGCTCCAATGAAGAAGGGGAGGGTTCGGCCAGGTCTACAAGAGGGTTCGGCTGGAATAACCTGCAGAGGGGCAGGGTTCGTGGCCCATGGTTCGCCGGTTCCTCAAAGGTTCGTTGCATGTAACAGTCAAGGTTCGTTCCCAGCTTAACCCTATAGGGTTCGGGGTAGAGGTTCGTGAGCCAAGGGAGGAGGGTTCGTGCCTTCCCAGCTTCGGCTAATAAGGTTCGACAGCTAGGCAGAAGGTTCGTTGACCTGTATAGGGTTCGGCTAGCTGCGAACCTGTGCTTCCATGGCTGCTCACCATCACCTTCTTCGTCCCAATTGATGTCAAGCTCGTTCATGGGTTCCAGAGGTCGATAATGGTTCGATTAACATATGTAAAATTCATAATTCTTATACAAAATGCTAGCTAGGTCCGAATAGGGTTTTCTACCAAAAACCGAAAAGTATAAGCTCAGATTTACCTCGAGTTAGCTGTAAATCTTGGGATTTCTTTGTAGATTCTTGTTCCTCTCGATCTTGTGGTCGTTTTGGCGCCGAGATCTCACGATTTCGTCAAGAAACGAGCTCAAAAAGCTAGAGAGAAGTTGGAGCTTTTGTGGGTGACGGAAATCCAAGTTTAGAGAGAGAGTGGGAGTTGGAAAAGTGAAAGAAATGGTGGAGTCTTCCACCATTTATGACTACCCCGTCCCCGCGTGTCTGGTCTCGTTTTTATCGCGATAAGACAAAATAAAACTCGGTTTTTCTCGTTAAACATATTTAAATAAAAGTGTTAAAATAATAATATGGTTTCATTAATCATCATGATTTCTAAATACCCTTTGTCTCGTAACATGTCTCGTTTAATACGCGTGAAATGTAACAACATGCCCGGTTTTCTAACGTAACATATTTAAAACAATAAATTGTTTTGAATAAATTAGTTTTGTTTAATTAAAATAAGCTTAAAGAAATTGTTTCGTAAAATAAATTCCGTTTCGTTTTCGTTAAATAATTATTTAAATAAATTAATTTATTCGAAAACGTTTTAGGTTGTGATTCCTAATAAACGTTTTAAGTTTTATTTATTAATTTTATATCGTGAGATATTATTTAATTATCTCGTCGAAACGCGTTACTCGCGTACGTATTCGTAAAGATCGTCACCTTTGCGAATCCGATGCTCGTACCGTATTTCGATTTGATTTATTATTTATGGAATATCGTTTCAGTATATTATTCTTAATAATTATATTCGTGTGAATCGTCACTCACGCGAATACATTATTAAGTTAATATTTCTAAATTAATATTCTCGTTTAAATAATGACCGTAACCTCACATCGCGTATTTATTAATCTCATTATTTATTAACTTAAATGTTATATTCCCAAACCACAACCCACTAAACCAAGTCACTGACACATCCATGATAGACCGAAATATGCATATGTATAGGGCATATGCAGAGGTAGATCGCAACCTCCCCTACACCGTCCCACCGCTATTTCGATAAACCATGACCATGTGTCCTTGACTACGTTTAGCAACCATAACATAACAAACTCCCAATTCCATCCCAAAACCATTCTCAAACCAATAATCCATAATCATCAGTAATAGCTCTGCGATAAACTCTATGGGTCTGTTCAGTTAAATTTCAACTAAACTTCCCAAGGTTTACGCGTATAATATATTATAAAATCATGCATACCAGTAACAGTGACAATATCAGCAAAGTCAAACAATAATATCATAATCAAGAATATTTATAAATCTCCGGTCGTACAGTACAATAGTACGGATGTACGGATGTACGGACAACCGAAAGTACAGTGATGTTACAAGTTGTCACACATTTCTAGTTATCTAATGATCACAACTTCGCACTTATTAATTTATATTTATATTTTAATTGATCAAGTCTGATTCTTTTATTTGGAAAACTTGTTTTAACTTCTTAGTGTATAATAGATATTCAAAGTTGCTATTCGTTTAGAAATTTTATTAAGATAGTGAAATTTTGATCCTCAGAAGTTATTTCACTTCCCAATTTGACCGATTTACTTTGCTTGTCCAAATAAACTCTTTTTGTATTTTCTCAAATTTTGAAAAAATAACTTTTTGGAATTTTCTTGAATAATAATAGGCAGGATCTCCTTTTGATAAAAAAAAAAAAAAAAAAAAAAAAAAAAAAAAAAAAACTCAACTCCCCCTAAACTTGTAGATCATCTTAGACTGACTCAAAAACCAAAATCTTTTTGTTGTTTTTGTAAATTTTCTCCCATAAATTTGTGATCTAAAATTAAAATAAACAAAACACAAATTTTAACGTATTTACAAAAAAAAAATTGCTTTTATTCAAAGCTTATTAGTTTGAGAAAGGCAAGTAAGTGATGAAAGCGTGCTGTATCGAACGGTTTTGTGAAAAGATATATCCGCCAGATTGTCATCTGTATGGACCTTTTCAAGATGAATTAGTTTCCGTTCGAAACAGTCACGGATGAAGTGAATACGGATGTCAATATGTTTAGTTTTGGAGTGTTGTATCGGATTCTTGACGATCTATTGTAGTCGGATATTTCTTTGGCCAAGGAAACTAATTGGGCCGAATAATATGTAAATGGGCTGCCATGGGTTGGTTCAATGTATTTGGGCCGGTTATGATTATGTTGGTCCGACTTAGGTGTAATTGGGCCGAATGGTGTATTGTCTTGGGCCGAAACTATGTGGGCCGATCTAGGTGATTTGGGCAAGAGACTTTGGGCCAAAGGATAACTGATTTAACCGTTTGGGCCTGTCCGAAGACAAATTGGGCCGGCTAAGGGTATTGGACCAGTTAACTTATGTGGAGTTGGATCTAATGGTTGCATGTGTGTGTGCCGAGGTAGTTGGTTGGGCTGCATGGCCCACTTATCACCGAGTGAATTAAACAGGACTTTGCTAATCGGATGCGCATGTCAAGAAAACCAGGCTTAAGCCCACCGATGTGAGAAACTTCCAATTGCAGCGAACCCTAGTTAAGGTTCGGTAAGGGCTTATCGGGGGAAGGTTCGCCTCACAGAGGTTCGGCCATGGTTTGCTCCACAAAGGCCATAGGTTCGCAGCTCTATAAGAAAGGTTCGGCGAGTAAAAGGGTTCGTCGTGCATGCTGTCTGGTTCGTGTCCCATGCTAGGGTTCGTGTGTTTAGTTCCTAAGTTCAAGGTTCGTCCCATATTTACATGGGTTCGTGAGACACCCGAAGGGTTTGGCAAGGGGGTTGGTTCGCCAACATGAAATGAAGGTTCGTGGCTGCTCACTTCACTTCACAGGTTTGGCTGGATCTACGGGGTTCGGCATGGGTCCAATGGTACGGCTGAGCTTGCACAGTAAGTTTCGGGATAATCAGATGGTTCGTGATGAGCTCGAAGGTTCGTCGAAGCAAGGTTCGTGGACCTGATGATGAAGTAGGGTTCGGCTGGGCTACAACCGGTTTCAGCATGGACCACGAACCCTGTGTTCATCTTCATCGAGCTGGTCAAGAACGACGAACTGACAAGAGGGTAAGTGTAACAACAGATTTTAATAATGATATCATGGTTATTGTTGTTGATTATTGCCTAGTTGATAACTAGGGATTGTTAGAAACGAAGAAATTGATATTTGGTTGGTGAAATCTTCGTTTTGAAGCCGGGATGATGTCCGGTTGTTATGAAACCCATATCATAGTGTGATAACTAGTAGGATGGGTTGAATATGATTTTAAATAAATCATGGATTATAATCCATAGATTAAATGATGATTTTGATGAATTGATGTTAAAATTATTAATAGTTATGATCTTAAATAAAAATTAATCAATAAAAGTAATTAAAGATCGTAACTAATATAATTGAACATCAATTATTTGATAAAGTGCCTAACAGAGGCATGAAATGTGATTAATTGTGATAATTGACTAAAACTTGCTAAAGATAGTAAGATAAAGTCAATTATGTGATAAACTGACTTTGAGAAAGTCAAACGAGTCAAGTGCGTTGAACTTGATTATATGAGTTATATGTATTGAGTATAGTTGTATATGTGTGAATATGCAACTAGGTATTGACGGTGAAAGTCAAGGGATAAGCCACAGAAGTAGAAAAAGTGGTTGTAGGAAGTGAACAACCGTATGAACCAGGTAAGTTACCCAACTTACTGTAACATTACATATAAGTAATAGAAAGAGTCTACTTGCGTATTTGATATATGTGAATAATGTTAAATTTGTGATTGAAACTATGGGATGAGAAATCCTTTAGTTTGTGTTTGTTAAGTTTCAATGGGAAACGTATATGCAATATATTTGCATTAGAATAACCGGATGACCCGGTGATTGATTAATATGATTTGGTGTTTATAAAATAATGGGGCATAACTTGATTAATGAATCTAATGGAATTATAAGACCTTTGAGAAGGCATTATTAGTTTCAAAACGAATGTTATGCTTGTGTGGTGTGCATAATATAAATGCATTAAAGTTTAGCCGGATGAGCCGGTGAAATTGATTTAATTGTTGAACCACAAATGTGTGGCTAACCGGTTAATCCAGGAACTAAATTGTTGAACCACAAATGTGTGGCTAACCGGTTAATTCTGGAATTGAACTAAATATGACTCCACAATGGTGGATAGCCAGAGGTGCTGGCAATTGTCTAGATGGAAGTACCGGTGGGTGAACATCTTAGACTTGATAAATATGACCCCACAATGGTGGATAGCCAGAGGTGCTGGCAATTGTCTAGATGGAAGTACCGGTGGGTTAACATCTTAGACTTGATAAATATGACTCCACAATGGTGGATAGCCAGAGGTGCTGGCAATTGTCTAGATGGAAGTACCGGTGGGTGAACATCTTAGACTTGATAAATATGACTCCACAATGGTGGATAGCCAGAGGTGCTGGCAATTGTCTAGATGGAAGTACCGGTGGGTGAACATCTTAGACTTAATAAATATGACCCCACAATGGTGGATAGCCAGAGGTGCTGGCAATTGTCTAGATGGAAGTACCGGTGGGTGAACATCTTAGACTTAATTAATATGACTCCACAATGGTGGATAGCCAGAGGTGCTGGCAATTGTCTTAGATGGAAGTACCGGTGGGTGAACATCTTAAGACTTGAATTAATTATGATATCACAAATGTGTGAATAGTCAGATGTGCTGATAAATAGCTATGGTGGAAGTACAGAAATGTGAACACCATAGTGTAATTTTGATTAAATTATTGTGAACAATAGTTGATGATTGGTAATGTGATATTATTACCTGGTGAGAGTCAATTCAAATAGAAATGACTCAGTTTGAATATTGATTGTGAAAAATGTATTTATACATTTTGTTGTTGAGAAACCATTGGGGTTACTTACTTAGTTCATATGAACTAATTGTGACTTATATGTGATGTTACAGGTCAAAGATAGATATGCATTGGGCCATCAGATCGGGTACGTTGTGAAGCAGAACCAAACGTTATGTAAATCTTTGGTGAGATTAAATTTAAACACACCAGTTTTTATTAATCATAAATGTAAATGATTGAAATTAAGTGTGTTTAACTTATAAAAATGAAATTTCACGCTTCCGAACATAAATTTTTGATAAAGTTTAAACTGGGACCAAGATTAGACACGTCAAAAATGACGTACACGGCTGTAAGGATCGAGGTGGAGCAGGAATCGAACAAACAAACCTTGTTGCAAACGTTTGAAATTTTGGTTTAAACTTACTTATGTAAATAAGTATTGTAAAATGTGTGACACGTTTACGTTTGCGTTAAACTTTGTTTAATATTATTAAATAAAGAGGGTCAGACAAGGTTTTAAAATTGAAAAATTTGCTGGGACCAACTCTGATATTATTTTAAAAGGTTGAATAGTAACCGGGGGTTACAAGGCTGGTATCAGAGCATTGGTTTGAGGGATTCAAGTGTTAGAAACACACTTGAACTCAAATCTTATGCTCTTGATATGTGAATAAACGTTCGATTCCAGCCTCGATCATTAAGCCGGAGGTATGAGGTCAGTATTTATGTGTTGAATTGTGCATATGTACACATTGTTGTGTGTATAAATTGTGTGAACCGAACTTCTTAATTATGAAATGAAATGATGAAGTTAAGGGCATGAGTGTGGAATAAACATGTTATTATGCCTGGCCAGTATAATAAGATGTTTAGGACATAACCGTTTCCTTAAATAAGTCAGATTGTATCATGATTTTGAATATTAGGTAAGGTGATTATGTACTATATAAGTACAAGATTGTTAAATATTGTGAATACATGAGACTGATTGTTTAATTATATGATTTCAGCCACGAATGGCTGAGGAACATACATCTGGTGTAAATAGCAGTGAGAAGGTGGAACTCACTGAAATTCAAATAATGGTGAAGGAAGAGGTGGCAAAGGCTTTTGAAGCTGCTTTGCCCACATATATTGAAGAAATTAAGTCTTCATTAAAAGAGTTCCTTCATCAAGAGTTGTCTGAATTTGAAACTGGAGTGGAGATGAAACAATCTTCTAAGACAACTACTTTTAAAGAATTTATGGCTTGTAAGCCAGCTGAGTTTAAAGGGGAGGTAGATCCCTTGATTAGCCAGCGTTGGATATCTGATATTGAAGGTACGTTTGAAACTAGTCATTGTGACCCGTCTGATGAGGTCATGTTTGCTGGTAATCAGTTGAAAGATCATGCCAAAGATTGGTGGGAATTGTTGAGGAAGGAAAAAGGCAGAGATGGAATAAAAGGGCTGACGTGGGCCCAGTTTAAATAACTTTTCTTGAAGCGGTTTTGTTCTCAAGCCGCTATTGATCGTATTACTGAGGAGTTTCTGCATCTACAGCAGAAAGATGAAAGTGTTGATACCATCACTGCAATTTTCTTCGACAAGGCTAAATTTTGTCCAGACCTTCTTCAGACTGAAAGAATGTGGATAAACCGGTATCATACTATGCTGAACACGAATTACCGGGAATTTCTCACGCCTTCTAAGTGTGAGACACTTAATGAGTTGATTAATTGTGCTCGGGAACGAGAATTGGAGTTGAAACGGCAGGAAGATCGGGGAGATAAATGAAAGGCTGAAACAGAAACAGGTTCGTCTAAAAAGGCAAAGTTTGCCAAATTGTTTAAAAAGCCTGTTTTTACTAAACCTTGTCCCAATTGTGGGAGGATGCACGCGGGGGAATGTCGTGCTAGGCCTGTTGTCTATTACAAATGTGGGAAGCCGGGACATTTGGCAACCCAGTGTATGAGCTCTCCTAGTCTGTGCTATCATTGTTATAAGCCAGGACATAGGAGGAGTGAGTGCCCTGAACTTAAGAGGGCAGCACCGATTAGTGATGATGGCCGATCGTTTAAATCTCAAGGCTCGGGAAAGAAACCGGAAGCGCCCAAACCAAAAGGGAGAGCTTTCCAGATTTCTGCAGAGAAGGCTAAAGTCACATCTGACGTGGTGACAGGTACCTTCTTCGTTAACTCAATACCTGCTTATGTGTTATTTGATTCTGGAGCCAATCGATCTTTTGTGTCTATAAAATTTGTGCATCATCCATCTTTTGTCTTAGAAAAGTTGCCTGTACCGTTAGAAGTAGAGGTTGCTGATTCTAAAAGTTTTCGTGTGTTTGATATTTATCGAAACTGTAAGCTTACAATCGATAACGAGGATTATGTTGTTGATTTGATACCTATGGTATTGGGGGAGTTCGATGTTGTTATTGGAATGGATTGGCTATCTTCTTATAAAGCCAATATTCTTTGCAACCGCAAAGTCATACAATTGATAACCCCTAGTGGTTATGAATTATCCATTCAAGGAGAAAAACGTGGAGGGGTTGTTTTGTGCTCTTTGGTCAAAGCCATGAAGTATATGAATCATGGGGGCCAATCCTTCTTAGCTTATGTCATTGATGCTGAGAAAACAGTAAAGTGTTTGGAGGATGTCCCAATTGTTAGGGATTTTCCTGACGTTTTTCCGGATGACTTACCGGGAATCCCTTCTGATAGAAATGTTGAGTTTAGAATCGATCTTATTCCAGGGGCCAAGCATATAGCAAAAGCTCCTTATCGTTTAGCACCGTCTGAATTGCAAGAGTTGATGACTCAATTGCAGGATCTTCTCGATAAAGGTTTTATTCGCCCAAGCATCTCGCCTTGGGGTGCTCCTGTTCTTTTTGTTAAAAAGAAGGACGGAAGTTTTCGTATGTGTATTGATTATCGAGAACTTAATAAAGTGACGGTGAAAAACAAATATCCTTTGCCTCGGATTGATGATCTTTTCGATCAGTTACAAGGGGCTTCTTGGTTCTCTAAAATTGACCTTCGGTCGGGTTATCATCAAATTAAAGTTAGGGAAGAAGATATTCCTAAAACAGCGTTTCGAACCCGATACGGTCATTATGAATTTCTTGTCATGTCTTTTGGGCTGACTAATGCACCGGCTGCATTCATGGACTTGATGAATCGGGTGTGTCGTCCCATGTTGGATCGATCTGTTATCGTTTTTATTGATGATATTCTGGTTTATTCCAAAAATGAAGGTGATCACGCTTGTCACTTACGGGAGGTACTTGAAACTCTCCGTAGAGAGAAGTTATATGCCAAATTTTCTAAATGTGCCTTTTGGTTGCATGAAGTCCAATTTCTTGGACATGTGATAAATGCAGATGGCATTCTTGTTGATCCTTCTAAAATTCAAGCGGTGACCAATTGGAGTCTACCCAAAAGTCCAACTGATGTCAGAAGTTTTCTTGGCTTAGCTGGTTATTATCGTAGATTCATTCAAGACTTTGCTAAGATTGCTTCATCTTTAACCAAACTTACAAGAAAAGATGTTAAGTTTGTGTGGGGTGATGACCAAGAGAAAGCATTCCAAGAATTAAAGTCCAAATTAACTCAGGCACCGGTATTGACATTACCAGATGGTCCTGATGATTTTGTGGTATATTCTGATGCTTCTTATCTTGGTCTGGGTTGTGTTCTTATGCAACGAGGCAAGGTAATTGCTTATGCCTCAAGACAACTGAAAACCCATGAAATTAATTATCCTATTCATGATTTAGAACTTGCAGCAGTCGTATTTGCCTTAAAAATATGGAGGCATTATTTGTACGGTGTAAAGTGTACCATTTACACTGATCATAAGAGCTTGAAATATTTCTTCACTCAGAAGGAATTGAATATGAGGCAAAGACGATGGCTGGAATTACTCAAGGACTATGATTGTGAAATTCTTTATCATCCTGGTAAAGCAAATATAGTAGCAGATGCCTTGAGTAGGAAGGAAGAGTATGAACCAATTAAAGTGAAAGCTATGCAGCTTGTGATTACTTCAGGGCTAATTGAACAGATCAAGGAAGCCCAGACTGAAGCTTTAAAGGAAGAAAATTGGAAACGTGACAGGATTAAAGGGCAAGCTCATAATCTTGATGAAGATAGTCGTGGTTTAAAGACTAGGTGGGGTCGAGTGTGGATACCTCCCACTTGTCCACTTAAGTCTGCATTGTTGGAAGAAGCGCACAAGTCAAAGTACTCAATTCATCCTGGGGCTACTAAAATGTATCGTGACCTTCGGGTGAACTATTGGTGGCCAGGTATGAAACGAGATGTGGTTAAACATGTGTCGAAATGTTTGACTTGTATGCAGGTAAAAGCAGAGCACCAGAAACCTTATGGTAAGTTGCAACCATTGGAAATCCCAATGTGGAAATGGGAACATATCACAATGGACTTGATTACTAAACTTCCTAAGACAAGGAAGGGATTTGATACGATTTGGGTCATTGTAGATAGGTTGACCAAGAGTGCTCATTTCTTGCCCATTCGTGAGACCTATTCTTCTGATAAAATGGCAGAGATATATGTACGAGAAATTGTGTCTCGTCATGGTGTGCCTGTAACCATTATCTCTGATCGAGATACTCGATTTACTTCTCGATTTTGGAGAAATTTTCAAGAAGAATTAGGAACAAAACTGTTGTTGAGCACGGCATATCATCCTCAGACTGATGGACAAAGTGAAAGAACCATTCAGACCTTGGAGGATATGTTACGAGCGTGCATTATTGATTTTGGAGGTAGTTGGGATGATTACCTACCTTTGGCAGAATTCTCGTATAATAATAGTTATCATTCCAGTATTGGAATGCCTCCTTATGAGATGCTCTATGGGAGGAAATGTCGAACTCCCGTTTGTTGGGGAGAGGTGGGGCAACGTGAACTTGCGCATAAAAAGGTAGTGAAAGCTACCAATGAACGGATAGATCAGATCCGTGCCCATCTGAAAGCGGCTCAAGACCGTCAGAAATCATACGCTGATAAGCGTAGAAGGCCCATTGAATTCCAGGTAGGAGATTTTGTATTGTTAAAAGTCTCACCGTGGAAAGGTGTTATACGTTTTCGTAAGCGAGGAAAGTTAAGTCCACGCTTTATTGGACCATTTAAAATCATAGCTCGTGTTGGTGAAGTTGCTTATCGCCTAGAGCTACCAGAGGAGTTAACTGGAATTCATAATACGTTCCATGTTTCTTACTTACGAAAATGTTTAGCAGATGAATCTGCATACGTACCACTGGAAGATATAGAAATTGATGACAAGTTGAATTATGTGGAAAAGCCAGTGGCAATACTTGACCGAAAAGTTAAGCAACTTAGAAATAAATCATTGCGCCAGGTGAAGGTTCAGTGGAAAAATAAAACCGGTTCTGAAATTACGTGGGAATCAGAAAATGAAATGAGAAAGTATTATCCTTTCCTTTTTGATGTTTAATCGGTTTCGAGGACGAAACCTTTGTAAGGAGGGGAGATTTGTAACAACAGATTTTAATAATGATATCATGGTTATTGTTGTTGATTATTGCCTAGTTGATAACTAGGGATTGTTAGAAACGAAGAAATTGATATTTGGTTGGTGAAATCTTCGTTTTGAAGCCGGGATGATGTCCGGTTGTTATGAAACCCATATCATAGTGTGATAACTAGTAGGATGGGTTGAATATGATTTTAAATAAATCATGGATTATAATCCATAGATTAAATGATGATTTTGATGAATTGATGTTAAAATTATTAATAGTTATGATCTTAAATAAAAATTAATCAATAAAAGTAATTAAAGATCGTAACTAATATAATTGAACATCAATTATTTGATAAAGTGCCTAACAGAGGCATGAAATGTGATTAATTGTGATAATTGACTAAAACTTGCTAAAGATAGTAAGATAAAGTCAATTATGTGATAAACTGACTTTGAGAAAGTCAAACCAGTCAAGTGCGTTGAACTTGATTATATGAGTTATATGTATTGAGTATAGTTGTATATGTGTGAATATGCAACTAGGTATTGACGGTGAAAGTCAAGGGATAAGCCACAGAAGTAGAAAAAGAGGTTGTAGGAAGTGAACAACCGTATGAACCAGGTAAGTTACCCAACTTACTGTAACATTACATATAAGTAATAGAAAGAGTCTACTTGCGTATTTGATATATGTGAATAATGTTAAATTTGTGATTGAAACTATGGGATGAGAAATCCTTTAGTTTGTGTTTGTTAAGTTTCAATGGGAAACGTATATGCAATATATTTGCATTAGAATAACCGGATGACCCGGTGATTGATTAATATGATTTGGTGTTTATAAAATAATGGGGCATAACTTGATTAATGAATCTAATGGAATTATAAGACCTTTGAGAAGGCATTATTAGTTTCAAAACGAATGTTATGCTTGTGTGGTGTGCATAATATAAATGCATTAAAGTTTAGCCGGATGAGCCGGTGAAATTGATTTAATTGTTGAACCACAAATGTGTGGCTAACCGGTTAATCCAGGAACTAAATTGTTGAACCACAAATGTGTGGCTAACCGGTTAATTCTGGAATTGAATTAAATATGACTCCACAATGGTGGATAGCCAGAGGTGCTGGCAATTGTCTAGATGGAAGTACCGGTGGGTGAACATCTTAGACTTGATAAATATGACCCCACAATGGTGGATAGCCAGAGGTGCTGGCAATTGTCTAGATGGAAGTACCGGTGGGTGAACATCTTAGACTTGATAAATATGACTCCACAATGGTGGATAGCCAGAGGTGCTGGCAATTGTCTAGATGGAAGTACCGGTGGGTGAACATCTTAGACTTGATAAATATGACTCCACAATGGTGGATAGCCAGAGGTGCTGGCAATTGTCTAGATGGAAGTACCGGTGGGTGAACATCTTAGACTTAATAAATATGACCCCACAATGGTGGATAGCCAGAGGTGCTGGCAATTGTCTAGATGGAAGTACCGGTGGGTGAACATCTTAGACTTAATTAATATGACTCCACAATGGTGGATAGCCAGAGGTGCTGGCAATTGTCTTAGATGGAAGTACCGGTGGGTGAACATCTTAAGACTTGAATTAATTATGATATCACAAATGTGTGAATAGTCAGATGTGCTGATAAATAGCTATGGTGGAAGTACAGAAATGTGAACACCATAGTGTAATTTTGATTAAATTATTGTGAACAATAGTTGATGATTGGTAATGTGATATTATTACCTGGTGAGAGTCAATTCAAATAGAAATGACTCAGTTTGAATATTGATTGTGAAAAATGTATTTATACATTTTGTTGTTGAGAAACCATTGGGGTTACTTACTTAGTTCATATGAACTAATTGTGACTTATATGTGATGTTACAGGTCAAAGATAGATATGCATTGGGCCATCAGATCGGGTACGTTGTGAAGCAGAACCAAACGTTATGTAAATCTTTGGTGAGATTAAATTTAAACACACCAGTTTTTATTAATCATAAATGTAAATGATTGAAATTAAGTGTGTTTAACTTATAAAAATGAAATTTCACGCTTCCGAACATAAATTTTTGATAAAGTTTAAACTGGGACCAAGATTAGACACGTGTAATCGTGTGTAAGGTTTGGGTGTTACAGTAAGCAACATGTATAGGTTGATTTTCATGGGTCCATTTGTTTGAATGGTGGTGTCAAAAACCGGTTATAGGGTGTGGGTCGAACATCAAGACAAGAAACCCTATTTTCAGCTACGTTTCAAGCATCATACCTCCGATTTTGCTGGTTATTTGCTCAGATCCATTTTACTTTCATGTAGAGCTCGACAAGAGCTTCGCGTGGGCGCAAGAATCACTCAAATCGGTGGAAAAATGAAGAAGTTATGGAAGCTTGAAGGGGGTTAATGGAGGTGGGAGGTGGTGGCCGGATTTTTGGTGAGGAGAGAGGTTGGAGGTTGGTGAAATGAATAAATGGTGTTCATTTAGGGTATTTATACCCCGGATGATGTCGGGTTCGTTTCGGTTGCTCGGTTCGCGTTTTCGTCTCGTATCCGGTTCTTTACGCGCGTTTTTCGTAATTAAAATAAAAAGAGCTTATTTTAAACTATTTGGGTGATATTTAGTTCTAATAATTATTTTAAATATCGTTTTATCAAATTATTTATCGAATATTATCGTTTTACGCGTTTCGTTTATTGTTCAGTGAATTTGCGTATTTAAATTTAAAATAGTTTCTTTTAATTCTATTTCTGATGAGTTTCAAAATTGTAAAATAGGAAATATTTTATCTCCTTAAATTTATGATCGTTCGTATCCTTTTTCGGGTTCGTTTTCGTTTCGTCAGAACGCGTCGCCATCGTGTGTATTCGTTCAAATCGTCATTCGAACGAACACGACGATGGTTTAGCTTTCTGATTCTTGTTCTCACTGTTCAGTCATTATTTTAGAACGTTAAAATTTCAGAATCATTCGTACAGATCGTCACCTCTACGAATAATTCGTCGGTTTAGCATTCCTTAACAATAACCGTTGTGGTTTCGTTTTGTTTAACCTCACATACGTTTATACACAATAGCATCAAATCAAGTATACGTGTTTCAACACTGTGTTGTCTGATGTGTTTCTGACTGTTAAACCCTAAGGTTTTAAATCAGATTTCAGACAATCGCATAATAGTTTCATATTAAGCATTATATATCACTAGCATAAACATAGTTTCACGTCATGTGTACCTGAGTTACTGTGCCATCTACAGTGCAACTTACTGTTCCGGTAACGATTCCGGCATAGATGTTACAGGTGTGACGTGGCTAGGATCAAAGCTCTAGTCACATAGAGTGACTCTATATGATTTCGAAAAAACGTGGATATTACTTCAAATATCCCAATTAAATAAAACATGTTTGACAGCGGGAACAGTTATTATATGCGGAAGCTAGTACAAAATTAACATCAAAACAACATGAAATGTTCACACTATCTAAAATGCATGCATCCTCCTTCGTGAGTCCCCTTAGGTGCATCCTAAGCTCTTAGTTGCGCTAAGTACATGAGAAATACATGCTAAAGTGCGTCAACATAAAGTTGGTGAGTTCACAGGTTTAGTTCAAAAGTAAGCAAGCGGTTATATTGTACATGGTTTGTTTTATCAAAAGTTTTCCAGGCAATAGGCCTCATGTGTAAAATCCATGTTTAAAACGTTTTACCAGTGTTCGCCGGGCCCAAGACTCGAAATGTCCAATTCAGATGTATACTGAAATGCTAAAAGTTAGTCAGGTCCGAGACCTCGAGTGTAAGTGTTGTGCCACTACCGAAACTAGACTGTTTGCTCTTCCCTCCGCCATGTCAATCATAAAAACAATGGTGTAGGTTGATATCACGCCCGTCGTGACCTCCAGTCACAGCTATCATCGAGCGGGGCTTGTCAGACCCATAGTACTATTTGATAACACCTCGCTTACAAGTAACTAACTGTATGAATGTGTGAGGACTTTGTTTACGATATTGTCACACTCAAATGTTTGTACAGCATAACAGTAATACATAAAAATATGTTTGTCATAATCTTTGTCCAGTTGTGTTGGCCCGTATGTTGGTCAAGAGTGTTTACCCAGCTTGTTGACCAAGTTTTTTGGACAAAATGTTTGTCTAGCTCGTTGACCTAGTTGTTGGTCAAAAGTGTTTATCAATTGTTTGAACGTTACCTCGTCAAATGTGTTTGTCAAATGGTTAGTACAAGGTGTTTGTTAAAAACGTTTATCCAAAAATGTTTGTAAAATGTGTTTGCATGTATTTCTCCCCCCGATTTGAGTTTGTAAATAGTTAAGAGAAAAGGGGGTCGTGAACTCACCTGTGCCGCGTTTGTTTGCGTTTTGTGATCTGTCTGTCCCTAACTGTCACATATAATACATAGGCAATATGAGTTTGTTTTCATGTCCGTGCTCGTGTTCGTGTTGGTCTACTTAGACCGTCTTCGTGTCCAAACAACTCCAAGTTGTTCTGATTGACTAAGTTTGACTGTGTTTGACTTGTGTTTGACAGTGTTGACTTAACGACCCGTTGGTGATGTGTTTGTAGTTCGTTAAAGTTCGTTTAGTCTTAGTGTTTCGCATAGTTTTCTCAAATAGAAAGTTGTGCACATAAGCATGTCATATTACATAGAGTTTCTAGACATGGCACGTATGCATAATATATACACCCTTACAGGTCATGTTATGGCAGTTGCACGTATGTTCATAAAACGAGTTGCTATTTATTGTAAGTTTCCTCAATTAGTAAGTATGCAATCAAAAGTCATCTTTTAATGATCTAAGCATGCTCGTTCTCTAAGTGATCATGTTATCACATAACACATTGTCACAAGTCATCAATTAAGCACAAAAGTCCATTTCGAGCGAATAAAGTTACTTAAATATAGAAAGTTTCTACATTTATCATGTTTTGAACCAATCAAGCATCATATCTATACATTCACATTATCATAATAAAGTACTTGAAATCATTTAACATCACAAAACATGCTCAATAGCTCCAATTTATAGAAATCCCCTATTTAAAGTTTCCTTAAATAGAAATATATGACAAAATCACCCAAATCATCAATCATCAAGTTTAGCTAAACTAATGCATCAATAAGCTCAACAATAGTCATAAATCAACATCTAAACATGCTTATCACATCCAATTCATCATCTAGCACCATCTCATAGCATAAAAGTTGCTATTTATAGAAATAGTCATCTAACTTCACAATGTGACACCAAAACCCATTTTCATGGCAATCAAATGTTATAAATCAATCATCAAGACACTCGATTGCAGATTTATAGGTGTATTACTTCAATCATGTGTTGATTTTTGGGTTGCATGTGAGCATCTATGCTTGCATGTGTGATTTGGGAGAGTTTTAGTGCAAATGATCATGTAAACTACCTCAATAGGACCTTAGATGATGAAATAGGGTTCAGGACAGGGGTTTATCAGTCCCTGGAGCTGCTGGTGATGGTCTTTCAACAGGTACAAAGTGGTGGTGATGATGATGTGATCCCCCAAAGTCCACCTCCTTGCTTCTAGCTCCAATGATCTTCAAAATGGTCTCGAGTCCCCTTCTGGAGCCTTGGATTAGTGTTTACAGGAAGTTTGTGGTCGTGTGTGTATTTCAGTCGAGAGATATGAGTAGGAAGAGATAAAATCAGCATGGTTGGGTTTTTATGGAGTTTTAGTCTGCTGGAAGGCTTCGCGTACCTCCAAGGACGATCGTGCATGGCCTTGGCGTACCGCCAAGGATTTCGGGGTTCAAAAATCCCGCTTCTGCTTCGCGTACCGTGAAGCTTTTCACCGGGGGATCCTCGCGTACCGCGAAGGATCCTTTTCACCAATTCTTCAATTTATTTAATCAATTTCGTTCGTGTTCGATTCGTAACGTCAATTATAAAGGTTTTAGTTCATGTTTAGCACATAAGCACATAGTGACACATATGTTTGTTTGTTTATTGTTTGTTCACGAACGTTCGTGAGTTTTAACACACGTGTGTGCGTTTCCAGTAAATCCTCGAATTACAATGTGATTGTTTGTGTGTGGACTTTCGTGCCTTGTGTCACACTAAATTAAACCAACTCTAGTGCCACGTGTGAAATAATAATATGAATTATTATTTAATAAAAAGAATTGCTGACATGGAATTTGCGGGGTGTCACATAACCCATGTGATCAGCTCCTTTCATCACATGGTTGGACAACTCAGTTTCCATCCTCAATAGCTCATTCTTAGGACATAACTCATTCGCCAGTAGAGTCTTGAAGTCTGCCCATGGCATCACCAATGCCTCATCTCTTCCTCTAGCCTTGATCTGAGAGTTCCACCATGTCAAGGCCTGCTTGTTGAATGATCCTGCAGAGTAGCGAACCTTGCGGTGCTCTGGACAACTGCTAATGTCCAGAGTAGTCTCCATCTTTTCAATCCATTGGAATAATCCAAAGGCTCCTTCCGTACCGCTAAAGCTTGGCAGTTTACATCCTATGAGTGACTTGTAGGAGTAGTCTGGTGCAATGCCGGTGTTACCACTAGTTCTCCTTATGTGTTCCCGGTGTTGATCCGATTCATCATTTCAGGGATTGCCTACTTCAGCTTGTTAGTGAGCAGTGTGGCTATCGCAATCGTAGTCGAGTCCAACTCATAGTTGGGGGGCGGAGGAGGTGGAGGCGGGGGAGGAGGAGGTGGTGGTGGAGGAGGAGGTGGTTGTCTTCTTGGCGGCATTCTGATCACAACCGAAAAGGCATCAGTTAGTGCAATGATCGAATGCTGAACACATATGCAAATAAATTTCTAACACCTAAGTTCTCTACATGAAGGGTCCCTAGGTTATAGTCTAGGCCAAACTGTTTAAGTAAAATGACCTATGTTTCTCTATAATGTCCTAACTAACATGCACATAATTGATTCGAGTTGTCAAATATAATTCTGACTGTTAAACCATGGTTTCGCACAATGTTTCTGAAATAGTTTCGTAATAGTTTCGTGTTGATTTCTCATAATAAGCATTACACATAGTTTCGTACCTGAATCTACTGTACAATCTACTGTTCGGAACTACTATTCAGACAATGATGTTACAGTCTCCCCTTGTTAGAGAAATTTCATCCCAAAATTTAAGAATCGTTATCGGGTACGACATCCTCTATAAACAAATGGGGATACTTAGATTTCATGTGATCCTCACACTCCCAAGTAAACTCGGGGCCGCGTTTGGAATTCCACCGAACTTTAACGATTGGAATACAGCTTCGTTTCAGTTGTTTAACTTCACTATCCATAATCTCCAAAGGTTCTTCGATGAAATGAAATTGTTCGTACACTTGAATTTCCTCTACTGGTATGACTAATGATTCATCCGCTAGGCATTTCTTAAGATTTGAGACATGAAATCATCATCCACACCGTTGAGTTCATCTAGTAATCTCAGCCTATACTCCACAGGACCAATTTGTTGAACGATTTCGAATGGTCTGATGTATCGTGGTGCTAATTTGCCTTTCTTTTTCAAAGCGTACTACACCCTTCCAAGGAGATACATTCAACATGACTCGGTCTCCCACTTGGAATTCTAAAAGCTTACGTCGTTTGCCTGGCTGCTTGTAACTTTTTTTGTATATGGGCAATCTTATTAGTGGTTTCCTGTATAAGCTCAGGCCCAGTGATTCGGTTATCTCCTACCTCGGTCCAACAGATCGATGACCGACATTTTCGACCATAAAGTGCCTCGAATGGAGCACATCCGATACTACTATGGTAACTGTTGTTATAGGAGAATTCTATCAGTGGTAAATGGGAGTCCCAATTCCCACCAAAATCCAAAACACGTCCTTAACATGTCCTCTAGGGTTTGAATTGTACGTTCGCTCTGACCATCCGTTTGTGGATGATAAGCTGTACTCAAGTTCAAGTTCGTCCCTAAATATTTCTGCAACGATGCCAAAACCTCGACGTGAATCTGCTGTCTCGATCAAATATGATAGACAATGGTACATCATGACCCACCACTATCTCGTTTATGTACAATGTTTCCAATTTATCCATCGTGAAGGTTTCACACATTGCAAAGAAGTGAGCAGATTTAGTCAAACAGTCAATGATAGCCCAAATTGTATCATGACCACTAACGTACTCAGCTATATCTTTCTTCATTCCCGGACACCAATAAAATCCCCGTAGATCTTGGTACATTTTATCGCCGCCCGAGTGTAGCAAGTATCTGGTCTTGTGTGTTTCATCAATAATGAGTTTCCTCAGTTCATCTACTGCAGGAATCCACACACGATCCTAATAGCAGATAACTCCATCATGTTTTGTCTCGAATTTTCTTTCTGCTCCACAATCAATTTCTTTCTTCAGATTCCCTTGTTCTACTGATTCTTGCTGAGCTTGTAAAATTTTGTCATGTAAGCTAGTTTGCACAGTCATTCCCATTGCTCTTACTCGCAAGGGTTTGACCCGTTCCTTCCGGCTCAAGGCATTTGCCACAACATTTGCCTTACCCGGATGGTACTTGATCACACAGTCATAATCGTTCAGAAGTTCAACCCAACATCGTTGTTGCATGTTGAGTTCCTTCTGATCAAAGACATGGTGTAGACTTTTGTAATCAGTAAATATGGTACATTTAGTGCCATATAGGTAATGTCTCCATATCTTCGGGGCGAAGACTACTGCTCCCAGTTCTAGATCATGCGTTGTGTAGTTCTTCTTGTGTATCTTCAGCTGTCTTGAGGCGTACGCGAAAACTTTGTCTCGTTGCATCAATACACATCCGAGTCCCTGATGGGAAGCTTCGCAGTACACTACAAAATCATCGGTACCTTCTGGGAGAGATAAGATTGGAGCATCACATAACTTATGTTTCAACGTTTGGAAACTGTTTCTGCTCCCAAACAAACAGTTCACTCTTCTGGGTTAATTTAGTGAGCGGCAAGGCTATCTTAGAAAAGTTTGAAATAAACATTCTATAATAACCTGCCAATCCTAGAAAAGACCGTATCTCCGTCAGTGTTGTCGGGGTATCCTAGTTCTTTATTGCCTCGATCTTGGCAGGGTCTACATGAATTCATTCACTTTTAATCACATGACCCAAGAACTGAACCTCTCTTAGCTAAAATTCACATTTTGAGAACTTGGCGTAGAGTTGCTCGTTCTTTAACAGTTCCAAGATCTTTCTGAGATGTTGCTCGTGTTCATTTTCACTGTTCAAGCGAACGAATCATATTTCAAACACTTGTAATATTAAATTCAAATTTCTAACGATGTCGTTTTGGGATGGGAGTTTTTTCAATGATTACGTGCCAGATTTGAATGAAGAGCCTCCTGTTGAGTATTCTTACATCCCGATAGATCTTAATGTGGAACCTCATGCTGATATCAGTTTCGAAAGTCAAGCATCATATGCACAACAAAGAGATTATGGGTCTGTGTATTCTGACAATAAACAAAGTAACCCGAAATTGAATATCCAGCCCATTCACACATGGACTGGAAAAGAAACAGGTACACCTAACTGAAGCATATATGTTTATGATTGTCACACCCCTGCGCCGCGTGCGGAATCCACGGCGCGGTGACGTATGATCAGTTGAATCATGCACAAGTATTGAATAAGAACAACCACAATGGATTACTACATTTCATAATGTTTAGACAGTTGATTAGTTACAGACAATCTATCTACCAAAAGTAAGACAACTACAGACCCAAAAATATAGTTTACAAAATAAGACTTTAAACAAGACAAGTAAACAATTAGGATTTAGTGTGTTTCTAATCCATCCTAGCATGTTTCTTCATCTTGTTCTATCTTAGTATGGTCTCCTTAGTTGTCTCTGAGAATGTCTTAAACCTGATTACCTGAAACATGTGAAAAGTAACTGTCAACTACAGACGTAGTTGGTGAGAACAATAGGTTTAAACATTTGTAAACATGAGTATATGATATAAGGCATAGGTAAGTTAAAGCATCATAAGATTCACACGGATGAGCTGCAACCCAAACTAACATCAAGTAAGAAAAATGAGCGTAAACAGTCCAATCACTGTTCACACGAAAGCCAACATATAATATCAAGTCCCAAAACACGTTTGGAGTTAGATAATACATCAGCAGTTTTGATAACCATATGACACCAGACCTGCAGTTGGCTTTTAAAAACAAATTTAAAAGCCAACTCCATCCTGGATAAGAAAACAATGACACCAGACCTACAGTTAGCTTTTAAAACAAATTTAAAAGCTAACTCCATCCTGGATAAGAAACAATGAGTCCGCTTTCCCTTGTTGTGATCACCCAGTACTAACGACAATGAAACTTGATGGGTTTATAAGTTTGTTTACAACAATTGACACCATGTTCTGAATCTTACTTTAACCGGATGTGTTAATGCCTTATTTGATAACATGAATTGAAAAGCCTGGATTTAATTCCACGAATTAAATCCTTTGTTTTGAATACCATGAAATGAACCACTAGATTTGAATACCATGATGTGAACAACTTGATTTGAATACCATGTTTTGATCAACTTGATTTGAATACCATGTTGTGAACCACTTGTTTTGAATACCATGATGTGATGACCTTGTGTAATAACAAGGTTTATAACAAAAGAGTTTGTAAAATTCTTTATCAAAAAGTGTTTATCCTTCATAAATACATTTGAGTGAATCAATTACAAAACAGTTCAAAAATCCCTTATAAAACCTTTTCAATGAAAAGAGTTTAGTAATTGACCAGTAATTTAAAACAGTTGACAATTTCCTTAAACAATTGATGAATCCCTTGGATTCGTAGGATGAACCTGTAATGTTTATGAAATAACACTGTTTCGATATAACACGATACTGTTCTTGCCTAGTGAACTCGACTGTAATTAAATAATACATACTTGTTAAGTAATAAAGGTTCTAACACACAAGCACATAATGACACATGATTCACATTGACTGACTGAACATGTACATACACTGTTCTAACTCTGTTCACTACATGACTAAATGTACAAATGTTACAGTCTCCCCTAGTTAAGGGAATTTCGTCCCGAAATTAACTAGCCGAAGATACTGTAAAAAGATGAGGGTACTTAAGCTTCATCTGGTCCTCACGTTCCCAGGTGAACTCAGCACCGCGTTTGCCCTCCCATCGTACTTTCACGATCGGGATACGGCTGCGTTTAAGTTTCTTGACCCCATGATCCATGATCTCAACTGGACTTTCAATGAATTGCATGTTGTTCTGAATCTGTATGTCTTCCAGTGGAATCTGAACATCATGATCCGCTAAGCATTTCTTAAGATTTGATACATGAAAAGTATCATGAACATTGCTTAGCTCCACCGGAAGGTTGAGTTTGTAGGCTACGGGACCAATCCGTTCCAGGATCTCAAAAGGTCCAACGTACCTTGGTGCAAGTTTCCCTTTCTTCCCGAATTGGACAACGCCTTTCCAGGGAGAAACTTTGAGTAATACTCGGTCACCGACTTGAAACTCTAGCGTTTTCCGACGTCGATCAGCATAACTCTTCTGCCGATCTCGTGCGGCCTTAAGCCGTGACTGAATGATTGTGATTTTGTCTGATGTTTCCTGAATGAGTTCTGGTCCTACGACCTGTGAGTCACCAATCTCGGTCCAACAGACCGGTGATCGGCACTTTCTACCATATAGAGCTTCGAATGGTGCACATTGAATGCTCGTATGATAGCTATTGTTATATGAAAACTCAATGAGTGGGAGATGAGTGTCCCAACTTCCACCGAAATCAATGACACAAGAACGAAGCATGTCCTCGAGTGTTTGAATAGTCCTTTCGCTTTGACCATCGGTTTGGGGATGATACGCCGTGCTAAGATTAACACGCGTTCCCAAAGCCTTTTGTAATGATTGCCAAAAGCGAGAAGTGAAACGACTATCACGATCAGAAATGATTGATGTTGGAGTACCATGACGTGCAATGATTTCGTTGATGTACAGAGTGGATAGCTTCTCCATTTTGTAATCCTCTCGGATAGGGAGAAAATGAGCAGATTTGGTGAGTCGATCAACGATCACCCAAATCGAATCAAAACCTCGTGGAGTTCTCGGCAACTTAGTTATGAAATCCATGGAAATTTGCTCCCATTTCCATTGAGGAATTTCAGGTTGCTGCAGAAGTCCCGAAGGCTTTTGATGTTCTGCTTTGACCTTTGAACATGTAAGACACTTTCCAACGTACAGTGCTATGTCTTTCTTCATTCCCGGCCACCAGTAAGATGTCCTCAAGTCCTGATACATCTTATCGGCTCCAGGATGAACTGAGTATCGCGACTTATGAGCCTCATCACAGATGAGTGTGCGCAATTCTTCAGACTTTGGAATCCAAATGCCGCCGTTGAGATATAACACCCCATCAGATCGAGGTTCTAGTTTCTTCTCAATGCCACAATCCAAGTCTGTCTTGAGTTGATTGTCTGTTACTACTTGTTGTTGTGCAATACGAATCAAGTCTTTCAAGTTTGGCTGTGTGTTGATCTCCATGGCTCTTACACGAATTGGCTTGACTGGTTCCTTGCGACTAAGAGCATCCGCCACCACATTGGCTTTACCCGGATGGTAACGAATCTCGCAGTCGTAATCAGTTAGAAGCTCAACCCAACGCCGTTGTCTCATGTTGAGTTCTTTCTGATTGAGAATGTGTTGCAGGCTCTTGTGGTCTGTATAGATAACACATTTAGTACCGTACAGGTAGTGTCTCCAAATCTTCAATGCAAAGACCACAGCCCCTAACTCAAGGTCATGAGTAGTGTAATTCTTCTCGTGAACCTTAAGTTGTCTTGAAGCATAAGCGATGACCTTGTCCCGTTGCATAAGTACACAACCAAGGCCAAGGTTTGAAGCATCACAGTAGACAATGAAATCATCACTGCCTTCTGGAAGACTAAGGATAGGGGAGTTGCATAACTTCTGTTTAAGAAGTTGAAATGCATCTTCCTGTTTCTGTCCCCATATAAACGCTTGACTTTTCTGAGTCAAAGTGGTAAGTGGCAAGGCTATTTTAGAGAAGTTTGCAATGAATCTTCTGTAATAACCTGCCAAACCCAGAAATGAACGAATCTCTGTTGGAGTAGATGGGGTAGTCCAGTTCTTAATCGCCTCAATCTTCGCCGGATCTACATGTATCCCATCTTTGTTTATGACATGTCCTAAGAAGTGAACTTCCTTTAGCCAAAATTCACACTTTGAGAATTTAGCATAGAGTTGTTCAGCTCTTAGTAACTCTAAGACTTTCCTCAAATGATCCTCGTGCTCTTGTTCCGACTTGGAATAAATCAGTATATCATCAATAAAGACAATAACAAACTGATCCAAGTAAGGCCTGCAGACTCGATTCATCAAGTCCATGAACACTGCGGGTGCATTGGTTAGCCCAAATGGCATAACCACAAACTCATAGTGTCCATATCGAGTCCTAAATGCAGTCTTTGGTATATCCTCATCATTTACTCTTAACTGATGATACCCGGATCGCAAATCAATCTTAGAGAAGCAAGTTGCTCCCTGTAATTGATCAAACAGATCATCGATCCTGGGCAGAGGATATCTATTCTTGATTGTCAACTTGTTCAGCTCACGATAGTCTATGCACATACGAAATGAACCGTCTTTCTTTTTGACAAAGAGAACCGGAGCTCCCCATGGAGAGAAACTCGGTCTTATGAAACCTTTGTCTAAAAGTTCTTGAAGCTGACTAGACAGTTCTTGCATCTCAGACGGTGCTAATCGATATGGTGACTTCGCCACTAGATTTGCTCCAGGGACGAGATCAATTCTAAACTCCACTTGTCGGACTGGTGGTAGTCCAGGCAAGTCTTCTGGAAATACGTCTGGATAATCTCTAATAACTGGAACATCTCCAACTGCTTTCTTTTTAGGTTTCTTTTCCACCACATGAGCTAGGAAAGCATAATATTTCTTCTTCAAGTACTTCCTCGCCTTGATGCACGATACAATCTTCAATCCGCGGCATGGTTTCTCGCCGTAGTGTGACAGTTGCATACGAGAATTTACGTCATCAATGATGTGAGCACATTTGATCGTTATAGAAATCCATGTTGATTTAATAATTGTAATTATTACAGGTTGATAGTAGATGAGAAATGATGAACATGGGCAAAAACCGTGTTCAAAACGGAGTCCTGGATTTCCCGGAATCGTAAAACGAAGAAAAATTTCTAAGTATTGGTCGACTGGACTTGTCGCGGTACGCGGAGGTGGGCTTGGAAGCTCTCCGCGGTACGTGATGAACGGAAGAAATTTGAGATCTCCGGATTTCTTCGCGGTACGCGAAGCCTTTTTGGGCTTCTGGTCGCGGTACGCGACGAATGTGGCGGTGCAGAAATCTGATCTACTTCATCAGATTTCATGCAAGAAGAAATTATTTCTTCTTCTTGCTTCTATTTCGCAAACCAGACGACCAACACACTTAAATCATCATCTAAATTCATCTTTCAAGCCTTTTGAAGCTAAGGATCGCACCAGGGATCATCATAACAAGTTCTGATCGTTATTTTGAAGTTAGAAATCCGTCAGATTAGGTAATGATCCGTTTAAACTTTCTGGTTTGATTTTGATTGATTAGATCTTGATTTTGAACGTAATGATATAGTTAGGATTGTTGATTATTGCCTAAATGATGGCTAGGATTGATTATAAACAAAGAACACGAAGTTCTAACGGTTAAATCCTTGTTTTGATCCGTTGTAATGCCCGATTTTCATGAAATCATACCCATGATTATAATGGTTTAAACCATTTGATTATGACAATGTAGGTGATTAGTTTGATTAATCTTTGAAATGTAAAGGTTAAATCCAAGTGTTTCAAACTAATCATAATCATTAACATACTCATTGGAATGATTATCTGATGTTTGTGATAACAGTCAGATTAGTATGTTAAATTTGGTTATTTCACCTATTATAATGCTACATTGTGATATTTCATGATATTTGGGTAATCAATAATAAGGATTAATCACTCCTAAACCATTAAATTATCTAGAAACTGTTTTAGCATTATAATCAACAACATTAACTATCTGATTAATCAGAGATTATTCTGATTAATCTAGAGTGTCATCAGCTTTGTGTTAGGAATCTAATGCAATGTAGGTTCCTACATTATCATACATTGTATGATATGACATTAAATTAATTAATTATATAATTAATATCGAGTTGATGATTTACTAAGCAATGTCTTTGACATTGAACGTTCAGAAGGATCTAATCAGTAAACTAGAACATAAATAACTTATTAAAGATAACTAAATGCAGAATCATCTCTGTACTATCAGTTTGGTGATACACTGCTACCATATTATCATCAGGTGAGTTTCGTACAACCCCTTTTTATTCTTAATCTTTTATAAACATCGGGGTAACACTGCAAACTGTTGACTGAATATATGATATGATTCAATGATATCTGTGTGATTTCATTAGACTTTTGTGGGATTTCATGGGATTTTGCCTGTAGACTGAACCCTATCATGGAACTGAAAGTCCTCATTTTTGAACTGTATCTAGTGAACCCATGTGTGGCCGAGCAGAAAACATTGATAGTACTATTGGTTGACACCCCATTCGCTGGGAGGATTGCATCTCCCCTTGTGTGAATGTTTGTTATCTGTTTCCTGAACTTCTTAATGGTGTGATAGACATTAAGATAATGAGGCACTAAGATATGTACCGACGGGTAATATCTTGAGAACTGAACTAGACGTCCGAAAGGAACTAGATACGGGTCCCATGGTTATCCGGAATTGAACTTTTGAGAACGTGCTTATCATATCATATTGTTTTAATTTAAACTGTCGATCTCACCAGCTTTGTGCTGACGTTTCAAACTCAAACCTTTTTGCAGGTAAACCATAGTAGCCGGTGAGAATGCACTTTTGGAACAGTTGCACTTTAATAATTAGTATTGTAATTAAATAAATGTAGCTTTAATGTGATTATTATTGCGACACCCTTGTAATGTATTTACTTTAAGTTAATCTGTGTGCTTATGATATTGGTTCAAGTAAGTCACCCCTCACCTCGGAGACATCACCACTATGCTTCCGCAACCGGTTCAGTGACGTCAGGCTGTACGTGAGGTGACGAGGGGTGGGGGTGTGACAGGGTGGTATCAGAGCCACAGGTTATAGAGAATTAGGTTGACTTAGAAACCTAGACTATAACCATAGGCTCGTATAGTTACACAGAGAGCACCGAACATTAATATTGAACAAAACTTGTTTTGAACTAAGCCAGAATAATCAGGTGGTACAAACTACAGTTTTGACTGGCCAGCACAACTGTAATTTGCAACACGTGTGCATTCTAGTTTATTTTAATTCAAGCAGAACCTTAATAACTATAAAGACGAATAGTTGCTCTGAGATAGGAGAAAGCATCATATCATGTTCATATTAAATATTGTTATTTAATATTTATGTCATGATAATGATTAGAAATTTTTATTGTACTAGTGATGGCTGATCGAGGAGAACAGCATGTTCATCAGCGAGTCCCACATGTGATGAGGGATGATACTCCGAGCTCTAGCTCAGCACCGGATTCAGATCCTTCAGAGGCATCGACTGCAGCCTCACGGGCGCCATCTGTAGTACCACAGGCACCACCAGCATTACCACATTCACCATTGGAGCCTAGACCAGTTACACCACCACCACCAGCACATGTAGCATCACCCGGACATTCTCAGCTTCATGCTGAGAATGTAGTAGCTGAGAGACAGCATATTCATTCACCACAGAGAGTCCCTGTTTGGGATGGACTCAGGAGAATGCGGGGTCAGGCCCGCAAGACCACGGGATTACCTCCCCGGAAGCAGTTGGCTTTCAGGGATGAGTTTCACGCTGTACATGAGGTAGGAGAGTCCTCACAGCAGGCGGAGTTTAGGGCACAGCTTCGCCAGGTGACCTTAGATCTTCAGGGGACTCGACTAGAGTTACAGGAGTCTCGTGCTATTGGGGAAGATACACGTACCACTGTGTTCGAGATACTCTCATCTCATCTGTTGTTGATGGAACAGATGAATGCACTGGATGCTGGCTCGCAAGCTTGGCGGGCTATGATCGAGGAGAGGATGAGGAGAACCGTGATTCAGGGGATGATAGCTGCATTTTGGCAGCGAGTGATAGTGATGAGAGGAGTGATGATGGGAGTGCTAGGGGGTATGAGCTTAGAGGCTAGGTTATTATGTGTGGCTATAGGGTTGGTCATTATAGCCATGGTGTTGGACGGGTTATGGTATTTTCTGCGGTGAGGGCTGATCAGGGGACCGAGCAGTTATGATCTTGTTGTACATATGATGTGATATAGAGTGATCAGTAGTTATGAGAGCGGGATATTTTGGTATGGACAGATCCTGAGTTGTGAGATGTAGTGTATGATGTTGTTGGTTTAGAGTATTATGACTTTTGGTTGTATTAAAACTCTGTATGTATAAAACTATGGTACTGTAATATATGGGTGTTTGTGTATATCTGTTTGTACAATGAACTTTGTGTGTGAACTATAAACAATTCTGTGTGAAAACATAACAGTATGCGAACGAATTAATATGAGAACATGTCAAACTAATATATATATTTCGCTGAAATACAGTACGGGAACAATACTGTATGCGAATATATTGAACTAAAATATATACTTTGCTGGAATACAGTACGGAGCAATACTGTATGCAAATATATCTGTAACTTAAGTACAGTACGAGAGCCATACTGTACGAGAACATGTCTGAATTGTGAACGTATCTAATTGTGAATGTGTCTGGAACTAAAGTACAGTACGAGAGCCATACTGTACGAGAACATATCTATAGTCTGTATGAGAACTTAATGTATGAACTGAGAACATATTAGAGAACTTGTCTGAGAACATGTCCTAGTCCTGTATGAACATATCTTTAAAAACATGTGTTGCAATGCAATGAGCTGGGTAAGACTCTAACATGTTTTTGAAATAACAGGACTAAGTATAACTACGAACAATTGTGTGATCTGTGTGTAATGTGAACATGTCTGGACTGAATTTATGTAGTTATACTGTATTCTTATAATCACCTTTTAATACAACTTTTCAGTGTAACTGAATGGGATTGTATTTATGTGATAGAACGGGTTATATCTTTAATGTTCTTGAACTGACCTGAGTTTTGTCTGCTTGTAAGCAGAATAATGGCTCCTAAACGAGGTCGACCAGCTAAGAGAGCTATTCAGAACATTACAAACCCTGAACCGAATCAAATTCCATCTCTGAATGTTGACTCAAATCCGGATCCGCTTGTTAATCCGGAAGCGAACGTAGTTCCACCCGGGAACTTGGAAACGCATACTACTCCACCAGTGAACCCTGGAGCAGGCATTGTTCCACCTGCTGGTACAAGCGGATCTGAAACAAATGAGGCTATGATAGCTCGCATTGTGCGTGAACAACTATCTGCTTGTGGTGTTCTGACACAACACCAACCACATATCACTGCAGGTTCTGGTGGGGAACACGATCATGTTGAACATAATGCTACTGGTGGTCACGTTGAAACTCATACCACTACCGGTACAACTACTATTGTTCCTGATCCACCTCGACAGGGATGTACTTACAAGTATTTTGCTTCCTGTAACCCTCCTACTTTTACTGGCAAAGAAGGAGCGGCTGGTCTTATAAGGTGGATTGAGGAGATGGAAACTAAGCTCAAAATCAGTCAGTGTTTGGAGGAGCATAAGGTGTCTTATGCTGCCTGTTCTTTGAAAGACTCTGCTTTGACCTGGTGGAATACCCAGGCCAAGACTTTGGGTTCAGCCACAGTTGACTCGATGGGCTGGAACGACTTCAAAACTCTAATTAGATCAGAGTACTGTCCCATCACTGAAATTCAAAAACTCCAGGAGGAATTCTGGAATCACTTTATGATCGGTGCTGATTGTCTTGCTTACACCGATCGGTTTCATGAACTCACTTGTCTACTTCCCGACATGTTTCCTACGGAAGCCGCTTTAATCGAGAAGTACATTAAGGGACTGATTCCTCAGATACGAGGAATGGTGACTGCTGCTGAACCTACAACTTTGAAACATACGATTCTTTTGACCACTAAGCTTACCAATGAGGCGGTAAGGAGTGGTACTCTGTCTTTGAAACCTCAGACGGTTCATAATCGTAGTGACGTCGGTACCTCAAATGTGTCAAAAGGTATCAAACGAAAGTGGTTTGGCAAAACCAAGGCGAAGGCTCCGGCTGAGATCACCCAGAGCAAGCCAACTGTGAAAAACTATGGTGCAAATGTTCCTGAGAGGAAAACTTATACTGGGCAGGCGCCCAAATGCAATAAGTGTCCACTACATCACACGGGACCATGTCCTGTTTGTCTGAACTGTAACCGAGTTGGACATTATGCTAAATATTGCAACTTTCCTGCTCAGACACCAAACCAAGCACCACGACAAACCACTCAAACCAACCGGTCATGTTACAAATGTGGAAGCCCTGATCATCTCATACGAAACTGTCCGAACAATAACACCAATCCGGGAACTGAAGCTAGGGGGAGAGCTTTTCAGATTGGTGCGACCGAGGCGAGACATGATGCAAATATTGTTACTGGTACGTTTCTTCTTAATAATCTATACGCATCAGTTTTGTTTGACACAGGAGCGGATAAGAGCTTTATCTCTCCTGAATTTGCATCATTAATTTCATTGCCTACGGTAGATCTAGAAACTCCTTATGTCATTGAACTTGCTAATGGCAAGTTAATCAAAACTAACAGTGTTATTCAAGGATGTTCCTTGAATTTGAATGATCATCTTTTCAAAATTGATTTATGGACTGGCTTTCTAATAACCAAGCGGAAGTTGTCTGTCAAAACAAGGTGATCCGCATTCCATTACCTAACGGTAATACACTGATAGTTCAAGGAGAACGAGCTGGTAGAAAACTTGGTATCATATCTTGTATGCGAGCTCAGAAGTTCTTAAGGAAAGGTTGTTATGCTTTCCTAGCACATGTGACTGAGCACAATTCTTCACCCAAACAAATCACAGATATCCCAGTAGTCAAGGATTTTCCTGAAATCTTTCCTGAGGACATATCAGGATTACCCCCAGTGAGACAAGTTGAATTTCGAATCGACTTGATTCCAGGTGCAGCACCTGTTGCTAAAGCCCCGTATCGGCTTGCACCATCCGAAATGCAAGAACTTTCAGGTCAATTACAAGAACTGTTAGACAAAGATTTTATTAGACCTAGTTTCTCACCCTGGGGAGCACCTATTCTTTTTGTGAAAAAGAAGGATGGTTCATTCAGAATGTGTATTGACTACAGGGAACTCAATAAACTGACAATCAAGAACCGTTATCCACTACCTCGTATCGACGATCTGTTTGATCAACTACAAGGTGCTACTTATTTTTCAAAAATCGATTTGAGATCTGGATATCATCAGTTACGTATTCATGATGATGACATTCCTAAAACTGCTTTCAGAACTCGATACGGACATTACGAATTTCTAGTAATGCCGTTTGGTTTAACAAATGCACCAGCAGTTTTCATGGATCTGATGAATCGAGTATGTAGACCTTATCTGGATAAATTTGTGATTGTGTTTATTGATGATATTCTTATTTATTCTCGAAATCAACAAGAACATGCTCAACACTTGAAATTAATTCTAGAACTTTTGGCACGTGAAAAATTATATGCCAAGTTCTCCAAGTGTGAGTTCTGGTTACGAGAAGTTCAATTTCTTGGTCATGTAGTAAATCAAAACGGTATTCAAGTGGATCTCAGTAAAATTCAGGCGGTAAAACAATGGGAGACACCACGAACCCCGACTGAAATACGTCAATTCTTGGGGTTGGCAGGTTATTATCGCTGGTTTATCAAGAACTTTTCAAAGATAGCCTTGCCACTGACTACATTGACACAGAAAAATCAACCGTTTATATGGAGTTCTCAACAGGAGGAGGCGTTCCAACTGTTGAAACATAAACTCTGTAATGCACCTATCTTGACACTACCGGAAGGTACTGATAACTTCACAGTGTATTGTGATGCTTCTCGTCAAGGTCTTGGGTGTGTTCTAATGCAGAACGATAAAGTGATTGCTTATGCTTCTCGGCAGTTGAAAGTACACGAGAAGAACTATACTACTCATGATCTAGAACTTGGTGCAATAGTGTTTGCACTCAAGATTTGGAGACACTATTTATACGGAACTAGGTGTATTATATACACTGATCACAAAAGCCTCCAACACATTCTAGATCAGAAAATGTTGAACATGCGACAGAGGCGTTGGGTTGAACTATTGAACGATTATGACTGTGAGATTCGTTATCACCCAGGCCAAGCAAATGTTGTAGCTGATGCTTTAAGTCGCAAAGAACGAGTCAAGCCTTTACGTGTGAAAGCATTAGGTATGACTATTCAAACCAGTCTAATTCCTCAAATCAAAGACGCTCAGCAACAAGCTTTACAAGCAACGAACTATTCTGCTGAGGGACTGAGAGGATTAGATAAGAAACTTGATACAAAAGACGATGAACTATTGTATTTCAAACCGAATGTGGGTTCCTCTATTCGGTAACTCTCGAACTATTATCTTGGATGAGGCGCATAAATCCAGGTATTCTATTCATCCAGGTGCTGATAAAATGTATAAAGATCTTAAGGATTTTTACTGGAAGCCTGGAATGAAGAAACAAATAGCTGAATACGTGGATCGATGTTTAACATGTCTCAAAGTTAAGGCTGAACATCAACGACCTTCTGGGTTATTGCAACAACCTGAGATTCCCATGTGGAAATGGGATCAGATCTCTATGGATTTCATTACTAAATTACCCAGAACATCACGTAATCATGACTCTATATGGGTTATCGTTGATCGCCTTACTAAATCTGCGCATTTCTTACCCATCCGAGAAGATTATTCTATGGATCGACTAGCTAAACTTTATGTTAATGAGATTGTATCTCGACATGGAGTACCGATCTCTATCATTTCTGACAGAGATAGTCGATTTATGTCACGATTTTGGCAAACTCTTCAGAATGCTCTGGGCACGCAAATCAATATGAGCACTGCTTATCATCCTCAAACAGACGGGCAGACTGAACGAACAAATCAAACTTTTGAGGATATGCTTAGAAGTTGTGTGATTGATTTTGGAGGTAGCTGGGATATTCATCTTCCACTTGTTGAATTCTCATACAATAACAGCTACCATACTAGTATTCAATGCGCTCCATTCGAAGCACTTTATGGACGCAAGTGTAGATCACCTATCTGTTGGTCAGAGGTAGGTGAAAGTCAAATCATAGGCCCAGAACTCATTCAGGAAACAACAGATAAGATCGCACTCATTCAGGAACGAATCAAAACTGCTCGCGATCGTCAAAAGAGTTATGCTGATAATCGCCGTAGACCACTCGAATTCCAAGTAGGTGATCGAGTAATGTTGAAAGTGTCACCTTGGAAAGGCATTTTCAGATTTGGGAAAAGAGGTAAACTTTCACCAAGATTTGTAGGACCATTCAAAATTCTTGAACGAATTGGGTCAGTAGCCTACAGACTTGAATTACCTCCTGAACTCGGTAACATTCACGATGTCTTTCATGTATCCAATCTGAAAAAGTGTTTAATTGATGAATCATTGATCGTACCTCTAGAAGAGATTCATATTGATGAAAAACTTCAGTTCAGTGAAGAACCAGTAGAGGTAATGGATCGAGAAATGAAAGTGTTGAAACGTGGTCGTATACCAATCGTTAAAGTACGATGGAACTCGCAACGGGGACCTGAGTATACGTGGGAACGTGAAGATCAAATGAAGTTAAAATATCCACATCTATTCTCATAAACGATTGTCATAATGTAAGTCTTCACTAAATTTCGGGACGAAATTTCTCTAACAGGAGGAGACTGTGACAGTTGCATACGAGAATTTACGTCATCAATGATGTGAGCACATTTGATCGTTATAGAAATCCATGTTGATTTAATAATTGTAATTATTACAGGTTGATAGTAGATGAGAAATGATGAACATGGGCAAAAACCGTGTTCAAAACGGAGTCCTGGATTTCCCGGAATCGTAAAACGAAGAAAAATTTCTAAGTATTGGTCGACTGGACTTGTCGCGGTACGCGGAGGTGGGCTTGGAAGCTCTCCGCGGTACGTGATGAACGGAAGAAATTTGAGATCTCCGGATTTCTTCGCGGTACGCGAAGCCTTTTTGGGCTTCTGGTCGCGGTACGCGACGAATGTGGCGGTGCAGAAATCTGATCTACTTCATCAGATTTCATGCAAGAAGAAATTATTTCTTCTTCTTGCTTCTATTTCGCAAACCAGACGACCAACACACTTAAATCATCATCTAAATTCATCTTTCAAGCCTTTTGAAGCTAAGGATCGCACCAGGGATCATCATAACAAGTTCTGATCGTTATTTTGAAGTTAGAAATCCGTCAGATTAGGTAATGATCCGTTTAAACTTTCTGGTTTGATTTTGATTGATTAGATCTTGATTTTGAACGTAATGATATAGTTAGGATTGTTGATTATTGCCTAAATGATGGCTAGGATTGATTATAAACAAAGAACACGAAGTTCTAACGGTTAAATCCTTGTTTTGATCCGTTGTAATGCCCGATTTTCATGAAATCATACCCATGATTATAATGGTTTAAACCATTTGATTATGACAATGTAGGTGATTAGTTTGATTAATCTTTGAAATGTAAAGGTTAAATCCAAGTGTTTCAAACTAATCATAATCATTAACATACTCATTGGAATGATTATCTGATGTTTGTGATAACAGTCAGATTAGTATGTTAAATTTGGTTATTTCACCTATTATAATGCTACATTGTGATATTTCATGATATTTGGGTAATCAATAATAAGGATTAATCACTCCTAAACCATTAAATTATCTAGAAACTGTTTTAGCATTATAATCAACAACATTAACTATCTGATTAATCAGAGATTATTCTGATTAATCTAGAGTGTCATCAGCTTTGTGTTAGGAATCTAATGCAATGTAGGTTCCTACATTATCATACATTGTATGATATGACATTAAATTAATTAATTATATAATTAATATCGAGTTGATGATTTACTAAGCAATGTCTTTGACATTGAACGTTCAGAAGGATCTAATCAGTAAACTAGAACATAAATAACTTATTAAAGATAACTAAATGCAGAATCATCTCTGTACTATCAGTTTGGTGATACACTGCTACCATATTATCATCAGGTGAGTTTCGTACAACCCCTTTTTATTCTTAATCTTTTATAAACATCGGGGTAACACTGCAAACTGTTGACTGAATATATGATATGATTCAATGATATCTGTGTGATTTCATTAGACTTTTGTGGGATTTCATGGGATTTTGCCTGTAGACTGAACCCTATCATGGAACTGAAAGTCCTCATTTTTGAACTGTATCTAGTGAAACCATGTGTGGCCGAGCAGAAAACATTGATAGTACTATTGGTTGACACCCCATTCGCTGGGAGGATTGCATCTCCCCTTGTGTGAATGTTTGTTATCTGTTTCCTGAACTTCTTAATGGTGTGATAGACATTAAGATAATGAGGCACTAAGATATGTACCGACGGGTAATATCTTGAGAACTGAACTAGACGTCCGAAAGGAACTAGATACGGGTCCCATGGTTATCCGGAATTGAACTTTTGAGAACGTGCTTATCATATCATATTGTTTTAATTTAAACTGTCGATCTCACCAGCTTTGTGCTGACGTTTCAAACTCAAACCTTTTTGCAGGTAAACCATAGTAGCCGGTGAGAATGCACTTTTGGAACAGTTGCACTTTAATAATTAGTATTGTAATTAAATAAATGTAGCTTTAATGTGATTATTATTGCGACACCCTTGTAATGTATTTACTTTAAGTTAATCTGTGTGCTTATGATATTGGTTCAAGTAAGTCACCCCTCACCTCGGAGACATCACCACTATGCTTCCGCAACCGGTTCAGTGACGTCAGGCTGTACGTGAGGTGACGAGGGGTGGGGGTGTGACACGTAGACTATCATCGTTTCGCCGGACGGTAAGGGGATTCGGATAAGTTTCTCAGAGCATACAATTTCAGCATTGTTTTTGGATAACCAATCCATTCCTACTACAACTTCGAAGCTTCCGAGAGTCATAGGAATGAGATCGATGGAGAAAAGATGGTCATTTAATCTTAATTCACAAGCATGAATTATGGAATCTACAACTATGGTCTCACCATTCGCTACTTCTACTGTATAGGGAGCAGTAAGTATAGATAATTGCATATTAAGCAAAGAAGCAGTATGAGCAGAGATAAAGCTTTTATCAGCACCAGTATCGAATATGATAGAAACATAGTGATCATTGATAAGAAATGTACCCGTGATAACTGCTGGATCCTCACGTGCTTCAGCAGTCCCAATGACAAAAGCACGAGCGGCAGCAGTATTGTTGTTGAGTTTTGGACACTGATTTCTGAAGTGTCCCTCTGCTCCACAATTATAACAGGCTCTTCCACCTGTAGCAGTAGTGGTAGCAGTTGTTGTAGCAACAAGATGAGCAGATCGGCATGTAGCCGCCAAGTGTCCCATACGCCCACATTTGAGACACTTTCTGCATGGAATGTTGGGTAGATGATGATACTGGCATTTGGTGCAAAGTGGAAGCGGGCCAGTGTAAGGCTTTCTGACATTAGCAGGTTGTGGCATAGCAGTAAGGGGTGTAGCATGAGTAGGTGCAGCCGCAGTCAACGCTGCAAAGTTCTTGATTGTCTTTTGCTTCTTCTTCTTGGGATGATGATGTTCAGGCTTCTTGCCTTCTTCAATCTGTGCTCTCTTGAATCCCTTTCGGGTGAGCACTCCAGACTTCACATATTCTTCAGTGAGTGAAGCACCAAGTTGAATTGCTGCTTCCAAAGTAGTAGGATTATTACCCATGACCGTCCCTCTAACAACCAGAGGTAAGCCTTCAATATATTTCTCTATCCTGCGGGATAGAGGAGTAACCAAATGGGGCACCAGAATGCACAACTCATGGAACCGAGTTGTATACTTTGCGTTCTCTCCACTGTCTTGCACCAGATTCCACATCTCCACCTCCAGTTTCTTCAGTTCATGACGTGGACAAAACTTTTCCACAAGTAAGTTCTTGAATCCGTCCCATGGTAAAGCTAGAGCAACTTCACGTCCTCTGGTGTTCTTCTCAGAATTCCACCAGGTGAGTGCGCCCTTATGAAAAGCGCTTGAGGCCATCTTGACCTTCAGATTTTCAGGGCATCCAGTGAAGTCGAGAATGTCTTCGATACTTTCCAGCCATTGCAGTAGGCCGGTAGCTCCTTCAGTACCGGAGTACTTAGGAGGCTTAGCATCGTTGAACTGCTTGAATGTGAAGTTAGCAGTTCCAGTAGTTGTAGCATTGGAGTTATGTGCTGAATCACTAGTACTTCCCCGAAGATTCTGGGTAATATCAGTGACCATACCAGGGATTACTTCCCTCATATGAACAGCAATAGCTCGAGCAATCTTGTTGATTTCATCGTCGTTGCCACTTGTTGAACCCCCTCCGTTAGGATCACGTCGGGGAGGCATTCTACGAATAGAAGCCACAAGTGGGTCAGTAATGAGGAAAGGATACAATTGAATTTTCATGATAAGGTCAGTAATATATCCATACTACTAGTATTATCATTCAATTGTAATATGATCCAGTACACGTATAAGTTATCAACTTATTTGCATACTTATCATGTGAATATGTACGATGTCCCATGATCTCTCCACCAAACCTACACACTGACACTTTCCCGGTATACCGAAAATAGTTTATATATAGGGCTCACTCTCGCTGCCCACCACCGTTTCGATATACCACGATCATGCCCTTGCTAGCATTTGGCAACACGTTTGTACTGATTTCCAAGTGTGTTCCATTGATTAAGAATCCCATGATCTTTGATCAACTTGAACTATGATTTATTCCATGATTGAACTATGATTATGTTATGCGTGCACCTACTAACAGTTGTTAACATGTAGAACTAAATCATACGTGTGTTCTACACTTTCCTGTTAACTTATGTCAGTAAGTACTAATGATGTAATCACTTAAGAATTTCACTTAAGGTTTACATTGAAAATGTCCACAACTTGATTGATTCACCATAATGTTTGGTTCATCCAAGTTTGAATTGCACTATGATCTGATTCACCAATGATTGTTTCCCAAATGATTGTATCCCATGTGTTTGACTAATGATCCATGTGTCCAGTTGATCCCGAATCCTCACTCCAAATACAAACGCCGGATTCCCCCTAACATACTGAAATAAGCTTATATATAGGGTAAGCTCTCACCGACCCACCACTTACCTCAACACGTCAGCGTTAATTCGTTGTCTATATTTGGGGCTAAGATTCCAACTGTTTATTGATTATGATTGTTTCATGATTGCCTCTTGTTCTATGACTATGATAACGATTATGTAAACCATGGTTCTTAATTTACTCGAAATTAAAACCTTAGGTTTTAGCATGTGTGTCCTAGGTTAATTAACCTAGGTTCTCAATACCTACAGTATCGAGTACAATGATCCCTTGTGAGAACTTCAACTAAAAAATACTGTTACACAGATTCTAAGTTATAAAGTTCCTATGATAATGAACACCTGATAATGATAACAATGATAACAATGACAAGGATTCCAACTCAAGATTCTAAATTAATAGTTCTTGACCTTTGAATTCCTATAATGAGCATGACAAGGATTTCAAATCAAGCCTCTAAATTAATAGATCTTGACATTTGAATTCCTATAATGAATATGACAAGGACTTTAGATCAAAGATATCAATCTTTGTCTCTAAATCCTATAATGAATATGACAAGAAATCCATATCAAAGATACTGAAAATACATATCTTTGCCTCTGAATTTCTATAATGATCTCTGTGTGAGAATTTAATCCGGTTTCTAAAATTATAGAATTCCGGTTCAAATTCTTTGACTCGATGTCTAATCTTAGAAAAATGTCCCTAAGATCTTTCAAGCTTATTGTAGACTTAATGCTCACTTAAGTTACTTAGATCTTAAGTATCCTCAAGCCTATAGCACTTAGTCCTATTGGGTAGCTTAGGTTATAGTCTAGGTCATTAAACATTGGGTTTTTTTTTTTCCTAGTTCTCTACAACCTTGGCTCTGATACCAACCTGTCACACCCCTGCGCCGCGTGCGGAATCCACGGCGCGGTGACGTATGATCAGTTGAATCATGCACAAGTATTGAATAAGAACAACCACAATGGATTACTACATTTCATAATGTTTAGACAGTTGATTAGTTACAGACAATCTATCTACCAAAAGTAAGACAACTACAGACCCAAAAATATAGTTTACAAAATAAGACTTTAAACAAGACAAGTAAACAATTAGGATTTAGTGTGTTTCTAATCCATCCTAGCATGTTTCTTCATCTTGTTCTATCTTAGTATGGTCTCCTTAGTTGTCTCTGAGAATGTCTTAAACCTGATTACCTGAAACATGTGAAAAGTAACTGTCAACTACAGACGTAGTTGGTGAGAACAATAGGTTTAAACATTTGTAAACATGAGTATATGATATAAGGCATAGGTAAGTTAAAGCATCATAAGATTCACACGGATGAGCTGCAACCCAAACTAACATCAAGTAAGAAAAATGAGCGTAAACAGTCCAATCACTGTTCACACGAAAGCCAACATATAATATCAAGTCCCAAAACACGTTTGGAGTTAGATAATACATCAGCAGTTTTGATAACCATATGACACCAGACCTGCAGTTGGCTTTTAAAAACAAATTTAAAAGCCAACTCCATCCTGGATAAGAAAACAATGACACCAGACCTACAGTTAGCTTTTAAAACAAATTTAAAAGCTAACTCCATCCTGGATAAGAAACAATGAGTCCGCTTTCCCTTGTTGTGATCACCCAGTACTAACGACAATGAAACTTGATGGGTTTATAAGTTTGTTTACAACAATTGACACCATGTTCTGAATCTTACTTTAACCGGATGTGTTAATGCCTTATTTGATAACATTAATTGAAAAGCCTGGATTTAATTCCACGAATTAAATCCTTTGTTTTGAATACCATGAAATGAACCACTATATTTGAATACCATGATGTGAACAACTTGATTTGAATACCATGTTTTGATCAACTTGATTTGAATACCATGTTGTGAACCACTTGTTTTGAATACCATGATGTGATGACCTTGTGTAATAACAAGGTTTATAACAAAAGAGTTTGTAAAATTCTTTATCAAAAAGTGTTTATCCTTCATAAATACATTTGAGTGAATCAATTACAAAACAGTTCAAAAATCCCTTATAAAACCTTTTCAATGAAAAGAGTTTAGTAATTGACCAGTAATTTAAAACAGTTGACAATTTCCTTAAACAATTGATGAATCCCTTGGATTCGTAGGATGAATCTGTAATGTTTATGAAATACACATAACTTGTATAATGAAACAAGATTGAAATAGTGGTTTTGATCACGTGTTCCACCCCAAAACAGTTATAAAACAGTAAAAGAGGGGCTAGAGTTCTCACCTGTCTGCAGTAGACTCTGAACTAAACAGTTAGCAAGTAGCAAACAGGACTTCTAATTGTTTCCTATAACATTGTAATCATACATAAGATATAGGATTTATAATTGTATAACTTTGATTCATTGATTGACTTGTGTTCTCATGATTAAGATTGTTGTGAAATCTTGAATGTTATGATTTGAATCAATTGAATGATCATGGGTCAATGAAACTTATGAAATGTTCTTTTGTGCATAAATCTTATGCATAAAATGATAATTGTTTGAGAATTTGATAACCGTTGATTACTATGATTCATGAAAAGATGTTCAATTGTTTTCAAGTCTTTGTGATTATGAATTGATCCCTCGATTATGTTATGTTACCACTTAACCTATTCGTGATCAATTCACAAATATCATAAGTTGAAGCCAACACTATTGGGCCTTAAGCCCATAAACCATGAGGGCTTAACAAAGGCCACGGCCCACTTAGATCAACCACGGGCCAATTGAATGTGCTATTGGGCCTACCAACTTGTTTATGGACCATGTAACATGCCAAAGACAAAATTGGGCCAACTTACAACTCTCAATAGTCCGAAAGCCACAATGTGGATCAAAGGAACTAACATGGGCCAAGGAGAATTGTTTTGGGCCGGCTAGGATTGAGTTGGGCCGAAACAACCATGATTCCCACACCATGGCAGCGAACCTATGGCTGCCATGGTTGAAGGTTCGGCTCCCTAAAAAGAATAAGGTTCGTGATCCACAATCAAACGCTAGAGTTCGGCTAATGATAGGCACCCTAGGTTCGCCCATGCAAGCTTAAGGGTTCGACTGACTAGGCTTCACACAATGTTCGTTAGTTTATGCATGGGGTTCGTTTGATTCGTCTTAGGTTCGCCAGGATCTATGGTATGTCGACCATAACCATCAGAAGGGTTCGGCTGATCATGGTAGCATACATGGTTCGCGGCTAAGTTCCAAGGTTCGGTGACAATCAGAGAGCCAGGCAGGGTTCGTTATGGTTCATAGAGACTCCAATGGTTCGCTGGGGTTCGGCTTTGGTCAGATGGGTTCGTGGCATGCATGGGGTTCGCTCATGCATGAAGGTTCGTTTAATCCAGGAGGGTTCGTGACCTTAGGATGGTTCGTCGACAGCATGAAGGCTCATGAGGACCCCTAGGGTTCGGCTGCTAACTCCACGAACCATGCAGGGTTCGCCTTATGATGTGCATTCAAAGGAAGGTTCGGCCGTCGAGTTGATCAGGGTTCGGCCGCCGAACCTGTTACCAGCTTCATCACTATCATCGAACACCTGGATCCAGACCTTGATTCATGCTATCCTAACATCAGGGAGTGTTACTATATGTGCGAAAATGGAAGGGAATTGCTAGAATCGGCCAAATGTCTGGTTTACACAAGAACACACGAGAAAACCCTATTTTCCAGATTTTCTTTCGATCGTACCTCGTTTTTGGCTGGACAAATCTGAGAAAATCTTGTACTTTCGTGTAGATAATGTTGAGAGCTTCGCGTGGACACCAAGAACACCGAATTCCGTCGAGTAACGAAAGAGATACGCGCGTTTGAAGTTCGTTTTCTAGAGAGAGAATGGGTAGACGGAAATTGTAGAGAGAGAATGGGTTGTTGAAGTAATAAATGAGCATTTAAGCCTTGCTCATGGCTTTTATAGTCCGGGTGGTGTTCGGGTTCGTTTCGGTCGCTCGGTTCGCGTTTCCGAAACGTAACGCGTATTTTACGCGGTTTTAAACAAAAATAGTTGTTAAACTCATCAAAATGATGAGTTTCAAAATTGTAAAATTATAAAATAATTAATTTAATTATTTTTACTCTTCGTGTGTTGTCGGATCGTTAAACATTCACAATTACGTGTATACCCGCAATCGCGTACGTTTTCCGATCGTATTAAAATTTTAAAGATGTTTAATCATAATTATAAGTTCAACATTCGTATCATTATGGATCGTCACCCATAACTATACTCAGTCTCGCTTACGTATTACGATTCTTGTTGAATTAACTGTCATAATATTCGTCTTGACACTACGCACCAACACTATCCTATTACACCGAACGCAGTATATATATAGGGCTCACTCTCGCTGCCCACCACTGTTTCGATATAACACGATACTGTTCTTGCCTAGTGAACTCGACTGTAATTAAATAATACATACTTGTTAAGTAATAAAGGTTCTAACACACAAGCACATAATGACACATGATTCACATTGACTGACTGAACATGTACATACACTGTTCTAACTCTGTTCACTACATGACTAAATGTACAAATGTTACAATGATTGTATATAATGATTATTAGTTACGATATATATTAATTTTATATTTCAGGAATTTATTTCCGAAGAAGCGTTGATGCCGCCGATATCGTTCTTGACAATGAGGCAGCGAAGCTTTTGCAACATGAGTGGCTGCAGTTCGAGCCCGACACCGCTTCCTTGATTAGGTGTTGTTATCGTATGGTTGTCGAAGCCCAGCGTAGCATTGACTGGGCGGTGCTGACAGAGGTCTGTCAGTCTATCGAGCCATGCTATCTTAGGTAAGGACACACCATGGACTTGCTTATTTGATACAACCAATCTGCCCACCTACAGGCTAGTTACTGTAGATTTTCTTTCAACATTTCATTACCGAGCTCATTAAGCGGTCGTGGCGGAGCAGGAGGACGGGGAGCCGCAGCCAGACATCAAATTCTCGGTCTGCGGTCAGCACTTGGAGATGTCGATCGAGTGGTTTGCCATGCTACTTGGCATCTACTATGAGCCAGAGACTGTTACGGAGGCATTCACACAGGGCCTAACGTAGGGAGAGGATGGGGTGATGAGGGCATGATGGCCTGAGATTTCTACCACACAGTTTCGTAGTCATAGGGTCCTCTAGATCCTCTCATCCGGTGCATCCACAGGTGCATCATGACGACTATATCTCACTGAGGCACTCGAGGCGTTAGTATACCGTAAGGTGACACAGACTGATGAGCTTATTCAGGCTAGCCGCCATCAGGATAGCCGTCTCGATCGGCTGGAGGATCTTATGCAGTGGACGATCGACGCCGTGTTAGAGCGTGCCCCACATGACAGCATACACCTTCGTCCGTTATATGAGCCACGTGTCTACCCAGATGCCGGATCATCGACTGGACCTCCTAGAGGATTATAGTTTAGTTTGTCTTTTTGTATTTTGCTTTACGTTGTATGTAAAAACTCATGTTATATATATGTGTGTGTGTGTGTGTGTTTTGTTCTTTATTTGTTTTGTTTCTAATTATGTTTTTTTTAATAATTACGCGAAAAACTTATATCGTTAAAATTAAAATAAACAAAATATTTATAAAATAAAATATTTATTTTGAACACGTAAATAATTAATATCGTTTAAAATAATAACATAACGTACTGCCCTGTACCCCATGTACCACTACTCCACATCAGTTAAGACTCAAAATTAGTTGAAAAATAACTCAAGGCCTGTATTTTCTATACTGGGCTGTACGGCCTGTCTAAAGAACCAGCACTGAAATCCAAAACATTCTCTTAGAATGTTTGTATGTACCCTATACGTGCCATACAGTAGAGGTGTGTTTTTTACCCGAACCCCAAAACCTCGAACCCGAAAATACCCAACCTGAAAAAGCCTATTACTCGAACCCAAATAATCAGAATGGTTCGGTCCTTGTGTACCAACGAGGTTTGTTCGGGTAAACCCAAAAACCGGAATTAGGGTTATAAGAGGCGGTAACATTCTTTGATTTTAAAAGCATCTATATGTTTTGAGATTGTTGAAAAATGTAGTTAAACACGTTTTAGTTATGTTATGGTTAAACATTTGAAATTTTTAAGGAAATGTATATTTTGGTTAAACATGTTTTAATTTTATTTGTTTGAAAAATAGAATATTAGTTTTTCAAGTATTACCGGAAAACCGTTTAACCTAACCCAATTAAACAAGATAATCGAAACCCAAGAACCAATCATATCGCAGTTAAATGGTTCGGTTCTTGGTTCTTAAATCATATTACTAAACCCGAATAACCCGACTCGAACATGCCAAAACCCGATAAAACAACCTGAACGGCACCCTACCGTACAGGTGAAAAAAAAAAGGGTGTCTAGATAACCCCACCCTTTATAATTTCTTTCACCAATCTCGATAATACATCAAACTAGATTACTAGAATCAACGATCAAGTTCACAAATGCATCATTAAATATTTCTATCGCTATCCGTTCGCCACATGGTTAATCACTTCACATAGTTGAACCCTCCTCCACAATTCGAGATTTGAGGTCAGCCAATGGCGAACTCTGTTCCCCCTAAGAAGGTGTTGATAATATGTGGCGATTTCGTGGAAGACGCTGAGGTTTGTTCTCGATTACTTGATTGAATTGTATGGAGTTTGATTTGCCATTGACTTGAATGATTCGGTTGCGTAGGTGATGGTTCCGTTTCAGGCGTTGCAAGCTTACGGATTATCAGTCGATGCTGTTTGCCCCGGTAGAAAAACCGGTGATATTTGTCGCACTGCCATTCATGTTGATTCTTCTCATCAGGTCATCATTTATTCATTTCACACAATTTTTACAAATTTTAACTTAATAACTAGGGTTAGATTAATATCATCTCCTTTAAGCGTGCATGTTTCGGTTATTTGCAGAATTTTTGAGTAAAATTTACATATTTTGCCGGTCATCTATTATACTGATTATGGACAATATCGAACTTATGTTACCCTAAGGAAACCTATAAATAACAAGATATAATTACTATGCCTGTAAATGAACCGAACGAACGGTAAACTATTCATTAATCGTTAAGTAAAAGTTCGTTCATATTTGTTTATTAAGCAAACAAAATGTTTGTTCATTTAACTAAACGAACGAACATGAACACACGTCTCGTTTGTTCATATACTTTTGTGAACGTTCGTTTATGTTTTTTCATTTACGTTCGTTTATATTTTTGTTCATTATCTACATTGAACATAGTTGAAGATTGTGTACTATGTGTGATTAAGTTGAATTCGTGGCTTGAAGTTGGTGTTTTTACTTTTGAAATTTTGTTATGTTTTTTTTACTCTTGATGATGATTGCATTTTTGGATATGTTTATTAAGGTTTTAAACAATGTTCGTTTAATTATGTTTGTTCAATTATGGTCGTTTTAATTTCTTTGTTTAAGTTTGTTCGGTTAGGTTCGTTTATGTGTGTTTACTTATGCTCGTCTGTGTTCGTGAAGTATTCATTTATACTATTAACGAACGAACATGAACAAATACGAACACACTTAGTTTCTTAACGAACGAACATGAACAAGAAACCCCTGTTCGTTTAAATGTTCTTGTTCGATCGTTTGTTCAGTTAAAGTTCAACAAATGGACACGAACATGCCCTGTTCGTGTTCTTTCAGTTCATTTACAGGCCTAATTATTACTTCATTTGGTCAACGGCATTTGAAAATTCTTACTCACATTATTACCAAAAGCTATTTTAGGGTGTAATAGATTATTCATATCGGTCTCTAGAAAACTTGTAATTCGATTCAAACTGAATTTGAATTCAGGTTTTGAATATTCATCCGAACTGAATTTCACATTCAGTTTTTGAATCGAATTCCAATACATGTATATCGATATGAACCAATCTGATTATTTGAATTTGAATTATATATATTTTATTATTATTATTTTTAGAAACATACATTTTTTATTTAATTTATTATTTGTTTTTCATAATTTCGGTGAATTCCAATCAACCTGAATTCAAATTCATTTAAAAAATGTCAAATCCAAATAATCCAATTCAATGAGCACTAGGCTAAGCTAGCTCAGGAAAGCACTGAAGATGCAGCTATGGTTTAATGTGTTGGGCATGTTAGTGGAGGCTCGACCCAGGGATAGCAGCCGGATCTGGGCCCAGACTATGGCAGAAAGTTAAGGATATTTTAAGCCGTAATTTTAAGTTAATCCTAGATTAGTCTCTACATATATTGGGCTTTTCCCTTGTAATTTCTTGTAGCACTTGAATAATAATACATCGCTAGTTGCATCTCGTGGACGTAGGTCATACCGACTAAACCACGTTAAATCCCCGTGTCCATTCTTGTTTAATGTTTGTGTGTGTGTGTTGATGCCATAAAATATTGGTTCTTATAACTTGTTTAATGATGCCATGGTTTATATAGTGTTTTCTAAAACTCTGTTGATATTTAATATTTTTTGTCCTTGAAGTTGAACCAATAGTTATGTTACTACGTAAATCTATAAAGGTGTGCAGAGTTAAGTGTTGAAATATAAAGAAATGCGGTCCCTGCTTCTGTCTTTCACTAAAAATCACACGCGAGAGAATTTTGAGGAATTCTTTGCCTAGACTCTTTTTTATTAATTTCAAAGAAAAGTACATACCAAAAAGTACCACAACCTTGGTATTTATAATAAAACTAAACTTCCTACCCAAGAAAAACAAATACGTAATTGACTCTAAATTAAAATCCGCCACTACTTGGGTGCTGTAAATACCTAATGTTGCCTATTGAACGCCTATAATTTGTGGCATTTATGGGCTTCCCTCCCTCGATTTTGGAAAACTTCAAACCTGGATCCATGGGCACCTTGCTTGCATTACAATCGCTCAAATTCCACCTAGTAGACTATGGGAACCAAGTCGCTCATTTCAAAATTTCCGTCCATTTTCCATTCGAAATGGTAATGTTCTCCTTGCATGATTCGATGATTATTAAATCATCTACATACACACCAACCAACAAAAGTGACTTGGAATTATGTCTTTTATATACATTCTGATCCTGTGAACATTTTGAAAAGACCCAATGCTTTAGTGTTGAGTCAAGCTTTTTATTCCAGGTTCGTGAGGTTTGTTTCAAGCCGTGTAGTGCTTTCACCATCTTGTATACCTTGTTTTCACTCCCTTTTAACAAAACCTTTTGGTTGGAAAACATAGACTTCTTCTTTGAGCCTTTGAGGTCGCCATGCAAAAACATAGATTTCACATCCAAATAATGCACCATCCAACCTAACTGGGCTGCTAAAGCATGCAACATTCGTACAATCTCCATATGAGCTACAAGGGTGAGAACCTCATCATAGTCAAGTAGTCGACTCCTTCTTGTTGTACGTGCCCCATAGCCACCAACCTTGCTTTATACTTTAATATTTTTCTGGTTGCATCCTGTTTGATCTTACATACCCATTTAAGTCCAATGGGCTTCACATTTTCTGGCAAACTAGTTAGGATCCAAGTTTGGTTCTTTTCTATGGATTTTTAACCTTTTCCATAGCATCTTCCCAATTTGGATTTTCTGTTGCCTATGAATAGTATCAGTAGCCAATAACAGTTCATTCTCATCATAGTTCACTGCTTTGTGGGATGCCTTCATGTACACTTCCCTTAATGCTTTAAATCCTTTGATAGGAGTGTCATCAAATCCATCTTCCTCAAAGATAACTGAGCTGATGGTGATGAAGATCGATTCCAGTATATAGCAATAATGAAATGGAAACTAGTATTGGACTAAACAAATAAGGAAATTAGGTTATAGATCAAATGATCAAACGATTACATCAGAAGATGATGTCACAGGGTTACACCCTTATCACTGCACAAGCAGGAGCCAATATTCAGTCTAAACAATTCTATTCACACCCATCTCATAAGACTAACCTCTATTTATAGCCCACTAACACATAATTAGAAATCAATATGACCAAACTACCATTTTCTAGAACCTACCATTACTACTAACTATTACTAACATAATAATATAACCATGATCTCTATCATTACTCCCCCCTTATTTAAAAGTCTTGTCCTCAAGACTTGGGAGTTAACCATTGATCCTGCCTCCCTTCAATGAACGTGCCTTCCGAACATTTGTGAGCTGACCCATACTGATTACTCCAACGCAAACAATTTCCTTTCTTCCTACGTCCTTTCCATTCCAAGCGCCGAAGATATCGAACTATTCGATCACGATGAACAACCTGTCCCCACTCAGGAGTAGAGTAAGTTCCTGATCGGATGGCAAGGAACGAACACGGATTCTCTGGTTGGTGTGTGAACTGTCGGTCATAGGTTCGCGTTGAACCACCCGGTTTGAGCATAAACTGGCCTAATATGTTAGTAGCTTCAAACAAACTAAAGGAATTAAAATCCCGAAAGTGAGAAACAGAATTGTTGCTGGGATTAGAGAGGACCATCTCTTCTTCAATGTTTGTGGCCAAAGCATCAGGACTGGATAGTGTGTCCAAATTGAGAGTCACCTTTTGAATGTCTCTCAAAGATTCAAATCCAATGAATTCAGGCCCTTGGAGCTTCTGCAAATCCACTGAGCCATCGTTGGAGCCGGAGGAGTTATTTGAATCGAACAAAATAATACCAGATGATCCCGATTGAGCCTCAACAAGTTGCTTGTCCTGTTTCTTCATCCAATCAAGAACAATTTTGCGAAATTCAATAGAAGCCGATCGATCCTCTTGCAGCAATTTGAGAGATGATTTGATTTCTGCCACATCTTGTTGAAGTTGAATGATCTGTAGTTTGTGAGCATCTAAACGAGAGTTTTGATGGAGCATGATTGGAACGAAAACGTGAAGGAGAACAACAACAGAAACACGAATGGAATCAACATAAAGTGAGCATGATGTGAATGATACGAATTGAATAAAATCAGAACTTGAAATTGAAAATCAACCGAAAATGAAATTGAAACGACAGAAATTGAGATTGAATCAACAGAAATTTAGAGTAAGAGAGATTATGAGTTGCATCAAATCGTAAATGGAAGCAAATTGGAATTGAAATTGAAATCGTGACTTGAAAGATACGAAGCGCATCAAATCTGAAACACGATTTGGAAATTGAAAATGGCAGAACCTGAAATTGGCGGCGACTTGAACGCTAATCCAAAAAATTCGACAACAGAACGTGAAATCGACCAGGAATTGGAGCCGTAATCCTTCAATTAAATCCAGCAGATATGAAATTAGGTCGAAATTGGAGGTGGAGACGAGCAAATCGGCGGTAGGTATCCATCCGTAAATATCATTTTTTTTGGAAAATAAGAAATATTTCAGTTTTTTGCTTTTAGAAAATAAAAGTTTTATAAAAAAAAGTAAACATAAGCAGAATATTATAAAAATGATGATAAAGTTACCTTTTTTTTGTCTTGTATGTTTAACGGTAATTTCAAATTAGGTTCTTTAACTTTAATCGTTACAAAAATATTACCTTGTCATCTTAATTTGAAATAATTGGTTTTTGACAGAAAACTGACTAATTAAATTTGTAAGTTTAGTTAGTTCAGTGATCTCAATTATTACAAATCAACAACCTTACCCAGTATATTTCCACTTTTTAGTAGGGTCTGGGGGGGAAGGATAGATACAAACCTTGCCCCTATCCCAATTGGGATAGAGAGGCTGCTCCGAAAGAGTCCCCGGCTCAAAGTTATCGTTTGAAGTTGATAATCCCAATGATTTTAACGCTATTTTCACAAAATAATTGAAATAACGTTAAAATTAGTGCACTTTTACTTTTGCCCCTTAAGGGCCGACACATATATACATTATATGCGCGCGCCACAACACAGGGCCTCAATTATTAAAAATCAAGAAGGCTAAATGATATTACTATTGTTATTACAATTTTTTTATTAAATAAATTATATTATGTCTCCTATTAAATAAATTATATTATCTATCCTATTAAATAATTATAATATTAATAACTAATGATATTATTTGTATTTTCAAATTTGAAATTAGTTTTTAATATATTCAAAATCAAATCATTTTATTATAAAACATATTTTAAAAATTTATAAAATATAATTTTCTGTAAATATCAATTTTTTTTGGAAAATAAGATAAATTTCAATTTTTTGCTTTTAGAAAATAAGAGTTTTATAAAAAAAGTAAACATAAGTAGAATATTATAAAAATGATGATAAAGTTACATTTTTTTTGTCTTGTATGTTTAACGGTAATTTCAAATTAGGTTCTTTAACTTTAATAGTTACAAAAATATTACCTTATCATCTTAATTTGAAACACTTGGTTTTTGACAGAAAACTAACTAATTAAATTTTTAAGTTTAGTTAGTTCAGTGATCTCAATTATTGCTAATCAAGAAGGCTAAATGATATTACTATTGTTATTAAAAATTTTAATTATTGTTTTATTATTTAAAGTAATTATAAATACATAATTTAATCAATTTATGCAAAAATACCGTTAATATAGATTTTAAATTTTTATTATTTATACGCCTCATTTGCGGTGCACGCATATAATGTATGTATGTGTGAACCCTTAAGGGGCAAAAGTAAAAGTGCACTAACTTTAACGTTATTTTATTTATTTTGTGAAAATAACGTTAAAATCGTTTGGATGATCAACTTCAAACGAGAACTTTGAGCCGGGACTCTTTCGGAGCAGCCTCTCTATCCCAATTGGGATAGGTACGGTTTATATCTATCATTCCCCCCAGACCCTACTGAAAAGCAGGAATATACTGGGTAAGGTTGTTGTTGTATTATTTACTATTTAATATTTTATTTTCAATCCGTGTGTTCATATGGGGTAATAGTATAGTTTATAATAAAACTAGACTTCCTCCCCGGGAAAAACAATTGCATACCCTTTCTTCACCATGATCTTGGTGTCCATATAAAATTTTTATTACATAAATTATACAAAGTATTATACGGCTCCCGCTGCTGCTGCTGCTAATATTATTATTATTATTATATTGCATCATGTTTTATATTTTTGCTGCTACTGTACAAAGTTACTTTTGCTACCAAATAACAACATCAAGTGGACTACTTTACTAAAGACATGCAACAGTTGTTAGCTTATAACAAGTGCCTAAAGTTTACAAGTTTTACCTGCTAGCTTGTTGTGGAAACATGCAAGTAGAAATGGATGTTTCGAAGGCGCTTGATATTCTAGGTAAAATGCACAAAATAGAGGAAACAAGATTAGCCTTGCGCATACATAACAAATAATCTACAATACAGGGATGTGTGTGCTACTTTTAGTAATTAGTAGACTTATTATAAAAAACTATTTTAACAGACATACTCTGAGTCGCGTGGTCACAACTTCACTCTCAATGCCACATTTGATGAAATTGATGCAAGTGCATATGATGGGTTGGTTCTACCTGGAGGACGTGCTCCTGAATATCTTGCTAGGGATGAAGCTGTCCTTAACCTGGTCAAACATTTTGCTAAATCTAGAAAACCCATTGCCTCCATCTGTCATGGACAACTTATCTTGGCTGCAGCGGCTGCTACCTCTGATGTACTGAATGGTCGAAAAGTTACAGCATATCCTACTGTGGGACCCGTGCTCATTGCTGCTGGTGCTCATTGGATACAACCTGAGACAATGGCATCATGTGCTGTTGATGGAAATCTAATCACCGCAGCTAGTTACTTTGGCCACGCCGAGTGTATCCGTCATTTCATCAATGCATTAGGAGCTACTGTAACTGGCTCTAACAAACGTGTTCTATTCCTCTGTGGGGTAACTCTTAATTCCTTTCTTATGCAACATGCAAGCATTTCTAATTTGTTTTTTTTTTCACAATATATCTGTCTAATAGCTATGTGTCACTGATTTCATCTTTATATACCATTTGTCTCCTTAAATTATTTTTATTAAGTCCCTAAACTATTTGTCTCCTTAGAGTATTTAAAAGTTTCTATATTTTTTAAGTGATAATTGGTTTCATGGGTTTAAATATGTTCTGGCTTTCAAGATATGCAAAATTGACGATATGGACAAAATGAATGATAAAAATATGCTGGTGTGGAAATTTTAATTGATTACCATCTTACAACTGATAAGCTGATGACATACCAGGTAGGTAGAAGATCACTACTAGGCAAATAATTCATTATTACAGCTTCTAATAATTTTAATCTTATGGTTATGTTATCATTTATTTTTATTTCATTATTATTCCATATCTTGTGGAGTATTTTTGACTGGGATCCGTTTTAACCCTAGATTTAAGAGAGTATTTTTTAGAAACATTTTTAACTAATAGTTGTTTTAGGATTTTATGTTTTGTTGAGTTTGTTTTGAAGAGTTTGTAAGCTAATTCTTTTGTTGTGCTACTTGAGGTGGTATCAGAGTAGGTTTACCTTGCATGATCACTCATGGTTCAATGAGAATGAATTATTATTTTTACAAAAAAACAAAGGGAGTATGCTTATGTGTGTTTTCTTCTTCAATCAGCATCCTTTGATTTTTCTACGTTTGGGTTTCTCCCACTTGTGACTCCACTTTTCTCAATTCATCAAGTAAATGTTTTGTTGTTTTTGTCAAAAATCTAAACTCTATTCATGCTGCTAGCGTTCACTGCACTTTTCATCTTGCTAGTTGCTACTGCTCACAGCATACATATTGACTTCACTGGTGACGAGTGTTAGTGTCCACCAGCTTTAATGTTCAACCAAAAAAATTATATTGAACTACTTGTGCACTTCCCTGAAGATAGTAAGTCAAATATGTTGTTTACAAGCTCAAAGGTGTGCCTTATCTTGATGAAACAACCTTCAAATGGGCTGATGCCACCAAAGAACATTTCTTGATTTTCCGATCGCTTGAGAAAAGAAAGATCTTGTTGTTTTTTCAATAATTTTGATCTCTAGTGGACCTCTTAGTAGGTTTCAAACCCAGATGAAATTCTGACCATAAACAAACAAACAAACAACATACCCAATATATTCTCATTGTTCAGTAGGGTCTGGGGGGAAGGATGGACACAAGCCTTACTCCTATTCCGGTTGGGATAGAGAGGCTGCTCCGAAGGAGTCCCCGGCTCAAAGTTTTCGTTTGAAGGTGGTCATCCCAACACTTTTAACGTTATTTTCACAAAATAAGTAAAATAACGTTAAAATTAGTGCAATTTTACTTTGGTCAATTGAGGGCCCACACATATATACATTATATGTGTGCACCGTAAATGGGTGTGAAGCTCTCAAGAGGATGGACAGGAGGAAAGTTGTGGGACCTGACGATATTCCCATTGAGGTATGGAAATGTTTGGGGGATGAAGGTTTGGGATGGTTGACAATGTTGTTCAACACTATACTAAAAACCGGGAACATACCAAACAAGTGGAGAAGTAGTACTTTAACCCCTCTATATAAGAACAAGGGAGACGCACAGTGTTGTGAAAACTATAGGGGGGTCAAGCTGTTGAGTCATACTATGAAACTCTGGGAAAGGGTGATTGAGACCAGACTGAGAAGAGAAACCCAAGCTATGGTAAATCAGTTTGGATTTATGCTAGGAAGATCGACAACGGAGGCAATACGCATTCTGCGGAGATTAATGGAAAATACAGAGAGAAGAGGAAGGACTTGCATATGGTATTCATCAATCTTGAGAAGGCATATGCAACAAGAAGTTCCCTGAAAAACTCAAAGGTAAATTCTATAGAGTGGCAATCAGGCCAGCCATGATGTACGGCACTGATGTTGGCCGATTAAGAAGAACCAAACTAGAAAGCTGGTGACAACGGAGACGAGGATGCTGAGATGGATGTGCGGACACACAAGGCTGGATCGGATAAGAAACGAGGTTTTTCGGGAACGATTACAGGTGGCAAACACCTCGGACAAAGCTAGGGAAGGAAGATTGAGATGGTTTGGACATGTCAAGAGAAGAAGCCAGTCGGCGCCTGTAAGAAGAATATAGTTTCTCACGGTGGAGGGGAAAAGGGGAAGGGGGCGACCGAGGTTGACATGGGATGAGCAGATAAGACAAGATTTCCCAGAGCTACACCTCTCGGAGGACATGATCTATTATAGGAGTCAGTGGAGACGTAGAATAAAGGTGCGAGATACATAGGTCCTTTCATAGGTTTCTTGACAAAGGGGTTGTCGGCTATTGTCGTGTCTGTTGGTTGGTTTGGGTTTTATGATATGTGTTTATATGTGCTATATGAATGTTTGCGGGATGGTAGGTTGGTATGTGTTATCTGTAAAATGTGTTTATACGTGTTATATGTGTTATATGAATGTTTGGGATCTATGTTATGTGCTTATACGTGCCTGTTTGCTGTTTTGGGATTTATGATGTGTTCAGATGTGTTTTTTGATTGTTTGCGGGAGGGTGGGTTGGGTGTTCGTTCTCTTAGATGACTTACACGATTTAATGCTTACATGTCCGTTTATTTCGTTGGTGTTTTCATGTTTGTACTTTATGCTTCTGGTTGTGGTTATATGTTGGGCTATATTATGTGGTTATATATGTGTTTCAAAAAAAAATAATAATAAAATAAAAAAAACGTTTTTTGAGTTGGGGGACTCTACCGAAGCAGCCTCTCTATTCTACTTATAGATAGGGGTAAGGTGTGTCTTTATCTCCCCCTCCCAGACCCCGCTCTAAGTGGGACCCAGCTTGTTGTTGTTGTTTGTAAACCTATCGGACCAAAAATTGGTGTTAAGCTACAAAAGATCCTCTAAAAGTAGTAGAATGATTCAAAACACACCCTTATTGTTTTGAATATCATATGTTTGATTATTTAACGTTATTTTGTGAAAATAACGTTAAAATCATTGAGATGATCAACTTCAAACAATAACTTTGAGCCAGGGACTCTTTCGGAGCAGCCTTTCTATCCCAATGGGGATAGGGGTAAGGTTTGTATCTATCATTCCCCTCCGACTCTACTGAAAAGTGAGAATATACTGGGTAAGGTTGTTGTATGTTTGATTATTTACAAGAATCTAGCACCATATAAAACACACCCTTTAATTTTTTATTTTAAAGTATGTTCCCTAAAAAGTAAAATAGATATAGACTAAAAAGCAGGTTTCTTTACACACAACTTTGACCGCGTCTCTCTTTCAGGATTACATGGAAGACTATGAGGTATTCGTCCCTTTCCAGTCCCTTGAAGCTCTTGAAGGCTGCTTTGTGGATGCAGTTTGCCCCAACAAGAAAGTGGGTGATACATGCCCTACTGCTGTCCATGATTTTGAGGGGGACCAGACATACAGTGAAAAACCTGGCCATAATTTCAAACTAACTGCCAACTTCCACGACATTAATGCTTCAAGTTATGATGCTCTTGTCATCCCTGGGGGTCGAGCTCCAGAATATCTCTCACTAGACCCGGCAGTCATTAAGCTGGTTCAACATTTTATGGATGCCGAAAAGCCTGTGGCCTCTATCTGCCATGGTCAACAGATACTCTCTGCTGCTGGTGTTCTAAAGGTATAAAAGGCTTTTGTGTTATATATGTAGAGGTTGGATCCACTAAAAATAAGTTTTTGATTAAAAACGTAGAAACTATCTTTTGTCTTATATTTTTATTTTTCAGCATTGCATTTTTATATTTTTTTTACTGTATTTTTAAATAGAATAATATACAATATAATAAACATAAATCCAGTGCAAAAAAGACAAATCTAGTATAGGCAAAATCTTGTACTGTATTTTTAAAAACATAAAAACTCATATTTTTGTATGAGATTTGTATTATTTTGTAATTGTAATGTATATTTAAAAAAATACAGAAAAATAAAATGCAATACAAAAAAAACATAAATTCAGTACCAAAAAAAAACCCAAAAAAGAGGTGTTTTTATCTATCTTTTTAGGCAGAAATTTGTTTTTATCTGATCCTCCTCCTATATAGTATGTAGGGTTCCGTTCAGTATTGTACGTAGTTCTTGACAGGTATTAGCAAAGAGAGTGAGGTATGTGGTTATACAACTGGCTTGTGTATCCCAACCAAAACAAAATGTATAAGCGTACTATGTGATTCTTGCAGTTTTCTCCTTGTATTTGGTTCTGAATTAATTCCCCACTCTGTTTCATTCATTATTACCTATCTTGTAACGAAATGAGGACTTAATTGCATGTACTAGGGGAAGAAATGTACCGCGTATCCTGCTGTCAAACTAAATGTGGAATTGGGCGGTGCAACCTGGTTAGAACCAGATCCAATTGACCGTTGCTTTACGGATGGAAATCTAGTAACTGGGGCGGCTTGGCCAGGACATCCTCAGTTCATTGCTCAGTTCTTGTCATTGCTTGGTATAGAGGTACGTTTCTAGCATGATATTTGTGCTACGGCTTTACATGTACTGGAGTATGTTTGTAAGTGCAAGTGCACAACACATACGCGATACATTGTCTTGTGCAAGTAATGTTTGTAACCTTACACCATGAAATTATTGATAATAAGTTTCTAATATAGCCAGTTTGAGAATATCACTACCAAATGATCTCGATGACCTTATTTGTGGAGGCATCGTAAAACAATATGCACGAGTGACCAAGAATCCACGTGTTTAAGCACATCGAGTTGAACCAATTTATGAACTGCGTGACACAATAAATTAACTTTGAGGTTCATCATTTTGTCACTTATTTTATCAGGAAAACTATGGACATGAAATTAGGGTTATATAACTGTGTGAATGCTAAAAATGGATCCCTATGTGTGTATGTGTGATAATTAGTTTGTAACTAAATATGGAGTGAGTTAATTTGTTTTTTTACCTAAATTTTAAATTGTAATGAGCTATTGGGTCAATGTTTATGTAACAAGTTTTTCTTTTAGGTTTTACAAAATTCGTAATTACTTTAAATATATTTAAAAAATTGGAACGTAAATTATATGTGATATATATATATATATATATATATATATATATATATATATATATATATATATATATATATATATATAGGGTTTGAATCCTTTGAAAACCCGATCTTAAATAGAAAACCTTTAAACCCTACGTGGACCGTTAGATCAAAGTTATTTTAGATTTTAATTAATTAATCAGAAAAAACATGTGGTCCACAATTAAAGGTGAATATTTTATTGGGGTTTTTAAGAGTAAATTTACTCTTTTACCCTTTGAGGGGTATAATTGACTTTGTCTTTTTTTTCTTCTCTCTCCTCTCTCATCTCTCCTCTCTCCTCTATATATATAATTTATATATTTAATTTTTCAGAATACTACACATGTGTAGTGTTTTATTTTTTGGTTAAAAAATTAATTTTTTAAATATTACAACTACAAAAATGTATAATTTTCATACAAAAAAAAGTCATATTTTATTAAAAAACAAAAAATATGCGCATTATAGGTATTGTTTTACAAGGTATACTTTATGCACTAAAAGTTGTACGTTTTTTATACTACACATGTGTACTTTTTCAGATTTTATAAGTGTTGCTTGACAAGGTGTACTTTAAGCAGTAAAATTTGTACATTTTTAAAACTACACATGTGTAGTTTTCAGATATCATAGATGTTTGCTTGACGAAGTGTACTTTACGTAGTAAAACTTGTACATGTTTATTGCTACACATGTGTAGTTTTTCAGATCTTATAGTAGTTTTTAGATCAAGTGTATTGTTTGTTGTAAAATTTGTACATTTTTATTTTACACATGTGTAGTGTTTTATTTTATATAATGACTTTTTTAAAAACATGTGGTCCACATTTTTATTTTTTGTTTTTTAAAAAAAATGACTTTTTTTGTATGAAAATATATATTTTTGTAGTTGTAATATTTTAAAAAATATTTTTTAACCAAAAAAATAAAACACTACACATGTGTAGTATTCTGGAAAATAAAATATATAAATTATATATATAGAGAGAGGAGAGAGGAGAGAGAAGAAAAAAAAGAGAGAGGAGAGAGGAGAGAGAATCTGGTTAATTAATGAAGAGAGAGGAGAGAGAATATGGTTAATTAATGAAGAGAGGAGAGAGAATCTGGTTAATTAATGAAGAGAGATGATAGTAAGTGAAAATACCATTATACCATTTTTATTTTATTAATTGAAATATAAAATAAGTTTGATCTAAGGGTTGAGATTGAGTTTAAGGGTTTTCTCTTTAAGATCGGGTTTTCATTTGATTCAAATCCTATATATATATATATAGACAGAGAGAAAAGAAGGTTCATAAGAAAACTCCTCAATTTAAAGAAAACCAAGAAAAAACTCATGCTAACCAATAAATTTTTTAAAATTTTTTTTCATAATTTTTTTATTATAAGGTTAGACATGTTATAATAAAAAAGAAATTTTTCAAAAAAAATGTAGATCACGAAGTTACGTATATGTAACTCAAAAAGTTTTGTATGTAATTTATAAAGTTACATATATGTAATAACCTAAAATACAATTTTTTTTAAATATTTTTTCTTTTTGTACATTTATTATCTTATAATAATGAAAAAAAAGTTTAATTAATTATGATTGTGGTTAGCTTCTTAGTTTTCTCAAAAAATGAATGTTTCTTAGGAACCCTCTTATATATATATATATGCACACAAATTTTTTAAAAAATTTAAGGTCCTCTAAAAAAACAATGGGTTTTGTGCGGTCGCACATCTCGCAGTTGCTTTTAAGACCCCCCTGTTTTAAGGTCACTTAGATTTCACTTAGTGTTACAATCATATGTAATTTTTTTATAAATATTTAAATTTTATAAAATTAATCATGACAAATAAAACATATTACATATATGAAGATTTATAAGTATATAATTACTATTTTATCTCAATTTGATTTAAATTTAACAATTTTAAAACTTTGTTATTAATTCGTAAATTTGTTTTTTCTTCACGATTACATCTTATTTCAAGTTATTAATAAACATTTGTTTCATTTATCTCCATTAATTTCAAAAAATTTAAACAATTTAAAAAAAAATACATATGATTGGAATAGATACTTAAAGTTAAGCAGTGTAGAAAAACTCGGCCTCCTCGGCCGAGTACTCGGGAATCGGCCACATTCCGAGGCGATTTCTTGCAAGTCGGCCCTCTGTACTTGGACATGGTCCAATTCGGATTTACTCGGGTGTACTCGGTCTACTCGGACCAACTCGGGGCAACTCGGTCCAACTCGGGGCAACTCGGGGCAACTCGGTCCAACTCGGGCAACTCGGATTTTCGCTTTTTTTTTTATCGTTTTTCACTATTTTTGACCAAATTTCACAGTTTTTCACTGATTTTCATTGTTTTTTACCAATTATTGTTTGACTTTCACTTTTTTACATGAATATGCCTTGGAAGACGGAATTTTCACTTGTTTTTTACCGATTTTAACATGTATCTTTTTTATTTTTATTGATATTCACTTTATTTGTTATAAATACTAGTAAACTAATAATATTTAACATATATATAATTTTATAAAAATTATTTTCTTTATAAATTATCATATTCGAGTACCCCCTATGCCGAGTACTCGCAACTCCCCTGTCCACCGACCTGGCAGTGTCTAGCGACTTATTCAACCATGAAGTTAAGTAACTTTATAAGAACAAAAAAAACTGAGTAAATTTGGTAAAACATTAGGAAAACTTGATTAATACTACGTGACATATTCGCTATTACTACGTGTTACATAAATCTATTATTTGCTAAGCTAATCTTAGAGCGTGATCAAGTTAATTATATTTTCTTGAATATTCTCCCATTTTAAACATTTTTATTTAGATGATTAGGTGTAACACCCTAAAGTCAAATCTAAAAGTGATAATTTAATAATGGTAATAATAATAGGAGTTTGTTGGCCATAAATAAGGACGATAGTGATACAGTATTTAATTGACGAAAATGGTCAAAGTTGGGCATTGAATTAAAAAATATTACTTTTAAATTTAAATCTTTATTTTTATTAATCATCTATGTTATTATTGAGAAAAATATTCTAGATCACTAGATGAAAAACTTCACACATCACTTTTAATAGTAAACTCTTTTATACATATATGAACAACTGAATACTCAGAAATTAGGGAATCAATTAGAGAATATATATTTGATTTTATAACACTCCCCCTCAAATATAAGTGTGTGTATATATATATTATCATAGATTATACACTATTAACAATATGCTTCAAGATGTTATTAAATAGGTACTTCAGGACCTATAAGATAGACTGATACTACTGGATCAGTTATGCCACCTCATTAAAAACCTTACTAAGAAAACTCAGTGAGATAAAACTTAGTTAAGGGAAAAAGAATATAGCGTGTATAATATCATCCCATTAAATTAACTATCTTTTATTCTACGAAGTCGGATCCTCTGTGATAATTGCTCAAAAATGCTTCTTGGCAGCGACTTTGTGAATAGGTCGGCTAAATTTTCACTTGACTTAATCTGAAGAACGTCAACTTCTCCTTCTTTGTGCAGGTCATATGTTGAGAAAAACTTTGGTGAAATATGTTTTGTTCTATCACCCTTGATATACCCTTCTTTAATCTGAGTTATGCAAGCAGCACTGTCTTCATAAATTATAGTTGGTTCTTTCTTGATTTGTTCTAATACGCATGCTTCTTGTATATGATTAATCATTGATCTTAACCATACACATTCTCGGCTGGTATCATATAGTGCTATCAACTCAGCATGATTTGATGACGTTGCTGTAAATGTCTGCTTTGTAGACTTCCATGAAATTGTTGTACCATCGTATGTAAATACATAACCTGTTTGTAAACGTGCCTTATGTGGATATGATAAATATCCAACATCGGCATAACCAATAATTTTGTAATCCTGTAATCTCAGATGGAGTCATTCGTAACATGCCTTTGAAAGTAAGACCAACTTCTGGTGATCAAATCGGCCTTTGATATTTTTCCATAATTCAAGAGGGTCTTCAACAATCAAACTATATTAGAACTTCATGCGGATAACGTGAGAAAAATATTCCAGATCACTAGATGAAAAACCTTCACACATATCACTCCTAATAGTAAACTCTTCTATACGTATATGGACAACTGAATATTCGAAAATTAGGAAAACAGTTAGGGAATATATATTTGATTTTATAACACTTATATATTTCTTTTAATTATTTTTTTTTCTTTTCTTATATTCACATTCTAACTGCTCACTTTATTATTAAGAAAGACAGATCATATTAGAAGGGGGAATTTCTATAATAGCTATTTTAATAATCAAATAACAAGTTATGTCTGTTGGATTAACCAATAACTTAAAATGTTTATTTAAGTATAGACATCGGCGCCTATATATAAATGAATCTGATCATAAAGGTTACTAATTGGGAAACGTCATGTGGCTTAAATGGGCATCGATAGCTATACACTTTTGAAAGACGTCTACACTTTACCCAATGGACACCCGTGTAAGTAATGCTGGCACTTTTAAAGTATGGTTGGCTGCATGAGTATGTATGGGTGATGGCTATGTACACATGTAGATATTTTAAGCTGAACAATAGTGAAGTATATTTTGTTTTTATTTGGCTACCACAATACAAAGTTAACGATGGATACTAATGATCAAAGCACCTTATTAGGGTTTTTTGTCGGCGGTCCACCAGAGGTAAACATGTCAAAAGTACGGACTGTTATTGGAGATTTTCATAGTTGAGACCACAAGCGGCCAATTGATTAAAATTTGGATTATTAAAAGCCAATTTGTCTTTAATTTTTGGGGTATTTACATAATTTTTTCTTACTAATATTATATATGACATATTTAGCCAAATATAAAAGTCAATTACATATTATTTATTCTTAAAACATATTTTTCATTTCAAATAAAAAAAAATTAATTACATATTCCTCTTTAAAAGAAAAAGGATGTAATAAATATTAAGAGTTTGGTAAACATGTAATAATTTTTTGAGTTAATTACACGGATGGTCCCTGTGGTTTACCCATATTGCACGGATGGTCCCTAACTTCGAGAAATTACAACGGTGGCCGAAAAGTTTGCAAAAACGTAACACGGATGGTCCCTGGGTTGGATGGACGTTAACTTTTTCTGTTAAGTGTGTGTAAAATGACTAAAATACCCCTTATAATTAAAAAACAAAAAAAAATGTGTAGACACCACATCCGGCAACCACACCAACCACCCCCTCCGGCAACCACACCAACCACCGCCTCCGGCAACCACACCAACCACCTCCTCCGGCAACCACCGCATCCGGCCAAACCAACCACCCCCATCGTTCACAGCCCCTCCCCCACCCGCACACCCACCCCTTATTTCTTCCCCACCACCTACAGTATTGAACGGCTCCGATGGTGGCAGTTCTTCGTTCCGGCCGAAAACGATGGTCTCGGCGAAGAATATTCCAGGAGAAGATCGAGACCCATTACTCGACGAAGAATATTCCAGGAGAAGATCGAGACCCATTACTCGGGTGAATCGCAACAATCTGAAGAAGATCGAGACAAAAAAAACATTCATAAATCTAATCAGATCATCAAATATGCGTTTCTTTGGATGCACATGTGTAGAATGTTTAAACAAAACACAAAGCAAAACGAAGTCACCAAGCTCCGAACTGGAATATTGCATTTTCAGATCAGTGAAATATGATTAAATTGGTTTGAATCTTGATTGCAGATCATGTAAATTTACAAAGTTTTAATGCTCAAATTGGCATCTGTATCTAGAATACGAAAGAAACAATAGAAGGGGGGCAAACTTCAATTTCTAACCGGCAACCAGGTAGCTGCCCAAAATTCATGCACCCGTTTTGATGTCTGCAGAGGAGACAGTGGAGGAGACGAAGGCGGTGGTGATGTGCCGGAGGAGACGGTGGGGTGGTGATGTGCCGGAGGTGACAGTAATCTGCGGTGGTGGTGGCAGATGGTGGGTGGTCGTGCTTGTGGTTGGAGAAGAAGAATGGTAGGGGTGATAATGGGTAAGGGTATTTTTGTCTTTTTTGAAATTTTAACAGAAAAAGTTAACGTCCATCTAACCCAGGGACCATCCGTGTTACGTTTTTGCAAACTTTTCGGCCACCGTTGTAATTTCTCGAAGTTAGGGACCATCCGTGCAATATGGGTAAACCACAGGGACCATCCGTGTAATTAACTCTAATTTTTTTTAGTAAAGTAATGTAGCTACGTAGGTAGGTAGGTACGTATGCACGTATATAGGTAGTACGTAGTGCGTGTGTACGAGGTACCTACGCAGGTATGAATGTAATCTTACTATCTGTAAGCATTAATCACCCATGGGTTTTGTAGGTCCCACTCCCTTCACAAGTGTATCTTTTTTTTTTTAACAAGCTAAATGAGCACATTGACACCACCATCTATGAGGAAACCCACACTTGGAAAACCCTCTAGCTTAACATAGAGCATTTCTTTTTGTTCCAGGTGAGACTCGAACTCAAGATCTTCCATTCAGAAAGTTAAGAGGGTACCATTAAGCTATAAACCATTTGTTCTTCACAAGTGTATCTGCTACAAAACCCAATCTTCTACCACCAACACACCCTAACGAGACAAACATATCTCTTCCACCGTTTAATCGTCATGCCTAACATGCATATCTCACAAGTCACATCTATCCACTGCGATATCTATACTTATCTCACATAATGATAAAGTTTTTTTTTTTAATTTTATTTTTTGTTTCTTTTTTTAAATCTTTGAGATGAAATGTTTATATTCTGCTGAAATGATATAGATTTAAGAGTAAAACTAGAAACGTGTGTTTGTGTTTTAAAAAAAAACGTTACAATAGAATTTTTTTTAATAGCTAACCCTCCTCTTAAAAATATACATTTTGTTCATCATGTGACCTAAATCATCAACTAGGATATATTTTTAAACCTCTTGGTACTATAGTCACGTGTAGGGGTGTGTAAAAGGGTTTTACTCATCAACCTTGTACGTGTTGGACTCTTACCTGAGAATCTTTTAACATAAAATAAGAATTAGAAAGATATCCCCAATAAGCTCGTATTTGTTTGATGCGTACCTGACAGTCTTTAAGCATAAAATTAAGAGCAAGGAAACAACCTTTTTTTAGCGGTGAGCTGGGTATGATTTATGTATAACCGGTTCGATTCCAATCATGTGAAGCCGAGTAGGTGTTGATTGGACCATGATGATTGACATTTATCTTTTTCATCATGCTCTAATATAGATGCTTGTGTGCTAATGAACAATCAATTCAATATTTAAACTCAAACAATAATATTAAAAAAATTCAATTTTTTTTTCAATGTAACGTTCTTTTATTATTTTTTTAATAGTAGGTTAATAAACAAGATTTTACTTGCAATTAAAGTAAACTCTCCAAAAAAATTAAAAGTGTTTTTTTTTTTTTTTTTTTTTTCAAATAGGTTTAACAAGTTTTAAGTTGTACATATCAAGTAAAACCCTTATCAGACCTGTAAGGGTGAAGACAATTTACCTTGGCACCATGAATCGAACTTTATATGTACCACAGGCAGTATACAAGAGTTTCATGCGTCAGTTCCACCGATTTTAAAGGGTAGTCACGTGCCATTTGGTTATGCTAGATTACATAAGAAAAAGTTGCACTGTTAATTAAATATTTGTTATATTAACCTAGTTAGGGTAAAACTCATGTATTACATGGGTTTAAAATATATAAATTGTTGAAATTTTTAATTTTTCTCTGCTTTTATGTCGGTTGAATAAATATAAGGTTTTAAGTTTATATTTATATATTTTATTATTATTTTACTCTTATTTCACTTTCGTTTAAATTTTTTAATTTTGATTATTTTTTAACTTTAGTTTTCATTTATTAAAGTAGTCAATTTAATTATTTTAAACACAATTATTCATTATTAATAAGATAAAAACATTAATAGAAGAGAAAGACGGAAACATCAAAAATTAACTTCATCAGAGATTGACATTTGGGCATGTGGCTGAACAAAACTTTTATTTATTATAATAGATAGATGCTATCTGAAAATATTCATTTTGGTCTTTTAAAAAAAATAATTTGTTTTGCCAATCATCTATACCTTGTAAGTTAATTTGTTTATTAATTAATGTTCATTCATTTTTAAAGTGGTCTTGAAATTCATAAAATAATATGTTAGGAAAAAATGAGTTAAATATGAAAAAGTAATGTATAAAATATCTACAAAAAATCCAAATTGACAACTATGAGCAATTGAGCATGGAAAAATCAAAGAAAGAAACTAAAATTGTCTTTTTCGCACAATTGGAATATTACAAGTATTGTTAGAACCACCCAACGCGTGCGTTGGAAATGCGAATATTCTGAATCTATGTACTCGACTCGCAACTACAATTTTAATGCAACGCCAGCTGTTTAAAAACCAATTCATCTACCAGTACAATGCACACGACACTTTTTTTTTTAATATTGAAAAAACATATGAAAACCCGGTATAAATTATAGATATGCACAAAACGTTTAACCGATCAGAAACCGGTTTCTTATTAACCGAACCGGTTAACCGATGCAAAGGCTTTACCAGTTTTCCCAATAACCGGTTAGGCTAAAAACCAGTTTCTCATTAACCGAACTGGTAATTGGTTAACCGGTGTAAAGGTTTACCGGTTTTTCCTTATAACCGGTTAGGTTAAAAACTGGTTTTTCAAACCTATTATTTCTAACTAAAAGAACCAAACTGGTTAATAATCAAACCGGTTGACCAGTGCAACTGATTTAAAAATCGGTTTTTTTAAACAATCTTTTAATCATATGTTGTTATATTGTTTAAACGTATAATTAAACTTTTGTTATATAAATATAAAATAAAATAGAACATTTAATTACACAAGTTTATGTTTTTATTCAATCAAAATTGTTAATACAATATAAAATAAAATGAAAAGAAATTAAGTAAAAATAAAATAACATAAAGATCTATTATTTACACAAAATGATAAATTAAAAACAAAATAACCTACAAACGAAACATTTAATTACACAAGTTTATAAATAGGAAAAAATATATATAGCGCTAAATCGTTATTCATTGATATTGAAAGCGTAATTAGCCTTTGGATTGCGCTTCAGATTGGAGTTCCGGGCTAATTTTCCTCATCCGTTGCTTGTTTTTCATCTGAAAGTGGTAAAGTTATTGTTTCATCAACTTCCACCTTGTGTATTGTTTCTTCTACCTCAAGCCCGCCTTCAAGATTTGTGTGGTCTTGTGTGTGTTCTATTGCATCCAAATGGTCCTTTAAGTTAATGCACATTTCCAATGATGCTGGAGTAAGCCTCGTCCTTTGTATCGATAAAATCATGTCACTAAGAGAAAAGACAGACTTCGAAGCTACCGTAGAAGCTTAGACACTTACTAAATCACAGGCCATGACAGATAGAATTGGAAATTGGGATTTCTTTTCTTTCCACTAGACCAAAATATCAAAGTTTTCCGGATTTATACCAGAATTTCAATTCGTCCCTAGTTACCTTCCAAGTTCGCTACTTGTGCTAGTACCTCGATCCCATTTGGTAACATTTTGCCTTAAAGTGTTAAACAAATCAAAGTTAACATGTTGGCTTCTACTCGAACTAGAAGCCGAATACATTTTTTGTTGTATGTTAGATGTTGAACCATACTTTTGTAAATAATGATCAAACATATTTTGAAAATATATGTTAAAATTATTTTTATTGTTTGTAGCAAAGTTTGGGTCCTCTAAACCCAAAGCATTAACAATTTCATCAATTAGTTTTTAAAGCTGGCACCATTGAAATAGGGATTCAATGCCGTCGCACAAGTAAAAACGGCAGACATTTCATGAAAAGCATTTCAAAAGTTTTACTTTCATAGGAAGTAACATTCGCATGTATATATATATATATATCACTTTTCGATCGATGTTCATTAATTTTTCTAGTCATTATAAATAACTGTTGAAGAACCAAACAAGACATGGGATAACAAACATCCAATAGCATAGTTTTTGCATTTTTTAAAAGTTCCAAATAAACCGGCGAAATCTCCAATGCGTCCCAACATCGGCTTGGAAAAGCCTTAGCACGACGTCGTTGGACTAAATTTTCATGAAATACTTTCAAGGTTTGCCTTCGTCGTTGTAACACCCCGACCGATGGCGGAAACTTCTGGGTGACACGAAGTATAAATGGTTCATAGCTTAGGGTATAAAGATGTAAATAATCATAAATAATCATTCAATGCAATATTAACTCAAACATTCAATACATATTCAACTAAATTCAAACCTAACTATTGCATCATTTCAAATTCAAATTCAAAATTCAAATACATAATTCAAATCAAATAAAACTAAATCCAAGCTCATATGATTGCTAATTTCCATTTCCACCTAAAACATATTAAAATCAAGTGTCAACTCAAAGACTTGGTGAGTTTCATAGGTTTGTAACACTCACACCAAAATGTTTAAAAAATGTTATAAATAATGTCTTATGTGAACTATAAGCATAATGAACATAGTCAAAATGAACTAGCAAGTAAAGCAGATCATCAATGTTAACAAATGATGTTTGACCTATGTTTAGCATTACTAAAATGCTTAAATAGTAAACTATCACCGCGGGCCTTCCCCGAAGGGTAAATCAAACAACGGTGAGATGGTCGGTCCAATAGATCTATCATAGTCACTAGAATGGATGTGATCAATGCCTATGCTTAGCTAAAGTTCACTAACTAAAAGGCCATTAGCTAAGTTTACATATAAATGAAATAAATGAGTTACAAGTTTCACCCCTAAATCAAAAATAGTAAAAGAGGGGCTATGAATACTCACCTTAGTGTGTGAGGTAGTGCTTGCAATAGCTTGTCAAGTATAGTTCAAATATGTCCAACAAATTCAAAGTCCACCTAAGTAATTCATTAGGCATATATTAACATAACTATGTCTTTCTATGGATTCTCTAAATTCAAAATGGATCAACGGGTACAGTTTGTTTTGAATAAAGACATGCAAATTTGTTATGATTTAAATGAAATTAATGATGTGTTATAAAATGTTTAAAATTACAAATTTTGATTTAAAGTATTTATTTAAAAGTTTAGAATTTAATTATTGTATGTTTAAACAAAAATTATCAATGTTCTTGTTTTACTAAATATTAAATAACTACTTAAAATAATTTTATCAACAATTATTTAATATAAGAAAATAAGTTATGAAAATGTGAAATAATTACTTTCAAAACTCCTTTGTATGCCACTCATATTTTATAAGGTTTATGAGTAGTTCAATAAAAAATTTATTCACACATTATGGTTAAAACATTTGTAAATAAGTAAGAATAAATAATTAAGTATGAATAAATAAATAAATGAATAAGTGAGGTAAAGAGTTATAAATAAATAAATTTATAAAATTTATTTATTTACTTATGTAAATTTTATAAAACATATTAAGTTACTCTATTATTACTATTATGAAAAATAAGTAAGAATAAATAAATAAATAAATAAATAAATGAGATAAAGAGCTATACTTATTAATCATCTATTTGATAATTAATTATATAACGACATTTTTTTATACAAAATATATATGTATATATATTTTTTTAACAGAATAATATTATATTTATAAACATATTTTTTCTATGAAATTATGACTTTAAAAATAGGTTTTAAATAAAAAATGAAGCATAAACCGGTTTTAACCCGGTTGTATGGTTCGAACCCGCGACCTACCAGGTGTAAACATAAGGTGCTACCGGTTGATCTGGGCCATTGTTTGCGAAAGAACTCTAGTAATAATACTTTTAACACCTATCTGGTTTGCATCCCCAAATCAGATTTAAGAAGAAGAAGAAACCGAGCCCTAGTTCCTATTTCATCCCAATTCGTTTGAATGGGATTCTGAATGCAATCCGAATCATGGGGCTTTTGTTCTAGATCGAAAAAGGATTAGAATGGTGTATAGATTACTAACCTTTATGCGAGTTTAGACCGAGTTCAAGTTGGTGACAGGTTCGAGGAGGGCCGAGGGCTTTAGCTCTTCAATTCACGATTTTTATTGATTGTAGTTCGGTTTTGTGTGTACAGAAAGCTTCGTAGGTGTTAAAGGATTGTCTAGGTCGATTTGATTCGGGTTTTATACACGATTTGATCAAATTCGATTAACGTGTTTTTTCTTTGTTAATTTTGGTAATGGTTCACGAGTTAATACCGATTGATTTATCAAATTAATGCTTGGGATCATTTACGCGTATCGTATAGTTTCCAAAACTGGTTCGATTGAGTGAATCACAGTTGTAATCGATCGGGTTAGCTAGTCGAGTCGAACAAGAAGGAAATGGGTCGGCTAGGACTTGAACCCGGGTAGAGGGGAGGGTGGACTTTGGGTTATTTGCAATTTCAACCCTCTGTTGTTTTCTTTTGAATTCAGCTTTCATTTTTTTACAATTTTAACCCCTCAACCTTTTTAAACCTTGTTTTAATTTGTTATAATTTGTATAAAATTTTTTTAATTAAAATAAATTTGTTATATTTTTATAAAACATCATTTTAATGTTATTATAAGAAATTAAAACACATTTATTTGTTTTATTTACTTAAAAATTTATTTATTTATTATAAAAGTTTATAACCATTTATAATTTTCTTTATTTATCCAATGAAATATACACACACATGTATATATTTATTCTAAATTTCTTTACTAGAATTTTAATATTTATTTAAATTCTAAATCTTATAAACTTTAATAATATATTTTTGTTTGCATTTAAATTTCATAATTATAATTAAATTCTCACTCATGCATATGTAATATATGTATATATATGTATATATATATATATATATATATTTAGTTACCTTTGCATTTATTGATTAAATTTTAAATTGTTTTCTTATGTACATATACTTATATATATATGTGTTTGTATAAGAAATTCCCCAAATGACATCATAATTTCATTATTGAATGTAAATATTTATTACAAAATTCATAGATGTTACAGTTTCCCCTACTTTTAGGAATTTCTTCCCAAAATTAAGAAGAAACTGCAGAAAACAGATGGGGATACTTGGCTTTCATTTGGTCTTCGCGTTCCCAAGTGAACTCGTGACCATGCTTTGATTCCCAACGGACTTGTACAATAGGAATTCTGCTTCGTTTGAGTTGCTTAACGTGTCGATCTATGATCTCTACCGGCTTCTCAATAATATGCATCGAAGCATCAATGTGAATATCATCAAGAGGTACATGTAGATTCTCATCGGACAAACACTTCTTCAAGTTCGATACGTGAAAGGTCGGATGGATGTTACTAAGTTCAGATGGTAGATCAAGCTTATAGGTCACTTTCCAGATTCTTTCAAGAACCTTAAAAGGACCAACGTAGCGAGGTGCAAGTTTACCTTTCTTCCCAAATCGAACCACTCCTTTCCAAGGTGAAACTTTAAGGAGTACCATGTCACCGACTTGGAATTCTAAAGGTCGTTTGTCAGCATAGCTCTTTTGTCGGCTTCGAGCAGCTAATAAGTTGTCGCAAATCAGATGAATCTTGTCGGTCGTTTCTTGAATCTGTTCAGGACTAGTGATTTGAACTTCACCAATCTCAGTACAAGAAATAGGCGATCGAAACTTACGACCGTATAGAGCTTCGAAAGGCACCATTCCGATACTCGCGTGATAACTATTGTTATACGAGAACTCGACTAGCGGTAGATGATTATCCCAATTGCCACCAAAGTCAATGACACATGCTCTAAGCATGTCTTCAAGAGCTTGAATTGTGCGCTCGGTTTGACCATCCGTTTGAGGATGATAAGCCGTGCTAAGATCTAAACGAGTCCCGAATGATTCGTGAAGCGATTCCCAAAAGCGAGCCGTGAAACAAGCATCGCGATCAGAGATGATGCTAAGAGGTACACCATGACGGCTTACTATTTCATCAACATAGATGCGAGCTAACTTTCGCACAGGATAGTTCTCGCGAATCGGTAAGAAATGAGCTGATTTTGTCAAACGGTCAATGATTACCCATATGTCACACCCCGAGCCGGGGGGCCGGATTGTGTGTCCCGTCGGGCGGAAAGGTCCCGGGGCGCGATATCGGGAATGATAATCGTGATGATCAGATTGTTTACATTGCACATGATATATAATGAGAAAATGCTAAATAAAATAAAATTACAAAGTTAAATTACATCAGTTTTGTTCATAATTTAACAATTTAATCTACTATCAACATCATAATTCTTCTATCTTGTATCTGCACAAGACATACAAAATAATCTGTATAATGATGTTAAAAAATATGCAAGACCAAAATATAGGTCCTCTATCTGGCATCCTAGTCAAAAGCATAAACTTCTTAGCTAGACATGTTCGTCACCTGAGAAGTCATGCAAAAAGATCAAGTCAACACATGGTTGATGAGTTCATATAGTTTTATTTGAAAATGAATTTGAATAAACTTGTCCGAATGACAACCTTAACCTCACCATTAACCACATGTACCATCTGATTCAATATGCTTATATATAGGGCATATGTAGGGTCAAGCTTACCGCCAGCCCAGCCACCGTCTCACCACATACCAAACCACATGATATATTGTTCCTGATGATAATTAAGCATTTCATCCCATACCTTTGATTCAAAACGTTTGAATAACCTGAAAATCTGTTAACACTGATCACCCAAAATGACAACCTTAATCTCATCAACAACCACCTATGCTATCCAATCAAGTATGCTTATATATAGGGCATATGTAGGTTCAAGCTTAGCGCCAGCCCAGCCACCGTCCCACCACATACCAAACCGCATAACATATTGTTGTTAATGATAATTAAGCGTTTCATGCCACCCATCATCACAATAGTTTATGAGTTCCACATATTGAAATCCTATCGATTTCCTGAGTTCATCACACATTCATGATCAACTATAGCATTTGTAGAAACATGATATTAAATGCTTAATTAAATAAATAAGTAAACATTTAAATACAACTAAGACATATTGATTGGGTCTTGATTAACTCAATTAATTGTTCTTAGTTGTTGGTGATGTCCAGTCTGTATCGTCTCACACGTGGCCCATATCAGGCTTGACCCAAAGGAGTCTACCTGTATGTGTCGGGACTTATGATGTGCCCATATCAACTTGACCTTCAGGTCTACTGTTTATGTTAGGACTTTAGGATATCCTTTATTCATTGTTCACCTCTGTTCACTTGTTGTTTGTTTGATTTGTGCCCATGTTAGCATGACTATAAAAGTCTACTATATATGTCGGGACTTTCAGTGTGTTACACGTGGTCTTGATCGGCATACAACTAACAGCCACCTAGAATTGTTCTTTATTGAGTTCATTAGTTCTTTGATTCACACACTGATATGATTTCTTTAATATTGATCTTTAGTTTTCTTGAATACAACACTGACATTAGTTCCTTGAATTTGATATTTAGTTTTCTTGAACACAACACTGAATTTAGTTCTTTGAATTAGATCTTTAGTTTCCTTGAACACGACTCAGAATAAATATTCTTTGTTTTTAAAAACTATTGTCTTACTCTTAGAGAGTAATTAAGTCATTTTGTAAACCTGAAATAGTTTACCTAAACGGAAGTCTAGGATACAATTATGCATATAAAACATACAAGAAGTAAAAGCATTTATGTAAAATATATTCCAAGAAGATAATTTACGCATGCTTCTCAGCCCCGCGTTTGTAAAACAAAAATGTTTAGAAAAGGGGCAATGAACTCACATGTGTTGCTATGTAATGATTCACAACATATATGCGCGCTCGTTACTTGTAGATTAAGTATCTTCAGCACCTGAGTTGTTTTAAGAGGATTCGAATACTATAAGTATTTATAGTGGACGTATCTAGGGTTTTGGTCTCGGTGTGCAACTATGTGTCCTACGTTACTAGTGTGTTTCTATGTATCTCTAACTAGTCTACACTAATTATCCCTTTACCCCGTAGATGTTCATAACTAAACCTTACCTATATAAGGTCTAATTCATTACATTCATAGTCTTTTTAGGTAAAACATCTTTAATAAAACTCATTTTAAGTTGAATCTTTAAGTTAGAAATTATTTCATTTATTTTAAAACATTTTAAATAAAGTAATTTATAATTCATTTCCTTTTTGTTAAAACATAAGTTATTTTAAGAAATCATAATTTAACGTGTGAGACTTAGGTTAATCCCACTAGATTAACTCCAAGTCTTTCATTGAGTCTTCTTCGTAGTCCTTGAATCGTCTTGATATATAACTTTCTTTAGAAATTTCAATTGAACAATCTAATGTAGTTATAGATGTTCGCATGAAATTTCTAAGTATTGAGTGTTAACAATGTGGTCAACACCTATTTACTTAGATTGTTTTCTTGATCCTTAAAGAATTCTCACAACATTATTCATGATCTCGTTTAATGTAAACCCGAATGTTTTAAACTCAAATGATGTCCCAAAATCCATGTTTGTAGTTTAAAATTGCTTAGAATCCAAGTTGGTGTTAGAAATCCCTAGTATAGGTGTTTTACAAAACCGGTTGTCATTCCTTGAAACCCTAATATCTCTAGTTGACAACATGCAAGGTTTGAATCCAATAGATTATCAAAACTCATGTTTGGGTGTTAAAGTAACCTAGAAAGGTTTTGATTTTGAGATTCTTATTATGAATATTTACAAAAACCGGTTCATCATCTTTCAAAAACCCTAATGAACTCTCCATTATAAATTTGTTACACCATCTAACCCATAACCGGTTATTTCATTAACCCATGAACTAGGGCATGCGATTGTATTTTTTGCATGCATGAATCATCCACCTAAATGCTGTCAAACGAATGAAGGCCATACGAATAAACCTAGTCGACCGAGAGCATCCATGCGAATGGTGATATCATGCGATTGAATTGGGTTGTGCGAGTGATGGTGATGGGCCGAATAAGAGTCATGCGAATGAAGAGGATTGGCCGAACAAGGGGTGATCATGCGAATGATAATGTTCATTCAGCCTTGGAGTCATTCGCTTGGATCCCTTCGCCCTATACTCATTTGGCTCTTGGCTATTCGGCCGAGCTGTTGGTTCTTCGCCTGGTTCACGGCCACGCACCACCATGCTACCCATCTCAAGTTTTAGACCAACTCAAAGTGTTTTCCCAAGTTCCTAACTCACCTTACCCCATCTTTGTGTAGTTCCTATGGTTTTATGGTGGTTTCAACCGGTCCAAGTGAGTGTTCGAACCAAGGGGGTGAAAACCCTAAAAATCGCGACTTTGAACTCAAATCGACCTCATTTCAGCTGATTCCAAGCTCTAAACTCTTGTACTTTTGCGATCTACAAGATGTTGTGGTCGTTTTGACACCAAAATGGCTCGATTTGGTGAAGAAATGAAAATTCTAGGTCTTGGTTTCTAGAGAGAGAAAGTTGAGAGAGAGAGAATGACGAAAATGGTGATGGTGGCTGGTAGTTGGGCGAAGAAAATGGCATTTAATGCCTCATTAAATGTTTTCAAACATCGGGTATGTTCGTGCTCATTAGGTCTCGCTCGGTTTCGCGTAGAAGCGTTGGTTTCCTTTCGTTTTCGTAACGAAACATTACGGTTTTAAAAGTAGAGTTTATAAATTTCATTTAGGTGGTAATTCCTAGTAAATTAACTAAACATCTTCCATTTATTTTAAATTTAGGAAATCGTTAAATTTACCTGTTTAAATCGAATCGTATGGTCGCCGCGCGTATTCGTTTGGATCGTCATCCGTACGAACACGACGATAACTACACTTTCCAATATGGTTTTCTAATTATTGGATATCATTTAGAACATTAAACTTTCAGATATATTCGTACAGATCGTCATCTATACGGATAATCCGTCAGTTTAGTATTCACGTAACGACATCCGTTATTGTTTTGTTTAGTACAACCTCGCATACGTTTATACATAATAAGGTCCTAACTAACAATCACATGATAGTTCTGTGTTGTCAGATACATTTCTTACTGTTGAACTATGGTTTTGAATCATGTTTCTGATTTGAATGTGTAATAGTTTTGTGTCAAGCATCAAATGATAATAATATGTATACATTACATGTAATTTGTACCTGAGTTACTGTGTAGATCACTGTTCCGGTTATGATTCCGGCACTGATGTTACACCATATACTATCATGACCACAAAGTGTCCTTGGGAGTTTAGTGATGAAGTCCATAGAAATATTTTCCCATTTCCACATGGGAATTTCGGGTTGAACAAGCAAACCCGAAGGTCGTTGGTGCTCGGCTTTGACCTTAGAACAAGTCAAACACTTTGCTACATACTCGGCAATGTCTTTCTTCATACCGGGCCACCAATAATGGACTCGAAGATCTTGATACATTTTATCCGCACCAGGATGAATGGAATAACGAGTCTTGTGTGACTCGTTCATAATAGTGAGTCGAAGATCATTGCGATTAGGAATCCAAATACGGTTCAAGAAATAAAGCAAACCATCAGACTTGGTTTCTAATTGAAGTTCAGCACCACAAGACATTTCATCATGCAAATTGCATTGGGTCAAAGATTTTTGTTGAGCTACAAAGATGTCATTATGAAGATTGGTTTGGATTCGAATGCTATGAAGTTGGACATGGCTTTTACGACTAAGTGCATCGGCTACAACATTTGCTTTGCCGGGATGATAACGAATCTCACAATCGTAATCGTTTAGGAGTTCAACCCAACGTCGTTGCCTCATGTTGAGTTCTTTTTGGTTTAGAATGTGTTGAAGGCTTTTATGATTAGTGAAGCCCACACATTTGGTGCCATAGAGATAATGCCTCCAAATCTTTAAGGCAAAAACGACCGCACCAAGTTCAAGGTCATGAGTGGTATGGTTCTTTTCGTGAACCTTTAATTGTCTTGACGCATAGGCAATGACTTTACCACGTTGCATAAGAACACAACCAAGCCCTTGATTCGATGTGTCATAGTAGACCACAAAATTGTCGTTACCATCGGGAAGAGTCAAGATAGGTGCATCACAAAGCTTTTGCTTTAGCAATTGAAAAGCTTCGTCTTGCTTTGGCCACCATTCATTAAGTTTATCCTTATGAGTCAAGGCAGTGAGTGGAACGGAGATCTTAGAGAAATTAGAAATGAACCGTCGATAGTAACCGACAAGTCCAAGAAATGAACGGATTTCAGTTGGAGTCTTTGGTGTACTCCAATTTTTAACAGCTTCAATCTTCGCGGGGTCCATGTGAACACCCTTTTCGTTAACAATGTGTCCTAGGAATTGAACTTCCTTAAGCCAAAATTCACATTTAGAGAACTTGGCACACATTTGTTCTTTTCTTAAGAGCTCCAAAACCAACTTAAGGTGTTGTTCATGGTCCGCTTTGCTCTTGGAATAGATCAAAATATCATCTATGAATGCGATCACGAACTTGTCCAAGTACGGTCTACACACTCGGTTCATAAGATCCATGAAGACCGCGGGTGCATTGGTTAGTCCAAATGGCATAACAAAAAATTCATAGTGACCATACCGAGTTCGAAAGGCGGTTTTAGGAATGTCATCCTCATGTATACGTAACTGATGATAACCAGAATGAAGGTCGATTTTAGAAAACCAAACAGAACCTTGAAGTTGATCAAAGAGGTCATCGATACGAGGCAAAGGGTATCGATTCTTGATGGTGAGTTTATTGAGTTTGCGATAATCAATGCACATACGGAATGACTTGGACGAATAAAACCCTTATCAGATAATTCTTGAAGTTGGCTTGCGAGTTCTTGCATTTCAGAAGGTGCAAGACGATAAGGATATTTTGCAATTGGATTCGCACTGGGCAAAAGATCAATACGAAACTCGACTTGTCGAACCGGTGGAACTCCCGGCAGGTCATCGGGAAAGACTTCAGGATAGTCGCGAATGATTGGGATATCTTCAACACTTTTGCCCTTTTCTTTCTTTTCCACAACGTGGGCCAGAAAGGCTACGTATTTCTTACGTAGATATTTTTGAGCCTTTGTGCAAGACATAAGTTTAAGTCCACTACTACGCGTCTCTCCAAAGATTCTTAGAGTTTCACCCGATGCTAGTGGAATACGAATGAACTTTTCAAAACAAACGATCTCGGCTTGATGAGTGGCTAACCAGTTGTCACACCCCTGCGCCGCGTGCGGAATCCACGGCGCGGTGACGTATGAACAGTTGAATCATGCACAAGTATTGAATAAGAACAACCACAATGGATTACTACATTTCATAATGTTTAGACAGTTGTTTAGTTACAGACAATCTATCTACCAAAAGAAAGACAACTACAGACCCAAAATATAGTTTACAAAATAAGACTTCAAACAAGACAAGTAAACAATCAGGGTTTAGTGTGTTTCTAATCCATCCTAGCATGTTTCTTCATCTTGTTCTATCTTAGTATGGTCTCCTTAGTTGTCTCTGAAAATGTCTTAAACCTGATTACCTGAAACACGTGAAAAGTAACTGTCAACTACAGACGTAGTTGGTGAGAACAATAGGTTTAAACATTTGTAACCCTGAGTATATGATATAAGGCATAGGTAAGTTAAAGCAACATAAGATTCACACGGATGAGCTGCAACCCAAACTAACATCAAGTAAGAAAATGAGTGTAAACAGTCCAATCACTGTTCGCACGAAAGCCAACATATAATATCAAGTCCCAAAACACGTTTGGAGTTAGATAATACATCAGCAGTTTTGATAACCATATGACACCAGACCTGCAGTTGTCTTTTAAAAACAAGTTTAAAAGCCAACTCCATCCTGGATAAGAAAACAATGACACCAGACCTACAGTTAGCTTTTAAAACAAATTTAAAAGCTAACTCCATCCTGGATAAGAAACAATGTGTCCGCTTTCCCTTGTTGTGATCACCCAGTACTAACGCTAATGAATATGATACTTGATGCTTTTACAAGTTTGTTTACAACAATAGACACCATGTTTTCTGAATCTTACTTTAATCGGATGTGTTAATGCCTTATTTGATAACATGAATTGAAAACCTGGATTTAATTCCACGAATTAAATCCTTTGTTTTGAATACCACGAATTGAACCACTTGATTTGAATACCATGTTTTGAACCATCTGATTTGAATACCATGATGTGAACCACTTGATTTGAATACCATGTTTTGAACCACTTGATTTGAATACCATGTTGTGTACCACTTGATTTGAATACCATAAAATAGTGACCTTGTGTAACAACAAGGTTTATAACAAAAGAGTTTATAAAATCATTTATTGAAAAGTGTTTATCCTTCATAAATACATTTGAGTAAAATATGTTACAAAACAGTTTAAAGATTCTTTATAAAACCTTTTTAGTGAAAAGAGTTTAGTAATTGATAAGTCCTTTAAAACAGTTGATGAATTCCCAGGATTCGTACAATGAATCCCATAGTGTTTATAAGCATACACACACCTTGTGTAATGAAATATGATTGTAAACGATTGTTTTGATCACGTGTTCCACCCCAAAACAGTTATAAAACAGTAAAAGAGGGGCTAAAGTTCTCACCTGTCTGCAGTAGACTCTGAACTAAACAGTTAGCAAGTAGCAAACATGACTTCTAATTGTTTCCTATAACATTGTAATCATACATAAGATATAGGATTTTTAATTGTATAGACTTTGATTCATTGATTGACTTGTGTTCTCTTGAACTTGATTAACACTTGACTACTTGATCAAAATTATGATTGTTGTGGAAACTTGAAAATCATGCTTTGAATCATTTGATTGATCATGGGTCCAAGAAACGATTGTGAAATGATTCTTTGTGCATAAATCTTATGCATAAATGATAATGTTCAAGGATTTGATAACCATTGATTAATCATGACTTATGAAAAGATGTTTCAATTGTTTAAGTCTTGTGATTGTGAATTGATCTTCATGATTATTGTTAAGTTACAAACTTAACCCATTTATGATCAATTCACAATTGTCGAAATCGAGGGCCTCACATTGGGCCTTAAGCCCATGAAACCATGAGACTTAACAAAGGCCATGGGCCATTTAAAATGATGATGATCCAATTGAAGGTGATGTTGGGCCGATTGCATGTGACGTTGGCCCAACAACTTGTATATAGGCCTCATAACGCGCCCAAGCTAATATCGAGCTAATTAAGATCATAATGAGTCGTATGGGCTTGGATTGGGCCTAGGGGATTTGAGTTGGGCCGTCCAATGTTCATGTAGGCCATTTAAGCTTCTAAGGCGTTATTGGGCCAATTGAAGATCTAAATGAACCAACATAACATCCCTTGGACTTGTCTCACCCTATGGGCCTTTTATTATTGGAATTTGGGCCGAGTAGGTTGAGGTTGGGCCGAAAGGAAGGTGGGCTGCCATTTGGGCAGCGAACCCTTGGAGTCTAGGGTCTAGGTTCGGCCAAGACTAATCCATAAGGTTCGGCTCTTATAATAAAAGGTTCGGTTATCATGAAAACATGCATGGTTCGTTCCTAAGTTCTAAGGTTCGGCAGAAATCAAAGAACCATGCAAGGTTCGTCTGCACAAGGTTCGACATAGTAGAGTTCGTGGCATCTAGGGTTCGTGGCTTGACCGAAAGTCTCGTGTAGGTTCGTTGGCCTATACATGGTTCGGCTACATCATCCAGGGTTCGGTTCTCTTGAGATAATTTGCATGGTTCGTTGCTAGATGACCGCATAGGCTCGTTGAACATTCAAGGTTCGTTGATGGATCAGGAAAGTTCGTGTTGGCTCGTGAAGCATCTCAGGGTTCGGCCAGGTGCAGTTGAGGGTTCGTTGGATGCCAAATGGTTCGGTGAAGGCTCGTGGGGATGCCTAGGGTTCGGCTGGTTGCTGAAGAGGGTTCGGCCAGCGAACCTGTTACCCGCATCATCACCAACATCAAACTTCTGGATCCAGACCACGATCTAGGCGTGTACGACCTCCAGAAAGGTTTCTATAGGTGCGAAACTAAGATTGGTGGTGCTAGAACAGGTCGTTAATCGGGTTTGAACACACACACAACACACAAACATGAAAACCCTCTTTTCCAGAATTTTCAACCGATAATACCTCTGATTTGGCCGGACAAATCCGTTGTTTTCTTGTACTTCCTTGAAGAGAATGTCGAGAGCTTCGCGTGGACACCAAGAACGACGAAATCCGTTGAGAAATAAGCGAGTTATGCGCGTTTAAAGCTCGGTTTTTAGAGAGAGAGTGGCTTGAACGAAAATTTAGAGAGAGAAAGTGTTGTAGGTGAAATAAATGAGATAAATGATCTCATTCAAGGCTTTTATAGCCCGTGTGGTATTCGGGTCCGTTTCGGTCGCTCGGTTCGCGTTTCCGGAACGTAACGTGTATTTTATGCGAATTTAAATAAAAGAGTTGTTAAACTCAAATAAATGATGAGTTTCAAAATTGTAAAAAAATAAAATAATTAATATAATTATTTTTACTCTTCGTGTGTTGTCGGACCGTTAAACATTCACAATTACGTGTATACCCGCAATCGCGTACGTTTTCTGATCGTATTAAAATATTAAAGTCGTTTAATCATAATTATAAGTTCAACATTCGTATCATTATGGATTGTCACCCATAACTATACTCAGTCTCGCATACGTATTACGATTCTTGTTGAATTAATTGTCATAATATTCATCTTGACACTACGCACCAACACTATCCTGTTACACCGAACGCAGTATATATATAGGGCTCACTCTCGCTGCCCACCACTGTTTCGATATAACACAATACTGTTCTTGCCTAGTGAACTCGACTGTAATAAATAATACATACTTGATAAATGATAAAGATTCTAACACACAAGCACATAATGACACATGATTCACATTGACTGACTGAACATGTACACACACTGTTCTAACACTGTTCACTACTACATGACTAAATGTACAAATGTTACAGTCTCCCCTAGTTAAGGGAATTTCGTCCCGAAATTAACTAGCCGAAGATACTGTAAAAAGATGAGGGTACTTAAGCTTCATCTGGTCTTCACGTTCCCAGGTGAACTCAGCACCGCGTTTGCCCTCCCATCGTACTTTCACGATCGGGATACGGCTGCGTTTAAGTTTCTTGACCCCATGATCCATGATCTCAACTGGACGTTCTATGAATTGCATGTTGTTCTGAATCTGTATGTCTTCCAGTGGAATCTGAACATCATGATCCGCTAAGCATTTCTTAAGATTTGATACATGAAAAGTATCATGAACATTGCTTAGCTCCACTGGAAGTTTGAGTTTGTAGGCTACGGGACCAATCCGTTCCAGGATCTCAAAAGGTCCAACGTACCTTGGTGCAAGTTTCCCTTTCTTCCTGAATCGGACAACGCCTTTCCAGGGAGAAACTTTGAGTAAGACTCGGTCACCGACTTGAAACTCAAGCGGTTTCCGTCGTCGATCAGCATAACTCTTCTGCCGATCTCGTGCGGCCTTAAGCCGTGACTGAATGATTGTGATCTTGTCTGATGTTTCCTGAATGAGTTCTGGTCCTACGACCTGTGAGTCACCAATCTCGGTCCAACAGACCGGTGATCAGCACTTTCTACCATATAGAGCTTCGAATGGTGCACATTGAATGCTCGTATGATAGCTATTGTTATATGAAAACTCAATGAGTGGGAGATGAGTGTCCCAACTTCCACCGAAGTCAATGACACAAGAACGAAGCATGTCTTCAAGTGTTTGGATAGTCCTTTCGCTTTGGCCGTCGGTTTGAGGATGATACGCCGTGCTAAGATTAACACGCGTTCCCAAAGCCTTTTGCAATGATTGCCAAAAGCGAGAAGTGAAATGACTATCACGGTCAGATATGATTGATGTTGGAGTACCATGACGTGCAATGATTTCGTTGATGTACAATGTGGATAACTTCTCCATCTTGTAATCCTCTCGGATAGGGAGAAAATGAGCAGATTTGGTGAGTCGATCAACGATCACCCAAATCGAATCGAAACCTCACGGAGTTCTCGGCAACTTTGTTATGAAATCCATGGAAATTTGCTCCCATTTCCATTGAGGAATTTCAGGTTGCTGTAGAAGTCCCGAAGGCTTTTGATGTTCTGCTTTGACTTTTGAACAGGTAAGACATTTTCCCACATACAGTGCTATGTCTTTCTTCATTCCCGGCCACCAGTAAGATGTCCTCAAGTCCTGATACATCTTGTCGGCTCCAGGATGAACTGAGTATCGCGACTTATGAGCTTCATCACAGATGAGTGTGCGCAATTCTTCAGACTTTGGAATCCAAATGCGGCCATTGAGATATAACAACCCATCAGATCGAGGTTCTAGTTTCTTCTCAATGCCACAATCCAAGTCTGTCTTGAGTTGATTGTCTGATACTACTTGTTGTTGTGCAATACGAATCAAGTCTTTCAAGTTTGGCTGTGTGTTGATCTCCATGGCTCTTACACGAATTGGTTTGACTGGTTCCTTGCGACTAAGAGCATCCGCCACCACATTGGCTTTACCCGGATGGTAACGAATCTCACAGTCGTAATCAGTCAGAAGCTCAACCCAACGCCGTTGTCTCATGTTGAGTTCTTTCTGATTGAGAATGTGTTGTAGGCTCTTGTGGTCTGTATAGATAACACATTTAGTACCATACAGGTAGTGTCTCCAAATCTTTAATGCAAAGACCACAGCCCCTAACTCAAGGTCATGAGTAGTGTAATTCTTCTCGTGAACCTTAAGTTGTCTTGAAGCATAAGCAATGACCTTGTCCCGTTGCATAAGTACACAACCGAGACCAAGGTTTGAAGCATCACAGTAGACAATGAAATCATCACTGCCTTCTGGAAGACTAAGGATAGGGGAGTTGCATAACTTCTGTTTAAGAAGTTGAAATGCATCTTCTTGTTTCTGTCCCCATATAAACGCTTGACTTTTCTGAGTCAAAGTGGTAAGTGGCAAGGCTATCTTAGAGAAGTTTGCAATGAATCTTCTGTAATAACCTGCCAAACCCAGAAATGAACGAATCTCTGTTGGAGTAGATGGGGTAGTCCAGTTCTTAATCGCCTCAATCTTTGCCGGATCTACATGTATCCCATCCTTGTTTATGACATGTCCTAAGAAGTGAACCTCCTTTAGCCAAAATTCACACTTTGAGAATTTAGCATAAAGTTGTTCCTCTCTTAGTAGTTCCAAGACTTTCTTCAAATGATCCTCATGTTCTTGTTCTGACTTGGAATAAATCAGTATATCATCAATAAAGACGATAACAAACTGATCCAAGTAAGGCCTACAGACTCGATTCATCAAGTCCATGAACACTGCGGGTGCATTGGTCAGCCCAAATGGCATAACCACAAACTCATAGTGTCCATATCGAGTCCTAAATGCCGTCTTTGGTATATCCTCATCATTTACTCTTAACTGATGACACCCGGATCACAAATCAATCTTAGAGAAACAAGTTGCTCCCTGTAATTGATCAAACAAATCATCGATCCTGGGCAGAGGATATCTATTCTTGATTGTCAACTTGTTCAGCTCACGATAGTCGATGCACATACGAAATGAACCGTCTTTCTTTTTGACAAAGAGAACCGGAGCTCCCCATGGAGAGAAACTCGGTCTTATGAAACCTTTGTCTAAAAGTTCTTGAAGCTGACTAGACAGTTCTTGCATCTCAGACGGTGCTAATCGATACGGTGACTTCGCCACTGGGTTTGCTCCAGGGACGAGATCAATTCTAAACTCCTCTTGTCGGACTGGTGGTAGTCCAGGCAAGTCTTCTGGAAATACGTCTGGATATTCTTTGATAACTGGAACATCTCCAACTGCTTTCTTTTCAGGTTTCTTTTCTACCACGTGAGCCAGGAAAGCATAATACTTCTTCTTCAAGTACTTCCTCGCCTTGATGCACGATACAATCTTCAATCCGCGGCATGGTTTCTCACCATAGACTATCATCGTTTCGCCGGACGGTAAAGGGATTCGGATAAGTTTCTCAGAGCATACGATTTCAGCATTGTTTTTGGATAACCAATCCATTCCTACTACAACTTCGAAGCTTCCGAGAGTCATAGGAATGAGATCGATGGAAAAGAGATGGTCATTTAATCTTAGCTCACAAGCATGAATTATGGAATCTACAACTATAGTCTTACCATTCGCTACTTCTACTGTATAGGGAGCAGTAAGTATAGATAGTTGCATATTAAGCAAAGAAGCAGTATGAGTAGAGATAAAACTTTTATCAGCACCAGTATCGAATATGATAGAAACATAGTGATCATTGATAAGAAATGTACCCGTGATGACTGCCGGCTCTTCACGTGCTTCAGCAGTTCCAATAACAAAAGCACGAGCAGCAGCAGTGGTGTTGTTGAGTTTTGGATACTGGTTTCTGAAGTGTCCCTCTGCCCCACAATTATAGCAGGCTCTTCCACCTGTAACAGTAGTGGTTGTGGTAGCAGTTGTTGCAGCAGCAAGATGAGCAGCTCGGCATGTAGCTGCAAAGTGTCCCATACGCCCACATTTGAGACACTTCTTGCATGGAGTGTTAGGCAGATGATGATACTGGCATTTGGTGCAAAGTGGAAATGTGCCAGTATAAGACTTTCTGGCGTTAGCAGGTTGTGGCATAGCAGTGATAGGTGTGGCATGAGTAGGTGCAGCCGCAGTCAACGCTGCAAAGTTCTTGATTGTCTTTTGCTTCTTCTTCTTGTGATGGTGCTGTTCAGGCTTCTTGCCTTCTTCAGTCTGTGCTCTCTTGAATCCCTTTCGGGTGAGCACTCCAGACTTCACATACTCTTCAGTAAGAGTAGCACCAAGTTGAATCGCCGCCTCTAGAGTAGTAGGGTTATTACCCATGACAGTCCCTCTAACAACCAGAGGTAAGCCTTCAATATATTTCTCTATCCTGCGGGATAGAGGAGTAACCAAATGGGGTACCAGAATGCACAACTCATGGAATCGAGTTGTATACTTTGTGTTCTCTCCACTATCTTGCACCAGATTCCACATCTCTACCTCGAGTTTCTTCAGTTCATGACGTGGACAAAACTTTTCCACGAGTAAGTTCTTGAATCCGTCCCATGGTAAAGCTAGAGCAACTTCACGTCCTCTGGTGTACTTCTCAGAATTCCACCAGGTGAGTGCGCCTTTGTGAAAAGCGCTTGAGGCCATCTTGACCTTCAGATTCTCAGGACATCCAGTGAAGTCGAGAATGTCTTCAATGCTTTCCAGCCATTGCAGTAGGCCGGTAGCTCCCTCGGTACCAGAGTACTTAGGAGGCTTAGCATCGTTGAACTGCTTGAAAGTAAAGTTAGCAGTTCCAGCGTTAGTGGCATTTGAGTTGTGTGCGGAATCACTGGTACTTCCCCGAAGATTCTGGGTGATATCAGTGACCATGCCAGGAATCACATCCCGCATATGAACCGCGATAGCTCGAGCAATCTTGTTGATCTCATCGTCGTTGCCACTTGTTGAACCCCCTCCGTTAGGATCACGTCGGGGAGGCATTCTACGAATAGAAGCCACAAGCGGGTCAGTAATGAGGAAGGATACAATTGAATTTTCATGATAAGGTCAGTAATATATCCATACTACTAGTATTATCATTCAATTGTAATATGATCTAGTACACGTATAAGTTATCAACTTATTTGCATACTTATCATGTGAATATGTACGATGTCCCATGATCTCTCCACCAAACCTACACACTGACACTCTCCCGATATACCGAAAATAGTTTATATATAGGGCTCACTCTCGCTGCCCACCACCGTTTCGATATACCACGATCATGCCCTTGCTAGCATTTGGCAACATGTTTGTACTGATTTCCAAGTGTGTTCCATTGATTAAGAATTCCATGATCTTTGATCAACTTGAACTATGATTGATTCCATGATTGAACTATGATTATGTTATGCGTGCACCTACTAACAGTTGTTAACATGTAGAACTAAATCATACGTGTGTTCTACACTTTCCTGTTAACTTATGTCAGTAAGTACTAATGATGTAATCACTTAAGAATTTCACTTAAGGTTTACATTGAAAATGTTCACAACTTGATTGATTCACCATAATGTTTGGTTCATCCAAGTTTGAATTGCACTATGATTTGATTCACCAATGATTGTTTCCCAAATGTTTGTATCCCATGTGTTTGACTAATGATCCATGTGTCCAGTTGACCCCGAATCCTCACTCCAAATACAAACGCCGGATTCCCCCTAACATACTGAAATAAGCTTATATATAGGGTAAGCTCTCACCGACCCACCACTTACCTCAACACGTCAGCGTTAATCCGTCGTCTATATTTGGGGCTAAGATTCCAACTGTTGATTGATTGTGATTGTTTCGTGATTGCCTCTTGTTCTGTGACTATGATAATGATTATGTAAACCATGGTTCTTAATTTACTCGAAATTAAAACCTTAGGTTTTAGCATGTGTGTCCTAGGTTAATTAACCTAGGTTCTCAATACCTACAGTATCGAGTATAATGATCTCTTGTGAGAACTTCAACTAAAGAATACTGTTACACAGATTCTAAGTTATAAAGTTCCTATGATAATGAACACCTGATAATGATAACAATGATAACAATGACAAGGATTTCAAATCAAGATTCTAAATTAATAGATCTTGACAATTGAATTCCTATAATGAGCATGACAAGGATTTCAAATCAAGCCTCTAAATTAATAGATCTTGACATTTGAATTCCTATAATGAATATGACAAGGATTTCAAATGAAGCCTCTAAATTAATAGATCTTGACATTTGAATTCCCATAATGAATATGACAAGGAATTTAGATCAAAGATACCAATCTTTGCCTCTAAATCCTATACTGAATATGACAAGAAATTCATATCAAAGATACCGAAAATACAGATCTTTGCCTCCGAATTTCTATAATGATCTCTGTGTGAGAATTTCAGATCAAGGATACTAAGAATACAGATCCTTGCCTCTGAAATCCTTAAATGCAAATGTGTGAGAATTTAATCCGGTTTCTAAAATTATAGAATTCCGGTTCAAATTCTTTGACTCGATATCTAATCTTAGAAAAATGTCCCTAAGATCTTTCAAGCTTATTGTAGACTTAATGCTCACTTAAGTTACTTAGATCCTAAGTTCCTCAAGCCTATAGCACTTAGTCCTATTGGGTAGCTTAGGTTATAGTCTAGGTCATTAAACATTGGGTTTTTCCTAGTTCTCTACAACCTTGGCTCTGATACCAACCTGTCACACCCCTGCGCCGCGTGCGGAATCCACGGCGCGGTGACGTATGAACAGTTGAATCATGCACAAGTATTGAATAAGAACAACCACAATGGATTACTACATTTCATAATGTTTAGACAGTTGTTTAGTTACAGACAATCTATCTACCAAAAGAAAGACAACTACAGACCCAAAATATAGTTTACAAAATAAGACTTTAAACAAGACAAGTAAACAATCAGGATTTAGTGTGTTTCTAATCCATCCTAGCATGTTTCTTCATCTTGTTCTATCTTAGTATGGTCTCCTTAGTTGTCTCTGAAAATGTCTTAAACCTGATTACCTGAAACACGTGAAAAGTAACTGTCAACTACAGACGTAGTTGGTGAGAACAATAGGTTTAAACATTTGTAACCCTGAGTATATGATATAAGGCATAGGTAAGTTAAAGCAACATAAGATTCACACGGATGAGCTGCAACCCAAACTAACATCAAGTAAGAAAATGAGTGTAAACAGTCCAATCACTGTTCGCACGAAAGCCAACATATAATATCAAGTCCCAAAACACGTTTGGAGTTAGATAATACATCAGCAGTTTTGATAACCATATGACACCAGACCTGCAGTTGTCTTTTAAAAACAAGTTTAAAAGCCAACTCCATCCTGGATAAGAAAACAATGACACCAGACCTACAGTTAGCTTTTAAAACAAATTTAAAAGCTAACTCCATCCTGGATAAGAAACAATGTGTCCGCTTTCCCTTGTTGTGATCACCCAGTACTAACGCTAATGAATATGATACTTGATGCTTTTACAAGTTTGTTTACAACAATAGACACCATGTTTTCTGAATCTTACTTTAACCGGATGTGTTAATGCCTTATTTGATAACATGAATTGAAAACCTGGATTTAATTCCACGAATTAAATCCTTTGTTTTGAATACCACGAATTGAACCACTTGATTTGAATACCATGTTTTGAACCATCTGATTTGAATACCATGATGTGAACCACTTGATTTGAATACCATGTTTTGAACCACTTGATTTGAATACCATGTTGTGTACCACTTGATTTGAATACCATAAAATAGTGACCTTGTGTAACAACAAGGTTTATAACAAAAGAGTTTATAAAATCATTTATTGAAAAATGTTTATCCTTCATAAATACATTTGAGTAAAATATGTTACAAAACAGTTTAAAGATTCTTTATAAAACCTTTTTAGTGAAAAGAGTTTAGTAATTGATAAGTCCTTTAAAACAGTTGATGAATTCCCAGGATTCGTACAATGAATCCCATAGTGTTTATAAGCATACACACACCTTGTGTAATGAAATATGATTGTAAACGATTGTTTTGATCACGTGTTCCACCCCAAAACAGTTATAAAACAGTAAAAGAGGGGCTAAAGTTCTCACCTGTCTGCAGTAGACTCTGAACTAAACAGTTAGCAAGTAGCAAACAGGACTTCTAATTGTTTCCTATAACATTGTAATCATACATAAGATATAGGATTTTTAATTGTATAGACTTTGATTCATTGATTGACTTGTGTTCTCTTGAACTTGATTAACACTTGACTACTTGATCAAGATTATGATTGTTGTGGAAACTTGAAAATCATGCTTTGAATCATTTGATTGATCATGGGTCCAAGAAACGATTGTGAAATGATTCTTTGTGCATAAATCTTATGCATAAATGATAATGTTCAAGGATTTGATAATCATTGATTAATCATGACTTATGAAAAGATGTTTCAATTGTTTAAGTCTTGTGATTGTGAATTGATCTTCATGATTATTGTTAAGTTACAAACTTAACCCATTTATGATCAATTCACAATTGTCGAAATCGAGGGCCTCACATTGGGCCTTAAGCCCATGAAACCATGAGACTTAACAAAGGCCATGGGCCATTTAAAATGATGATGATCCAATTGAAGGTGATATTGGGCCGATTGCATGTGACGTTGGCCCAACAACTTGTATATAGGCCTCATAACGCGCCCAAGCTAATATCGAGCTAATTAAGATCATAATGAGTCGTATGGGCTTGGATTGGGCCTAGGGGATTTGAGTTGGGCCGTCCAATGTTCATGTAGGCCATTTAAGCTTCTAAGGCGTTATTGGGCCAATTGAAGATCTAAATGAACCAACATAACATCCCTTGGACTTGTCTCACCCTATGGGCCTTTTATTATTGGAATTTGGGCCGAGTAGGTTGAGGTTGGGCCGAAAGGAAGGTGGGCTGCCATTTGGGCAGCGAACCCTTGGAGTCTAGGGTCTAGGTTCGGCCAAGACTAATCCATAAGGTTCGGCTCTTATAATAAAAGGTTCGGTTATCATGAAAACATGCATGGTTCGTTCCTAAGTTCTAAGGTTCGGCAGAAATCAAAGAACCATGCAAGGTTCGTCTGCACAAGGTTCGACATAGTAGAGTTCGTGGCATCTAGGGTTCGTGGCTTGACCGAAAGTCTCGTGTAGGTTCGTTGGCCTATACATGGTTCGGCTACATCATCCAGGGTTCGGTTCTCTTGAGATAATTTGCATGGTTCGTTGCTAGATGACCGCATAGGCTCGTTGAACATTCAAGGTTCGTTGATGGATCAGGAAAGTTCGTGTTGGCTCGTGAAGCATCTCAGGGTTCGGCCAGGTGCAGTTGAGGGTTCGTTGGATGCCAAATGGTTCGGTGAAGGCTCGTGGGGATGCCTAGGGTTCGGCTGGTTGCTGAAGAGGGTTCGGCCAGCGAACCTGTTACCCGCATCATCACCAACATCAAACTTCTGGATCCAGACCACGATCTAGGCGTGTACGACCTCCAGAAAGGTTTCTATAGGTGCGAAACTAAGATTGGTGGTGCTAGAACAGGTCGTTAATCGGGTTTGAACACACACACAACACACAAACATGAAAACCCTCTTTTCCAGAATTTTCAACCGATAATACCTCTGATTTGGCCGGACAAATCCGTTGTTTTCTTGTACTTCCTTGCAGAGAATGTCGAGAGCTTCGCGTGGACACCAAGAACGACGAAATCCGTTGAGAAATAAGCGAGTTATGCGCGTTTAAAGCTCGGTTTTTAGAGAGAGAGTGGCTTGAACGAAAATTTAGAGAGAGAAAGTGTTGTAGGTGAAATAAATGAGATAAATGATCTCATTCAAGGCTTTTATAGCCCGTGTGGTATTCGGGTCCGTTTCGGTCGCTCGGTTCGCGTTTCCGGAACGTAACGCGTATTTTATGCGAATTTAAATAAAAGAGTTGTTAAACTCAAATAAATGATGAGTTTCAAAATTGTAAAAATATAAAATAATTAATATAATTATTTTTACTCTTCGTGTGTTGTCGGACCGTTAAACATTCACAATTACGTGTATACCCGCAATCGCGTACGTTTTCTGATCGTACTAAAATATTAAAGTCGTTTAATCATAATTATAAGTTCAACATTCGTATCATTATGGATCGTCACCCATAACTATACTCAGTCTCGCTTACGTATTACGATTCTTGTTGAATTATTTGTCATAATATTCATCTTGACACTACGCACCAACACTATCCTGTTACACCGAACGCAGTATATATATAGGGCTCACTCTCGCTGCCCACCACTGTTTCGATATAACACAATACTGTTCTTGCCTAGTGAACTCGACTGTAATAAATAATACATACTTGATAAATGATAAAGATTCTAACACACAAGCACATAATGACACATGATTCACATTGACTGACTGAACATGTACACACACTGTTCTAACACTGTTCACTACTACATGACTAAATGTACAAATGTTACACCAGTCCATGCCTATGATAACATCAAAGCTTCCAAGAAGCATGGGAATAAGATCAATTGGGAAAACGTGATCCATAAGGTTCACAGTACATCCAATTATAATAGAGTTAATATCAATTGAGTTGCCGTTAGCCACCTCCACGTTAAATGGTCCATCTAGTTTAGTTCTTAGTGTACCAAGTAATGGTTCTTATTCATATGACACAAAGCTCCTATCAGCACCAGAATCAAATAACACAGAAGCATAACAATTATTTACCAGGAACGTACCATTCACAACGTCTTAGCTTGGGCTGCTTGTGTAACATCACTGTATTTCAGGTTGTCCGCACATGCGTACGACTGTACGGTCACTACCTGATATAATAGTTATTAATGATAATGAATTGTTGGATGATATTATTGATAATTGTTATACATAGAGAATATGTTATCGTTATATGCGTAAACCATGGGAAGTTTAGTTGTAACCCAACTAAACAGAACAGAGAGTTTATCGCAGTTACATCACAGATGATATGGATTATTGGTTTGGAATGAAAGGGGATTGGAGTTGGTTGTTGTATGGTTGCTAAACATATTCAAGGACACATGGTCATGGTTTATCAAAATAGCGGTGGGACGGTGGCTGGGGCAGTTGCGAATGACCCCTACAGATGCCCTATACATATGCATATTTCGGTCTATCACGGATGTGTCAGTGATATGGTTTAGTGGGTTTTGGATTGGGATTGATGATATTAAAGTTAATAAAATAATGGAAGTATTATTGGAAATGGTTACGCAATGGTGAGGTTACGAACATAACTTTAACTCGAATATTAATTCAGAAATGTTAACTTAATAATGTAATCGCGTGGGTGACGATTCACACGAATATAATTATTAAGAATAATATTCTGAAACGATATTCCATAAATCGTTAGTTGAATCGAAATACGATGCAAGCGTTGTATTCGCAAAGAAGATGAACGTGAGTAACGCGTTTCGACGAGATAACGAAATAATAAATAACGATATAAAATTTATAAATGGAAATTAATAATGTTTATTAGGAATCACAACCTAAAATAAATCCGAACGAGTTGTTTTATTTAAATAATTAATTTAACGAGAATAAAACGAAATCGTTATTACGAAACAATTTAAATAAAACCATTTTATTAAAAGAAACAGGAACATTTAAATGTATTATGTTTTTAAATGTGTTTACGTTAAAAACCGAACAATTACTAATTATTATCGCGATAAAAACGAAACCGAACACGCGGGTACAATACGCGATATAAGCAAGAAGGTCACCACCTTCTTCCTCATTTCTCCACTTTCATTTCTCTCTCTAAACACCAAATTCGCCCCTCTTTCTCTCTCAAACTTCTCTCTACGATATCTCGCTCGTTACTCAACGGATTTCCAAGATCTTGGCGCCTACGCGTTCGTGTGATCGAGGGGAACAAGTAGATACGAAGAAACTCTACACTTGACCGACAAATCGCAGGTAAATCTTGAGCTTCTTTTTGTTTCTCACTTTAACCGCACCCGGTTTGTATCTACACCCTTTAAACGAATCCTATGCATGAAAAACCTTAAACCGAATCAGTGGGAAACAAGTTGGGATAGTTGGGAAACTGCAACAGGTTATGTTATGAGGATGCTGATGAGAAGCAGCTAAGGATGCACAGGGTTCGTAGGTTGCTAGAGCCGAACCTATGTTGGATCTTGGCCAACCTTTCAGCCGCCACCTACAATACTCACGAACCCTATGCCCAACAAACTCACGAACCTCTTCATGCCATGCGAACCATGCTGCCTTAACGAACCTTGGCCAGCCGAACTCATTTGGGCCAAACCTGTAGGGTGCAGCGAACCATAGGGTCGCGAACCTCCATTGACTTTAGCCGAACCTTCTTTGTTCAGTTGCATGGTCTCGACCGAACCCTAGCTGAACCAATATCGGGACGAACCTAGGTGTATGATGGCCGAACCTTTAGATGGTGACACCACCGAAACTAGGGAGAGTGGCGAACCTTTGGACCGAACCCATGCCACCTTGAAGCAGGAGGTTCGCCCAGTGTAGTAAGGAGCCGAACCTTAGCCCATGCATTTGATAGGTTCGCTGGTTTGTCAAGCAACAAAAATAATTATGGGATTAGGGTTTAAAAAGGGAATTTATGCCTTTGAGGAAGTCATGGGATGTGAATGCATGCATGGGAACAACTATGAATTTCCACTTTTCTTTTTCTTAATAACCTAAGTGTATTAAAAGATTATACATGATTTTAATGCCCCATGTAAATGACCTAGGTATTATTAACTTGACCTAAAAAGTTGATTTATTATAAAATTTGATTATAGTGTTTGGTTTAAATGGAATCATGCATGAACCATTTAAGCTACCACTTTGCTTTTCTAATTTAATTATAAAGAAACTAAGGTAATTAACATAGTGAACATGCATGTAAATGCATACCCATGTAGTCATAGCAAGGGGATCATTATAACATAGTTGAAAACTAACAAGACTAAACTATCAGTTAATAATGAATACTATTAAAAGATTTGGAAATTCATTTCAACTTAGATTAAGGCTAAACCGATCAGAATGCGTGTATCTTTGATGATGATCATATCGAGGTCATGCAACTTTCCCGAGCATTTCCTGATGAAGCCGTTTTTTGTCGGTATGATCCTGCTCTGAAAGCGGATCACAGTTCTACCAAATGGGTTTGTTTCCCTGAATACCCATTTTCATTAGGTTTGTCTTATCCTTTCCCCAATCTGATTTACGAATTCTTTCGGGTTACCCGTCTCTGTTATCCTCAACTTATGCCAATGGGTTGGCGGTTATTAGTCACTCTTCACAAACTCAATCACAAATATGGTCTCAAGATTGGGGTAGCCGAAATTTCTTCAACATACCAACTTCGTACTCACGGATATTCCCGTTTTTTACTCCAAAGGCGAACTGGTGCTCCTATCTTAGTTCATGGAATTACCATGAACGAGGATGAATGGACGGACAAGTTTTTCTTTGTAAAAAGAAGTTCTATCCCTGGGGGGATTTCTCTTCCAGTCAGTTGGTTATTAAAGGGTAGGATATTTTAATTTTCTATTATGGTTATTTGATTGTTTATTAACCCATTTTTGTTTATTGTTCTTTTTCAGCACCAAAGTTCGAATAACTCATTGTTGAAAATCAGGATACTCAACAAAGGATTCAATCTCTTTTGGTGATTGGGGAAAGAGAGCGGAAATTCGTAGCATCCTCTAAAGAAGATATCCCTGTTTCATCTCCATCTCACAGTGCTTCTTCTCAGCAATCGCAAGCCCAAATGACATCAGGTATCCCGAAGTCAGTTTTTTAGGTTTTAATTAGTCTTCAATGTTTTTATATGTTTATTTATTTATTATTTAGAATCAGCTTTTGATCTTGAGGACCTCACTGACTTCTTAACAATCAAAAAAGAAAAAACTAGCCCCGCTGCTCCCAAGGCAAGGATCATGCACACTCGTTCAACCAAGACTTCAAAGAATCGTAAAGGTGCCGATGTTATCAATGTGGATGATATTCCTGACTTCCCTGCTGTCGACCTTCTCCACAAGGTAAACTTTTTTATTTTCTTAATTCTCGAGCAACTATATCCTCATATTATCCGTATTATATACAGGTTATCTCGAAAAATATCAAGTGACAAGGAAGCTTTTGAAAAGCAAATCGAGGACCTTGAGGATCAGAGGAAGATTGCTGTTGCCAAGGCTGGTCACTACGAGAAGGAAGCTTCAAAGTTCAAGAAGCAGGTCAAGGATAATGACGCCGCCCATAAGCTGAAGGTGAAGGAGATCATTGAGGGAACTAAGAAGTCTGCTGCTGCTGCTGCCATCCTCAAAGCAAAGATCCAAATGGCAGAGAAGTCAAAACAGGAAGGCTCGGACTTGTGGGACAAGGACCTTGCCGACTGGGTTAAAGTTTTGGCTAAGCTGACTGGGGATATGGCGGAGACTTCTGGTGCGGCAGCTAAGACGGCGAGCGTGGTGGAGACCAGTAAAGTGGCAGGAGGTGAGGATGTTGGAGCTGGTGGAGGCGAAGAGGGTGCGGTGATGGGTGATGAAGATATAATTGAGAAGGTCTGAGCCCATGATGTTTGTGGTTCTTTTTATGATGATATGTAGTTCTTTTTTTAAACAATATCTTGATGTTAAGTCCTTAGATGGGCAGACAATTTATGGAATTTTAGGTGGAGGGATCATGTGTTTACATGGCGAAGCCTAAAATTTCTTAGTTTTCTTTTAGTTTGACATTTTCATTATATTGGGTGGAGGGACCATGTGTTTACATGGCGAAGCCTAATATACTGATTTAACTTTGTTAATCTTTTGACTTAGTAATACTAATGAATGCTTTAGGATGTTTTGTTAAGTTACGCTTTGTAAAATTTATTTTGAAATTTTGTTTAATCAGATCATTCCCATTTTACTCATTTATATTCAGGGTTCTTTGAAAAGTATAGCACATTATGATGTTAATTGTAAAGATATTAAGAATATTATTGTAGTTTTCATATAGTCGAATTCAAATTTTGAAAACATTTATTCAAGGCTTTATTTCAGGATCAGATATTTGCAAAAGGTAATAATATGATTAAAAACAAAGATATTTAATCAGTCAATAAATAAATACCAACTCCTTGAATTAGTAGATTTATTTTCAAAGCTCTCCTTATCCCTGTCAGGATAATGTAGGAATTACATACTTGAATATCCTTGGATATTTTAGAATCATACTTGTGTAATATTCTGAAATAGTCTTGAAACTTAAGTCCATGTCTTCAGTATCCTTAGGCATGTTGTAAGTAGAAATTGTATCCCAAAGTATCCATGAGAGTTTATTCCTGCACATGTTCAAAAACAAAAAAGGTTGGGATAATCCCAATATACTGGCGACTAAGGCCAGTTAGACTGGCGACAAGGCCGAAAATACTGGCGACTATGGTCGGAATACTGGCGACAAGGCCGATTATACTGGCGACTATGGCCGGAATACTGGCGACAAGGCCGATTATACTGGCGACTAAGGCCAAAATACTGGCGACAAGGCCGAGAGATACTGACTGGCGACTAAGGCCGGAATGCTGGCGACTAAGGCCGAGATACTGGCGACTAGGCCGGAATTCGGTGGATCCCTGGTTATAGTCTTTGAAAATGAAATTGTCAGCCACTCAGCGTGTACCGGTCCCAAAATCTCCAACTATACCGGGATATTACGGAGGATCCATAGTTATAACCTTTGATAATGAAATTGTCAGCCACTCAGGGTGTACTGGTCCCATTATCTCGGATTATAGCAGGATATACGTGCGCTAGTGGCGAGGGTAAGAACCCTTAGTCTTCAAAGGTTTCTTGAGTTTTGATTTTAGGTCAAAACTTTGCAGCTAGACATAAAGTCAGTGCGGGGTCTTCATCAAGTTTTGATTTCAGGTCAAAACTTGGGCTGAGACATATAGCCTAGTATCTTCTCCAGCTATTCCTGCAAAAACATAAAATATTTTTGCAAAGGTAGGCATTAGGGATCCCTAAGCCTCTCCAATGCTTAAGTTAGTGTCAAGATAGATTAAGAATCAGGATATGACAGTAAGGATATATAGGAATACTGAAAGATAATTATGTAAATTTAGAGTAAAGATTTCAGTGAAAGTCATATAAAGTATGTTTTTAAATGAATGGCATTCCATGCCCTTGGAAGAGGTTCACCATCCATAGTGATTAATCTATATGCCCGCTTTCCAGCTTCGGAATCGATTCTATTAGGTCCTTCCCATTTTGGGGCAAGTTTTCTATCCGTTGGATTAGTGGTATTTTGGAATGCTTTTCTTAAAACTAAGTCACCTACTTGGAATCTTCTAATCCTTATATTCTTGTTGTATGATTTAGCTATCTTTTATTGATATGCAGCCATTCTAATCTTCGCAATATTCCTAGATTCGTCAATAGTGTCTATATCTTGAGATAATACTTCGTTATTAGTTTCTATAGTTTGTAAACTTGTTCTTGCAGTAGGGATAATCATCTCAGTTGGGAGTACAACTTCTGAACCAAATACTAATGAGAATGGGGTTTGACCAGTCACATTTTTTGTAGTAGTTCTATCTGCCCATAGGACAAATGGAAGTTCTTCGGCCCATTTTCCTTTCTTAGATCCCAACTTCTTTTTGAGTTTGTTTATGATTATCTTATTGCTTGATTCTGCTTGACCGTTAGCTTGAGGATGTACTGGCGTGGAAGTAATCATTTTTATCCCCCATGCTTCTCAAAAGTTGGTAGTTCTTTTGCTAATGAATTGAGATCCATTGTCGCATGTAATCTCAGCAGGTATCCCGAATCTGGTCAGGATATTCCTTTTTATGAAGGATATTACTTCCTTTTTTCTAACGTGTACAAAGGCTTCAGCTTCAATCTATTTTGAAAAGTAATCAGTCATGGCAAGCATGAATACTTTTCCTCCTGGTGCTTTTGGTAGTTTTCCTACTATGTCCATTCCCCATTTCATAAATGGCCATGATGAGACTATTGGATATAGAGGTTCAGCTGGTTGATGAAGGATATTGCTGTGTCTTTGACAAGCATCACATCTCTGGGAATAGGACATTGCATCTTTTCTCATAGTAGGCCAGAAATATCCTGTTCTAAGGATTTTCGAAAGTAATGCTCTGCCTCTAGTGTGATTTACACAATCTCCTTCGTGAATATCCTTTAGTACTTTTAAGGTCTCTGGTTTTTCTAAACATTTTAAGTATGGACCAGCTATCGATTTCCTATATAGGATATCCCTAATGATTGTGTACCTGGATATTCTGATTTTAAAAGCTCTATGGTTTGTTTCTTCGTCGGGTATTTTTCCTGTTTGGAGATATTCTTTAATAGGTGTAGTCTAGGATGTCTCATGTGCATCAACGTTTAATGGTTTAAGGATTTGATTTGAATTTTCTATATCTATAGTTGGATTCAGGATATGTAGGATAGGGATATTGATATCATCACGAATTTTTAAAGATGACGCAAGGTTTGCTAGTGCATCTGCTTCATCATTCTCTTCTCTAGGGACTTGTGTGATATCAAAAGTATAGAAATATCCCACTATATCCTTAACTACCTCTAAGTATTTTGCTAATTTATCTCCTTTAACCATATAGGAACCATTAAACTGGTTAGCTATTAGTAAGGAATCAACAAATACGTGGAGGTGTCTTATGTTCATATCCCTAGCTAATTGGAGTCCTGCTATTAAGGCTTCATATTCGGCTTCGTTATTAGTTGCTTGGAATTCACAACTGATTGATTGGGGTATTATGTCCCCCTGTGGCGATTTTAGTATTATTCCTTGGCCTGTTCCTCTTACATTTGAGGCTCCATCAGTGTGTAGAGTCCATTCACCAGTATCCTCATCTAGAAGTTTAACTTCAGAATCTGCTTCTGGTTGAATATCGTTACTAAAATCAGCCACAAAGTTTGCTAGTGCTTGAGACTTAATTGCTGTACTTGGTTCATAGATTAAATCATAAGTACTAAGTTTTACTGACCATTTGGCCATTCTTCCTGATAACTCAGGTTTTCTTAGCACCGACTTAATTGGATAATTTGTTTTAATGTGTATTCTATGTGTCTCAAAATAGTGCCTAAGTTTTGTTGATGCCATAATCAAAGCTAATATTAATTTTTCTAGGTGAGAATACCTAGTTTCAGCATCTAATAGGCTCTTACTTACATAGTATACTGGATGTTGGGATCCTTGATAGTCTTTAACTAGCACTGCACTTACAGTAGTTCGGGATACTGCTAAGTATAGTGACAGTGGTTCACCATCCTCTGGTTTCATGAGTAATGGTGCTAAGGATAAATATTCTTTTAAATCCTGTAGTGCTTTCTCATGCTCTTCATCCCATTGAAACTTCTTATTCTTTTTGAGGATATCATAGAATCCTTTGAACTTCTCAGAAGATCTTGAGATGAATCTATTGAGAGCGGCTATTCTTCCCGTTAATCTTTGTACTTCTTTTACATTTGTGGGGGACTTGAGGTTCAGGATAGCTTGGATTTGTTCTGGGCTGGCCTCTATTCCTCTTTTAGTGACCATATATCCCAAGAATTTTCCTGATCTTACACCAAAATGACACTTAGAAGGGTTAAGTTTCATATTGTATTGATCATGGATATCGAACAATTCTTCGAGATCCCGAAGATGATCTTTGGTAATCTTAGATTTGACTACCATATCATCGATGTACACCTCCATTGTGTCCCCCAGCTTATCCTTAAACATCATATTGACAAGCCACTGATAAGTAGCTCCAGCGTTCTTCAAGCCGAATGGCATTGCTGTACATCACTGTATATCCCTGTTGGCGTCATGAAAGCAGTATCTTCTTGGTCTGAAGGCTCCATTTGGATTTGCTGGAATCCTGCCAATGCATCCATGAAGGTTAACATTTCATGGCCTGCCGTAGCATCTACCATTGAATCTATGTGTGGTAATGGAAAGGGGTCTTTAGGACAAGCTTTGTTTAGATCTGTGTAATCTACACAAACTCTCCACTTTCCATTCTTCTTTTGAACCACAACTACGTTAGCTAGCCACCTTGGAAATTTTACTTCCCTGATCATCTTGGCTTTAAGAAGTTTCTCTACTTCTTCTTGGATGATTATATTCCTTTATGGAGCAAATTTTCTCCTTTTTTGGTGGATAGGCTTGTAGCTTCTATCTATTCCTAGCTTATGTTTGATTACGTCTGAGGATATCCCTGTCATATCCTCATGTTTCCAAGCAAAGGTGGAGATTCTTGATTTCAGGAAAGAAATCAGTTTCTCCTCAATATCCTTGGGGATATCAGTTCCTATGAGAACTTTGGTCTCAGGATCCTCAGGATTAAGCAACACTTCTTTTATTTTTTTTTCCCGGGATTCCTGATTATCCCCAAGGTTGCTCTTTGATTGCTATGTTGAAGGTGATTTCGTCGTCGCCTTCATCGAGGACGAATAACACTCTTTAGCTTCCTGTTGGTCGCTATCGATCTTCACGACTCCCCATGGTGTTGGTAGTTTGATGCATTGATGATATGTCGAAGGGACTACCTTCATATCGTGTATCCATGGTCTACCTAATATGATATTATAACAGGATAGAGAGTCTATAATACAAAAGCGCTGCATAGAATTTACCCCTTCGATGTATACGGGTAATTTAATTTCACCGATGGTAGCCTTGGCTTCTCCGCTGAATCCAACTAATACTAAAGACTTGGTAGTTATTTCGGATTTAGGGATATTCATCCTCTTGAGTGTCTCTAACTGGATAATGTTTACTGAACTGCCTCCATCAATGAGTATCCTGCGCACATAGTGGTTAGCAACATATAAAGTAATTACTAACCCATCGTGATGAGGATCTATGATATTCTCTCGATCTTGTTCTTCGAAGGATATTACAGTATCCTTAGTTATCGTTGAAGTCTTTGTGGGTTTTTCTCCATTCTCCATCTTAGCCTCTTTAGCATGTCTTCTGGCTGCAGAGTAAGAAGTACCACATATGTCAGATCCACTAGAGATAAAGTTTATTACCTTGGCATCCTTTGGTGGGGATGCAGCTCTTTTTGGGAATCCATCAGGATCCTGCCTCCTCTCTTTCTTTCTGCCAAGCAATTCCTTGAGATGGCCTTTGCTAAGTAAATAGCTTATTTCTTTTCTCAAGGCAATGCGATCTTCGGTTACATGTCCAAAGTCTTCGTGAAATGCGCACCATTTAAACTTGTCCTTTACGGCGAACTTCTTGTCCTTAGGAGGCCATCTAGCCTTTTCACCTAAATCCTACATAGCACACATTAGTTCAGGGATATCTACAGAAAAACAATATTCAGATATCCTGGGGTAATCCTCATCATCCTCATCATCTTCTATAGAGTTGACTTTGTGGTTGTCAGACTTATAGTATGGCTTGGATTTGAATGATTTGTTGGTGGGTGAATCGAACTTCCTTTTGCCTGGATCACTGGGAGGATTTGTGGTAATCCTCTTCTGGATTTCCTTATCAACTTCCAACCTTATGAATCTCAATGCTCGATTCCGTACCTCATCCATATTCCTGCAAGGATTCATAACTAAGTCATCATAAAAAGGTGAGTTTTTCTGTAATCCCATCTTGAAGGCTTGGACTGCCGTAGTGATATCAAGATTAGGGATATCTAAGGATTCTCTGCCAAACTTGTTGACATAGCTCCTTAGAGTTTCGTCTGATCCTTGTGTTATCCTGTAGAGATCACTGGTAAGCCTTTCAAAGGTCCTGCTACACGAAAACTGATTATTAAACAGGTTAATCAAATAGGCAAATGATGTAATTGAATAAGGAGGAACGCTGAGTAGCCATTTTAAGGCTGCTCCTGTCAATGTTGAGCCAAATCCCTTGCACAAGCAAGCTTCTTTCAAATGTGGGGGAATGGGATTTGTCTCCATCCTTTCTCTATACTGGGCTACATGCTCTTCGGGATCCGTGGTCCCATCATACAACTTCATGGTGGGAGTTTGGAATCTCTTCGGGATTTCAGCATCACATATTGGTGGAGCGAATCTGGATATTCTGTGAGTGGTCGCTGGTACTTCCGGGATAGGCTTGACTATTCCTGGTATGCTGGAGATCATATCCCGAAGTTTCTGGATTTCTTTGGCCACTTGAGGAGACATTCCTGTTTCCTTTGACGAACCAAAGTTAGCGGTATCTAATGGAGAATAATTATAAGTGTTACCAGTGAATGGTGTCAGGAGTGATGTTCTAGGGATAAGGATATTATCCCGAGATATCCCCAGATCTTGGGATCTTGAAGAAGTCCCGATACTGGTCTGCATAGGGATAAAGTCTCCAGAATGGTTTCCGGATATCCCTGATGTTCCAAAATCGAGGATCCTTGGAACTATTGGAGTAGTGGCTTCTGGCTGTTTGTTCTTTTCAGCCTTCAAGTTCTCCATTTCCCTGAGAAGTCTCTGATTCATTCGTTGTTGATCCATCATTTGCTGCTGTACCTGTTGAAACATACTCTGAATATCATTATTAGAGACAAGTATAGGAGCAGAGGTGGTTATCTTTGTAGATGGAACACTATCAGCAACAAAAGTGGTCTTCTTTCCAGAATTATCTGGTTTCTTCGTGAAAATAGGAATCTGAGAGGAAACATTAGTAGTAGTAGCAGAAATAATAGGCAATGAAGAAGTTGATCTTGGTTGTGAAGCCATTTTTCGATATATTCTTCTATAAAACGGCTTTAAACAAGGTTTTAATTATAAAAAACACAAGTTTGCCCCACGGTGGGCACCAAATTGTTTCGGGTAAAAATTAACAAGCTTAACTTTTAGCAAAACCGAATTAGAAAAGTGGGGTATTGTGTTTTACAAGCAAATATATTAAGTATAATGAATATATGTTCAGGATATCCCAGAATATCCCTGGGGATATTTGAATATATCAAACTGAAAAATAGCAATACACACGAGATTTATACGAGGAAAAGCCCTTAATCCCTTAGGATTGCCGGCATAAAAACCTCGGGAGGTGACAAATGTCACTCTGCTTAGTTTTATTTATAATCAAAGTGAATAAATACAAACAAAGAGCGTAATATGATCGATTCTATGATGCTAAATCAGCTTCAGTGAGTGTTGTGTATTCTGTTAATGACTAGTGTCCTATATCGATCAATCACCTCGATATTTATACAAAGAATCTAAAAAAGGACGTTTGACAACGTTTATAAGGTAGTTCCGAATATCCCGACACTTTCCAATTCGTGGACGACTCTTTCAAAATCACCCGCATAGATCTCTCTTGGATTCCTTCTTTAAATTTAGTGAATTGGCGTGTGTTTCCTTGTTTCTAGGGCCAGCCATATGACAACCTGTCGATTCCTGAAATCTCGCAATAGACGTTAAACAACAGAGATAATTGTTAGTAATACATATCCTCAAAATATCCCTGATCCCGAAATATCCCGGATCCTGAAATATACCGAGTGGGAATATTTTGCGCCTAACATGACTGTGAAATTCGCTACCATCCTGGTAAAGCGAATGTAGTAGCAGATGCGCTTAGTCGTAAAAGTCAAGTTCAGATCCATAGTGTTAGAGTGCACACTAATCTCCATAATGATGTTCTCGCAGCCCAACAACACTCACTGGCTCAAGATAACTTGAAACATGAGATGTCTTGCGGGGCTGAGATCTTATTGGAAACTAAGGACGATGGCTTGATGTATTACTTGAATCAGTTGTGGATACCGAACCAGGATGATCTTAGGATGATGATTTTGGATGAAACTTACAAGTCTCGTTACTCGATCCATCCGGGTGCCGATAAGATGTATCAAGAACTTAAAGTTGTACTGGTGGCCTGGAATGAAGAAGGATATTGCTAAGTATGTGTCCAAGTGCCTTAACTGTGCTAAAGTCAAGGCAGAACACCAGCGACCGTCGGGACTGTTAATACAACCGGAAATACCCATGTGGAAGTGGGAGAATATCTCTATGGATTTCATTACTAAACTTCCACGAACCGCAAACGGTAAGGATAGTATTTGGGTGATAATCGATAGATTAACCAAGTCGGCTCATTTCTTACCGATAAGCGAGACGTACCTTGAGCGGAAATTAGCTCGTATGATGAGATAGTTAGCCGACATGGAATTCCCTTAAGCATAATATCGGATCGTGATGCTCGTTTCACGGCACGATTTTGGGAATCACTTCATGAAGCTTTTGGAACAAGACTGGATTTTAGCACCGCTTATCATCCTCAAATGGATGGACAGACGGAGCGAACGATTCAGACATTGGAAGACATGTTGAGAGCTTGTGTCATTGATTTCGATGGCAATTGGGATAGCCATCTACCATTAGTCGAGTTCTCGTATAACAACAGTTATCACGCGAGCATCGGTATGGCGCCGTTTGAAGCTCTTTATGGCAGAAAATGTCGGTCACCTATTTGTTGGACCGAGGTCGGCGAATCGCAGATCACTGGTCCCGAGATCATTCAAGAAACGACTGACAAGATCCGCCAGATCCGTGACAATCTGTTCGCTGCGCGCAACCAACAGAAGAGTTACGCAGATAAAGGACGAAAACATTTAGAGTTTGAAGTTGCTGATATGGTACTACTCAAAGTGTCGCCCTGGAAAGGAATGGTACGATTTGGGAAGAAGGGTAAACTTGCTCCACGATATGTTGGCCCTTTTAAGATCCTTGAACGGATCAGGAAGGTTGCCTATAAGTTGGAACTTCCTCCTGAACTTAGTAATGTGCACCCAACGTTTCACGTGTCCAATTTAAGAAAGTGCTGAGCTGATCAGGATCTTCAGGTACCACTCGATGACATTCGCGTCGATGATACCATGCATTTTGTTGAAAAACCAGTTGAGATAATGGATCGTGAGGTTAAAAAGCTCAAACGCAGTAGAATTCCAATTATCAAAGTACGTTGGGAGTCGAAGCGTGGTCCGGAATTCACCTGGGAGCGGGAAGATAAGATGAAGCTTAAGTACCCACATTTATTCACTACAGTCACTTCAAATTGAATTTCGGGACGAAATTCTCTTAACTAGGGGAGACTGTAACATCACTGTATTTCAGGTTGTCCGTACATTGACTGTATGGTCATGACCTGATATAATAGTTATTAATGATAATGAATTGTTGGATGATATTATTGATAATTTTTATACATAGAGAATATGTTATCGTTATATGCGTAAACCATGGGAAGTTTAGTTGTAACCCAACTAAACAGAACCAGAGAGTTTATCGCAGTTACATCACAGATGATATGGATTATTGGTTTGGAATGAAAGGGGATTGGAGTTGGTTGTTGTATGGTTGCTAAACATAGTCAAGGACACATGGTCATGGTTTATCGAAATAGCGGTGGGATGGTGGCTGGGGCAGTTGCGACTGACCCCTACATATGCATATTTCGGTCTATCACGGATGTGTCAGTGATATGGTTTAGTGGGTTTCGGATTGGGATTGATGATATTAAAGTTAATAAAATAATGGAAGTATTATTGGAAATGGTTACGCGATGGTGAGGTTACGAACATAACTTTAACTCGAATATTAATTCAGAGATGTTAACTTAATAATGTAATCGCGCGGGTGACGATTCACACGAATATAATTATTAAGAATAATATTCTGAAACGATATTCCATAAATCTTTAGTTGAATCGAAATACGATGCAAGCGTTGTATTCGCAAAGATGACGATCTTTACGAATACGTACGTGAGTAACACGTTTCGACGAGATAACGAAATAATAAATAACGATATTAAATTTATAAATGGAAATTAATAATGTTTATCAGGAATCACAACCTAAAATAAATCCGAACGAGTTGTTTTATTTAAATAATTAATTTAACGAGAATAAAACGGAATCGTTATTATGAAACAATTTAAATAAAACCATTTTATTAAAAGAAACAGGAACATTTAAATGTATTATGTTTTTAAATGTGTTTACGTTAAAAACCGAACAATTACTAATTATTATCGCGATAAAAACGAAACCGAACACGCGGGTACAATACGCGATATAAGCAAGAAGGTCACCACCTTCTTCCTCATTTCTCCACTTTCATTTCTCTCTCTAAACACCAAATTCGCCCCTCTTTCTCTCTCAAACTTCTCTCTACGATATCTCGCTCGTTACTCAACGGATTTCCAAGATCTTGGCGCCTACGCGTCCGTGTGATCGAGGGGAACAAGTAGATACGAAGAAACTCTACACTTGACCGACAAATCGCAGGTAAATCTTGAGCTTCTTTTTGTTTCTCACTTTAACCACACCCGGTTTGTATCTACACCCTTTAAACGGATCCTATGCATGAAAAACCTTAAACCGAATAAGTGGGAAACAAGTTGGGATAGTTGGGAAACTGCAACAGGTTATGTTATGAGGATGGTGATGAGAAGCAAGTAAGGATGCACAGGGTTCGTAGGTTGCTAAAGCCGAACCTATGTTGGATCTTGGCCAACGTTTCAGCCGCCACCCACAATACTCATGAACCCTATGCCCACCAACCTCACGAACCTCCTCATGCCATGCGAACCATGCTGCCTTAGACAAACCTTGGCCAGCCGAACTCATTTGGGCCGAACCTGTAGGGTGCAGCGAACCCTAGGGTCGCGAACCTCCATTGACTTTAGCCGAACCTTCTTTGTTCAGTTGCATGGTCTCGGCCGAACCCTAGCCGAACCAATATCGGGACGAACCTAGGTGTATGATGGCCGAGCCTTTAGATGGTGACACCACCGAAACTAGGGAGAGTGGCGAACCTTTGGACCGAACCCATGCCACCTTGAAGCAGGAGGTTCGCCCAGTGTAGTAAGGAGCCGAACCTTAGCCCATGCATTTGATAGGTTCGCTGGTTTGTCAAGCAACAAAAATAATTGTGGGATTAGGGTTTAAAAAGGGAATTTAGGACTTTGAGGAAGTCATGGGATGTGAATGCATGCATGGGAACAACTATGAATTTCCACTTTTCTTTTTCTTAATAACCTAAGTGTATTAAAAGATTATACATGATTTTAATGCCCCATGTAAATGACCTAGGTATTATTAACTTGACCTAAAAAGTTGATTTATTATAAAATTTGATTATAGTGTTTGGTTTAAATGGAATCATGCATGAACCATTTAAGTTACCACTTTGCTTTTCTAATTTAATTATAAAGAAACTAAGGTAATTAACATAGTGAACATGCATGTAAATGCATACCCATGTAGTCATAGCAAGGGGATCATTATAACATAGTTGAAAACTAACAAGGCTAAACTATCAGTTAATAATGAATACTATTAAAAGATTTGGTGTCACACCCCGAGCCGGCGGGGTTGGATCAGAGTCCCCGTCGGGCGGAAGGTTCCTGGGGCGTGATATCGTGGGTGATAATCTAGATGATCAGATTGTTTACATAGCATCAATTTTTAAGAATAACTAAAGCACAATCAAATGATAACTAGGATTACAAAGTTAAATTACAATATCAAAGTTCAGCAATTTAACTAAGTAAACCTAACAAAAGAATCAAATGTTTATATCTTGTATATGTACAAGATATCAAAAGTATTGTGTATCATCAACAAAAGATGTGCTTCCCAAAAGTCTACTATGTCCTCTATCTGGGAAGCCTAGTATGCAAATCATGAAGCCTTAGCTTATACCTGTTCTTCACCTGAGAATGCATGTAAGAAAACAAGTCAACACAATGGTTGGTGAGTTCATAAAGTTTATAAGTTTAAAATAGTTTCACAAACCTCCTTCTGTAAAACCTTAACCTCATTAACTCCACATGTAATATACAAATCGGTATGCTTATATATAGGGCATATGTAGGGTCGAACTTACCGCCCGCCCAGCCAACATCCCACCATATACTAATCCGGATATGACACTGTTGTTAATAATAATTAAGCATTTTACCTATCAATCAACCCATTCCTCATCAAAGCTTTTGTTTTCTGTTTCAAAGTTTACAAGTCTATAATGTTTACAAGTGTTAGTTTCAATGAATGTTTATCAAGCATCATAGTTTCACACGCACATAGTTTAGCTGTCCCTAATCTCATGAGTGAGTACAAGCTCTGCACTAGCAGTCGTTTAGCAATTATGCAGCTCACGGATAGATACAAGCTCTGCACTAGCAGTCGTTTATCAATTACGTATCTCATGAATTAGTTAAGCTTAGTCTAGCAATTACGTGTCTCCTATACAAGATACAAGCTCTGCACTAGCAGTCGTTTAGCAACTACGTATCTCATACATAGACACAAGCCATGCATACACAAGTAATCCAGCAATTACATATCTCATATAAGCAGACAAAAGCTCTGGACTACCAGTCGTTTAGCAATTACATGTCTCTTATATAGATAATAGCTTAGTCTCGTTACGTTTATGTTTAGCAATTACATACCTCATATAAGTAGACGAAAGCTCTGGACTACCAGTCGTTTAGCAATTACATGTCTCTTATATAGGTAATAGCTTAGCCTCGTTACGTTTATGTTTTACATGTATCTCAATCCATAGGTACAAGCTCTGGACTACCAGTCGTTTAGCAATTACGTAGTCTATGATTAGATACATGTACAATGTTTCATGCGCAAGTAGTAGTTTCAAGCATAAAGTTTCAAGTGTTCACACATAGTTTCATCATGAATTCCATAGGTTTGCGTCAAGTCTCATGTTTAAGCATAAAGTTTTCACAAGCATAAATTCTCACGTTCAATCATATAGTTTCATAAGCATCAGGTCTCATAAGCATATAGTTTTTCCCAAGCATAAAGTGTCATGTTTGAGCATATCGTTTCACAAGCATCTAATCTCATGTTTAAGCATCAAGTCTCATAAGCATCCAACATAGGGTTTCAAGCATCAAGTTTAAAGTCTAAGTTTCAAGTCTATTGCTTTTCCAAGTATACTAAGTTTCAATATAAGTATCATGTTTATGTTTAAAGCATTATATAACATTTCAATAGTTTCATGAAAATGTTTAACATGCTTCTCAGTCCCGAAGTAAAACAAATAATTTTGAACAGGGACAAATGAACTCACCTTGTGTCCTTAGTGTTTGACTATGTAAAACAAGAATACGCTCGCTCTTTGTTTGCCCTTTGTTGTGATGTTCACGCTCCTTGATTGTATTTGTTATGTTTTCACGTTCCTGTATTGATTTCATAGTGTTTGTAGGCTATAAGTATTTGTTGTAATGATTCATGTGCATGCATGTGTTAGTGTTAGCCCTAAAGTTGGCTAACACTTGGGTCTCGGTCTTCATTCAGCCCCGCGTAATTGTGCTAGACTTGCTACACTTGTCCCACTAGGTTTAAGTTATTTTGTAAGATTATTGTCCTTAAATTGCCATTTAATTCACTATAATGACAAAACAAACTTTTATGTATAAACTTAGGTTTGTAAATTAAATGTTATAGACTTTTGTCTCTTAATCATCCTGTTTGTCTCATATTGAATTAACGCTTTTTGTATCATTGACACTTAAACCTTCTGGGCCTCGTGTTGGACCGAACTAAGTCGAATGAGTCTTATAGGCTTTGTGGGCCTAACCAATTGTGATTGGACCTTAACCATGTGGGCCGAGAATCACTTTGGGCCGAATAGTTGACGTGGGCCCAATCAAATTGTTAGGGCCGTTTGCTGTGGATTGACCGAATGGTATCGTGGGCTGGGTGACTACATGGGCTAACCCACCCTACTTGGGCCGAATTCAAGGATGTGGACCAAAGAGTAATGTTGGGCCGGTTAAGGGGTTGGGCTTGTTAGTCCTTGTTGGGCTTAGGTTATTCCATGGATACAATTTGTATGTTGGGCCGAATCATTAAGCTACTCGGTTTAACCCCCCCTTTTTCGGTGTGTTGTGGAGTTGCTCAGGGCAGCGAACCTTGGCTAAGGTTCGTGAGTCTGTTAAGGTCATGGGTTCGGCTAGAAATGTTCGAGCATCAAGGTTCGGGGTCTACTAGAGTTCGTCAGCCTTGCCATGGGTTCGCCCACATCAAAGGTTCGCCGCACAGTGATGGTTCGTGAGCCAGACATAGGTTCGGCTTTGGTTTATCATGCAAAGGTTCGTTGGACTGAGAAGGTTCGCAGCCCCTCCATCTAAGTTCGTGACATGCAAGAGATTCGCCTAGGTTCGCTGAGTGTGGTTCGGCGCCATGAGTTCGGTTGGGATACAACCAAAGGTTCGTGAATAGAAGGAGGGTTCGTTGCCCTGCAAAAAGGTTCGGTGTGTGACGATGGTTCGCTGCAACAAAACATCATCTGGTTAGAACCCTTCGATCTGGTTGTCCTCGTGGTCTAGCCACAAGCCGTTCAGCTCCTCGTGATGCCCGGTGAGAGTGGATTAGGGTTTCAGCCGGGTGTTTATGTGTGTGTGTTCGAACAGATGGGTTAAAACCCTATTTTTCAGCCACTTCGTGGCTTATTACCTCGAAATTTCGTGGACAACTCTTCCGATCTGTTGTACTTCCACGTAGAGGAGCTCGAGATCTTCCCTTGGACACCAAGAACACGCGAATTGGTGGAGTTATGAGCAAGTTATGAAGCTTCAAACCATGAAAATGGTGATTTTTGTTGGTGAGGAGAGAGGTGGACGGCTAGGGTTTCAAGAGAGAGAGGGATCTTGTGTAAAAATGAGAAAAATGGCCTTATTCAAGGCTTATATACCCCGGGGGTATTCGGGTTTCTTTGATGTTGTTTCCTTGGCTTTTCCAGCCTCATCTTTTAAGACTCCAGACTTTACCATTACCTTGGTAAGCTTAGCAGAGAGGGAAATGGCTGACTCCAAAGTAGCAGGATATGAAGCCAGTACAACGCTTTGTATACATGAAGGTAATCCTGCTACATTTGGAAATTCATATCAACTTAGATTAAGTTAGCTAAGTGAACGAAACACTAATGATTTAAAAGGAAACGCTTATGAACGTTTAACCGAAATGAAACACATATATTTATAAATACGAAACACTATAATTACAGGTTGATTGAGTATTGTGGATTACACATACGCAAGCGTGCATATTACACCAACACTATTCTAAGGACTCAGGTGAGTTCTCATAACCTCCTTTTGAACTGTTTGTTTTTAAACTCGGAGGTGAAACATGTATACCAATTTAAATATTATTTTGATAACACATGGGTGACACCTGGATTATCAATATGATATTCATATTAATGGATTATTATTAATTATTGATTGAGATGGATTATTACTTATCTGTGAGTCATTGTTGGTTGAGTTGACTTAGGTCCTCCACGATGATTGAGATACTGTTGGTGAGTTGACTAACGTCCTCCTCAGAGACTCCACTGTTGGTTGAGTTGACCGCGGTCCTCCGTAGTGCACGTATTGACACTTATAGGAACATCGTTGGTTGAGTTGACTGAGGTCCTCCGTGATGATTCCGTCGTTGATTGAGTTAACTGAGGTCCTCCGCGGTAACTTATATTGATATGATTATGATGATTGATGCTTATTGAATTGATATGATTAGTTGAATATATGTGGATAATTATTTGTTATTATTGTGTACGTGATTACTTGAATTGTTTGGATGTTGTGTTTGTTTGATTATGGCAGAGTTGGATTATCTTGCAGGTGCACATGTGGACTTTCTCGGGGAAATTATAACTTTCATAAACCTATTTTTAAACTTTTATAAACATTTTATAAACATTTTTATTACATAAAAACTTATGATTTCTCACCATGACACTTGATGTTCACATGTTTCAGGGAATGAAGACAAGTAAGTAGGGCATGGTAGCTCTACCTTCTTTTGGGACATCGTCACATAGGATCTTGGACTTAGCTAAATAACTGAAATTCTGAAGATTAGAATTTAGTTAGATAGCTAAATCTCTTTTGTATTTGATGTAACTAATTTATGATGAACATGATTTTTGTGTAATTAATTTGGTTGGTTAAATGATATGTGATGATTTAAATTAGATGTCCACGAGCTTATGAACAATCTACACATCCCTCGTGGCATCCCGACGTTTCTGCCATCGGTCGGGGTGTTACAGCTTGGGCATTGAGTTGAAAGGTCCTAGCTCGTGCTACCCTTTGATTATTGCCAGCAAGCCTTGGGCTTTGGTTCCTAGGATGATTAGGGTCGCCACATTCATAACAAACCCTTCCGTTGACTTGTGCAGGATTGGAAGGTGCAAGTTGTTGTTGATTCAATGGTTGAACTTGTTGACCTTGCTGGCCTTGTGGCCCATTTCGACAGTAGTTTGCAAAATGACCATACATTCAATAGTTCGTGAAAAGTCTGCAAGGTCGAGTAGTTGGGTGATGATATCTGCAAGTGTTGCAGAGTGGACTTGCCCCCACATATGGTTTAGTATTGGGCTTTGGAGTTTGTTTGTTTAATGGTGCAGCAGGGGTCACCACCGCAAAGTTTTTGGCCTTTCTCTTTCGGTGGTTGAACTTCGAAGAGTTTGAGGTTTCAGCTTTGACCTCCTTTGAGATAAGATAATCAACCATAAACAAAAACAGAAATAAAGGAAAAGTACAAAATAGCAACTACATCTGCAAAGATGCTGGAAATCTAGTCATGAGGCTCATCATCCTGTCCGCCTGGTTGTGGTGGTGGATTTGGAGCCTTGAACCAATCAGGAATCTCTATCCCAAAATGTGCCATGATAAGGCGCTGTACGTGACCTAGCCGCAGTAACTCCTCCCAAACAATATCCAAAGTAATGCGTGGAGGGTGAGGCTCACGTAAAGAATATGTCTGTTGTGGCCTCTCAACCCTGTGTAGTATCCTCTGACGCTCAGGTGGAAGGCCTCTCTGCAGCGCCTCCACATCCGGGGGTCCCTCAGGGGCAGGACTAGCTGGCTCCCATCTAGCTGGGTCATCCATGGGGCACATGCCAACTAGCCGCATGTCATCTATACTATACAGCCCCGTCTCTGGCCCTGTAGTCAAGACTCGGCGAGGGAATCTGCGAAAGACCCCCAGCCTAGTCACAATCATACCAATGTAAGGCCCCAATTCTAACCTAGCCGTCTCCCCTCCATGGCGAACCGTCGCAAATGATGATAGTAAAATACAGGAGAGGCTAGCCGGGCAATGGCTAATCATGCTATACATACAGAACAAATCCAGCTGGTTTCATTTCTCTGCATCGGCCCTACGATCAATGTGATTGCAACTAACCGTCCTTGGTGGATGTATCTAATAAGGGGGTCACAAATCGAAGACTCGACAACCCCACTCGTAAAAGCTCCATCCGCAATGGATATCCAGAACTGTCCAAGCTGGTGTTCTGTAATACCTAAATCACTGGGCTCTCTAACAACCGCTCTCAAACTCTCAACAAATCCTGGCGCTCGCACCTGCTCGTCCGTATAAAATACCGTTGCAATCGTGAACTGTGGAATGCTCATGGAATATGTGCGTCTACCCAGCGCAAACGACACAGCAGCACGATCGTCAAATGAGCCAGACGTCTAACGAAATGTAGAGTGGAACTCCACTGTCAACTCCAGATACGGTGGCCATCTGCAGTCAAGAGCAGTCCTCCACTCGTCTGTAACTATGGCATCGAACTCGTCTAGACGTCCTAGCCGCTCTAGAAGCTCACGATGAAACGTGCAACGGTGGTAGAGCTCCATCGTCACGAATCTCTCGCAGCGCGTGGCCTCCTCTGTCCCATGCTAAAAACTGCCAAAATGTGTGATCTCTAAGACGTCGCTTGTCAATGGGAACAGGCTCGTCCTCGTCTATCGGGAGAATCTCCGGGGATGAATACTGAATCTGTCGCGCCCTCCGTCGAGAGGAACCCGAACCCCTGGCCTTCTTGGCCCCTGCAGCCGAACTCTCAGCGGCTCCAGACATCCTACAATACGAAATATGTAACAAAATTTACTAATTAAACTACGTTAAAACCTAAATTTAATCATATTTACAAGTTTTATAAAAAATATATTTACAAAGTATAAAATGAAAAATTGAAATCTATTTACAAAAATTAATCCATGTTATAATTTATTTAAACCATTTAAAAAAATTAAAATATAATACATAATTTTATTTACAAAATTTTTCAAAAGTTTTCAACGTAATAACCTAAATTTAAAAACACTTATAGTTAATAAAAATATGAAACAAAATTTTATTTAGAAATTTATTTACAAAATTTTCATACAAAAAAATTATTTACAATGTTATAACTTAATTTTACTTAATATTACAAATACTAGAATATAAAACAATGTTAATCTATTTTACAAAATTTATATATATACAAATAATAAAATATAAATTGAATTTTATTTACTGAATTTATTTACAAAATAAATTACAAAATTTTTCTACATCACAACAATCGAAAAGTTTTGGTCCCGGTTTCCTCCGTGTACCGCCAAGGGCTGCCACGGCGATACGCCGCCACTTTTCGAAACAGAAAAATCGCTCGGCCATAGGAGACGACAACCGAACCCATTTTCGTTCCAATACCAATTCAGTCTACCCTAACTACTGAAATTATTCGAAATCTATCTATATTTACAACAAAATGGACTAATACTTAAGATCTAGAAATGAAAAATCGAAAGAAAAAGGAATTTATACCTAATCGCGAATGTGAATCGGTGATGGTGGTGCGATGAACCAGTGAAGATGGTGTAGCAGTGGAGACGATGGTGTTAGCACGGCGTTGGCAGTGGTGGTGCTATGGTGGCAGCAATGTGAACATCAGTATCGAAGGGTTGGTGGGAAGATAAACCGGTGATGATGGCGGTAGCGAGTGGTGGTGAATCGACAGCGACGGTGGTAGAATGGTGGTGCTACGGTGGTGGCAGTGCGGTGGATGGTGGCAGAGAGGGTGGGGAATGAGTGGTAGGTGATAGTGGGTTGTGGAATGTGGTTGCGATACACGAAGAGGCATTTTATATTTTTTTCTTCTCCGAAATCCCTCGCGTACCGCCGACATAATCTGGGTGTACCTTGACGTACCGCCAAGAGTTTCGGAGCTTTTAAATTTTAATTTTTTTTATTAATTAATTAAATTTGCTCAACTAAATACTATAAAATAAAATAATTCAAAACCAACGTAATCAAAAATAAATAAAAAAAATTATCCAACCTAAATTACAAAACTAAAAATTAATCACCTAAAATGAAATAACTAAACCTAACCAATTTGCGATGCGACTTAAGTTTCGGTTTCAATATGTGAATACGGTATACGTAAATGACAATCAATCGTACCGAATACCCACACTTAATTCCTGAAATAGTCCTATTATGAAATAACAAGACATACCTAATCGTTCAAGCATCATAAAACCCTGCAACACTTTAAACACGCAAAACTACGAATAAAATGAAAAATGAGAAAAATTACAAGAAATCATGCAACCTATCTTACAAACTCTACAAATCTGGCATAACTATGCTCATTTACACAACTCAAGGAGTGCTACCTCCTTCTCAGTACCGATCGGTCCTCCAATGTATAGCTTCAAACGATGACCGTTAACCTTCCATGTTCGACCTTCTGATTCTTTCTCAACTGCTCCATATGGAAAGGGTTCATGCACAACAAACGGTCCTTTCCATTTGAATTTCAATTTACCAGGGAATAACCTGAGCCTGGAATCATAAACTAGCACCTGATCACCCTTTCTAAAATCCTTCACTCCTTTCAACTTACGATTGTGTAATGCCATCGTACGCTCTTTATAACTCCACGATCGTGCGTACGCGTCATCACTCAACTCCTCTAACTCATGCAACTGCAGAAACCAATTCTTCAAAGCACTCGGCAAATCAAGATTCATTGTCTTCAACGCCCAAAACGCCTTATGCTCTAATTCCACCTGCAAATGACACGCTTTACCATAAACCATCCGAAAAGGCGTGGTCCCAATCGGATTCTTAAAAGCTGTCCTAAACGCCCACAACACCTCATCTAGCTTATCTGCCAATCCTTACGATTTCCCCCGATCGTCTTCTAAAGAATCCTCTTCACACCCCTATTTGCATTCTCAACCTGGCCACTAGTCTGTGGATGATAGGCTGTCGACACTCGATGGGTTACCCCGTATCGTGCCAACACCTTCTCCAACTGTGCATTACAAAAATGTGTGCCTCTATCACTTATAAATGCCTTAGGGTTCCAAACCTACAAAACAACCTCTTCAAAAATCCCACAACCACTCATGCATCATTTGTGGATAAAGATTGAGCCTATAACCACTTTGAAACGTAATCAATAGCCACGAGGATGTATCGGTTCCCTTGGGATGTAGGGAACAGTCCCATAAAGTCAATATCCCAAATATCAAAGACCTCAACCCCCTGGATGGGGTTCTGGGGCATCTCATTCTTGCGTGAGATATTTCCAGTCCTCTAACACGCATCACAACTCCTCACAAACTCATGTGCATCCTTAAACACTGTCGGCCAATAAAATCAACAATCAAACACCTTCTTCGCTGTGTACGATGGCCCATGATATCCTCCAGTCAAACCCTCATGACAATGTCTTAGGATGTCCAATCCTTCCTCTCGACTCACAGATCTCCTCAAAATCCCGTCTCCTCCCTCGCGAAACAAATATGGAGCATCCAATATGTAATGGTTAGCTTCAGTAAAGAACGTCTTTCACTGTTGTGAAGTCAGACCCTTCAGCATGTAACTTTCAGACAAGTAATTATGCAATGTTTGAGAACCATGGTATTCCCTGCTCACCTGCATTCACCAAACCCACTATCTCTATGTTTAGAGACATCAAAGTCTCATGTGGGAATGTATCTCCAATCATCTCCTCATTCATATTCTCTCTAGCAGGATCTTCAACCCGCGACAAATGGTCAGCTGCAACATTTTCAGCTCCTTTCTTATCTTTAATCTCTTTGTCAAACTCAGAAAGGAGAAGAATCCACCGAATCAAACTAGGTTTGGAACCTTCTTTGCGAACAAGTATCGCAAGGCCTCATGATCAATGTAACAATGGTCTTGGAAAGAACAAGATAAACCTAAATTTATCGAACGCATACACAACCGCTAACAACTCCTTCTCCGTAGTCGTGTAATTCTCTTGAGCATCATCTAAGGTATTACTTGCGTAGTAAATCGGATGAAAGTGCTTATCTTTCCACTGACCAAGCACAACCCCTACTGCAAAATCACTAGCATCGCACATCAACTCGAAAGGAAAGCTCCAATCGGGGGCTGTCAGAATAGGAGAACTCACCAACCTCTCATTCAGAAACTCAAAAGCTCTCATGCACTCTTCATTAAACTCAAACACCACATCTTTCTCCAAACGTTAGCTCATCGGTCGGGTAATCTTAGAAAAGCCTTTAATGAAACGCCTATAGAACCCCACATGACCAAGAAAACTACGAACCGCTCTCACATTCGTCGGTGGTGGTAGTTTACTAATCGTCTCGATCTTAGCTCTATCTACCTCAATGCCATGTCATGAAATCTTGTGCCCTAGCACAATACCCTTGGTCACCATGAAATGACATTTTTCTCAATTCAGCATCATATTAGTCTCTACACATCTAGCAAGCATCATATCCAAATTCTGCAAACAATGATCAAAAGAACTTCCAAACACTGAAAAATCATCCATGAAAACTTCCATGGAAGTCTCAATCATATCCTGAAATATAGCCACCATGCATCTCTGAAATGTGGCTGGAGCATTACATAACCCAAATGGCATACGGCGATATGCAAAGGTACCGTATGGGCATGTAAATGTGGTTTTCTCCTTATCCTTTGGTGCTATCGGGATCTGGAAATAACCTGGGAAACCATCAAGAAAACAGTTAAACTGTTGTGCTGACAACCGCTCCAACATCTGATCAATAAAAGGCAATGGGAAATGATCTTTCCTGGTAGCATCATTCAATCTTCTATAATCGATACATACTCTCCAACCCGTGACTTTCTTTGTTGGAATCAACTCCTTCTTCTCATTTACAATATGCCTCCTTTCTTGGGAACATCCTGTACCGGACTGACCCAAGCAGAATCTGAAATGGGTTAGATCAATCCGGCATCTAAGAGCTTAAGAACCTCCTTCTTCACAACTTCAGACATGTTAGGATTAAGTCGTCTCTGTGGTTGGACCACCGGCTTGTAATCCTCCTCCATCAGAATGCGATGCGTACAAAATGAAGGGTGTATGCCCTTTATGTCCATCAACTTCCATGCAATCGCCTACTTATTTGCCTTAAGCACATCAATCAATCTATACTTCTCCTCCTCCGTCAATGAAGATGAAATAATGACGGGTAAATCAGAATCACCATCCAAGAATGCATACTCCAGGTGAGATGGCAATTCCTTGATCTTTAAGGATGGTGGTGCCTCAACGGATGGTTTCTCAACTAGACCTGTACTCTCAAAAACCTCAAAAGAAGTCGGTTACTCAGGAGGCTTACTAGCCAGACTGCTCAGAATGTGCTCAGAAGAAGCATCAATCTCAACAGCTTGGTTCTCCTCACCCAAGTCTTGATCTTTCAATAAATCAGCTCCAGAAATGTAATCTAGACAACGATCAATGTAAGGAATGAAAGAATCAAGAAAATATACAGAATCATCCTAACCATTCGAATGCTTCATCGACTTCCTCACATAGTGTAACGACCCGTTTTTAATAAAACGAAATGTAATTGCTATAATCGTTAATTGAACGATTGTGATGGTTACTATGACAACTCAAAATTCTCAGGTTAGAATCATAACTCGAGAATGAAGAGAATGAGTGTAAGCGAAATCACGAAACGAGGCTTTGATTTCAAGATACGCTAAGTTGAAGATAGCGTTAAATAAGAGATCATATATTTTGAATTTTTCAGGTCTTGAAATTATAACCATTGGAAAGAGCTCGAAAAATCGTGAACGTGGGCGAAAACGGCGCGTAAAACGGAGTTCGTATGCTCCCGGAATCGCGAAAACAAAATTGGAAACTAACTAAGGCGGCAGAGGTACGCGAAGGAAATCCTCCGCGGTACGCGACGGACCAGAACGCATAAATATCTGATTTTCTTGATCAGATTTCATTTCTGGTCGATCAACTCGGCTTCCAGACGCCTAAACTCAACTTTTTACCCCCAAATCTCAGTTTTGAAGCCATCCAAACATCCGGATCAAGTTAGGAAACGTTTCTACAAGTCCTGATCTTCATTTCTATCCGAGAAATCCGTCCGAAAGGGTAACGATTCGACCTCTTCTATTAGTTTGATAGAATATGAGTTAGATCTAGATTTTAATAATGATATCATGGTTATTGTTGTTGATTATTGCCTAGTTGATAACTAGGGATTGTTAGAAACGAAGAAATTGATATTTGGTTGGTGAAATCTTCGTTTTGAAGCCGGGATGATGTCCAGTTGTTATGAAACCCATATCATGACGTGATAACTAGTAGGATGGGTTGAATATGATTTTAAATAAATTATGGATTATAATCCATAGGTTAAATGATGATTTTGATGAATTGATGTTAAAATTATTAACAAGTTATGATCTTAAATAAAAATTAAATAATAAAAGTGATTAAAGATCGTAACTAATATAATGAACATCAGTTATTTGATAAATTGCCTGGGGAGGCATGAAATATGATTAATTGTGATAATTGACTAAAACTTGCTAAACGTAGTAAGATAGAGTCAGTTATGTGATAAATTGACTTTGAGGAAGTCAAATCAGTCAAGTGTGTTGAACTTGATTGTATGTGTTATATGTATTGAATATAGTTGTATATGTGTGAATATGCAACTAGGTGTTGGTGGTGAAAGTCAAGTGACAATTCACAGAAGTGGAAAAGAGGTTGTAGGAAGTGAACAACCGTATGAACCAGGTAAGTTACCCAACTTACTGTAACATTACATATAAGTAGTAGAAAGAGTCTACTTGCGTATTTGATATATGTGAATAATGTTAAATATGTGATTGAAACTATGGGATGAGAAATCCTTTAGTTTGTGTTTGTTAAGTTTCAATGGGAAACGTATATGCAATATACTTGCATTAGAATAACTGGATGAACCGGTGATTGATTAATATGATTTGGTGTTTATATAATAATGGGCATAACTTGATTAATGAATCTAATGGAATTATAAGACCTTTGAGAAGGCATTATTAGTTTCAAAACGAATGTTATGCTTGTGTGGTGTGCATAATATAAATGCATTAAAATTTAGCCGGATGAGCCGGTGAAATTGATTTAATTGTTGAACCACAAATGTGTGGCTAACCGGTTAATCCGGGAACCAAATTGTTGAACCACAAATGTGTGGCTAACCGGTTAATCCGGGAACTGAATCAAATATGACTCCACAATGGTGGATAGCCAGAGGTGCTGGCAATTGTCTAGATGGAAGTACCGGTGGGTGAACATCTTAGACTTGATAAATATGACTCCACAATGGTGGATAGCCAGAGGTGCTGGCAATTGTCTAGATGGAAGTACCGGTGGGTGAACATCTTAGACTTGATAAATATGACTCCACAATGGTGGATAGCCAGAGGTGCTGGCAATTGTCTAGATGGAAGTACCGGTGGGTGAACATCTTAGACTTGATAAATATGACTCCACAATGGTGGATAGCCAGAGGTGCTGGCAATTGTCTAGATGGAAGTACCGGTGGGTGAACATCTTAGACTTAATAAATATGACCACAATGGTGGATAGCCAGAGGTGCTGGCAATTGTCTTAGATGGAAGTACCGGTGGGTGAACATCTTAAGACTTGAATTATTTATGATATCACAAATGTGTGAATCGTCAGATGTGCTGACAAATAGCTATGGTGGAAGTACAGAAATGTGAACACCATAGTGTAATTTTGATTAAATTATTGTGAACAATAGTTGACGATTGGTAATGTGATATTATTACCTGGTGAGAGTCAATTCGAATAGAAATGACTCAGTTTGAATATTGATTGTGAAAAATGTATTTATACATTTTGTTGTTGAGACACCATTGGGGTTACTTACTTAGTTCATATGAACTAATTGTGACTTATATGTGATGTTACAGGTCAAAAATAGATATGCATTGGGCCATCAGATCGGGCACGTTGTGAAGCAGAACTAAACGTTATGTAAATCTTTGGTGAGATCAAATTTAAACACACCAGCTTTTATTAATCATAAATGTAAATGATTGAAATTAAGTGTGTTTAACTTATAAAAATGAAATTTCACGCTTCCGAACATAAAATTTTGATAAAGTTTAAACTGGGACCAAGATTGGACACGTGTAATCGTGTGCAAGGTTTGGGTGTTACAGAGTTGGTATCAGAGCAATGGTTTGAGTGAATCAAGTGCGTCTTGATCTCAAACTCTTGTGCTCTTGATATGAAAACATAACGTTTGATTCGAAGACCCGATCATGATGCCGAATGTATGAGGTCAGCATATCTATGTCCTGTATTATAATTGTTAAATGTAATGTGAATCATTACATGTTAAATGTGATTATGTGATTATGTGAAACCGAAATCAATATCTGGAGTATGAAATGAAGAAAGTAAGGAATTGAGCATATAATGAGTGGACTAGTATGTCTGGCCAACTTACTAGTACAAACATGATATGAACAAGCTCTTATGGAAATCATTTTAACTTACGTTATTGAGATTAGGTAAGGTGTTATGAGTTTCATGTATCTATTACTTGTGAGTAATAGTGTTACCAATTCAAGAGAAATGAATTGGAGAATTAATGTGAAAAGACCTACATGAGTGTAGGCAATAACACTTGATGTGTTGGGGAAATTAATCCATTTGAACATGGAAAATGTTTTAGTGTGTATACACGAATCAAAAATGTGAAATTTGACCCGTTGAGGGTAAAATGGGGAAAAAGGACACATAATTATGTTTATGTGTTCATATATGTTTAAGTTTGAAATGTAATGATTTAAACATGTTAATAATTTATATAATGTGCATATAATCTATATGCGTGATATATAGAGTTGTAAGTATACAATGTGTATACGTATGGTGAATGTTATGATATGATTTCATAACTAGTGATAGTGTCATTATATGTTGATAGTAATTGACACATTGAATTGAAAACTATTCATAATAGTGTTAAAGCAAATTTAAGACCATGACATATGGCATTTTGTAGGATCAGATGTTCTCAATTGATACGATAGAAGAGTATAGCAGCGGAATTTAACACGGAATTAGCATAATCAAAGTAAGATCCATTTCAATCAAACAGTAACGCAAGTTTGTTATAGAGAGAGAAAGTTTTCTGTAAAAAGGAATATCTCATTCAGATCATTAACTTCGTTACATTACAATCATGTCAACTGCCTATATATAGAAGGCAGTGACGTCTGATGATGTCACATGATGTTGACACCTAACAGACAAAACAAAACAACTGAAATTAACTAAACTACTGAGGATGTCTTCAACATCTGAAGACAAACTCTACAACTACTGAAGAACAAAACTACTGAAATACAAAATACTAAAACCTCTGATGAGTAAACTACTCACCAGACTTTTACAAACAATAAGAAAACTACTGAAGACTAACTACACACTACAACATCTGATGACTTACACTTCAGCTGTTGTACATGTCTTCAGATCTTGTGACTTCTGCACATTTGAATATCAGCCTTTGTGTTCTTCTTCAGTTGTTGTAATGCTGTGAGACTTAGAGATTTTTCTGATCAGGCTCATTGGTTCTTTTAGTCCAACAAACTCCCCCTGAACCAATGCAGCCAAAAACCTCTAACTTATTTAAGGTCTCACTTATTTATTCCCAGGCAGAAAGATATGTCTTTTTCTTTTGAGATCAGTATCAAAATGACCAATTAAAGTATAAGCCTGATAACCAACAGCTTTCAAAAACTCTAACTGTCAAAATATGAGAGGGAACTCCATTGGGGAAATGGACTATGAGCATTAACCCCTCTCATTGAAGCTATTGATTGTATACTAACCTGAAAGACTCCCTGACATAAGCTTCAAGTAGTAACATCTTCTCTTCTGGAGTTAATCTTTCAGGTTCACCTTCGAAGAAGGACTCAGGCCCATAAAATTCAGACAAGTATCTAGCCGTAGTCCCATCCTTCAGTTCTACTCTTGTAATTTCCCTGTACACAAACTCATCAGGGTGCTTACCCTCTAAAAACAAATAGAGTTCTTCTTGCTGAACATGTTCCAGCCTCCTATACACCAGTCCCTTCTTTATCATTTTGTTCTCTAAGAAGTTAGGAGCTTTTGCACCCGAGTTGTAGACACTCTTGAAGTCATTAATGATTTCCCAAGGATCAAGCACTGACCCAAGCATGATTTCAGCACTCAACACCCTTTTGATCCTATTTGCATAAGTTGCTGGGGGCTGTCTCTTGTGAATCCTATGAAGAACCCTTGGGTCAGGCCACATCTTAATCAATTCTTTCGTATATTTAAATGTCCATTTCAGAGCATACAATCTTTGAGCTTCCTTTTTCATTGCAGTGATAGTTGAAGTCTGAGGATAATCTTTGTCCACCAACTTGAGGAATTGCTCATCATGTTTCCTTTGACTCTCTTCTTCTTCCAGTTTTACTTTGACTGCCAACATCCTAGCCTCTGGTGTAATAATTGGCTGTTGACCAAGAACTAATGGTTTTTCAGGAATGTAATTGGCAGAAAGAGTAATTTTCTTCTTTGGAACTGTCAGATCTACCCTAGTTGTTGAAGGTGCAGGCTTTTGAGCTTTTGGCTTGATGACTGTGGAGATAGGCAACCTGTCTTCTGCATCAGAACTTTCTTCTTCTTGAATTCTGAGTTGCCTTCTCTTCTTTGGAGGAGCCCTTACCTCAACAACCTGAGTCTCAACCTGAGTCTGAACCTCTGGAATTTGAACCCCCTCTAGTTCAGTGTCTTGTGCATCAGAAGTTGTGGCTTGTACTTGAACTTCAGAAGTTGTCACTTCCATTGGTTCAGCACTTGTTTCAATTTCTTTGTCAACCATTTCCTGCTCAACTTCCACATCATCTCTGTTGATAATCTCAACAGGTTTGTTCTTCTTCTGTCTCTTATAAGTTACTTGAATGACAGGAGACCTTTCAAATGCAACCTCTTCAGACCTTGGCCTTTTGGAATCTGAAGTTGTGACTGATTCAGTTCCTAACTCCCCCTTTTTGGCTGCAGGGGAAGAAGGAGAATGTAGAGTTGAAAGTTTAGCAGTCACAGCCTCATCAACCATTTGTTGAATTTGAGTTTGGGAAGGTAACCTCTCATCAAGGGCTTGAACAATAATTGATTTCAGTAATGGAGTAATGAGAGGGAGGATTTGTAGAAAGGCAGCAGCTAATGCCTCTGGGGGGCTAGAACCCAAAGGATTAGAGCCAGAAGCAGTGGCTGGTGGCTTGTCAAATTGGATATTTGTGGTTGAAGTGTTTGGGTGACCTTCAGAATGAGAAGGTGCCATCTGTGGGGTAAGTGGGGAAGATGGACTTTTGTCCTTGGACATTTTGGTGAGTAGCTCATTGAGTCTACATACCTCAGCCGCAAGGAGTTGGTTTTGCTTAACAAGCTCAGCAACTGATATTTGGTCATTAGTAGCATTAGCTAGATCATCTGACCTCCTGAGAATCTCAGGATTTACCTGAGTTGAGTGTGGCTCAACAGATTCAGGTGCCCCTTTGTCTTGGTACTGGGGACTTCCAACCTCAGGGTTAACCCCTTCATCGGTTGTTGCCTCTGACAAGGTCTTATCCACGTTACCACTATCAATCACTCCAAATGATGGAAGTGATGAAGTAGCAGCCTTGTCAGATGTCAGAATCTCTCTTGCCACACTAGGAGATCTGATGTTGTAGTCAGTATCCTGTGGGTTATCAGAGACACTATGGTCCTCCCCCTCAATGTTGGAGCAGTTTCCAGTATTGATAGGTGTCTGGGAGGGAGAAGGAGTGTTCAGCTGATTCAGGATTTGAGCAATAACAAATGTTGGGCTATTGGTGGTGGTTTCTATAGAAAGTGGGTTTGAAGGAGAATGCACCCGGGGAGATTGGTGCTTTTCAATAGAAACCATTTCAACTGAAATAGGTTCTAGTGATGTGGTGTCCCCTACAAAGGTTGCACCAGGATCCTGTAGAGAGGAAACCTGGGCGGTTTGAGCCGGTTGAGTCTGATGAACCACTGGTTGACTACTACCAGTGGTCAGTGCATGCCTTGGTGAGGCATGGGCAGACTCAGGGGACTCATTTCCCTGAGCAGCCTTTTTGGGCTTAGTGGATTTTGGTTTAGTGGGGACTTTGGATTTGGATTTTGAGGATGAGGCTGTGGGTTCCTTTTGCTTGGGTTTGAGCTTCCGGGCAGCCTCTTTTAAAGTGAGGTTGGAGTTGTGTCTGGAATATACTTCCAGCAAAACTGCTGGAGCAGGGATCCCCTGACCAACAAGGCCTGTTTGTGGCAGCTGTTTCTCTATGATGGCCATAATAAAACGAGGATAGAGTAACCATCTGGATGAAACAGGCTTACCAGCATGTTCAGTTAATTCAGAAAAAAGTATTTGAGAAAAATTTAGCTTTTAAGATTCGAGAATAGAGTACAATACCTGTTGCCAACGAGATGACATTTGATCCCATGAAGAAGACTTCGGAGCCAGGCATATGTTGATCATATGGAATATCAGACGCTCTGGATCATTAAAGTGCTTCTTGAAAAGTGTTGAGTCACTCAAGTCGCCCTGGTATTCATGACTTGTAAAACAGAGGTCAGTGGCGCTTTTAGGGAACTGAGTGACTAGGTTGGCATCGTCAAGTTGAAGAACATCCCTGAGCTCAGCGGGACTGATATGCACGTTGTGAACATTGACTGTTGATCGAAGAGAGATGACTCCAGTTCCAACATTTACCAGTTCAACATTCATCCAAAATTGATGAATGGATTCAACATACAGAGTTGGATTGATGAGAAAAGCAGTTTTGAATTGAGATGAGTTCATCAAGTCGACAGCTTCATCAAACTTGGACCAGAATGAAGATTTGGTCAGATAGGCTATAGAATTGTGACGCGGTTTCAAAGTTATGGTAGCCATGGATGCAGAGATGAAAGAGGGAAAGTAGGTTTTGAAAAAGATGAAAAGTTCTGAGAAAGTGATAATGAAACAACTGAGAAGGATTGAGTTAAATAGAGAAAACAACTGAGGTTTAAACAACTGAAGAGTAAAATTACTCATCAGGTGTTGTCGATAATTTTGTTCATCAGGTGTTTTCAACAGTTGTTCATCAGACTTTGTGGAAATTTTGTGCATCAGAACTTGTGAACAATGTGTTCATCAGAACTTGTACACAATTTGTTCATCAGAACTTTGTAGAAATGTTGTTCATCAGAACTTGTGAACAATGTGTTCATCAGAACTTGTACACAATTTGTTCATCAGAACTTTGTAGAAATTTTGTTCATCAGAACTTGTGAACAATGTGTTCATCAGAACTTGTACACAATTTGTTCATCAGAACTTGTAAACAATTTGTTCATCAGAACTGTGTAGAAATTTTGTTCATCAGAACTTGTGAACAATGTTTGACCTTCAGTACTTAGAACATCAATACTCATCAGTACTTTTTAACTTAGAGTATTATAAAAGGTCATGACTGTTCTTGAATCAGTACTTTTGATATGTATCTGTATGTACTGAAAATATCAAAATGTGCCAAGATAAAAGAATATTTATGGTTAAAAGAGAGAAGTGAAAATATTTTTGGAATTTTTTTTTTTAAAGATAGTTAACATTTTATTCATTGAAACACTAACCTATTCAAGCTGCAACATACCAAGCCTTAGAACTAAATTTTGAAAAGTTGATGTGTCTAAAGGCTTAGTAAAAATGTCAGCAAGCTCATCAGCACTAGGAACAAATTTGGGATCAATCAGACCTTTTTCAAAACAATCTCTTATAAAGTGATGTCTGATCTCAATGTGTTTAGTCCTAGAGTGCTGAACTGGATTCTTGACAATACAAAGAGCTGAAGCACTATCCATTAACAATGGTGTCTTCAGTTCTTTGATGCCATAGTCCAGGAGTTGAGACTGAAGCCAGAGAATTTGGGAAGTGCAACTTGCAGCAGCAATGTACTCAGCTTCAGCAGTGGAGGTGGCTACAGAAGTTTGCTTCTTACTTTGCCAAGAAACCAAGCAATTTCCTAGAAACTGACACCCACCAGAAGTAGATTTTCTTGAGAGTTTGCATCCTGCATAGTCACTATCTGAAAAAGCAACCAGCTTGCAGGATTGTCCAGTGGAGTACCATATTCCCAGGAATTGAGTACCTTGCAAGTATCTGAAAATTCTTTTCACAGCAATCAAATGAGACTCTTTGGGTGCAGCCTGAAATCTAGCACAAACACATGTGGCAAACATAATGTCTGGCCTGGATGCAGTTAGATACATTAAAGATCCAATCATACATCTATAAAGAGTTTCATCCACTGAAGTACCTTTCAGATCTGCATCAAGGTGTGTGGTGGTGCTCATGGGGTTGGAACATGGCTTACAGTTTTGCAAATCAAATTTCTTTAAAAGCTCTTTTGTGTATTTTGATTGGTGAATGAAAATTCCATCAGGTTTTTGTTTGATTTGAAGACCCAAGAAAAACTGTAACTCCCCCATAGCACTCATTTCAAAATTTTTAGTCATAAGTTCAGTGAAATCATCACACAACTTTGGGTCAGATGAAGCAAATATAATGTCATCAACATAAATTTGAACAAGTAGCTTATGCTGACCGACATTCTTTATGAATAAAGTTTGATCAATGGAGCCTCTAGTGAAATTATTTTTTAGAAGAAAAGTGGATAATGTGTCATACCAGGCTCTAGGTGCTTGTTTCAGCCCATAAAGAGCTTTATCAAGCTTGTACACCCAATCAGGATGTTTATTGTCCTCAAAGCCTGGAGGTTGACACACATACACTTCCTCTTTTATTTTACCATATAAGAAAGCACTTTTGACATCCATTTGAAAAACTTTAAGTTTATGTAAGGCAGCATATGCTAAAAACAGCCTAATTGCTTCTAATCTGGCTACAGGGGCAAAAGTTTCATCATAATCAATACCTTCTTCCTGACAGAACCCCTGTACAACCAGTCTAGCTTTGTTTTTAATGATTTGACCTTTTTCATCTGTTTTATTCCTAAACACCCATTTTGTGCCTATTGCACACTTACCTGGAGGTAAAGAAACCAGCTCCCAAACCTGTTGCTTCTTGAATTGCAACAATTCCAACTGCATTGCCTCCACCCAGCCAATGTCTCTAAGTGCTATGTGGTAGTTCTTTGGCTCTTGTTGACTGACAAAGAGAGCATAAAGACAAAAGTTAGATAATTGACTTCTGGTTGAAACACCTGCAGAAATATCACCGAGGACTTGAGATAATGGATGATTCTTCAGTTCTTGATATGGAATAAGATCAGTGCAAGTGTTTGCTGGAGGATCAGATGTTGCAGTTGAAGATGATTCAGGGAACAAAGCAGCTGGGATTTCAAATGATTGAGAGGATTCCAGAATTTCATCAGCATTTGTATTGAGTGGGATTGCTGAAGCAGGAGGAGCATCAGATTTGGTAGATGTGGACATATTGTCACTGAATCTGAACAAATGAGTACTTGCATCTTCATCATCTGAAATTCCTTGTGATGTTGCATTAGAAGCTGGTGGTGGATCAGCTGGAAGAACTTCATCTTCTACACCACTATTCTCAACATGAAAATCATGTTGCAAGATATTCAGATCAAACATCTCAGCAGGATTCTGAGGAATGGAATCTTTAGGACATTCATTGAATTTGACATGAAGAGTTTCTTCTACAGTCTTTGTTCTACAATTGAACACTCTATATGCCTTGCATGTTGAAGAATATCCAACAAAGTATCCTGCATCAACTTTGGAATCAAACTTGGTAAGTTGATCTTTGGTGTTGAGAATGAAACAAGGACACCCAAAAGCTCTGAAGAAGGAAATCAAAGGAGTTAAAGAATGAAGGATTTCATATGGAGTCTTCAACCATCTTTGATTCACCAAAACTCTGTTTTGCACATAGCAAGCTGTGTTAACAGCTTCTGCCCAGAATGTGAGAGGTAAACCAGAATCAGCAAGCATTGTTCTGGCAGCTTCAATCAGGGTCCTATTCTTCCTTTCTACCACTCCATTCTGTTCAGGAGATCTGGGAATGCTATACTGTCTCTGAATTCCCTTTGACTGATAAAATTCATCAAGAAGATGATTTCTGAATTCAGTGCCATTGTCACTCCTAACACACTTGATAGAAAGAGAATACTGCTTTTCAGCATACAACACAAAATTGATAATAGCCTTGGCAACCTCACCTTTTGAGTGTGAGAAGAAAGTCCAGACAAACTTTGAATAGTCATCAACAATAACTAGACAATACTTCTTCTTTGCCATAGACATTATCTGCACTGGACCAAACAGATCCATGTGTAACAGTTGTAAACAACCAGTGGATTTGGAATCTCCAATTGAAGGAAAAGAGACTTTGTGTTGCTTTCCTTTCAAGCATGCAGAACAGTTTTCATCACAGCTAAAATCCTTTAAAGGAAGACCTCTAACCAAACCATGTTTCACCAATTGATTCATGTTCTTGATGTTTACATGACCTAATCTTCTATGCCACAAATTGGATTCCTTGAAAGAGGCCTTAGAAAATAAACAAGGATGACCTTTGACAGAGATTTTCTTAGAAAGATCAAAGGCATAGACCTTTCCCACTATGTTAGCCTTAAGAAGTGTGTACTCATCTAACACTTTGCTAATCAAAGGCATCACATCAGAAGATAGAATCCTACAATCTTGCTTAGTGAAGAGAGACACATGACCCTTATCACACATTTGACTAACACTCAGCAGATTGTACTTAAGATTCGCAACATGATTAACATCATCAAACCTAATCTCACCATTAGTGACTACACCTTTACCTATGATATACCCCTTAGCATCATTACCAAAGGACACAAATCCTCTCCTTCCAGTGAAATAGTTATGAAGAAGAGATCTGCTCCCAGTCATATGCATGGATCCTCCACTATCAACATACCAGATGCTACTTTGGCATGCTGAAGGACCCTGCATACAACAACACACTCAGTTAGACTTTTGGACCCAAACCATTTTGGTTTTGGGTCTGTTAACATTTGAAGAAACAGAACTAGCATTATCAGTTGAAGCAACACTTGAAGCATTCTTATCAGAAATTTTTGGTTTGACTTTTGATTTTGATTTCTTTCTATGAAATGAATCAACAGATGCCTCTGCCATATTGACCCTTCCTATCAGTTGTTGCATCATTAGCATCAGTTGATTATGAGTTTGAGTTAAAAGCTTGATTTCATCAGACACATCAGGACTTGATTTTTTATTTTTCTTTTTGATTAGTTTTGTGTCTTTAGTTAAAATAGATGTTTTCAAGTGTTGTTTCCCTGAATCTGGAATAATTTCTTTTCCTTTCTTGAATTGACTTGAAGTATTTCCTTGTACTGATTTTCCAGATTTTGAAACAACTGATGATTCTGGTACAAATTTTGAACTGAATTCATTTTTCATTTTAAGTATATTCGTGTTTTTATTCTTGATTTTATTGAATTTTGAACCTTTTCTGTACCAGCATTCATCAGTTGAATGATTAAACAACCTACAAATATCACAAGGCACTCTCTTCTTTCTTTCCTTGTGATTGTCTACAAGTACTGATGACTTAGAAACAGATTGTTTGTTCATCAGAACATCTGAGGCATCAGTATTTGTAGTCAAATTGACAACAGCTGATGGATTGATAACATCTGAAGAGTTATTCTTCAGCACTTGTGTCTCAACACATTTATCAACATCAGTTGTTGCAGTATCAGCTTTGTCACCAACTGCTGATGAATGACTTTGACTTATTAAAAGTCTTGCATCATTTTCTCCAACACCATCCCCATCTGACTCAATTAGGTGTAAGTTTAAAACATTTGAAACATGTTCATCAGGATTAATCTCAACTAAGACATTATCCTGACAAGTGTCATCCTTAATGACATTTGTACACCCAATTGAATAAGAATAGGTTTCAATCTCAACCTTTTCAGCAGCAGCTTTGCAAACATTTGAGTCTTCTTCAGATATGTCTGCAGAATCAGACACTTCCGAAGAGTTGGTAGATTGGTACACACTCTCCCCATCAGATTCACAGTCAAGACTTTTTGGTTTATAATCAGGAGGGGGGCCAGTGTGATTGTAACCAATCCCAAACTTAACATTTGAAGCTGACTGTTTGCTCAACAACATTTCAAACCCTTTACAGGACTCAACCCATTTTTCACAATTGACTTGGGTTGCTGCAAGTGTTTGTTTTAGATCATTATGCTTTACCAGCATGACTTCCACTCTAGCTTTTTCATCAGACAACAAACATTTAAGTTTATAAATTTCAGACTCTTTCTCATTTAAGGCTTTTTCAAACTCAGTTTTGTTTTTAGCCACAACCTTTTCCAATTCAAATTTCTCATTAATCAGTTCTACATTGATTTCCCTAATGGAAGCAAATGCTGAAATGCATGACTCTGAACATAATTTAGCTTTTGATTCAGAAGATACCTGAGATGTTGAAGAGGATTGACAGGTATTTTCAGTTGAATCAATAGCCATCAGTGCCAGATTTCCAAAAGGATTGTCTCCACCATGTGGACCAGTTTCAGAAAAAGGCTGCATGTTGAAGTCTGATAAGTCATCAGGCAAGCTACTCCAATCAACAACACCAGGAGTGAAGAAACTCTGATGCTGTTGTTGTTGAGACTGTTGAGTTGATTGAGGTTTGCTGGGTTCAGGAAGAGCAGGTGATTGTGGTGAGATTAATGCTGGATTGTGAGGAGGTTGAGGCATGTAAAAGCAAGGATATGGATAGGGCATTTGATTTTGTGGAACAAAGTGAGCTGGATAGAATTGCTGTTGACTAGTACTAGAAGATTGTGGTCCTTTGCCTGAGGAATTGTTGCTTGGAAAGGTCACAAAAGGTGCAGCAGGATTAGAACCAGATGTTTTGCACTCCCTAGCAAAGTGACCAAGCCTATGACACTTATGGCACCTCAACTTCCCTTTGTCAAATCCAACCTTAGTCTTGCCAGATAATCCAGGGAACTTCCTTCCTGTTCTTTTATAAAACTTTTGTGATCTGATGTTGATCAATGCCATTTGACTTAAAATGTCCATCTCCTCTAGATCATCATCCGGGATACCTTTCAAATCATCCATCACAAAACACAAGTTGTCACTATAACTTCCTGCATTACCCTCAACTCCCACAAAAGCATGATCAGAATTGTTAGTAGAAAAGTCAATATGTTCATCATAAGAACATTCAGACCCATTAAACTATGACTCCTGACCAAGTAAAGCAGTGTTACCAGGAACAAAATCATCAGCAAGTTTTCCAGATGAAGACAGTTTTCTCTTCTGTTCTACCTCTCTCTCAAAAGTTAAGAGTTTCCCATGTAATTGGGTGAGAGATAGACTTTCTAGATTAGCATTAGAGCGTAGGACAATTGTATAAGTGTCCCATCTCTCAGGCAATGATCTGAGAAATCTGTTATTCATCTGACTATTAGTGTATTCTTGCTTAACCATTTTTAACTCAGAAATTAAACATGAGAATCGCTCAAATTGTTGAGTCAAGGATTCACCATTTCGGTGAGAAAATGTCTCATACTGCTGAGCCAGAATTTCTCTAGTATTTGCTAAAACCTCATCAGTTCCACCAAATTGTTCTTTCAGTGCAACCCAGAGATCATGAGCAGTATCATGATGCATCAAGCCAGAATAAATCTCATTAGGCAGAGCCATGGCCAGAATACCATGAGCTTTAGCATCAATTTCAAACAATTTAATGTCCTCATCCGAATACATATCAGCAGGTTTCGGAATCATGATCTTAGTTTCAGGATCAGTGATCGTGGGTTTATATGGTCCATGCACAACAGATTTCCAACATCCTGCGCTGTTAATCGACAGGTGATGTAGCATTCTACGTTGCCATATGTTGTACTCACTCCGCACAAGCATCGGAGGCTTGGTTGCGGAGCCTGTATTGTGCGGATCATTGTTCGGAGTTGACATGATCACAGATTCAAGCAATTTACCACAAACTAATGCAAATCTCAATCAATTGATGCAAAACAGATTGATATTGAAATACAAATCAACAGAAGTTAACAGAAAACTTCAATCTATAACAAATTCTTACTTAATCAGCTAATTCACTCAATTTGAGAACAAATTTGAGCAGTTTCAAAGATCAATTGTGTAATCGATCAATGATTAACCAGCTCTGATACCAATTGTAGGATCAGATGTTCTCAATTGATACGATAGAAGAGTATAGCAGCGGAATTTAACACGGAATTAGCATAATCAAAGTAAGATCCATTTCAATCAAACAGTAACGCAAGTTTGTTATAGAGAGAGAAAGTTTTCTGTAAAAAGGAATATCTCATTCAGATCATTAACTTCGTTACATTACAATCATGTCAACTGCCTATATATAGAAGGCAGTGACGTCTGATGATGTCACATGATGTTGACACCTAACAGACAAAACAAAACAACTGAAATTAACTAAACTACTGAGGATGTCTTCAACATCTGAAGACAAACTCTACAACTACTGAAGAACAAAACTACTGAAATACAAAATACTAAAACCTCTGATGAGTAAACTACTCACCAGACTTTTACAAACAATAAGAAAACTACTGAAGACTAACTACACACTACAACATCTGATGACTTACACTTCAGCTGTTGTACATGTCTTCAGATCTTGTGACTTCTGCACATTTGAATATCAGCCTTTGTGTTCTTCTTCAGTTGTTGTAATGCTGTGAGACTTAGAGATTTTTCTGATCAGGCTCATTGGTTCTTTTAGTCCAACACATTTTGTATGTATAACATGTAAGACCACTGGTGGGTGGCATTTGATTTAACATGTAAGACCACTGGTGGGTGGCATTTGATTTAACATGTAAAACCACTGGTGGGTGGCATTGGGTTTAACATGTAAGACCATTGGTGAATGACATTGGATTTATCATATAAGACCACTTGTGAGTGGCGTTGAATTGTTTGTAAGACTACTTGTGAGTGGCCTTGTGTTAGATGTGTAAAACCATCTTGGAATGACATTGGGTTGTCATGTAATTCCTCCTTAGTGAGGCATTGGGGAAAAACCCACATGCGTGTGGATTGGTCAATATGTGAGTATGTGTTGAACGATGTTAACTTTTAAAAAGTCAAAGTTATGATTAATGTGAATAGGTGAGTTACCTACTCATTAATATGCAACCATAAGACATATTAGTGCTTATGTGTTATGTAATTATATTGGTTGTTACTACTTGCAATTGACTTGTAGTAATTGTAATAAATTGAATGGTAAATTGACCATGTGTGTCATGAAATGCTGAAAATATAAAACCACATGGTGGTGGTATTGAACTACTTGATATATGTTTTGTAGTATTGGATGAATGTTATGTGCTAAATGCATAAGTTGAAAGGTGTTATTAAATAATAATTTATAGTTGACACTATAAATTGATGATAATCCACATTGTGTGGAAATATATGAATATGAAACCACATGGGGTGGTATTCGAATTGTTGAAATTGATTAATGTAATGATAAATGGCATAACTAATGAACGTGTCGTTATATGTTTAAAATAAATGACACAGATAATGGGTGACGTTTCACATTCGTGTGAAACGAATGTAAGACCACTGGTGCGTGGCATTAATTTTTGTCATGTAAGTCCATAATGAAATGGCGTTAGTGTTTGTCATGTAAGTCCACATTTTGTGGTATTGGGGGTAAACCATGTACATGTACATGATAGTAAGTCACCTGTTACCATTGAGTTGTTTAAACTTGTGATAATGAATCACAAGTGTTGTGAATGTGTTCAAATGGTGTGTAAATTACCCATTTGATTGTTTTGTAGTTGTAGGATTGGGTGAGTCCACACTACAATTGTATGTGCATGTAGCATATATGTGAATTGTTGTTTTAATTGAAGTTGAGGTAAATGGGTAGGGTTAGTGTTGTTATTGTAGTTGAATGATTTACAGGGTATGTGAACATTCAACTAATGATAATGTTTGAGTTGATTTACAAGAGTGTAAACAACCATCATACTGTGGATTTGATGATCTACAAATGTGTAGACATTAAATTGGTAATGTGCAGGCTTTGATTCAGAACATAAGACTTGCAAATCCAATGTAATAGATTTCACAAGGTGTGTGAACAAAAGATGGTCTACAAGAGTGTAGACATCAAATTTCAAGAGTCAAATTGTTTATGTTGACTTTTGGGAAATATGATGCACAATTGGAGTTTTGTGTGCACATAGGTGCTGTGTTAAGTGATAAGGGTTGTACATGAATGATAGATGAGAATGTCTATCTAGGCAGACGAATAACGCGAATGATAAGTCATTCGGTTGTGGTGGTGTGTTAAATACATTATACATGAGGTTTGACTTTAAAAAAAAAGTCAGAGTTATACCTATTTGTAAAGAAATAGGATATTTATTATATGTAGAAATACACTTGAGTGTATGATTTGGTTTGGATGAAGAAAGTCAAAACAAATAATCAATTGTAAATTGATTATGTAAAATCATGTATAATGATCATGTTTATCTAAGGGTAAATGTTCAATTATGATTGAAATATATGTTAGAGAAGTGGTGTCTAGGCATGGTGTGCCAGTGACGATTAATTTGGATCGAGACACTTGATTTACTTCTCATTTCTGGAAAAATTTCCAGGGAGAATTAGGATTGTTGATAAGCACGGCGTATCATCCTCAGATTGATGGTCAAAGTGAAAGGACCATTCAAACGTTAAAGGATATGTTACAAGCGTGCGTAATTAATTTTGGGGGTAGTTGGGATGATTAATTACCTTTAGCAGTGTTCTCATACAATAACGTTTATCATTCCAGTATTGGAATGCCTCCATATGAAATGTTGTATGGGAGGAAATGTTGTACTCCTGTGTTGAGAAGAAGTTAGGTAATGAGAACTGGCAAATAAAAAGGTAGTTAAAGTAACAAATGAACGTATAGATTAGATTCTAGTTCATTTGAAGGCGGTATAGGACCGTCAGAATTCCTATGTTGATAAGCATAGGAGGATTATTGAGTTCCAGGTGAGAGATTTTGTATTGTTAAAGGTCTCTCCTGGGGAAGGTGTTATATATTTTAGAAAGCAAGGGAAGTTAAACCGCGTTTCATTTGACCATTCAATATTATAGCTCGAATTGGCAATGTTGCTTATCGTCTTGAGCTACCGAAGGAATTGAATGGCATACATGACACTTTTCATGTGCCATATCTGAGAAAATGTCTGGCTAATGAATCGGTTTACATGCCACTAGAAGATTTGGAAATTATGACAAGTCGAAATATGTGGAACAGCCGATAACTATATTGACAGGAAAGTCAACCAGTTGAGAAACAAATCCCTGAACCAGGTGAAGGTTCAATGGAATAATATAAGGGGATTTGACGCCATGTGGGGGTCAGAAGATGAGATGAAGAATTCTATTCTTTTCTTTTAACGTCTGAGCGGTTTCGAGGACGAAACCTTTATAAGGAGGGGAGATTTGTAACGACCCGTTTTTAATAAAACGAAATGTAATTGCTATAATCGTTAATTGAACGATTGTGATGGTTACTATGACAACTCAAAATTCTCAGGTTAGAATCATAACTCGAGAATGAAGAGAATGAGTGTAAGCGAAATCACGAAACGAGGCTTTGATTTCAAGATACGCTAAGTTGAAGATAGCGCTAAATAAGAGATCATATATTTTGAATTTTTCAGGTCTTGAAATTATAACCATTGGAAAGAGCTCGAAAAATCGTGAACGTGGGCGAAAACGGCGCGTAAAACGGAGTTCGTATGCTCCCGGAATCGCGAAAACAAAATTGGAAACTAACTAAGGCGGCGGAGGTACACGAAGGAAATCCTCCGCGGTACGCGACGGACCAGAACGCATAAATATCTGATTTTCTTGATCAGATTTCATTTCTGGTCGATCAACTCGACTTCCAGACGCCTAAACTCAACTTTTTACCCCCAAATCTCAGTTTTGAAGCCATCCAAACATCCGGATCAAGTTAGGAAACGTTTCTACAAGTCCTGATCTTCATTTCTATCCGAGAAATCCGTCCGAAAGGGTAACGATTCGACCTCTTCTATTAGTTTGATAGAATATGAGTTAGATCTAGATTTTAATAATGATATCATGGTTATTGTTGTTGATTATTACCTAGTTGATAACTAGGGATTGTTAGAAACGAAGAAATTGATATTTGGTTGGTGAAATCTTCGTTTTGAAGCCGGGATGATGTCCAGTTGTTATGAAACCCATATCATGACGTGATAACTAGTAGGATGGGTTGAATATGATTTTAAATAAATTATGGATTATAATCCATAGGTTAAATGATGATTTTGATGAATTGATGTTAAAATTATTAACAAGTTATGATCTTAAATAAAAATTAAATAATAAAAGTGATTAAAGATCGTAACTAATATAATGAACATCAGTTATTTGATAAATTGCCTGGGGAGGCATGAAATATGATTAATTGTGATAATTGACTAAAACTTGCTAAACGTAGTAAGATAGAGTCAGTTATGTGATAAATTGACTTTGAGGAAGTCAAATCAGTCAAGTGTGTTGAACTTGATTGTATGTGTTATATGTATTGAATATAGTTGTATATGTGTGAATATGCAACTAGGTGTTGGTGGTGAAAGTCAAGTGACAATTCACAGAAGTGGAAAAGAGGTTGTAGGAAGTGAACAACCGTATGAACCAGGTAAGTTACCCAACTTACTGTAACATTACATATAAGTAGTAGAAAGAGTCTACTTGCGTATTTGATATATGTGAATAATGTTAAATATGTGATTGAAACTATGGGATGAGAAATCCTTTAGTTTGTGTTTGTTAAGTTTCAATGGGAAACGTATATGCAATATACTTGCATTAGAATAACTGGATGAACCGGTGATTGATTAATATGATTTGGTGTTTATATAATAATGGGCATAACTTGATTAATGAATCTAATGGAATTATAAGACCTTTGAGAAGGCATTATTAGTTTCAAAACGAATGTTATGCTTGTGTGGTGTGCATAATATAAATGCATTAAAATTTAGCCGGATGAGCCGGTGAAATTGATTTAATTGTTGAACCACAAATGTGTGGCTAACCGGTTAATCCGGGAACTTAATCAAATATGACTCCACAATGGTGGATAGCCAGAGGTGCTGGCAATTGTCTAGATGGAAGTACCGGTGGGTGAACATCTTAGACTTGATAAATATGACTCCACAATGGTGGATAGCCAGAGGTGCTGGCAATTGTCTAGATGGAAGTACCGGTGGGTGAACATCTTAGACTTGATAAATATGACTCCACAATGGTGGATAGCCAGAGGTGCTGGCAATTGTCTAGATGGAAGTACCGGTGGGTGAACATCTTAGACTTGATAAATATGACTCCACAATGGTGGATAGCCAGAGGTGCTGGCAATTGTCTAGATGGAAGTACCGGTGGGTGAACATCTTAGACTTAATAAATATGACCACAATGGTGGATAGCCAGAGGTGCTGGCAATTGTCTTAGATGGAAGTACCGGTGGGTGAACATCTTAAGACTTGAATTATTTATGATATCACAAATGTGTGAATAGTCAGATGTGCTGACAAATAGCTATGGTGGAAGTACAGAAATGTGAACACCATAGTGTAATTTTGATTAAATTATTGTGAACAATAGTTGACGATTGGTAATGTGATATTATTACCTGGTGAGAGTCAATTCGAATAGAAATGACTCAGTTTGAATATTGATTGTGAAAAATGTATTTATACATTTTGTTGTTGAGACACCATTGGGGTTACTTACTTAGTTCATATGAACTAATTGTGACTTATATGTAATGTTACAGGTCAAAAATAGATATGCATTGGGCCATCAGATCGGGCACGTTGTGAAGCAGAACTAAACGTTATGTAAATCTTTGGTGAGATCAAATTTAAACACACCAGCTTTTATTAATCATAAATGTAAATGATTGAAATTAAGTGTGTTTAACTTATAAAAATGAAATTTCACGCTTCCGAACATAAAATTTTGATAAAGTTTAAACTGGGACCAAGATTGGACACGTGTAATCGTGTGCAAGGTTTGGGTGTTACACATAGAATGTAACATTCTACTCACCCACGCGCAATGTAATCTTACCTTCAAACACATCTATCATTGCCTTAGCAGTGCGCAGGAAAGGACGTCCCATAATGAGCGGGACTCTATCATTAGCCTCCATGTCTAGAATGACAAAATCTACGGGGAATACAAACTTATCAACTTTCACCAACACATTCTCCACAATTCCCTGTGGATCTTCACCGATTGATCGGCCAAAGTGATGCTCATGCGCGTCGGTGATGGGTCTCCAAGATCTAGCTTCTGATAAGCTGAGTATGGCATCAAATTAATGCTAGCACCCAAATCAGCCAACCTGTGGTTCACAGAAAAACTACCAAATAAACAAGAAATAGTGAAAATCTCTGGATCATCAAGCTTCTCGGGCAATTTATTCTGGATCAACGCATAACATCGAGCTCCTAAAGTAACTGTAGAAAGTGACTACAGCTTCTGCTTGTTAGACATAAGATCTTTTGTAACATCACTGTACTTTGGGTCGTCCGTACATCCTTACGATTGTAATGTTACGATATGAGATTTATTATTATTAATGATGAATACATTATTGGATGATTTTCACTGTTACTGGTATGCATGTTATAACATATTACACGCGTAAACCATGGGAAGTTTAGTTGTAACCCAACTAAACAGAACCAGAGAGTTTATCGCAGTTACATTATACTGAGTATGGATTATTGGTTTGGAATGCGAATGGATTTGGGCTGGATTGGGATGGAACTGGGAGTTTGTTATGGTCTGGTTGCTAAACGTAGTCAAGGACACATGGTCATGGTTTATCGAAATAGCGGTGGGATGGTGTAGGGGAGGTTGCGATCTACCTCTGCATATGCCCTATACATATGCATATTTCGGTCTATCATGGATGTGTCAGTGACTAGGGTTTAGTGGGTTCTGGTTTGGGAGTTTAATATTTAAGATAATAAATTAATGAGAGTTTTATTGGAAGTAAATATGCGATGGTGAGGTTACGAATGCAACTTAAACACGAATGTTGATTCGGAAATATTAACTTAATGATGTATTTGCGTGGGTGACGATTCATACGAATATAATTATTAAGAATGATATTCTGAAACGATATTGCATAAATAGTAAATCGAATCGAAATACGGTACGAGCATTGGATTCGCAAAGGTGACGATCTTTACGAATACGTACGCGAGTAACGCGTTTCGACGAGATAATTAAATAATATTTAACGATGTTAAATTAATAAAAGAAAATTAAAAATATTTATTAGGAATCACAACTTAAATTAAATTCGAATAAATTGGATAATTTAAATAATTAAATTAACGAAACGAAACGGAATTGTTTTACGAAATAATTTATATGAAATCATTTTCTTTAAAACTATTTTTTTATATAAAAATGAAATTTAATTATTTAAACGAGTTATATTTTAACATGACTTACGAGAATAACCGATCATTTATTATATTTTATTGCGATAAAAACGAGACCGGACACGGGGTAATAATACGCGTTATAAGGAAGAAGATCACCATCTTCTTCCTCATTTTCTACAACTCATCTCTCTCTTTAAAAACACACACACAACTCTCTCTACCTTCTCTCTAGCCCCTTTCACTCGTTTCTTGACGGAATCACGTGATTCCGGCGCCTACGCGTTTGTGAGATCGAGGAGAACAAGAAGACATAAAGAAACCTAGCTTTTGATCAGCAATTCGAGGTAGATATAGTGCTTTTATTTTCGGTTTTGTTGTTAATCACGAATATATAGTGTACAGTTGTTGTAATCGATCTAGAACAAGTGTAAAACACCAAAACGAGTTGATAAGTATCATGTAGAAGCCACATATAGTGCGAATCTACAGAAACTGAAGATGGTGATGCTGGAATGGGCTGCTTCGCGACACAGCAAGGGGGCCGAACCCTGCAACCCCCAGCCGAACCCTCCTCAGACTTACGAACCTATTACATCACGCATGGCAGACGAACCCTAAGGGTGTTGTGCAGATTGGCGAACCTGTTGCTGACACATGGGGGAGCCGAACCATGTAGCGAACCTGATGCATGTTGGTTCACGAACCTTGGCATGCCAAACCTATCACGCGAACCTTCTTATGGTCAGGCGAACCTGAGCCATGCAGCCCTAGCTGGCCGAACCCCTACAAGACCAGCGAATCCTCTGATTTGACGAACCCTAGTGAGGGCGAACCTGAGTGATGTTAGACGAACCATGTGCCAGCTTGGGTCACGAACCCTTTTGTGTTGTGATGACCGAACCTTGCACAATAGGAGCCGAACCTTAGACCATAACCCTAATAGGTTCGCTGCCCTCAAGAAGGATTGAACTAAAATCCATACATTCAATAGATTAAGGGCAAGTGGGATCAAGAATATACGTATACACACATATATAAATAACCATGCATGCATGTTTAATTCAAGTTTTTATTTTTCTAAAATACTTAAGCTCAAATTATAAGATTTTACATGGTTTTAACATTCTATGTAAATGACCTACGTAACATTATGTTAAGAGTTAAGTAAACCTTTATAAATTATAATATGTTGATTTATAAAAGTAAACATGCATGTATGTGTAAGTATGTATATGATTAGGGTTATCACCTAAGGTATACATAATTATGGAAATACACCTACAACATCACAACTAGTTTATCATCATTAAATAATTAAGACTGGTAAGTTCAAATTATATAATAATGATGAACACCGAAAGAAGGAATGGGATAAATCGACTTAATCTAGGATTTCTAAATTAAGTAAGTGAAACATTTAATGAATTTAAAAGGTAAACACTTATGGCTATTCAATTGAATTAAAACGCATACACTTATGAACACAAACACGCGATAATTACAGATTGTTGAAGTGTTTTGGATTACACAATACGCGAGCACGCATAACACGAGAACACATATGCTAAGGACTTCAGGTGAGTTCTCATAACCTCCTTTTTTTTTAAACAGTTTTGTTTTAAAACTCGGAGGTGAAGCATGTATACCAAATTCAAATATTATTTTGATAACACAAGGCTAATACCTGTTTATCAATATGATACTCACGATATTGAATTATCAGTATTTATGGATTATCACTTTCATTCATATATTCGTGTGACATTGTCATTGACCCCGGTCAATAACAAAGATTACATGTATTGTCACTTGGATTATCACAACTCCGAGAAACATTGCTTTTGACCTTGGTTAATTGCTTTGGTTTCGTGTATTGCCACGTGGATAGCTTCCACTCCATGGATCTTGTTTTTAACTTATGTTAATTACATAATGTCCATGTATAGTCACAAACATTAATTGAGAATATGGATGTTGAGATTGGTTGATTGGTTTTGTGGTTGATTATCTATGATTGACTTTGATTATCTATGATTAACTTTGATTAACTATGAATGACTATGATTATTTATGACTGACTATGACTGATTGGATATGTGATTATGTGTTTGTGTATGTGTTTGATTGTTGAGTTTGGAGATTGGTTGGATTATCTCATACAGGTATTATGGTGGATTTTCTCAGAAAATCATGAGCATTTATCCTCATTTACTTAAACCTTTTATAAAAACCATTTTAAACTTAAACTTTTAAATTCATTTTTATAAAACCTTTTAAGTATAAAACTTATGATTACTCACCAACTAATTTGTAGTTGACACTTGATTTTCTTACATGTTTCAGGTGATGAAGCTAAGTAGGTTGAAGAAGATGAACTTCTCACTTTTGGACATCATCACATAGGATTCTTGGACTTAGCTAATTAACTAAATTTATGGCGACTAGAGTTTAGTTAGTTTAGCTAAATCTTTTGTGTATTTGATGTATTTAATTCATGATGAACATGATTTTTGTGTAAACATTTATTTGGTTTGATTGATATGTGATGATACATATTTAGATGCCCACGAGCTTTTGAACAATCTACACATCCCTCGTGGCATCCTGACGCTTCCGCCATCGGTCGGGGTGTTACATCTTTCAAGAATTTAGCATATTTTGTAACATCCCGAAATTTTTATACAAGTTACTTGAACTTACAAATGGGTAACGAATAACAAGCTCGAAATAAGATAGACGGAAAATAAACAAATTGGGGCTGCGGGTTCGTGTACTCGACATGGGGATTTCGAGTACACTGTACTCGAAGCCTGTATTCGAAAATCCATAATTTCGAGTACAAGACACTTCTTATAAATAGCAGTGCCTTGGGAAATGTGCGAACCTTTGGCTGGAAGCTCATCTGGTCTCGAGTACACGAAGTTTAAGTCCAAGAATTTCAAGAATCAAACTTTGATCGACCAAACGAAGTAGGAAACGCACGGGATTCTACCAGGAGGATCAGCTACCTTCAAGTAAGTGATTCATGTATAGAAAGCTGGATTTTTATACAAAAGTTAGGATGGTTAAACAAAGGGTGAACTTATGCATAAAGCTCACACCTTTATGCATAAAGTTCATAACTTTGAGGTTCCAATACGTTGGTAACAACATAAGGAACCTAGAACTAGCTCCCCAAGGTCTTAGATGAATTTCTGAGATGTTTAAAGACAACAGTAACGAGTATACGAAATCCTGCACAAAGGGTACTCGAAATCATACTTAGAATTTCGAGTATGGTCATTTCGAGTAGAGCATTTCGAGTACAAGGAGTTCGAATACGGTGCTTTCGTGTACCCTAGTTCGAATACACTTAACAGTTCGAGTACATCAGGTTTCGTGTACATTGGGTGTTTCGTGTACTTTGGGCATTTCGTGTACTAGTATTTCAAACACTCATTGTTCATGAGGACTTAATGGATTTCAAGGGTTTCGAACACTTAGCTAAGTGTCGAGGACTTGGGTTCAGCAGGGGGAACTAGTAGGCTATGGGGACTTAGAATATTTTCTAGGTCCAAAGAACGTAACGTAATGTAATGAGATGATGTAACGAATGTAGGTTCCCGGGTCTTAACTAAGGAGTTCGGTTAAGAAGACAAGGATCCGTTATCAGGTGAGTTCTAGACGCCCTATTCTATGTTTAATGTTTTGGGCTGGCATACATGCTTATGGTTATGTCTATGATGTTATGTGCCTATGATGATAATGAATGAATGAAGATATGCCCTGACCATGTATGCATGTTAAGGTGATAGTATGATTATTGCATGAAAGTATGCTAAGAATGATGAATGCATGTTAGTAAGTTATGATGGTAAACTGAATGATAACATGCTATGATGATAAATAGGGATGTATGTTATGATGAAATCCTAGGTACGCTATGATGAAAGTATGATGTTATGATGATTACATGCTAGCAAAAATGTGTTATGTTGCCATGATGAATGATATGATGACGTGCGGGTAGCATGACATGTGCATGGTACTAGGATGTTATGATGACATGATACTAGCATACCCTATATGAGAAATCCTATGTTATTAGGATAATGATACGATGTTATGATGAATGATAATATGGTGCTAGTGTATCATGTCATGATGAATGATGGTTGCTCCAGTACTTGTTACTGGGTAAGTATGGTTGCTCCAGTATTTGTACTGGGTAAGTATGGTTGCTCCCGTACTCGTTAGGGGGTAAGTATGACATTGCTCCCGTACTCGTTACGGGGTAAGTATGAGGTTGCTCCCGTACTCGTTACGGGGTAAGTATGAGGTTGCTCCCGTACTCGTTACGGGGTAAGTATGACGTTGCTCCCATATTCATATGGGGTAAGTATGACGTTGCTCCCATATTCATATGGGGTAAGTATGGTTGCTCCAGTACTTGCTACTGGGTAAGTATGGATCTGTAGAACGCTTCGGCGGGACAGATCAACGGTTATGGAGCCTTGTGCCGGCATAAGCCCACTGTTCGTATGGTAACAGTGGAACGTATGATGATGATGATGTAAGGATGTTATGTGCTAAGGTTATGGACTATGTGTATGAAATGATGTGTATGTTAAGTATGTTTAATGTTGTTTTATGAAAACTAGAACTCGCCAGCGTAAGCTGACTTGATTTAGCATGTATGTCAGGTTGAAGGTATAATAAGAGAAGGCATGGAGCTCGGGCATAGAGTCATACGATCCGGTGGTTTTGGCAATCCGATGTGATGTTGATGCAAACATGTTATTGATTTATGTTTATCAAACTATGTTTACATTTCCGCTGCATGATTATGAAAGTTTTTAGTTTAAGAGCTATGTGTTATGATGAAAACCAACCTCTGTGAGGTGCCCGGTTTCGGGGCCCCACAAGTTGGTATCAGAGCCATAGTTTGAGAGATCTTGGCATCCCAAATGCCAAGACTTAAACTGAGAATGGGATTAATGGATGCGGATTGCCAACCACGGATGACGGATGCCACGAGTTGAATGTTTATGTATGAGTTAAGGGTTAGATGTAATGTTATGAAAGTAGTTAGTGTCATGCACATTGAAGAGATGGGATGGGAAACGTCTAGAGCCTATGAGTTGGGTAAATGGTTAATAACACTTGATCAACGTCGTTAACGATTTACAAAACTTATTCCGTGCTAAACTGATTCCTGTACTGACTCATCAATTGTTGCATCCTATAGATAGTTAGATGGCCGGACAAAAGGGTAGACCGCGAAAGAAACCACAGGAACCTGAAGAACCACATGTTGAGAATGAAGAACCTGTCAATGAAGACGACCACGAGCACAACGAGCAACCAGAGAATGAAGAAGAGTTCACTCTTGAGCCTATCGTGGTGAAGGCTATTTCTGATGAGGTCTGCAAGATAATGGATGAGAAACTACCAGCCTTGATTGCTAAGGCACTGAAGGATGCTCTAAAAGACAAGTCGGAAGGAACCAAAGAGAGCACCAAAGAAGCTGAGGTGGTGATCATCGAGACAAAGAGCGGTGATTCTATGGCGGGGAAACTGAAGGGCTGTGACTACAAGTCCTTTAAGGGATGTAACCCACCGACCTTCGATGGTAAGAAGGATGCTGTGGCCACCTGCCACTGGATTTCTGCGATGGAGGATGTTATCTCCATCAGTGAGTGCCGAATTGACCAAGCTGTCAAGTTTGCAGCTCACTCTTTCGTTGAGGAGGCACTTCACTGGGGGAACACCGTCAAGCAATCCAAGACTACTGATGACATGGAGAAGATGACTTGGGATGATCTCAAGGAACTGGTCACTAAGCAGTTCTGTCCCAAGAATGAGTTGGATAAGGTTGAAAGGGAGTTTCTGGTGCTGAAGGCGGGAAGTCTGAACCACAGGCAGTACACCTCACGATTCAATGAGATGGCAAGACTTGTTCCTCACTTAGTTTCTACCGAGGAACGCAGGGTGAAGTTGTACATGGAGGGTTTACCTCCGAAGGTTCGGATACATGTGAAGGCGAATGCTCCCAAGACTTATGACTCCACTGTGGAGCTCAGTGGCATAGTTTGGGATGACGTTATGTCAGCCGAGCCAGCCAAAGAAGAAGCAAAGGTGAAAGAGTCCTCCGGGACTAAGAGGGGTCGAACAAACCAACGAAAGATCTCAAACAAGAAGGCTAAGCGAGAGGAGATGGGCCGATGCAACAAGTGTGGGAAAAGCCACACGGGACAGTGCCTGGTAGGCACTAATTTATGTTTCAGGTGTGGAAAGACGGGGCACTTTTCTAGCAGTTGCCCGAATGCTACTCGATGCTTCAACTGCAATGGATTAGGACATATGTCCAAGGATTGCAAACTACCACGGGCTGATGTTTCGGGCTCGGGTAAGAAAGAGGAGAAAGGAAAGGAGAAGCAGAAGGCTAAAGCACGAGCCTTTACGATGACGAAGGATGATGCGATTGTGGACCCTGACGTGGTCACAGGTACCTTTTCTATCAACAATATTCCTGCTTCTGTATTGTTTGATTCTGGTGCCAGTATGAGTTTTATATCTTCTACTTTCTGTGATAGGTTATCTGGGAAGGTTAAGAAGATAGATCGGGTATTTGATGTAGAGACGGCTATTGGTAAGATGGCCAGGGTGACTGAGGCTATTGATGATTGTTATGTTGAGATAGAAGGTCATAGGTTCCCTGTCCGATTGTTTCTTATTACCTTAGGGGGATTCGATGTGGTTTTGGGTATGGACTGGTTAGCCAAATATGAGGCTAACATTGTATGTCGACGAAAGATGATATGTTTACGTGCGATGGATGGGAGTTCCGTGACGGTTTATGGTGATAAAGCGATGTATGCGCCAAAGATCATTTCGATGATCAAGGCTGATGTTATGATGCGGCGAGGGTGTGTAGCCTACTTGGCCTACGCGATTGAGGAACGTACGGATACGAGGACGATTGATGATGTTCCCGTGGTGTGTAACTTCCCCGATGTATTCCCTGAGGAATTGCCTGGATTACCACCCGAACGGGAAATTGAGTTCCAGATCGATTTAGTGCCGGGGGCACAACCCGTTGCCAAAGCACCTTACCGTTTAGCTCCAACTGAGATGAAGGAAATGATGACCCAACTACAAGAACTCCTTGATAAAGGTTTTATACGACCGAGTGTCTCTCCGTGGGGAGCACCGGTGCTGTTCGTTAAGAAGAAAGATGGAAGTATGCGTATGTGTATCGATTACAGGGAACTGAATAAGTTGACCGTACAGAACAGGTATCCTCTACCTAGAATTGATGACTTGTTCGATCAATTGCAAGGTGCAAGCTGGTTCTCGAAGATAGATCTCCGATCCGGTTACCATCAGTTGAAAGTTCGAGAGCAGGATATTCCAAAGACTGCTTTCCGTACGCGTTATGGACATTACGAGTTTCTCGTTATGTCGTTTGGATTGACGAATGCTCCCGCAACATTTATGGATTTGATGAACAGAGTATGTCGACCGATGCTGGACCGATCGGTGATAGTGTTTATTGATGATATTTTGATTTATTCAAAGAACGAGGGAGACCATGCTTGCCACGTACGTGAGGTATTGGAAATCCTGAGGAAAGAGGAACTTTATGCTAAGTTCTCCAAATGCGCTTTCTGGATACGAGAGGTACAGTTTCTGGGTCACGTGGTGAACCCAGAAGGCATTATGGTAGATCCAGCTAAAGTGGAAACGATTATGAAATGGAGTCCTCCAAAGTCACCGACAGAAGTACGCAGTTTTCTTGGTTTGGCCGGTTACTATCGGAGATTCATTCAGGACTTCTCCAAGATAGCGACGCCACTGACGAAGCTCACAAAGAAAGACGTAAAGTACGAATGGGGTCCAAACCAAGAACAGGCGTTTTCAGTGCTGAAGGAGAAACTTACCCAAGCTCCTGTTCTAGCACTGCCGGATGGGAATGATGACCTCGTTGTGTATGTCGATGCGTCACAACAAGGGTTGGGATGTGTACTAATGCAAAGGGGAAGGGTGATAGCTTATGCTTCGCGCCAGCTAAAGATTCATGAGGCTAACTACCCGACCCACGATCTTGAACTCGCTGCAGTGGTGTTTGCATTGAAAATATGGAGACACTACTTGTATGGAGTACGGAGTACCATCTATACCGACCACAAGAGCTTGAAGTATTTCTTCGAGCAAAAGGATTTGAACATGAGGCAGAGACGATGGCTTGAGCTACTAAAGTATTATGATTGTGATATTCTATATCACCCGGGAAAGGCCAATGTGGTGGCGGACGCTCTGAGTCGCAAGACTGATCATCCTGCCATACGAGTAAAATCGTATAGTTTGGTAATAACGCCAGACTTTCTGAACGAGCTCAAACAGGCGCAACAGGAGGGATTGAAAGAAGAGAATGTGGGTTTTGAACGCGTCTTCGGTCAAGTCAAGAACTTGGAAGACAATGACCATGGGATAAAGCTACGATTCGGTCGAATGTGGGTGCCCAGAAATGGGGACATTCGGGCGAGGATTTTAGATGAAGCCCACAAGTCACGTTACTCGGTGCACCACGGTGCAACGAAGATGTATCAAGATCTTCGACAGGATTATTGGTGGCCGGGCATGAAGTTTAATGTGATGCAGTATGTGAACAGGTGTCTTACTTGTGCGCAAGTGAAGGCTGAGCATCAGAAACCCTACGGATTTGTGCAACCTCTAGAGGTACCGGAATGGAAATGGGAACACATCACCATGGATTTCATCACCAAGCTACCGAGGACAGCTAAGCGACATGATACCATATGGGTGATTGTGGACCGACTGACGAAGAGTGCACACTTTCATCCTATCAGGGAAACGTATACGTCCGAAAGGTTGTTTGAGTTGTTCGTGAAAGAGATTGTGACCAGACATGGAATTCCTGTCTCCATTGTGTCAGATCGAGATACGAGGTTTACTTCCAGATTCTGGAAGCAGTTTCATGATGCTATGGGAACGAGGTTAAATATCAGTACCGCCTATCACCCTCAGACTGATGGACAGTCAGAAAGGACTATCCAAACGTTGGAGGATATGCTTAGGGCGTGCATTATCGATTTTGGAGGAAGCTGGGATGACCACTTGCCATTGGTGGAGTTTTCATATAACAACAGCTATCACTCTAGTATCGGAATGCCCCCATATGAGGCGTTGTACGGACGACGATGTAGAACCCCGGTATGCTGGGGTGAAGTTGGACAGAAAGAAATGGGAAACAAGGCTGCTGTGATTGATACGGCAGAAAAGATACGGGTGATAAAAGCACGTATGAAGGCTGCACAAGATCGCCAAAAGTCCTACGCTGACAAGCGCCGGAGACCGATCGAGTTTGATGTTGGCGATCGAGTGTTGCTGAAAGTATCACCATGGAAGGGAATCATTCGATTCAGAAAGCGAGGCAAGTTGAGTCCGAGGTACATTGGACCATTTCCGATAAAGGCAAGGGTAGGGAAGGTCGCGTATCGACTGGACCTACCAGAGGAGCTGAACGAGATTCATCCTACCTTTCACGTGTCGCATCTTAGGAAGTGCTTGGCAGACGAGCAGGCGCATGTTCCTTTAGATGACATTGAGGTAGATAATCGACTGAACTACATTGAAGAACCAGTTGCCATCGTAGATACGAAGGAAAAACAACTACGGAATAAAACGGTTCGTCAAGTAAGAGTTCAGTGGAAGCATCGGAAGGGTTCAGACACGACGTGGGAATTGGAAGACGAAATGAGGAAGATGTACCCTCATTTGTTCGATATGTAACGAGGCAGGTTTCGGGACGAAACCTATTGTAAGGAGGGGAGACTTGTAACATCCCGAAATTTTTATACAAGTTACTTGAACTTACAAATGGGTAACGAATAACAAGCTCGAAATAAGATAGACGGAAAATAAACAAATTGGGGCTGCGGGTTCGTGTACTCGACATGGGGATTTCGAGTACACTGTACTCGAAGCCTGTATTCGAAAATCCATAATTTCGAGTACAAGACACTTCCTATAAATAGCAGTGCCTTGGGAAATGTGCGAACCTTTGGCTGGAAGCTCATCTGGTCTCGAGTACACGAAGTTTAAGTCCAAGAATTTCAACAATCAAACTTTGATCGACCAAACGAAGTAGGAAACGCACGGGATTCTACCAGGAGGATCAGCTACCTTCAAGTAAGTGATTCATGTATAGAAAGCTGGATTTTTATACAAAAGTTAGGATGGTTAAACAAAGGGTGAACTTATGCATAAAGCTCACACCTTTATGCATAAAGTTCATAACTTTGAGGTTCCAATACGTTGGTAACAACATAAGGAACCTAGAACTAGCTCCCCAAGGTCTTAGATGAATTTCTGAGATGTTTAAAGACAACAGTAACGAGTATACGAAATCCTGCACAAAGGGTACTCGAAATCATACTTAGAATTTCGAGTATGGTCATTTCGAGTAGAGCATTTCGAGTACAAGGAGTTCGAATACGGTGCTTTCGTGTACCCTAGTTCGAATACACTTAACAGTTCGAGTACATCAGGTTTCGTGTACATTGGGTGTTTCGTGTACTTTGGGCATTTCGTGTACTAGTATTTCGAACACTCATGGATTTCGTGTTCATGAGGACTTAATGGATTTCAAGGGTTTCGAACACTTAGCTAAGTGTCGAGGACTTGGGTTCAGCAGGGGGAACTAGTAGGCTATGGGGACTTAGAATATTTTCTAGGTCCAAAGAACGTAACGTAATGTAATGAGATGATGTAACGAATGTAGGTTCCCGGGTCTTAACTAAGGAGTTCGGTTAAGAAGACAAGGATCCGTTATCAGGTGAGTTCTAGACGCCCTATTCTATGTTTAATGTTTTGGGCTGGCATACATGCTTATGGTTATGTCTATGATGTTATGTGCCTATGATGATAATGAATGAATGAAGATATGCCCTGACCATGTATGCATGTTAAGGTGATAGTATGATTATTGCATGAAAGTATGCTAAGAATGATGAATGCATGTTAGTAAGTTATGATGGTAAACTGAATGATAACATGCTATGATGATAAATAGGGATGTATGTTATGATGAAATCCTAGGTACGCTATGATGAAAGTATGATGTTATGATGATTACATGCTAGCAAAAATGTGTTATGTTGCCATGATGAATGATATGATGACGTGTGGCTAGCATGACATGTGCATGGTACTAGGATGTTATGATGACATGATACTAGCATACCCTATATGAGAAATCCTATGTTATTAGGATAATGATACGATGTTATGATGAATGATGATATGGTGCTAGTGTATCATGTCATGATGAATGATGGTTGCTCCAGTACTTGTTACTGGGTAAGTATGGTTGCTCCAGTATTTGTACTGGGTAAGTATGGTTGCTCCCGTACTCGTTACGGGGTAAGTATGACATTGCTCCCGTACTCGTTACGGGGTAAGTATGAGGTTGCTCCCGTACTCGTTACGGGGTAAGTATGAGGTTGCTCCCGTACTCGTTACGGGGTAAGTATGACGTTGCTCCCATATTCATATGGGGTAAGTATGACGTTGCTCCCATATTCATATGGGGTAAGTATGGTTGCTCCAGTACTTGCTACTGGGTAAGTATGGATCTGTAGAACGCTTCGGCGGGACAGATCAACGGTTATGGAGCCTTGTGCCGGCATAAGCCCACTGTTCGTATGGTAACAGTGGAACGTATGATGATGATGATGTAAGGATGTTATGTGCTAAGGTTATGGACTATGTGTATGAAATGATGTGTATGTTAAGTATGTTTAATGTTGTTTTATGAAAACTAGAACTCGCCAGCGTAAGCTGACTTGATTTAGCATGTATGTCAGGTTGAAGGTATAATACGAGAAGGCATGGAGCTCGGGCATAGAGTCATACGATCCGGTGGTTTTGGCAATCCGATGTGATGTTGATGCAAACATGTTATTGATTTCTGTTTATCAAACTATGTTTACATTTCCGCTGCATGATTATGAAAGTTTTTAGTTTAAGAGCTATGTGTTATGATGAAAACCAACCTCTGTGAGGTGCCCGGTTTCGGGGCCCCACAAGTTGGTATCAGAGCCATAGTTTGAGAGATCTTGGCATCCCAAATGCCAAGACTTAAACTGAGAATGGGATTAATGGATGCGGATTGCCAACCACGGATGACGGATGCCACGAGTTGAATGTTTATGTATGAGTTAAGGGTTAGATGTAATGTTATGAAAGTAGTTAGTGTCATGCACATTGAAGAGATAGGATGGGAAACGTCTAGAGCCTATGAGTTGGGTAAATGGTTAATAACACTTGATCAACGTCGTTAACGATTTACAAAACTTATTCCGTGCTAAACTGATTCCTGTACTGACTCATCAATTGTTGCATCCTATAGATAGTTAGATGGCCGGACAAAAGGGTAGACCGCGAAAGAAACCATAGGAACCTGAAGAACCACATGTTGAGAATGAAGAACCTGTCAATGAAGACGACCACGAGCACAACGAGCAACCAGAGAATGAAGAAGAGTTCACTCTTGAGCCTATCGTGGTGAAGGCTATTTCTGATGAGGTCTGCAAGATAATGGATGAGAAACTACCAGCCTTGATTGCTAAGGCACTGAAGGATGCTCTAAAAGACAAGTCAGAAGGAACCAAAGAGAGCACCAAAGAAGCTGAGGTGGTGATCATCGAGACAAAGAGCGGTGATTCTATGGCGGGGAAACTGAAGGGCTGTGACTACAAGTCCTTTAAGGGATGTAACCCACCGACCTTCGATGGTAAGAAGGATGCTGTGGCCACCTGCCACTGGATTTCTGCGATGGAGGCTGTTATCTCCATCAGTGAGTGCCGAATTGACCAAGCTGTCAAGTTTGCAGCTCACTCTTTCGTTGAGGAGGCACTTCACTGGTGGAACACCGTCAAGCAATCCAAGACTACTGATGACATGGAGAAGATGACTTGGGATGATCTCAAGGAACTGGTCACTAAGCAGTTCTGTCCCAAGAATGAGTTGGATAAGGTTGAAAGGGAGTTTCTGGTGCTGAAGGCGGGAAGTCTGAACCACAGGCAGTACACCTCACGATTCAATGAGATGGCAAGACTTGTTCCTCACTTAGTTTCTACCGAGGAACGCAGGGTGAAGTTGTACATGGAGGGTTTACCTCCGAAGGTTCGGATACATGTGAAGGCGAATGCTCCCAAGACTTATGACTCCACTGTGGAGCTCAGTGGCATAGTTTCGGATGACGTTATGTCAGCCGAGCCAGCCAAAGAAGAAGCAAAGGTGAAAGAGTCCTCCGGGACTAAGAGGGGTCGAACAGACCAACGAAAGTTCTCAAGCAAGAAGGCTAAGCGAGAGGAGATGGGCCGATGCAACAAGTGTGGGAAAAGCCACACGGGACAGTGCCTGGTAGGCACTAATTTATGTTTCAGGTGTGGAAAGACGGGGCACTTTTCTAGCAGTTGCCCGAATGCTACTCGATGCTTCAACTGCAATGGATTAGGACATATGTCCAAGGATTGCAAACTACCACGGGCTGATGCTTCGGGCTCGGGTAAGAAAGAGGAGAAAGGAAAGGAGAAGCAGAAGGCTAAAGCACGAGCCTTTACGATGACGAAGGATGATGCGATTGTGGACCCTGACGTGGTCACAGGTACCTTTTCTATCAACAATATTCCTGCTTCTGTATTGTTTGATTCTGGTGCCAGTATGAGTTTTATATCTTCTACTTTCTGTGATAGGTTATCTGGGAAGGTTAAGAAGATAGATCGGGTATTTGATGTAGAGACGGCTATTGGTAAGATGGCCAGGGTGACTGAGGCTATTGATGATTGTTATGTTGAGATAGAAGGTCATAGGTTCCCTGTCCGATTGTTTCTTATTACCTTAGGGGGATTCGATGTGGTTTTGGGTATGGACTGGTTAGCCAAATATGAGGCTAACATTGTATGTCGACGAAAGATGATATGTTTACGTGCGATGGATGGGAGTTCCGTGACGGTTTATGGTGATAAAGCGATGTATGCGCCAAAGATCATTTCGATGATCAAGGCTGATGTTATGATGCGGCGAGGGTGTGTAGCCTACTTGGCCTACGCGATTGAGGAACGTACGGATACGAGGACGATTGATGATGTTCCCGTGGTGTGTAACTTCCCCGATGTATTCCCTGAGGAATTGCCTGGATTACCACCCGAACGGGAAATTGAGTTCCAGATCGATTTAGTGCCGGGGGCACAACCCGTTGCCAAAGCACCTTACCGTTTAGCTCCAACTGAGATGAAGGAAATGATGACCCAACTACAAGAACTCCTTGATAAAGGTTTTATACGACCGAGTGTCTCTCCGTGGGGAGCACCGGTGCTGTTCGTTAAGAAGAAAGATGGAAGTATGCGTATGTGTATCGATTACAGGGAACTGAATAAGTTGACCGTAAAGAACAGGTATCCTCTACCTAGAATTGATGACTTGTTCGATCAATTGCAAGGTGCAAGCTGGTTCTCGAAGATAGATCTCCGATCCGGTTACCATCAGTTGAAAGTTCGAGAGCAGGATATTCCAAAGACTGCTTTCCGTACGCGTTATGGACATTACGAGTTTCTCGTTATGTCGTTTGGATTGACGAATGCTCCCGCAGCATTTATGGATTTGATGAACAGAGTATGTCGACCGATGCTGGACCGATCGGTGATAGTGTTTATTGATGATATTTTGATTTATTCAAAGAACGAGGGAGACCATGCTTGCCACGTACGTGAGGTATTGGAAATCCTGAGGAAAGAGGAACTTTATGCTAAGTTCTCCAAATGCGCTTTCTGGATACGAGAGGTACAGTTTCTGGGTCACGTGGTGAACCCAGAAGGCATTATGGTAGATCCAGCTAAAGTGGAAACGATTATGAAATGGAGTCCTCCAAAGTCACCGACAGAAGTACGCAGTTTTCTTGGTTTGGCCGGTTACTATCGGAGATTCATTCAGGACTTCTCCAAGATAGCGACGCCACTGACGAAGCTCACAAAGAAAGACGTAAAGTACGAATGGGGTCCAAACCAAGAACAGGCGTTTTCAGTGCTGAAGGAGAAACTTACCCAAGCTCCTGTTCTAGCACTGCCGGATGGGAATGATGACCTCGTTGTGTATGTCGATGCGTCACGACAAGGGTTGGGATGTGTACTAATGCAAAGGGGAAGGGTGATAGCTTATGCTTCGCGCCAGCTAAAGATTCATGAGGCTAACTACCCGACCCACGATCTTGAACTCGCTGCAGTGGTGTTTGCATTGAAAATATGGAGACACTACTTGTATGGAGTACGGAGTTCCATCTATACCGACCACAAGAGCTTGAAGTATTTCTTCGAGCAAAAGGATTTGAACATGAGGCAGAGATGATGGCTTGAGCTACTAAAGGATTATGATTGTGATATTCTATATCACCCGGGAAAGGCCAATGTGGTGGCGGACGCTCTGAGTCGCAAGACTGATCATCCTGCCATACGAGTAAAATCGTATAGTTTGGTAATAACGCCAGACTTTCTGAACGAGCTCAAACAGGCGCAACAGGAGGGATTGAAAGAAGAGAATGTGGGTTTTGAACGCGTCTTCGGTCAAGTCAAGAACTTGGAAGACAATGACCATGGGATAAAGCTACGATTCGGTCGAATGTGGGTGCCCAGAAATGGGGACATTCGGGCGAGGATTTTAGATGAAGCCCACAAGTCACGTTACTCGGTGCACCCCGGTGCAACGAAGATGTATCAAGATCTTCGACAGGATTATTGGTGGCCGGGCATGAAGTTTAATGTGATGCAGTATGTGAACAGGTGTCTTACTTGTGCGCAAGTGAAGGCTGAGCATCAGAAACCCTACGGATTTGTGCAACCTCTAGAGGTACCGGAATGGAAATGGGAACACATCACCATGGATTTCATCACCAAGCTACCGAGGACAGCTAAGCGACATGATACCATATGGGTGATTGTGGACCGACTGACGAAGAGTGCACACTTTCTTCCTATCAGGGAAACGTATACGTCCGAAAGGTTGTCTGAGTTGTTCGTGAAAGAGATTGTGACCAGACATGGAATTCCTGTCTCCATTGTGTCAGATCGAGATACGAGGTTTACTTCCAGATTCTGGAAGCAGTTTCATGATGCTATGGGAACGAGGTTAAATATCAGTACCGCCTATCACCCTCAGACTGATGGACAGTCAGAAAGGACTATCCAAACGTTGGAGGATATGCTTAGGGCATGCATTATCGATTTTGGAGGAAGCTGGGATGACCACTTGCCATTGGTGGAGTTTTCATATAACAACAGCTATCACTCTAGTATCGGAATGCCCCCATATGAGGCGTTGTACGGACGACGATGTAGAACCCCGGTATGCTGGGGTGAAGTTGGACAGAAAGAAATGGGAAACAAGGCTGCTGTGATTGATACGGCAGAAAAGCTACGGGTGATAAAAGCACGTATGAAGGCTGCACAAGATCGCCAAAAGTCCTACGCTGACAAGCGCCGGAGACCGATCGAGTTTGATGTTGGCGATCGAGTGTTGCTGAAAGTATCACCATGGAAGGGAATCATTCGATTCAGAAAGCGAGGCAAGTTGAGTCCGAGGTACATTGGACCATTTCCGATAAAGGCAAGGGTAGGGAAGGTCGCGTATCGACTGGACCTACCAGAGGAGCTGAACGGGATTCATCCTACCTTTCACGTGTCGCATCTTAGGAAGTGCTTGGCAGACGAGCAGGCGCATGTTCCTTTAGATGACATTGAGGTAGATAATCGACTGAACTACATTGAAGAACCAGTTGCCATCGTAGATACGAAGGAAAAACAACTACGGAATAAAACGGTTCGTCAAGTAAGAGTTCAGTGGAAGCATCGGAAGGGTTCAGACACGACGTGGGAATTGGAAGACGAAATGAGGAAGATGTACCCTCATTTGTTCGATATGTAACGAGGCAGGTTTCGGGACGAAACCTATTGTAAGGAGGGGAGACTTGTAACATCCCGAAATTTTTATACAAGTTACTTGAACTTACAAATGGGTAACGAATAACAAGCTCGAAATAAGATAGACGGAAAATAAACAAATTGGGGCTGCGGGTTCGTGTACTCGACATGGGGATTTCGAGTACACTGTACTTGAAGCCTGTATTCGAAAATCCATAATTTCGAGTACAAGACACTTCCTATAAATAGCAGTGCCTTGGGAAATGTGCGAACCTTTGGCTGGAAGCTCATCTGGTCTCGAGTACACGAAGTTTAAGTCCAAGAATTTCAAGAATCAAACTTTGATCGACCAAACGAAGTAGGAAACTCACGGGATTCTACCAGGAGGATCAGCTACCTTCAAGTAAGTGATTCATGTATAGAAAGCTGGATTTTTATACAAAAGTTAGGATGGTTAAACAAAGGGTGAACTTATGCATAAAGCTCACACCTTTATGCATAAAGTTCATAACTTTGAGGTTCCAATACGTTGGTAACAACATAAGGAACCTAGAACTAGCTCCCCAAGGTCTTAGATGAATTTCTGAGATGTTTAAAGACAACAGTAACGAGTATACGAAATCCTGCACAAAGGGTACTCGAAATCATACTTAGAATTTCGAGTATGGTCATTTCGAGTAGAGCATTTCGAGTACAAGGAGTTCGAATACGGTGCTTTCGTGTACCCTAGTTCGAATACACTTAACAGTTCGAGTACATCAGGTTTCATGTACATTGGGTGTTTCGTGTACTTTGGGCATTTCGTGTACTAGTATTTCGAACACTCATGGATTTCGTGTTCATGAGGACTTAATGGATTTCAAGGGTTTCGAACACTTAGCTAAGTGTCGAGGACTTGGGTTCAGCAGGGGGAACTAGTAGGCTATGGGGACTTAGAATATTTTCTAGGTCCAAAGAACGTAACGTAATGTAATGAGATGATGTAACGGATGTAGGTTCCCGGGTCTTAACTAAGGAGTTCGGTTAAGAAGACAAGGATCCGTTATCAGGTGAGTTCTAGACGCCCTATTCTATGTTTAATGTTTTGGGCTGGCATACATGCTTATGGTTATGTCTATGATGTTATGTGCCTATGATGATAATGAATGAATGAAGATATGCCGTGACCATGTATGTATGTTAAGGTGATAGTATGATTATTGCATGAAAGTATGCTAAGAATGATGAATGCATGTTAGTAAGTTATGATGGTAAACTGAATGATAACATGCTATGATGATAAATAGGGATGTATGTTATGATGAAATCCTAGGTACGCTATGATGAAAGTATGATGTTATGATGATTACATGCTAGCAAAAATGTGTTATGTTGCCATGATGAATGATATGATGACGTGTGGCTAGCATGACATGTGCATGGTACTAGGATGTTATGATGACATGATACTAGCATACCCTATATGAGAAATCCTATGTTATTAGGATAATGATACGATGTTATGATGAATGATGATATGGTGCTAGTGTATCATGTCATGATGAATGATGGTTGCTCCAGTACTTGTTACTGGGTAAGTATGGTTGCTCCAGTATTTGTACTGGGTAAGTATGGTTGCTCCCGTACTCGTTACGGGGTAAGTATGACATTGCTCCCGTACTCGTTACGGGGTAAGTATGAGGTTGCTCCCGTACTCGTTACGGGGTAAGTATGAGGTTGCTCCCGTACTCGTTACGGGGTAAGTATGACGTTGCTCCCATATTCATATGGGGTAAGTATGACGTTGCTCCCATATTCATATGGGGTAAGTATGGTTGCTCCAGTACTTGCTACTGGGTAAGTATGGATCTGTAGAACGCTTCGGCGGGACAGATCAACGGTTATGGAGCCTTGTGCCGGCATAAGCCCACTGTTCGTATGGTAACAGTGGAACGTATGATGATGATGATGTAAGGATGTTATGTGCTAAGGTTATGGACTATGTGTATGAAATGATGTGTATGTTAAGTATGTTTAATGTTGTTTTATAAAAACTAGAACTCGCCAGCGTAAGCTGACTTGATTTAGCATGTATGTCAGGTTGAAGGTATAATAAGAGAAGGCATGGAGCTCGGGCATAGAGTCATACGATCTGGTGGTTTTGGCAATCCGATGTGCTGTTGATGCAAACATGTTATTGATTTTTGTTTATCAAACTATGTTTACATTTCCGCTGCATGATTATGAAAGTTTTTAGTTTAAGAGCTATGTGTTATGATGAAAACCAACCTCTGTGAGGTGCCCGGTTTCGGGGCCCCACATATTTGGGCATATGTTGGAGTGCTTATACAAAAGGGAGATTGATCTTATGCTGCTTAAACATCTCTAGGAAATGTCCATATTCCTGTGCATACTTCTGTTGCAATGCACGTGCTGGATATGGAAGTTTGCTTATATCAACCTCGGGAGTCCTCTTCTCTTCCATCTTCTTCTCTGCCTCAATTTCCTTCTTCTCAACTGAAGACTCTCCTACTGGTGCAGTACTTGTTGGGCCTAGCCTCTGGTGCACCCTATCAGGAGTCTCCATCTCAATCTCCTCGTTCCTCTACATCAACATCTGGTGACTTCTCTACCTCCTTCTCACCTCCTCGACCGCTCCTAGTCGTCAGAGCTTTCACATGACCCTTCGGGTTTGCCTCAGTATTCCCAGAGAAGGATCCACCCTGCCTCTCATCCAACCTCTTCGCAATATCACCTACCGATCGCTGTTGGTCCAAAAATGCTGACTGTTGATTCCTCAACAATGTATCATGCTCTTGAAGCTTCACCTGTGTGTGTTGATCCTTCGCTATCAACTATTGTAGCATTTGCATCTGCTGCTTGAGCATGTCCTTCAGTTCTGGGTCACCACTGCTGCTAGGACCCACTCCTGAATTCTCATTCACTGCCTGATTCTGACGTGGCTGATAAGAGTTGTTTCCACGCCAGTTGTTGTTTGAGTTTCGCCAATTGGAGTTAGAATTCCAGTTAGGATTGGGATTGGAATTGAGGTTGGAAGTGAAAAGCTTGTTCCAACCAGAGTTAATGGAATCTAACTGATCCTGGTTAGTGATGGGGCACTCAGCAGTCTCATGTCCTCCTCAACATATCTCACACTTCTTCAACTACGTCTTCAGTTCCTTCATGTATCTCGCTAAAGACTCTAAACACCTCGAGCAATGGATGAGGTGTTGGTAGCCTTAGTAGTGGAGGATCTAGAAGATGGCTTCTGCTATTTCTCGGCTCTAGCAAAACTCTCAAGCATGTCAATACACTCATCTGTATCCTTCATCTCCATGATATGCCCTCCTGCAGCTGTATTGAACATGATTTGCTTCTCAAGTGTCAATCCATTGTAGAATTTCTCTACAAGTGCCCATTCAGAAAGTCCATGCCGTGGACATTTGCTAAGCAAAGTGTGAAAACGCTCCCAAGCTGCAGAGTAAGACTCACCGGGCTCCATATGAAAGGAATGGATTTGATCCCTAAGACGGGAAGCTTTGGAAGGTGGAAAATATTTCTTCAGAAATTTCTTTCGGAGATCATCCCACGTGGTGATGGAGTTCTCAGGAAGGCTGTCAAACCAGGTGGATGCACGACTAGCAAGTGAAAAAGGGAAAAGCTGCAAGCAGATGGTATCCTCAGAAACACCATGTAGATTGAAGTTGTTACAGATCCTAGAAAAATAGGACAAATGCCCGAGAGCATCTTCATCATTAAGACCATTAAACTGAATGGAATTAGTGATAACAGTCATGATATATGAAGGGAATTGCCAAATAGCATCATTGGCAAAAACGGGACGAGTGACCGGGTTACGAACTCTAATGAAACCATAACAAGCTCGATCGTGAACGGTGCGTCTACGCGGTGGTGGTATCTCCTCGGCCATGTCAAAGAAATCAGGTGGGATGGAGAAAGATGAATTGGATGTGTGTGAAGGTGAACTAGGTGTAGATGAATATGGAGAAAACAAAATCGGGGCAAGAACACGTACCTGGGAAAGACGACTCCTAAGGTGCGTGTGAAACTCTTGCTCCGGTTCTTCAAAAGCTAAAACAAGCGGTGGTCCTTGTGATCGAGTATGTGGCATGCACTGTAAACGATTACAAGAAACAGGGTTTAAAAGACAAAACAAATAAAAACCTAAAACATAATAAAAACCTAGCAACTAAAAGACAAGTAACAATTAAGCAACATAAGAAAGAAAAGAAAAGACACAAATCCTAAAATTCTAAAATAAACAAAAATTAGACCTTCTAATTTTGAAAATCACAATCTAAGCTAATTTCTCTATTGCCAAGTGTCCCCGGCAACGGCGCCAAAAACTTGATATCCCTGAAAGTGGCCTAAGAAAATGACTCTAAACACTAACCTAGACTTAACTTAAAAACAATGAGTTATAATCGAAATTCCTGAACTAAACCACTACGACATGCAAGTGTACCTATGAATTGCACAATAGTTAATGGAAGTTCGGATATCGAACCCAAGAGACACTGACCTAACGAAACAAGACTAGAAAACGATTTAAAACAAAGAGGGGGGGGGGTTTGAATAAAAATGAGAATTAATTAAATTAATTAAACTAATTATCCTAATTAAATTGGAAAAGAAATTTTAACTAATGTTAACCCTAGAAACAAATTGACAAATTTAGTTGAAAGAAATGACACACAACTTTTAAGAAAAACCTTAACAAATGGAGAAAACTCTACTTAGGTTGGATTACTGTTTGTGAATATTGGAACTATTGACTTTGGTTGACACAATGAAACTAGGATCTTAAACAACAAAACATAGGTAACCTAATGGATTCTGGATCAATTACCTGATGTAACCAACTATGAAAACCTAATCTTGCAATACACACACTAGTTAGTCGGATCACCTCTCGGATTTTTCCAACAACACTTTTGTACTCAAATGAACAAGTCACATTCCTGATTTTCTTGTCCCAATACTTCAAAGATGCAAGGAGTAATCTTAAAATGTCTAATTTGACACGAAATGACAATAACACCAAGACTTTCAAGGAAACATCCCTTCCGGGTAGTTACTACGAAAACCCTAATGCTAAAGATCACCCGACAAGTCTATCACATTCCGGATTTCTAGACTTGGACACACACAAAACCCTAAAAACATCAATCACATCTTTTCCTATGGCTAGTTGTCACACCCCGAGCCGGCGGGTTGGATCGACATTCCCGTCGGGCGGAAGGTTCCCGGGGCTCGATATCGGGAATGATAATCGGAATGATCAGATTGTTTACATTGCACATGATATATATAAATGAGAAACTGCTAAATGAGAATAGAATTACAAAGTTAAATTACATCAGTTTAGTTCATAATTTAACATTGTAAATCTACTATCAACATCATAATCCTTCTATCTTGTATCTGAACAAGATATACAAAATAATCTGTAAAATGATGTTTCAAAAGTATGCAGGTCCAAAAACACTAGGTCCTCTATCTGGCATCCTAGTCCAAAAGTAATAACCTCTTAGTTGACCTGTTCGTCACCTGCGAAGTCATGCAAAAAGATCAAGTCAACACATGGTTGGTGAGTTCATGTAGTTTTATAAAAATGAATTTGAATAACCTTCTGAATGACAACCTTAACCTCACCATTAACCACCTATACCATCCAGTTCAGTATGCTTATATATAGGGCATATGTAGGGTCAAACTTACCGCCCGCCCAGCCACCGTCCCACCACATACCAAACTACATGATATATTGTTCCTAGCGATAATTAAGCGTTTCATCCCTTAACTTTGATTCCATAACAATTGATTCCATACCATTTGATTACCCTGAAAATGTTTACATTGATCCCTCGATATGACAACCTTAACCTCACCAACGACCACCTATGATATTCAATCAAGTATGCTTATATATAGGGCATATGTAGGGGACAAGCCCCAGCCACCGTCCCACCACATACCGGACTGCTTAGCATATTGTTGTTAATGATAATTAAGCGTTTCACTCCATTCACCTTCAATTTAGATTTTGATTACCACAAATAGATTCACCTCTGATCTCTTGAGTTCACCATGTATTCATGATTACCCCAAAGCACTTGTAGAAATATAATATTAAATGTTTAATTAAATTAATAATTAAGCATTTAAATACAACTAAGACATGATGATTGGGCCTTATTTGACTCAATCAATTAGACTTAGTTGTTGGTGGTTGTCCAAGTTGTACCGTCTCACACGTGGCCCATATCAGGCATGACCCACAAGGGGTCTACCTGTATGCGTCAGGACATTCATGATGCCAATATCAGCTTGACCCTTTGGCCTACTGTACATGTCGGGACTTTAAGGATATCCTTTGATTCTTGATCGTCTTTGATTCTCTTGATTCACTTGATTTCGTTTGATAGATTTAGTTATGCCCATATAGCTTGACTACAAGAGTCTACTATTGTGACAGGACTTTCCGTGTGTTACACGTGGTCTTGATTTACATAAAACTAAGATCCACCTTAACTTAAACATTAATGATTTCATTAGATCTTAATGATTTCATTATTTCAATGATTCACACACGGTTATGATCTCCTTGCTTCCCTTGATTCTCTTGATTCTGATCTTTAGAATTTCATGATTTCCGAAATGATTATAGATTCCTGATTAGGATCCTTAGTTTACTGATTACACACTGGATTAGATTCCATGAGATTTGATCATTAGCTTTAGTTTTTTTGATTTCACTTTGAATTTAGATTCTTGAATTTGAACTCGATGGACTAAGGGTTAGTTTAGAGTTTAGTATTAAGGTATTACTCATAAGAGTAACTAATTAACTTGTTAGTTAATTCTGCATAGCAATTACCTAGACAGGAGTCTAGGAGTATACACAAGCACATATAAAGCATATAATAAGTAAAAGCATTTACGTAAAACAATTTAAATAAAAAGGTTTACGCATGCTTCTCAGCCCCGCGTTGGAAAACAAAATGTTTAGAAAAGGGGCAATGAACTCACCTGTGTTGCTCTGTATTGAATTACCACAAAATGCACGCTCGTTGTTGTAGACTATGTTTCTTCGGTCCCTGAGTTGTTTTAAAAGAATTCGAATACAATAAGTATTTATAATAGTCGTATGTAGGGTTTTGGTCTCGGTGTGCAACTAAGTGTCCTATATACTAATGTGTTTCTAAGATTTCATATACTAGTCTAACTTGTTACCTATTAGTAGCCCTAATCCCATAATTCATTACTACAAGTTTTTAATTTATAACGTTTCTAATTTAATTCACTTTAGGTTAAACATTAAGTAAAAATCATTTATTTTAATTTTAATAAAGTTTATAAATCATTTTCTTTTATTAGAACATAATGAATTTTAAGAAAAGTATGATTTACATATGATGGGCTTGAATTAAGCCCATTGGACCAACCTCGGGCCCATTTCTAGTCTTTGATTTCCTAACGATTACTGATCAACTTCTTTGATTAACTAGGCCTAGATAATTTAAGTAAATCATCTAGGTTAGTTACATATCTTTATTGTCACACCCCGAGCCAGCGGGACGGATCGTGTTTCCCGCCGGGCGGAAGGTTCTCGAGGCGCGATATCGTGAGTGATAATCGTGATGATCAGATTGTTTACATAGCATCACTGTTAAGAATAACTAAAGCACAATAAAGCATTAAACTAGGATTACAATGTTAAATTACAATATCAATGTTCAGTAATTTAACCCGGTAAACCTATCAAAAGAATCAAATGTTTTCTATCTTGTAACTGTACAAGACATCCAAAAGTGATTCGTATTAATAATAAAAGATGTGCTTACAAAAATCAACTAGGTCCTCTAACTGGGCAGCCTAGCATGCAATCCAAAAGCCTTAGCTTAAACCTGTGCATCACCTGAGAAAGCATGTAAGAGAACAAAGTCAACACAATGGTTGGTGAGTTCATAAAGTTTATAAGTTTAAAAATAGCTTTAGCAAACCTCTTTTGGTAAAACCTTAACCTCATTAACTTCACATGTAATATCCAAATCGGTATGCTTATATATAGGGCATACCCCTGAGTCGAGCCTACAACTCACCCAGACGCTCCCACCACATACTAATCCGCATATGACACTGTTATTAATGATAATTAAGCCTTTTACCTACCATTCAATCCAGTCTCTGTTATAGCTTTAGTGTACTGCTAAAAAGGTTATAAGTTTATAGCATTCAAGAGTATTAGATTTTGAGTAAGTTTTACAAGCATCATAGTTTCACACATCACAGTTTAGCTTTCACCAATCTCATGCGTGGGTACAAGCTCTGCTCTAGCAGTGTTTTGCAATTACGCAGTCCACGGCTAGATACAAGCTCTGCTCTAGAAGTGTTTAGCCATTATGTATCTCATGATTTGGTTTAAGCTTAGCTTCCGAATAGTCTAGCAATTACGTGTCTCCTATATAAAGATACAAACCCTGCTCTAGCAGTCGTTTGGCAATTACGTATCTCATACATAGACACAAGCCGTGCACACACAAATAGTTTAGCATTTACAAATCTCATATAAGCAGACACAAGCCCTGATCTAGCAGTCGTTTGGCAAGTACATGTCTCTTATATAGATAACAGCTTAGCCTCGTCATAGTTTAGCTTTAACGTATCTCAATGCATGGGTACAAGCTCTGCTCTAGCAGTGTTTAGCAATTACGTAGTCCATGATTAGATACAAGCTTAGCATTTCACACACAATCATAGCTTCGAGCATGTAGTTTCAAGCATTAGCATATAGTTTGAGCACATAATCCATATCATTAGCATTGTGTATAGAGTTTCAAGCATAGAGTTTAACACATAAGCCTTGAGCATATAGTCTGAGCATTTAGTTTATAGCATAAGAATTGTGCATATAGTTTGAGCATAGAGTTAGCATAAGTATCAAGCATATAGTTTAAATCTTAGTCTTTAGTTTCCCCAAATAAGAGTTTCAAGCATAAGCATTAGTATAAGCATCATGTATAAGGGTAAAAGCATTTTATAAACATTTCAATAGTTGTTTAAAATGTATAACATGCTTCTCAGTCTCGAGGTAAAAACAAATATGTTTGAAAAGGGGCAAATGAACTTACCTTGCGTTTGAAGTGGTTGACTAAGTATAAATAAGAATGCGCGCGCTCGTTGTTGTGCTTATTGTGTTCACGATCCTGTATTGAGTTCAAGTTGTTTGCCACTTATAAGTACAAGTTGTAATAATTTGTGTTCGTGTATGTGTTAGCCCTAAAGTGGCTAACACTCATAAGCCTTAATCCTCATTCGACCCTAAGTTATTTGTTATTGCCTTGATAACAATTAACCCACAAGGTTTAGATTAACTTACTTTGTTATTAAATTTTAGGCTTTATTTGAATCCCTATTGTGATAAAAGAATTCCAAGTATAAAAATTTAGATTTTAGTTTGAATGTTAATCATCTTTAACATATTGTAACCTATTTTGTGTTTATTGAAATTTAAACCTTGTGGGCCTTATGTTGGGCCAACCTACCTGATGTGGGCCGATTGGTTGATATTGGGCATAATGACTTGCATAGTCATTGTTAGTGGTGTTAAACAAGTAATTGGGCCGAATGGTTTCATTGGGCTCGACCGAATGCACAATGGATCATCATAGATGTTGGGCCTACTAATTCCTTAGAATGATTTGCATGGTGTATGGGTCGATCATGGTTACTGCTTGGGCCAAAGGTGTAAGTGGGCCGATAAGAACTGTGGGCCGAATGGATCTATCTGTGGATTCAAGGTTCGCTGAATAACAAATTTTCAGTCCGAGGTTCGTTAACAACGTAAAGGTTCGGCTAGATGGTGGGTTAGCCACGGTGGTTCGTTCGAAATAGATACGCTGAGGAGGGGTTCGGCTCACCCATTTTCCATGCAACCTGTGTATGGTTCGGCCAAAAGCAACGAAGATTCGGTGGTTCAGAAAGGTTCGCCTCAAGGGTGTAGGTTTGTGGCAGCACATCCCTAAGTTCGCAGGACCTAGGTTCGCAGCATGGTTCGCCGAGAGAGATTCGTGAGCCATAGTAACCAAGCATGGGTTCGGCTGGAATGGTTCGGTTGGCAGGTGGTACATAGTAGGTTCGGCATATGGCAGTGAGAAGCCAAGGTTCGTCGATGGTCAAGGGTTCGTTGGCAAAAAGGTTCGATGGTCTCCTGGACACAAGGTTCGGGCGAGGAAGGGTAGGTTCGCTGATGGTGTGGAGGTTCGGCCCGCATGTATCCCACGAACCATGCAACTTGATTGATCACCATCATCGTCCCCGTCGAACCTGAGAACTTGTAGGGTTCTCCTATGAGAATGGCTATGTTACTAGGCTTCTCGTGACTTGTGGTTCGAATAATTAGCCGGCTAAGTGGTGGGTTCGAACAAAATTTATAAAAACCCTAATTTTTCACACTTTCACGCATCTATACCTCGAAAATGGCTGGATAGAACTCTAGATCCGTTGTACTTCTGTGTAGAGGAGATCAAAAGCTACGCGTGGACGCCAAAAACACGCGATTTCACCAAGATTTGAGCTTGATCTTGTTGTTTGAAGTTGAAGATCCAAGTGAGAGAGAGGGTGAACGGTTTTGAGAGGCTAGAGAGAGAAAGGGGATGAAATAAATGAAGTAGATGGCTCAATTTAGGGTTTATATACCCCGTGGGTATTCGGGTTCGTTTCGGTTGCTCGGTTCTCGTTTTCGTCACGTTTCCGGCACGTTACGCGCGTTGTAAGTAATTTAAATAAAAGGCTTTATTTTAAATGTTTGGAAGGTGGTTATTACTGGTAAATATTTTAAATATAATTTTCTTGAATTATTTATCGTAATTTATTATTTTTACGCGTTTCGTTCTTTCGCGTATTTTACGTATTTTAATTTAAAATAGTTTCTTTTTAATTATTTTTGATGAGTTTCAAAGTTGTAAAACAGGAAATATTATATTTCCTTAAATTTATTATCGTTCGTATCGTTTTCGTTTTCGTTTCGTCAGATCGCGTCGCCATCGTGCGTATTCGTTCGAATAGTCATTCAAACGAACACGACGATGGTTTGGCTTTCTGATTCTTGTTTTCTGCTTTCCGGTCATTATTTCAGACCGTTAAACTCTCAGAATCATTCGTACAGATTGTCACGTATACGAATAACTCGTCGGTTTAGCATTCCGTAGCAACAACCGTTAGGGTTTTGTTTTGTTTAACCTCACATACGTTTATACATAATAGCATCAAATCAAGCATTTGTGTGTCAGTTCTGTGTTGTCTAATGTGTTTCTGACTGTTAAACCCTAAGGTTTTAATCAGATTTCAGACAATCGCATAATAGTTTAGTGTCAAGCTTTATGTGTCAATAGCATAAACATAGTTTCACGTAATGTGTACCTGAGTTACTGTGCAAGTTACTGTAGCGATCACTGTTCCGGCAACGTGTCCGGGACTTATGTTACATTTATGGATTTTCCTAAGGGCTAGGTGTTAATAATCAAATCAACACTCAAGTCCTTAGTTTATTATTTGATCCTCATGACTTCCCCACTAAATTCCCAAGTGTGTTAAGCTTAATTAATGGATATTTTCAACCCATATATAGTTGTTTGCATGATAAAGAAAAAAAATCCATCTTTCTTTGAAAAACCCAAATTTCTTGTTTAGCTCTTATACCATGTTTTATGCAAAACCCTTGTTATTGAAACTCTGTAACATTTGTACATTTAGTCATGATAGTCGTAAACAGTGTTAGAACAGTGGGTGTCAATGTTCAGTTAATCAATGTGATTCATGTGTTCATAATGTGTGCTTGTGTGTTACAGGATCTTATTTATTTAGGAACAAGTATGTATTATTTATTTACAGTCGAGTTCACTAGGCAAGAACAGTATTGTGTTATATCGAAACAGTGGTGGGCAGCGAGAGTGAGCCCTATATATATACTGCGTTCGGTGTAACAGGATAGTGTTGGTGCGTAGTGTTAAGACGAATATTATGACAATTAATTCAACAAGAATCGTAATACGTAAGCGAGACTGAGTATAGTTATGGGTGACGATCCATAATGATACGAATGTTGAACTTATAATTATGATTAAACGACTTTAAATATTTCATACGATCGAAAAACGTACGCGATTGCGGGTATACACGTAATTGTGAATGTTTAACGATCTGTCAACACACGAAGAGTAAAAATAATTATATTAATTATTTTATATTTTTACAATTTTGAAACTCATCATTTATTTGAGTTTAACAAGTCTTTTATTTTAGAACCGCGTAAAATACGCGTTACGTTCCGGAAACGCGAACCGAGCGACCGAAACGGACCCGAATACCTCACGGGCTATAAAAGCCTTGATCAAGACCATTTTCTCATTTAATTCATCACCAACCACTTCTCTCTCTAAAAATCCCGTATACCCTCTCTCTCTCTAGAAAACCGAACTTTAAACGCGCGTATCTTCTTCGTTTCTCAACGGATTTTGGTGTTCTTGGTGTCCACGCGAAGCTCTCGACATCCTCTACACGAAAGTACAAGAAATCAGTGGTTTTGTCCAGCCAAAAACGAGGTATGCTTGAATGAAAATCCGAAAAAATAGGGTTTCCGGTCGTGGGTTTGTTCAAACCCGATATTTAACCGGTTCCTGCACCTTCTTCCTAGTTTCGCACCTATAGAAACCCTTTTGGAGGTCGTACACACTTAGATCGTGGTCTAGATCCAGAAGTTTGATGTTGGTGATGATGCGGGTAACAGGTTCGCTGGCCGAACCCTCCTGATCAGAAGTCGCGAACCTTAGGGAGGCACCACGAACCCTAATGGTTCGTAGACCTTCAGCCGAACCCTTAAGGGTCTTCACGAACCTGCAGCAAGCCACCCTGGATCACACGAACCCTAGGCGAATCACGAACCTGCAACAAATCATCTAGGCACACAGCGAACTATGTATTGCCGAATCTATTAGGGTTTCTCAGTCGAACCCTTTGCGAACCAGTTGATATCAACCGAACCATCATCAGAGTCACGAACCCTATTATGGCATGCAGCGAACCCTCATTCCCGAACCATGCCTACCAACCCTACACTTTGGATGAACCTTCTGCGAGCCTTAGAGGAACAACGAACCCTCCACATCATGGCTAACCTTCACGAACCCTTGCATGGTTCGTTGACCATGTAGCCGAGCCTCTAGTCACCATTGGCCGAACCTTAGTGTTTTGAACATGACCAACGAACCTAGCCCATGGAACTTGATAGGTTTGCTGCCCAAAGTTGGCAGCCCACATCTCTTTCGGCCCAATTATGTTGTAATCGGCCCAATTCCTTTAGCAAGTGGCCCATAGACATAAACTAAGCCCAATTGAGTTATATAGACTCGTTTTGATCTTAAGTGGCCCAATATTACCTTGGAACCTTACTTGGCCTATATATATACATGGGTTGGCTCAACTCAATTCGGTTAGGCCTAAGCAAAGCCCATTCGACTACCATGATCCTAACTGGCTCAATATCGTATTTGGCAAGCTACAAGGCTTAAATACATGTTATTGGGCCAACAACACATTCACTTGGCCCAACACCACATTCAATTGGCCCATCGTTAACCTAAGTGGCCCATGGACTTGGTTGAGGACCATTATGGTTACTTAGGCCCACGGGCCAATGATGGATCATAAATTCGATAATTGTGAATTGATCAACTATGGTTTAATTTACAACTTAACCTAATCATAGAATCAAATCACAATCTCAAGGACTTAAAACAATGTAAACATTTGTATCAAATCTCATAGTAATCAATGGTTATCAAATTCGCAAACAATTATCATTTTATGCATAAGATTTATGCACAAAGGAACATTTCATATTCGTTTCTTGGACCCATGATCAATCAAGTGATTCAAATCATAACTTTCAAGTTTTCACAACAATCATAATCATGAGAACAAGTTATCATGTGATAATCAATCTCAAGGGAGCGCAAGTCAATCAATGAATCAAAGTCTATACAATTATAAATCCTATATCTTATGTATGATTACAACGTTATAGGAATCAATTAGAAGTCCTGTTTGCTACTTGCTATCTGTTTTAGTTCAGAGTCTACTGCAGACAGGTGAGAACTTTAGCCCCTCTTTTACTGTTTTATAACTGTTTTGGGGTGGAACACGTGATCAAACCAATCGTTTACAATCATATTTCATTACACAAGGTGTGTGTATTCTTATAAACATTATGGGTTCATTTTACGAATCCTAGGAATTCATCAACTGTTTTAAAGGAATTATCAATTATTAAACTCTTTTCACTAAAAAGGTTTTATAAAGGATCTTTGAACTGTTCTGTAACAGATTTACTCAATGTACTTATGAAGGATAAACACTTTTAAATAAATGATTTTTATAAACTCTTTTGTTATAAACCTTGTTGTTACACAAGGTCACTATTTTATGGCATTCAAATCAAGTGGTTCACATCATGGTATTCAAACCAAGTGGTTCATTTCATGGTATTCAAATCAAGTGGTTCATTTCATGGTATTCAAATCAAGTGGTTCACATCATGGTATTCAAATCAACAGATTCATTTCATGTTATTCAAAACAAAGGATTTAATTCGTGGAATTAAATCTAGGTTTTCAATTCATGTTATCAAATAAGGCATTAACACATCCGGTTAAAGTAAGGTTCAGAAACATGGTGTCTATTGTTGTAAACAAACTTGTTAAAGCATCAAGTATCATATTCATTAGGGTTAGTACTGGGTGATCACAACAAGGGAAAGCGGACACACACATTGGGGCAGGCCGATTGCTGCAGTTAGTTTTTAAATTTGTTTTATAAACTAACTGCAGATTTCGGTTACATATGGTTTCATCAAAATTGCTATACATAATCTAACTCCAAACGTGGTTTGGGACTTGATATTATATGTTGGCTTTCGTGCGAACAGTGATTGGACTGTTTACACTCATTTTCTTACTTGATGTTAGTTTGGGTTGCAGCTCATCCGTGTGAATCTTATGTTGCTTTAACTTATCTATGCCTTATATCATATACTCATGTTTACAAATGATTAAACCTATTGTTCTCACCAACTACGTCTGTAGTTGACAGTTACTTTTCACGTGTTTCAGGTAATCAGGTTTAAGACATTCTCAGAGACAACTAAGGAGACCATACTAAGATAGAACAAGATGAAGAAACATGCTAGGATGGATTAGAAACACACTAAATCCTAATTGTTTAATTGTCTTGTTTGAAGTCTTATTTTGTAAACTATATTTTGGGTCTGTAGTTGTCTTTCTTTTGGTAGATAGATTGTCTGTAACTAAACAACTGTCTAAACATTATGAAATGTAGTATTCCATTGTGGTTGTTCTTATTCAATACTTGTGCATGATTCAACTGTTCATACGTCACCGCGCCGTGGATTCCGCACGCGGCGCAGGGGTGTGACAAACTCCAACTATCCTTCATTGATCTTAATCCCATTAGATAGATATAACCCAAGTTTGGCCCTTAGAAGTTATGTGTTGATTTCTTGTACAAGAAAACCCTAATAAGTCTTCTCATGTGCCCACACAACCTCGACCCATGCATGCAATGCATGAGTACCATGCACTCACATACATCCGGCTCCCATGCACACACACACCCGATTTAACTTCCATGCATGCATCTTATACAATCTAATCCATGCATGAGCTATTGTACATATCCCATGTCTTAGCCCAATCTAATTGCTTGACCGAACCACCATGGGATCGAAAGGAGTGCTCAGCCGCATGAGGCCCTGGTCGAAAGGACCTAAGCCAATCGAATGGCTATGCCTGAAGAAAGGTGGCCGAAAGTGTCCTTGGCCGTATGTGGATGGGCGAAGGGCTGTCTCGGCCGAATGACATGGCTCGAGTGAGTCCTGGTTCAGCGAAGAAGGGCTTGCCGAATGAGAGTGTTGGGTCGACTGAGTGATCATGGGCCGACAGAATGAAGACTCCTTCGGTGGTGGGCCTTTCGGCCGAATGAAAGTTGAAGGCTCATTTGTTGAGCTGTTGAATCCCGTTCGGCAAAGTGGGTTTCCAAGGTGCAGCCATGGGTTTCAAATTAATAGGCTAAGTGGTGAAGTAAAACTTGTTCCTACATCATTTTAACAAGGTTTTGTGAAAATCCTAGGGATTTGAATGGTGTTTAACCGGCTCTTTATAGGTTCGAGCAAGAGGGTTTTCAAAACCCTAAAACCGAACTAAATTCGGGGTTTTACCTCAAATTAGGTGTATGAAAGCTTAGATCCCTTGTACTTTCGTGATCTACAGATGATAGTGGTGGTTTTGACACTAAGAACTCGAGTTTTCGTGGAGAAATGGAGAAGTGGTGGCTATGGCTTCTAGAGAGAGAGTAGAGAGAGAAAGTGGAGGACAAAAATTGGATCTTGGCTGGTTGGTGGGGATGAAAGATGGCATTAATTGCCATCATAAATGATGGGGAAATACCTGATTATGTCCGGGTTCGTTCGGTTTCGCGTAAAACGTCGGATTTTAGTCGTTTCGTAACGAAACGACTCGGTTTTAAAATAAGATTTATAAAATTATTTTAGGTGGTAATTCCTAGTAAATTGCCTAAATATCTTCCATTTATTCTAAATTTTCAAAAGTATTTAATTTACCGTTTAAAATCGAATCGTATAGTCGTCGTCGTGCGTATTCGTTCGAATCGTCACCCATACGAACACGACGATAACTATACTTTTCAATATGGTTTTCTAATTATTGGATATCATTCAGAACGTTAAATTTTCAGATATATTCGTACAGATCGTCACCTGTACGAATAATCCGTTGATTTAGCATTCACATAATGACATCCGTTGTTGTTTTGTTCTGTAAAACCTCACATACTGTATTTCTGAGCATTCACATAATATGATCCTAACAAATAATCACATGATGGTTCTGTATTTCTAGATATTTATCTGACTGTTGAACCATGTTTCTGAGTTTTGTTTCTCTGAAATGATTCTGAAATTGTGTTATGATAACATTAAATGATAATGATGCTTGATATGAATATGATATATACTGAAATACATATAGCTTGTACCTGATTACTGTTCATGTTACTGTTGAGATCAATGTTCTTGTACTGGTTCCGGCACTGATGTTACATTAGTGATATTAAACAAGCCACAAACTAGTCATAACACCAAGTCAATGACCTAATACGCGTCTAACATAGAAAGACATTCAATAAACACGTATGGAACATGATATGAACTGATATAATCAAGATTAAACTTGCAAAACTCATCAAAATGACATCATAAGATCAGTTACAAAAGTATTTTCCATCAAAGATCAAACCAATAATCAATAGTAACCAATAATCATTCAAACATACATCCTAACCTAAGTAGAATCAAAGAACTAGCCAATACACATCATTCTCAGTCAAGAACAATCAGAATCAATGAAATGAAATGTATTAAACTACTGAAAATTAAGAACAAATGAGAAACAAGAAGTAACCAAAGTGTCTTCACATGAAACCTAGCCTTCTAGCAATTGCTAGCCCCCCAAAGCTCCCAAAATGCTTCCAATAGCTCCAGAGATGCTCCTCAGATCAAGAAATGGCAGAATATGCTTCTAATTGCGGCTGGAAAGCTTCTCCTTATAATTCTCGAATTATAGTTCGCTTTTTTTTTTCAAATTTTAAATCCATCGCGTACTGCTAAGCTCCAAAATAGCTTTCTTGGCGTACCGCTAAGGACAAAACAAGCGAGGCTCCTCCGAAATCCTTGGCGAACCGCCAAGGGTTGGTTTCTCTTCTTGACGTACTGCGACAGATGCAAAAGTCTGACATTTTTGTCCTTTTCTTCTATATTCACCCGGGGCTTGATTGTATCGTGTTTTAGCCTCGATTTCCGCTGATTTCATTCGACAAACCTGTAAAAGCCATAAAATGTAAAAAGGAACTAAAAATAATCATAAACGACGTATTTACAAACTAAAGTAAACTCAAATTCACTTAAAAACTGGATGTGTTTAACAACCCATCATGCACAACCAAGTAAATGATATGCGCCACGCATCTAGTATGAAAAAAAAGCAACATTACATATCAGTTGATAGTTAATTTTTAATTTCTGAACCGAGTTAGTATTATTTGAAATATTATCAAAAGTTATTGAAAATATTTTATCTTGTAGGTAAAATGTTTGTATTATTACATTTAACATGTAAAACAAATGTTCCCTCGTGTGTGGATACGGAACATTTCGAAGGCAGTCGTACGTTACATCATTTGCCACGTATCGAGATCAAACCCAATGCGCGGTAATGCAAAGATACGATTCAGGCAACCGATGTGGTGCCAACCAAACATCTGTTGTTAAGTTAACCCGATTTTAAATTTGAAAACCCAAAATTATTTTTTTTTTGGCTTAATGCCAACATTTCAAACAATCACGTTGAATAGTGGAATGATTTGTTTGTATCAAGGTTGAAGCGCTTTTTGAATCATCCTCATGAATCGCGCGTTGTCGAAATGCAATAAAGGCAAACTTTCTTCAATTACCAAGTTTCTCATCATTTCCCAAACCATGTCAGGATCAAAATTCCAAACCCCACAATCGGTTGACATTTGTTTTAATTGTTTGCCGAATAATTCTTGATCATACCACAATGTTTGGTCAAATGACTTCTTAAAGTAGAGTTAGGTTCCGGTTTAAGTAAAGTACCGCAACCTTTGCATTGTGCCTTATCGACATCATTCGACATTTCGCATAACTCGAAATGTTAGAAGAGATCTTTGTCCCTTTTTGTAGTTTTCATTCTTACAACGGTTGTTTCGGTTGAAGAAGAAGAACCAAGACCAATGAAACTTTGAGCACTTCGTGAGCTCGCCATTTGAATTGATGTTGAATTGAGAAGTAGCTGATTGTTTTGGAATGTTTTAGAGCGTTTTTGAGCGTAAGAGAATAATAGATGTTGTGTGATCAGACCAAAAACACTCCCCATCTATTTATACTTTTGTTTAGGGTTAAAATGGTCCAAAAAGTTGTGTTAGACGGTTATAAATGACTAGTTTTTTGGATTTCACCCGACCAGTTAACCAGTTATGTAACATTTCTGAAAATTTTAATAAAAAAATATATTTATTATATAAATTATAACGTCATTTAAAATTTTCATCTATGAATTTACATATATAATAGAAAACAAATTGATACATACTTTAATATACATATATGAATGCATGCATGCATGTATGCATGTATAATTAATAAATGAATTAATTTTATAAGTTAATTAAACAAACACAAAAGCATATTTTAAAAAAAAAAATTATTTTAGAATAAGTTTTATAAAATTTAGAATATATTTGGAAATAAAGTAATTTAAACATACTTTAACTTTTATAAATTTTAAATGAATTATATAAATAATTTATTTTTATTTTTTATTAAATTTAAAATAATGGTAAAACATTCATAACTATATAAATACTTTATTTATGTTAACTATTATAAAACTTTAAACACATTATACAAATTATTGAAATTTAATGCTCTATGGTATAAAGTTGAGGGGCTAGTTCTGCCAAAACTTTAAACTGAAAATAAACATGAAATGAGAGGGGCAGAATTGCCAATCTCCCATACTTCATTTCCTCTTCCACCTGTGAAACCATCTGGGTTAAACCAAGACTCGTTCTTGACCCGGTTTCATTCCACGTGATTACAGAACAAATCCAGCTCGATTGGGAACAAATTAGGCAAGTTTGAAACCATGTAAATGGATTGCAATGAAAAACTAATCTGATTTAAACCTGATTACGCATTAAATCACTTCCAAAATTAAGAACAATGGCCGAAATTAAAATTTAACAAAATCGTGTATAAAACTCGAATCAAATCAACCAATATCATCTTATGCCTCATTCGAAATTCTCTGTGATAAAAAACTACACATACTAACCTCCTAAGTCGCGATTCAAGCTACTGCAAGCTCTCGGCTCGTCGATCCTATTCGTCAGTTGAAATCCATTTAAACGCACCTAAAGGTTAGTGTTTTACACATCATTTGACTCGATTTTCACATACGAACAAAAGCCCTATGGATTCGAATGCAATCGAACTCGGTAATGATCGAATTTGAAAGCAAAGAAGTCAGGGTTGTTCGGTTTTATTGGAACTGAGGGAAAGGGCTGCGGTCCATGTTAAAACAATTTCGGATGGTTTTTAATCACGGCTTAGGCCCTAGAACAAGCGGTAGATGAATATGATTTCAAGTTAAAGGTCACGGGTTCTAACCTGGTTCAGGTCGGTTTGGGACAATTTTTTTTATTTTCTTTTATGTCTTTTAATTAGCTGACTCTTTTTAAATTCTGTTTTTACAGAAAATTTTTATAAAATTAAAATTCATAAGTGGATAAAAAATATATTCTTCTAATATAAAAATTAAATAAAATAAATAAATAATAATAGTAGTAGCAATATATATATATATATATATATATATTATTTCAATTGATTAATACTTAAAATGTATTTAAGTATGAAATAAAAATTAAAAAAATAGATATATATATATATATATATATATATATATATATATATATATATAGTTCAAATATGTATAAACTATGTTGTAAGCATTTATTATGATAATATATAAAACTTTTATTAAAATGTGTAACAAATAACATTTGAATAAGAAAATCATTATAAAAAAACATATTTTGTTTTTACAACTTAACATACAAATGATATTTATTATTATTATTTTTATTATTATTATTATTATTATTATTATTATTATTATTATTATTTTATATATAGATGTCCCATATCTAAACTTGTGTTTTAATAATATAACTTACAATAAATTTAAACATCTATTTTAAATACGACATTATTAAATTTATCAACAAATTATTTTATCCAAACAAATCCTTTTAATTTAAAGATTCTTTAAAAACTAGTTTCAACTTATTTAACAATTACAAATTTAAATGTCTTTAAATCTTAAAAGCATTTAAATGGATTTCATTTTAAAGAATTTTAACTTTAGTAATTACATTGAAAATTAAATGAAAACTTTTACAATAAAACCAAATGTACTTTATTTATCACTTGGAACCCAGCAATGGATAAACATTTAAACTACCACAAAACAAAATCGAACTCGATGACCTATCTGAACTTAAGAATTCCTTCCTTAGATACTTGAACTTATACATAATGAACTATTTAGGTGAACTTTGAACTTGTTGGATATACATTGAGCTATAACTTGACATATATTACAAAGGCTATCTCACACATCGAGCTGAGTCTTCATAGCCTCTCTTTTACTATTTTTACTTTTGGGGTGAAACATGCAACTTATCTGTTACATTTTCATGTGAACTTAGTTTAATTACATTATAATTGTGAACTTTAGCTAAGAACATTGCATTGATCACCCTCATTTAGTGACTATGATAGATCTATTGGACTGACCATCCCACTGTTGGTTGAGTTGACTTCGGTCCTCGATAGTTTACTACTTCAGCATTGTTAGGAATGCTAGAACGTGGTCAGAACAACACTTTGTTAACTTCAGTTGATCTGCTTCACTTGCTAGTTCGTTTGACTATGTTCATTGTGCTTTGAGTTCATATAAGACATCTTTTATAACATATTACAAATATTTTTGTTTGAGTGTTCAAACCTATGAAACTCACCAACTATTCGTAGTTGACATTTGATTTTAAACATTTCAGGTGGGAATGCCAGTTAGCCATATTGTTGAGCTTGGATTAGTTTTCATATAATTCATATTTGATGTAATATAATTGAATGATGTAATAGTTAGGGTTTGATCATTTGAAACAATGTAATAAATGTTTGAGTTTAATAATTGAACTATTTACAACTTTATATCTTGTGCTATAAACAATCTACACTTTGTGTCACCCTGATGTTCTGCCATCGGTCGGGTGTTACAAGTTACCTGGTTCCTCAACGGCTCTTTCCCCCCAACGGCTATCAACTACTACTTTTTTGAAACATAAAATCTGTTAACTGTTCTGTACCGGGTCAAAAAAAACCGGTTTTGGTTTAACCGGTTTTTGCTCAGGAACTTAAAGCCGATCTTTAATGGGCGACAAAAATGGTCCAGAAATGGATTTGGAACCGGTCTTAGGGGTGTGCTCGGTTCGGTTTTTGGCAAAAACCTAAACCAAAACCGACATAGTCGTTTTTAGTTATTAGGAACCATTCGGTTTTATTTTAAGTCCTGCATACACAATTCAACAGCTAACGAACTCATAAGAATCGCATCAAGTGAACAACATCAACTAATACTTTCTAGTTTAGAATAACTAAACCAATAATCTTGCTTCTTTCTCTTCTCAATCGACAGTCTTTAAGACCCTCATTATGGTTAAATAAACCCTCATCAGCAACATTATTTGTTGGCGGTAAGACTCCAAGGGGCACCATAAAAACATGGGATCATAAAATTCACTATCTTCCTTGACACCATGACATCCCACGAGTAAGAAGACCCACAAGGGGATAAGAAATTTAATAACAAAAACCATAATATATATTATTTCAATCTCCTTATAAAACTCCCAAATAATAAAATAAGAAAACAAATGGGAAAAACTATCAACTTGGGAATCATGTAGACGGTTAGAAGGATCAAGATGCAGGAAAAAGAGAAGCAATGGTCAACTCCTACCCTACCTAGTACATGACTAAAGAACCTAGTGTTTGCAAGACACCCCATCCCCTTTGCAGCAAACCTGCGACAACCATGAAAAAGGAGGATACAACCATCATGTCAACACCAACAAGATCCTAAAAACCCATTCAAACTCAATTGGTTTGGTTTCCCTCCAATCTTCAACCGGTTCCAAGGTTCTAAACTACTATAAATACCAGCCAAGGGTTGGAAACAAGAACCCACACCAACACTTTCTTTCTTTCTTCTTCTACATTACACGGCTGAAGCAACCATAATCCCTCCTTCTATTCTCATAACCTCTCGGTCCAACTCCTTTCTTTTCAACCACGAAGTTGGCACAACAGAAAAGAGAAGGTTATCATCCAAGGTGAAGAAGACTAGCAGCCACATTCGCCACCAAGCAACCCAGTACCACGCTCGAGCAACATAAGTGGATCAGGGGTAACCACCTTACGCTCCAACACCTTCGGAACTCTCAGCTTAGTTTGTTACCCATATGTCTTTCTAGCTCAATAGTGTTGTTAATAACCGTAAAAGAGTAAGCCATGCAAGGAGATCTCAATCAACTAAAAACAAACATTTCCTGTTAGATCAAAAATCAAGCTTTATTAAATTCAAGAACGAGTAATGAACTGGTAACCCTATAGTTAAATATATATATGGTCTAAATGAGTCGTTGCATGGAACCATCAAATCGAAAATGCATGGAATATCTTTATAAAGAATGCCGATTTAACGGTTTTGATGGCCAGCTTACATCCGCAAAAGTGTGTATACACATACCCATGGATCTTGTTCATGCTTGTAAGCATGCATGGATGGGCATGGGTGAGTAAGCTAGAACTCTCATAAAAATAATAAGGGGTGATATGAATCGGTGTTAAAAGAAATTCATATAACTACCACATTAATAACCTACAAGTTATAATATGTTGATAAAAACAGGTAGATGGGTCAGCATACTAGGAATACAATGGAAAATAAATAGGCACATGCTAAAAAAATTCTATATAATCACTATAGAAGAAGTTCGAATCCCGACCCATATGTGTGTATAAAATATACAAGGAACCGTAGGGGTTATATGTGCACCACCTTGAGTCAAAATGCAATATACCATAATATATGAAGTTATGAACAACCTAGTTTTGGTTAAAGAAAATCGAGGCTTAAGAACCACTTAAAAATATAATAATAATAATAATAATAATAATAATAATAATAATAATAATAATAATAATAATAATAATAAGAATAATAATAATAATAAAGGGGTGATTACATAAAAAGTAGTATATATAAACAAGGTTACTGTCAATATGGTCATACAATGACAAACTTATAAAAGAGCAAGGTTTTGATGTAAACAACCCATAATTTTTAGAAAAAAAAGAATAAAGTAAATAAGAGGAGAAGTGATGGTGATTACTAAAAAGGGTCTATTAAAAGAATAGATCATGAATTAATTAAGACATTTCGGGAGATGTACGTAAAATATCAAGCCATAACAACTACATATAAGTGTTTGTTGGGACATATTAAGAATGTTTTAGGAACATAAACATTTGCATGAGCTAACTAGGGCTTCCCTGTAACATGAATGCTAATAAGGAATGTTGAAACATTGTAGGGATCGTGTAGTGAAGCTTCACCGCACTTCTAAAATATCAGTTACCTCATCGCTTGAACAGTGAGTTTCACAACCCCTTTTATACTATTTTTATTCTTTGGGGTGAAAAGTGTGATATTTAAACTTTTTCTGACTTTATGCTATATATATTATTGTTAAAACATGAGTTTGTCGGATGTAGATTTCATAAGGTTTGTTATTCTATTGTAACTCCCTTATTATGCTTAGACACAACCATTAACTCAGGGGTTTGAGCCTGGGGATATATTGGATAGTACTATCTTGGTTGACAGCCCATTCACCTACCAGGTGGTCTTGCTAGCTACAGTCACCCAATGATGCCTATACGGTGGATGAATATGTCTAACTCTATTGTATACTTTGAACATAGGATGAGTTTGGTGATCATGCGATCATAACACTAGGGCAATCAGTCATAGGTTTGGTTGCTGTATTATGCAAATTTCATCCATACTTGCTTGTGAATAACATATAAAATAATTTACAGATAGCATAACTCTTGTGGAGATAAACCCAAGAACTAATTTTATCGAGTCCCAAACTTGTGTGACTCACCAACATTATGTTGACTGGTTTCTCATGCCTTTCGGGTCATTAATCCAAAACTTGAGGTTGGTGCGTATTTTTGGACATTACACACGAAGATTCATTTTTATTGCCTAAATGTTTTAGGCTATAATCTTTTGAGAATCTCTATGTGTTGTAATAGATACTTTAAAACATTGGTTGTTGATTGTTTATTTTGAATGATGAATGGATGTTTTAGCATTGTCTCAAACCATGAAACTCTTGATTTCCACATCATCTCACCGCCCGTGATTCCGCCATCGGCAGGGGTGTGACAGATTGGTATCAGAGACAATGGTTATAGGGAACTAGGAAATACATGAAATATACCTAGTCTATAACTAACTGCTCTCTTGTATTTGCTTGTATATATTTGATCATTTTAACATCTGTAATGCAGAAAATGGTTAAGGAATTCAATTATGACGGAAAATTGTATGTGGACCTAACTACTACGGAAGAAACGGACTTGGGGAGTTACATCCCTATCGAGTACCCGGATTCCGATAACGAGTTGTCCAGTCAGCCATAGGCTGCAAACCCACCGGTGCCAGACATAGCCGAGCCACCACCCTCATCCCGCTTTGAGGTGGGAGAACCATCGAAGCCGAGACCGGTAGTTGACCAGGAAATGATTCAACAAGAGATGCTAGCCTACACAGCGGAGCAAGCAATGGAAATAGCACACGTGATGGCCAGGCTAGAGGCCATCGAAGGGGAAATGGACGACCTGATCAGTCTCAAGCAAGAGCTGACACATGAACTGGTCATCGTGGACCAAAATACTAGGGACCACGAGGAACAAAGCACCCAATATCACGAGGAAACGCATGACATTGCGGTGTTAGGGTTTTACTGGACCATGTTCGCTATAGTTTTAACGACTGCATGGGTTATCTATCATATTATATATTAGGACATAGGGGATGGGCACACCAAATTTTGTTAATAGGACGTTAACTGACTACACTACATCTTATGGTCGTGCCATCCAAATTTAGGAATTGCTTTTGAACTTATTAATCTTGATGTATTACAACAATTTTAATGAAATATTAACTAATTTCTTATATAAAATTTTGTGTGAATATGTTGCAGTAAGAATGTCTTCTGGAGACGATCACTTCATCAATCATCGCATCCTTCTCGTTATCCTGTCCGACAGTAACACTGATCCATCAGAGCACTCAGACTCTTCCACTGATAGCCGCAGGCAGTCAATACCGGTGCCACCACCACCAGTGATGCCAGCCACACGAGACTACCCTCGGGGAAGAGGGTGTACTCGTGCAACCGCGCGTAAAACTATTGGATTGCCTTCACGACGTCATCTGCTACCTGGGGAAGGAACATCAAACGCTGCCCAACTCCACGGACTATTGGACATTATGCGCCATCAACTACAGGCAAATTTCATGCCACGCGGCGAGTTTCATTCTTGAAGTAACACCTTCAGGCTTGAATTCGATCATTGGGCAGCGAAGATGCATGAACTTCACGAAGGGTGGAACGATTTGGTGGAAGAAGTGCACACCAACGATGTCGGGGTGGCTTTCATGAGGGAGGAACTTCGAAAGAACAGGCGTTTGGCGGTGATGGCAATGGTGACAACTTGGCTGGTGATGGTGATAATGGCGGTGGCCATGTATTTCCTAATGGCATGATAGATTAGGAACTATTTATCCCGGTATTGTTTATGAGCAAGAGCTCCCTAGAAATTTTCAAACCTCGGATATGTATTATGTTAACCTTGTTGTGTGAAACATTATTATGTTCTATGATATGGTGATGGTATTTTCCTAATTGTGTTTGAATTAGATAACTTTTGATTAATGTATTTATAACTTATAGAAAATGCCACCGAAGAGACGCGGGAGAAAACCAAAGTTTGATACTCCTAAAGTAAACAACCTAGATACAGAAACTTTGGGTGGAGCGTTAGGAGGAACCGAAGAAAACACAGGGATGGCTCATACCAGTCCACCTCTAACTACTGATGATGCTGTAAGGATTTTCTCTGAGCAGCTGAAAGCAGCATTCCCACACAAGCCGGATGGTACCAATGGCAGCGGTAGTCACCATGGCACTGTTATCATTGACGACGGAACAACGGTGGAAACCAACAAGAAAGGTTGCTCATACAAAACGTTTGCCTCTTGCAAACCAAAGGATTTTTATGGAACTGAGGGAGCAACAAGAGTGTTGAGGTGGATCGAAAAGATGGAAGTGGTCCTCAGCATAAGCGATTGTTTAAACACTCAGAAAGTCAAATATGCTACTTGTTCGTTCCAGAACAAAGCCTTAAACTGGTGGAACACCCAGGTGCAGGCTAGGGGAAGAGAAACAATCGAGACAATGAGCTGGGCTGAACTGAAGGCTTTACTCATCAGAGAGTATTGTCCAAAGAATGAAATGCAGAAAATGGAAGAGGAATTCTAGAACCTTCGTATGGATGGAGCAGGTCACCAAACCTACACTAACAGGTTTCACGAACTATGATGTCTGTTACCTCACATGGTGTCAACTGAAGAGAAGAAGGTGGATAGATATATTTGGGGACTCAGCCCTCAGATACAGGGAATGGTAACTGCTGCGGAACCTCGCACCCTGGAAATAGCAATACTGTTAGCGGGAATTCTGACTGATGAGATGGTGAGGACAGGGGTCCTAGTGAGGAAACAGAAGAGGAAAAGGTTTGAATCAAAGAAGAGTGAGACAGGGACTTCAAGGAATTCCAAGAAAGTTCGCAACTATGTTGCCCTTACAACTGAGAAGAAGGTTTATAGCGGGCCCTTGACCCAATGTGCTAAATGTAAATTTCATCATGTTACCACTTCACCTTGCAAGGAATGCACCTACTACAAGAGACTGGGTCATACAGTGGAGTACTATAACCAACGCAAATATGCTGGAGCTGCAACTGCCAATCATGCACCCAGAGCATGCTACGAGTGTTGTGACAACTAGTACCTGACCGGCCGGCAAGTCCGTATGGTACGTGTACTATAAACAGTAACTATGTGTATTTACATGTGTGTAAACAGTATTTGCATTAACAGAAATTTAAATACAAGAAATCGTTGTACGTATTTTTGTGTAAACTTAGATACAGTAAGTAGAACGTACATTTGAAACATTAGTTGTGTTTATTTAAGTGAAAACTTAAGTACAGTTAACACAACAGATCAAGAGAAACAACAGTGTTCAAGTGAATAACAGAAACAAATCGGTTGCGATCTGATATCCATAGATGACAGGAATCAAATGGCCGACAATTCAATGTGAAAACAGGATGTTTAGTTGAGTCCGACAGTGAGGAAACACAATCCAAACAGTATTCCAGTGTCGTTTCAGAATAACGAACTGACAGTGTGTTTGCGTGGGTGACGATTCACACAAACATATCTGTGAGTTTAACGTTCTGAAATGATGACTGGAAAGTAGAAAACAAAAGTCGGAAAGCAAAACCATCGTCGTGTTCGTTCGAATGACGATTCGAACGAATACGCGCGATGGTGACGCGATTCGACGAAACGAAAATGAAAAACGACGCGAAGCGGTAATAAATTTAATAAAATTAAATAAATAACATTTTACAATTTTGAAACTCATCAAAATAATTTAAACAACATTCTTTTATTAATTACAATTAATTACGCTTAATTATCCGGATACGCGACGAAATCGCAAACCGAACAACCGAAACGAACCCGAACCCACTCGGAGTATAAATACTCTAAATGAAGTCATTTACTTCATATCACACATTTCCACTCTCTCTCTACTCCACATTTCTGGCTACCACAAAATACCACCATTTTCAACCTTCCAAACTCCATAACTTCCTTGTTTCTCAACCAATTTGAGTGATTCTTGAACCCACGCGAAGCCCTTGACGAGCTCTACATGAAAGTACAACGAATCTAAAGCCAACACCACTGAAACTCGAGGTATTAAGCGTGTAAGATCTAAAAAATTAGGGTTTTACTTGGGTTTTGTTCGACACACACAACTACCCCGTTTGATGTTGCCCTATTTTGAAACCCACGACCAGGAGAAAGCCACTTTCGCACAACCATGGTAGTGGGAGCATGTTGCAGCGGTTAAGAGTCATGGTGATAGTGGTCGGCTTACAGGTTCGCGAGCAAGTTGACTCACATGCGGAGACGAACCCTACGTTGTTGCAACTGAACCTGCATACACCGAACCCCACCCCCAACGAACCTAGCAGCTGAAATCTCCTTCCCTGAACCTGCATACTACTCGCGAACCTTCCAGAGTCACGAACCCTCTGAGCCACCGAACCCTTCAGTTATAGCCGAACCATGTGCGAACCAAATTGACGGCCGAACCTTGCTCATCAGTCACGAACCATTTGAGGGTTGCCGAACCATAGCATTAGCAATGAACCTGTGTGTGTACCATCTAACTGAACCCTTCTGTGGTGCCAAAACATGACCGAACCTTGGAGCTGTGTACCGATTGATTAGTCGGCCTACACCTTTCATGAATAAACCACGGTGATTATAGATTGGCCCAGCATACTGCTTCGGCTAAGCCAAAGGCCACTCATCATTCAGCCTAATAACAAATACCCGATCCATAGAATCATCTTAGGCCCAACAATTGTCACATTTGCTTAGGCCCAACAGAAACCAAGTGGATTTCAGTCTAAACACTTAAACCGGCCCAACATCAGTTGCTACGGCCCAAATTCTTGTTAACCGATATGTTGAGACCGGCCCAGAACATTCACTTAGTCGGCCCAACATCAGTTCTTTAGCCCAACGCATATTAATTGGCACCATAATTTTCGGCCCAGCAGTCTTTTTACGGCCCACGTGATTGTTCTCGGCCCAATTTCAATTAGAAAAATTCTTCACAGACAACAAGAGTGTACAGCACATATTTGATCAGAAGGAGCTTAACATGAGACAGAGACGTTGGGTTGAGCTCCTGAACGATTACGATTGTGTGATCAAATACCATCCGGGCAAAGCAAATGTTGTCGCAGATGCTTTGAGCCGGAAGGAAAGAGTCAAACCCTTACGCGTTCGCGCAATGGGAATGACTGTGCAAACAAGTTTGAGAGATCATATTTTACAAGCACAACAAGAAACAGTTGAAAGAGACAATTTGAAACGCGAGCTCGATTGTGGAGCTGAGAAACATTTCAAGACAAAACAAGATGGAGTTATCTATTATCTGGATCATGTTTGGATTACAGCAGTAGATGAACTTCGAACACTCATACTTGACGAGGCACACAAGTCACGATACTCAGTTCATCCTGGTGCCGATAAGATGTACCAAGATCTTAGGTCATTTTATTGGTGGCCGGGTATGAAGAAAGACATTGCCACGTATGTTAGTAAATGTATTACATGTGCCAAAGTCAAAGCAGAACACCAGAAACCTTCGGGTTTGCTGGAACAACCAGAGATTCCACAATGGAAGTGGGAACAAATAGCTATGGATTTCATTACCAAGCTACCCCGCACTTCCAGTGGATATGATTCTATTTGGGTCATCATTGATAGATTGACCAAGTCCGCACACTTTTTGCCAATCAGAGAGACATACAAGATGGAGAAACTAGCGAGACTCTACATTGATGAAATAGTAGTGAGGCACGGTGTGCCCTTATCTATTATTTCTGACCGGGACAGTCGATTTACTTCGCGGTTCTGGCAATCATTACAACAATCCTTAGGGACAAGTGTTAACTTGAGCACTGCATATCATCCACAAACGGATGGACAAAGTGAGCGCACCATTCAAACCCTAGAGGATATGTTGAGTACATGCATCCTAGACTTCGGTGGAAGTTGGGACACACATTTACCACTCATTGAGTTCTCCTACAATAATAGCTACCACAGCAGCATCGGATGTGCTCCTTTTGAAGCACTCTATGGTAGAAAATGTCGGTCTCCAATTTGTTGGACCGAAGTGGGAGACAACAGAATAACAGGGCCTGAACTTATTCAGGAAACTACTGATAAGATTACTCAATGCATAGGTCCTGTGGCATACAGACTCAGACTCCCTGATGAGCTCAGCGGAGTACACGATGTGTTTCATGTATCAAATCTTAAGAGGTGCTTAACAGACGAGACATTGATCATACCATTGGAAGAGATACAGATTGATGAGCAATTACATTTCATTGAAGAACCTGTAGAGATTATGGAACGTGAAGTTAAGAAACTGAAACGTAGCCGTATCCCTATTGTAAAGGTTCGATGGAACTCCAAGCGTGGACCAGAATTTACTTGGGAGCGTGAGGACAACATGAAAGCAAAGTATCCCCACCTGTTCGAGAAGTAAACCCGACCTTTATGCTTAAATTTCGGGACGAAATTTCTTTAACAAGGGGAGACTGTGACAACTAGTACCTGACCGGCCGGCAAGTCCGTACGGTACGTGTACTATAAACAGTAACTATGTGTATTTACATGTGTGTAAACAGTATTTGCATTAACAGAAATTTAAATAGAAGAAATTGTTGTACGTATTTTTGTGTAAACTTAGATACAGTAAGTACAACGTACATTTGAAACATTAGTTGTGTTTATTTAAGTGAAAACTTAAGTACAGTTAACACAACAGATGAAGAGAAACAACATTGTTCAAGTGAATAACAGAAACAAATCGGTTGCGATCTGATATCCATAAATGACAGGAATCAGATGGCCGACAATTCAATGTGAAAACAAGATGTTTAGTTGAGTCTGACAGTGAGGAAACACAATTCAAACAGTATTGCAGTGTCGTTTCAGAATAACGAACTGACAGTGTGTTTGCGTGGGTGGCGATTCACACAAACATATCTGTGAATTTAACGTTCTGAAATGATGACTGGAAAGTAGAAATCAAAAGTCGGAAAGCAAAACCATCGTCGTGTTCGTTCGAATGACGATTCGAACGAATACGCGCGATGGTGACGCGATTCGACGAAACGAAAACGAAAAACGACGCGAAGCGGTAATAAATTTAATAAAATTAAATAAATAACATTTTACAATTTTGAAACTCATCAAAATAATTTAAACAACATTCTTTTATTAATTACAAATAATTACGCGTAATTATCCGGATACGCGACGAAATCGCAAACCGAACAACCGAAACGAACCCGAACCCACTCGGAGTATAAATACTCTAAATGAAGTCATTTACTTCATATCACACATTTCCACTCTCTCTCTACTCCACATTTCCGGCTACCACAAAATACCACCATTTTCAACCTTCCAAACTCCATAACTTCCTTGTTTCTTAACCAATTTGAGTGATTCTTGAACCCACGCGAAGCCCTTGACGAGCTCTACATGAAAGTACAACGAATCTAAAGCCAACACCACTGAAACTCGAGGTATTAAGCGTGTAAGATCTAAAAAATTAGGGTTTTACTTGGGTTTTGTTCGACACACACAACTACCCCGTTTGATGTTTCCCTATTTTGAAACCCACGAGCAGGAGAAAGCCACTTTCTCACAACCATGGTAGTGGGAGCAGGTTGCAGCGGTTAAGAGTCTTGGTGATAGTGGTCGGCTTACAGGTTCGCGAGCAAGTTGACTCACATGCGGAGACGAACCCTACGTGGTTGCAACTGAACCTGCATACACCGAACCCCACCCCCAACGAACCTAGCAGCTGAAATCTCCTTCCCCGAACCTGCATACTACTCGCGAACCTTCCAGAGTCACGGACCCTCTGAGCCACCGAACCCTTCAGTTATAGCCGAACCATGTGCGAACCAAATTGACGGCCGAACCTTGCTCATCAGTCACGAACCATTTGAGGGTTGCCGAACCATAGAATTAGCAACGAACCTGTGTGTGTACCATATAACTGAACCCTTATGTGGTGCCAGAACATGACCGAACCTTGGAGCTGTGTACCGGTTGATTAGTCGGCCTACACCTTTCATGAATAAACCACTGTGATTATAGATTGGCCCAGCATACTGCTTTGGCTAAGCCCAAGGCCACTCATCATTCAGCCCAATAACAAATAGCTGATCCATAGAATCATCTTAGGCCCAACAATGGTCACATTCGCTTAGGCCCAACAGAAACCAAGTGGATTTCAGTCTAAACACTTAAACCGGCCCACCATCAGTTGCAACGGCCCAAATTCTTGTTAACCGATATGTTGAGACCGGCCCAGAAAATTCACTTAGTCGGGCCAACATCAGTTCTTTAGCCCAACACATATTAATTGGCACCATAATTTTCGGCCCAGCAGCCTTTTTACGGCCCACGTGATTGTTCTCGGCCCAATTTCAATTAGAAAAATTCTTCGGCCCAACCGTTGATACAAGGCCCATGTAAAACTATAGGACTACGACCCATTCGCAATTGGCCAATAGACCCATATTATCCGGCCCATATATAACTACACGGCCCAAGGTCCACAATCGGCTCACCTCAATACCTTGTGGCCCATGGTTAAACACGAGACTCCCGGGATTAACATTCGGCGTACCTGTTTTAAAAGTAAACCAAGTCAAGATAAATGATTATTAATGGGCTAGGTAATAACTTGTTTTGGGTCTAACAAAAATCAACATGTGAAATATTGAGATATAAATCTAAAATCACACTTAGGTTGAATGACAAAGTTATGGACTTAAAAACCATAAATATAGATCAATATGATTGAATGTTCCAATTAGTGGATTCAAGTATTAGGTCAAACAAGTGAGGGGGTATGTAAAACTCATAACAAGTATATGAGGCCGAATGAAGACCGGGGACCTACGATGGACTAACCAACTATAAGGTTAACACATACACGCGCACAAATCTATACAATCGATACCTATAAGATTACAAACAATGTGAAATCAATACAGGATCGTGAAAAGAATCTCAAGTCAATCAAGAGCGCGTGCATCCTTTCTTTTAAGCTAAGTCAACCCTACAACAACAAGGTGAGTTCATACGCCCCTTTTACTTTAATCTTAACTGATTTTAAACTCTCGGGGCTGAGAAACATGTTTACTTTTATTTATTTAAAAGTTTTGCTTAACATGTTATATATACATTGATTTAGATAATATTAAACTGTTTATTATCGCTTATCATTGTATGCATGGTTGTATGATCATGAGATAACAGGGAAACTCAGATGAATATGATAATGTAATTTCATAATCATCAACACATTAGAATAACATAGTTGTAAGATTATATCTTATAACACTTGGTTATTCCTACATGAGTAAACATTGACATAGTTCATATACAAACAAACAATGAGAACTACTACAGTGAAACATGTTGACACTTCACAGCACATGAATGATTAGAAGATAAAATATCTTCTTAATATCATTCCACATCATAATGGATCAGGTGTGATATGTCAATTTCTTATAACACTTAATCTATACCTTAAAAACATACTATGTGATAGTATGATCGCATTGATTCTTTAACCACCATGCATGACTTAAAAGTATTAAGACTTGTTCTTAATACAGTTTAAGGATGTTATGGTGATCATATGGGTTCACACGAATGATGTCATGATAACGTAACTTCATGATGCCAATATCATTCGTATCATGATTTACATAACATAATAAGACAAGTTGTTATTCAACTTTGTTAATCACATTGAGATCAGTAACAACACAGATGTACATCATCCATCGTTACCTGTGGACTAGTAGACTGAGGAATTTATTTTCTCTAATGTCATATTATTAGTAACAGTTTCGATGAAGTCATTGGGATTCACACGGCAGAATAGAGATGAATCGGGTGCATTGTAATCTGATTACGTGAGGATCACAATGGACTCCTTTTGGGCTCTATACGTTGCATTTGAGGATACATTACATACAGTTAATGAACACTTTTAATAATTTAAAAGTGTAACAACAGTTAACGCGCAGAAAATAGAATAATACAAGGAACATATTAATTAAATCTAATATCCTTATTACACAAAATGGTTATCAATACTTCGGTTTGATAACTAGAACGCTATCATTATATTATTCTCTTCATGAGAACACAGGTGATTCAGTGGGATAAACATGAGAATTGAGGATGGAAATCAATAGTTGTATAGCAAGTAGTGTAGAGTTCTGGTGGTGATGTGGTGGGATGTTGGCTAGGGCTTAGTTCCCTTACATATGCCCTATATATAAGCATCACTACTAGGATGATATAATACTTGTAAATATAACTATTGAGATGCCAATGAGTGAACAAGTGTAACAGACAAACATACAAGTAACATATTTATCATTGTGAATGTGCATGTGAATGAATCCAGGTTTTACATTAACATACTTATGAACTCACCAACCTAGTGTTGACTTTGTTTAAATACATGTTTTCTCAGGTGATGAACAGGTGTAGCTACTTATATGCACGGATTAGCTAGTGACTTTTAGAAGACCTAGCTACTTTTGTGACAGCATACTTTTGAGATAACAAGAACATGAATCATCTTTTGTATATCTTGTACATATACAAGATATAGTTACATTGATTCTTTTTGGTAGATTTACTAGAGTAAATTATGAACGATACATTGTAATTTAATCTTGTAATTCTATGTCATGGATGTGTTAGCTTTTCTCATTTATTTATCATGTGCTATGTAAACAATCTGATCATTTGATTATCACTCATGATATCACGCCCCGGGAACCTTCCGCCCGACGGGAAAACAGGATCCGTTCCCGCCAGCCTGGGGTGTGATAGATTGGTATCAGAGCCATGGTTATAGAGAAATATAGGTCATATTACTTTAACGGTTTGGCCTAGACTATAACCTAGGGACCCTCATATAGAGATCATGTGAGTTAGGATTCTATTTGCATATGTCTTCTACTTCTGATCACTGCACTAACCGATTTCCTTCGGTTATTATCATAATGCCGCCAAGAAGACAACCACCTCTATTACCATTGACACAAGACTCTGCTCCTCACTCATCTACACCGACACTACCTGACTCTCCTCCACACCTACCACCGCCTCCACCTCCTCCTCCGCCACCACCAGCTTATCAGTTGGACCCTGCGACGGTGGCATTGGCCACTCTTCTTACTAGCCAACTGAGGGAGGTGATTCTCGAGATGATGAACCGTATCAACAACAACAACAGCAACAACGTTGCTAACTCCTCTGGAGAGGGCAGCGGTAATACCAGACAGAATCAGGACTATGCCTACAAGAACTTTGTAGGTTGCAAGCCACCCAGTTTCAGTGGCAGTGGATTGATCCAGTGGATCGAGAAGATGGAGGCTACCCTCGACGTCAGTGGCTGTCCTGAACAGAACAGAGTCAAGTATGCTGCAGGATCATTTAACAAGCGAGCGTTAACTTGGTGGAACGCTCAGGTTTTAGTTAGAGGCCGGGATGAGGCCCAGGCTATGCCTTGGAATGACTTCAAGGCGATGTTGAGGGCAGAGTTTTGCCGGTGAAATGAACTGAAAAAGGTTGAGACTGAACCGCTCAATCTGGAGATGATTGGTGCTGGGCATCTGGCCTACACCACACGATTTCATGAGTTAGCCACTCTGGCACCTGACGTGGTGCCAACACTTGAGAAGAGGATTGAACGGTATGTCGGGGGACTACCGCCCAGCATCCGGGGTCATATGATTTCTGCCCACCCTACAACCATGGAGTTAGCTGTTACACTGTCAGCATCCCTGACATATATGATGGTTGCTTCTGGGGCATTCAAGAAGGAGGCTGACTCAGCCAAGGCTGGAACTTCCAAGAAGTCGGATAAACGTCCTGCTAAGAAACAAAAGGTGGCTAGAAACTTTGCTGCCACTACTCAAGCTCCAATGCGCAAGCAGCCACAACCATTGGAGATCAGGAAGCCATACACTGGCACTGCACCTTTGTACAACTCATGCCAGTTTCATCACTTGCCAAATGTCCCGTGCAGACACTGCACCAACTGTGGAAGATTTGGTCACACAGTAAACTACTGCAGGAACCCGAGGGTTCAGAACAGAAACAACAATGCAGCTACTGCTGCCGCTGCTAATAACAGGTCCTGCTTCACTTGTGGTGAACCGGGACACTTTTCTAGGGATTGTCCCAAGAAAGCTCAACCAAGGGCTCAAGCAGCAAGGGGACTTCCAGATAGGAGCTGCTGATGCACGACAGGACCCGAACGTAATCACGGGTACATTTCTCTTATCTGACTTCTATGCGGATCAGAGTTTCATCTCATCCGACTTTGCATGCCATCTTAATTATGATAAGGAATTGTTAGACTCCCCTTACACTATTGAGATAGCAAATTGCAAACAGATCACAGTAGACACAATATTTAGGAATTGCCCACTAACACTTGGAGATCACACATTTTCCATCTATTTGATACCGATGGAGCTGGGCAGTTTCGACATTATTATCGGAATGGATTGGCTATCTTTTAACCGAGTTTAGTTTATTTGTTCCGATAAACTATTACGCATTCCAATGGAGAACAATGAGGTCTTGGAGATTCGTGGAGACCAAGCGAAACGCAGTGTCAAGATAATATTGTGCACGAAGGCTCGCAAGTATCTGCGAAAACAATGTGTTGCGTTCTTAGCTCATGTGATCGAGAAAGACAAGAAGGCAATCAAGATTCAAGATGTACCAGTTGTGAGAGACTATGCGGACGTGTTTCCGGATGACTTACCGGGACTACCACCGGAGAGATCGGTGCAGTTCCGAATCGATTTGATTCCGGTAGCGAATCCTGTAGCTAGGTCTCCTTATAGACTTGCACCATCAGAAATGCAGGAATTGTCCAACCAATTACAAGAGCTACTTGATAAAGGGTTCATCTGACCGAGCTTTTCCCCATGGGGAGCTCCGGTTCTTTTTGTTAAGAAAAAGGATGGACCCTTCAGGATGTGCATTGATTACAGAGAACTCAACAAACTCACCATCAATAATCGGTACCCGTTACTGAGGAATGATGATTTGTTTGATCAGTTACAAGGGGCACAGTACTTTTCAAAGATAGACCTGAGATCAGGCTATCATCAGCTCCGGATTCAAGAGGAAGACATACCAAAGACGGCCTTTCGTACCCGATATGGTCACCACGAATTCATGGTGATGCCATTCGGACTGACGAATGCACCGGCTGTGTTAATGGATTTGATGAACCGGGTGTGCAAGCCGTACTTAGATCAGTTTGTTATCGTTTTTATTGATGATATACTGATTTATTCAAGGAACGAGAAGGAACATGAGCAACACCTCAAGACAGTCTTGGAACTCCTGAGAAAGGAACGACTCAATGCCAAATTCTCCAAGTGTGAATTTTGGTTGAGAGAAGTTCAGTTCTTGGGTCACGTGATTAACAGTGATGGTATTCATGTGGATCCTGCCAAGATTGAGGCAATCAAGAACTGGGATGTGCCTACAACACCAACAGAGATCCGATCATTCTTGGGATTGGTGGGTTATTACAGGAGATTCATCTCGAATTTCTCTAAGATAGCTTTGCCTCTCACCAAGCTCACACAGAAGTCTGAACCTTTTGTGTGGACTCATAAACAAGAGGAGGCATTCCAGACACTGAAACAAAGATTGTGCAATGCTCTAATCTTAACACTCCCAGAAGGCAATGATGACTTTGTAGTTTATTGTGATGCTTCCCATCAGGGACTCGGATGTGTTTTGATGCAACAAGAAAAAGTCATTGCTTATGCCTCACGACATATGAAGATACATGAGAAGAATTACACGACACACGATCTCGAACTGGGAGCTGTTGTATTTGCTTTAAAGATTTGGAGACATTACCTGTATGGTACCAAATGCACTATCTTCACAGACAACAAGAGTGTACAACACATATTTGATCAGAAGGAGCTTAACATGAGACAGAGACGTTGGGTTGAGCTCCTGAACGATTACGATTGTGTGATCAAATACCATCCGGGCAAAGCAAATGTTGTCGCAGATGCTTTGAGCCGGAAGGAAAGAGTCAAACCCTTACGCGTTCGCGCAATGGGAATGACTGTGCAAACAAGTTTGAGAGATCATATTTTACAAGCACAACAAGAAACAGTTGAAAGAGACAATTTGAAACGCGAGCTCGATTGTGGAGCCGAGAAACATTTCAAGACAAAACAAGATGGAGTTATCTATTATCTGGATCGTGTTTGGATTACAGCAGTAGATGAACTTCGAACACTCATACTTGACGAGGCACACAAGTCACGATACTCAGTTCATCCTGGTGCCGATAAGATGTACCAAGATCTTAGGTCATTTTATTGGTGGCCGGGTATGAAGAAAGACATTGCCACATATGTTGGTAAATGTATTACATGTGCCAAAGTCAAAGCAGAACACCAGAAACCTTCGGGTTTGCTGGAACAACCAGAGATTCCACAATGGAAGTGGGAACAAATAGCTATGGATTTCATTACCAAGCTACCCCGCACTTCCAGTGGATATGATTCTATTTGGGTCATCATTGATAGATTGACCAAGTCCGCACACTTTTTGCCAATCAGAGAGACATACAAGATGGAGAAACTAGCGAGACTCTACATTGATGAAATATAGTGAGGCACGGTGTGCCCTTATCTATTATTTCTGACCGGGACAGTCGATTTACTTCGCGGTTCTGGCAATCATTACAACAATCCTTAGGGACAAGTGTTAACTTGAGCACTGCATATCATCCACAAACGGATGGACAAAGTGAGCGCACCATTCAAACCCTAGAGGATATGTTGAGTAAACGCATCCTAGACTTCGGTGGAAGTTGGGACACACATTTACCACTCATTGAGTTCTCCTACAATAATAGCTACCACAGCAGCATCGGATGTGCTCCTTTTGAAGCACTCTATGGTAGAAAATGTCGGTCTCCAATTTGTTGGACCGAAGTGGGAGACAACAGAATAACAGGGCCTGAACTAATTCAGGAAACTACTGATAAGATAGCCCAGATACAACAACGATTACAAGCAACAGCAGACAAACGGCGCAAGCCTTTGGAATTCGATGTGGGTGACCGAGTCATGTTGAAAGTGTCCCCATGGAAAGGCGTAGTTCGTTTTGGGGCTAAAGGCAAGCTAGTACCTAGGTATGTCGGACCGTTTGAGATTACTCAACGCATAGGTCCTGTGGCATACAGACTCAGACTCCCTGATGAGCTCAGCGGAGTACACGATGTGTTTCATGTATCAAATCTTAAGAGGTGCTTAACAGACGAGACATTGATCATACCATTGGAAGAGATACAGATTGATGAGCAATTACATTTCATTGAAGAACCTGTAGAGATTATGGAACGTGAAGTTAAGAAACTGAAACGTAGCCGTATCCCTATTGTAAAGGTTCGATGGAACTCCAAGCGTGGACCAGAATTTACTTGGGAGCGTGAGGACAACATGAAAGCAAAGTATCCCCACCTGTTCGAGAAGTAAACCCGACCTTTATGCTTAAATTTCGGGACGAAATTTCTTTAACAAGGGGAGACTGTGACAACTAGTACCTGACCGGCCGGCAAGTCCGTACGGTACGTGTACTATAAACAGTTACTATGTGTATTTACATGTGTGTAAACAGTATTTGCATTAACATAAATTTAAATAGAAGAAATCGTTGTACGTATTTTTGTGTAAACTTAGATACAGTAAGTACAACGTACATTTGAAACATTAGTTGTGTTTATTTAAGTGAAAACTTAAGTACAGTTAACACAACAGATCAAGAGAAACAACAGTGTTCAAGTGAATAACAGAAACAAATCGGTTGCGATCTGATATCCATAAATGACAGGAATCAGATGGCCGACAATTCAATGTGAAAACAAGATGTTTAGTTGAGTCCGACAGTGAGGAAACACAATTCAAACAGTATTGCAGTGTCGTTTCAGAATAACGAACTGACAGTGTGTTTGCGTGGGTGACGATTCACACAAACATATCTGTGAGTTTAACGTTCTGAAATGATGACTGGAAAGTAGAAATCAAAAGTCGGAAAGCAAAACCATCGTCGTGTTCGTTCGAATGACGATTCAAACGAATACGCGTGATGGTGACGCGATTCGACGAAACGAAAACGAAAAACGACGCGAAGCGGTAATAAATTTAATAAAATTAAATAAATAACATTTTACAATTTTGAAACTCATCAAAATAATTTAAACAACATTCTTTTATTAATTACAATTAATTACGCGTAATTATCCGGATACGCGACGAAATCGCAAACCGAACAACCGAAACGAACCCGAACCCACTCGGAGTATAAATACTCTAAATGAAGTCATTTACTTCATATCACACATTTCCACTCTCTCTCTACTCCACATTTCCGGCTACCACAAAATACCACCATTTTCAACCTTCCAAACTCCATAACTTCCTTGTTTCTCAACCAATTTGAGTGATTCTTGAACCCATGCGAAGCCCTTGACGAGCTCTACATGAAAGTACAACGAATCTAAAGCCAACACCACTGAAACTCGAGGTATTAAGCGTGTAAGATCTAAAAAATTAGGGTTTTACTTGGGTTTTGTTCGACACACACAACTACCCCGTTTGATGTTGCCCTATTTTGAAACCCACAACCAGGAGAAAGCCACTTTCGCACAACCATGGTAGTGGGAGCAGGTTACAGCGGTTAAGAGTCTTGGTGATAGTGGTCGGCTTACAGGTTCGCGAGCAAGTTGACTCACATGCGGAGACGAACCCTACGTGGTTGCAACTGAACCTGCATACACCGAACCCCACCCCCAACGAACCTAGCAGCTGAAATCTCCTTCCCCGAACCTGCATACTACTCGCGAACCTTCCAGAGTCACGAACCCTCTGAGCCACAGAACCATTCAGTTATAGCCGAACCATGTGCGAACCAAATTGACGGCCGAACCTTGCTCATCAGTCACGAACCATTTGAGGGTTGCCGAACCATAGCATTAGCAACGAACCTGTGTGTGTACCATATAACTGAACCCTTATGTGGTGCCAGAACATGACCGAATCTTGGAGCTGTGTACCGGTTGATTAGTCGGCCTACACCTTTCATGAATAAACCACGGTGATTATAGATTGGCCCAGCATACTGCTTTGGCTAAGCCCAAGGCCACTCATCATTCAGCCCAATAACAAATAGCTGATCCATAGAATCATCTTAGGCCCAACAATGGTCACATTCGCTTAGGCCCAACAGAAACCAAGTGGATTTCAGTCTAAACACTTAAACCGGCCCAACATCAGTTGCTACGGCCCAAATTCTTGTTAACCGATATGTTGAGACCGGCCCAGAAAATTCACTTAGTCGGGCCAACATCAGTTCTTTAGCCCAACACATATTAATTGGCACCATAATTTTCGGCCCAGCAGCCTTTTTACGGCCCACGTGATTGTTCCCAGCCCAATTTCAATTAGAAAAATTCTTCGGCCCAACCGTTGATACAAGGCCCATGTAAAACTATAGGACTACGACCCATTCGCAATTGGCCAATAGACCCATATTATCCGGCCCATATATAACTACACGGCCCAAGGTCCACAATCGGCTCACCTCAATACCTTGTGGCCCATGGTTAAACACGAGACTCCCGGGATTAACATTCGGCGTACCTGTTTTAAAAGTAAACCAAGTCAAGATAAATGATTATTAATGGGCTAGGTAATAACTTGTTTTGGGTCTAACAAAAATCAACATGTGAAATATTGAGATATAAATCTAAAATCACACTTAGGTTGAATGACAAAGTTATGGACTTAAAAACCATAAATATAGATCAATATGATTGAATGTTCCAATTAGTGGATTCAAGTATTAGGTCAAACAAGTGAGGGGGTATGTAAAACTCATAACAAGTATATGAGGCCGAATGAAGACCGGGACCTACGATGGACTAACCGACTATAAGGTTAACACATACACGCGCACAAATCTATACAATCGATACCTATAAGATTACAAACAATGTGAAATCAATACAGGATCGTGAAAAGAATCTCAAGTCAATCAAGAGCGCGTGCATTCTTTCTTTTAAGCTAAGTCAACCCTACAACAACAAGATGAGTTCATATGCCCCTTTTACTTTAATCTTAACTGATTTTAAACTCTCGGGGCTGAGAAACATGTTTACTTTTATTTATTTAAAAGTTTTGCTTAACTTGTTATATATACATTGCTTTAGATAATATTAAACTGTTTATTATCGCTTATCATTGTATGCATGCTTGTATGATCATGAGATAACAGGGAAACTCAGATGAATATGATATTGTAATTTCATAATCATCAACACATTAGAATAACATAGTTGTAAGATTATATCTTATAACACTTGGTTATTCCTACATGAGTAAACATTGACATAATTCATATACAAACAAACAATGAGAACTACAACAGTGAAACATGTTGACACTTCACAGCACATGAATGATTAGAAGATAAAATATCTTCTTAATATCATTCCACATCATAATGGATCAGGTGTGACAAGTCAATTTCTTATAACACTTAATCTATACCTTAAAAACATACTATGTGATAGTATGATCGCATTGATTCTTTAACCACCATGCATGACTTAAAAGTATTAAGACTTGTTCTTAATACGGTTTAAGGATGTTATGGTGATCATATGGGTTCACACGAATGATGTCATGATAACGTAACTTCATGATGCCAATATCATTCGTATCATGATTTACATAACATAATAAGACAAGTTGTTATTCAACTTTGTTAATCACATTGAGATCAGTAACAACACAGATGTACATCATCCATCGTTACATGTGGACTAGTAGACTGAGGAATTTATTTTCTCTCATGTCATATTATTATTAACAGTTTCGATGAAGTCATTGGGATTCACACGGCAGAATAGAGATGAATCGGGTGCATTGTAATCTGATTACGTGAGGATCACAATGGACTCCTTTTGGGCTCTATACGTTGCATTTGAGGATACATTACATACAGTTAACGAACACTTTTAATAATTTAAAAGTGTAACAACAGTTAACGCGCAGAAAATAGAATAATACAAGGAACAGATTAATTAAATCTAATATCCTTATTACACAAAATGGTTATCAATACTTCGGTTTGATAACTACAACGCTATCATTATATTATTCTCTTCATGAGAACACAGGTGATTCAGTGGGATAAACATGAGAATTGAGGATGGAAATCAATAGTTGTATAGCAAGTAGTGTAGAGTTCTGGTGGTGATGTGGTGGGATATTGGCTAGGGCTTAGTTCCCTTACATATGCCCTATATATAAGCATCACTACTAGGATGATATAATACTTGTAAATATAACTATTGGGATGCCATTGTGTGAACAAGTGTAACAGACAAACATACAAGTAACATATTTATCATTGTGAATGTGCATGTGAATGAATCCAGGTTTTACATTAACTTACTTATGAACTCACCAACCTAGTGTTGACTTTGTTTAAATAAATGTTTTCTCAGGTGATGAACAGGTGTAGCTACTTATATGCACAGATTAGCTAGTGGACTTTTAGAAGACCTAGCTACTTTTGTGAATGCATACTTTTGAGATAACAAGAACATGAATCATCTTTTGTATATCTTGTACATATACAAGATATAGTTACATTGATTCTTTTTGGTAGATTTACTAGATTAAATTATGAACGATACATTGTAATTTAATCTTGTAATTCTATGTCATGGATGTGTTAGCTTTTCTCATTTATTTATCATGTGCTATGTAAACAATCTGATCATTTGATTATCACACATGATATCGCGCCCCGGGAACCTTCCGCCCGACGGGAAAACACGATCCGTTCCCGCCGGCCTGGGGTGTGACAAGTGTGGGGGCACATATCACATCAAGCCTCGCTGTCCAAAGTTAACTCAAGGAAACAACGGAAACCCTGCAAGAGGAAGAGCGTTTATGTTGGGAGCTGATGAGGCAAGGGTGGACCCAAATGTGGTTACAGGTACGTATCTCCTTAACAATCAATGTGTAACTGTACTGTTTGATACAGGTGCTGATAAGAGTTTTGTGTCAAAAGAATTTGAAACTATGCTAGGTCAAAAAACTAAAAGATTAGACCATCCTTATAGCATAGAACTTGCAAATGGTAAGCAGATAAAAGCAGTAAATATAATTCAAGAATGCACTTTAACTGTAGGAGAACACATACTCAAACTGGATTTGATTCCTATAGAGCTAGGAAGCTTTGATGTTATAGTTGGTATGGATTGGTTGTCTGCTAACCAAACAGAAATTGCTTGTCATGAAAAACTTGTTCGAATACCATTACCCAACGGGCAGACGTTAACTATTCAAGGGGAGAGCCCTGGGAAGAAGATACGAATCATATCTTGCCTAAAAGCTCAGAAGTATTTAAGAAAGAACTACTACGCCTTTTTGGCTAATGTAGTGGAGAAGAAGGGCAAGGAAAAGAAACTACAAGACATCCCAATAGTACGTGATTACCTGGAGGTATTCCCAGAGGATCTACCCGGACTCCCACCTGAAAGACAAGTTGAATTCAGAATCGATTTAGTACCTGGAGCTGCTCCGGTAGCTAAATCTCCTTATCGTATAGCTCCATCAGAAATGCAGGAGTTGTCAAGTCAGTTGCAAGAACTACTTGGCAAAGGATTCATAAGGCCAAGTTATTCTCCGTGGGGAGCACCAGTCCTGTTTGTTAAAAAGAAGGACGGATCATTCATGGACTTGATGAATAGGGTGTGTAGACCTTATTTAGATAAGTTTATGATTGTATTCATAGATGATATACTCATCTACTCACAAACCAAACAAGACCATGAGCAACATTTGAAGCTGATCTTGGAATTACTCGCAAAAGAAAGGTTGTATGCAAAAATTTTCAAAGTGTGAGTTCTGGCTAAGGGAAATTCACTTCTTAGGTCACGTAATCAACGAACAAGGGATGCACGTTGACCCAAGTAAGATTGAGGCGATTCAAATGTGGGAAGCGCCAAGGACACCCTCCGAAATCCGTCAGTTTTTAGGATTGGCAGGGTATTACCGACTGTCACACCCTGAGCCGGCGGGATAGGATCGGTTGTCCCGTCGGGCGGAAAGTTCCCGGGGCGCGATATCGTGAGTGATAATCGTGATGATCAGATTGTTTACATTGCACATGATACAAATGAGAAATGCTAACTATAATAGAATTACAAAGTTAAATTACATCAGTATTGTTTATAATTTAACAATGTAAATCTACCATGAACATCATAAATTTCTATCTTGTATTTACACAAGATATACAAAATAAATTTGTATAATGATGTCTTCAAAAGTATGCAGGTCCAAAATGCTAAGCCTTCTATCTGAAGTCCTAGTCCAAAAGAAATAACTCCTTAGTTGACCTGTTCGTCACCTGAGAAGTCATGCAAAAATCAAGTTAACACAAGGTTGGTGAGTTCATATGGATTATGGTTTGAAAATGATTTGAAAACCTCTTTCGGTAAAGACCCTAACCTCATTAACATCAACCGTATCATCCAGATCGGTATGCTTATATATAGGGCATACCCCTGGGTCAAGGCTACAACCCCGCCCAGACGACGTCCCACCACATACTAATCCACATAGGACATTGATGTTAATGACAATTAAGCAATTTTACCTAACACCTCTGATTTAGAATATGATTTCCAAAAACTTGATTTACTTTTGATTCTCTTGAGTTGATCATAGATATATGATTTCCCCAAAAGTCAGTGATAGAAATAAAATGTTAAATATTTAATTAAATAAATAAATAAAACATTTAATACAACTAAGACATGATAATTGGGCCTTCTTTGACTCAATCAATTAGTCTTAGCTATTGGTGGTTGTCCATGTTGTAACCTCTCACACGTGACCCATACCATGCATAACTCACAAGGAGTATACCTGGGCGTGACGGGATTTTAATGATGCCCATACAACCTGACCCAAAGGTCTTCTGTATATGCGGGGACTTTAATGTCTTGCCCTTACAGCTTGACCCAAAGGTCTTCTGTACATGCAGGGACTTTAAGGATATCCTTTGATTCTTGATCTCTTTGATTCTCTTGAATTTAACTTTGATATTGATTTCAATGATTGTTCCCTTTGTTGCCCGTATAGCCTGACTACAAGAGTCTTCTATACCTGAAGGGACTTTATATGTGTGTTACACGTGGTCTTGATTCCTTATACAACTGACATCCACCTTAGGTTGAAGATTAATGATTTCATTAGATCATAATGATTTCATTATTAACATGATTCACACACATTTATGATATCTGATTTCTTGAGTCTCTTGATCTTGATCTTTGTGCTCAGATCCCACACTGAGTTATGATTCCTTTGAATGTGATCTCTTGAATTTGTTCATTTGATTCCACTTTGAGTTTAGATTCTTGAATTTGAGTTTGATGGACTAAGGGTTGATTTAGAGTTTAAATTAAAGTATTACTCATAAGAGTACTTTAATTAATTTGATAATGTGATCTGTTTAACAATTTCCTAGACAGGAGTCTAGGAGTATCAACAAACATATATATGTAAAACATATAACAAATAAAAGCATTTAAATAAACAGTTTAATTAAAAACAGTTTACGCATGCTTCTCAGCCCCGCGTTTAAAAAAAACAAAAATGTTTAGAAAAGGGGCAATGAACTCACTTGTGTTGCTTTGTATTGAATTACCACAGAATGCGCGCTCGTTGTTGTAGTCTAAGTATCTTCGGTTCCTGAATTTGTTTTAAGAGAATTCGCATACGATGAGTATCTATAGTAAACGTTAGGTCTAGGGTTTGGTCTCGGTGTGCAACTAAGTGTCCTAGATTACTAACGTGCTTCTATAACTCTTTCCATCTAGTCTAAAACATTTCCCGTAATTGTTTCCCCAATTCCCACATTATTAGTTACAAGTATTTAGCCAATAAATTTGAGTTAACCCATAATGAACATTTAATTATACAAATCCTTTATTTAATTTGAAAGATTTCACAAGTTAATTTCTCTTTTTATATTAAAGGTTTAGAAAATCATAATTTGTTGTAGTTTAATAAGGCTTATAAATCATCTCATTTACTAAAACATAATTATTTAAAAGATGAATTTAAGTAATTTGATGAGCTTACATTAAGCCTATTGGGCCAACCTCGGGCCCATTACTCGACCTTGACTCTTTGAGCGATTTCGTGTTAGTTTCTTGATTCACTAGGCCTAGATGATTCAATTAAATCATCTAAGTTAATTCCTTATCCTTATGAGATTTCCTAAGGTTTAGGTGTTAATAATTAAATTAACCCTTCAAACCTTATGTTATTGTTTTAGTCCCTTATAACTCCTCCCATGTTTTGATCCAAAAATAATGTTATAAATCCTTAGCATGGAAAACTTATAAGCTTACCACCTTTATTAAAAATATTAAGTTAGCTTTTATTACTCTTAGTCCCCATAGAATTTACACAACCCATTCTTTGTCCTTAAGAATCATATGTTGATTTCATGTAACCCTACACCCTGATATTATTCATTTGTACTCCCATGCACACACACTCCATGTCCACTAAACCACCATTCATTCATGTTTACGTGGGGTTCTCATGCATCCCATGCACACACCCAAGACCGACTCCCATGCCCGCCTCACATCGCTCCTTTCTTGCATACACAAGTGACTCCATTCAACTCAAGTCTCAACCGGACATACATGCGGCCGTGTAAGAGTTGGGCCGAACCACTTAGGCCGACTGACATGGGTTAGTCGAATGAGTCTTGGCCGATTGAGGATGATGGTCGAATGAGGCCTTGAGTCGAATGGGCTGGCTGGTCGAATAAGACTTTAGCGAATGGAAGCTGGCCGATCGAATGAGCCTTGGATCGAATGGTGGTCGAATGGTGGCCTGGTTCGGCGAATGAGGGTAGTGGTTCGGTGGGAGCCATTCGACGAAAGAGGGGAGTTGAGCTAAGATCATTCGGCGAATGGAGGGTTCACCCTCATTCGGCCACCTGGTGGTTGGCCTTTCGGCCGTGCGACCTGGCCAATTGCAGCCTTCGATCTTTTCGAACTAACCACTTAAGAATCAATTGGGTGTTGTTCCTACATTGTTCCAAGGTGTTGTGATGTGGTTCCTATGGCTTAACATGGTGTAGAACCGGTTTAGAAGATGGGTTCATGATTAGGGTTTTCAAACCCTTAAATCGAACGAAAACTTAGATTTTTACCTCAAATCTGTTGGATACAACCTTAGATCCGTTGTACTTTCGTGTTCTACTAGTGATGGTGGTGATTTAGACACCAAGAACACGAAATTTGGTGAAGAAACAACCAAGAAATCTTAGTGAGAAGGTGGAATTTCTTGTGAAGGTTTAGAGAGAGAAAGAGATGAACGTGAATGGGGTGGTGATGGCTGGTTGGTGGGTTGTTGTGGCATTAAAAGCCACATTAAATTTAGGGGAAAATACCCGGGTTTGTTCAGGTTCGTTCGGTTTCGCGTGGTTTCGCGTAGAAACGTCGGTTTCGCGTCATTTTCGTTACGAGACGACTCAGTTCTAAAATAGAATCATAAAATTTATTTTAGATTGTGATTCCTAATAAATTAACTAAATATCTTTTAATTATTTAATTTACAAAAATATTTATTTAACGTTTAAATCGAATCGCGCGGTCATCGCGCGTATTTGTTCGAATCGTCACCCGATCAAACACGACGATAACTACACTTTTCAATATTGTTTTCTAATTATCGAATATCATTCAGAACGTTAAACTTTCAGATTTATTTGTACAGATCGTCACCTATACGAATAATCTGTCGGTTTAGCATTCACTTAACGATGTTCGTGTTGTTTTGTTCTGTAAAGCCTCACATACGTTTATACATAATAAAATCCTAACAAATAAATCACATGATGGTTCTGTGTTGCCAGATAATTATCTGACTCAAGAACCATCTCTCTGAACTTGTTTTTCTGAAATGATTCTGAATTCACTGTTTTGATAACCTGAAATGATACTGAAACTTAACCTGAATATGAAATACACTGAATTACATAAGATTTGTACCTGGTTACCGTTCACGTACTGTTCACGATCACTGTTCCGGTGACGGTTCCGGCACTGATGTTACAGTCTCCCCTTGTTGAAGAAATTTCGTCCCGAAATTTAAGAATTGTTATCGGGTACGGCCTCCTCTTCAAACAGCTGGGGATACTTTGACTTCATGTGATCTTCACGTTCCCAAGTAAACTCGGGCCCGCGTCTCGAATTCCAACGAACCTTTACTATCGGAATACGGCTTCGCCTCAGTTGCTTGACTTTGCGATCCATAATCTCTAAAGGTTCTTCAATAAAGTGTAACTGTTCGTCGACTTGAATTTCTTTGATTGGAATGACGAGAGACTCGTCAGCAAGGCATTTCTTTAAGTTTGAGACGTGAAACACATCATGCACACCGCTGAGTTCATCTGGTAATCTCAGTCTATACGCTACAGGACCAATACGCTCGATGATCTCGAACGGTCCCACGTATCGCGGTGCTAACTTGCCTTTCTTTCCAAAGCGGACTACGCCTTTCCATGGAGAAACCTTCAACATGACACGGTCTCCCACTTGAAATTCTAACGGCTTACGCCGTTTGTCGGCGTAGCTCTTTTGTCTGCTTCTTGTAGCTTGTAGTCTTCGTTGAATCTGAGCGATCTTGTCAGTGGTTTCCTGAATAAGCTCTGGCCTAGTTATACGGTTATCTCCAACTTCAGTCCAACAGATCGGTGATCGGCATTTCCGACCATATAGAGCCTCGAACGGTGCACATCCGATGCTACTATGATAACTGTTGTTGTAGGAGAACTCAATCAGTGGCAAATGAGAATCCCAATTCCCACCAAAATCCAAAATACAGGTTCTTAACATATCCTCTAGGGTTTGAATAGTACGTTCGCTTTGACCATCCGTTTGAGGGTGGTAAGCTGTACTCAGGTTTAACTGTGTCCCTAGAGATTTCTGCAGTGATTGCCAGAACCTTGATGTAAATCTGCTATCTCTATCAGAAATAATAGACAATGGCACACCGTGGCGTACCACTATCTCATTGATGTACAATCTTGCCAGCTTATCCATCGTGAATGTCTCACGCATCGGCAAGAAATGAGCAGATTTTGTTAAACGATCTATGATCACCCAGATAGTATCATGACCACTGGAAGTGCGGGGTAGCTTGGTAATGAAATCCATAGCTATTTGTTCCCACTTCCAGAGCGGAATCTCAGGCTGTTCCAGTAAACCAGACGGTCTCTGGTGTTCCGCCTTTACCTTCGCACACGTTAGACATCGGCCGACGTACTCAGCTATGTCTTTCTTCATTCCCGGCCACCAATAAAATCCACGCAAGTCTTGGTACATTTTATCGGCGCCTGGGTGAACAGAGTATTTTGTCTTGTGTGCTTCATCGAAGATAAGTTTTCTCAATTCATCTACCGCCGGAATCCATATACGATCCTGGTAGTAGATCATTTCATCAAGCTTAGTCTCTAAATGTTTCTCTGCTCCACAGTCAAGTTCTTTCTTCAAGTTTCCTCTTTCAACTGATTTCTGTTGTGCTTGAATGATCTTGTCTCGCAAGCTTGTCTGCACAGTCATTCCCATTGCTCTGACGCGCAAGGGTTTGACCCGTTCCTTCCGGCTCAAGGCATCAGCTACAACGTTTGCCTTTCCTGGATGGTACTTGATCACACAATCGTAATCATTCAGAAGTTCAACCCAACGGCGTTGTCGCATGTTGAGTTCCTTCTGATCAAAGATATGCTGCAGACTCTTGTGATCTGTAAATATGGTACACTTAGTGCCATATAAGTAATGTCTCCAAATCTTCAATGCGAAGATTACTGCTCCCAGTTCAAGATCATGAGTAGTGTAATTCTTCTCATGAATCTTCAACTGTCTTGATGCATAGGCTATGACCTTGTCCCGTTGCATTAGCACGCAACCAAGTCCCTGATGGGATGCATCACAATACACAACAAAGTCATCACATCCTTCTGGGAGAGATAGGATTGGAGCATCACACAATTTCTGTTTCAATGTCTGAAAAGCATCTTCTTGTTTCTGCTCCCAGACAAACGGTTCACTCTTCTGAGTTAACTTAGTGAGAGGCAAAGCTATCTTAGAAAAGTTCGAGATGAACCTTCTATAATAACCCGCCAATCCCAGAAAAGACCGTATCTCCGTTGGCGTCCTCGCAGTGTCCCAGTTCTCTATTGCTTCAATCTTGGCTGGATCTACATGTATTCCCTCGCTATTGACTACGTGACCAAGAAATTGAACTACTTTTAACCAAAATTCACATTTTGAGAATTTGGCATAAAATTTCTTTTCCTTCAACAGCTCCAAGATCTTCCTGAGATGTTGCTCGTGCTCTGCTTTGCTCTTGGAATAAATCAGTATGTCATCAATGAAGACAATGACAAACTGATCTAAATACGGCTTGCACACTCGGTTCATGAGATCCATGAAAACCGCTGGTGCATTCGTCAATCCAAAAGGCATCACCAGGAATTTGTAATGCCCGTATCTGGTTCGGAAAGCCGTCTTCGGTATGTCTTCGTCTTGAACTCTAAGTTGATGATAACCAGACCGTAGATCGATCTTCGAGAAATATTGAGCTCCTTGTAACTGATCAAACAAGTCATCAATTCTCGGCAATGGATACCGATTCTTGATAGTTAACTTGTTCAGTTCTCGATAGTTGATACACATTCTGAACGATCCGTCTTTCTTCTTCACGAACAAGACCGGAGCTCCCCAAGGTGAGTAGCTCGGTCTGATGAATCCTTTATCTAGTAACTCCTGCAACTGGTATGACAGTTCCTGCATCTCTGAAGGTGCTAATCTGTAAGGAGATTTAGCAACAGGAGTTGCTCCAGGAACTAAGTCAATTCGGAACTCTACCGGTCGCGCAGGTGGCAAACCTGTTAGATCTTCAGGAAATACTTCTGGATATTCTTTCACTACCGGTACGTCTTGAATCTCTTTCTTGTCTTTCTCCTTTTTCACCACATGAGCAAGGAAAGCTACACATTGCTTCTGTAAACACTTACGTGCCTTTATGCATGAAATGATTTTGACACTTCGTTTTGCTTAATCCCCTCTAACTTCCAACACACTATCATCTGATAATGGAACTCAAAGTAGCTTCTCAGAACAGATGACTTCCACTCGATTAGAAGAAAGTCAATCCATTCCAACAATGATATAAAAACTGCCCAACTCCATCGGTATCAAGTCGATGGCAAATGTATGACCGTTAAGTGTCAATGGGCAATCCCTGTATACTGTACTAACTGTAATCTGTTTTCCGTTAGCTACTTCTATAATGTAAGGGGAATCTAACTGTTCCTCTATTGAATCTAGTAGGCATGCAAAATCGGCAGAGATAAAACTCTGATCCGCACCAGTGTCAAATAGAACAGATGCATAAAAGTCATGTAAGAGAAACGTACCAGTGACCACATTTGGGTCCTGGCGTGCAGCTGGTGCTCCAATGACAAAAGCTCTTCCTCGAGGAGCTTGAACTGCTTGTTGTGCCTTCTTAGGGCAGTTCTTTGCAAAGTGGCCTTGTTCACCACAGTTGAAGCATCCACCATTGTTCTGATTAGCTGGTGGAGGAAGTGCTAGAGCAGCATTGTTAACTGCTGGATTTGGTGTCAGTCTGCACTGCTGAACCCAGTGCCCTTTTCTTCCACAACCCGTGCATTGACGGCACTGGTTGTTTGCAGCATGATGATACTGGCATTTAGTACACAAAGGATGTGGGCCAGTATACTGCCTCTTGGGCACATTTTGTTGTGCCGTTGCTACTTGATTCAAGGGAGTAGCCATAGTGTAGTTCTTGATTAATTTCTGTTTCTTCTTTGAGTGTTGCTGGTGTTGTGGCTTCTTTGAAGACTCTTCCTTTCTCTTACCAGTATCAACCTCTTTCATCAAAACTCCTGATGCAACCATCAGATCAGTGAGTTTCCCAGACAGTCTCACTGCTGACTCGACAGTGGTAGGGTTGGCTGAAACAACCATACCCTGAATACAGGCGGGAAGTCCACCTACATACCTGTCGATCCTCTTTTCTAGAGTCGGTACCATGTCTGGCACCAAAGCAACCAACTCGTGATAACGAGTAGTGTACCCCATGTGATCAGCCACTTTCATCACATGGTTGGATAACTCAATTTCCAACTTCTGTAGCTCATTCTTGGGGCAGAATTCTGTTCTCAGTAACGTCTTGAAGTCCTCCCATGGCATTGCCATAGCTTCTTCTCTTCCTCGGGCGTTGATCTGACCATTCCACCAGGTCAGAGCCCGCTTGTTGAATGTTCCAGCAGAGTAGCGGACTTTATGGTGCTCTGGACAGCTGCAGAGGTCCAGAGTAGCCTCAATCTTTTCAATCCACTGGATTAATCCAACGGCTCCTTCATATCCGCTAAAACTAGGCGGTTTACATCCTACGAATGACTTGTAGGAGTAGTGTGAGGTACCACCAGTATTCCCGCTGGCTTCTCCTGATGAATTGCCAGTGTTGTTGATCTCATTACAGAGAAGGTTGAACATCTCCGGTATCGCCTCTTTCATCTGATTGGTCATCTGGCTGCTCAGTAAAGTCACCAAAGCGATGGTGGTAGGATCCAGTATGGGAGTCGTGCCTGAACCTGATGCCTGTGTGATCAGTGGGGGAGGAGGTGGAGGCGGTGGAAGAGGTGGCGGTGGTGAGTCATTTGGTGATGGCGTTGAGGAATGTGGAGCTTGGTCTTGTGTTGATGTCAACAGAGGAGGTTGTCTTCGCGGCGGCATTCTGATCATAACCAAATGAATATTGGTTAGTGCAATGATCGAACGCAGAAGACGCAATGCAATAAGTCTTAAATCCTAAGTTCTCTACATGCAGGGTCCCTAGGTTATAGTCTAGGCCAAACCATTTAGTTAAGTGACCTATATTTCTCTATAACCATGGCTCTGATACCAATCTGTCACACCCCGAGCCGGCGGGATAGGATCGTTTGTCCCGTCAGGCGGAAAGTTCCCGGGGCGCGATATCGTGAGTGATAATCGTGATGATCAGATTGTTTACATTGCACATGATACAAATGAGAAATGCTAACTATAATAGAATTACAAAGTTAAATTACACCAGTATTGTTTATAATTTAACAATGTAAATCTACCATCAACATCATAAATTTCTATCTTGTATTTACACAAGATATACAAAATAAATTTGTATAATGATGTCTTCAAAAGTATGCAGGTCCAAAATGCTAAGCCTTCTATCTGAAGTCCTAGTCCAAAAGGAATAACTCCTTAGTTGACCTATTCGTCACATGAGAAGTCATGCAAAAATCAAGTCAACACATGGTTGGTGAGTTCATATGGATTATGGTTTGAAAATGATTTGAAAACCTCTTTCGGTAAAGACCCTAACCTCATTAACATCAACCGTATCATCCAGATCGGTATGCTCATATATAGGGCATACCCCTGGGTCAAGGCTACAACCCCGCCCAGACGACGTCCCACTACATACTAATCCACATAGGACATTGATGTTAACGACAATTAAGCAATTTTACCTAACACCTCTGATTTAGAATATGATTTCCAAAAACTTGATTTACTTTTGATTCTCTTGAGTTGATCATAGATATATGATTTCCCCAAAAGTCAGTGATAGAAATAAAATGTTAAATATTTAATTAAATAAATAAATAAAACATTTAATACAACTAAGACATGATAATTGGGCCTTCTTTGACTCAATCAATTAGTCTTAGCTATTGGTGGTTGTCCATGTTGTAACCTCTCACACGTGACCCATACCATGCATAACTCACAAGGAGTATACCTGGGCGTGACTGGATTTTAATGATGCCCATACAACCTGACCCAAAGGTCTTCTGTATATGCGGGGACTTTAATGTCTTGCCCTTACAGCTTGACCCAAAGGTCTTCTGTACATGCAGGGACTTTAAGGATATCCTTTGATTCTTGATCTCTTTGATTCTCTTGAATTTAACTTTGATATTGATTTCAATGATTGTTCCCTTTGTTGCCCGTATAGCCTGACTACAAGAGTCTTCTATACCTGAAGGGACTTTATATGTGTGTTACACGTGGTCTTGATTCCTTATACAACTGACATCCACCTTAGGTTGAAGATTAATGATTTCATTAGATCATAATGATTTCATTATTAACATGATTCACACACATTTATGATATCTGATTTCTTGAGTCTCTTGATCTTGATCTTTGTGCTCAGATCCCACACTGAGTTATGATTCCTTTGAATGTGATCTCTTGAATTTGTTCATTTGATTCCACTTTGAGTTTAGATTCTTGAATTTGAGTTTGATGGACTAAGGGTTGATTTAGAGTTTAAATTAAAGTATTACTCATAAGAGTACTTTAATTAATTTGATAATGTGATCTGTTTAACAATTTCCTAGACAGGAGTCTAGGAGTATCAACAAACATATATATGTAAAACATATAACAAATAAAAGCATTTAAATAAACAGTTTAATTAAAAACAGTTTACGCATGCTTCTCAGCCCCGCGTTTAAAAAAAACAAAAATGTTTAGAAAAGGGGCAATGAACTCACTTGTGTTGCTTTGTATTGAATTACCACAGAATGCGCGCTCGTTGTTGTAGTCTAAGTATCTTCGGTTCCTGAATTTGTTTTAAGAGAATTCGCATACGATGAGTATCTATAGTAAACGTTAGGTCTAGGGTTTGGTCTCGGTGTGCAACTAAGTGTCCTAGATTACTAACGTGCTTCTATAACTCTTTCCATCTAGTCTAAAACATTTCCCGTAATTGTTTCCCCAATTCCCACATTATTAGTTACAAGTATTTAGCCAATAAATTTGAGTTAACCCATAATGAACATTTAATTATACAAATCCTTTATTTAATTTGAAAGATTTCACAAGTTAATTTCTCTTTTTATATTAAAGGTTTAGAAAATCATAATTTGTTGTAGTTTAATAAGGCTTATAAATCATCTCATTTACTAAAACATAATTATTTAAAAGATGAATTTAAGTAATTTGATGAGCTTACATTAAGCCTATTGGGCCAACCTCGGGCCCATTACTCGACCTTGACTCTTTGAGCGATTTCGTGTTAGTTTCTTGATTCACTAGGCCTAGATGATTCAATTAAATCATCTAAGTTAATTCCTTATCCTTATGAGATTTCCTAAGGTTTAGGTGTTAATAATTAAATTAACCCTTCAAACCTTATGTTATTGTTTTAGTCCCTTATAACTCCTCCCATGTTTTGATCCAAAAATAATGTTATAAATCCTTAGCATGGAAAACTTATAAGCTTACCACCTTTATTAAAAATATTAAGTTAGCTTTTATTACTCTTAGTCCCCATAGAATTTACACAACCCATTCTTTGTCCTTAAGAATCATATGTTGATTTCATGTAACCCTACACCCTGATATTATTCATTTGTACTCCCATGCACACACACTCCATGTCCACTAAACCACCATTCATTCATGTTTACGTGGGGTTCTCATGCATCCCATGCACACACCCAAGACCGACTCCCATGCCCACCTCACATCGCTCCTTTCTTGCATACACAAGTGACTCCATTCAACTCAAGTCTCAACCGGACATACATGCGGCCGTGTAAGAGTTGGGCCGAACCACTTGGGCCGACTGACATGGGTTAGTCGAATGAGTCTTGGCCGATTGAGGATGATGGTCGAATGAGGCCTTGAGTCGAATGGGCTGGCTGGTCGAATAAGACTTTAGCGAATGGAAGCTGGCCGATCGAATGAGCCTTGGATCGAATGGTGGTCGAATGGTGGCCTGGTTCGGCGAATGAGGGTAGTGGTTCGGTGGGAGCCATTCGACGAAAGAGGGGAGTTGAGCTAAGATCATTCGGCGAATGGAGGGTTCACCCTCATTCGGCCACCTGGTGGTTGGCCTTTCGGCCGTGCGACCTGGCCAATTGCAGCCTTCGATCTTTTCGAACTAACCACTTAAGAATCAATTGGGTGTTGTTCCTACATTGTTCCAAGGTGTTGTGATGTGGTTCCTATGGCTTAACATGGTGTAGAACCGGTTTAGAAGATGGGTTCATGATTAGGGTTTTCAAACCCTTAAATCGAACGAAAACTTAGATTTTTACCTCAAATCTGTTGGATACAACCTTAGATCCGTTGTACTTTCGTGTTCTACTAGTGATGGTGGTGATTTAGACACCAAGAACACGAAATTTGGTGAAGAAACAACCAAGAAATCTTAGTGAGAAGGTGGAATTTCTTGTGAAGGTTTAGAGAGAGAAAGAGATGAACGTGAATGGGGTGGTGATGGCTGGTTGGTGGGTTGTTGTGGCATTAAAAGCCACATTAAATTTAGGGGAAAATACCCGGGTTTGTTCGGGTTCGTTCGGTTTCGCGTGGTTTCGCGTAAAAACGTCGGTTTCGCGTCATTTTCGTTACGAGACGACTCAGTTCTAAAATAGAATCATAAAATTTATTTTAGATTGTGATTCCTAATAAATTAACTAAATATCTTTTAATTATTTAATTTACAAAAATATTTATTTAACGTTTAAATCGAATCGCGCGGTCATCGCGCGTATTTGTTCGAATCGTCACCCGATCAAACACGACGATAACTACACTTTTCAATATTGTTTTCTAATTATCGAATATCATTCAGAACGTTAAACTTTCAGATTTATTTGTACAGATCGTCACCTATACGAATAATCTGTCGGTTTAGCATTCACTTAACGATGTTCGTGTTGTTTTGTTCTGTAAAGCCTCACATACGTTTATACATAATAAAATCCTAACAAATAAATCACATGATGGTTCTGTGTTGCCAGATAATTATCTGACTCAAGAACCATCTCTCTGAACTTGTTTCTCTGAAATGATTCTGAATTCACTGTTTTGATAACCTGAAATGATACTGAAACTTAACCTGAATATGAAATACACTGAATTACATAAGATTTGTACCTGGTTACTGTTCACGTACTGTTCACGATCACTGTTCCGGTGACGGTTCCGGCACTGATGTTACACCGACGTTTCGTTGAGAATTTCTCAAGAATTGCACAACCACTGACGATGTTAACTCAGAAAGACAAGAAGTTTGACTGGGGCAATAAACAAGAAGAAGCATTCCAATTACTGAAAAGCAGGTTGTGTAAAGCACCCATCCTGTCTCTTCCGGAAGGCAATGATAACTTCGTGGTCTTCTGTGATGCATCACACCAAGGATCGGGTTGCGTATTGATGCAAAAAGACAAGGTCATCGCATATGCGTCTTGTCAACTCAAGGTCCACGAAAAGAATTACACTACGCACGACTTGGAGCTCGGAGCGGTGGTGTTTGCTTTAAAAATATGTAGGCATTATCTTTATGGTACTAAGTTTGTAATTTACACCGACCATAAGAGCCTTCACTATATTCTGAACCAAAAAGAGCTGAACATGCGGCAACGAAGGTGGGTGGAATTATTGAATGATTACGAATGTGAAATTCGATATCACCTGGGAAAGGATAATGTCGTTGCTGATGCGTTGAGCTGTAAAGAAAAAGTTAAACCAACTCGTGTACGAGCTATCAGTATGACTATTCAATCAAGTCTTATTCCCCAAATTCGCGATGCACAAAAACGAGCATTACAAAAAGACCAGTATAAAGAAGAAGCATTACGGGGAATGGATAAACAGTTTGAAGTCAAGGTAGATGAAGTATGCAACTTCATGAACCGAATCTGGGTGCCTACCTTGGATGACCTGAGACTGATTATTTTGAATGAAGTTCATAAGATTAAATACTCTATTCATCCGGGTGCCGACAAAATGTACCAAGATCTGAAAGAATATTACTGGTGGCCCGGGATGAAGAAAGAAATTGCCACATATGTAGGGAAATGCTTGACATGTTCAAAGGTTAAGACTGAGCACCAAAAGCCTTTAGGATTGTTGCAACAACCTTAAATCCCTTAGTGGAAATGGGAACAAATCTCCATGGATTTAATCACTAAACTTCCCCGAACTATCAGAGGCTATGACACCATATGGGTCATTGTCGATCGGTTGACTAAATCTGCTCACTTACCGATACGGGAAGACTACAAGATGGAGAAGCTTGCTAGTGTTTATATCAAGGAAGTCGTTTCTAGGCACGGGGTTCCTTTGTCTATTATCTCTGATCATGATAGCCGCTTCACTTCAAGGTTTTGGCAAACATTGCAGAAAGCCTTGGGAACTCGGTTAGATATGGTACAGCCTATCGTCCACAGACAGATGGTCAAAGTGAAAGGACCATTCAAACACTGGAGGATATATTGAGAGCATGTGTGTTAGATTTTGGTGGTAGCTGGGATTCTCATTTACCTTTGGTAGAATTTTCTTACAATAACAGCTATCACTCAAGCATAAAATGTGCACCTTTTGAGGCATTATACGGATGGAAGTGCCGATCGCCTGTTTGTTGGACTGAAATCGGAGAATCACAACTCACGGGTCCAGAACTAATTCAAGAAACCACCGACAAAATCTTTAAGATTCGAGAACGAATCAAAACCGCCAGAGATCATCAAAAAAGTTACGCTGATAAAAGGCGAAAGCCTTTAGAATTTGCTATTGGTGACAAAGTTCTCTTGAAAGTATCACCTTGGAAAGTGGTGGTATGATTTGGCAAAAAGGGAAAGCTTGCACCTCGATATGTTGGACCTTTCGAGATCCTTGAAAGAATAGGTCCGGTTGCTACAAGTTGAAACTACCACAAGAACTTGGTGGAGTTCATGACACCTTTCATGTTTCTAATCTAAAGAAGTGCTTGTCGGATGAAACTTTACACATACCCCTCGAGGAAGTCCGTTTGGACGATAAACTCCATTTTGTCGAGGAGCCTATTGAAATCATGGATCGTGAGATCAAGAAGTTAAAACAAAGTCGCATTCCCATAGTTAAAGTATGCCGGAATTCTAGGCGTGGACCAGAATTCACATGGGAACGGGAGGATCAGATTAAGCAAAAGTACCCTCACCTATTCAACAAAAGTCCGCCTTCCAACGACAAATGAATTTCGGGATGAAATTCAATTAACCGGGGGAGACTGTAACAACCACAAATCAAATAAGTATTTATTTCGATGAGATTAAATTATTTCTAGAACAAAGATTATTAAGCATAGAACCTAAGAATCTCAACAAAATAAACCAAACTACAAACAAAATTTCTTGATAATAACTTAATTTAATATAAAACCCTCATGTACCCACAACCACATCAGAATAATAAAAGATCAACCTATTTATTTTAAATCCTGCATACACAATTCAACAGCTAACGAACTCAAAAGAATCGCATCAAGTGAACAACATCAACTAATACTTTCTGGTTTAGAACAACTAAACCAATAATCTTGCTTCTTTTTCTTCTCAATCGACATCCTTTAAGACCCTTATTATGGTTAAATAAACCCTCATCAGCAACAACATTTGTTGGCTGTAAGACTCCAAGGGCCACCATAAAAACATGGGATCATAAAATCCACTATCTTCCTTGACACCACGACTTCCCACGAGTAAGAAGACTCACAAGGGGATAAGAAATTTAATAACAAAAACCAAAATATATATTATTTCAATCTCCATACGATAGTCCCGAATAATAAAAGAAGAAAAAAAATGGGAAAAAATATCAACTTGGGAATCATGTAGACGACTAGAAGGATCAAGAAGCAGGAAAAAGAGAAGCAAAGGTCAACTCCTACCCTACCTAGTACATGACTAAACAACCTAGTGTTTGCAAAACACCCCATCCCCTTTGCAGCAAACCTGCGACAGCCATGAAAAAGGAGGATACAACCATCATGTCAACACGAACAAGATCCTAAAAAGCCATTCAAACTCAATTGGTTTGGTTTCCCTCCAATCTTCAACCGGTTCCAAGGTTATAAACTCCTATAAATACCAGCCAAGAGTTGGAAACAAGAACCCACACCAACACTTTCTTTCTTTCTTCTTCTTCATTACACGGCTGAAGCAACCATAATCCCTCCTTCTATTCTCATAAACCTCTCGGTCCAGCTCCTTTCTCTTCAACCAGGGAGTTGGCACAATAGAAAAGAGAAGGTTAGCATCCAAGGTGAAGAAGACTAGCAGCCACATTCGCCACCAAGCAACCCAGCACCACGCTCGAGCAACATAAGTGGATCAGGGGTGATCACATAAATTAGTAGTATATATAAACAAGGTTACTGTCAATATGGTCATATAATGACAAACTTATAAAAGAACAAGGTTTTGATGTAAACAACCCATAATTTTGAGAAAAAAAAAACAATAAAGTAAATAAGAGGAGAAGTGATGGTGATTACTAAAAAGGGTCTATTAAAAGAATAGATCATGAATTAAGAAAGTCATTTCAGGAGATGTACGTAAAATATCAAGCCATAACAACTACATATAAGTGTTTGTTGGGACATATTAAGAATGTTTTAAGAACATAAACATTTGCATGAGCTAACTAGGGTTTCCCAGTAGCATGAATGTTAATAAGGAACCTTGAAACATTGTAGGGATCGTGTAGTGAACCTCCACCGCACTTCTAAAATATGAGTTACCTCATCGCTTGAACAGTGAGTTTCATAACCCCTTTTATATTATTTTTATTCTTTGGGGTGAAAAGTGTGATATTTAAACTTTTTCTGACTTTATGCTATATATGTTATTGTTAAAACATGAGTTTGTCGGATGTAGATTTCATAAGGTTTGTTATTCTATTGTAAGTCCCTTATTATGCTTAGACACAACCATTAACTCAGGGGTTTGAGCCAGGGGATATATTGGATAGTACTATCTTGGTTGACAGCCCATTCACCTACCGGGTGGTCTTGCTAGCTACAGTCACCCAATGATGCCTATACGGTGGATGAATATGTCTAACTCTATTGTATACTTTGAACTCAGGATGAGTTTGGTGATCATGCGATCATAACACAAGGGCAATCAGTCATAGGTTTGGTTGTGGTCTTATGTAAATTTCATCCATACTTGCTTGTGAATAACATATAAAATAATTTACAGATAGCATAACTCTTGGGGAGATGAACCCAAGAACTGATTTTATCGAGTCCCAAACTTGTGTGACTCACCAACATTATGTTGACTGTTTTCTCATGCTTTTCAGGTCATTAATCCAAAACCTTAGGTTGGTACGTATTTTTGGACATTAGACACGAAGATTCATTTTTATTTCCTAAATGTTTTAGGCTATAATCTTTTGAGAATCTCTATGTGTTGTAATAGATACTTTAAAATATTGGTTGTTGATTGTTTATTTTGAATGATGAATGGATGTTTTAGCATTGTCTCAAACCATGAAACTCTTGATTTCCACATCGTCTCACCGTGAATCCGCCATCAGCGGGGGTGTGACAATTATGTACTTCAATTTAATAAAACAACACAAAATTACTTAATTCTTATTTTTAAGTCCGTGTAATACACAATTCCATAACCTACTATCTAATATATATGTAACAAACACACATAACTTTTTTTATTTATGATTTTTATGTTTTCTTATAACAACATATATTACATACATACCTAAACAAGAAAAAAGAAAAAAATTAATGTTAAATTAGGTTTTCACAGTTTTTTTTCACCTCAAGCATATATTAAATTTATCCTTTTTCATGTTTCGGTCCTCTTCTCCATCACTTAGAAAAAGTGAGCCGCTAGTTCAGGACTTTAGGTACAAGATACTAGTATTATTGCATTAATATATGCATAAAATAAAAATAAAAATAATAATGATGATGATAAAAACTGATTGGTTGAAGGCTTGTCTCAAGGCCGACCCTTCCCCATTTCTACCTAACATAGATATTTCCACATAACAGTTTCAATTACCATGTGGGAGGAAGCCAGAGCTTGAGGTCACTCGAAAAGTAAGGCCTCGTTATACATATATCTGTGTGTGTGTAATTAGACTAATTTTGTTAATATGAAACAATAGAAGAAGTTTTTATCTTTTTCCCTCATTCAATAAAACTTAATTTTTGTTTTTAGTATCTTCTCTAAACCTATATTTATTCGCATTTCTTGGTCAATGTAAGTCTTCCGCTGTTTACTCTTTGAAGGTTGCGGAAGCATAGTGGTGATGTCTTAGAGATGAGGTGTAACTTTACTAGAACCGGTATCACAACACACATTATTAAGTTGAAGAAAATATATTACAAGGATAATATAGCTATTACAGATCACCATTCATTGTTTACAACTGAAAACATACTAAACATTCTGAGTTACTTATTTACATGTGTCTGATCGTGCAGTTTCTCACATATCGTCACTGCCTACCTGCAAAAGTTTTTAAGTTAGAAAAGTCAGCATAAAGCTGGTGAGTTCGTAATAAATGATCCGATACAATATGATATTATAATAGAGTCATTGAAATACATTGACAAGATAACCATGGGACCCATATCTAGTTCCTTTCGGACTGAATGATCTGATAAGATATTACTCGTCGGTAAATATCCTTGTGTCTCACTCTTAATGTCTATCACATACATTAAGCTGAAATTGGAAACAGATTACAAACATTCACCCCAGGGGAGATGCAATCCCCCCAGTGAATGGGTTGTCAGCCGATAGTACGATCATCATTCCATGTTCGGCCCCCACATGGGTTCACTGGATACAGTTTGATATATGAAGAATTTTAGATATTTTGATAGAAAGATACACATGAAATCACATGGAATCACATAGATAACAGTGAAGCATATCATATGTTTAAAAAAAATATTTCATAATAATACCCTGATGTTTGTAAAACATTAAAAAGAAAAGGGGTTGTATGAAACTCACTTCAAGTATTGCAATCAATTATTAGTGTGGACTTGTATTAATAATCTTGTGATTCAGTTCTGCATTAAGTTAAAGTTTTAAAAATTATTTGTGTTTTAATTTATTTATTAGAATATCCTTAATGTTCAGTGTCGAAGACATTGCAACTTGAGTCATCAAACTGATCTTAGATCCTTAATCAGCCTCCTTAACTAAATATCACACAATGTACGATAAACAGGGAACCTATAATGATTTAGGTTCCTTTTAAGGAATTTATGACTCATTGGATTAATCCAAATATTCTCTGATTAACCAAATAGGTATTGTTGTTGATTATGTCACCGAAACAGTTTCCCGACTGATTTCTGGTCTAGGAATAATCAATACTTCTTATGGATCACTTAGGTACCATGAAATGTAGAATATCATATTGTAACATCCCAAATTCTCTAAAAAATACAAGTTATTTGAACTTACGAATGCGTAACGAATAATTAACTCGTTGGAAAAATGGGCGAAAAATAACACAGTTAAGGTCTCGAGTTCGTGTACTCGATAGTGGATTTCGAGTACCAGTCCCTGCCTATAAATAGTGGTGCCTTGGGAAACGTGCTAACCTTTGGCTGAAAGCACCTTCCCTCTCGAGTACACGAAGTAGGGTCCAAGAACTTCAAGAAATCGAGCTTTTGATCAACCAAACAGAAGAGGAAACGCACGAGAATCTATAGGGGGATCATCTAGCTACAAGTAAGTGGTCTATGTACAAAAGTTAGGATTTTTATACAAAAGTTAGGATTGTTAGTCAAAAGTGAACGTATGCATAAAGCTCACACCTTTATGCATAAAGTTCGAAACTTGGTGGTTCCAACGTGTTGGTAACCACATAGGAGGCCTATAACTAGCTCCCCATGATCTTAGATGAATTTCTGAGACGGTTTATGGTTAAAAGATGAGTACACGAAAATATATCACTTCGAGCAGGTGGAATTCGAGTACATGAGTATTTCGAGTACACCTCTTCGAGTACACTAGTTTTGAATACAGTGCTTCGTGTACCCCAGTTCGAATACACATGAATGTTCGAGTACACCTGGGGGTTCGTGCACCTTGAGTATTTCGAGTACATGGGTTTCGTGTACATGAGTATTGCGTGAACTACAAATGTTTCGAATATTATCCAGTTTCGAGGACTTGTAGTTATGAGGGGGAACTAGTAGGCTATGAGGACTTAGAATAAATTCTAAGTCTAAGAATGTGATGTAATGAAATGTAATGAGACGATGTAACTAATGTAGGTCCTTAAGGCCCTAGCTAAGGAGTTTGGCTAAGGAAAAACAGGAGTCTACTATCAGGTGAGTTCTAGATGCCCTGTTTCACACTAAATGTTTTGGGCTGGCATACATGCTTACTATTATGTGAAAAGGTTATGTGTTTATGTTATGATGATGCATGTTATGCCATGATTATGTATGCATTATGTATGATGAATTGTGCATGTAATATGCTAAGTAAGATGAACTTATGATGAACATATGATGAATGAGTTATGAAGACATAACATGATGAAGACTGTATGATGACATGCAATATGATGATAACTATGACAATAGTTAGTAGATGCCATGATGATGTCCTAGAGTGCTAGGATGAGTATATGATATGATGTTAATGATGCTAGCATGCGATGAAATGTTATGATATGATATGCGCCTTTGTTGTTAGGGCAGAATGCTATGATGATAAGATGCTAGTATGAAAAGTTTATGAATGCCAGAATGTATGATCTGATGATATGATGATAGCATGATATGTATTCATTGCTAGTGGGTTATGATAATATGATGAAAGGATACTGGCATGACACAATATGATGAGTCCTATGATATTATGGCAAAGTGATGATGTTATGATGATAAGATACTAGCATGAAATGTTATAATGTTACGAGGAATACGATGAATGATGATATGATTCTAGCATGTCCTGTATGATGAACGAATGATGTTCCTATACGTGTTATAGGAAAATGTACGAATGATAGTCTACCACAACTATAACTGGGTATGATAGTCAACCACGACTATAACTGGGTATGATAGTCAACCACGACTATAACTGGGTATGATAGTCAACCACGACTATAACTGGGTATGATAGTCAACCAAGACTATAACTGGGTATGAAGCCTTGTGCCGGCATAAGCCCACTGTTCGTATGGTGACAGTGGAACGTATGATGATGATGTTAAGGATGTTATGTGCTAAGGTTACAGACTATGTGTATGAAATGATGTTGATGATAAGTATGTTTAATGTTGTTTTATGAAAACTAGAACTCACCAGCGTAAGCTGACTTGATTTAGCATGTATGTCATGTTAAGGCTAAGGCGAAAGGATGCAGGGAGATCGAGGCATCAAGATAGAGAATCCGATGGTTTTGGCAATTCGATATGTTTTTGATACAGACACTTTAATGTATTATGTTTATCAAACTATGTTTACATTTCCGCTGCATGATTATGAAAGTTTTTAGTTTAAGAGCTATGTGTTATGATGGAAACCAACCTTTGCGAGGTGCCCGGGAACGGGGCCTCACACATATTGAAATGGATTTGATAATCGTAATCAATATACTAATATGATTGTTAACGTGAACATCACATCGTTATTTCAACGATTATCTTAACTCTTGTCATTAGCTTAAAACCATTATGATCTATAGAATGGTTTCATGATAACCGGACAACATAACATATCAAAACAAGGATTTCACTGTAAACATACCGATTTCTTTATTTCTATCTATTCCTAGCCATCATCTAGGAAATAATCAACAACAATAACCATTGCATTACATTCAAAAACTAGATATAATCTATACATTATCAATCTAGTATGAGAATTGAATCATTACCCGTTCGGACGAATTTTCGGTTGAAATACAATCTAGAGTTGTAGGGATGAATTCCATCTTATTCTTGATGCGTTTCTTGCTTAACAAAGGTGATTTTGAGCTGTAAGGTCGAAAAGATCTTCCTTTTTAGGTGTAGGTTCGAGAAAAGAAGAATATTATGTTTGCATGAAATGTGATAATTCTAGCAGATTTATTTCTGCTGACCTATCGTCGTGTACTGCCAAGAAGGCCTGAAATGGCTTGGCGTACCATGAAGAAATCCGGAGAGTTTTAGATATTTTGTGCTCATCGCGTAGCGCCAAGGATACCCAAAATGGTCTTGGCATACAACGAAGAATTCCGAGCTCAAATGTTTATCTATTTTCTTGTTTTTACGATTCCGGAGAATATGAACTCCATTTTTTGCACGGTTTTCACCCACGTTTACGATTTTTCGCGTATTTTCTAACCGATGAAAGTATGATCATATTATTATCATGGTTAAAAATAAGAATGAATTGCACTAAATAATATTTTCTGAGAATAACAACCTGACGTAACATAATTGTCACAAGATACAAATTTTGATGGTTCATAGTAAAAATCAAATAAACGAAATTCTAATTATATTTGATTCAAGTGAAATAGATTAATATAAACAGAGCCACAAGTCTTAAATTCGCTTGGGACCTCTAAAACAGTTGAGCCACCCTTGGCTCGTCTGTAGTAAAATTTGCTTTTAGTTGAACTATGTGTTCTCTGTTTTGGGATTTTTTGTGTATGAAATGGATTAGATCACTAAATTATTCTTTTTAAACATAAAATAATAATTTATTTATCAGGATGATCTAAGGTGCGTAAATTTAGCTATTGAATAAATACAAAACAAAATATCTAGTGGTATATATGCATTCCTTTAAGAAGTCACACTTGCCGATAATTGACAGGTATTGATGGTCCCAGTCTTATATCAAACAATTAATGGATTAATATCAAAAAATGAAAAATAACATTAAAAAACATGCTAATGTATGAAGAGAGGGACGTATGCATCAATATTATATCAGGGTAATAGGGACAAAACTTTTGAAGGACCAGGGGTGCTCCGACTCCTTTATTTTGCCGCTAAAGGTGATCGATTTAGTAATATTTTGTCGGAATGTTTTTCAAGTGGTGTTACTAGGTATAATCACACTAGTATTCATCCGACATGTTATAATTCACGCTATTATTATTATTATTATTATTATTATGATGATGATGATTATTATTATTATTATTATTATTATTATTATTATTATTATTATTGATGCTATCAATCACACTAATAATATGAAATCATGTTAAAAATCATGCTATAATCTCTCAAAAAATACACTATTGCATTATAATAAATGTATTTTTTTGAATTTATGTATCAATATTATATTTAATTTAAAGAGGATAAATTGCATGAATTTATAGTTTTAAGTTTTTTTCTTCTAAATAATGTCATTAAAATAAATATTTGCATTTGAAAAAACTTGAAAAAAGTCAGAAAATATTACGGTATTTTAATATCCAGTTGTCTTATTTGTGATTTAAATAATTACTTTACTTGTGTAGGACCGATTTGGAGCTCGAAAACAATCCGATTCCAATGTAAATCTACCCAACATCATCTGGAATAGTGCGGAATCCTATTCCAGGGTTTTCCAATCGAAATCAACAGGAACCGTGGTGATCTGAAGTTGTAGGAACGACTTGGAATCAACAATCGAACACCACGGGTTGAGAATCGAAGTTGGACGATCAATGGCCGCTCTAATCTCCTAGGGTTTGACTCTGGTATCTCTGGGAAGAAGGAGGGCTCTTAGAAAGTTAGTGTTGAAATGATTTGAACTTGTATATATAGGCTGTAGTCATTCGGCCGAATGAGTGGCCGAAGCAGCTCATTCGGCGAATGACCTTGCTCGAATGAGCTATCAATCGAATGAGTCATTCGGCGAATGACTCATTCTATCGCTAGCCATTCGCTGGTTTCATCATTCGGCAAATGACTTCATTCTAGAGTCATTCGCCCGAATGTGAGTTAGTCATACTCAATTATAAGTTTAATCAAATCAACTAATCAAATAATCAGTAATAAACATTAAGAAATATATATAAAGACAACTTCCATTAATAATTTGAACATTACATGATTAGAGTTTACAAAACCGAACTAGGGACATTACATGTATCAACAAACTCCCCCTTGGACCTAGTTCAACTCTTGGAAGTGTCTTTCTTGAAATACTTCTCTGAAATAGCTTTCCAATCTGCTCCAGCGTGGATCTTGAAAATGCTGCAGAGACGGATCACTCTCATGAATTGTAAAGCTTGCACCATGTCTGGAACATCAAAGAAAATTTGGTGCCTGAATAAAGCTTGAACATCCTTGTGAGACAGGTTAGTCAGCCACATAGGATCAAAAATCCTAACAGTCTCCCACTGTTTGTCTCTGCACAGAACTATTACTGCCTCACCAGTGTGCCCATCATAATACCACCATCGGAAGCCATCCATAAAGTCTTGACGCATCTTCCGTAATGGAATCTTCTTCAAAACTCTGGGGGGAAGCCACTTCAGGATAACTTTGTGTTTGCGGGTATCACCATCAATTTCTGGCAAGTAATATCGTTCTGGCTGCTGTGGTTGGAAATTGACCCATCTCTTCCGGTATTCGTACTTGATCTGACGAGAGAACCAAGCAGACATCCCAGAGTCATCACTATAAAGCATCTTCAGACGTGCTAACTGATTTACTTCGAATCCATGCAACGTCTTGAAGTCATGTGGGTGCTGAAAGTAGTCTATTCCTTTTTCTCTCTTCACAGCGTAGCAACCGAGGTCATGGAAGTATGCCCGGCTAAGAATCTGACCTCCAGCTTTGTGGCCTTTGGTCCTATAAACCTTCTTGTGTGTAGCTGGCATCTTCTCGGTGCTTTTCTTCTTTAAAACCTCCCAATAAGCTTCCCATTCTTCCTTCCTTTTCTTTCTGTCATCAGCTTCAGATTTGCTGGTCTCAACTTGCTCTTCCAAATACCTGACCAGAAGATCCTCTGTTTCTTGATCAAACTGGTCAGTAAATGTAGGCAGCTCATCTTCAGCCGATGTGTACTTTGGATACTCTTCATCTGTAATATCTTCCAAAATAACCTCGTCAACATCATCAAAAGGTTCTGGCTCTGGCTCTTCAAAAACAGGAACTGAGGTATCATCAGTAATAACCTCATCAGGATTTAACCTGAACAGCTCAGCAATCTGTTCCTTGGTGAGACAATGGATGATCTCTCCTTCCTCCTTGTCGTAGCTTACTGAGTGCTGTATAATGCCTTGAGCGTCCAAAATCATAGTCAGAGTCTCATCTAGCTGACGTCTCACAGGCACAGCTTGTACTTCCTCAGTAGCTTCTGGTTCGGTTGTCTTTGAGGGAGACGAAGGAGGAGGAGCCTTTGTCTTCTTATCATTAGCTTTCTTTGACCGGATCTCCGAAGAGGGAGGGGCTTGATCATCACCGTCATCATCGTCATCAGTACCAGATGATTCAGATGACCCACTCCCAGATCCGTCCTTATCATCATCAACATCATCATCAGATTCATCATCTTTATCAGAATCCTCATAATCTACCTGTTCCTCCTCAGACTCTTCTTCTTCTTCTTCTTCGTCTATCTCCTTGTCTGATTCATCGGAATGGGTTTCAGCAGCTTCAAGCCTGGGAGTGCCTTCCTTGGAACTCTCAACAAGTTCAGCAAGGCGAGCATTCTCAGCTTCCAAAAGCATAATCCTCTCGTTGAAACCAGTGGCAGTCATAGCCAACTGGTTATGTTCATCAATGTACTTCAGTAATTGATCCTCTTGCTGAGCAAAACGAGCCCTAAGATCAGCTCGTTGATCAGCTGCCTGCAGCAACAGGGCATCCTGATCGTTTATCCTTTGTGTGAGCTGAGCAATCTTAGTCTCTTGCTCCATATTCTTCTCCATCAACCTCAGAACCATACTGTTCAGTGTGCTAAGCTGATCCACAACTGAAACAGTAGGTATGAACGTGTCAGCTCGAGATGTAGAGGGGCCAGCAGCTGCAGTAGTGAAGATGGGAGCCTGAGTCATAGAGGTGGTCAGAGGGGCAGTAATAGAACTAGCATGAATTGCCCTTGACTGTGTCAGTGAAGATACTGAAACAGCTGCTACTGATGTACCAGTAGTTGTAACAGCTGCAGTCAGTTCTGACCTCCTCTGGAATGAGAATCTGGACCTCTTTCCTCTTCCAGCTCTAGAGGAAGTAGGCTGAGAAGTGGCAGCAGTCACAGCCACTGAAGCAGGAATAGAAGACCGAGGTGGAGAAGAGATATCAAACTCTGGTATAAACAGTGGATCAGTAATCTCCTCCATCTCCTCTTCAGTTCTCTTCCTCTTCCTGACAACCATCTTACCACTTTCCATCACCTTCTCAAAGCCTTCCTCCATAACATCATCAGAGTCAGTGCTCTCTTCATCACCATCTCCAACAACCCCCTCATCATCACCAGAGTCCTCTGACTCAGCATCACCTTCAGAAACATGAGGAGCTGTAGCATCAACAGAGGTAGAAGCAGTAACAGTAGTGGTAGTCAAGAAATCCAAGTCCATCAGAGAATCAATATCTATATCCTCCTCTTGAGCTGTAGACAAACCAGCATCACCACCAGCAACAGCACCACTCACATCAACCATGCTCATATCAGCAGCAGTGGTTATGTTACATGTACTCAAATCAGCAGAGCTCACAACCACTGACCTCTCCCCCCTTCCTGCACCACTAGGACCTGCCTCATCACCATCATCACCTCCATCACTATCACCTCCATCAACAGGTACAACTATGTCTTCAACATCTGAATCGGAGTCATCATGCCTCCATCTGCGACCAGCAGGAGCTCTGTAATCAGGTCGAGAGAGATGACCGAATAAAGATCTGGTGGTTGGCTTCCTCTCCTTTCCCCTGTATGACAAGACTCTGTTAAGAGTGGTGTCATTCATGTGCTCCAATCGTACAATATCAGCATTGATCTTGGGAAGTTCAGGAACTTGAGAGTCAATGATCTGCTGCAGAAACCGAGGGTACATAAGAAACTTCTTGTCCCCTTTCAAGACCATGTTCTCCTTCATATGGATAAAGATCATCTCCGAGAAGTTGAACGGCTTGTTCAACACTAAAGCAGCAAATGCGCATTGGATAGTCTCTCGCATGTCATCGAATCCTCCTCGCCTTGATCCGAGACAGTGAACTAAGACATGAGCAAGGTACTTGAACTGTGGAGACATGAAGGCTTTGTTGAGGATGCCCGCTCCAATGTCACCTTCATACTTGCATCTGAGAAAACATCCACGAACCAAGAAGCGATCAAGCAGAGATGGCTGATCGGGAGAGTCTTGAAATCCACACACTCTCCTGATGTGTTCAGCCGAAACAACAACATCGTGCCCTTGCACCTTTCCCCTGATAACTGTAGGCTCGGCCTCACAGTCTATGTCAGCTGATGACCAGAAATCCTGCTGATGAGAATGGTATGGCACATGAACAGTCGATATAGCAGTAAAAATCCTCGAACGCCGTAGAAATGTAATGATCTCCGAGTAGTGTTTGGCGTTTAATGTGTTCAGATCCAGATGAGCACAGATGTTATGCTTGGGGACTGATTTGTAACCTGCCATACTGAACAACAAAAGAAATAAACATGTTAGTACAATTCAGTTAAACAAAAACAGAAATTAGAAAGACATATTCAAAATCCAACATATTGGTCGAATGACCTTCATTCGCCGAATGAGACCTATGATCGAATGACTCATTAGTCGAATGGAGGTCATTCGTCGAATAGACATCATTCGCCGAATGAGACATATGCTAGGCTAGTCATTCGTCGAATGAGTCATTCGTCGAATGGGCTTCATTCGCCGAATGAGTCATTCGTCGAATGACGACATTCGGCGCCCATTTTGAATTCAAAATCCCCTTTTCCAAAAATCAATAATCAGTCCAAAAAATCTGCATGTACACACTCAGAATCAACCGATTAAGACTTTTAATACTGGTCTTAGGTAGTTTCAAACCCATTTTAATAGTCTGTTTAAACGGCGAACCACAAAACCCTAGATCCTAAAATTTCAATCTGTTTTCGATGATTCCATGGTTGAAACTGTCTGTTAATCGTTCTCCATGTACATGAGATGAAATATAACTTGATGATCAGAAGCAAGGTTAACAAGAGTAACAGAAAATCGATCTAAGACAAGAAATGTGATATTCACCGAATGACGGAGCTCTGGTGTGTCGAAAGAGAATCTGGTCGAATGACCACTCATTCGGCCGAAGGACTATTAAATAGCCAAGCTCATTCGCCGAATGAGCTAGGCGAAAGGTCGGCTCAGACTCAGTCTCATTCGCCGAATGAGAGTTGCGATTGAGACATTCGACGACACTTATTCGCCGAATGAAAAGGTCGAATAAGACATTCGACACCCTTCATTCGTCGAATGATGAAAACTGTGTTTGATTGATTCGGTCGAATGACTCATTCGCTGAATGAGTTCATTCGGCCGAATGAATGAACCTTACCTCTCATTCGGACGAATGAGAGATGATAACACCCAAAACTCAATTTTTTAAACATCTGGCATTTTGAGCAACAAACTTTTGACCAATTATGAAGATATGTCTGGTTGGTTCAGGATTCAGATATGGCAGACATCCGAATCTACAAATGATCATCTAAAATACAATTGAAAATAGAAAATCTTTTTGTATTTTTCTGAAACAACCACTACAACTGTACAAACAATAACTAAAAATAAATAAACACATGTTTTTGTGAGAAGTCCATTAATAAAATAACACATATCTCTAATCACATCACATTATCTTCAGTGAATGCTTTACTTCAAACACAATTTTATTATGATACGATTACTGATATGTTTTTCCAAAATTAAGCCAAACAATACACAACTACTAAACAAACTTTATGATCACTCATATTTTCTGATTGAGTTCCCCATTTCATTTCACCATTAAAGATCAAAGTCAGTTCAAAACTCATTTCTGCATATCTTAAAACCAGTCATCATGAATTCAATAAGATTCAAACATTTATTATCTTTTTGTATTTTTCTTGTTCTATCCAAATGGATGGCTTCTGCTAGGTCCGTCCCAACAATATGGCACATGTATGGAATCGAACTTAATTTGTTTAAGTATTTCTCAAGCTTAATACCAGCTTGCATTAGGTTTTCTTTAAGCTTAATACCAGCTTGTTTTTGATTTTCATCAAGCTTAATACCAGCTTGCTTTTGATTTTCATCAAGCTTAATACCAGCTTGCCTTTATTTTTCTTTGAATGAAACCTCATTTGATTCCATGATGACAGGTGTATGCTTGATTTGAGTCAAAAACTGTTTCTCACTCCAGTGGTTTTATATAATGAGTCCCACAGATCAAACTTTCTAAGTTATCACAAGTTGTTTATTCATTCTGTATAGTCAGCCTATCAGTACATCCCATCATAATTCTCTTGTGATTTAGGTTCATACATTCACTTCTGTTTCTGTGACATAATAGATTAATGTATTACTTTATAAAACAAGACCATCTCAATTTTTAATTTTTCTATTGTTTTTGGTTTTTCAAATTTTCTATTGTTTTTGGTTTTTCCAATAACAGAATATCTCCCCCTAAAAACCTAAAAACAGAAAATCTTTTTGAGTTTTTGATGAAGAAAATAAACTATACAGAACAAAATTTAAGAACTGGACTAAAATAAACAAGTAAAGACTAGCAAAGAAAAATGATGATCATTTGTTAGACTCAGATGAGGATTGAACTTCATCCTTTTGGAAAACACCATTAACCGATAACAGATATAAAAATCTGGGTTTGTCAAATGCTTTTGTAAAAAGATCGGCTTTTTGGTGATCGGTTTGAATTTTCACTACATCGATTAATTTCTTTTCAAAACAATCACGTATGAAGTGATATTTTATGTCGATGTGTTTGGTTTTGGAGTGCTGAACAAGATTTTTAGTGACAGCAATGGCAGCAGTGTTATCAACATATATAGGAGTGTTAGAAAAATGTAACCCATAGTCCCTGAGTTGCTGTTGAATCCAAATGATTTGTGAACAGCAACTAGCAGCAGCAATGTATTCAGCTTCACAGGTTGAAGTAGACACCAACGTCTGCTTCTTGCACTGCCAGGTGACTAATCGGTTTCCAAAGAGCTGACATCCTACAGATGTTGATTTGAAATCTCTCTTGCATCCACCATAATCTGAATCACTATATGCAGTAAGCTCAAAGTTGTCATCATTAGGGTACCATAAGCCAAGTTCCGGTGTACCCTTCAGATAACGCATAATCCGTTTGACAGCAATGAGATGAGATACTCTTGGTTTTGATTGATAGCGTGCACACAAGCAAGTAGCGAACATGATATCTGGCCGAGAAGCAGTAAGATACATAAGAGATCCAATCATTCCTCGGTACAGAGTGGCATCAATTAACTCCCCCTTTTCGTCTGGAGTAATCCCGTGATTAATCGCCGGTGGGGTACCAGCAGGCTTTGCATCAGACATACTGAACCGGCTCAGAATGTCACCAACGTATTTGGTTTGATGAATGAAAATCCCTGCCTCAGACTGATCCACCTGCAAGCCCAAGAAAAATTTCATCTCTCCCATAGAACTCATTTCAAATTTTTCTTTCATAACCTTCTCGAATTCCTTGCACAGACTATCATTTGTGGAACCAAAAATTATGTCGTCCACATATACTTGCACCAAGAGTAAATCACTGTCCTTCTCACGGATGAATAATGTGCAGTCAATGACACCTCTTCTGAACCCGTTGTTCAGAAGGTGAGTAGAAAGTGTCTCATACCACGCTCGTGGAGCTTGATGCAATCCATACAAGGCCTTGTCTAGCTTGTAGACTTGGTCACGATGCAATGGATCCTCAAACCCGGGAGGTTGACTGACATACACTGTTTCACTGATAACACCGTGAAGGAACGCACTCTTAACATCCATTTGATAAACTTTGAACTTCTTAAAGGATGCATAAGCCAAGAAAATATGAATGGCTTCGAGTCGAGCAACTGGAGCAAATACCTCATTGTAGTCCAACCCTTCTATCTGACTGAATCCTTGAACCACCAGACGTGCCTTGTTTCGCACTATGATCCCGTGATCATCTTTCTTGCAACGAAGAACCCATCGAGTGCCAATGACTTTTGCACCTTTAGGTCTGTCAACCAATTGCCAGACATCTAACTTTTTGAATTGCAAAAGTTCTTCTTGCATTGCATCAACCCATGATTCTTCCTTGAGAGCTTCAGTGACAGTACGCGGTTCAACTTGAGAAATAAAGCAGGAATGAGCACAAAAATTTACATCTGCAAAGTCAAGAATGTCAGCAAGACCGCCTGAAGAAATCTGACTTCGAGTCTTCACTCCATCCAAAGGACTCCCAATAATGTTGTCTTGAGGATGAATACGATTAATTCTTCCAACAGGATGAGCTGGAACCTCAACCTCAGGATCTAAGTTATTCAGATTCAAATCCTCAAGACCCGGTACAAGATTATAAACAACTGGTTCAGGAGCAGCTGGAGGATTGTCATCTGTGTCTGAGCTGTCTTCATTTATCTGTGTAGTAGGAACGGATGCAGATGAAGGTTGAAATGTTTCATCAGGTGCATTTTGTGCATCATACAGCATCTGAACAGCAACATCTTCATCTGAATACATGGGGGGCATATTGAATGAATCAAAGAGACTGGAATAATCAAACATCCAATCTGGCCCTTTTCCAGGTGGGGGCATAGAATATTTCTGAACATCAACATGGTACCACTCCTCCACATTATGAGTTGAAATGTTGTAAACTCGTTTATTAGGAGTGCTATACCCAAGAAAGTACCCTTCTTCCACCTTCTCATTGAACTTGCCCTGTTCATGTTTCTTAAGCATAGTGCATGGTGCACCAAACGGTTCAAGATACTTAAGATTTGGCTTTCTATTGTGGAGCAGTTCAAAACAAGTCTTCCCATGTCTTTTCACAATTAGTACCCGGTTCAATGTATAGCAAGCATTTGCTACAGCTTCATTCCAGAATTGAACCGGCAGGGAAGAATCAGCAAGCATGGTTCTAGCAGCCTCAATCAATGTCCTATTTTTGCGTTCATCAACACCATTCATTTGAGGAACGTATGGAGCACTAAATTGTTGCACAATGCCTCTTGCATTACAAAAATTCTCCATGTTGTGATTTTTGAACTCCGTTCCATTATCAGTTCGAAACTGACGAATCTTGAGCTTATAAAGTGATTCAAGTTTGGTAACCAACACTTGAATGCAATCAAACGTTTCAGATTTCTCCTTCAAAAAGAAAACCCAAGAATATCTGGAATACTCATCAGTGATGACAAGACAGTATTGATCTCCAGCAATACTCTTCCGATTCACAGGACCAAACAAATCCATATGGAGAAGCTCAAGAGGAACATTGATTGAATGGAATTTCTTTAATTTGTGAGGCTGCTTAGACTGCTTTCCCTTCTTGCAAGATACACAGATATCAGACAGCTTAAAATTCTTCAAGCTAACTCCCTCAACCAAACTATTATGAACCAAATGATTCATTTTGCGTAAACTCAAATGACCCATCCTCTTATGCCAAAGGACTGAATCTTTTTCAGTTGCCTTTGTCATAAAACATGAAGCTGTGGAGGATGTAGTTGAAGCTGTGGCCATATTGAGAACGTACAAATCTTGCTTTCTTGGAGCAGACATCAAAATCCAATCTTCAGGGATCTTAACACCTTCCTTGAGAATGTAACATTTTGACTCATCAAATAAGACCTTGTACTCTTTGTCACAAATCTGAGAGACTGACAGGAGGTTGTTTTCCAGCTGTTTAACATATCTGACATTATCAAATGAAACTTTTCCATTTGTCAGAATTCCCTCTCCTGTAATAAAACCACCTTTATCTCCGGCAAAAGCAACATATCCACCTCGAACTGCATTCACATTGGTGAGCAGAGAAATATCACCAGTCATGTGTCTGGAAGTCCCACTATCAACGATCCAATTGCTGTTAACTCCAGCTTTTGGGGCAACCTGCACAATAAACAGACAATTAGTTCACTTTGGGAACCCAAGCCTTTACAGTCTTGGGTTGACCCATAGAGTCTCGGATCCAAACATCAATCCATTTTCCATCAGGAAGAGATTTATCTGAAATAGGTGGAATAGAATCCTCAGATGATTTAACTTTCCAAATTGCATTTTTATCAAAAGAGGTTTTCAGATAAATGGATGATGATTTTGCTTGGTTAACTTTAAGCACACTTGGAACGTTCAATGTTTCCAGTTTTCCTTTACCCTTGTCTGAAGTTTTAATCTGAACTGGTTGTTTGGCCTTTGTTTGAACAGGCTTAAGAACAGATTTTACCGGTTTTGGTAAAGCAGAATTTAATTTTCTGAAAGAAACAGCCTTTGGCCTAATCAAATGAGGACAAAATCTCACAATGTGCCCAGACTCACCACATTCAAAACAGACTTTGTCACCCTTTTTATGAAAATGTTTTAAATCAGAAAATGGTTTTCTATTTGATTTAAAAGCATTTTTTTTCTGACTATCTAGATCAAAGCCCAAACCCTTTGTCCCTTTGTTACCAACAAAAGCTGATTTGGTAACACACTTAGCTTCATATTCTTGTGAAGCTTTAACAAAGCACAATTCTTTGTAAATCTTTGAGTTGCAGATTGGGTCACCTTTCATGACAACAGGAGTTTGATTCCGAGGATTACTATACTTAGGTGAATAATCTGATTTATCCTAGGAATCTGAGACCCAATCTTCAACAATCCATCCACCCGAGATCCCTCAGTCTTTGATGAAATCTGATTTGTACTCAGATCAACTGGATCTATTACTAACGGAGTAGTAACTTGAAAATCCTTAACATCTTTGTCATTTGGTGTATTGACAAAGGTGTTGAGAATAGGTGGGGGACAATTTTGATAGTTAACCTTTTCCTTCCCATGTTGATCAGTACCCCTACTGATCATGTGCTCAATAATATAAGATGAGCTTTCATAGCTCTTGAGCTTCTGACCCAAGGTCTCATAGTCACACTCGACTATGGCTAACTTTTTCTTAATCTCATTAATGGTATTGAGATAAGAAGTGATAGCATCTTACTTATTCAGCACTGCAATCTCGGCTTCATGCAATTGTCTGTTTAAAAGATCAATTTTAGCTTATAAATCTTTTTCATTAGATTTTAAAATTTTGTTAGCTTCAATGCATAAGTCGAGATCGTTCATCAAAGCACTGTTATGTGTCTGATAAGCAAGGACCTTACTTCTAAGATCAACACAATTAAAACACTCTGAATGTGTAGATGAACAATCAGTGTATACCTGCTCTGACTCTGATGAAGCAGAAGAGTTTACCATCAAAGCAAATTGAGTAGAGGAGTCATCAGCTTCAGCATCAGAATCTTGAGTGTCTGAATCTGTCATGCTATCTGATTCTGAATTTGAGACTTTATCATCATTCACCATTGGTCTTCCCGAATGCTTTCAACACTTTGATCTTCAGATTGTTGAATCTCAGCAACACAAGCTTTATCTTGTTCTTCTTTATCAGCATTGAATCTGAAATCCCAGTTCACCCCTTCATCCTGTTGAACCATTAAAGCTTTACTTGCAGATGATGAAGATCCAGCTTGAGAAGGAGAATCAATGGGAACTAATCTCCTTTCTGGATTGGCAGTGGAGGATTTCTGATGCTGGAATGGATTCTTGTTGCCTGCTTTCTTCGGCTGTTTGCACTGCCTGGCAAAATGACCCTTCTCACCACAGTTGTAGCATGTTACAGATGCCATATCAAATCCAAACTTAGACTCCTTGTTTAGATTGATATCCTTCCCAGTCCTCTTCACAAACTCCTTAGCTCTTCTAACCGCACTTGCCAATGCCCACATAATGTCAATTCGTTCCATGTCATCAGGATCAATCTGAGAGTAGTCATCATTGGTCAAATAGGGATTGCCGATCTAACCAGCAACTAATCCATCATATGAGCTAACCAATGTAGACAAAAGACCCATATGCTTTTTTGCAATCTCCACGGTGACCTTGTCGAAATTTTCTGTTTTCAGACTGGCGGTAGGCTGATGATGCTCTGTTTGTGAACTGGTTGAAGATGATTGACTGAAATGAATCTGAGCGGTAGATGGAGCCTCAGATGTCTTAGAAACAAAAGCAGTCTTTAGAGGAGCATGAGTATTGGATTTATCTACTGTGGGAGTGGAATAGTATAAGGAGGGGTCCTGAACTTGAACAACTCTCTTGGCTTTCCATTTGTTTTCTATCTCCTGCTCTTTCAGCTTCTGGATAAAATCATTTATATCCATATGTGCCAACATCTGGTTTTGCTTGAGTACCATCAAGAATGACTCCCACTTTGGAGGTAGAGCATCTGCCAAACACTGGATCTTTTCCTGAGTTGTTGTCTTGACTTCATGATTGAATAACTTACTCAAAAGATGATAAAATCTAGCAATCAGCTCATCCAGTGACTCATTTCCTACATACATGAAGCTATTGAATTCCTTTCTCAGTGCCTTTGACTTGATACTCTTCAAAGCATCATTACCCTCATATCTTTGTTGCAGTGCATCCCATAGTAGCTTAGCAGAAGTGAATTGTCTAAACTGATGGAAAATATCAGTAGCAATGGACTGTGACAAAATAGCATAAGCTTTCTTCTCATAATCATACAGCTTCCTTTGAGGCTCAATCATCCGTGTGACTAGCATAGGAGTTCCATCTTCATTCAGAGGCCTCAGATAACCTCCTTCAATCATCATCCATAGATTTGTATCCACCCCATTAATGTGAATCTCAAACCGATACTTCCAGTGAGGATAATCGTCTAAGGTTAGTAAAATGGGAGCTTTATTGGAGTTCCCCGTCTCATTCTCTGTCAACAACATAGTCTGTATGCGATGGTTCTGATTTGCCATGAGAGATAAATCCTCCATTTAATCAGAAATGATAAAATTCAGCACTTAGAAAAATTTCAGAATTACTGCCGAATGAGATGATTCGGGCGAATGTCGGGGACCGAATGAACTAAAACTGGCGAATGAAGGCAGTGTATGACAACTGTCGAATGAGATGATCGAATGACCTATTCGGCGAATGACTGATAGAATGAGGACTTTCGCCGAATGAGATTGGAGAATGAGGCTATTCGGCGAATGACAAGAGCGAAGGAGCTATTCGCCGAATGGCTGGTCGAAAGAAGGCAATTCGCCGAATGAGTGTTATTCGGCGAATGAGGGCTGATTCGGCCTAACTTATTCGGCCGCAATAGACATTCGGGCGATCTGGGGTTTTCAGCAACGAAAATCGTGATAACTTGCGATTTTGACCAAATCTATGCACCAAATTTGGTACAGAAGTTCAAGACATGATAATCAACCAATTGAGAAAAGGTTTTAACAAACACACCCCAAAAACCCACCAATTTTCAATGAAATAGTGACTTGGAGAGCAAGAAACTTAGGGTTTTTGACAGTTACGAAAATCAGGGTTTTGGAAACTTTAGATCTGATGATTTAGAGTGGTAATGGAGTAGAATCTAGAGCCAAAGCTCTGATACCACTTTTGTAGGACCGATTTGGAGCTCGGAAAGAATCCGATTCCAATGTAAATCTACCCGACAGCCTCTGGAATAGTGCGGAATCCTATTCCAGGGTTTTCCAATCGAAATCAACAGGAACCGTGGTGATCCGAAGTTGTAGGAACGACTTGGAATCAACAATCGAACACCACGGGTTGAGAATCGAAGTTGGACGATCAATGGCCGCTCTAATCTCCTAGGGTTTGACTCTGGTATCTCTGGGAAGAAGGAGGGCTCTTAGAAAGTTAGTGTTGAAATGATTTGAACTTGTATATATAGGCTGTAGTCATTCGGCCGAATGAGTGGCCGAAGCAGCTCATTCGGCGAATGACCTTGCTCGAATGAGCTATCAATCGAATGAGTCATTCGGCGAATGACTTCATTCTAGAGTCATTCGCCCGAATGTGAGTTAGTCATACTCAATTATAAGTTTAATAAAATTAACTAATCAAATAATCAGTAATAAACATTAAGAAATATATATAAAGACAACTTCCATTAATAATTTGAACATTACATGATTAGAGTTTACAAAACCGAACTAGGGACATTACATGTATCAACAACTTGATCTAATGGTGGAGAATTATTTGAATAAAAAATTAGATTTTTAAAAATAAAAATAATATAATAAGGGTGTTTTGGTCTTTTGGCATCATCTACAAAAAAAAGTGACCTTTTCTTTTAAATTGTCAAATCATCTAAACTTTTTGTTTTCTTCTTCAATGTGACGATCAGACTAAAAATTTATATATAAATATATAATATATATTAAAAATTACACCAATTAACAAAACACAAACCAAATTAAATTACATGGTGCATCTAAAAATAAATAAATTATAGCCACAAATATATTACTTTGCTAAATCCAAAACATAAAAACCATATCAAATAAATAAAGAGTTATAAACTTTACTTCAATCATTGTTACATTAACCTACACTTACATCAATATAAGTCAAGAAATAATAAATTACATCAATATAACATACAATTACATCAACGTAAGTCAAGAAATAAAAGATTACATCAACATAACCTACTATTACATTGATGTAATAATAGATTACATCAATATAATCGATGTAAGTGGATGTTACATTAATTTAAGTAACTGTTATAATATTTTGTCACACCCCCACCGACGGAGGAACATGTCGGGGCATGATTTATAATTGTCCAAAAGGTCATGGTGCTACTTGTAAGTTTCATATTTAAACATTCCCATTTAAAGCCAAAGCATTCATTACAAAATAATTCAATACAATCATCCAAACATTACAATATGAATTCAAATACAATATATTTGATAAATGTTTAATCTAGGCCTCAAGTTCCTATATGATCTTCATTCAAAGCTTTAACCTGTTACACATGTAAAATAGAGTTTGATCAACTATTTGCATAGTTGGTGAGAACTCATAGATTTATATAGATATTGAATGATGCTAAACCAAATGTCCCATTCAAAGTATACATGTTTACAAGTCACACAATGTTTATGTTTTCAACCAATGTCTTCGAACAAGTGCCATCACAAAATTCAAATCTAGACTAGCTAGGTCATAGATTTAAACATGTAATTCACAAGTTTGCAATGATGCACACCTTCACTTATTTACACAAAGACCTATGTCTATGTGTGGAAGGTATCTAACCATTCCAAGATACTAGTGTATGTTTATGTTTATGTATGAAACGTCTTCAATCCTAACCAAATGTTTGCAACAAGTATAGCACATATGACATTCAAACCTATTCAATCTAGAACTTAGGCTTTTGTTTCTAGAAATGATTTTGTATCAAGAATAATATTGTTTGTTTATAAAACATGTGTAACATCCCAAAATATTACAAAATGTAAAATGGGATATGAGAAACTCACTTGTGTTTGCTTTCCAAATGTCTTTGATATTGATTATGTAGAATAAAGTCACTATTCTCCACCCTAAAATTTAATATGAGTAATGACTAAGCCTTGTATCTTAACCAAAACTTAAGTATGATTATACTAAAAGGGTTTTGAGTTTTGATCCATGGTTTGCATTTTTTTGTAAATAATATTAAAAGAAAATAAAAACTGTTTTATTAGTTGTGTAAAAGAATAAATGAAATAATAACTTAAATTTTTTTCACATATTTGTTTTAATCATAATATAGAAGAATAACTTTGATTGTAATTAAGTTTACAATTATATATATTTTATTTAAAGAAATTTAAATAGAATATTATAACTAAATAAATTTCGTCATGAAATGTTTTATTTGAATTTACAACATAACATTTTCTTAAAATTTCTAAATGTATTTAATTGTAATAAATTCTAGTATTCAAATGGGTTAATTAGCAGATGAATTTCTTTCACATAATCTCTAATAATAATTTTAAAAAAAATTATTTTATAATTTCTCATCAAGAATAAATAGTTTAAATGAAATAATGTGTATGTTAAAACTTTGTGTATATATATAAAATAATTTATTAACAAAAGTTATTAGACTTAAAATATATTTTTATAAAATAACCCATTTTTTATATAACAATCAATGAAATAAATTGTTAAATAAAAATACATTGTTAATATAAACTTAAATACACTTTCTATTAAAAATACTTCTTCGGAGCAGCCTCTCTATCTCAACTGGGATAGGGGTAAGGTTTGTGTCCATCTTTCCCTCAAGACCCTACTGAACAGTGGCAATATACTGGGTATGTTTGTTTGTTTGTTTGTTTATATTAAAAAGGCTAAGTAAAATATGAATATATATTTCTGTAGTTTAAAAATTTAAACATAAAATTTGTTTTTAATTAAAAAGAATTTTTATAAAAGTTTTTGGTGTCACACCCCGACCTTCCCGACCTTTCCGTGGGCACGACGCGAGACCGGTCAATCAATGTCTCTACAGGATCGCAGTCTCCAGTTACAGTTGCGAGGCCTACATGTCTGGTTGCATATGTGCATCTAATAATTTGGATAAAACATTTTTGTAAAATCAGAGTTGCGGAAGTTATTGTAAGAGTTGTCAAAACATTTCAATTATCATAAGTTGCGGAACCTTAAGTTAAAACAATTTTTCAAAAAAATACACAAGCATAGTTGCAGAAGTGATTTCAGTTGTTTAGCAGTATAAAAACATAATAAAACGATATTAAATGTTCAATAGCCTAAGACATTAAAGTAGATGCATGGACTCCATCCTAGCATCCTAGTTCTTGTGCACGTGCCTTAGCTACCTGAGAAAACAAGCGAGTAAAAGGGTCAACACAAAGGTTGGTGAGAGCACAGGTTTTTGTATAAGCAATAAACATAAAATGTTTAAAGTAAATGTTATTAAAATACATATCATTATAATGCAATACCGATTAATAGCTACTCAATACAATTATATCATACGTGGGTTCGAAACCGAAGCTGACTGTGTGCCTCCTGCCATGTCCATCACACAAGATAATGGCCAATGTGTTGGTAAATTTTGCACCCATTCCGACCTCCAGTCGGGTTCGTCTCTCAGGCGCGATGGGTGGGGCTTGTAAGGCCCAAATAATACTATCCAAGATTACCACGTGAGGCTCCCCACGCTACTAACAGTTCGAGGTGTGTTTGTGAGGACTTTGAGTTATGATGTGTGCCACACATATACATATGGTGATAATGCATGTCCATATGTAACCAAAATAAGTTTGCTGTTTCAAACAGTTTATCATGCAATGTTTTCTCCCCCAACGGTAGAAAAGATAAAAAGGGGCTGTGAACTCACCTGATAGAGCAAGTCCCTTTTGTATGTTCGCAACAGCGAGTGCTAGCAACCTGCTAGTGACCACCTATAATAATATAGGTCGTGAGTATGTGTTTTGTGGTGTGTTTTATCCCATACAACTCCAAGTTTTGGTTTGCTCAACCGAGTGTTTGTGTGTTTACTTGTGCTGACTCGACGAATCGTTGGTGACACGTGTGTTCTGTTTAGTTTGTTTATGTGCAAGTAGGGCATCTACATGCATCCTACGACTCTAATCGTAACGCTTTCACATAAGTCATGTTATACAATCGTAAAAGTTACCATTTTGGGAAGTTTCTATTTTAGGAAACTTTCTATATTTAGAAAGTTTCTATTTTTGGAAAGTGTAGTTATGAAATCATATTTCATAAAACTAATGACTCTAGTATGTTTGTAAAAACATATTTGAACACTTGAAATACATTGTTTGTGCATAAATCACCATTTATGGCATTTTGCCCAAATAAAGTTTCCTTATTTGGAAAGTGTTCGTTTTAAACTCGTTTTCAAAAATCAAAGTTTCCAAATATGTTGAAATTCATTTTTAAACATATGTCAATAGTTACAAATCACCAAAAACGTGTTAAAACATCAAGATCCCTCTTTTAATTTACCAAAGTTTTCAAATATAGTAAGTCTGTCATAAATCTATATTTTCACAAATCCATATATCCAAATGTGTTTCTAAACACTCCAATAAACATTTAACACCATCTAGACATGTCTAACATGTCTGGATCATTACAAATCTTCATCATGCATGATAAAAGTTTCCTTTTATGGTATGTCTCACAAAATCATCATCTAATCAATCAAACCTCATCCTAGAACACTTGTACACTCTAAATCAGTAACATTACATCAAAACTCACACATGAACACCAACAAATTCGTGCATGTGAGCCACAACGAGTTTCATGTGTTTAAACACATTTGCATGTGTGTTTTTACACTTTGCATGTACGATCTAACCATAGATAAATATATAAAACTACCTTAGAAGCTAGGATTCGAGCTGGAACAGCTGCTAGTAGTCCACAAGTGGCTGATGATGTCGGTTCTTGCTTCTCGATAGCTTCCAAACCCTTCCTTGAGCTCCAATGTCTTCAAAACACCAAAGGATGGCTTCAAGGATATTACCAGTGAGTTTGAGGGTTGATTTCAGTGGGTTTTGTTCGAGAGAGAGTGTAAGAACTCGGTGGAATGAGAGAAAACCGAATGAAATGAGTTGGGGCTATTTTTGTAAAATTTTTTCCTTTTGCGACTCCCTCGCATACCGCCTAGCGGGCCTTCATGGGGCTAGGCGTACCGCCTAGATTATTTTAGTCCGATAGCTTCTCATAACCTCGCGCATACCGCCCGGAGAAGTTGAATCGTCTTGGACGTACCGCCGGATGATTCAGAGAGTTCAAATTGTTCCCACCCATGTCTCGCGTACCGCCAAGGCCCAAGCCATGGTCCTTGGCATACCGCCTGGCTGGCCAGATGAGCCCAATTGGCCCAGTTTAATTGTTAAGACTCGTTTTTCAATTATTTTTCATTTATAACTCATCGTTTATCATCGTTTGAACTTTAATTATTCAATGTTCGGTCATGTGTGACTCAATTATCGTTAAATTGTTTGTTTTGTTCAACGTTCACCAACGTTCGTGAGACTTGTGTGTGTTTCGATAATTCCTCGAATTATCGATGATAGTTTGTGTTTTTGTTTGCCACACTTGGTTTCCAAAACCAATGTGCAATGTACGATTCGATAGTTCCTCGAACTATCGTTTCGCAGTTGTTTGTGTTTAACTCATCTAATTAAACATAATTAAATGAAATGCAACAAGTATGAATGTGAAATACAGAGTTGTAAGGGTTACAATTTACCTAAAATTGCTGGGTGTCACATCATCCCCTTGCTAAAAGAAATTTCGTCCCGAAATTTGGTTTTTTTCTGTAGTGATTGAGAACGAAAATTTTTCTGGTTGTCACATCATCACCTTGTTTAAATGAAATAACGTCCCGAAATTTATTCATCGTTGTTGCCATTCGACGTTGATTGTTTGACCAGGTGGGGATATTTGCGCATCATCTGATCTTCACGTTCCCACGTGAATTCAGGTCCGCGTTTTGAGTTCCATCGGACTCTGACAATTGGAATCCGACTCTGCTTGAGTTTTTTTGACTTCACGGTCCATGATCTCTACCAACTCTTTCACGAACCGTAGTTGTTTATCCACCTGGATCCCATCCAGTGGAATCACAATTGTCTATTCGGATAAACACTTCTCCAGGTTCGAGGCATGAAATACGTTGTGAACTCCATCGAGTTTGGCTGGTAGATTCAGTTGTTATGCCATTGGACCAATCCTTTTCAGGATCTCAAATGGTCTAATATACCGTGGGTTCAGTCTGCCTCTTTTCCCAAAACGAATAACGCCTTTCCACGGCGAAACTTTCAGAAGGACTTTGTTTCCTACCTGAAATTCCAAAGGCTTTCGGCGTTTTTCGGCATAGCTCTTTTGACGATCACGAGTTGCTGCAATGCGATTCCTGATTTGTACAATCTTCTCGGTTGTTTCTTGTACGAGTTCCGGACCAGTGAGCTGGCTGTCGCCCACTTCCACTCGGCAAATGGGTTCAGCATTTCCTGCCATAGAGGGCCTTAAAAAGGCACTGCCTTTATGCTCGTGTGGTAGCTATTGTTGTTTGCGAACTCTACCAACGGTAGGTGAGTTTCCCAGCTGTTTCCGAATCTACTATGCAAGCTTGTAGCATGTCTTCGAGTGTTTTTATTGTGCGTTCGCTCCAGCCACCGGTTTGTGGGTGGTATGCTGTACTCATATCCAACCGTGTACCAAGAGATTTTTGCAATGATTTCCAGAAGTTCTAAGTAAATCTAACGTCTCGATCCGAAATGATGGAGAATGACACTCCATGTCGAGAGACTACTTCTTTGACATAGATTCTGGCTAGTTTTTTCATTTTGTCGTTTTTCTTGATTGCAAGGAAATTTGCAGACTTAGTCAGTCGATCCACAATTACCCAAATAGTGTCACATCCACTAGGAGTACGGGGTAATTTGGTAATGAAGTCCATAGAGATTTTATAATAGTCATAAATATGTAATAATTAAATAAATAAATAATTTGTCAAGAAATAAATATACAAGCATTTAAAATTTAAATACTTAAAGGGTAATGCTAAAAAAACAAATCTGATTATTTCAAAAAATAGAAGTTAATTAAACCAATACATATATGATTTAATGCTAGCATTGGAACCATATATGAAACCGACTTGAGATTTTAATATGAATTATTATTTGGCCTTCTAGATCATCGCTGTTAATCTTTCTAATTTTCTTAAAGTAAGAGGGGAAGTAGAAAGGTCATAGGTTAGAAATTCAGTTTGATTTTAGCATTTAAACCTCAATTGATTAAGTCTTTAAAACCTTAACCAATCATTCAAGTCATTGGTATCATCACAAATTCGGAAACCGTGTATTCCTTGTTCCTTTCGATCCTATGTTGTGTCATGTTACTAGTGAATCATGGTGAAACCACCACCTGTTAATCAGTCGCTCTCAATTCTCCTCTGTTCTGGATGCCATGCAAAGATTGAGTGTTAATAAATTAGGCTTTGGTTGTAAATCAACCGCGCCACGTGTTTGTGCAAGTGTTGCTGCCTTCAATGTATTTCTATAAATATTTAAGGTTCTCATACGTTGGAAGACGATTTGCATTCATTATCGCATGTTCCATTATATTGATTTATAAGATTATTTGATGCGACCTTTGTTTAGATATTTGATTTGTTGTAACCGTAACTTGTTTCGATTCCGATACCCGAGTAGAGCTTCCGGTAGGTGATTCTACCGGTGCGTCATCAAGGCATCAATGGCGTAGCACTTTCCGTGACGGTGTGACTGGTTCACGGCGTCTCCATATTTGGGCAGTTGAGGAGTGATATTTTGTGAGGAGTATGGACTGTTTTAGAATATTTGTTCCGTTTGGTGAGTGTTGGTGTGTGCCCACATACAGCTCACAATTTGGTACATTAGGCTGACGGGTCTATGTACATTTGTTTTGTTTTGTTTTGTGCTCAAATGGGTATCTCCTTACCATACAACTTATTTGATATGTATTCGTTCTGATTAGATGTAATTGTTAATCGTATGGTTAGTTCATTCTGATTTCATTATTTTTTTTTCTATGATCCTTACAATTGTAATGCTTCCGTTGACCTTACTATTTCCATTACTATTGATCTTTGCCACTTCGATAATCGTTACCTTTTTCAGATTTCACAACCATTACTGTTCTTCCGTTACTGAGCAAATTTTAGCTTAGCCATATTTCGTTTTGTTTGTTTTCTTTATTTTACAACAGGTACTCACGGGATTCATGGGAATGTGTGAAGAGAAGATAGAGATAAGCAAGAGATGAGAGAATTTAAATTGATGTTGTTAATAAATAATGTAATTAGGTCTTTAACATTTGTTTAAGAAATATGTATTTATTTATAGTTAAATTCATTATATATGGAATATGCTTTAATCTGATTTCTGTAATAATGACATGTCAGCCATAACCGGGTTGGGGTGTTACAGATTTGCTCCCACTTCCACATGGGGATATCTGGTTTTGTGAGCAATCAAGATGGTTTCTGGTACTCAACTTTGACTTTGGCACAAGTCAAGCATTTGCTCACATATGTGGCGATGTCGGCTTCCATGTTCGGTCACAAATAAAGGACTTTCAGGTCATGATACATCTTATCTGATCCAGGGCGAATGGAATATCGAGACTTATGAGCCTCGTCCATCACAAGGTCTCGTAAGTTTCCGTGTTATGGAACCCAGATGCGTTCCATGAAATAGTGTAAGCCATCGGCTTTTACCTTCAATTGTTTCTCCATTCCCCTTAGTGATTCGGCCACTAAGTTTTCTTCCTTCAATGGCTCAACTTGGACACTATGTATATGCTCAGGGAGATTTGGGTAAATGGTGAGTTGTAAAGCTCGTACCTTCTTGGGTCTCAAGGTATTCTTCCGACTTAGGGCGTCAGCCAGAACGTTGGCTTTCCCCAGATGATACTTGATAGCAAACTCATAGTTGTTTAAGACTTCGAGCCAGCGACGCTGTCGCATGTTCAGTTCCTACTGCTCGAATATGTGTTGGAGACTCTTGTGATCAGTGTATATAGTACACTTCGTACCATACAAGTAGTGTCTCCAAATCTTGAGTGCAAATACCAAGGCTCCAAGTTCTAGGTCGTGGGTGGTGTAATTCTTCTCGTGGACTTTCAGTTGTAGAGAAGCATATGTGATCACCTTCTCTTGCTGCATCAGCACGCAGCCGAGTCCTTGTATTGAGGCATCGCAATATCCCACAAAATCGCTCGTTCCATCAGGAAGAGATAAGATAGATGCACTACAGAGCTTTTTCTTGAGAAGTTGGAATGCAGCTTCTTGCTTGTCAGTCCAGAGATGTTTCTTATCCTTGTGTGTGAGAGCTGTGAGTGGTAGGGCTGTCATGGATAATCCTTCAATGAATCGTCAATAATCGTCTGCCATGCCTAGGAATTGTTGCACTTCAGTTGTGGTCCTCGGTGCTTCCCAGTTCTTGATGGCCTCTATCTTGGATTTATCCTAATGTATTCCTTGTTCGTTAACAACATGTCCCAAAATTTGGACTTCCCGAATCTAGGAGTCGCATTTGGAGAGTTTAGCATACAAATTCTCCTGCCGTAAGAGTTCAAGAGGAATTGAAGATGCTCTTTGTGTTCTTCCTGGGTTTTGTAGTAGATGAGTGTATAATCTATGCAAATAATGATAAACTTGTCGAGGTATTGTTTGCACACTCTATTCATGAGGTCCATGAATACTGCGGGTGCATTAGTTAGCCCTAATGGCATGATCAAAAACTCGTAATGGCCATACCGATTACGAAAGGCTGTTTTAGGGATGTCCCCCTCTTGAATCCTCAACTGATGGTACCCAAATCTCAAATCAATCTTGGAGCAGTAACTCGACCCTTGCAGTTGATCGAACATATCATCAATGCGAAGGGGTAAAGGTTTTTGATTGTTACTTTGTTCAATTCATGGTAGTCGATGCACATACGAAACATACCATCCTTCTTCTTCACGAAAAAAAAGGAGCTCCCCACAGTGAGAAGCTTGGTCTAATGAAACCCTTGTCCAATAGCTCTTGCAACTGGTTGGACAGTTCCTGCATCTCCGAAAGTGCAAGTCGATAGGGTGCTCATGTGATAGGTGCTGCTCCCGGCGTGAGATCTATGCGGAACCCCACTTGTTGAGGTGGTGGTAGTCCTGGTAGATCCTCTAGGAATACGTCGGGATAGTTGCATACGGCTGGGATGTCTTCTAGTTTCTTCTCTTCTTCAGGCTTGTCGGTGATAAGCGCCAGTATGGCTTTGTACCCCTTTCGTAGGTGTTTGTGAGTTTTCATGCACGAGATGATGTTTAGAGGAGTGTCACTCCTTTCGCGATTGATGTTTAAGGTTTCTCAACTAGGGAGAGGTATGTGCACAATCTTATCGTGGCAAACTATTTTAGCTTGGTTTTAAGACAACCAATCCACGCTTACTACGACATCAAAACTGCCTAGTGTAACCGGCATAAGATCAATCTTAAACTTTTGGCTTGCTAGCTCTATAGTGCATTCTTTCAGAATGTGCTTCGTTACAATCAATTTACCATCAGCTAGCTCTACAGTGTATTCAACCTCTAAGGGTGTTGGGGTTATGGTAAGTATCTCTCTAAACTCCTTAAATATAAAGCTTTTCTCAGCTCCCGTATCAAACAATACATAAGCATAATGATCGTTTAGGAGATATGTACCTCTTGCAAGGTTGGGTCCCTTATTGCCTCCTTAGCCCTGATCAAAAGGCTCATCCCTTCGGACCATTGTTGTTCCTATTGTTGTTTGGTTGATTGTTGTTCTTCAGATGAGTGCCCCGGTTTCCCACACTCAAAGCATCCCTTTGGTGCTTCGTGTTGTTGTAGTTGTGGCTGTGGGGTTTTTGCCAGTGTCTCGCCTTTATAGTCTTTAGCCATATGTCCTCCTTTGCCACATATTTGACATCGAATAGAGCCACATTTTCCCAAGGCATGATGGAAGTTGCATTTTTTGCACTTGGGGTGCTTTCCTGCATAGGGTCCTGGGTTCTGGTTGGTTGGGATGGGTGGAGTGTAAGCTTAGGGTTACCCAAACTTATGTTGCTGTGGTGGTGGCTGAAGGGTGGAAGGTTTGCTAAGGGTGTTATCCCATTGCGTTTGTTATTAGCAGGTTTGGCTACTGCACCACGGGGTGGTAAAAGTCCTTGTGCAACTGCTGAATCAGTGAGCTTGTGGGCTAGTCGCACCGCTTGATGCAGAGTGATGAAGTCAGCAGAAAGTACCATGCCTCGAATCTGAGGGGGTAATCCCTTAATATACTTATCGATTTGTTTGTAGGGTGGTGTTACCATCTCCGAGAATAGGTGTGCCAGCTCATACGATCGAGAAGTGTATGCCTCGATCTCGGAACCAACCATCTTGTGGTTTCAGAATTAAGTTTCCAGCTTCTGTACTTCACCGCGCAGACAGTATTCGCGGGTCATCATTCGCTTAAGATCTTCACAAGGTAAGGCATTGGCTGCATCCAACCCTTGATTCTGGACGTTGGCATTCCACCAAGTGAGGGCAGCTCCCTCAAGGGTTCCAACAGTGAACTTGACTCGATCCTCATTCCTGCAGTTACACATGGCAAAGGCCGACTCCGCCTTTTCCATCCAGCATAATAGTCCAACGGCACCCTCAATACCATTGAAAGATTGGGGTTTGCAATCCAGAAACGATTTGAACGTGCAAAGAGGTGGGTTAAGGTTTGCTCCTGTGATGTGCAAAGAAAAGAATTCGATTCAAAATCCGGTAAACATGTTGTAATTGAAATGAGTGATCATTGTGTAAGGCGAGTGTGCAATGAAATTCGTCAGCTTTGTTCAGCTGGTTTTGATTACGGCCAGTCTCCTGTGTAGAGATGGGCAGAAAAACCGGTTCCAGCCTGATTGAAAGCACCGGTCCCTAACCGGTTCTATATTTGAATTTTTCAAGCGGTTCCAACCCAGTCCAACCAAAACCGGTTCCTACTGTTTTGATCCAAAAAAACGAGTTATAGCCGTTAATAAAGCCGTTTGTACCCATTTCTAGCCCTTTTTTTTGATGTTTTTTGGTCCAAAACATACTATAAATTGTTGTGGCCTGGTTTAGTTTGATTCCACACTTGAAAACGAACATTCTAATCCAAAAACGCTCTCGTTTCGTATACCCGACTGCTTTACTCTCTTTGTTTCGTGATACATTTTTATTACACTCGTATTTTATACAAGTATAATCTTATTAACGCAATGGCTCAGTCTACATCTTCTGTCGGTGAAGGTTCTAACATCGAAGGTACCATTGTTCGTGTTCTTACACATAGTAGGAACATGGAAATATGGTGTAACTGGGATTTAGTTGAGTTGAGTGATGGGTCTCAAAACACTCGTTGCAAGTATTGTGGTATGCTTCTTGCAAAAGAATCAAACTCGAGTTTGAAGAAACATTTTAGCAAACCATTTTGCAAGGCGTTGAAAAATGATCCGGAAAGTCAACAAACACAAATTGGTAATGATGGTGGAATTTTTCACTATGACGTAGATGAGGTTCGTGATAGAATGGCGAAGTTTGTGGTTCAAGAGGCGTTTCCGTTTGAACATTTCGACAACTCTCGTTTAACAAACATGATTCGAGATACACTTCAATCTCGTTATAATCATGTAAGTCGAAGGACACTAAGGCGTCATTGTTTAAAAGTATGGAACAACGCAAAAAGAGATTTGATCTTATTTTTTGAAAAACTAAACACCGGTGTAAACTTAACTATAGACGTTTGGTCTACACCACATGGTTTACCGGAATCGTACATTTGCGTCACCGCCCATTGGGTAGATCCCAGTTCGTGGCAAATGATGAAACGTATAATTGCTTTTGAACTTTTCTCGTATCCACATACGGCTGAATATTTGTTTAAACTATTAGATTTCGTAATTATACAATTTAATTTGGAAAAGAAACTGTTTTCAATAGCATTTTATGATGCTTCAAACAACACTGTTGAAGTGGAAAAATTAAAATTAAAATATACACCATTTTGCAACGGTATATTTTTCCACAGTCGATGTGTATCAATATTATTAACTTAGCGGTGCAAGACGGTCTTTCTTCACCAAATTCTGAGCGTTTCAAAACTGGTTTTAGAAATATGATACATGATGTTTTTAAAAAAAGTAGAACATTTACCGAATACAAACAATTTTGTAGAGATATGGGCATACCTTGTTATGGTGGAAGTCAACTTTTAAAATGTTTGAAAGTTCTTTAAAACAAAGAGAAACTTTACAAACATTTCATACGATTCTTTATGAAGGTGGTTTCGCCGAACAATTTTCGCAATTGTGTTCGGAGAATATTCAAGAATTGTATTCTACTAGTCCATTGGTGTTACCAGAATTGTATTTGATGACGTCAAATTTAAAAAATTTTGAAATGAAAAACCAAATGTTTGAAGTAATGGTAAAACCAATGAAAGTCAAATTTAAGAAATATTTTAAAGATTTCCCACCCGTGTTTACTTGTGCCGCTGCTTTAAACCCAATTTTGAATGTTACGGGGTTTGAATGTTTGATAGACGAAATAAATGATAATTTGGATATTCATGAAGAAGATACAAATTTTTCAAATGATGCAAAAAAAAGTTTTCAACATAGTTTACAAAGTATGTATGAATTTTATATAATTAAATATGGTAATAATATAAACATACGTACGAGCACGGGCACATCAAGCACGAGTAGTAGTAAACCTCGTGATCTACTTCTTAGTTTATTTAATACCGATCGTAATGAAACTGCAAAACGACAAAGGGGTAACACCCCTTCCAGTGAGCTCGGAGGGTACAGTGGGACAGATTTTGTGTCCACTTTTCAATCCGAGGATTTTCACAATTTAGACCTTTTGTCATGGTGGAAAGGAAAGGAATCCAAATATCCGATTGTAGCCACTATGGCACGTGATTTACTAACCATCCAAGTTTCTACGGTAGCTTCGGAATCTGCGTTTTCTCTTAGTGGCAGGGTATTATCTTTACGAGGAACAAGACTTACTCCAGAATCAGTAGAGATGTGTATTTGCTTAAAGGATCACTTGCACGCGATCGATCGAATTCAAAACATAACAAACCTCAAAGATGAAATCGAACTTGAAACAAGTTTACACGAAGAGGAGGTGGAGGAAGGATTATCTCCCGACATATCTGATGAAGAACTTGCACGAGAAGCTTGTACTCGTAAACGTACGCAAACGCAAACGCAAACGCAATAAAACGCATGTTCTTAAGTTACTGTATTTGTATTTATCTTCTTAAGTATTTTTTATTATTGTTTATGTATGTCTTTTTTTTAAATAATTAAAAGAGAAATAAATGTTAAATACGTTATTTTTATTTTTATATTATGTATGTAATTTATTGTAAAATTATTAGAAATAATAATGAATTTTTTAATATTATTATTTTTTTATTTATGTTCTTAAATCAAGTATTTTTTTTATTATTTATGTATGTCTTTTATTTAAATAATTGAAATAGAAATAAATGTATTTCAGTTATTTTTATTTTTAAGTTATGTATGTAATTTATTGTAAAATTATTAGAAATAATAATGACTTTTTTAATATTATTTTGTTTTTATTTATGTTCTTAATTAAAAATTAAATTTTTTTAAACAGGAACCGGTAGGTGTACCCGGTTTTGGACCCGACCGGACCCTACCCGGTTCTACCGGTTCTAGATCTAGAATATTGAAATCGGTTTCAAACCGGTTCCAGTTCCCCCTAAAAACCGGTTCCACTGAACCCGCTTGTGAGTTGAACCCGGTCCCAAACCGGTTTCGGTTCCATTTTGAACACGGTTTGCCCACCTCTACTCCCGTGCAGCAAATGCCTCCTCAACTCGCTCGTTGATGAGTGCGTTTAGTTCAGTTGCGGTGAGGCTGATGTTTCCACGTCCTCTCGTGTTTCTGCGTCCTTCGCGTCTTCCAGCCATGATCTTTATAGCGAGAATAAGCGTTAGAGTATTTCTAAGGATTAATATAATGTGTGTGGTTACAAAGAAAGCATGTCTTGATTGGCATAGACATGATTTTTAATAACATTTAATAGTTCTCGATATATTATAAGTTGTACTGGTTACAATTCATTTAATACTAAGACATTAAGATTCCAAAATATCCAGTACAGAGACACAACCCGTCCCTAATAGGTCTATGCTAGGTTAATTAAATGCATCGTCGATAGTGGAATCAGAATCAACATCCTTTGCCGGTTCCTCTTCCTCAATGTCAGGCTCCTCCGGGTCTGGAATGACAATCCTGTTCTCTAGCTCTTCGAGTTTAGCATCAGCGATCGCAGCTCGGTCTTCGGCTGCCTGAAATAGTGCAATCAACTTGGTCATATCCCGATCCATCTTGTTGACTACGCTACAGAACTCTGCTTGTCGAGTGTTTGTATATCTCAGTTCCTCTGCGAGACACTCGATTCGGTCGTCTGTCCAGGCCGGGTCCCGAGTCAATCAGTCGACTCACACAAATATTATATCTTTTGTATCTCCATATTGTTAAAATAATTAAAATGTTATTATGAATTATCTTTATTGTAATATTCAAAATTCCATTAAACTATAGTTTGTTTCAAATTGAAGTACAATTACTTTATAATTTGTTTCAGAATATCTCAATGGTTACAGTCTCCCCTGCTTTAGGGAATTTCTTCTCGAAATTTCATGAATAATTGGTCTTTATTTGGTTTCCATATACAAGATATGAATAATACAAACGTTTTCAGTATAGTGTTTTATAAACCACCTATGCCTAGTATGATGTCAAACCTCACAATTGTAGAAGAATGAACATGATAGAAAAGGTCAGAGTTAGTTAGATTTCAATGCATAAATAATATTAATCGAATTATAATCGAATTCCTTTATTCATGTAATATCAAAAGATTTGTAGGAACATTCTTGAAAGTTCTCATTCGCTCAAACTGCACCGTTTGCTATGTCATTGTTGTATTCAACTTGATTTGCATTAACATTGAAAACTCGACCTCTTGCTCCTTGATTTTTTTGATTATTTGGAACCATCAAAGCATTGTTATTGTTGGCTCTATGTGACATCCAGTACCTGATCGTCCGGCAAGTCCGTACGGTATGTGTAGTTTCACTATTTACTGTGTGTAAATACAATGTGTGAACAGTGTGTGTGATAACAAACCTTAGATAACAAGCAACAGTTGTACGTGTTTAAGTGAAAACTTAAATATAGTAAGTACAACAACTCACGATAAACAACAGTTGTATGTATTTAGGTGAAAACCTAAGTACAGTTGATACAACGAATCAAGAGAAACAACAGTGTACAAAGAAATGACAAGAACATATCGGTTGCGATCTGATATCCATAGATGACAGGAATCAGATAGCCGATAATTCAAGGAAAACAATGTGAAAACAAGAAGTTTAGTTGAGTCCGTCAGTGAGGAAACACAATCCAAAAGATAATTGCAGTGTCGTTTCAGAATAACGAACTGACGATGTGTTTGCGTGGGTGACGATTCACACAAAGATATCTGTGAGTTTGGAGTTCTGAAATGATGACTGAAAAGTAGAAAACAAGAATCAGAAAGTGAAACCATCGTCGTGTTCGTTCGGGTGACGATTCGAACGATAATACGATAAGAAAAATAAATACAAAACATTTACTAGGAATTACATCCATTAAAACCTAAAAATAAAACCCTTTTTAGTTTAAAACGAAACATATGCGCGTAACGTTCCAGAAACGCAACGAAAACGCGAATCGAGCAAACGAAACGAACCCGAACACCCTTAGGTGCATAAAGACTAAATGAGGGTTTTCATCCTCATTTCTTCCATCCACTCTCTCTCTCTTTACACTCAAATCCGGCGCACCTCTTCTAGAAATTCGAACTTCAAATGCATAGATCTCTCTCGTTTTTGACCAAATCGCCCCATCTTGGTGCCAAATCGAAGCTCTCGACCTCCTCTACCTGAAAGTACAACCGATCTAGAGCGAAAACTACTGAGATTCGAAGTATTTAGTTGCAAAGATCACGAAAACTAGGGTTTTCTAAACCCTTATTCGACCTTGAACCCTAACCGACCCAAGACCCTTTGATTCTCATTCCCTACCTTCGAAAACTGGTCCTCACTTGACTACCCACAGGAAACCATCATGGAGTGGGCTAGGAACTCGGTTTGAAACAGCCATGGTCGAGCTAAACAGCCAGCAAACCGAATGGGGCTACTAGGCCGAATGGCCTGGCCACATGGACAAGGGCCTACCGAACCAACCAGCGACCGATCCAGCTCCTTCGGGCATCCTCATTCGAACCTTCTCATTCTCCCATCTGGTTGGACATTTGGCCGAACCATGGAGCTCACCTCAGTCGCTCGTCGCCATTCCATTCGGCCATCTTTATTCGATCGGGAACATCCCCTTCGGCCCACTGATTCGGCCAAGCCACCTGAGCGAGCAGCATCTCATTCGGCTTAGCCCTATCAGTTTGGCCCACACAAATCATACGGTCCATTACCCATTTTACCTATATCATTCAGCCCAGATTCATTGCTGTGGCCCGGAAAACTATTCGGTCCAACTCAATGTTTCGGCCTAAGTGGCTTGGCTTGGTCCATGTGATTGAATCGGCCCACATAATCAAGGAAGTAAATCAACACACTAAACCAACTATTATGGATAATATGCATGGATTTGTAATCAAATACTACAAAGGTGGTAGAATCTTTGGTTTAATGCATTCACAAGACTTAAAACATTAAGTTTACAAGGATAATTTCATGGTTATTTACTAGCTATGTGATGAACTATTTCAAGTTTAGCAAGAACAACATGAGGAATCTTAAACTATAAATATAAGTTTAACACTTAGGTTGGTTTGCAAAGATCCTATCAAAACAAGTAACAAGCATATCAAGACAAGTTTTGGAATTTCAAGAATGAGTTAAGGAAGGTGAAACATAAAATCTATAACACTAAGTACTAAGCTTAATTTAAAATAGTTAAGTGTTAGTAAAATCTATGACAATTGAACAAGGGCCGAATGATGACCGAGACATAGGGTGTTAGCCAACTTTAGGGCTAACACCTACACGCACACAAATCATTTATAAACTAATACTTATAAGTTACAAACATTGTGAAATCAACACAAGATCGTGAAAACAACAAGTACAACAAAGAGCGCGTGCATTCTTGTTTAGACTTAGTCAACTACATCAACTACAAGGTGAGTTCATACGCCCCTTTTCTAATGTTAACTGATTTTAACTCTCGAGGCTGAGAAACATGCTAAATCTTTTATTTATTTAAAAGTTTTAGTACAACATATTGTTTATACTATGATTTAGATAATATTGCTCGACTTATTATCGCCTATCATTGTATGCATGCTTGTATGATCATAACATGACTGAGACAACTAGGATGAAACATGATAATGTAGCTTCATGAATCATCATTACAATAGAATAATGTAGTTGTAAGATTCTATCTTATTACATTTAATTATTCTTACAAGAACAAACAAAGAGATTATCATAGGTGACCATGTTGACAACAACAAGAACAAACATGAATGATATGAAGATAATATATCTTCATAATATCAATCACCACCGGAGTTAGCTAAGTGTAATGGGACAAGTTCTTATAATACTATGCATACAACTCGGTGAGGACTATAAGTTAACACGAAACAAATATCATCAACCACCTGAGTCGACTAAGTGTAGTAAGACTAGCTCTTACAACACTGTAGTGGCAACAGGGTGACTATATGGAACAACAAGAATGATAATCATGATAACGTACTTTCATGATAACAACATCATTCACACAACAACTAACATTGTATAATAAGACAAGCTCTTATAACTTTGTTAAAAACAACGAGAACACACAACAACGAGAACAAACAACATTGGTGAACACAACAACAATTGATTACTATTGAATTGTCTGTATTATATCACGACAATCATGTGCCATGTATTCAAGTTGATCATTGTAAGTCCCTCACACAAATCGCTGACCAGTTAGTTTGACGTGACTAAACCGACAATAGCATAGTGATACCAGAGGTTTGACAAACCTCCATCTTGTTGGGCTGATATGTTGATCGTTTTGATCATTGGCCGGTAACGTATGACCGGTGACAGGACGACGAACAGTCAGGGTCTTGTAAGCGACACATGGTGATATTAATCGGCAGTAATAATTGTAATTAATCCATCGATTCCTGTTGACTAGTAGACTGAAGAATTTATTGTCTCTCATGTCATATTACTGGTAATAGTTTCGATGAGGCCTCTGGGAATACAAAGTGGTAGAGGTAAATCAGACGCATTGTAATCTGATTACGTGAGGATTGTAATGGATTCCCTTTAGGCTCTATGCACTTCAAGTTGAGATCAAGATATCAATTGGTTAACTAACACTCTTATTATTAAAAGTGATTAACAGTTAACCTCACAAGCGAGAGAATAATAATAAGGATCAGATTAAATTAATCTAATTTCCTTAACACATTGAGGGTTTATCAATACTTCGGTTTGATAACTAAACTCCTTTTATTATATTATTCTACATGTAACACTAGGTGATGAACACAACGGATGGGTAAATATCAAACGGGATGAACATGTGAGATGAAAATAGGTATCTATAGTTGTATTGCAAGTGGTGTTGAGTTATATTAGGTATGTGGTGGGATGTTGGCTGGGGCTTGTTCCCCTATATATGCCCTATATATAAGCATAGCTAATAGGATGAGATACTACTTGTAAATATAACTATGGAGAAGCCATTGTGTGAACAGATGAATCAAACATTTACAAGTATCATGTATGACATTGTGACTGTGTATGCGAACAAATCAATGTTTTCAATTATCAAACTTATGAACTCACCAACCTAGTGTTGACTTTGTTTAAATGCATGTTTTCTCAGGTGACGAACAGGTTTAGTCACCAGACATTCAGGGACATAGCTAGTGGACTTTTAGAAGACCTAGCTACATTTTGTGTTGTGCATATTTTTGAAATGACAAAACAATGAATCGTCTTTTGTAGATCTTGTACAGTTACAATGTCACACCCCCGAATTTCAACTAACGGAATCATACCGTTTGGGACGTGACAAACCAGGATCTCAGATCATTAGACATAACGAAGACCTCTATATGCTTTTCAAACATAACTTTGGTCTAAAACTGTAATATCAAAGTTCTAACGTTGCGGAAGCGTTTTTAAAACAATAACAAACGTAACGGTTTGAAAACTGTAAATTACAAGTCAAAATCTTAAATGTCCAAATTCAAAACACAAGAACTAAAATATGCATGCGACTCCACATCCTAGTCCATGCTTGCTTGTTCTTGTACCTTAACGTCCTGAGAAAACATGTAAATCAAGTGAACACAAAGGTTGGTGCATACACAGGTTTGTTTGATCATAAATGTTTTAAACAACTGTTTGAAATGAAATGTTTGAAGATAACATAATCACACATTGCATAGTCATGATAGCTAGTCATTGTACTATTTACATAAGTGGTTGACACCGAAGCTGACTGTTGCATGCTATTGCATGTTTTTCCTTTCCACTATTGTCGAACACAAACAATAGAAATGTTGTATTGGCTAGTTAAACACTTGCGTAGACCTCCAATCTACCAAGTGAGGCTTGTCAAACCCAATAGATCTATCTTCAACTACCACGCTTTGCACTACGGCAAACTAAACGGTTCAATGTGTAAGGACTTTGAGTGTTATGTGCACACTTATAGTAAACAGCTAACTCATGCAAGTGATATGTATCTAAAATGTTTGTTTGCACATGTTTTCTCCCCCAAAACAGTTAAAATAAGAAAAGGGGCCGTATACGCACCTTTGAATGTAGCAGAATGATCAAACACACGTGAACTCGCGTAGATAATCCTCTACAAAAAATCTGTTTTTAAACAATAACGTTGTGTTATTCGGGATGTCGTTTTGTGTTCGAAATTACATACGGGTCAACACACGTATGTTAGACTTCTTATAAACGCACATAAGTAAGTACGCATGACTTTGAAATCGTTTAATAAAATCATATAATCGTTTATGATTTTATTTAAATAAGCGTAATCATACGCGATTACGTTTTCGGGTTAAAATGTGAATTTTATTATCTTATTTAATTCGGGATCTCGTTACGGTTCCAACGCAACTCGAACGGATTAAAACGGAGTTAGAACGAAGATTTTATGATTAACACATCAAAAATGGTTTCCAATATCAAAAACAGCAGCCCTCGGGTTCGAACCCGGGACCTCCATCTCCAAACACAACCACTCAACCAATCCAGACCTCTCAACATTTGCAATAGAGCATCAAACTTAAATCTTTTAACCTTTGATTACCCAGTTCCCCTATGTAGTATTAATCGAACCATATGGTTCCAATTGGGCCTCGATTTGAATCCGATCGGGCTTGTAAACATAGGGCTTCGGTTCAGAGCACCCAAACAAGTTCTAATTTGAAATATTACAGCACCATAGGTCGATTAATCTAATGTATATATGTACGAACCCTAGTTTCAACCCAAAAATCTATTTGATTAAATTCCGGTTTGTTAGAACTCAAATTCATAGGGTTTTCTTCCATGGATCAAACCGAGACTACATGTGTAGTTTAATTTGATTATTGAATTCATTAAGTCAAAATCCCTAATTCATTCTAACCTACAAACCCTAGAATTCGAAATCCTTCAATTCGGTGTTAAAACTCGAAATTGATTTAGGACTATACTTAATCGAAATCCTCTGAAGTTACAGGTAACATTTAATTTAATTTTTAACCTAGTTTGCAACAAAATCCCCAATTCGTTTTTGTCAAAAGAACCCTAGAATTGAAATCATTCAATTTGTTGTTGTTTTCTGAAATTCATACATGGTTTTCGATCAAACATGAATTTCGAAATTGTCTGTGTTGTTTAATTTGCTTAACAATTTCGTTTGATACGAAACCCCCAAATCCTTATATTCGAAGAACCCTAGAATTCAGATTCTTTCAAATCATGATTCTCAGGTTCTATTTCATTAGGGCTTTGTTTAGATATGTTAAAAGGAATGTGTAGGTGTTAAGACTTACCCGAATGGTTCTCGAATTGACAAAACTCAACTATGTGTGAACTTCGGCCAAGCCCTAGAATCAAATCTTCTTCTTGTGGCCTCTAAGATCGAATTGTTGAATTCAAAAGACACTAAAGATGCCGATTAGAGTATATGAAGTTTCAATTTTTTTCTAGTAAAGCCGAATGATGTGATTTCGACTAAATGGTTGTTCCTCGACCGGTTCTCGATCGTGATCTTCAGTACAGAGTTCTTGAGACCGAATTGTGGTATGTAACAATGTCTAATGGTGCCGACTAGAGCTCTTGTGAGTTCAATTGTGTGAATTATACTTCGATAATATGAATTGTGTAGTGATTAGAGACGGTTTCATGGTTTTAGCCATCATTTGAGTTAATTTCGACGCCCCATGTTCTAGTAACGTACTATAGCTGTTAATGATCATTAGTATGAATTATTTGAACGATTAATTTGATTAATTTCAGTGAATTAATGTGGATTTTGGTTACTATCAAGATTCTACACGAATTTTGACTTCTAAAAGTCAAATTCCCTAATTTGATGATATTACAAGTATAATCCATGTAGTTCTAATGTACCTAGGCCCATTATGTTCAATTTTTGATTCTTTTTGTTTGATTTTATTAAATTTCATCTCGTTTCTGATAATTTCTTATTAACGGAGTTAATCCAAAATTATTGGATTGTCACATACAAGATAGAAACTCATTGATTATTTTGGATAGATTTACTTAGTTAAATTATGAACGATACATTGTAATTTAACTTTGTAATTCTATATCATTGTCATGTTAGCATTTCTCAATTATATATCATGTGATATGCAAACAATCTGATCAATTCGATTATCAAATGATATCGCGCCCCAAGAACTTTCCGCCCGACGGGAAAGTCGATCCAGCCCGCCGGCTCGGGGTGTGACAGATTGGTATCAGAGCCATGGTAATAAAGAAATATGGGTCATCTTGTTTAAACGGTTTGGCCTAGACTATAACCTAGGGACCCTCATGTAGAGAACATACAATGTAGGATTCTATTTGCATATGTCTTCTACGTCTGATCACTGCACTAACCGGTTTTCTTTTGGTTTTGATCAGAATGCCGCCAAGAAGACCACCACCAGCTTTACTGTCACCACCACAAGATTCAGTTCCACACTCTTCGACACCGACACCACCTGACTCTCCTCCACATCTACCTCATCCACCTCCTCCTCCGCCACCACCCAACCATGAGTTGGATCCTGCTACCATTGCCCTGGCCACACTGCTGACCAGTCATCTGCGGGATATGATCCCAGCCATGATGAATAGAATCAACATCCACAACAGTAACAACATTGCCAACTCATCTGGGGAAGGCAGTGGCAACACCAGACACCATCAGGACTATTCCTACAAGAATTTGTAGGATGCAAGCCACCGAACTTCAGTGGCGGTAACGGTGCAGTCGGATTGATCCAATGGATCGAGAAGATGGAGACAACCCTCGACATCAATGGTTGTCCTGATCAGCATAGAGTGAGGTATGCTGCTAGCTCATTCAACTAACTCGCGTTAACTTGGTGGAATGCTCAAGTGTAGACTAGGGGCAGAGACGAGGCTCTGTCTATGCCATGGGAGGATTTCAAGACAATGCTGAGTGCAGATTTTTGGCCGAAGAACGAACTGAAGAAGGTTGAAACTGAGTTGTTCAACCTTGTCATGATTGGTGCTGGGCATCTGGCCTACACCACAAGATTTCACGAGCTAGCTACATTGGCGCCGGACGTGGTGCCAACACTGGAGAAAAGGATAGAGCGGTATGTTGGTGGACTACCATCTTGTATCCAAGGGCACGTGTTTTTAGCTCACCCCACTACTATGGAGATGGCTGTTACATTGTCAGCAACTTTGACAGATGTAATTGTTGCCTCCGAGGCTCTGAAGAATGAAACTGAAGCAAAGGCTGGAACTTCAAGGAAGCCGGATAAAAGGCAGGCTAGGAAACAAAAGGTGGTCAGGATCTTTGCTGCGACCACCCAAACACCAACGGTCAACCAATCGCCACCTCTACAGATCAAGAGGCCCTACACTGGCATAGCACCATTGTCCAACAGCTGCCAGTATCATCATCCACCAAACATCCAGTGCAGACAATGCACTAACTTTGGGAAGTTTGGTCATTAGGCCAATCAATGTCGGGGCACGGGAGCCTAGAACAGAATCAACAATGCAGCAACTACTACTGCTGACAACAGGTCTTGCTACAACTATGGCGAGCCTGGACACTTTTCTCAGGATTGTCCCAAGAAGAATCAACCAAGGGCTCAAGTAACAAGCGGTAGAGCCTTTAATATTGGAGCCGCTGCTGCTCGACAAGACCCGAATGTGGTCACGGGTACATTTCTCCTATCTGACTTTTATACATCCATATTATTTGACACTGGTGCGGATCAGAGTTTTATCTCATCCGATTTTGCTAGCCATCTTAATCATGTTGTGGAATCTTTAGACTCCCCTTATACTATTGAGATAGCAAACAACAAACAGATAACAGTTGACACAGTACTTAGGAATTGCCCACTAACACTTGGCAAACACATATTCTCCATCGATTTGATACCGATGGAACTGGGCAGTTTCGATATCATCGTCGGAATGGATTGGCTACTACATATTCCAGTGGAAAACAATCAGATCTTGGAAATTCACGGAGATCAAGCAAACGGTAGTGTCAAGATAATATCATGCATGAAGGCTCGCACGTACCTAAGAAAATAGTGCATCGCATTTCTAGCTCACGTGGTAGAGAAAGACAAGAAAGCAATCAAGATTCAAGATGTACCAGTTGTTAAAGACTATGCGGACATGTTTCCGGTTGATATACCGGGACTGCCACCCGACAGATCGGTGCAGTTTCGAATTCATTTGATTCCGGGAGCGGTTCCTGTGGCTAAGTCTCCTTATAGACTTGCACCATCAGAAATGCAGGAACTGTCCAATCAATTACAAGAGCTACTCGATAAAGGATTCATTCGACCGAGTTTCTCACCGTGGGGAGCTCCGGTCCTCTTTGTCAAGAAGAAAGATGGATCCTTCAGAATGTGCATGGATTACAGAGAGCTCAACAAACTCACCATCAAGAATCGGTACCCATTACCGAGGATTGATGATTTTTTTGACCAGTTACAGGGAGCTCAGTACTTCTCAAAGAAAGACCTGCGTTCAGGTTATCATCAGCTCCAGATTCAAGAGGAAGACATATCAAAGACGGCCTTTTGTACCCGATATGATCACTACGAATTCATGGTGATGCCATTCGGACTGACGAACGCACCGACAGTGTTCATGGATCTTATGAACCTGGTATGCAAGCCGTACCTAGATCAATTCGTTATCGTCTTTATTGATGATATACTGATTTACTCAAGAAGCGAGAAGGAACATGAACAACATCTGGAACTCCTGAAAGACGAACGACTCTATTGGGATTGGCGGGTTATTACAAGAGATTAACAGTAATGGTATTCATGTGATTAACAGTAATGGTATTCATGTGGATCCTGCCAAGGTTGAAGCAATCAAGAACTGGGATGTGCCCACAACACCGACAGAGATCACATCATTTTTGGGATTGGCGGGTTATTACAAGAGATTCATTTCGAATTTCTCTAAGATAGCCTTGCCTCTCACCAAACTCACACAGAAGAGTGAACCGTATGTGTGGACACAGAAACAAAAAGAGGCATTTCAAACACTGAAACAAAGATTGTGCAATGCTCCAATCCTAACACTCCCAGAAGGCATTGATGACTTTGTGGTATACTGTGATGCTTCCCATTAGGGACTCAGCTGTGTTTTAATGCAACGAGACAAAGTTATTGCGTACGCCTCACGACAATTGAAGATACATGAGAAGAATTACACAACACATGACTTAGAACTGGGAGCTGTTGTCTTTACTTTAAAGATTTGGAGACACTACCTGTATGGTACCAAATGCACTATCTTCACAGATCAGAAGAGTTTACAGCACATATTTGATCAGAAGGAGCTTAACATGAGACAGAGACGTTGAGTTGAGCTCCTGAACGATTACGATTGTGTGATCAAATACCATCCGGGCAAAGCAAATGTTGTTGTAGATGCTTTGAGTTGGAAGGAAATAGTCAAACCCTTGCACGTTCGAGCAATGGGAATGACCGTGCAACCAAGTTTGAGAGATCAAATCATACAAGCACAACAAGACACAATGGCAAGAGACAACTTGAAGCACGAGCTCGATTGTGGAGCCGAGAAACATTTCGAGACAAAACAAGATGGAGTTATTTACTTTCAGGATCGAGTTTGGATCCCGGCAGTAGATGAACTTCGAACACTCATACCTGACGAGGCACACAAGTCACGTTACTCTGTTCATCCTGGTGCCGATAAGATGTACCATGATCTTAGGTCGTTTTATTGGTGGTCGGGTATGAAGAAAGATGTTGCCACCTATGTTGGCAAATGCTTAACATGTGCCAAAGTCAAAGTTGAACACCAGAAACTGTCAGGTATGCTGGAACAAACAAAGATACCACAATGGAAGTGGGAACAAATAGCTACGGATTTTATTACCAAGCTACCCCGTACTTCCAGCGGACACGATTCGATTTGGGTCATCGTTGATCGATTGACCAAGTCCGCACACTTCTTGCCGATCAGAGAGAACTACAAGATGGAAAAGCTATCAACACTCTATGTTGATGAAATAGTAGTGCGGCACGCTATGCCATTGTCTGTTATTTCAGACCAGGACAGTCGATTTACATCGCGGTTCTGGCAATCATTACAACAATCCTTAGGGACAAGCGTTAACTTGAGCACCGCTTATCATCCACAAACGGATGGACAAAGCGAGCGAGCAATTCAAACCCTAGAGGATATGTTGAGAACACGCATCCTAGACTTCGGTGGAAGTTGGGATAAACATTTACCACTCATAGCGTTCTCCTACAACAACAGCTACCACAGCAGTATTGGATGTGCTCCGTTTGAAGCACTATATGGTAGAAAATGTCGGTCTCCAATTTGTTTGACCGAAGTGGGAGACAACAGAATTACTGGGCCTGAACTTATCCAGGAAACTACTGATAAGATAGCCCAGATACAACAGAGATTACAAGCAACACGTAGCCGCCAAAAGAGTTACGCAGAAAAACGGTGAAAGCCTTTGGAATTCCAAGTGGGTGATCGAGTCATGTTGAAAGTGTCCCCGTGGAAAGGCGTGGTTCGTTTTGGGGCTAAAGGCAAACTAGCACCAAGGTATGTCGGACCGTCTGAGATAACTCAATGTATAGGTCCTGTGGCATACAGAGTCATACTCCCTGATGAACTCAGTGGAGTACACGATGTATTTCATGTATCAAATCTCAAGAGATGTCTTGCTGATAAATCATTGATCATACCTCTGGAAGAGGTACAAGTAGATTAACAATTACATTTCATTGAGGAACCTGTAGAGATGATGGATTGTGAAGTCAAGAGACTCAAATGAAGCCGTATCCCTATTGTAAAGGTTCGTTGGAACTCCAAGCGCGGACCCGAATTTACCTGGGAGTGTGAGGATCACATGAAGACAAAGTATCCCCACCTGTTGGAAGAAGTAGTGCCAGACAATGATGCTTAAATTTCGGGACGAAATTTCTTTAACAAGGGGAGATTATGACATCCAGTACCTGATCGTCCGGAAAGTCCGTACGGTATGTGTACTTTCACTATTTACTGTGTGTAAATACAATGTGTGAACAGTGTGTGTGATAACAAACCTCAGATAACAAGCAACAGTTGTACGGGTTTAAGTGAAAACTTAAATATAGTAAGTACAACAACTCATGATAAACAACAGTTGTATGTATTTAGGTGAAAACCTAAGTACAGTTGATACAACGAATCAAGAGAAAAAACAGTGTACAAACAAATGACAAGAACATACCGGTTGCGATCTGATATCCATAGATGACAGGAATCAGATGGCCAATAATTCAAGGAAAAGAATGTGAAAACAAGAAGTTTAGTTGAGTCCGTTAGTGAGGAAACACAATCCAAAACATAATTGCAGTGTCGTTTCAGAATAACGAACTGACGATGTGTTTGCGTGGGTGACGATTCACACAAACATATCTGTGAGTTTGGAGTTCTGAAATGATGACTGAAAAGTAGAAAACAAGAATCAGAAAGTGAAACCATCGTCGTGTTCGTTCGGGTGACGATTCGAACGAATACGCGCGAAGGTGACGCGATATGACCAAACGAAGTCGATAAACAATGCGAACGATAATAAGATAAGGAACATAAATACAAAACATTTATTAGGAATTACAACCTTTAAAACCTAAAAATAAAACCCTTTTTATTTTAAAACAAAACATACGCGCGTAACGTTCCGGAAAGGCAACGAAAACGCGAACCGAGCAAACGAAATTCGAACTTCAAATGCATAGATCTCTCTCGTTTTTGACCAAATCGCCCCATCTTGGTGCCAAATCGAAGCCCTCAACCTCCTCTACCTGAAAGTACAACCGATCTAGAGCGAAAACTACTGAGATTTGAGGTATTTAGTTGCAAAGATCACGAAAACTATGGTTTTCTAAACCCTTATTCCACCTTGAACCCTAACCGGCCCAAGACCCATGGATTCTCATTCCCTACCTTCAAAAACTGGTCCTCACTTGACTACCCACAGGAAACCATCATGGAGTGGGCTAGGAACTCGGTTTGAAACAGCCATGGTCGAGCTAAACACCCAGCAAGCCGAATGGGGCTTCTCGGCCGAATGGCCTGGCCGCATGGCCAAGGGCCGACCGAACCAACCTTCTCATTAGCCCTAAGGGTATGAGATCGCGTCACTTTATTATCTTAATTTATTTTCTTAATTTATTATCGTTCGTGTCGTCTTTCGTTTGTCGTCTTTTTTAATTTACCGAAAACTAGTAAATCTTTAATATTTAATTTTCTTAATTTATTATCGTTCGTGTCGTCTGTCATTTCCGTTTCGTCAGATCGCGTCACTTTCGCGCGTATTCATTCGAATCGTCACTTGAACGAACACGACGATGGTTTTGCTTTCTGACTTTTGTTTTCTACTTTCCAGTCATTATTTCAGAACGTTAAACTCACAGATATGTTTGTGTGAATCGTCACCCACGCAAACACACTGTCAGTTCATTATTCTGAAATAACACTGCAATTATGTTTGAATTGTATTTCCTCACTGTCGGACTCAACTAAACGTCATGTTTTCACAATGTTTTCGTACTGATTTGTCGGCCATCTGATTCCTGTCATCTATGGATATCGGATCGCAACCGACATGTTCCTGTTATTTACTTGAACACCGTTGTTTCTCTTGATTCGTTGTATTAACTGTACTTAGGTTTTCACCTAAACACAACAACTATTGTTTATCGTGCGATGTTGTACTTACGTATTTAAGTTTTCACATAAATACGTATAAATGTTTCTTGAATTTTGAATTCTGTTATCACAAACACTGTTCATATACATGTATTTACACATAGTAAATAGTGAAAGTACACATACCGTACAGACTTGCCGGACGATCTGGTACTGGATGTCACAGTCTCCCCTTGTTAAAGAAATTTCGTCCCGAAATTTAAGCATCAAAGTCGGGCTCTAATTCTCAAACAGGTTGGAATCCTTTGTCTTCATGTTGTCCTCGAGCTCCCAGGTAAATTCTCGTCCACGCTTGGAGTTCCATCGAACCTTTACAATAAGGATACGGCTTCGTTTCAGTCTCTTGACTTCACGTTTCGTAATCTCTACAGGTTCTTCAATGAAATGTAATTGCTCATCGACTTGTATTTCTTCAAATGGTATGATCAATGACTCATCAGCGAGACATCTCTTGAGATTTTACACGTGAAATACATCATGTACCCCGTTGAGTTCATCAGGGAGTTTGAGTCTGTATGCCACAGGACCTATGCGTTGAGTTATCTCAAACGGTCCGACATACCTTGGTGCTAGTTTTCCCTTAGCCCCAAAACGAACCACGCCTTTCTATAGGGACACTTTCAACATAACTCAGTCACCCACTTCAAATTCCAAAGGCTTTCGCCGTTTGTCTGCGTAACTCTTTTGACGGCTACGGGTTGCTTGTAGTCTCTGTTGTATCTGGGCAATCTTATCAGTAGTCTCCTGAATAAGTTCAGGCCCAGTGATTCTGTTGTCTCCCACTTCAGTCCAACAAATTGGAGACCGACATTTTCTACCATATAGTGCTTCAAACGGAGCACATCCAATGCTGCTGTGGTAGCTATTGTTGTAGAGAATTCGATAAGCGGTAAGTGTTTATCCCAACTTCCACTGAAGTCTAGGATACATGTCCTCAACATATCCTCTAGGGGTTGAATCATTCGCTAGCTTTGTCCATCCGTTTGTGGATGATAAGCAGTGCTCAAGTTTACACTTGTCCCTAAGGATTGTTGCAATGATTGCCAGAACCGCGATGTAAATCGACTGTTCCGGTCTGAAATAATAGACAATGGCACACCATGCCTTACTACTATTTCATCAACGTACAGTCTTGCTAGCTTTTCCATCTTGTAAGTTTCTCTGATCGGCAAGAAATGTGCGGACTTGGTCAATCTGTCAATGATGACCCAAATCGAATCGTGTCCGCTGGAAGTTCGGGGTAGGTTGGTATTGAAATCCATAGCTATTTGTTCCCACTTCCATTGTGGTATCTCTGATTGTTCCAGCAAACCCGAAGGTTTCTGGTGTTCAGCCTTGACTTTGGCACATGTGATGCATTTGCCAACATAAATGGGAACATCTTTCTTCATTCCCGGCCACCAATAAAATGACCTAAGATCTTGGTACATCTTATCGGCACCAGGATGAACAGAGTATCGTGTCTTGTGTGCCTCATCAAGTATAAGTGTTCGAAGCTCATCTACTGCTGGAATCCAAACACGATCCAGATAATAGGTAACTCAATCTTGTCTTGTCTCAAAATGTTTCTCGGCTCCATAATCGAGCTCGCGTTTCAAATTGTCTCTTGCCACTGCTTCTTGTTGCGCTTGTATGATTTGTTCTCTTAAACTTGTTTGCACGGTCATTCCCATTGCTCGAACGCGCAAGGGTTTGACTCTTTCCTTCCAACTCAAAGCATCTGCCACAATATTTGCTTTGCCCGGATGGTATTTGATCACACAATCGTTCTTGTGATCTGTGTCATGTTAAGCTCCTTCTGATCAAATATGTGCTGTAAGCTCTTGTGATCTGTGAAGATAGTGCATTTGGTACCATACAGGTAGTGTCTCCAAATCTTTAAAGCAAAGACAGCAGCTCCCCGTTCTAGATCGTGTGTTGTGTAATTCTTGTCGTGTACTTTCAGCTGTCGTGAGGTATAAGCAATGACTTTGTCTCGTTGCATCAAAACACATCGGAGTCCCTGATGGGAAGCATCACAATACACCATGATGTCATCATTGCCCTCTGGGAGTGTTAAGATAGGAGCATTGCACAATCTTTGTTTCAATGTCTGGAATGCCTCTTCTTGTTTCTGTGTCCACACAAAAGGTTCACTCTTCTGTGTGAGTTTGGTGAGAGGCAAGGCTATCTTAGAGAAATTCGAAATGAATCTCCTGTAATAACCCGCCAATCCCTCGAGAAGTGTCCAGGTTCATCAAAAGTATAGCAAGACCTGTTATCGGCAGCAGTAGTAGCAGCAGTTGTAGCCGCTGCATTGTTGTTTCTGTTCGTAGCCCCCGTGCTCCTGCATTGGTTTGCCCAATGTCCAAAATTCCCACAGTTCGTGCATTGTTTTCACTGGGTGTTTGGCTGATGATGATACTGACAGGTGTTGCACAAAGGTGATGTGCCAGTGTAGGGCTTCTTGATCTGTAGGGGTGGCGGTTGGTTGATCATCGGGGTTTGGGTGGTCGCAGCAAAATTCTTGGCCACCTTTGTTTCTTCGCCGGCCGTTTATCCATCTTTCTTGAATTCCCTGCATTTGCTAAGTCAGATTCTTTCTTGAGTGCCCCAGAGGCAACCATCAAATCTGTCATTGTTGATGACAGAGTAACAGCCATTTCCAGGGTTATTGGATGAGCAGCAAGAATAAAACCTTGCATACAAGCCGGTAATCCCCCGATATATCGCTCAATTCTCTTCTCCAGTGTTGGAACTATATCCGGTGCCAATGATGATAGTTCGTGAAATCTTGTGGTGTAGGCGAGATGCCCAGCACCAATCATAACAAGATTGAGTAACTCATTCTCAACCTTCTTGAGTTCATTCCTTGGGCAAAAATATGCCTGCAGTATATCTTTGAAGTCAACCCAAGGCATTGACAGAGCCTCATCCCTGCCTCTAGTCTGAACCTGAGCGTTCCACCAAGTTAACGCTCGTTTGTGGAATGAACCGGCTGCATATCTTACTTTGTGCTGATCAGGACAGCCACTAATATCAAGAGTCGTTTCCATCTTCTCGATCCACTGGATCAATCTGACAGCTCCTTCACTGCCACTGAAACTCGGTGGCTTGCATCCTACAAAATTTTTGTAGGAGTACTCCTGATGATGTCTGGTGTTGCCGTTGCCTTCTCCAGATGAGGTGGCAACGTTGTTGCTGTTTTTGCTGTTGATCCGGTTCATCATCTCAAGGATCACATCCCTCAGTTGACTAGTCAGCAATGTGGCCAGTGTAATGGAAGCGGGGTCCAACTGATGTGCAGGCAGTGGTGGAGGAGGAGGAGGTGGAGGTGGTTGTACAGGAGAGTCAGATGGTGATGGTGTCGAGAAGTGCAGCGCTGAATCATGTGGTGGTGGTGGCAGTAAAGCTGGTGGTGGTCTTCTCGGCGGCATTCTGATCATAACCGAAAGAAAATCGGTTAGTGCAGTGATCAGATGCAGAAGACACATGCAAATTGAATCGTTGTGATAATCGAAATGATCAGATTGTTTACATAGCTCGTGATATATAATTGAGAAATGCTAACATGACAATTAAATAGAATTACAAAGTTAAATTACATTGTTTCCTCATAATTTAACTAAGTAATTCTAATCAAAAGAATCAATGAGTTTATATCTTGTATCTGTACAAGATATACAAAAGATGATTCATTGTTTTGTCATCCCAAAACTATGATCACACAAAATGTAGCCAGGTCTTCTAAAAGTCCACTAGCTATTATTGAATATGGCAACTAGACATGTTCGTCACCTGAGAAAAACAAGCATTTAAACAAAGTCAACACTAGGTTGGTGAGTTCATAAGTTTGATATTTGAAAACCTTGAAATGTTCACATACACATTCACAATGTCATACATGTTGTTTGTAAGTTGTTTGATTCACCCGTTAACACAATGGCCTTTCCATAGTTATATTTACAAGTGATATCTCATCCTATTACCTATGCTTATATATAGGGCATATGTAAGGGAACCAAGACCTAGCCAATATCCCACCACATATCTAATAGAAATTAATTAAACTTGCAATACAACTATGGATCCCCATTTTCATTTCACCCGTTCATTTGTGTTCATCACCCAATGTTTCATATGTAGAATAATATAATAAAAGAGGTTAAGTTATCAAACTGAAGTATTGATAACCCTCAATATGTTAAAGAAATTAGATTATGTTAATCTAATCCTTGTTATTATTCTATTACTTGTGGGGTTAACTGTTAATCACTTTTAATAATGTAAGAGTGTTACTTAACCATTTGATATTTTCTTCTCAACTTGAAGTGCATAGAGCCTAAAAGGAATCCATTGCAATCCTCACGTAATCAGATTTCAATGCATCCGATTTACCTCTACCACCTTGTATTACCATAGACCTCATCGAACTTTTACTAGTATTATGACATAAGAGAAACTAAATTCTTCAGTCTACTAGTCAACAAGAAGCGATGGATTAATTACAATTTCACTGTCCAATGATATCACCATGTGTCATTTACCAAACCTGACTGATCGTCGCCCTGTTACCGGTCATACGTTACCGGCCAATTAGTGTTACGCTTAACATACCGACCTACTCGCCGGAGGTTTGTCAAACCTATGGTACCACTATGCTAACGTCGGTTTAGATCCCACTAAATTAACTGGTAAACGATTCTATGAAGGAACTTACAATGAAACTTGAATATATGGCACATGATTGACATGTTATAATACAGACAGTTCAATAGCAATCAATTGTAATGGGTTCATCATTGTTGTTTGTTCTCATTGTTGTGTGTTCTCATCGTTGTTAACAAAGTTAAATAAGAACTTGTCTTATTAAATTATGTTAATTTTTGTGTGAATGATGTTGTTATCATGAAGTTACGTTATCATGATTATCATTCTAGTTGTTCCATATAGTCACCATGTTGGCACTAAGCTGTGGAAAGAACTAGTCTTACTACACTTAATCGACTCAGATGGTGGATAACAGTTGTTCCATGTTAACTTGTAATATGTATCGAGTTGTAAACTAAGTGTTATAAGAACTTGTCTTATTACACTTGCTTAACTCTAGTGTTGAATTTTATTATGAAGATGTGTTATCTTCATATCATTCATGTGTTTTGTTCTTGTCATCATGTTCCCCTGTGATTATCTCAATGTTCAATCTTGTAAGAATAACTGAGTGTTATAAGATATAATCTTACAACTATGTTATTCTATTGTGTTGATGAGTTATGAAATTATATTGTCATATTCATCTTAGTATCCCTGTCATATCATGAACATACAAGCATGCATACAATGATAAATGATAATAAGTTAAACAATATTATCTAAATCACAGTATAAGCAATATGTTAAGCTGAAACTTTTAAATAAATAAAAGTAAAGCATGTTTCTCAGCCCCGAGAGTTTAAAATCAGTTAATGATTAGAAAAGGGGCATATGAACTCACCTTGTTGTTGAAGTGGTTGACTTAGCTTAAACAAGAAATGCACGCCCTCTTGGTTGTACTTGTTGTTGTGTTCACGACCCTGTGTTGATTTTACACTGTTTGTCATTTATAATTATAAGTTTCGGTGATTTCTGTGCGTGTCGGTGTTAGCCCTAGAGTTGGATAACACCATAGAGTCTCAGTCATCATTCGGCCCTTGTTTAAATTGTCATGAGTCGTTACCCCTATGTGTCTTTATGTGGTGTGTTTTAACCTTAATTTACTCTTAGAATTTATTAAACGTTATCATCATATGTTTAACCATTGCATTGATAAAAATCTCTGTAGTTTAACCTAAGTCATAATTATGACTTAAGTTTATTGTTTCAAACTTATCATGACATCCTTGTTGACCTTGTTTTAACCCAACAATTCCATCACTTATGTATTTTCATTTGTATATTCCATGCATACTATGTATATTACCCCTCATGTTACTTTCAAGAGTTTGTTCTCATGTTGATTTATGTGGCCGAATAACATTTCCATGAGCCGATTATATGTGGGCCTTGGGCCAAATGTATAGTGTGGGCCAAGCTATTGGGCTGGAAGTATTTTATAGATAATTCTTTAGTGATTGGGTAGTGTGATGAAGTTGGATCGAAACATATGATACTGGGCCGAACCATTTGGACTTAAGCTGATCGGAATAAAAGATGGTATCCTCTTCAGCGAACCTTCTAGTTTCTTTGGCATAGGTTCCGCTAGTTTAGGCAGAAGGTTCGCATGAGAAGGGTTCGTCGTTTCCAGGTTCGTCCGCATGGGGTTCGTAGGTGGTGAGGTCTGGCTTGATAGGTTCATGGCTTTCTCATGCTTCGGTGGTTATGGAGGTTCGGCCTGTTGGAGGTTCGTGAGCATCACCAAGGTTCGGCTATGATCAAAGATTCGGCTGATGAGAGGTTCGGCAATGGACGTAGCACAGGGTTCGGCACACTGCAAGTCTGGGTGAGGAGTCAAGGTTCGGCCACCTTATGCTCAATGAAAAAGGTTTGGCCGATAGTGCAGCCCGCGAACCGTGTGTATTTGCCCTTGTCATCAAGCTCGAACCCTCGGTCTAGCTGTTTCCATGGTGTTGTGGTGCGAAGTTCGGCTCCCATACGTGTAATGTGTGTGTGTATAAAGGTTCTTTGTAGGTTAAGTGTGTGGGTCGAACAAAAGCTTAGAAAACCCTATTTTTTGAATGTTTCAAGCTCAAGTATCTCGTTTTTCAGCGGATAAAACTTCAGATCGCTTGTACTTCCTTGTAGAGGGAGTCGAAAGCTTCGTTTGGACACCAAGAACGTCCGATTTCGTCGAGAAATGACCAAGATATGATGATTTGAAGCTTGAAATTGTAGAGAGGGAAATAGGTTCGGGATTTGTATTTAGAGAGAGAGAGAATGAAAGTAATAAATGAGGAAAAAGCCCTCATTTGGTGTTTATATACTCCGCGGGTATTCGGGTTCGTTTTTGTTGCTCGGTTCGTGTCCTCGTTGCGGTTCCGGAACATAACGCGTATTTTACACATTTAAATAAAAGAGTTTCTTTTTATTTATTTTTTTATTTTGATGAGTTTCAAAATTGTAAAACGTAAAATATTAGATTTTCTTATTTTATTTTCGTTCGTATCGTCTATCGTTTTAGTTTCGTCAGAACGCGTCTGTGACACCCGGCAATTTCAGGTAAATTGCGACTCTTACATTCTTTACATTTCACATTCATACTTGTTGCATTTCATTTAATTATGTTAATTAGATGAGTTGAACACACAAAACTGCGAAACGATAGTTCCAGGAATTATCGAATCGTACATTACACATTGGTTTTGGAAACCAAGTGTGGCAAACACAAACACAATTGAATTGTGCAAATACATGTTGATTATGGTTAATCAAGCATGCGAACAGTTCGTAGCAACGAACACGAACTATCAAAGATAATTCGGGGAATTATCGAAACACACACACGAGTTTCACGAACGTTGGTGATCATTCAAATAAGGAAACTTTATTTGGGCAAAACGGCATAAACGGTGATTTATGCGCAAACGACATATTTTAAGGGTTTAGACGTATTTTACAAACACATTAGAAGTGTTAACTTCATGAAATGGGATTTCATAACCATACTTTCCTAAATTGGAAACTTTCTAAAAATGGTAACTTGTGCGGTTAGAGTAATAGGATGCATTATGGTGTCTTATGTGCATCAAGGCACATAAACACAACAATCGTGTCACCAACGATTCGTCGAGTCCCACTAGTTAACACACACACACTCGGTTGAGCACACCGACACTTGTTGTTGTATGGGATACAATCTACCACAAAACACATACTCACACCTATATGGTTATAGGTGCATACTAGCAGGTGCTAGCTCTCGCAGACGCAAACACACTCACAACCGGAACTACTCTACCAGGTGAGTTCACGGCCCCTTTTACTTTTCTACCTTTGGGGGAGAAAACATTGCATGCTAAACTGTTTTACAAACAACAACTCATTTCATTTACGTATGGACATGCTTTATCATATATGTATATGTGTGGACCACATCACAACTAAAAGACCTCGCGATAGTCCACGGACCGTTAGTAGCACGTATCGCCTAGCGTGGTAATCTTGAACAGTAGTATTTGGGCCTGACAAGCCCCACCCATCGCTCCTGGGAGGCAAACCCGACTGTAGGTCGGAATGGGTGCAATATTGACCAACACTTTGCCATTGTCTTGTGATGGACATGGCGGGAGGCACAACTGTCAGCTTCGGTACGACCCCGCATATAATATAACTGTATTGACTAACTATCAATCGATAATGCATTGTAATGATATGTAAATCGCAACTGTTACTCTAAACATTGGATGTTTATTGCTTATGAAAAACATGTGCCCTCAACAACCTTTGTGTTGACCTTTTACTCGCATGTTTTCTCAGGTAGCTAAGGCACGCGCACAAGGATTAGGATGCTAGGCTGGAGTCGCATGCATCTGCTTATGTGTCTTAGACTATTAAACATTTGTTAACATTTTGTTATGTTACTTATTGTATTGTTAAACAACTTAAATCGTTTCCGCAAACTAATACTCTGTTTCGTTTTGAAAACTGTTTAATCTGGTTTTACTAAACTGTTTTATCCAAGTTATTGGATGTACGTAAGAAATCAAACATGTAGGTCTCGCAACGTCGTGTGACCGGAGACTACGATCCTGACAGTCTGTTGCTCGCGCCCTGGATGGGACAGGGATTTTCGGGGTGCGACAGATTGATATCAGAGACTCCGGTTATTGCGAATTAGGTTTGCATTTAAGTGAACTTAGTCTATAACCACTAGTGTCCGCACAACACCTAGTGCTTAGTATTGTGATACTGGCATACATGATTGTACACACACGCTTATTATGCGCACTATAGCAAATGGCGTCATCATCGTCACCGCATGTGGCTGAACATGACGAGTAGGAGCCGATAGCTCTACATGTTTCTTACAAGTACCTACTGCACACACTACATTAGTCATTAGACAAACACTAACAGTTATTCTCGCTATGAAGATCATGGCTGGAAGACGTGGAGGACGCAAGAATGCAGGAGGACGTGGAAACATCAACCTCACCCAAGCTGAACTAAACGCACTCATCAACGAACGAGTTGAAGAGGTACTTGCTGCACGGGAAGCTGCCCGTAATCAAAACCCACTGAACCAAGGTGATGAGTCTTGTTTCCAATTCACCTTGCGTCACAATCACTCGTTTCCAATTTAACACATTTTCTGATACTCAATCCAACCCAATTCTTGCGTATTTCAGGAGCAAATCCTAACCCTCCACTCTGCACATTCAAAATGTTTCTAGACTCCAAAACCCACTCTTTCAGTGGCATAGAGGGTGCCGTCGGACTGCTACGTTGGATAGAAAAGGCAGAATCGGCCTTTGCTATGAGTAACTGCAGGAACGAGGACCGGGTCAAGTTCACTGCTGGAACTTCTGAAGGAGCTGCCCTCACTTGGTGGAATGCCAATGTTCAAAACCTGGGGTTAGATGCAGCTAACGCCCTACCTTGGGATGATTTTAAGAGGATCTTGAACCGCGAATACTGTCCTCGTGGTGAAGTGCAGAAGCTAGAAACAGAATTCTGGAACCATAAGATGATTGGTTCTGAGGTTGAGGCATACACTGCCCGATCGTATGAGCTGGCAAACCTGTGCCCGGAAATGGCAACCCCAGCCTTCAAACACATAGAAAAATATATTGAGGGACTACCACCTCAAATTCAGAGCATGGTACTCTCTGCTGACCCCATCACCATGCAACGAGCCGTTCAGTTAACCCACAAGCTAACTGACTCGGCAGTTGCACAAGGACTCCTACCACCTCGTGGTGCTGTAACCAAACCTACTATCAACAAGCGAAAATGGGATAACACCCTAAGCAAGACTTCAACTCTCCAACCACCACCACAACAACGTAAGTTTGGGTCACCCCAAGCTTATGCACCACCCATCCCAACCACTCAAACCACAGGAACTTATGCCGAAAAACACCCCAAGTGCAACAAATGCAACTTACATCATGTCTTGGGACAATGTGGCTCTATCCGATGCCAACGGTGTGGCAAAGGTGGACACCTTGCCAAAGAATGCATTGTAAAGACCCCACAGCCGCAACAACAGCAACTTGAAGCACCGAAGGGTTGCTTCGAATGTGGAAAGCCAGGGCATTTCAAGAGGGATTGCCCGTATCTGAAGAACAACAATAATAGGAACAACAACGGTCCGAAGGGACGAGCCTTCGTGATCGGGGCTAAGGAGCCCCGGAACGATCCTAACCTTGCAACTGGTACGTATCTCTTAAATGATAATTATGCATCTGTGTTGTTTGATACTGGAGCTGAGAAAAAGTTTTATATCTAACGATTTTAGTGAGATACTGGCCATAACCCCAGCACCCCTAGAGTTTGAATATACAGTAGAGCTAGCTGATGGTAAATTAATTGCAACTAAGCACACTCTGAAAGAATGCACACTAGAGCTAGCTAACCATAAATTTAAGGCTGACCTCATGCCAGTCACACTAGGCAGTTTTGATGTCGTAGTAGGCATGGATTGGTTGTCTGAAAACCAGGCTGAAATCATTTGCCACGACAAGGTTGTGCGCATACCTCTCCCTGGCGGAGAGATTATAGACATCAAGGGCGAAAGGAGTGACACTCCTCTGAATATCATCTCGTGCATGAAAGCTCACAAATGCTTACGAAAGGGATACACAGCTATTCTGGCGCTTATCACCGACAAGCAAGAAGAGGAGAAGAGAATAGAAGACATCCCAGTCGTATGCGACTATCCCGACGTATTCCCTGAGGATCTACCAGGACTACCACCGCCTCGACAAGTGGAGTTCCACATAGACCTTGCACCGGGAGCAGCACCAATCGCACGAGCACCTTATCGACTTGCACCTTCGGAAATGCAGGAACTGTCCAATCAATTGCAGGAGTTGCTGGACAAGGGTTTCATCAGACCAAGCTTCTCACCTTTGGGATCTCCAGTATTGTTCGTAAAGAAGAAGGATGGCACGTTTCGAATGTGCATCGACTACTGAGAGTTAAACAAAGTAACGATCAAGAACCGTTACCCCTTACCTCGCATCGACGATCTGTTCGATCAACTACAAGGATCAAGTTACTACTCTAAGATCGATTTGCGATCTGGGTACCGTCAACTGAGAATTCAAGAGGAAGATATCCCAAAAACAACTTTTCGCACTCGGTATGGCCATTACGAGTTTTTGGTCATGCCATTTGGTCTCACAAACGCACCCGCAGTATTCATGGACCTCATGAATAGAGTGTGCAAACCATACCTCGACAAGTTCATCATTGTCTTCATAGATGATATTCTCATCTACTCCAAAACCCAGGAAGAACACAAAGAGCATCTTCAATTGGCTCTTAAATTCCTACGACAAGAGAAGCTGTACGCTAAACTCTCCAAATGCGACTTCTGGATTCGAGAAGTCCAATTTTTGGGTCATGTTGTCAATGAACAAGGGATTCACGTGGATAAATATAAGATAGAGGCGATTAAGAACTGGGAAGCACCAAAGACCCCAACTGAGGTGCGGCAATTCCTAGGCTTGGCCGGCTATTATAGACGATTTATTGAAGGATTTTCAAAGATAGCCCAACCACTCACAACTCTCACCCACAAGGACAAGAAATATCTCTGGACTGACAAACATGAATCTGCATTCCAACTTCTCAAGTAGAAGCTCTGTAGTGCACCTATCCTATCTCTTCCTGACGGAACAGATGACTTCGTAGTATACTGCGATGCCTCAATACAGGGACTCGGCTGTGTGCTGATGCAGCGAGAGAAGGTGATCGCATATGCTTCTCGACAACTGAAAGTCCACGAGAAAAACTACACCACCCACGACTTAGAACTTGGAGCCGTGGTATTTGCACTCAAGATCTGGAGACACTACCTGTATGATACAAGGTGTACGATATACACTGATCACAAGAGCCTCCAGCAAATATTCGAGCAGAAGGAACTGAACATGCGACAACTTCGCTGGCTCGAACTCCTAAACGATTATGAGTGTGCTATCAAGTATCACCCGGGGAAGGCCAACGTTGTGGCCGATGCCCTGAGTCGGAAAAATACTTCGAAACCCAAGAGGGTACGAGCTTTACAGCTTACCATCCATCCCAATCTCCCTGAATAGATACGCAGTGCCCAGGTGGAGGCACTTAAAGCAGAAAATCTAGCAGCAGAATCACTGAGGGGAATGGAGCAACAACTTGAGGTAAAAGCCGATAGATTACATTATTTCATGGAACGCGTCTGGGTTCCACATCACGGAAACTTACGAGACCTTGTGATGAACGAGGCTCACAAATCCCGATATTCCATTCACCCTGGGTCTGATAAGATGTATCATGATCTGAAGGTACTTTACTGGTGGCCACACATGAAAGCCGACATTGCCACCTATGTGGGCAAATGCTTAACTTGTGCCAAAGTCAAGGTCGAGTACTAGAAACCCTCTGGATTACTCACACAACCCGAGATCCCCATGTGGAAGTGGGAACAAATATCCATGGACTTCATTACCAAATTACCCCGTACTCCTAGGGGATGTGACACTATTTAGGTAATTGTGGACCGACTGACTAAGTTAGCACATTTCCTTGCAATCAAGGAGAATGACAAGATGGAAAAGCTATCCAGAATCTATGTCAAGGAAGTGGTCTTGCGACATGGAGTGCCAATCTCCATCATTTCTGATCGAGACGCAAGATTCACCTCTAACTTCTGGAAATCATTGCAAAAGTCGCTTGGCACACGGTTGGATATTAGTACAGAATACCACCCACAAACTGATGGCCAGAGCGAGCGCACGATACAAACACTTGAAGACATGCTACGAGCGTGCGTAGTGGACTTCGTAAATAGCTGGGAAACTCATCTACCATTGGTGGAGTTCTCTTACAACAACAACTACCACACCAGCATCAAGGCAGCGCCTTTTGAGGCACTCTATGGCAGGAAATGCCGATCCCCTATCTGTTGGGCGGAAGTGGGTGACAGTCAGCTTACTGGCTCAGAACTTGGACATGAAACAACGGAGAAAATCGTACAAATCAGAAGCCGCATGGCAGCAGCTCGTGATCGTCAAAAGAGCTATTTCGATAACCGCCGAAAGCCTCTGGAATTTCAGGTAGGAGATAAGGTCCTTCTGAAAGTTTCGCCATGGAAAGGCGTTATTCGTTTTGGTAAACAAGGCAAACTGAACCCACGGTATATTGGACCCTTCGAAATCCTGAAGAGGATTGGTCCAGTGGCATACCAACTCAATTTACCAGCCGAACTCGACGGGGTTCACAACGTGTTTCATTTCTCAAACTTGAAAAAGTATCTATCTGACGAAACACTTATAGTTCCACTGGATGAGATCCAGGTGGATGAACAACTAAGGTTTGTGGAAGAACCGGTAGAGATCATGGACCGAGAGGTCAAACAACTCAAACAAAGTAAGATCCCGATTGTCAAGGTCCGATGGAACTCTAAACACAGACCTCAATTCACGTGGGAACGTGAAGATCAGATGATGCGCAAATATCCCTATCTCTTCAAACAGTCAACGTCGAACGTCGACAACAACGAATAAATTTCGGGACGAAATTTCCTTTCAACAAGGGGATGATGTGACAACCGGAAAAATTTTGTTTCTCAAACATTATTGCTACTCAAACACTACCAACAACAACCAAATTTCGGGATGAAATTTCTTTCAACAAGGGGATGATGTGACACCCGGCAATTTCAGGTAAATTGCGACTCTTACATTCTTTACATTTCACATTCATACTTGTTGCATTTCATTTAATTATGTTAATTAGATGAGTTGAACACACACAACTGCGAAACGATAGTTCGAGGAATTATCGAATCGTACATTACACATTGGTTTTGGAAACCAAGTGTGGCAAACACAAACACAATTGGATTGTGCAAATACATGTTGATTATGGTTAATCAAGCATGCGAACAGTTCGTAGCAACGAACGCGAATTATCAAAGATAATTCGGGGAACTATCGAAACACACACACGAGTCTCACGAACGTTGGTGATCAATCAAACCTATGTGCTATTATATGATTATGTGCTAAACATGCGTTAGATGTTTAGGATAAACGTTAGGAATCGAGTACGAGAGAAATCGAATCATCGAAATCGAAAAACAAGGAAATGGACCTGTCACGGTACGCGACAACCCCATCGCGAAAGGGCTCGCGATACGCGGAGCAAACCGGGAGTCGAGACTCCCGAAACCCATCGCGATACGCGAAGATAAATTTTGATCGGCCTTCGCGGTACGCGAAGGCCATGCAGATCGAAAATTCTATTTAAACCATCCCCAATTCATTTGTTCGGTTTTTCCCTCATCTTCTTCGAGTTTTCACCTATTCTCTCGACCAAACACACTGAAACCAGGCCTCCAAGTCTCTGAAATCAGCATTGGGAGCTATCCTTTGGAGTTGGAAGCCATTGAAACACAAGGAAGTCGTTGTAGTTCATCCACAAGCTTAGAGCAACCACCGAACCAGTAGATCGTCATTTCCAGAACCTGTTCTAGCACAAATCTACGCCTCTAAGGTAGTTTTAAACGTTTTCCTAGTGTTAAATCGTACATGCAATGGGTAAAAACCCACATGCAACTCCATATGGTTATTGTGCTCAAATTTGTTGGTGATTTGATATGTTATTGTTATGGATTTACTGATTTTAAAGTTTAGAATTGTTAGGATTGATTATTGGTTAAGTTAGGATTGATTTGGTGATGATTTGGGCAAACTTTCCATAAAAGGAAACTTTTATGTGCAAGTCTTGGATTGGTAATGATCTAGACATGTTAGACATGTCTAGATGTTGTTAAATGCATATTGGAGTGTTTAGAAACACATTTGGATGTTTGATTTTGTCAAAAACTTGGTTTTGTATAAACTTGCTATTTATGGAAACTTTTAAGAATCAAAAGAGGGCTTTTGATGTTTTAAAACGTTTTGATGAACTTTGAGCATTGGAATATGCTTAGAAATGATTTCTAACATATTTGGAAACCTTGATTTGTGAAAACGAGTTTTAAAACGAATACTTTCCAAATATGGAAACTTTATTTGGGCAAAACGGCATAAACGGTGATTTATGCGCAAACGACATATTTTAAGGGTTTAGACGTATTTTACAAACACATTAGAAGTGTTAACTTCATGAAATGGGATTTCATAACCATACTTTCCTAAATTGGAAACTTTCTAAAAATGGTAACTTGTGCGGTTAGAGTAATAGGATGCATTATGGTGTCTTATGTGCATCAAGGCACATAAACACAACAATCGTGTCACCAACGATTCGTCGAGTCCCACTAGTTAACACACACACACTCGGTTGAGCACACCGACACTTGTTGTTGTATGGGATACAATCTACCACAAAACACATACTCACACCTATATGGTTATAGGTGCATACTAGCAGGTGCTAGCTCTCGCAGACGCAAACACACTCACAACCGGAACTACTCTACCAGGTGAGTTCACGGCCCCTTTTACTTTTCTACCTTTGGGGGAGAAAGCATTGCATGCTAAACTGTTTTACAAACAACAACTCATTTCATTTACGTATGGACATGCTTTGTCATATATGTATACATGTGGACCACATCACAACTAAAAGACCTCGCGATACTCCACGGACCGTCGCCTAGCGTGGTAATCTTGAATCATACTATTTGGGCCTGACAAGCCCCACCCACCGTGCCTGGGGGGCCAACCCGACTGTAGGTCGGAATGGGTGGAATATTGACCAACACTTTTCCATTGTCTTGTGATGGAGATGGCAGGAGGCAGAACTGTCAGATTCGGTACGACCCCGCATATAATATAACTGTATTGACTAGATATCAATCGATACTGCATTGTAAGGATATGTAAATCGCAACTGTTACTCTAAACATTGGATGTTTATTGCTTATGAAAAATCTGTGCCCTTACCAACCTTTGTGTTGACCTTTTACTCGCATGTTTTCTCAGGTAGCTAAGACACGCGCACAAGGATTAGGATGCTAGGCTGGAGTTGAATGCATCTGCTTATGTGTCTTAGACTATTAAACATTTGTTAATATTTTGTTATGTTACTTATTGTATTGTTAAACAACTTAAATCGTTTCCGCAAACTAATACTCTGTTTCGTTTTGAAAACTGTTTAATCTTATGCTTCCGCAATTTATAATTTCAACGATGTTTTGATAACCTAAACTTTTACTTCTGCAACTCTGATTTTACTAAAATGTTTTATCCAAGTTATTGGATGTACGTAAGAAATCAGACATGTAGGTCTTGCAACGTTGTGTGACCGGAGACTGCGATCCTGACAGTCTGTCGCTCGCGCCCTGGATGGGACAGGGATTTTCGGGGTGCGACAGCGTCACCATCGTGTGTATTCGTTCGAATCGTCACCCGAACAAACACGACGATGGTTTTGCTTTCTGATTCTTGTTTTCTACTTTCCAGTCATCATTTAGAATGTTAAACTTACAGATATGTTTGTATGAATCGTCACCCATGCAAACACACTGTCAGTTCGTGAAATAACACTGTATTTATGTTCTAAATTGTGTTTCCTCACTGTCGGACTCAACTCAACATCCTGTTTTTCACATTGTTTTCGTACTGATATCTGATTCCTGTCATATATGGATATCAGATCGCAACCGACTTCTTCTTGGTATTTACTTACACTTAGGTTTTCACCTAAATACAAACAACTATTGTTTATCGCAATCGTTGTACTTACAATATTTTAGTTTACACATAAATACGTACAACTGTATCTTGTATTTTGAATTCTGTTAATACAAACACAGTTCATTTACTTGTATTTACACATAGTAAATAGTGAAAGTACACATACCGTACGGACTTGCCAGACGATCTGGTACTGGATGTCACATACGGAGACTTGACAGCAGTCGCATCATCCGCCGTCCCGCCACCTTTGCAATGAACCACGATTATGCCCATGTTAGAAATTAGGGTATAGATATGTTTCCCAAGTGTTCCACTTCACAGCCTTATCCTATGGGGGATAATTAGGAGTGCAGTGTATTCAAGGACTCTTGACATCTTGGTTTGCCTAATGTCCATAGTTCACCTGACTCTAGGTGCACCTATTTTCTAAGTTCACCTAATGTCTAAGTTTACCTGACATTTAAGCTCCCCTAATGTCTAAGTTTATCAAAATTCCATTCCAATTGTCAATGTCCATATCATCAATAAGGGTTCATATCCTCACTAAGTGTCCAAATTGTCACTAAGTGTTCATATCTTCCTTTTAATATCACTCTATAGAGAGCATTCATATGTAAGTATATTCAAATTTTCTCCAATCATTCTCAATACTCAATATCCAACCAAAATTTTCCTTCAATCATTCCAACATATGCTAGTAATATCCTAAATTCCTGACACTGACAGACCCCCAATATACCACAAATGGTCTATGTATAAGGCATACATACGAGTCGGTTGCAACCTATCCAGCCGCCAGCCCACCTCCTTTGTGATATACTATGAGTCTCTCCTTGTCTGATGATCACAGATATATCAATCATATTCAACCGTAGTCAACTCAATCAACATCAATTCAATCATCGCGGAGGACCGAAGTCAACTCAATCAACAATGACCCACTCAAAGAGTATCATCCCATATTCTCAATTCATCTCAATAATCATATCTCAATAATAACCCCCGGTTCCACGCTTGTTGTATTAAAATCAGTTTATTTCGGTATACATGTTTCAACCCTGAGTTTAAAACCAAAAGATTTAAGAAGGGGTTATGAGAAATCACAGTGATGTTTAGGTTTCGTGTTTGTAGAACACGCGCACACTATTGTAGAATTAATAATGACTCAACAACCTGTGGTATATTCAATAATAATTGCAACTTATGAGTTATGATTTCATATGTTAACTCTAAAGTTGGTTAACTTTTATAACTCTTTGTTATTTAATTTAATCTAACTCAATTGTGATGTAATACACTAATACCTAGCCAATATAGATTAAGCATTAGTATATTATACATTCTTGGTTTAGGTGTTTGAACTTGACTTAAACCTTAATAGGTTACATGAGTTTTGAAATTGGTATAATTCCACTTAGTATTTTACCCATATGTTAACCTACAATGGTTATCATTATCGAGTGTGTTCACACAATAATGTCATGAGATCTTAATCATTTCATAGATTGCAAGCTGGTTTAAATAATAGGGGCATTTACATATACCCCCCTATAAATTTCATTTATTACATATATACCCAATCCAAAATTTTAATCACATATACCCCCCCTATAAATTTCATCTATTACATATATACCCAATTCAAAATTTTAATTACATATATTCCCTCCTCTAATTCTAAAAATTTCAAATATACCCATTTTAATATATTATCCGACTCGAAAAACCAAAAAAGTAGTTTTTGTATATCCGAAACCTGACCTGAATATAAAATATATCATCCGACCCGAAAAAACCTGAACTAGATTTTGGATGAGGTTTTTTCGAGTTTCGGATACGATTCTGATTTCGAATTTTTTCGAGTTTCGGATATTTTGAACACCCCTATTTACGTATGTTTACATTCAAAATGTTACAATGTGTAAAGTTGGGTATATATGTATTTAATTTTTTTTGTTGGGTATATATGTAATTAGACCTTAAAAGAAGGGTATATATGTAATTAATTTTTTTAGTTGGGTATATATGTAATTAGACCTCAAAAGAGGGGGATATATGTAATTATACCTAAATAATATAAGGTTAATCCTTCAAAAATGTTTCATCAACTTTGTAGTAAAGTGGACTACTTTATTTTACAAATATCCTTTTTGTTATCTTGATTAACAATGAATGTGTTATAACTCTTTGATATGTTTTAACACCATGTTTATAATTTTAAAAACACTTGTGTTAAAGGTTTGTCAACGTTTTTAGCCAGTGTTTAAATCAAATTATTGAGAACACCTATAACCAGTTGTACCCCATCCCCAATGGTTCTCAATTAACACTAAGTTAGCTGTTTTCGGTTTGTAACAAAGTATAACATAGGTATTCCTGACCCACAAGAGTATTCTCGGCTCAACCCTTTAAAAGTATAAGGGTTCTCGGTTTTTGCATGGTGTTCTCGGCCACCTCAACTAACGCAAGGGAGGTTCTCGGCCATTCTTAAAAAAGCAAAAGAGTTCTTGGCTAAGGATGGTAGAGAAGGGATGTTCTCAGCCAAAGTCCAAAGGAAAAAGGGGTTCTCGATCCCAGGGGGTTCTCGGTTTCTTTGATTAGCCGGGAACGAGAAAGAGAAAAGAAAGAGAGTTTCTCTGTTCATCATCTTCTACCTTTCAACCTTAAATAAATCTCAGCTCATTGCAGGTTTCAACCCATTTATATAATCTACTTGTTTAATATCTAAATAAGCTAAGAAATAAGTTTGATGTTGGAGAAATACAATGGTTTCATTCTGAAGCTAAAACCGAAAGAAGAACCTGTAGATCTACCTGCAAAATGTGGACGTGAGCTCATTCTCTCACGGGTTTGTGGTCTACTCGGGTGAAGAGTCGTTTTGACACCAAAATCACCCAAAACGGTTGAGAAATGTTGAAGTTATGGTTAGGGTTTTTAGTGAAATGTTCTAGAGAGAGAGTGACGGTAAAGAGCTGTTAGAGAGAGAGAGAGAGATAGCTGAAAAATGAACAAGTAGAAGATTCTTTCCCATTTTATGCCCCGTAACAATCCCACGTGCTCAGTTACGTTTATTTCAAGTTAACACCTTTTAAATTGTTCGGTTTTCACTTAAATTATATTTTACACTGCGAAACATTTAATAAAAACGATTTCATTTAATATAATGATTTTATCTAAACTTGTTTAAGGTCATAATTCCTAATAAACGTTTTAAAATTCTTCTTATTAATTTAATTATCGTAAAAATCATTATTTCGGTTATCTCATCGAAACGTGTTGCTTACGTATAATTTAGTACAGATCGTCACCTTTTCGAATTCAACGCTTGCATCATATTTCGATTTGATTACGATTTATAAAATATTCTTTGAGTATATTATTCTTAATAATTGTATTCGTGTGAATCGTCGCTCACGCGAACACATTATCAGGTTAATATTTCTGAAATAACATTCGTGTTTCATCTATATTCGTGACTTCACCATAATGTAATTCTTTTCAATATCGCTTTCATTATTTTATATCAAATGTATTTATTTATTATCAATTTCTCAATCCTCAACCCCACTAAATCATATCACTGACACATCCATGACATACCAAAATAAGTTTATGTATAGGGCATACGTAGGAGTCGGTCGCAACCTATCCAGCCGCCGTCCCCCCAACATTTCGATAAACCATGACCATGAGTCCTTGACTATGTTTAGTGACTAAACCATAACCTTTACCAATTCCAAATCAAAACCATATCATATCGTAATTACCTCCCTGTAATAAACACTATGGTTCAATCTAGTTGTATTTCAAACTAACTTCCCCATGGTTTATGCTTAATTATCATGTGTTCTCATCAATGCATACCACTAATATTATCGTCAATTAAATCAATACTTAACAAATTATCGTAACACGTTCTATCAATACAAGTTCATATTGTAAAGGCAATACCTTAAAAACAGTGATGTTATAGTCTCCCCTAGTTGAGGGAAATTCGTCCTGAAATTCAACATGGAGTAGCTACAGTGAATAAGTGTGGATACTTATGCTTCATCTGATCTTCCCGTTCCTAAGTGAACTTCGAACCATGCTTCGATTCCAACCGTACTTTGACAATTGGGATCCGACTAAGCTTGCGTTTCTTAACATCACGGTCCATTATCTCGACTGGGTTTTCAAGAAAATGCATATTATCGTCGATGCGTATATTATCGAGCGGTACTTGAAGATCTAGATCAGCTAAGCATTTCTTTAAATTTGACAACTGAAAGGTCGGGTGTACATTACTCAGTTCAGGAGGAAGTTCCAGCTTGTAGGCAACCTTCCTGATTCGTTCAAGAATCTTAAAAGGGCCAACATATCGTGGAGCAAGCTTACCCTTCTTCCTGAATCGTACAACTCCCTTCCATGGTGATACTTTAATTAATACCATATCATCAACTTGAAACTCTAAAGGTTTACGACGTTTATCCGCATAACTCTTCTGTCGACTGCGAGCAGCTAACAAATTGTCGCGGATCTGGTGAATCTTGTCGGGTGTCTCTTGAAAAATCTTAGGACCAGTGATCTGCAATTTGCTGATCTCGATCCAACAGATAGGTGACTGACATTTCCTACCATAAAGAGCTTCGAACAGCGCCATACCAATGCTCGCGTGAAAACTGTTGTTATAGAGAATTCGATTAATGATAAATGGCTATCCCTGTTGCCACTGAATTCGATGACACAAGCTCTTAACATATCTTCAAGTGTCTGGATTATTCGCTCTGTCTGTCCATCCATTTAAGGATGATAAGCCGTGCTAAGATCCAATCGTGTTCCAAAAGCTTCATGAAGTGATTCCCAAAATCGTGCCGTGAAACGAGCATCACGATCCGATATTATACTTAATGGATTTCCATGTCGGCTAACAATCTCCTTTACATATTTACGAGCTAACTTCTGCACAGGGTACGTTTCGCGTATCGGTAGGAAATGAGCCAATTTCGTTAACCTATCAATTATCACCCAAATACTATCGTGACCACTTGTGGTTCGAGGGAGTTTGGTAATAAAATCCATAGAAATATTCTCCCACTTCCTCATTGGTATTTCCGGTTGTACTAACAATCTCGAACGCCACTGATGTTCCTCTTTGACTTTTGCACAGTTAAGGCATTTGGCCACATACTCAGCGATATCCTTCTTCATTCCAGGCCACCAGTACAAAACTCTAAGGTCTTGGTACATCTTGTCTGCACCTGGATGGATTGAGTAACGAGACTTATGTGCTTCATTCATAATCGTCATCATAAGATCATCTCTGTTTGGTATCCACAACCGATTCAAATAATAAATCAACCCATTATCTTTCGTCTCCAATTGTAATTCAGTCCCACAAGACATCTCATCATGTAGGCTACCTTGAGCCAATGAGGTTTGTTGGGCTACCAGAATATCGTTATGGAGACTAGTGTGCACTCGGACACTATGGATTTAAACATGACTCTTGCGAGTAGCGCATCTGCTACTACATTCGCTTTACCAGGATGGCAGCGAATTTCACAGTCATAATACATTATCAATATATGCTACTAATAATTGTAATCGTGTGAATCATCACTCTCGTGAATGCATTATCTGGTTAATATTTCTGAAAGAACATTCGTGTTTCAGTTATATTTGTGACCTCACCATCGCGTAATTATTTTTAATATCGCTTTCATTATTTTATATCAAATGTATTTATTTATTATCAATTTCCCAATCCTCAACCCCACTAAATCATATCACTGACACATCCATGACAGACCAAAATAAATTTATGCATAAGGCATACGTAAGAGTCGGTCGCAACATATCCAGCCGCCGTCCCACCACCATTTTGATAAACCATGACCATGTGTCCTTGACTATGTTTAGTGACTAAACCATAACCTTTACCAATTCCAAATCAAAACCAGATCACATCGTAATTACCTCACTGTAATAAACACTGTGGTTCAGTCTAGTTATATTTGAAACTAACTTCCCCATGGTCTAGTCGAGAGAGCGTGTAAGAACTCGGAGAAAATGTGATAGAGCCGAGTGGAAAGAGAATAAGGTTGATTTTATAAGGTTTTGTCTTCTGGACCCGTTGCGTACCGCCAAGGCCGATCATGCATGGATTCGGCGTAGCGCGATGATTAAAATATTCAGTTTTTATCCCGAAAGACGACGCGTGCCGCCAAGGATTTCGGATTTCAAAAACCCCGCTCATGCTTCGCGTACCGCCGAGGAATTCGCCAAGGGTGCTTGGCGTACAGCGAAGGCTTCATTTCTTATGTTTCGATTTCGTTCGTGTTCGATTCTTAAAGTTTATACTAAACGTCTATTTCATGTTTAGCATGTAATCACATGATAACACAAATGTTTGTTTGTTTGTTCACCAACGTTCGTGAAACTCGTGTGCGTATCGATAATTCCTCGAATTATCTTTAATCGTTTGTGTTCGTCATTACGAAATGTTTTCAAGTTTGATTAATCAAAATCAACGTGTATTGCACAATTCAATAATTTCCTGAATTAATGTTTTGTGAATGCGTTTATGTTTGCCACACTTGGTTTCCAAAACCAATGCGCAATGTACGATTCGATAGTTACTCGAACTATCGTTTCACAGTTGTTTGTGTTTAAGTCATCTAATTAAACAAAATTAAAAGAAATGCAACAAGTATGAATGTGGAATACAAAGTTGTAAGAGTTGCAATTTACCTAAAATTGCCAGGTGTCACATCATCCTCTTGTTGAAAGAAATTTCGTTCCGAAATTTGGTTGTTGTTGGTAGTTTTTGAGAACAAAAATTTTGTGGTTGTCACAACATCCCCTTGTTGAAAATAAATCTCGTCCCAAAATTTATTCGTTGTTGTCGGCGTTCGACGTTGTCTGTTTGAAGAGATGGGGATATTTGTGCATCATCTGATCTTCACATTCCCAAGTGAATTCAGGTCCACGTTTCAAGTTCCATCAGACTCTGACAATCGGAAACGAACTCTGCTTTAGTTGTTTGACCTCACGGTCCATGATCTCTACTGGTTCTTCCACGAACCGTAGCTGTTCATCCACCTAGATCTCATCCAGTGGATTCACAAGTGTCTCATCGGATAAACTTCTTCATATTCGAGACATGAAATACGTTGTGAACTTCATCGAGTTCGGCTCTTAGGTTGAGTTGGTATGCCACTAGACCAATCCTTTTCAGGATCTCAAATGGTCCAATATACCGTGGGTTCAGTTTTCCTCGTTTCCCAAAACGAATAACGCCTTTCCATGGCTAAACTTTCAGAAGGACTTTGTCTCCAACCTGAAATTCCAAAGGCTTTCGGCGTTGTCGGCGTAGCTCTTTTGACGATCGCGAGCTGCTGCCATACGGTTTCTGATTTGCACAATCTTTTCGGTTGTTTCGTGCACGAGTTCCTGGCCAGTGAGCTGGCTGTCGCCCACTTCCGCCCAACAGATGGGTGACCGGCATTTCCTACCATAAAATGCGCTACCTTGATGCTCGTGTGGTAGCTATTGTTGTTAGAAAACTCTACCAATGGTAGGTGAGTTTCCCAACTGTTGTCGAAGTCTACTATGCAATATTGCGGCATGTCTTCGAGAGTTTGTATAATGCGTTCACTCTGGCCATCGGTTTGTGGGTGGTATGCTGTACTCATATCTAATCGAGTGCCAAGCGATTTCTGCAGCAATATCCAGAAGTTTGAAGCAAATCTAGCATCTCGATCCGAAATGATAGAGATTGGCACTCCATGACGCGAGACTACTTCCTTAACATAGATTCTGGCTAGCATCTCCATCTTTTTATTTTCTTTGATTGCAAGGAAACGTGCTGACTTGGTCAGTCGATCCAAAATTACCGAAATAGTGTCACATCCACTAGGAGTACGGAATAATTTGGTAATGAAGTCCATAGAGATTTGTTCCCACTTAAACATGGGAATCTCTGGTTGTGTAAGTAATCCAGATGGTTTCTGGTACTCAACATTGACTTTGGCGCAAGTCAAGCATTTGCTCACGTAAGTGGCGATAGCGGCTTTCATGTTTGGCCACCGATAAAGGACTTTTAGATCATGATACATCTTATCAGATCCAGGGTGAATGGAATACTAAGACTTATGAGCCTCATCCATCCCCAGGTCTCATACGTTTCGGTGGTGTGGAACCCAGATGCGTTCCATGAAATAGTGTATGGCATCAACTTTTACTTCCAGTTGTTTCTCCATTCCCCTCAGTGATTCGACCACTAGGTTTTCTTCTTTCAGTGCCTCAACTTGGGCACTACGTATCTGCTCAGGGAGATTGGGATGAATAGTGAGTTGTAAAGCTCGTACCCTCTTGGGCTTCGAGGTATTCTTCCGACTTAGGGCGTCAGCCACAACGTTGGCTTTCCCCGGGTGATACTTGATATGTGATAATTGCAGTTGAGAATTACGTCATTGGTGACGGGATCACATTTGGTCGTTCTAGAAATCCACGTTGATTTGGCAATCGTAATTATTATAGGTTGATAGAATGCGAGAAATGATGAACATGGACGAAAACCATGAGCAAAACGGAGTCCTCTGGATTGCCCGGAATCGAAAAACGAAGAAAAATTTCTAAGTGTTGAATAATTGGACTCGTCGCGGTACGCGGAGGTGGGCTTGAGAGTCCCCCACGGTACGCGATGCTTGAAAATATCTTAGATTTCTCCAGAAATTTTCGCGGTACGCGAAGCCCCTATTGGCTTCCCGCCGCGGTATGCGACGGGTAAGGCGGTGGAATAATCTGATCTTTTTATCAGATTTCATGCAGATCATAAAATTTTTACATATCTCGCACAAAATCGACCCACCAGACGAAAACTCGACGAAACCACCATCAAATCACCATTCTAAAGCCATCAGAAGCCATAGATCGCACCTGAGATCATCTCTACAAGCTATGATCGTTGTTTTAACTGAAGAACTCCGTCAGAATAGGTAATGGTTCATTTTTAACCTTCTAGTTTGATAATGATTGATTAGATCTTGATTTTGAACGTAATGACATAGTTAGGATTGTTGATTATTGCCTAGATGATGGCTAGGATTGATTATAAACAAAGAACACGAAGTTTTAACGGTTAAATCCTTGTTTTGATCCGTTGTAATGCCCGGTTTGCATGAAATCATAACCATGATTATAATGGTTTAAACCATTTGATTATAACAATGTAGGTGATTAGTTTGATTAATCTTTGAAATGCAAGGTTAAATCCAAGTGTTTCAAACTAATCACGATCATTAACATACTTATTGGAACGATTATCTGATGTTTATGATAACAGTCAGATTAGTATGTTAAACATGGTTATTATACCTATCTTAATGCTACATTGTGATATTTCATGATATTTGGGTAATCAATAACGAGGATTAATCATTCTTAAGCCATTAAATCATCTAGAAACTATTTTAGCATTATAATCAACAACATTAACTATTTGGTTAATCCTAGACTATTCTGATTAATCAAGAGTGTCATCAACCTTGTATTAGGAATCTAATTCAATGTAGGTTCGTAGAACCCCTTTTCTTTTTACTCTTTTATAAACATCGGGGTAACGTTGTAAAATTTTTTGGAACTATATGATATGTATCACTGTTATCTGACTGATTTCATGTGATTGTTGAGAACTTGTGGATTTCATGGGATTTTGCCTGAGAACAGAACACTATCATAGAACTTAAAAGTCCTCATTTTTGAACTGTATCTAGTGAACCCATGTGGGGCCGAACGGGGAAACATTGATAGTACTATCGACTGACCACCCATTTGCTAGGAGCTGCAACTCCCCTTGTGTGAATGTTTTTTTCCTGTTTTTAGAACTTCTTAATGTTGTGATAGACATTAAGATAATGAGGCATTAAGATGTTACCGACGGGTAGTATCTTATAGAACAAGAACGTCAGAAAGGAACTGGATACAGGTCCCATGGTTATCTGGAACTAAACATTTTGAGAACTTATAATTACATATCATACAATATTGTGGAACTTGAACTTACGAACTCACCAGCTTTGTGCTGACGTTTGAAATTTAAATCTTTTTGCAGGAAGACAGTGACCAACCGGTGTGGCAGCACTTTAAACACTTGTAATTAAATAAATGTAATAAACTTAGATTATATAATGTATTATTGGTTGTGATTGTGATACCCTTGTAATGTATCTCTTTTAAATTTATCTGTGTGCTTGTGATATCAGATCAAGTAAGTCACCTCATCTCGGAGACATCACCACTATGCTTCCGCAACCGTTTCAATGACATCATGATGAGGTGACGAGAGGTGGGGGTGTGACAGTGTGGTATCAGAGCCACAGGTTATAGAGAACTAGGTTGACTTAGAGACCTAGACTATAACCGTAGGCTCGCATAGTAACACAGAGAGCACCGAACATAAATAAAGAACAACACTTGTTTTGAAAGAAGCCAGAATAATCAGGTGGTACGAATTCCAGTTATGAGTGGCCAGCATAACTGAAATTTGCAACACATGTGCGTTCTAGTTTGATTTATTTCAAGCAGAACATTAATAATTATAAAGTAGAATAGTGTTTTGAGACAGGAAGAAGCATCATATCATGTTAATATTAAATATTGTTATTTAATATTTATTTCATGATACTGATTAGAGATTTTGATTGTACAGCGATGGCCGACCAAGGAGAGAGACATATTTATCAGAGATTTCCTTATGTTGTACTGGATGACACCCCGAGTTCTAGTGCAGGACCAGACTCCGATCCTAGTGAGGCTTCATCTGCAGCCTCTCAGGCGACCCCTGCCAGACTGCATACACCATCATCCCCCAGACCTGTTACTCCACCACCACCACCATCACCATTACCACCACCACCAGCGCAGGTAGCATCACCTGGACGCTCTCGGCCTCATGCTGAGAATGTAGCAGTAGAGGAACGACACAGTCCTTCACCACAGAGAGTCTCTGTTTGGGACGGACTTAGGAGAATGCGGGGACAAGCCCGCAAGACCACGGGGCTTCCCCCTAGACATCAGCTGGCTCCACGGGACGAGCCACAGACCATTCATGAGGTGGGAGAATCCTCCCACCAAGTCGTTCTGCGGGCCCAGATGCAGCAGGTTTCTCAAGACCTGCAGGGCCTGAGACAAGGCCTGCCCCAGCATCAGACTACCCTCAAGGATACCCGTGCTACCGTGTTGGAGATCCTCACTTCACACCTGACTTTGATGGAGCAGGTGAATCTGATGGGTATTGATACTCAAGCGTGAAGGACGACTGTTGAGGAGCGACTGAATAGGACGTGGAGACAGGCGTTGGTTGCTGCATTTTGGCAGCAAGTTGCAGTCTGGAGGAGAGACTACAGGGGTGGACTTGGATGCTCGGGATGATGAGCATCGAGGCTAGACTCTTATGTTTAGCTATAGTATTGGCCACTATAGCTATTGTACTAGCCTGCTTACCGTACTTCTTATGGTAATTCTGATCGGACATCTTTCATTTTGGGATTTCTCATTGTACATACCGTTGGCGGATAGGTTGTGATCTGTATGAATGTAATAGTAACGTTCAGTTGTATCAAAACTTTATGATAGTGCTAATAAAATGATTATTTTTGTGTATCTGTCTGTGTAATGAGTTATAATTGTAATGTGTGAACTATAATTATATCTGTGAGAACATGTCTGTGTGAACATATCTATTGCCTGTGTGGCAATGAATCATGGAACTGTGAGAAAAATTCTGTGTGAGAACATATCTATTGCCAGTGTGGCAATGTATCATATCACTGTGAGAACAATTCTGTGTGAGAACATATCTATTGCCTTTGTGGCAACGTATGATAGAACTGTGTGAACAATTCTGTGTGAGAACATATCTATTGCCTGTGTGGCATTGTATCATACAACTGCGTGAACAATTCTGTGTGAGAACATATCAATGTGAGAACATATCATTGTGAGAACTTATCACTGTGAGAACATATCAATGTGAGAACTTCTCACCGTGAGAACATATCAACGTGAGAACATATCAATGTGAGAACTTATCAATGTCCTGAATGTTAATATATCAAAAATATGGGTAATAACATATTTATATCACAGTATTGTGAGCTGTGAAATATTTTAACATGTTATTGAATTAACAGGACTAAGTATAACTACGAACATCTGTGTGATCTATGTGTATTGAGAACGTATCTGAACTATGTCAATGTAGTTATACTTTGCTTTTATAATCACACTTCAATATAAATTTCAGTGTAACTGAATATAATTCAATTTATGTTATTGAACAAGGGTTATTAAATTATTGTTCTTGAACTGACTTGAGTTTGTCTGCATGTGAGCAGAACGATGGCTCCAAAACGAGGTCGCCCAGCCAAGAGAGCTGGCAGGAATAATGGTAACCCTGAATCGGAACAGGTTCCGCTGATGAACGTACAATCGAATCCGGATCCGCATGTTAATCTGAAGATGAAACACTGTACCACCCGTTGACCAAAACCAGAACACGGTTCCACTGACATCTCCTAGTGGATCAGTATTGAACGAACAATTGATAGCACGAATAGTGAAAGAACAGCTATTAGCCGCTAGTATCGTAATGTCACACCAGCAACAAAATGCTTCGGGTTCTGGTGGGGGTCATGTAGAACAAAATGTCACTGGTGGACACACCGAAACTCATCAAACCACCGGTACAACTACAATTGCTCCTGATCCACCACGATAGGGATGTACTTATAAGTATTTTGCTTCCTGCAACCCTCCTACTTTCACAGGTAAGGAAGGAGCGGCTGGTCTTTTAAGGTGGATTGAGGAGATGGAAACCAAACTCAAAATCAGCCAGTGTCTGGAGGAGCATAAGGTGTCTTATGCTGCCTGTTCTTTGAAAGATTCAGCTTTAACCTGGTGGAATACCCAGGCTAAGACTTTGGGCACAGCTACAGTTGACTCGATGAGCTGGAACGATTTTAAAATTCTGATTAGATTAGAATACTGCCCAATCACTGAAATTCAAAAACTCCAGGAGGAATTCTGGAATCAGTCGATGATCGGTGCTGATTGTTTAGCTTATACCGATCGGTTTCATGAACTTACTTGCTTACTTCCCGATATGTTTCCTACGGAAACAGCTTTGGTCGAGAAGTACAATAAGGGTTTGATTCCCCAGATTCAGGGAATGGTGACTGCAGCTGAACCTACAACTCTGAAACATACAATTCTTTTGACCACTAAGCTTAGCAATGAGGCGGTAAGGAGTGGTAGTCTGTCCTTGAAAACTCAGACGGCGGTGAGCCCTAGTGATATCGGTACCTCTAGTGTTTCTAAAGGTACTAAACGAAAGTGGTTTGGCAAAACCAAAACTAAGGCTCCGGCTGAGACTAGCCAGGGCAAACCAATTGTGAAGAACTATGGTGTCACTGTTTCTGAGAGGAAAGCTTACACTGGGCAGGCGCCCAAATGCAATAAGTGTCCATTCCATCACACAGGACGGTGTCCTATTTGCCTGAACTGTAACCGAGTGGGACACTATGCTAAATATTGAAACTTTCCTGCTCAATCACCAAACCAAGCACCACGACAAACCACTCAAACCAACCGGTCGTGCTTCAAATGTGGAAGCCCTAACCACTTCGTGAAAAATTGTCTGAACAATAACAACACCAATCAGGGAAATGAAGCTAGGGGGAGAGCTTTTCAGATTGGTGCAACTGAGGCAAAGCATAATGCAAATATTGTCACTGGTAAGTTTCTTCTTAATAACCTTTACACATCAGTTATGTTTGATACAGGGGCATATAAGAGTTTATCTCTCCTGAATTTTCATCATTGCTTTCATTGCCTATGGTAGATCTAGAAACTCCTTATGTCATTGAACTTGCTAATGGCAAGTTAATCAAAATTAACAGTGTAATTCAAGGATGTTCCTTGAATTTGAATGATCATCTTTTCAATATCAATTTACTTCCTATTGAGCTTGGTAGCTTTGATGTCGTTGTTGGCATGGATTGGTTTTCTGATAACCAAGCGGAAGTTATCTGTCAAAACAAGGTGATCCGTATTCCATTACCTAATGGTAATACACTGATAGTTCAAGGAGAACGAGCTGGTAGAAAACTTGGTATCATATCTTGTATGCGAGCTCAGAAATTCTTAAGGAAAGGCTGTTATGCTTTCCTTGCACACGTGACTTAGCACAATTCTCCACCCAAACAAATCACAGACATCCCAGTAGTCAAAGATTTTCCTGAAGTATTTCCTGAGGACATATCAGGATTACCCCCAGTGAGACAAGTTGAATTTCGTATTGACTTGATTCCAGGTGCAGCACCTGTTGCTAAGCTTGCGCCATCAGAAATGCAAGAATTTTCAGGTCAATTACAGGAACTTTTAGACAAAGGTTTTATTAGACCTAGTTTCTCACCCTGGGGAGCACCAATTCTATTTGTCAAAAATACGGATGGTTCAATCAGGATGTGTATTGACTACCGGGAACTCAATAAACTGACAATCAAGAACCGTTATCCACTACCTCGTATCGATGATCTGTTTGATCAATTGCAAGGTGCTACTTACTTTTCAAAAATCGATTTAAGATCTGGATATCATCAGTTACGTGTTCATGATAATGATATTCCTAAAACTGCTTTTATAACTCGATATGGGTATTATGAATTTTTAGTAGTGCCGTTTGGTTTAACCAATGCACCAGCGTTTTCATGGATCTGATGAATCGAGTATGTAGACCTTATCTGGATAAATTTGTGATTGTGTTTATTGATGATATTCTTATTTATTCTCGAAATCAACAAGAACATGCTCAACACTTGAAACTAATCTTAGAACTTTTGGCACATGAGAAATTATATGCTAAATTTTCCAAGTGTGAGTTCTGGTTTCGGGAAGTTCAATTTCTTGGACATGTTGTAAATGAGAACGGTATTCAGGTGGATCCCTGTAAGATTCAAGCGGTGAAACAACGGGAAACACCACGAACCCCAACTGAAATACGTCAATTCTTGGGGCTGGCAGGTTATTATCGTCAGTTTATCAAGAACTTCTCAAAGATAGTCTTGCCATTGACCACATTGACACAGAAAAATCAACCGTTTATATGGGATTCCCAACAGGAGGAGGCATTCCAACTGTTGAAACAGAAACTCTGCAACGCACCTATCTTGGCATTACCGGAAGGTACTGATAATTTCACAGTTTACTGTGATGCTTCTCGTCAAGGTCTTGGGTGTGTTCTAATGCATAATGATAAGGTAATTGCTTACGCTTCTTGACAATTGAACGTACATGAGAAGAACTATACCACTCATGATCTAGAACTTGGTGCAGTGGTGTTTGCACTCAAGATTTGGAGACACTATCTATACGGAACCAAGTATATTATATACACTGATCATAAAAGTCTTCAACACATTCTAGATTAGAAGATGTTGAACATGCGACAAAGGCGGTGGGTAGAACTTTTAAATGACTATGACTGTGAAATTCGTTATCATCCAGGTAAAGCGAATGTCGTAGCCGATGCCTTGAGTCGCAAGGAACGAATCAAACCTTTATGTGTGAAAGCGTTAGGGATGATTATTCAAACTAGTCTAATTCCTTAGATTAAAGAAGCTCAGCAACAAGCTTTACAAGCAACGAACTATTCTGCTGAAGGACTGAGGGGATTAGACAAGAAACTCGAAACGAAAGCTAACGGAGAGCTGTATTTCAAAAGCCGAATTTGGGTTCCTTTATTCGGTAACTCTAGAACAATCATCTTGGATGAGGCGCACAAATCCAGGTATTCTATTCATCCAGGTAAAGCGAATGTCGTAGCCGATGCCTTGAGTCGCAAGGAACGAATCAATCCTTTACGTGTGAAAGCGTTAGGGAAGACTATTCAAATAGTCTAATTCCTCAGATTAAAGAAGCTCAGCAACAAGCTTTACAAGCAACGAACTATTCTGCTGAAGGACTGAGGGGATTAGACAAGAAACTCGAAACGAAAGCTGATGGAGAGCTGTTTTTCAAAAGCCGAATTTGGGTTCCTTTATTCGGTAACTCTGGAACAATCATCTTGGATGAGGCGCACAAATCCAGGTATTCTATTCATCCAGGTGCCGAATACGTGGATCGATGTCTAACCTGTCTCAAAGTTAAGGCTGAACATCAACGACCTTCTAGGTTATTGCAACAACCTGAGATTCCCATGTGGAAATGCGATCAGATCTCTATTGATTTCATCACTAAATTACCCAGAACATCACGTAATCATGACTCTATATGGGTTATCGTTGATCGCCTTACTAAATCTGCGCATTTCTTACCCATCCGAGAAGATTTCTCTATGGATCGCCTCACTAAACTCTATGTTAATGAGATTGTATCTTGACATGGAGTACCCATCTCTATCATTTCTGACAGGGATAGTCGATTTATGTCACGATTTTGGCAAACTCTTCAGAATGCTCTGGGCACACAAATCAATATGAGCACAACTTATCATCCACAAACGGACGGGCAGACTGAACGAACGAATCAAACTCTTGAAGACATGCTTAGAAGCTGTGTGATTGATTTTGGAGGTAGTTAGGATATTCATCTTTCACTTGTTTAATTTTCATACAATAACAGCTACCATACCAGTATTCAATGCGCTCCATTCGAAGCACTTTATGGACGCAAGTGTAGATCACCTATCTGTTGGTCAGAGATAGGTGAAAATCAAATCATAGGCCCATAATTCATTCAAGAAACAACTGATAAGATCGCACTTGTTCAAGAACGAATTAAAACTGCTCGCGATCGTCAAAAGAGTTATGCTGATAATCGTCGTAGACCGTTAGAATTCCAAATAGGTGATTGGGTTATGTTGTGAAAGTATCACCCTGGAAAGGCGTTTTCAGATTTGGGAAAAGAGGTAAGTTTTCACCAAGATTCGTAGGGCCATTCAAAATTCTTGAACGAATCGGATCAGTAGCTTACAGGCTTGAATTACCTCTTGAACTCAGTAATATTCACAATGTCTTTCATGTATCAAATCTGAAAAAGTGGCTAACTGATGAATCATTGATCTTACCTCTAGAAGAGATTCATATTGATGAAAAACTTTAGTTAATTGAAGAACCAGTAGAGGTAATGGATCGAGAAATGAAAGTGCTGAAACGTAGTCGCATACCAATCGTTAAAGTTCGATGGAACTCGCAACGTGGACCCGAGTATACGTGGGAACGTGAAGATCGAATGAAAGAGAAATACCCACATTTATTCTCATAAACGATTGTCATTATGTAAGTCTTCACTAAATTTCGGGACGAAACTTCTCTAACAGGAGGAGACTGTGATAATTGCAGATGAGAATTACGTCATTGGTGACGGGATCACATTTGGTCGTTCTAGAAATCCACGTTGATTTGGCAATCGTAATTATTATAGGTTGATAGAATGCGAGAAATGATGAACATGGGCGAAAACCATGAGCAAAACGGAGTCCTGGATTGCCCGGAATCGAAAAACGAAGAAAAATTTCTAAGTGTTGAATAATTGGACTCGTCGTGGTACGCGGAGGTGGGCTTGAGAGTCCTCCGCGGTACGCGATGCTTGAGAATATCTTAGATTCCTCCGGAAATCTTCGCGGTACGCGAAGCCCCTATTGGCTTCCCGCCGCGGTACACGACGGGTAAGGCGGTGGAATAATCTGATCTTTTTATCAGATTTCAGGCAGATCATAAAATTTTTACATATCTCGCACAAACTCGACCCACCAGACGAAAACTCGACCAAACCACCATGAAATCACCATTCTAAAGCCATCAGAAGCCATAGATCGCACCCGGGATCATCTCTACAAGCTCTGATCGTTGTTTTAACCGCATAACTCCGTCAGATTAGCTAATGGTTCATTTTTAACCTTCTAGTTTGATAATGATTGATTAGATCTTGATTTTGAACGTAATGACATAGTTAGGATTGTTGATTATTGCCTAGATGATGGCTAGGATTGATTATAAACAAAGAACACGAAGTTTAACGGTTAAATCCTTGTTTTGATCCGTTGTAATGCCCGGTTTGCATGAAATCATAACCATGATTATAATGGTTTAAACCATTTGATTATAACAATGTAGGTGATTAGTTTGATTAATCTTTGAAATGCAAGGTTAAATCCAAGTGTTTCAAACTAATCACGATCATTAACATACTTATTGGAAAGATTATCTGATGTTTATGATACCAGTCAGATTAGTATGTTAAACATGGTTATTATACCTATCTTAATGCTACATTGTGATATTTCATGATATTTGGGTAATCAATAACGAGGATTAATCATTCTTAAGCCATTAAATCATCTAGAAACTGTTTTAGCATTATAATCAACAACATTAACTATATGGTTAATCCTAGACTACTCTGATTAATCAAGATTGTCATCAACCTTGTATTAGGAATCTAATTCAATGTAGGTTCCAACATTATCATACATTGTATGATACAACATTAAAATTAATCAATTAAATACTTAATATCGGTTTGATGACTTGCATAGCAATGTCTTTGACATTGAACGTTCAGAAATGTCTAATCAGTAAATTAAAGCTTAAATAACTCATTAAATATAAATAAATGCAGAATCACCCTTTTATTACCAGTTGTGAGGTATTCTGCTGCATCTGAATTATCATGTGAGTTTCGTACAACCCCTTTTCTTTTTACTCTTTTATAAACATCGGGGTAGCGCTGTAAAACTTTTTGGAACTATATGATATGTATCACTGTTATCTGAGTGATTTCATATGATTGTTGAGAACTTGTGGATTTCATGGGATTTTACCTGAGAACATATGACTATCACAGAACTTAAAAGTCCTCATTTTTGAACTGTATCTAGTGAACCCATGTGAAGCCGAATGGGGAAACATTGATAGTACTATCGGCTGACCACCCATTTGCTGGGAGCTGCAAATCCCCTTGTGTGAATGTTTGTTTCCTGTTTTTAGAACTTCTTAATGTTGTGATAGACATTAAGATAATGAGGCATTAAGATGTTACCGACAGGTAGTATCTTATAGAACAAGAACGTCAGAAAGGAACTGGATACAGGTCCCATGGTTATCTGGAACTGAACATTTTGAGAACTTATAATTACATATCATATCATATTGTGGAACTTGAACTTACGAACTCACCAGCTTTGTGCTGACGTTTCGAATTTAAATGTTTTTGCAGGAAGACAGTGACCAACCGGTGAGGCAGCACTTTAAACACTTGTAATTAAATAAATGTAATAAACTTAGATTATATAATGTATTATTGGTTGTGATTGCGATACCATTGTAATGTATCTCTTTTAAATTTATCTGTGTGCTTATGATATCGGATCAAGTAAGTCACCCCTCATCTCGGAGACATCACCACTATGCTTCCGCAACCGTTTCAGTGACATCATGATAAGGTGATGAGAGGTGGGGGTGTGACATGATAGCACACTCATAGTCGTTCAGCAGTTCGAGCGAGCGACGTTGTCGCATATTTAGCTCCTTTTTCTCGAATATGTGTTGGCGACTCTTATGGTCAGTGTATATGGTACACTTTGTACCGTACAGGTAGTGTTTCCAGATCTTGAGTACATATACCACGGCTCCAAGGTCTAAGTCATGGGTGGTCTAATTCTTCTCGTGGACTTTCAGTTGTTGAGAAACACATGTGATCACCTTCTCCCGCTGCATCAACACATAGCCGAGTCCTTGTATCGAGGCATCGCAGTATACTATAAAATAGTTCGTTCCATCAGGAAGTGATAAGATAGGTGCACTACAAAGCTTCTTCTTGAGAAATAGGAATGCAGGTTCTTGCTTGTCAGTCCAAAGGTATTTCTTGTCTTTATGGGTGAGAGCTGTGAGTAGTTGGGCTCTCTTGGATAGTTGTACCTCAGTTGGGGTCTTTGGTGCTTCCCAGTTCTTGCTAGCTTCTATCTTGGATTTATCCACATGTATTCCTTGTCCATTAACAACATGTCCCTAGAATTGGACTTCTCGGATCCAGAAGTCGCATTTAAAGAGTTTGACGTACAGCTTCTCCTATAGTAACAGTTCAAGAACCAATTGAAGATGCTCTTTGTGTTCTTCCTGGGTTTTAGAGTAGATTATTATATCATCTATGAGGACAATGATAAACTTGTCGAGGTATGGTTTGCACACTCTATTCATGAGGTCCATGAATACTGCAGGTGCGTTTTTAAAACCAAACGTAATGACCAGAAACTCGTAATGGCCATACCGAGTGTGGAAAGCTGTCTTTGGGATATCTTTTTCTTGAATTCTTAGTTGATGATACCCAGGTCGCAAATCGATCTTAGAGTAGTAACTCGATCATTGCCATTGATCGAACAGATTGTCGAGGCAAGGCAAGGGGTAACGGTTCTTGATTGTCACTTTGTTTAACTCACGAAAGTCGATGCAGATACGGAACATACCATCCTTGTTCTTCACGAACACTAATGGAGCTCCCCACGGTGATAAGCTTGGTCTAATGAAGCCATTGTCCAATAGCTCTTTCAACTGGTTGGACAGTTCCTGCATCTCTGATGGTGCAAGTCGATAGGGTGCTCGTGCGAAAGGTGATGCTCCCAGCTCGAGAACTATGCTAAACTCCACTTGTAGAGGTGGTGGAAGTCCTAGTAGATCCTCTGGGAATACGTCGGGATAGTTGCATATGACTGGGATGTATTCTAGTTTCTTCTCATCTTCAGTCTTGTCAGTGATAAGCGCCAGTATGGTTGTGTACCCCTTTCGTAGGCATTTCTGAGCTTTCATGCACGAGATGATGTTCATAGGAGTGTCACTCCTTTCGTCATTGATTTTTAAGGTTTCTCCACTAGGGATAGGTATGTGCACAATCTTATCGTGACAAACTATGTCAGCTTGGTTTTCAGAGAACCAATCCATGCCCACTATGACATCAAAACTGCCTAGTGTGACTGGCATAAGATCAATCTTACACTTATGGTTTGCAAGCTCTAAAGTGTATTCAACCTCTAAGGGTGTTGGGGTTATGGCAAGTATCTCACTAAAATCCTTAGATATAAAGCTTTTCTCAGCTCCAGTATTAAACAATACAGAAGCGCAATGATCATTTAGGAGATACGTACCTTTGCCGAGGTTAGGATCCCTTCTGGCCTCCTTAGCCTCGATCACGAAGGCTCGTCCCATCGAACCATTGTTTTTCCCCTTTTTTTTGTTCTTCAGATGTGGGACATCCTTCTTGAAGTGCCCTGGCTTCCCACATTCGAAGCAGCCCTTTGGTGCTTCGAGTTGCTGTTGTTGTGGCTGTGGGGTTTTTGCCAGTATCTCGCCTCTGCAGTCTTTAGCGAGGTGTCCTCCTCTGCCACATCGTTGGCATCGGATAGAGCCACATTGTCCCAAGGCATGGTGTAAATTGATTTTTTTTCACTTGGGGTACTTGCCTTCATAGGCTCCTGAGTTCTGAGTGGTTGGGATGGGTGGTGTGTAAGCTTGGGGTGACCCAAACTTACATTGTTGAGGTGGTGGTTGAAGTGTGGAAGGTTTGTTCAGGGTTTTATCTCATTTTCGTTTGTTATCAACAGGTTTGGATAATGCCCAACGGGCTGGTAAAAGTCCTTGCGTCACCGCTGAGTCAGTGAGCTTGTGGGCTTGCCGCACAGCTTGTTGCAGGGTGATGGGGTCAGCAGAAAGTACCATCCCCTGGATTTGAGGGGGCAATCCCTCGATGTATTTCTCGATGTGCTTGTTGGTCGGTGTTACCACCTACAGGCATAGGTGTGGAAGCTCATATGATCATGTATGCTTTGACCTAGGAACCGACAATCTTATGGTGTCAAAACTCTGTCTCAAGTTTCTGCACTTCACCTCGAGGACAGTATTCGCGATTCATCATGCTTTTGAAATCCTCCCAAGGTAGGGCATTTGCTGCATCGAGCCCTAAGTTTTGGACGTTGGCATTCCACCAAGTGAGGGCAGCTCCCTCAAGAGTTCCAGCAACAAATTTTACTATGTCCTCACTCCTGCAGTTGCTCATGGCAAAGGCAGATTTCTCCTTCTCCATCCAGCGTAGGAGAGCAACAGCACCCTTAGTACCATTAAATGAATGGGGTTTTCAATCCATAAACATTTTGATTGTGTAGAGAGGTGGGTTAAGGTTTTTCCTGAGATACGCAAAGATTAGAATTTGGTTCAGTATCGGGTAAACGCGTTGAAATGGAGATGAGTGATCATTTTGCAAGGTGAATTTAGAAATGAGGTTCGTCACCTTGATTTGGTTGATTTTGATTACGAGTAGTTTCCTGTGCAGCAAGCACCTGCTCAACACGTTCATTGATGAGTGCGTTTAGTTTAGCTGCAGTTAAGTTTTCGCTCCCACGTCCTCCCGCGTTTCTTCGTCCTTCGCGTCTTCCAGCCATGATCTTCATAGCGAGAATAAGCATTAGAGCGTTTCTATGGATTTGGATAGTGTGTGCGGTAGGTACGTAAAGGAAACATGTATTAGTTTGCGTAAAGAACATTTTTAATAACAACGATAATAGTCTTGATATATAAAAAGTTGTACTTGTTACAATTCATTTAATACCAAAACATTAAGATTCCCAAAATATTCAATACAGGGACACAACCCGTCCTATTATGTCTATGCTAGATCAATCAAACGCTTTGTCGATGGTGGAGTCAGAATCAACATCCTCTGCTGGTTCGTCTTCCTCAGTGTCACACTCCTCTAAGTCTGGAATGATAGCAATGTTCTCTAGCTCTTCGAGCCTAGCTTCAGTGATGGCAGCTCGGTCTTTGGCTGCCTGAAATAGTGCGATCAGCTGGGTCATATCCCGATCCATCTTGTTGACTACACTACAGAGTTCTGCGTGTCGAGTGTTTGTATATCTCAGTTCTTCTACAAGACACTTGATTAGATCATCTACCCAAGCCATGTCCCAAGTCATTATGGTGATAACATCCTACTCAAGACACTGTCTCTTAGGCTCAGGTAGATTTATTGTGGGTGAACCGTGGTCGAGTGACTCCTCTATGTTGTCCTCGTCAGGATCCTCGTTAGGGCCCTCATCTAGATCCTCATCGGGATACTTGTCAGAATCCCCCATAGGATCATCCAATGGTAGGGGGTGCTGGTCACGTGACTCTATCGTCACTGATAGAGGTGATGCGGGTAGTGATAGAGCTATAGGCTCCTCCTCGTCGTGTGCAAACATATGCGGTGACGCTGGTGTCGCCATATCTATTGTTCGCTTAATAAGTGTGCATACAATCATGTATGCAAGTAGTATATGATCAAGTATACTAGTACTGTTATTACTAACACTCTGTGTGTGGAAACTAGTGGTTATAGGCTAAGTTCACTAAATTAAAACCTAATTCGCAGTAGCCGAAGTCTCTGATACCAATCTGTCGCACCCCGGCCTTCCCCCAGCCTCCGGTCGTAATTGCGATACCTACATGTCTGGTTTCATACCTACATCCAATAACTTGGATAAACAGTTTTGTAAAATCATAGTTGCGGAAGTAAATGTAATAATTGTCAAAACAACGTTGAAAACATAGTTGCGGAAGCAATGTTAACACAGTTTCAAAATGATACATAATAATAGTTGCGGAAGCGAATATAGCTTTTTACCAATACAAAACATATCAGAATGGTATTAAGTGTTCAATAGCCTAAGCCACCAAAGTAGATGCATGGACTCCATCCTAGCATCCTAGTTCCTTGTGTGTGTGCCTTAATTACTTGAGAAAACATGCGAGTAAAAAGGTCAATACAAAGGTTGGTGAGAGCACAGGTTTTTCATAAGCAGTAAACCTCAAATGTTTAAAGTAAGTATTTGCAGGTATACATATCATTACAATGCAGTATAGATTGATAGCTAGTTACAGTTATATTATATGTGGGTTCGAAACCGAAGCAAATTGTTGCCTCCCGCCATGTCCATCGCAAGACAATGGTAAATGTATTGGTCAATATTACACCCATTCTAACCTCCAGTCGGGTTGGCCTCCCATGCGCAATGGGTGGGGCTTGTTAGGCGCAAATAGTACTATCCAAGATTACCATGCTAGGCGCTCCGCGCTACTAACGGTTCGAGGTGTGTTTGTGAAGACTTTGAGTTTGTGATGTGTGCCACACATATACATATAGTGATAAAGCATGTCCATATGTAACCAAATATGTTTGGTGTTTTCAAAAACAGTTTATCATGCATTGTTTTCTCACCCAAAGGTAGAAAAGATAAACAGGGGTCGTGAAATCACCTGGTAAAGCAGCTCCGGTTATATGTGTTCACGACTTGCGAATGCTAGCAACCTGCTAGTGAGCACCTATAATCATATAGGTTGTGAGTATGTGTTCTGTGGTGTGTTGTATCCCATACAACTCCAACTATCGGTGTGCTCAACCGAATGTGTGTGTGTTGAGTTGTGTTGACTCGACGAATCGTTGGTGACACTTATGTTGTGTTCAGTCCATTTATGTGTCTTAAATGCATGTAGGACACCAACGTGTATCCTACGACTCTAATCGTAACGCTTTCACACAAGTCACGTATGAAAATCATAAAGTTTCATTTTCGGGAAAGATTCTATATTTAGAAATTTTATATTTTTAGAAAGGGTAGTAATGAAATCCCATTTCATAAAATTAATACTTCTAGTATGTTTACAAAAACACTTTTAAACACTAGAAAGATATCGTTTGTGCATAAATCACCGTTTAGGACATTTGCCCAAATAATGTTTCCTAAAATAGTAAGTATTCGTTTAAAGGTCCGTTTTCAAAAATCAAAGTTCCCAATAAGCTTAGAAATCATTTTTAAACATATTTCAATAACCACAAACCACCAAAACATGTTAAAACATTAAAACCCCTCTTTTGATTTACAAAAGGTTCCATATATAGTAAGTTTCTATAAAATCATGTTTTCCACAGAATCGAATACCCAAATGTGTTTCTAAACGCATCAATATACCTTTGACAACATCTAGACATGTCTAGATCATCTCAAATCTACAGCACGTAACATAAAAGTTTCCTTTTATGGCATGTTCTATAAAGTCATCATAATAACTTATCAAAACTCAATCCTATCATTCCTGTACTCTAAAATCAGTAGATCTACATAAAATAACACAAGAACACCAACAAATTCGTGCACAAGAGCCACATGGAGTTGCATGTGTTCAAACACACTTGCATGTGTGTTTTTACACTACGCATGTACGATCTAACTATAGATAAGCCATAGACACTACCTTAGGAGCTAGGATTCGAGCTGGAATGACTTTTGATGGCTTAGATGTTGCTGAGGATGAACTCTTTGCTTGTGGATAGCTTCCCAAAGTTTCCTTTAAGCTCCAATGTCTTCCACACACCAAGGATGGCTTCCATAGTGATTCTATAGGGTTGGGGGTTTGGTTTCAGTGAGTTTTAATCCAAAGAGTGTATAAGAACTCAGAGAAAATGCGAAAGAACCGAGTGGAAAGAGAATGGGGTTTATTTCATAAGGTTTTGTGTTCTGGGACCCGTCTTGTACTGCCAAGGCCGATCATGCATGGACTTGGCATACCGCGACGAATATAATATTCAGTTTTCATCCGAAAACACGTCTCCTACCGCCAAGGATTTTGGAGTTCAAAACTCCCGCTCATGGTTTGCGTACCGCCAAGGAATTCGTCGAGGGTGTTTGGCGTACCGCGAAGGCTTCATTTCTTAGTTTTTTGATTTCGTTGATTCCATTTCGTTCGTGTTCGATTCTTAACGTTTATCCTAAACGTGTATTTTATGTTTAGCACATAATCACATGATAACACATATGTTTGTTTGTTCATTGTTTGTTCACCAATGTTCATAAAACTCCTGTGTGTTTCGATAATTCCTTGAATTATCTTTAATCATTTGTGTTCGTCTTCACTAAATGTTTGCACGTTTGATTAGTCAAAATCAATGTGTAATGCATAATCCAATAATTCCTTGAATTATTGTTTTCTGACTGTGTTTGTGTTTGCCACACTTGGTTTCCAAAACCAATGTGCAATGTACAATTTGATAGTTACTCGAACTATCATTTCGTAGTTGTTTGTGTAACTCATCTAATTAAACATAATTAAATGAAATGCAACAAGTATGAATGTGGAATAAAAAGTTGTAAGAGTTGCAATTTAGCTGAAATTTCCCGGTGTTACAGATGGATAGCATCATCTAGAGTAGTGGGTTTGCTACCCCAAACAACAACTTGAATCAGCATTGGCAGTCCACCAATGTACTTTTCAATTCCTCTTGTCAAAGGGCTACCATATCAGGACAAAGCAGACTTAACACATGGAAACGATTGTTATACGCTATGTTTTCCCCAATTTCCTGTTTGAGCTCCCAAAACTCATATTCGAGCTTCTTGACTTCATTTTGTGGCTAAATTCACGAGTGATCCTTTCCTTGAGTTGATCCCAAGTCAAGGTAGTAGCAGCTTCACCTAAAGTTCGCTTCTCATTGTTTCGCCAAGTGAGAACTTGTTTCTAAAGAGTTCCAGTAGCGTGACGAACTTTCAGATCATCAGGGCAGTCGCTATTGATAAAAGTATTCTCCATACTTTCATACCATTGCAGTAAACCAGTAGCCTCATCAAATCCATTATACTTGGGTGGATTACAAGAATTGAAGTGCTTAAAAGAGCATCTTGGTGGATTAGGCACTTCTTGATTAGCATTGTTAGCATTTTTTTTCATTAGCGTTGAGGTGTTGTTGTAGTTGAATTACCATGTTTGGGATTACCTCAGCCATTTGGCGAGCAATTTCATCAGCCATTCTACGCTCGTTTGCACGACAACGGTTTGCCATGCTAAATAGAAATAAGGATTTGTTAATGTTTGAGTTTTGACTAACAACCTTTTTTTTTCTAAATACCAACCTATTTGGTTAAGCTTTTGGTGCTACTCCTAATGTACCATTGGTGCTTATATATAGGGTATACCGCAGGCAACCCACCACATCAATAATACTTTGAAAGCATACCAATCACCTTACCAATACTAACCTAAAATTTACACATACGCTTGATTAGAAGTTGAATAATTGACTTGATGTTGATCTATATGTTTTGAATTCAAATAAAAATTTAAATATTCTACTATATCATTGAATTTTCATTCATAAGTAAGAATATTATGGACTTATAACCTTTCAGATGTTGTGATGTATCACCATCACAAATCTTAGGTATATTGTTATTGTTTTCTTGAATCATGTTTACCAAACAAAGAATATGTAACACCACTTCCTTGTATATGTTATGATACATCATCATCACATATCTTAGATATGATGTTATTGTTTTCTTGAATCATGTTTATCCAACTAAGAATATGTATCCCCATATTCTTTTAGATGTTGTGAGATATTGTTATTGTTTTCTTTAATCCTATGTTTTTGTCAAACAAAGAAGAATGAAATCATATCTTTTAAGTTATAGTGATGAATCATTATCACTAACTTTGAGTAAATGATGTCAAAGGATTTGGAATTTTCGTAGTACAATTTTAAAATCATTTGAATTTAAATAAAATCAAGGGAGTGGTATCCAAATTGGACACCTTTAATTTGTTGGAATTTAGTTGCAAGATGAAATCATGCTTTGGCCTATAGGTAAAATACTTTCATTAAGATATCCTCAAGAAATCTAGACTGGTCCCTCATCGTGGATAATGAATCACTTTCCTAGACAATAGTCTCAACTACTGATATTCACCCTTCCAGTTAGTACATGTTCATCTTAACAAACTTAATTCTAAAACAATTTGAAATTAATTTTTTGAAAGATGTATATAGAATTTGATAGTATAATATTATATACCTTAGGATTTATAAGAAAAGATAAGATAGACATTTAGAGAATTTGAGGTTTGGAATTTGTTTAACCATTTCAAATAAGTTGAATAGTTAAGTGTGTATATTAGGTATTTAGATAGGAATTAGAATTTAAAGATTTAGGGAGTACATTGACATTGTGACATTGTTAAAACCTTAGATATAGTAATAACATTACTATTCTTAGATAAAAATGTCATGGAATAAAATAACACATAATAAACCATTTGGACTTGTTTAAAACAACAAGGAATGGTATTCAAAATTGAACACTTTTGACATATTAGAATTATATAGTTTGTAAAGTGTTTGGTGTGACATGATTTGGTCTATAAGTGAAAATACTCTCATTAGGAGTCCCCATGAAAGATAAACTGGTCCCACAGTACATCGGGGATTTATACGAATATCTTTCCTAGACCGGAATTCTAACTACCGGTATTTCACTCTTCCAGTTACTACATGTCCACTTACAAACTGAATTCTAATGGGATTATAAAATCAATTTGAATACATATAAACATATACGTATTGGATTAACTTAGAAGATTTGATTAGTCACTTAGCCTAATGATTTGAATTCCTAACATCTAAAGAGTTTTCGTGTGTTCGTGAATAGGATATAAGAATTAACTTAGATAATTTCTAAGTTATTCTTAATAAAAGGAATAACATATGTTATAATCCTTATAATAGTCTAAGGTATTCCTCTATGGTATACCTAAACTATGGGAGACATATGATATTTATACTCTAAATCATTCCTCTATGGTATACCAATCTATGAATGACATATGTTATTTATAAACTAATTCTTCCTCTATGGTAACTGTCACACCCCCGAGCCGGCGGGGTTGGATCGGATTCCCCGTCGGGCGGAAGGTTCCCGGGGCGCGATATCATGAATGATAATTGGGATAATCAGATTGTTTACATTGCACATGATATATAAATGAGAAATGCTAAATAGAATATAATTACAAAGTTAAATTACATCCGTATCGTTCATAATTTAACTATGTAAATCTATCATAAACATCATAAGATTTCTATCTTGTAACTGCACAAGATATACAACATAATTGTATAATGATGTTCCAAAAGTATGCAGGTCCAAAAATACTAAGTCTTCTATCTGAAGTCCTAGTCCAAAAGCATAAGCTTCTTAATTGACCTATTCGTCACCTAAGAAGTCATGCAAAAATAAAATCAACACATGGTTGGTGAGTTCATATAGTTTAGTAATTAAAAATGATTTGTAAACCTTTTCCGGTAAAGACCCTAACCTCATTAACATCACATGTAATATCCACATTGGTATGCTTATATATAGGGCATACCCCTGAGTCGAGCCTACAACCCGCCCAGACGCCGACCCACCACATACTAATACGCATACGACACTGTTGTTGATGATAATTAAGCATTTTTACCTACCGTTCGCTTCCATTCCACTATAGTTCTAATGTACACTCAAAACATTTATTAAACCCTCGGGTAACAACCTTAATCTCATTAACATCACATGTATCATCCAGATCGGTATGCTTATATATAGGGCATACCCCTGAGTCGAACCTACAACCCGCCCAGACGCCATCCCACCACATACTAATCCACATAGGACATTGTTGTTAATGATAATTAAGCATTTTACCCCTACCATTAACCCATTTGTTCTTCGGTTCTTCGTTCCTGTAAATACAACAATTTGAAATCTCTATTGATTCCTTAAGTTCATCACACAATTATGATCAATCAAAACCATTGTAGAAACAGTTAAATAAATGCTTTATTAAATAAATAAATAAACATTTAATAAATCTAAGTCCTAATGATTGGGCCTTGTAGGACCAAGAAGGAGCTCGGAAACAATCTGATTCCAAGGGAAATCTGCTTGACAGCCTCTGGAATAGTGCGGAATCCTATTCCAGGGTTTTCCAATCGAAATCAACAGCAACCGTGGTGAATCGAGTGTGTAGAATCAACGTGCGAGTGAGAATCGATCACCACGGGTTGAGAATCGAAGTTGGATTTGAGGAATCGCTCAAAACTTCAAGGGTTTGACACTAGAGTGCACTGGGAAGAATGAGGACTCGGCAAAGTTAGGTTTGAAATGATTTGAACATGTATTTATAGACTATAGTCATTCGGCCGAATGAGTGGCCGAAACAACTCATTCGGCGAATGACTATGTCGAATAGACAAGTCAGTCGAATGAGTCATTCGGCGAATGGCTCATTCGCTGAGTATAGTCAGTCGCTATTCTCATTCGGCGAATGACTTCATTCGTTAGAGTCATTCGCCCGAATGAGTCATACTCATACTCAAATATTAATTAAATCAAATCAAACAATCATATAATCAATATTAAACAATAAGAACGATGAATAAAGACAACTTCCATTAATATAACTTTAATCTTTACATGATGATTTGTACAAAATTGAACTAGGGACATTAAATGCATCAACAAACTCCCCCTTGGACCTAGTTCAGCTCTTGGAAGTGTCTTTCTTGAAATATTTCTCAGTAATAGCTTTCCAGTCAGCTCCAGCATGAACCTTTAAGCATATGCAGATTCGGATCACTCTCATGAACTGAAGTGCCTGTTTCATGTACTGTATATCGAAGAAAATCTGATAACGATACAGTGCTATAACATCTTTGTGGGACAAGTTAGTCAACCACATTGGCTCAAAAATCCGTACTGTCTCCCATTTCTTATCTTTGCATAGAACTATCACAGCTTCTCCAGTACGCCCATCATAATACCACCATCGGAAGCCTTCCATAAAATCTTGACGCATCATCCTCAAAGGAATCTTCTTCAAGACTTTAGGAGGAAGCCACTTCAGGATAACTTTATGCTTTCTGGTGTCTCCATCAATCCCAGGCAGATAATAACGTTCAGGCTGTTGAGGCTGGAAATTCACCCACTTCTTTCTGTACTCATACTGAATTTGTCGAGAGAACCAAGCAGACATCCAGGAATCTTCACTGTATAACATCTTCAAACGTGCTAACTGATTAACTTCAAAGCCTGGCAACGTCTTGAAGTCATGGGGATGCTTGAAATCATCTATTCCTCTCTCTCTCTTCACCGCATAGCACCCTAAATCATGAAAGTATGCCCAGCTCAGAATTTGACCTCTAGCCTTGTAGCCTTTGGTCCTATAGACTTTCTTGTGTGAGTCTGGCATCTTCACGGTGCTTTCACTTTTCAGGACCTCCCAGTAGGCCTGCCATTCCTCTTTCCTTTTCTTTTGATCATCAGCTTCGGCTTTGCTGACCTCAACTTGTTGTTCTAAGTATCGGATCAGTAGATCTTCAGTTGCTTGATCAAACTGATCAGTAAATGTTGGGAGCTCTTCCTCAGCTGATGTGTACTTTGGATACTCCTCCTCAGTTATGTCCTCCAGAATAACCTCATCAATGTCATCAAAAGGTTCTGGAGATGGTTCATCAAACACCGGTACAGAGGAATCATCAGCAACAACCTCATCTGGGTTAAGCCTGAACAGTTCTGCAATCTGTTCCTTAGACAGGCAATGTATGATTTCTCCCTCCTCTTTGTCGTAGCTAACCGAGTGCTGTATGATGCCTTGAGTGTCTAAAATCATCGTCAAAGTCTTATCTAACTGACGTCTCAATGGCACAGCTTCGACTTCCTCGGTAGCTTCAGGTTCAGCAGTCTTCGTGGGAGAAGATGGAGGAGGAGCCTTCTTCTTGTCATTGGCTTTCTTGGATCGAATCTCTGATGTAGAAGGGGCTTGATCATCTTCGTCATCATCATCAGTACTTGATGAACCAGAAGACCCACTTCCTGATCCGTCCTTGTCATCATCATCAGATTCATCATCTTTCTCAGAATCCTCGTAGTCAACCTTTTCCTCCTCAGACTCTTCTTCTTCTTCTTCTTCATCTTCATCTTTGTCTGATTCATCGGAAATTGCTGCAGAACCCTCAATTCTGGGTGTGCCCTCCTTGGAACCTTCAACCAGTTCAGCAAGTCGGGCGTTCTCAGCTTCCAGAGCAAGAATACGATCACTGAAACCAGTGGCAGTAAGGGCCAACTGATTATGCTCGTCAATGTACTTCAGCAACTGTTCTTCTTGCTGGGCTGATCTGGCTCTAAGGTCTGCTCTCTGATCCGTAGCTTGAAGCAACAGTGCATCCTGATCTGCTATCCTCTGAGTAAGTTGAGCGATAACCAGATCCTACTCTCTACTCCTCTCCTGCTCCATATTCCTCTCCATCAGTCTCACTACCATACTGTTCAGTGTAAGCTGATCAACAACTGAAACAGTAGGTATAGACATGTCAGCCCGTGAGATGGAGGGACCAGCAGAAGCAGTAGAGAATATGGGAGCCTGTGTCATAGAGGTGGTCAGAGGGGCAGTGGTAGCACGAACATGAGTAGCCCTTGACCGTGTCAGTGAAGAAACTGAGACAGCTGCTACTGATGTGACAATAGTTGTAGCAACTATCGTCAGTTCTGACCTCCTCTGGAAAGAGAACCTAGATCTCTTTCCTCTCCCAGCCCGTGAAGATGAAGTCTGAATAGCAGCAGCAGACATAGCTATAGTAGCAGGAGCAGAGGATCGAGGAGGTGGAGAAATGTCAAAATCTGGAATGAATAAAGGATCAGAAATCTCTTCTATCTCTGCTTCACTCCTCTTCCTTTTCCTCTTTGTCATCCTCCCCCCAAGCCAAACAGTCTCAAACTCCTCATCAAGTGTATCTTCAGAATCAGAACTGTCGGCCTCATCAGCACCAGCTTCACCTTCATCCTCACTTGAGTCCTCTGACTCATCTTCATCAGCAGCAGGTGTGGTGCCTGTCGTATCGAGAGGAGTAGTCACTGTGGAGGTAGTAGTAGCCATGAAGTCTAGCTCCAACAGTGAGTCAATGTCAACCTCTTCATCTGCTGCAGAAGTGCTAATGCCAGCACTCACACCACCTGCACTCACAGCACCAACATCTACCATGCTAACATTCATAGCAGTAACAACATCACCAGCAACAGTGCTCACAACAACACTAGCACTTGCACCATCACCACCTACACCAGCACCAGTATCACCATCATCACCATAATCACCATCATCACCATCATCACCAGGCACAACAATGTCTTCCATATCTGAGTCAGAATCATCATTCCTCCATCTCCGACCAGCATGAGCAATATAATCTGGCCTAAAGAGATGACCAAATAAGGATCTAGTAGCAGGCTTCCTGTCTTTGCCTCTGTATGACATCACTCTATTTAGAGTGATGTCATCCATGTGCTCCAACCTGAGAATATCTGCATTAACCTTTGGCAAGTCCGGCAACTGTGCATCAATCAACTGCTGCAAGAAACGAGGATACATCAAGAACTTCTTATCCCCTTTCAAAGTCACATTCTCCTTCATATGTGAGAAGACCATTTCTGAGAAGTTGAATGGTAGGTTCAGCACTAGTGCAACAAAGGCACACTGAATGGTCTCTCTCATGTCATTGATTCCTCCTCTCCTTGACCCAAGGCTATGTATAAGTACATGTGCTAAGTACTTAAACTGAGGAGACATATATGCCTTGTTCAGAATTCCAGCTCCAAGATCTCCCTCATACTTGCATCTCATGAAGCAGCGTCGAACTAAGTAACGATCCAGAAGATAAGGCTGATCAGGTGCATCTTGAAAACCATAAACTCTTCGGATGTGTTCAGCAGAAATGACCACATCCTGTCCTCGAACTTTGCCTCGAATGACTGTAGGCTCAGTTTCACAGTCAATATCAGCAGATGCCCAAAAATCTTGCTGATGTGATATGTATGGCACATGCAAAGTAGAGATGCCTGTGAAAATCCTCGAACGCCTCAGAAAAGTGATGATCTCAGTGAAATGACGGGCGTTTGGTGTGTTCAGTTCCAAGTATGCACAGATGTTATTCTTTGTCACGGATTTGTATCCAGCCATTCTGAACATTGAATAAAAACATGTTAGAACTATTCCATAGTTGAAAATACAGAGAACAGATTAAAAAATCAGAAAACATATTCAAATTAATCTGATATGCCGAATGAAATTGATTTGGACGAATGAATAAATTGGTCGAATGAGCCATTCGCCGAATGAGCTATACTTCGAATGAAATCATTCGTCGAATGAGTTTCATTCGCCGAATGACCTTCATTCGCCGAATGAGTCATTCGGCTGTTTTTTGAATTTCAAACCCCTCTTTTCAAAATCTTCAAATCAGTTTACAAAAATCACATATGCAACCTCAGAAACGACCGATTAACACATTTAACAAAGATCATTTGGAGTTTTAAGTCCATTTTGACTGATTACTACAAAGGCGATTATAAAAACCCTAGAATGTGTTTGGTTTTTGATGATTTCACGGTCAGAAATTGATGATATTCGATCCCAAGGTACCTGAGGTGATAATAAAGAAGATTATCAGTGGCTGGGTGAGAAGAAATCACGAGAAAAAGAACGGCCGAAGAAAGAAGTAATTCGGGCGAATGAATACACACAGTAGGGGCGAAAGATAATTTTTGGCGAATGAGGTAGTTCGTCCGAATTACTGTTTATATATGGTCCCACATTCGCCGAATGAGACCAGCGAGTGAGCTGTTTCGTCCTAAACTCATTCGCCGAATGAGTCTTATTCTGTCATGAGTCATTCGCCGAATGAAAGGTAGATCTTAAGTCATTCGCCGAATGACTTGGCGAATCTCTTCTTTCGATCAAAAGACATTCGCTGATTGACTCATTCGCCGAATGAGTTTCATTCAGCCGAATGAGACATACTCAACACAAACCATAACTGATATCAAGATTTAACATTTTGATCAATTAAACAGATGCCGTTTATAAAGATATGTCTGGTTGGTTCAGGATTCAGATGAGACAGACGTCTGAACCTACAAATGATCATCTAAACTTAAATCGAAAACATAAAATCTTTTTGTACTTTTCTGAAACAGAATTACGACTGTACAATTAGTAACTAAAAACAAAGAAACACATGTTTTTGTGAGAAGTCTATTGATAAAATAACACATAAATCTAATGATAGCCCATTTGGGCCCACTAAAGCCCAATGATAGCCTTTGATTATTCACATATCATAACTCGAAATCCTTGAGCAATAAGATATAGATAGCCACGTGTTTTTAAGTCAAATATATAGATGTTAACAACTCATGATGTGTGGCTAGGACGTTTTAGAAATATCCTTACTATCAACAATTTACTACTCCCTAATCACCTTCATTTCCCCTACACATTATGATTAGTAACATGATATTATCAACCCTCCTTTCTTCAAACGTAAGTCTTTTATTATTTAAAGGACTCCATGCACACACATGCATGTGAAATCCCAATGCACGTGTAGAGGTTCAAGAGCCTTTATGGTTTGAAGGGTGATTGTCCCTGCGTGTAGCGAACCTTTGAACAAATTCCCCAAAGGTTCGGCTAATTTGAACAGGTTTCGCCACAGCTGGTTTGTGGATTTCAGAGAGGTTCGGCTAGATAGTAACTAACCAAGGTTCGTGATATTCCACTAGGTTTGCAGCCCTAGATATATTTCCTTAGGTTCGATGTTATCCCAGGTTGTAGATGGTACTAGGTTCGGCTAAGTAGATATGCTATTAGGTTCGCTACTAGTGAAGGTTCGGCTGGTTAGAAGAGTGCCTCCTTGGTTTGCCATTCTCACAAGAGTTAGGTTCGTCGTTGAGGGTTTGGCTATCACCATCTGGGTTCGGTTCCCTTAAAGGGTTCAGCTCGTTAACGTCCGTGGCTTGCATTGGTTCGTTACAGAAGTGGGTTCGGCCCTTCTCACAGGTTTGTGGCTTCTAACTTCAGACATAGGTTCGCAGGAGGTCAAAGGTTCGTCTAGCAGCTGGAACTTGTTCATCCTAGGTTTGGCTAGTGTAGAAAGGTTCGGCCAGGGTTGGTGGAGGTAGCAGGTTCGTTGCAGGGTAAGGTTCGGCTGGTTATTCGCCCAGCTCACTAGGGTTCGGCCGAGTGTTATCCCCCTCACGAACCTATATCATCCTCCTTAATCGATCTTAACCTGTTCCACATCAGTTCCCACAGTTTTCTAATCGTTTATACATACTTATCTAGGTGGTTTCTAGGTGTTAAGTAGATTGAAAACTAAGATAAATTCAAGAATCATAGTTCACACCAAAAACCGACATAAACACTAATATTTACCTCAAAATTAACGGATAAAAGCTCGAAAAACTTGTACTTCCGCGATCTACGTGCTGAGATGAACGTTTTGGCACCTAGAATGCTTGAATCCATAGAGAAATCATCACAAAATTGTAGAGAGAAGGAGGAGAAACCTTTTCTAGAGAGAGGGTGAGAAAAAAACGAGTTTGAGGGGGAAAGGTGGGTTTGGTGGTGGTTGGTAAGAGGTTTAATGTCTCATTAATTGATTTAGAAACACCCGGTAGTTCGGTCTTGCTCGGTTTCGCGTAAAATATCGTTTCTCGTGGTTTTCGTCACGAAACGACACGAATTATAAAATAAGTTTCATAAATTTATTTTAAGTGGTTATTCCTAGTAAATTAACTAATATCTTTTGTTTATTTTAAATTTACAAAAATATTAAATTTACAGTTTAAAATCGAATCGTACGGTCGTCGCGCGTATTCGTCCGAATCATCACCCGTACGAACACGATGATAACTATACTCTTCAATATTTTTTTCTAATTATCGGACCTCATTCAGAACGTTAAACCTTCACATTTATTCGTACAGATCGTCACCTATACGAATAACCCGTCGGTTTAGCATTCACGTAACGACATCCGTGTTGTTTTGTTCTGTAAAGCCTCACATACGTTTATACATAATAAAACCCTAACAAATAATCACATGAGGGTTCTGTAATGCCAGATAATTATCTGACTGATGAACCATGTTTTCTGCGTTCTGTTTCTTTGAAATGATTATGATTTCGCTGTTTGTTTCATGAAATGATAACATTATATGATATGAATATGAGTATACACTTAAATGCATAAAAGTTGTACCTGATTACTGTTCATGCTATTGTTACGATCACTGTTCCGGTACGATTCCGGCACTGATGTTACAGTCTCCCCTTGTTAGAGAAATTTCGTCCAGAAATTTAAGAGTTGTTATCGGGCAGCTTCCTCTTCAAACAGTTGGGGATACTTTGACTTCATGTGATCTTCACGTTCCCAAGTAAACTCGGGTCCGCGTCTTGAATTCCATCGAACCTTTACAATCGGAATATGGCTTCGCCTCAGTTGCTTAACTTTGCGATCCATAATCTCCAAAGGTTCCTCAATAAAATGTAATTGTTCATCGACTTGAATTTCTTCTATTGGGATGACAAGTGATTCGTCAGCAAGGCATTTCTTTAAGTTCGAGACGTGAAACACGTCATGCACACTACTGAGTTCATCTGGTAATCTCAGCCTATATGCCACAGGACAAATACGCTCGATGATCTCGAACGGTCCCACGTATCGTGGTTCTAACTTGCCTTTCTTTCCAAAGCGTACTACACCTTTCCATGGGGACACCTTCAACATGACACGGTCTCCCACTTGGAATTCCAACGGCTTGCGTCGTTTGTCGGCATAGCTTTTCTGTCTGCTCCTAGTAGCTTGTAGTCTTCGTTGAATCTGGGCAATCTTGTCAGTGGTTTCCTGAATAAGCTCTGGTCCAGTTATTCGATTGTCTCCAACTTCAGTCCAACAGATCGGTGATCGACATTTCCGGCCATAAAGAGCCTCGAATGGTGCACATCCGATACTGCTTTGGTAACTGTTATTGTAGGAGAACTCGATCAGTGGCAAATGGGAATCCCAATTCCCACCGAAATTTAACACACAGGTTCTCAACATGTCCTCTAGTGTCTGAATTGTACGTTCGCTTTGACCATCCGTTTGTGGATGGTAAGCTGTACTCAGATTTAACTGTGTCCCTAGAGATTTCTGTAATGACTTCCAGAACCTTGATGTGAATCTGCTATCTCTATCAGAAATAATAGACAATGGCACACCGTGGCGTGTCACTATCTCATTGATATACAGTCTTGCCAATTTATCCATTGTGAAGGTCTCACGCATTGGCAAGAAGTGAGCAGATTTCATCAAACGATCGATGATAACCCAAATTGTATCATGCCCACTGGAAGTGCGGGGTAGCTTGGTGATGAAGTCCATAGCTATTTGTTCCCATTTCCAGAGCGGAATCTCAGGCTGTTCCAGTAACCCAGACGGTCTCTGGTGTTCCGCCTTTACCTTTGCACACGTAAGACATCGACCGACGTACTCGGCTATGTCTTTCTTCATTCCCAGCCACCAATAAAATCCACGTAAGTCTTGGTACATTTTATCAACGCCAGGATGAACGGAGTATTTAGTCTTGTGTGCTTCATCGAAGATAAGTTTTCTCAATTCGTCTACCGCGGGAATCCATATACGTTCCTGGTAGTAGATCACTCCAACAGGCTTAGTGTCAAACTGTTTCTCTGCTCCGCAGTCAAGTTCTTTCTTCAATTTCCCTAGATCAAGTGCTTCTTGTTGTGCCTGCATAATCTTGTCTCTTGGGCTTGTCTGCACGGTCATCCCCATTGCTCTGATGCGCAAGGGTTTGACTCGTTCCTTCCAGCTCAAGGCATCAACTACAACATTTGCCTTTCCCGGATGGTACTTGATCACACAATTGTAATCATTCAGAAGTTCAACCCAACGACGCTGTCGCATGTTGAGTTCCTTCTGATCAAAGATGTGCTGCAGACTTTTGTGATCAGTAAATATGGTACACTTGGTGCCATATAAGTAATGTCTCCAAATCTTCAATGCGAAGATTACAGCTCCCAGTTCAAGATCATGAGTAGTGTAGTTCTTCTCATGAACCTTTAACTGTGTTGATGCATAAGCAATAACTTTGTCCCGTTGCATTAGTACGCAACCGAGTCCCTGATGGGAGGCATCACAATAAACAACAAAGTCGTCACAGCCTTCTGGGAGGGATAGAATTGGAGCATCACATAACTTCTGTTTCAACGTCTGAAAAGCATCTTCTTGTTTTTGCTCCTAGACAAACGGTTCACTTTTTTGGGTTAGCTTAGTGAGAGGAAAAGCTATCTTAGAAAAGTTTGAGATAAACCTTCTGTAATAACCTGCCAATCCTAGAAAAGACCGTATCTCCGTCGGTGTCTTCAGAGTGTCCCAGTTCTTAATCGCCTCAATCTTGGTAGGATCTACGTGTATTCCTTCACTGTTGACCACATGACCCAAAAATTGAACTTCCTTTAGCCATAATTCACATTTAGAGAATTTGGCATAAAGTTTTTGTTCTTTCAACAGTTCCAAGATCTTTCTGAGATGTTGTTCATGATCTGTTTTATTCTTAGAATAAATCAGTATGTTGTGAATAAAGACAATGACAAAATGATCCAAGTACGGCTTGCACACTCGGTTCATGAGATCCATGAAAACCGCTGGTGCATCCGTCAATCCGAAAGGCATCACCATAAACTCGTAATGCCCATATCTGGTTCGGAACGCCGTCTTTGGTATGTCTTCATCTTAAACTCTAAGCTGATGATAACAAGACCGAAAGTCAATCTTTGAGAAATATTGAGCTCCTTGCAGTTGGTCAAACAAATCATCAATCCTCGACAATGGATACCGATTCTTGATGGTTAGTTTGTTCAGCTCATGGTAGTCTATGCACATCTGAAACGATCTGTCTTTCTTTTTCACGAACAGTACCGGAGCTCCCCAAGGTGAGTAGCTCGGTCTAATGAAACCTTTATCAAGTAGCTCCTGTAACTGATTAGACAATTCCTGCATCTCTGAAGGCGCTAACCTGTAAGGAGATTTAGCAACAGGAGTTGCTCCAGGAATTAAGTCAATACGAAACTCTACCGGTCGCACAGGTGGTAAACCTGGTAGGTCTTCAGGAAATACTTCCGGATACTCTTTCACTACTGGTACGTCTTGAATCTTTTTCTTATCCTTCTCCTTTTCCACCACATGATCCAAGAACGCCACGCACTGCTTCTGTAGACACTTAAGCGCCTTTATGTAAGAGATGATTTTGACACTTTGTTTTGCTTGATCCCCTTTAACTTCTAATACGCGATCACTCGGCAATGGAATTCGAAGCAGCTTTTCAGAACAGATGACTTCCACTCGGTTAGAAGAAAGCCAATCCATTCCAACAATGATGTCGAAACTACCCAACTCCATCGGTATCAAATCGATGGTGAATGTATGACCATTAAGTGTCAATGGGAAATTCCTATAAACTGTACTAACTGTGATATGTTTTCCGTTAGCTACTTCTATGATATAAGGGGAATCTAACTGTTCCTCTATAGAATCTAATTGGCATGTAAAATCGGTAGAGATAAAACTCTGATCCGCACCAGTATCAAATAGAACAGATGCATAAAAGTCATGTAAGATAAATGTACCCATGACCACATTCGGGTCTTGGCGTGCAGCTGGTGCTCCGATGGCAAAGGCTCTTCCACGGGGTGCTTGAACTGCCTGTTGAGCCTTCTTCGGGCAGTTCTTTGCAAAGTGGCCTTGTTCGGCAAAGTTATAGCATCCACCAATGTTCTGATTAGCTGGTGGAGGGAGAGCCAAAGCAACATTGTTGGCTGCTTGGTTAGGTGTCATCCGACAGTGTTGGACCCAATGGCCCTTTCGTCCACATCCCGTGCATTGCTTGCAGGGAGTGTTAGCAGCATGGTGATATTGACACTTGGCACACAGAGGAAACGTGCCAGTGTAGGGTCTTCTGTTGGGGTTTTGTGGTGCAGATGCTACTTGTTGAAGAGGTGTGGCCACCGTGTAATTCTTGATGACCTTTTGTTTCTTCTTCTGGTGGTGGTGGGGTTTCTTTGACGACTCGGCTTTGTTCTTGCCGGAGTCCGCCTTTTTTTTCAACACTCCAGAGGCTACCATCAGATCCGTGAGTTTTCCAGATAAACTCACTGCAAATTCCATAGTAACAGGATTTGCTGCAACAACTAAACCCTGAATGCAGGCGGGGAGTCCACCTACATAACGATCAATCCTGTTTTCCAAAGTGGGTACCATGTCTGGTACCAAAGCAACAAACTCATGATAACGAGTGCTATATCCCATGTGGTCTGCCCCTTTCATCACATGGTTATATAGTTCAACCTCCAGTTTCTACAGCTCGTTCTTAGGGCAGAATTCAGTCCTCAGTAGAGCCTTAAAGTCTTCCCAGGTCATTGACATCGCTTCTTCTCTTCCCCTAGCATTGATCTGGTCGTTCCACCAAGTCAAAGCCCGCTTGTTGAATGTTCCAGCAGAATAGCGAACTTTGTGGTGCTCTGGACAGCTGCTGAGGTCCAGAGTAGCTTCAATCTTTTCAATCCATTGGATTAATCCAATGGCTCCTTCAGGCCCACTAAAACTGGGTGACTTACATCCTACAAATGACTTGTAGGAGTAGTGTGATGAACCACCAGTATTCCCACTGCTTCTCCTGACGAGTTACCAGTGTTGTTGATTTCATTACGGAGACGGTTGAACATCTCCGGTATCGCCTCGTTCATCTGATTAGTCATCTGACTGCTCAGTAGGGTCACCAGGGCGATAGTAGCAGGGTCCAAAATCGGAGTTGTACTCGGGCCTGGGGGTGGGTTGAGTAGAGGAAGAATAAATGGAGGAGGAGGAGGTGGAGGCAGTGTCGGAGTTGAGTCAGACGGTGATGGTGTAGATGAATGTGGAGCCAAGTCTTGTGGTGGTGGAGGTAACGAGGGAGTCTGTCTTCTCGGCGGCATTCTGATCATAAACAATAAAGTTATCGGTTAGTGCAATGATCGAATATATGCAAGTAAGTCTTAAGTCCTATGTGCTCTACATGCAGGGTCCCTAGGTTATAGTCTAGGCCAAACCGTTTAAATAAATGACCTATATTTCTCTATAACCATGGCTCTGATACCAAGCTGTCACACCCCGAGCCGGTGGGGTTGGATCAGATTCCCCACCACATACTAATCCACATAGGACATTGTTGTTAATGATAATTAAGCATTTTACCCCTACCATTAACCCATTTGTTCTTCGGTTCTTCGTTCCTGTAAATACAACAATTTGAAATCTCTATTGATTCCTTAAGTTCATCACACAATTATGATCAATCAAAACCATTGTAGAAACAGTTAAATAAATGCTTAATTAAATAAATAAATAAACATTTAATAAAATCTAAGTCCTAATGATTGGGCCTTGGTCAACTCGAGTGGACTAGTATAGAAATCAGGTACTTAGTAGTAAAGGGATTCTGTAAATATCATCAAACATATGACCGACAAATCAAGCGGTCTACCTAGGACTTCTTGAAATGTAGGGTTTTTGTTTCGTACTTGATTCGTCTAGTTTCGTCCCTTGTTTCGTATAGTTTCGCTGTCATATGTTATCTTTGATATTTCCATACTTTCCCTTGAAAATAATTTGTTGATTCGTCTAGTTTCGTTGTAAAATGTACTTGATTCGTTGGACATTGAATACTAGATTCGTTGAACAAACGTACTCTTGATTCGTTGATCGTTCTTTGACAACACACACTTGAAATAGTTCTTTGTAATAGATCGTTAGTTCTTTGAATTAAACCTTTGAAAATAGTTCTTGGTTTTAGATCTTTAGTTCTTTGAAACTAGTTCTTTGTAACTTGTTCTTTGATTTGAAACAGTTCATCTAGACAGGATTCTAGAATAACAGTTATACATGTAAATAATATACAAGTAAAAGCATTTAAGTAAACAAATTAAATAAAACATTTTACGCATTCTTCTCAGCCCCGCGTTTTAAAACAAAATTATTAGAAAAGGGGCAATGAACTCACCTGTGTTGCTGTGCAAATGATCTATCACAAAATGCGCGCTCGTTGTTGCTGCTTAGGTTTCTTCAGTTCCTGGTTTGTTTGAAAAGAGTTCGAATACGATAAGTATACCTATTAACCGTCGTATCTAGAATTTGAGTCTCGGTGTGCACTATGTGTCCTAATTTACTACAGTGCTTCTATCATTTAATCTCCTATTCTAACTTAGGTACCCATTTGTAAACCCAATCCCATAATTAATCAGAACAAGTCTTGATTAATATGTTTAATTAGTTTCATTTTAATTTAAAACAGTATTTTAGAAACTCATCAAATTTATTTTTACAAAGCTTACAAATCACTTTCTTCTATTAAAATGTCATTTCTTGAATTAAATTACATTCAACATAGGATGGGCTTGATTTAGCCCATTTGGGCCCACTTAAGCCCAATGATAGCCTTGGATTATTCACAGATCATAACTCGAAATCCTTGAGCAATAAGATATAGATAACCATGTGTTTTTAAGTCAAATATATGGATGTTAACAACTCATGATGTGTGGCTAGGACGTTTTAGAAATATCCTTACTATCAACAATTTACTACTCCCTAATCACCTTCATTTCCCCTACACATTGTGATTAGTAACATGATATTATCAACCAAGGACTCCATGCACACACATGCATGTCAAATCCCCATGCACGTGTAGAGGTTCAAGAACCTTTATGGTTTGAAGGTTGATTGTCCCTGCGTGCAGCGAACCTTTGAACAAATCCCCCAAAGGTTCGGCTATTTTGAACTGGTTCGGCAACAACTGGTTTGTAGATTTCAGAGAGGTTTGGCTAGATCGTAACTAACCAAGGTTCGTGATATTCCACTAGGTTCGCAGCCCTAGATATATTTCCTTAGGTTCGCTGTTATCCCAGGTTGTAGATGGTACTAGGTTCGGCTAAGTAGATATGCTCTTAGGTTCGCTACTAGTGAAGGTTCGGCTGGTTAGAAGAGTGCCTCCTAGGTTCGCCATTCTCACAAGAGTAAGGTTCGTGGTTGAGGGTTCGTCTATCACCACCTGGGTTCGGTTCCCTTAAAGGGTTCGGCTGGTTAAGGTCCGTGGCTTGCATTGGTTCGTTACAGAAGTGGGTTCGGCCCTTCTCACAGGTTCGTGGCTTCTAACTTCAGACATAGGTTCACAGGCGGTCATAGGTTCGTCTAGCAGCTGGAACTTGTTCATCCTAGGTTCGGCTAATGTAGAAAGGTTCGGCCAGGGTTGGTGCAGGTAGCAGGTTCGTTGAAGGGGAGTTGCAAGGTAAGGTTCGGCTGGTTATTCGCCCAGCTCACTAGGGTTCGGCCGAGTGCTATCCCCCTCACGAACCTGTATCATCCTCCTTTATCGATCTTAACATGTTCCCCATCAGTTCCCACAGTTTTCTAATCGTTTATACATGCTTATCTAGGTGGTATGTAGGTGTTAAGTAGATTGAAAACTAAGATAAATTCAAGAATCATAGTTCACACCAAAAACCGACATAAACACTAATATTTACCTCAAAAATAACGGATAAAAGCTCGAAAAACTTGTACTTCCGCGATCTGCGTGCTGAGATGAACGTTTTGGCACCTAGAATGCTTGAATCCACAGAGAAATCATCACAAAATTGTACGAACACGACGATAACTATACTCTTCAATATTGTTTTCTAATTATCGGACCTCATTCAGAACGTTAAACCTTCAGATTTATTCGTACAGATCGTCACCTATATGAATAACCCGTCGGTTTAGCATTCACGTAACGACATCCGTGTTGTTTTGTTCTGTAAAGCCTCACATACGTTTATACATAATAAAACCCTAACAAATAATCACATGATGGTTCTTTAATGCCAGATAATTATCTGACTGATGAACCATGTTTTCTGCGTTCTGTTTCTCTGAAATGATTATGAATTCACTGTTTGATTCATGAAATGATAACAGTATATGATATGAATATGAATATACACTGAAATGCATAAAAGTTGTACCTGATTACTGTTCATTCTGCTGTTGCGATCACTGTTCCGGTACGATTCCGGCACTGATGTTACAGTAACAAGATATGTCATATAATAGAACATGTAGTACATAATGTAAAGTCTAACATGTAGCACATAAACACATAAGTATAGAATGTATAATATGAGATAACTCATATTTGGGGTTAGCTTAGTTATAGATTAGGTCACCATTTCTAACAACCTAATTCCCTATAACCATGGCTCTGATACCAATCTGTCACACCCCCACCGATGGTGGAACACGTCAGGGCATGATTTGTAATTGTCCAGAAGCTCATGGTGCTACTTGTAAGTTTCATATTTAAACATTACCATTTAAAGCCAAAGCATTCATTACTAAATATTTCAATACAATCATCTAAACATACAACATGAATTCAAATACAATATCTTTGATTAATGTTTAAACTAGGCCTCAAGTTCCTATATGATCTTCATGCAAATCTTTAACCTATTATGCATGTAAAATAGAGTTTGATCAACTCTTTGCATAGTTGGTGAGAACTCATATATATATATGTGTGTGTGTGTATATATATATATTGAAAGATGCTAAACCAAATGTCCCAAAATGAAATAGATTCAAAGGATACATGTTTACAAGTCACACAATGTTTATGTTTTCAACCAATGTCTTCAAACAAGTGTCGTCACAAAATTCAAATCTAGACTCGCTAGGTCATAGATTTAAACATGTAGTTAACAAGTTTGCATTGATGCACACTTTCACTTATTTAAACAAAGACCTAAGTCTGTGTGTGGAAGGTATCTAACCATTCCAAGCTACTAGTGTATGTTTATGTTTATATATGAAATGTCTTCTATCCTAACCAAATGTTTGCAACAAGTATAGCACATATGACATTCAAACCTATTCAATCTAGAACTAAGGCTTTTGCATCTAGAAATGATTTTGTATCAAGAATAATATTGTTTGTTTATAAGGCATGTGTAACATCCCAAAAGATTGCAAAATGTAAAAAGTGATATGAGAAACTCGCTTGTGTTTCCTTTCCAAATGTCTTTGACATTAATTGTGTAGAATAAAGTCACTATTCTCCACCCTAAAGTTTGATACGATTAATGACTAAGCCTTGTATCTTAACCAAAACTTAACTATGGTTATACTAAAAGGGTTTTGAGTTTTAATCCATGGTTTGCATTTTTTTGTAAATAATATTAAAAAAAATAAAAACTGTTTTATTAGTTGTGTAAAAGAATAAATGAAATAATAACTTAAATGTTTTTCACATATTTGTTTTAAACATAATATAGAAGAATAACTTTGGTTGTAATTAAGTTTATAATTATTTATATTTTATTTAAAGAAATTTAAATAGAATATTATAACTATATATATTTCTTTATGAAATGTTTTATTTGAATGTACAACATAAAATTTTCTTAAAATTTGTAAATGTATTAGGGTGGGCCGAGAGGCCTAGATTGATATATGGGTAGTATATAAACCCGATATGTAGGTCCTATTAGGGTGGGCTCATTATTTTGTTGGCTGGCTCATTATTTTGTTTTTGTTTTTCCCTGTTCTTGGAGTCATTGTATTGTATTAGCCGGTTCTTGAAACCGAGTGCAATTAATACAAGTATTCACTGCATTCTTCATCTTATTCTTCATTGTTATTGTTCTTGCACACACGTGATACCATTCCGTACTCGTGTGTTGTGTTAATTGATATCAGTTTTAGATCATATATTAGGACTAACAATTGGTATCAGAGCCTCAGAACCAGTTTTGTGGCTCATAGTGGTATCGATTTTGCAAGAGAAAATTATTTTAAAGAGTTTGCAGGTTGTGTTCGTGGTGTTCTTGATTCATTTTATTAATAAGGAGTGCTTTAATCTGTGGTGTAGCCTTTCTCGAGTTTTAGAAGTGTTAATTAGATCCACTTAAAATTTTACGAGATTGACAAGATTAGAATTCAAATTTTAAACTTCCATTATTTTCGGTATTGATCATTCTCGAGCTTTATTAAAATTTCGAGAACACATTAATTCAAATTCAAATTGAGTATCTTTGATTTTATTTTTTTTCTCGAATTTGATTTTCTCGAATTTGGTCTCCTCGAATTTGGCTGTCTCCAACTCACTTCTAGGTTCTTGAATCGTGTTTGATTCTCGAATTCATTCATGGGTTCTCGAGCTTGATCGGATTCTCGACTCTCACTCTCAGTTCTCGAGTTTCATTTGCTTCTCGAATTCAGCTAGGGTTCTCGAAATAATTCTTGGTTCTCGAATTTTCATTGTTTCTCGAGAACGCCTTACTGTTGTGTGACAAATTTTGTTTTGCTTACAAATGGATTCCTCAAGTATACTTGCTGCTGATTTGTCCAGTAAACAAAATGAGCTTGACGCAATCATGGGTACTACCACCAGTATCACATCAAGATTTATTATCGCTTTTTGTAATTTTATTTTATTCCTTCGAATAGAACATGGCCATATGAGTGGATAATGCCACTATAAAAGATCCTGGGTCCTAGATTTTCATCTACCTCCGGCTTTCCTGAATGGAAGTTTCGATTTGAAAAACATATCAGGACCAAAGAACCAAGGCTTTGGAGGGTGATTTTAAGAGGAAAGCGGAAGATAACTTATAAAGACATAGAAGGAAATGAGTTGATTAATGATCCAGAACACTACACTGAAGAGGACTTTCAGATAATAGAGGAAGATGAACAGCGTCTTGGCTACATCACTCAAGGTTTTATTCCTGAGATCTCACAATGTTTTAGGGAGATAACTGATGCAAGAGAGCTTTGGAGAGCTCTTATTGACATGTATGAGCGTAATACTGAGATGAAGGAGCCCCGCAAAGAAATGCCAAACAATAAGTTTAACTCCTTCAATTACATATGTAACATCAATGCCGGAACCGTAGCCGGAATAGTGACTTGTATAGTAGATAAGGTACAAACTATGTATATTACAGGTGTATTATTATAATTTGATGTTTAATACGAAACTATTATAAATCTATTTCAAAATCATATCATGAATCCATGGTTTAACAGTTAGAATCATATCCGACAACGCTGAACTATTATGTGAATGTTAGTTAGGAATTTATTATTTATTAACGTATGTGAGGTTGTACAGAACAAAACAATAACGGGCGTCGTTATGTGAACATTAAACCGACAGAGTATTCGTGTGGGTGGCGATTTGCACGAATATATCTGTAAGTTTAACATTTTGAGTGATGTCCAATAATTAGAAAATCAAATCGAAAATTATAGTTGTCGTCGTGTTTGTACGGGAGACGATCCGAACGAATACGCACGAGAACCGTAGGATTCGATTAAACAATTAAATTAAATAATTTTATAATCTTAACTAATAAATAAAAAGATAATTAGTTAATTTATTAGGAATTGCTACCTAATTTAAAATAGAAACATATATTTTTAAAATCGTTTCGTTTCGTTACGAATCGACGTTTCTACGCAAAACCGAACAGACAAAACGAACCCGAACCAATACGAGGTATAAAAACCCATACAAGCATTAAGCCCTTCATTTTCTTCACCAACCATTTCTCTCTCTAAAATCCTAGAACTACTCTCTCTCTCTCTCTAGATTTTCCTTCATAAAAATCATCAAAAATCCTTCATTTCTTGATCACATTGAGCAAACTTGGTACCAAATCGAAGCCCTTGACGAGGAGAACGTGAAAGTACAGCAGATCGAGCTTGGAACCCACTGATTTGAAGGTAATGTGAGCTCAAATTTTATTAATTTCAAGGTTTTTACACAACACGAATGAATTACCTTAGAACCCTATTTATTCTCATCAAACCTTGATAGATTCATTTTAAAATGGATTTTTATGGTTTATTTGAGTTTAAAATGATTTAAGATAGAGGATATTTGTTTAAAACCTGCAACTATGGAGGCTGGAAATCGGGTGTTCAAGGGTTGAACATGACTTCAACCGAGAACAAAAACAGTTTAGCTGAAAACAAGTTAGTTGACCGAGAACCCTTCTTTTTTCATCCTGACCGAGAACACTTTATTTGTGGTACATATATATAACCGAGAACTCCCTTGTCCTTGGAAAAATTGGCCGAGAACCCAATTAATTGGGTGAAAAATTTGGCTGAGAACCTCACAAATTTTAAACAAGGCCGAGAACACCTTAGGGAATTTCCAATGTGACCGAGAACTAATTTCTAGCTATTTATGTAGTTCTAAATTGTTGTTGGTGTGGTGGGACACACACACACCCATACACCATCGAATATAACATCCTTTAATTAGGATGTTTAAGATATTATAAATCCAAAAATAGCATACAATGTAATTAGGTTTGGGGTGCAACTGGGCATGCTACTTTAATTTATATTACTTAAACTTTGGGTTAAAAACATAGGCAAACTTTAAAACAAAGGTTTGATCATAAACCATAGTTTAAAATATGTCAAAGGTTTAAAACTAAGTCATGTTTTGAACAAGGTAACAAAAAGAGTTCACTTTAACTAAGTATTGGAACGGTGACATTTAGATGTCAACAACCAATACTTGAAATTTTCACTTAAGTTGATGATCAATTGAGTTGTTCAAATGAATAACTTAATCGATAATCAATTCAACAAGGGACAAGAATCAAGAATGTTAACAAAGAGCTATCATGGGACTTAGTGATTAACCTACTTGTGTTAACTTAAGTCCCAACATGTTTAACTTATATGTTTCATAACAATAACTTCTATTAACTGAAATATAATGAATTATAATATACAAACATATTTTGTATTTTAAAGAAACTTAAATGATTTTCTGAATGTAAAATGTTATAATTAAAATAATATTTTTTAGACAAGGATTTATTAAAAGATTACGTCTTTTATTTTTTAAACCATAGGTAAACAAGGTTAATTCTTTATCCGTTAAGGGTAAGGGTATGACAAATTAGAATAACTTAGAGAAATTTTAGCAACACATTAGAGAGTATATAAGATACTTAGTTGCACACCAAGACCTAAACCCAATATACACCAAATCTAAATACTTATCGTATTCGAATCATAATAAATCAACTCAGGTGTTGAACATACATAGGCTACAATTAACGAGCGCGCATATCTTTCGTGGTACAATTGCATAACAACACAGGTGATTTCATTGCCTCTTTTCTAAACATTTTGTTTTATAAACGCGGGGCTGAGAAGCATACTTAAATTATTTTCCTTGGAATATATTTTACTTAAATGTTTTTACTTCATATATGTTTTACATGTATAATTATTATCCTAGATTATGTCTAGGTAATCTTATTACAGGTTTCAAAAAGGATTATTTACTCAACATAAGTAAATAATTGTTTCATTTCAAAGAACTGTTTGCGACGGTCTATTTTCAAATAACTAAAGAACTAATTCAAAGAAATGTTTGCAACGATCTATTTTCAAAGAACTAAAGATCTGTTTCAAAGAAATATTTGAAACGATCTATTTTCAAAGAACTAAAGATCTATTTCAAAGAACTGTTTTCAACGATCTATTTTTAGAGGAATATCTGAAAAATATTCAAAGATAGCATGTGCCAAAGAACTAACGATCTATACGAACGAGAACAAACAAGGACTATTTAGAACTAACTATAAAATCCTATACTTCATGAAGTCCTAGCTAGACTGACCTATTATTGGTCGCATGTTTGATGATATTTACTTATTTCCTCAACTACTAAGAACCTTGATTGCTAGACTAGTCTACTCGAGTATGACCAATGCCTAATCATTAGGTCTTAGATTTTTATTAAATGTTTATTTATTCATTTACCTAAGCATTTAATTTAATGTTTCTACAATTGCTATGGTTGATCATGTGTGCGTGATGAGCTTATGGAATCAAGAGAATTCCCACATTTTGTTGAAACTGACAAAGAACTAAGAACTAAGAACGAGTGTGTTGATGATGGGGAATGAAACAGTTAATTATCATTAACAACAATATGTTATGCGGCTTAGTATGTGGTGGGCTAGCGGCTAGGCTGGCGGTAAGCTTGACCCTACATATGCCCTATATATAAGCATACTTGGTTGGATATCATAGGTGGTTGTTGGTGAGGTTAAGGTTGTCATTCGGTCAGGCTTGGACAAATTCATTTTTTAAACAAAGCAATATGAACTCACCAACCAAGTGTTGACTTTTGTTTTCTTGCATGACTTCTCAGGTGATGAACATTTTAGTAAGAAGTTCATGCTTTTAGAATAGGATGCCCAAATAGATGACCTAGTATTTTGGACGTGCATAATTTTTGAACTTCATTATTCATATTATTTTGTATATCTTGTGCAGATACAAGATAGAAAATCTATGATGTTGATAGTAGATTTACATTGTTAAATTATGAGCAATACTGATATAATTTAACTTTGTAATTCTATTTCATTTAGTGCTTTCTCAACTTATATCATGTGCAATGTAAACAATCTGATCATTCTGATTATCATTCAGATATCGCACCTCGAGACCTTTCCGCCCGACGAGACATTCGATCTGGCCCGCCAGCTCGGGGTGTCACAACATAGTCGGGGAAAGTCTGAATGATCAGATTCAAAGATTCGTTACCTTAATCACTGAGATGCGTACCGCCAAAATTTACAATTAAGGGGGTGTGATTAACAAAAAGCTACTGAATGCTTTTCCTAGGAATTGGGATATGAACGTTGACATCATCAAATCAACCAAGAATCAGGATAATCTGTCGTTGACCGAGATGGTGTCTGTTATTAAATCCTATGAAATGAATGATCAGCAGAGAGCTAAGAATCATACAAACAGTTACAACGCTGCGGGCATCATGTAACATTTGTACATTTAATCATGTAGTAGTGAACAGTGTTAGAACAGTGTGTATCCATGTTCAGTTAGTCAATGTGAATCATGTGTCATTATGTGCTTGTGTGTTAGAATCTTTATCATTTAACAAGTATGTATTATTTATTTACAGTCGAGTTCACTAGGCAAGAACAGTATTGTGTTATATCGAAACAGTGGTGGGCAGCGAGAGTGAGCCCTATATATATACTGCGTTCGGTGTAACAGGATAGTGTTGGTGCGTAGTGTCAAGACGAATATTATGGCAGTTAATTCACAAGAATCGTAATACGTAAGCGAGACTGAGTATAGTTATGGGTGACGATCCATAATGATACGAATGTTGAACTTATAATTATGATTAAACGAATTTAAATTTTTAATACGATCAGAAAACGTACGCGATTGCGGGTATACACGTAATTGTGAATGTTTAACGGTCCGACAACACGCGAAGAGTAAAAATAATTATATTAATTATTTTATATTTTTACAATTTTGAAACTCATCATTTTAATGAGTTTAACAACTCTTTTTATTTTTAAACCGCGTAAAATACGCGTTACGTTTCGGAAACGCGAACCGAGCGACCGAAACGGACCCGAACACCATCCGGGCTATAAAAGCCTTGAACAAGGTCATTTTTCTCATTTAATTCAGCCAACAACCCTTTCTCTCTCTAAAACTCGCGAACCTACCCTCTCTCTAAAAATCCCAACTTTAAACGTTCGTATCTTCTTCGTTTCTCAACGGATTTTGGTGTTTTTGGTGTCCACGCGAAGCTCTCGACATCCTCTACACGAAAGTACAAGAAATCAGTGAGATTAACCGGCCAAAATCGAGGTAATTGAGCTTGAAGTTTCGGAAAAATAGGGTTTTTGTGTGTGTGTTCATGAAACCCGACATTTAGCCGATCCTTACATCACAAAACTTAGTTTCGCACCTTCAACTACACTCCCTGATGTTAGGATAACTTGGATCGTGGTCTGGAGCAGAAGATTCGATGAGGAGGATGATGCTAGTAACAGGTTCGCCGGCCAAAGCTTCAGCCGCCATTGACGAACCCTAGAGGTGTTCTACGAACCATCACGGTTCGTAGCTTTTCAGCCGAACCCTCAGGGGTACTCACGAACCTGCATCCAGCTATCATTGACCCCACGAACCCTATTGGGTCTCACGAACCTGCACGAATCTTCCATGCTAGCCAGCCGAACTATGGGGTGCCGAGACTATTAGGGTTTTCCAACCGAACCTGCATGGTATTGAGCAACTTCGGCGAGCCCTATGGAGTCCACGAACCCTGCATGGTTCGTGGGAGTACCAGCGAACCTTTCGATCTTAGTCAGTCGAACCATGAGACCACCGAACCATTTCACTTTGCCGAACCCTCATGAGCCGTATGTCCTAGCCGAACCCTACTGGGTTTCACGAGCCTACACGAACCATGCATGATGTCATGTTGCCCGAACCCTGCTGTGCGTATTGCCGAACCTACCTGATGACATGTTAGTCGAACCTTGCCTGAACATTAGAGGGCCGAACCATATCATGATGTTGGCCGAACCCTAGGCCAGGAAACCAAAAAGGTCTGCTGCCAAGGGGGGGTAACCGAGCCAACAACATGCAAATTTCTTTGTATACCTTGGCCCAACCAATTGTATTAGCTCGGCCCACACTAGAATGAGCCCAATTCAATGATATCCGGCCCAATTCAATGCAACAAGGCCCAAATTCCATTAGCAACATGGTCCATAGGTTTAAATCAAGCACGATTGAGCTAGTTTGACCATGAGGATCTTTAGTTGGCCAATATCACAATGGAACTTTACATGATCTATTTACACCTTGTTTGGCCCAACACCACCTCCAATTGGGCCATCATTAACTTAAATGGCCCATGTGGTGGTCTACAATGCACAATGTCTATGAATTGATTTAGTTGGGTTAAGATTAACCTAAACTAATAATGAGATCAATTCATAGTCACAAGAGTCTAGAACACTTAAACATATTCATACATTTCATATTGATCAAAGGTTAACCAGATTCTCAAACACATGTGATGTGTACCAACAAGTTTGAAAACAATGAATCATTTAACATTCGTTTCTTGGACCCATGATCAATCAAATGATTCAAATCATAACTTTCAAGTTTCACAACAATCAAATCATGAGAACACAAGTCAATCAATGAATCAAAGTCTATACAATTATAAATCCTATATCTTATGTATGATTACAATGTTATAGGAAACAATTAGAAGTCCTGTTTGCTACTTGCTAACTGTTTAGTTCAGAGTCTAATGCAGACAGGTGAGAACTTTATCCCCTCTTTTACTGTTTTATAACTGTTTTGGGGTGGAACACGTGATCAAACCAATCGTTTACAATCATATTTCATTACACAAGGTGTGTGTACTCTCATAAACATTATGGGTTCATTTTACGAATCCTAGGGATTCACCAACTGTTTTAAAGGAATTATCAATTATTAAACTCTTTTCACTAAAAAGGTTTTATAAAGAATCTTTGAACTGTTTTGTAACTGATTTACTCAAATGTATTTATGAAGGATAAACACTTTTAGATAAAGGATTTTATAAACTCTTTTGTTATAAACCTTGTTGTTACACAAGGTCATCACATCATGGTATTCCAAACAAGTGGTTCACAACATGGTATTCAAATCAAGTGGTTTACAATATGGTATTCAAATCAAGTGGTTCACAACATGGTATTCAAATCAAGTGGTTCACATCATGGTATTCAAATCAAGTGGTTCTTTTCATGGTATTCAAAACAAAGGATTTAATTCGTGGAATTAAATCTAGGTTTTCAATTCATGTTATCAAATAAGGCATTAACACATCCGGTTAAAGTAAGATTCAGAAAACATGGTGTCTATTGTTGTAAACAAACTTGTAAAAGCATCAAGTATCATATTCATTAGCGTTAGTACTGGGTGATCACAACAAGGGAAAGCGGACACATTGTTTCTTATCCAGGATGGAGCTAGCTTTTAAATTTGTTTTAAAAGCTAACTGTAGGTCTGGTGTCATTGTTTTCTTATCCAGGATGGAGTTGGCTTTTAAATTTGTTTTTAAAAGCCAACTGCAGGTCTGGTGTCATATGGTTATCAAAACTGCTGATGTATTATCTAACTCCAAACGTGTTTTGGGACTTGATATTATATGTTGGCTTTCGTGCGAACAGTGATTGGACTGTTTACACTGATTTTCTTACTTGATGTTAGTTTGGGTTGCAGCTCATCCGTGTGAATCTTATGATGCTTTAACTTACCTATGCTCATGTTTACAAATGCTTAAACCTATTGTTCTCACCAACTACGTCTGTAGTTGACAGTTACTTTTCACGTGTTTCAGGTAATCAGGTTTAAGGCATTCTCAGAGACAACTAAGGAGACCATACTAAGATAGAACAAGATGAAGAAACATGCTAGGATGGATTAGAAACACACTAAATCCTAATTGTTTACTTGTCTTGTTTGAAGTCTTATTTTGTAACTATATTTTGGGTCTGTAGTTGTCTTTCTTTTGGTAGATAGCTGTCTGTAACTAAACAACTGTCTTAACATTATGAAACATAGTAATCCGTTGTGGTTGTTCTTATTCAATACTTGTGCATGATTCAACTGTTCATACGTCACCGCGCCGTGGATTCCGCACGCGGCGCAGGGGTGTGACAGGTTGGTATCAGAGCCAAGGTTGTAGAGAACTAGGAAAAACCCAATGTTTAATGACCTAGACTATAACCTAAGCTACCCAATAGGACTAAGTGCTATAGGCTTGAGGAACTTAGGATCTAAGTAACTTAAGTGAGCATTAAGTCTACAATAAGCTTGAAAGATCTTAGGGACATTTTTTCTAAGATTAGATATCGAGTCAAAGAATTTGAATCGGAATTCTATAAATTTAGAAACCGGATTAAATTCTCACACATATGCATTTAAGGATTTCAGAGGCAAGGATCTGTATTCTTAGTATCCTTGATCTGAAATTCTCACACAGAGATCATTATAGAAATTCGGAGGCAAAGATCTGTATTTTCAGTATCTTTGATATGAATTTCTTGTCATATTCATTATAGGATTTAGAGACAAAGATTGATATCTTTGATCTAAAGTCCTTGTCATATTCAGTATGGGATTTAGAGTCAAAGATTGGTATCTTTGATCTAAAGTCCTTGTCATATTCATTATAGGAATTCAAATGTCAAGATCTATTAATTTAGAGGCTTGATTTGAAATCCTTGTCATATTCATTATAGGAATTCAAATGTCAAGATCTATTAATTTAGAGGCTTGATTTGAAATCCTTGTCATGCTCATTATAGGAATTCAATTGTCAAGATCTATTAATTTAGAATCTTGAGTTGGAATCCTTGTCATTGTTATCATTGTTATCATTATCAGGTGTTCATTATCATAGGAACTTTATAACTTAGAATCTGTGTAACAGTATTCTTTAGTTGAAGTTCTCACAAGGGATCATTATACTCGATACTGTAGGTATTGAGAACCTAGGTTAATTAACCTAGGACACACATGCTAAAACCTAAGGTTTTAATTTCGAGTAAATTAAGAACCATGGTTTACATAATCATTATCATAGTCACAGAACAAGAGGCAATCATGAAACAATCATAATCAATCAACAGTTGGAATCTTAGCCCCAAATATAGACGACGGATTAACGCTGACGTGTTGAGGTAAGTGGTGGGTCGGTGAGAGCTTACCCTATATATAAGCTTATTTCAGTATGTTAGGGGGAATCCGGCGTTTGTAATTGGAGTGAGGATTCGGGATCAACTGGACACATGGATCATTAGTCAAACACTTGGGATACAAACATTTGGGAAACAATCATTGGTGAATCAAATCATAGTGCAATTCAAACTTGGATGAACCAAACATTATGGTGAATCAATCAAGTTGTGAACATTTTCAATGTAAACCTTAAGTGAAATTCTTAAGTGATTACATCATTAGTACTTACTGACATAAGTTAACAGGAAAGTGTAGAACACACGTATGATTTAGTTCTACATGTTAACAACTGTTAGTAGGTGCACGCATAACATAATCATAGTTCAATCATGGAATCAATCATAGTTCAAGTTGATCAAAGATCATGGGATTCTTAATCAATGGAACACACTTGGGAATCAGTACAAACGTGTTGCCAAATGCTAGCAAGGGCATGATCGTGGTATATCGAAACGGTGGTGGGCAGCGAGAGTGAGCCCTATATATAAACTATTTTCGGTATATCGGGAAAGTGTCAGTGTGTAGGTTTGGTGGAGAGATCATGGGACATCGTACATATTCACATGATAAGTATGCAAATAAGTTGATAACTTATACGTGTACTAGATCATATTACAATTGAATGATAATACTAGTAGTATGGATATATTACTGACCTTATCATGAAAATTCAATTGTATCCTTCCTCATTACTGACCCGCTTGTGGCTTCTATTCGTAGAATGCCTCCCCGACGTGATCCTAACGGAGGGGGTTCAACAAGTGGCAACGACGATGAGATCAACAAGATTGCTCGAGCTATCGCTGTTCATATGAGGGAAGTAATCCCTGGTATGGTCACTGATATTACCCAGAATCTTCGGGGAAGTACTAGTGATTCAGCACATAACTCAAATGCTACAACTACTGGAACTGCTAACTTCACTTTCAAGCAGTTCAATGATGCTAAGCCTCCTAAGTACGCTGGTACAGAAGGAGCTACTAGTCTACTACAGTGGTTAGAGAGCATCGAAGACATTCTCGACTTCACTGGATGCCCTCTGAAAATCTGAAGGTCAAGATGGCCTCAAGCGCTTTTCATAAGGGCGCACTCACCTGGTGGAATTCTGAGAAGAACACCAGAGGACGTGAAGTTGCTTTAGCTTTACCATGGGACGGATTCAAGAACTTGCTTGTGGAAAAGTTCTGTCCACGTCATGAACTGAAGAAACTCGAGGTAGAGATGTGGAATCTGGTGCAAGATAGTGGTGAAAACGCAAAGTATACAACTCGTTTCCATGAGTTGTGCATTCTGGTACCCCATTTGGTTACTCCTCTATCCCGCAGGATAGAGAAATACATTGAAGGTCTACCTTTAGTAGTCAGGGGAACTGTCATGGGTAATAACCCTACTACTTTGGAGGCAGCCATCCAACTTGGTGCTACTCTTACTGAGGAGTATGTGAAGTCTGGAGTGCTCACCCGAAAGGGATTCAAGAGAGCACAGATTGAAGAAGGCAAGAAGCCTGAACAGCACCATCACAAGAAGAAGAAGCAAAAGACAATCAAGAACTTTGCAGCGTTGACTGCGGCTGCACCTACTCATGCCACACCTATCACTGCTATGCCACAACCTGCTAATGTCAGAAAGCCTTACACTGGCCCGTTTCCACTTTGCACCAAATGCCAGTATCATCATCTGCCCAACACTCCATGCAAGAAGTGTCTCAAATGTGGGCGTATGGGACACTTTGCAGCTACATGCCGAGCTGCTCATCTTGCTGCTGCAACAACTGCTACCACTACCACTGCTGCTACAGGTGGAAGGGCCTGTTACAATTGTGGAGCAGAGGGACACTTCAGAAACCAGTGTCCAAAACACAACAACACCACTGCTGCTGCTCGTGCTTTTGTTATTGGAACTGCTGAAGCACGTGAAGAGCCGGCAGTCATCACGGGTACATTTCTTATCAATGATCACTATGTTTCTATCATATTCGATACTGGTGCTGATAAAAGTTTTATCTCTACTCATACTGCTTTTTTGCTTAATATGCAACTATCCACACTTACTGCTCCTTATACTGTAGAAGTAGCAAATGGTAAGACCATAGTTGTAGATTCCATAATTCATGCTTGTGAGCTAAGATTAAATGACCATCTCTTTTCCATCGATCTCATTCCTATGACTCTCGGAAGCTTCGAAGTTGTAGTAGGAATGGATTGGTTATCCAAAAACAATGCTGAAATCGTATGCTCGGAGAAACTTATCCGAATCCCCTTACCGTCCGGCGAAACGATGATAGTCTACGGCGAGAAACCATGCCGCGGATTGAAGATTGTATCGTGCATCAAGGCGAGGAAGTACTTGAAGAAGAAATATTATGCTTTCCTAGCTCATGTAGTGGAAAAGAAACCTGGAAAGAAAGCAGTTGGAGATGTTCCAGTTTTCAAAGAATATCCAGACGTATTTCCAGAAGACTTGCCTGGACTACCACCAGTCCGACAAGTGGAGTTTAGAATTGATCTCGTCCCTGGAGCAAACCCAGTGGCGAAGTCACCGTATCGATTAGCACCGTCTGAGATGCAAGACATGTCTAGTCAGCTTCAAGAACTTTTAGACAAAGGTTTCATAAGACCGAGTTTCTCTCCATGGGGAGCTCCGGTTCTCTTTGTCAAAAAGAAAGACGGTTCATTTCGCATGTGCATCGACTATCGTGAGCTAAACAAGTTGACCATCAAGAATAGATATCCTCTGCCTAGGATCGATGATCTGTTTGATCAATTACAGGGAGCAACTTGCTTCTCTAAGATTGATTTACGGTCCGGGTATCATCAGTTAAGAGTAAATGATGAGGATATACCAAAGACTGCATTTAGGACTCGATATGGACACTATGAGTTCGTGGTCATGCCATTTGGGCTGACCAATGCACCTGAAGTGTTCATGGACTTGATGAATCGAGTCTGCAGGCCTTACTTGGATCAGTTTGTTATTGTCTTTATTGATGATATACTGATTTATTCCAAGTCGGAACAAGAGCATGAAGATCATTTGAGGAAAGTCTTAGAGTTACTAAGAGCTGAACAACTCTATGCTAAATTCTCAAAGTGTGAATTTTGGCTAAAGGAAGTTCACTTCTTAGGGCATGTCATAAACAAAGATGGAATTCATGTAGATCCAGCAAAGATTGAGGCGATTAAGAACTGGACTACTCCATCTACTCCAACAGAGATTCGTTCATTTCTGGGTTTGGCAGGTTATTACAGAAGATTCATTGCAAACTTCTCTAAGATAGCCTTGCCACTTACCACACTAACTCAGAAAAGTCAAGCATTTATATGGGGACAAAAGCAAGAAGATGCATTTCAACTTCTTAAACAGAAGTTATGCAACTCCCCTATCCTTAGTCTTCCAGAAGGCAGTGATGATTTCATTGTCTACTGTGATGCTTCAAACCTTGGTCTCGGTTGTGTACTTATGCAACGGGACAAGGTCATTGCTTATGCTTCAACACAACTTAAGGTTCACGAGAAGAATTACACTACTCATGACCTTGAGTTAGGGGCTGTGGTCTTTGCATTAAAAATTTGGAGACACTACCTTTATGGTACTAAATGTGTCATCTATACAGACCACAAGAGCCTACAACACATTCTCAATCAGAAAGAACTCAACATGAGACAACGGCGTTGGGTTGAGCTTCTAACTGATTACGACTGTGAGATTCGTTACCATCCGGGTAAAGCCAATGTGGTGGTGGATGCTCTTAGTCGCAAGGAACCAGTCAAACCAATTCGTGTAAGAGCCATGGAGATCAACACACAGCCAAACTTGAAAGACTTGATTCGTATTGCACAACAACAAGTAGTAACAGACAATCAACTCAAGACAGACTTGGATTGCGGCATTGAGAAGAAACTAGAACCCCGATCTGATGGGGTGTTATATCTCAACGGCCGCATTTGGATTCCAAAGTCAGAAGGATTGCGCACACTCATCTGTGATGAGGCTCATAAGTCGCGATACTCAGTTCATCCTGGAGCCGACAAGATGTATCAGGACTTGAGGACATCTTACTGGTGGCCGGGAATGAAGAAAGACATAGCACTGTACGTGGGAAAATGTCTTACCTGTTCAAAAGTCAAAGCAGAACATCAAAAGCCTTCGGGACTTCTACAGCAACCAGAAATTCCTCAATGGAAATGGGAGCAAATTTCCATGGATTTCATAACAAAGTTGCCGAGAACTCCGCGAGGTTACGATTCGATTTGGGTGATCGTTGATCGACTCACCAAATCTGCTCATTTTCTCCCGATCCGAGAGGATTACAAGATGGAGAAATTATCCACATTGTACATCAACGAAATCATTGCACGTCATGGTACACCAACATCAATCATTTCTGATCGTGATAGTCGTTTCACTTCTCGCTTTTGGCAATCATTGCAAAAGGCTTTGGGAACGCGTGTTAATCTTAGCACGGCGTATCATCCCCAAACCGATGGTCAAAGCGAAAGGACTATCCAAACACTCGAATACATGCTTCGTTCTTGTGTCATTGACTTCGGTGGAAGTTGGGACACTCATCTCCCACTCATTGAGTTTTCATATAACAATAGCTATCATACGAGCATTCAATGTGCACCATTCGAAGCTCTATATGGTAGAAAGTGCCGATCACCGGTCTGTTGGACCGAGATTGGTGACTCACAGGTCGTAGGACCAGAACTCATTCAGGAAACATCAGACAAAATCACAATCATTCAGTCACGGCTTAAGGCCGCACGAGATCGGCAGAAGAGTTATGCTGATCGACGTCGGAAACCGCTTGAGTTTCAAGTCGGTGACCGAGTCTTACTCAAGGTTTCTCCCTGGAAAGGCGTTGTCCGATTCGGGAAGAAAGGGAAACTTGCACCAAGGTACGTTGGACCTTTTGAGATCCTGGAACGGATTGGTCCCGTAGCCTACAAACTCAAACTTCCAGTGGAGCTAAGCAATGTTCATGATACTTTTCATGTATCGAATCTTAAGAAATGCTTAGCGAATCATGATGTTCAGATTCCACTGGAAGACATACATATTCAGAACAACATGCAATTCATAGAACGTCCAGTTGAGATCATGGATCATGGGGTCAAGAAACTTAAACGCAGCCGTATCCCGATCGTAAAGGTACGATGGGAGGGCAAACGTGGTGCTGAGTTCACCTGGGAACGTGAAGACCAGATGAAGCTTAAGTACCCTCATCTTTTTACAATATCATCGGCTAGTTAATTTCGGGACGAAATTCCCTTAACTAGGGGAGACTGTAACATTTGTACATTTAATCATGTAGTAGTGAACAGTGTTAGAACAGTGTGTATCCATGTTCAGTCAGTCAATGTGAATCATGTGTCATTATGTGCTTGTGTGTTAGAATCTTTATCATTTAACAAGTATGTATTATTTATTTACAGTCGAGTTCACTAGGCAAGAACAGTATTGTGTTATATCGAAACAGTGGTGGGCAGCGAGAGTGAGCCCTATATATATACTGCGTTCGGTGTAACAGGATAGTGTTGGTGCGTAGTGTCAAGACGAATATTATGGCAATTAATTCACAAGAATCGTAATACGTAAGCGAGACTGAGTATAGTTATGGGTGACGATCCATAATGATACGAATGTTGAACTTATAATTATGATTAAACGACTTTAAATTTTTAATACGATCAGAAAACGTACGCGATTGCGGGTATACACGTAATTGTGAATGTTTAACGGTCCGACAACACGCGAAGAGTAAAAATAATTATATTAATTATTTTATATTTTTACAATTTTGAAACTCATCATTTTAATGAGTTTAACAACTCTTTTTATTTTTAAACCGCGTAAAATACGCGTTACGTTTCGGAAACGCGAACCGAGCGACCGAAACGGACCCGAACACCATCCGGGCTATAAAAGCCTTGAACAAGGTCATTTTTCTCATTTAATTCAGCCAACAACCCTTTCTCTCTCTAAAACTCGCGAACCTACCCTCTCTCTAAAAATCCCAACTTTAAACGTTCGTATCTTCTTCGTTTCTCAACGGATTTTGGTGTTTTTGGTGTCCACGCGAAGCTCTCGACATCCTCTACACGAAAGTACAAGAAATCAGTGAGATTAACCGGCCAAAATCGAGGTAATTGAGCTTGAAGTTTCGGAAAAATAGGGTTTTTGTGTGTGTGTGTTCATGAAACCCGACATTTAGCCGATCCTTACATCACAAAACTTAGTTTCGCACCTTCAACTACACTCCCTGATGTTAGGATAACTTGGATCGTGGTCTGGAGCAGAAGATTCGACGAGGAGGATGATGCTAGTAACAGGTTCGCCGGCCAAAGCTTCAGCCGCCATTGACGAACCCTAGAGGTGTTCTACGAACCATCACGGTTCGTAGCTTTTCAGCCGAACCCTCAGGGGTACTCACGAACCTGCATCCAGCTATCATTGACCCCACGAACCCTATTGGGTCTCACGAACCTGCACGAATCTTCCATGCTAGCCAGCCGAACTATGGGGTGCCGAGACTATTAGGGTTTTCCAACCGAACCTGCATGGTATTGAGCAACTTCGGCGAGCCCATTGGAGTCCACGAACCCTGCATGGTTCGTGGGAGTACCAGCGAACCTTTAGATCTCAGTCAGTCGAACCATGAGACCACCGAACCATTTCACTTTGCCGAACCCTCATGAGCCGTATGTCCTAGCCGAACCCTACTGGGTTTCACGAGCCTACACGAACCATGCATGATGTCATGTTGCCCGAACCCTGCTGTGCGTATTGCCGAACCTACCTGATGACATGTTAGTCGAACCTTGCCTGAACATTAGAGGGCCGAACCATATCATGATGTTGGCCGAACCCTAGGCCAGGAAACCAAAAAGGTCCGCTGCCAAGGGGGTTAACCGAGCCAACAACATGCAAATTTCTTTGTATACCTTGGCCCAACCAATTGTATTAGCTCGGCCCACACTAGAATGAGCCCAATTCAATGATATCCGGCCCAATTCAATGCAACAAGGCCCAAATTCCATTAGCAACATGGTCCATAGGTTTAAATCAAGCACGATTGAGCTAGTTTGACCATGAGGATCTTTAGTTGGCCAATATCACAATGGAACTTTACATGATCTATTTACACCTTGTTTGGCCCAACACCACCTCCAATTGGGCCATCATTAACTTAAATGGCCCATGTGGTGTTCTACAATGCACAATGTCTATGAATTGATTTAGTTGGGTTAAGATTAACCTAAACTAATAATGAGATCAATTCATAGTCACAAGAGTCTAGAACACTTAAACATATTCATACATTTCATATTGATCAAAGGTTAACCAGATTCTCAAACACATGTGATGTGTACCAACAAGTTTGAAAACAATGAATCATTTCACATTCGTTTCTTGGACCCATGATCAATCAAATGATTCAAATCATAACTTTCAAGTTTCACAACAATCAAATCATGAGAACACAAGTCAATCAATGAATCAAAGTCTATACAATTATAAATCCTATATCTTATGTATGATTACAATGTTATAGGAAACAATTAGAAGTCCTGTTTGCTACTTGCTAACTGTTTAGTTCAGAGTCTACTGCAGACAGGTGAGAACTTTATCCCCTCTTTTACTGTTTTATAACTGTTTTGGGGTGGAACACGTGATCAAACCAATCGTTTACAATCATATTTCATTACACAAGGTGTGTGTACTCTCATAAACATTATGGGTTCATTTTACGAATCCTAGGGATTCACCAACTGTTTTAACGGAATTATCAATTATTAAACTCTTTTCACTAAAAAGGTTTTATAAAGAATCTTTGAACTGTTTTGTAACTGATTTACTCAAATGTATTTATGAAGGATAAACACTTTTAGATAAAGGATTTTATAAACTCTTTTGTTATAAACCTTGTTGTTACACAAGGTCATCACATCATGGTATTCCAAACAAGTGGTTCACAACATGGTATTCAAATCAAGTGGTTTACAATATGGTATTCAAATCAAGTGGTTCACAACATGGTATTCAAATCAAGTGGTTCACATCATGGTATTCAAATCAAGTGGTTCTTTTCATGGTATTCAAAACAAAGGATTTAATTCGTGGAATTAAATCTAGGTTTTCAATTCATGTTATCAAATAAGGCATTAACACATCCGGTTAAAGTAAGATTCAGAAAACATGGTGTCTATTGTTGTAAACAAACTTGTAAAAGCATCAAGTATCATATTCATTAGCGTTAGTACTGGGTGATCACAACAAGGGAACGCGGACACATTGTTTCTTATCCAGGATGGAGCTAGCTTTTAAATTTGTTTTAAAAGCTAACTGTAGGTCTGGTGTCATTGTTTTCTTATCCAGGATGGAGTTGGCTTTTAAATTTGTTTTTAAAAGCCAACTGCAGGTCTGGTGTCATATGGTTATCAAAACTGCTGATGTATTATCTAACTCCAAACGTGTTTTGGGACTTGATATTATATGTTGGCTTTCGTGCGAACAGTGATTGGACTGTTTACACTGATTTTCTTACTTGATGTTAGTTTGGGTTGCAGCTCATCCGTGTGAATCTTATGATGCTTTAACTTACCTATGCCTTATATCATATAACTCATGTTTACAAATGCTTAAACCTATTGTTCTCACCAACTACGTCTGTAGTTGACAGTTACTTTTCACGTGTTTCAGGTAATCAGGTTTAAGGCATTCTCAGAGACAACTAAGGAGACCATACTAAGATAGAACAAGATGAAGAAACATGCTAGGATGGATTAGAAACACACTAAATCCTAATTGTTTACTTGTCTTGTTTGAAGTCTTATTTTGTAACTATATTTTGGGTCTGTAGTTGTCTTTCTTTTGGTAGATAGCTGTCTGTAACTAAACAACTGTCTTAACATTATGAAACATAGTAATCCGTTGTGGTTGTTCTTATTCAATACTTGTGCATGATTCAACTGTTCATACGTCACCGCGCCGTGGATTCCGCACGCGGCGCAGGGGTGTGACACATCAGCAGTGTCAATAGTGCTTTTATCTCTCAACCTACATCTGCTTACCCTGTTCACAAAGTTGCTTTGCCCGCTGTCTCATCTGGCAAGTCTGTTTTGTCATCTACTGCCGGATCATCTACTCCTGCTTTTCAAGTTTCTGGAGCTGTTCCAGGAAGTTCATCTGGTTCAATTGTTGTACAACCTGTCACACGCACCAAGGAAGTTCTGGAGAACATTGCTTTAGTTGATGGATTTCTTAAATGTTCTACTGCTTTGGGATCTGGTGTTCTGTTTCCACCATTTGCTGTTGTTGGTTCCGAACTGGAGCAAATCCATCAGAAGAGATGGACATTACTTGGCACATTGCGAATGCTGTTTTCAGAGCTAAGAACTTCACAAAAGCCACAGGAAGAAATCCCTGGAGCCAGTCTGACATCAACAAGGTGAAGATCACAAAAGACAAGCTTAGATGCTTCAATTTTCATGAGCCCGGTCATTATGCTCAGGAATGTACTAAGCCAAAGAAGAATACCGAAAATTCTGAGCGCAACTGATTCCAGTAAGTGGAGCTACAAGTGGTGAAAACACCCTAGTGGTGATGCAAGACGGTGCTTTTGGATGGGATGATCAGATTAAAGCTCTAAATATTTCTAAGGACATTTGCATTGATGGCCGACACCACTCATAAACATAAGGAGCATGCTTTCATGGCACATCTTCCTACAGATGCTGATGTAAGTACTTTCCTGTGCACTCAAGCATGTGTTGATAAATTGACTACATACAGGGTTCACAATACCAATATCTTACTTGATATGTCTCGACTTGAGCAAGAATACTTAAAATTAAAAAGGGAAAATAAACATTTAATTGAAAAGGTTGAAGTTCAAAAGATTGATATCACTGTTTTAACAAGAGATTTGAGCAATGCTAAGTGTGCCATTAAATCTTCTAAAACCATACTTGATAAAGCTAAATCTGAAGCAGAACGATAAAAAAACAAATTTGAAAACTCTAAATTGAATTTTAAAAAATTTGATGTTTCGTCTATGGTGGTAGAAGATATGATTCAAAAACAAATGAAATGGCAAGAAACTAAGGGAGTGGGATATGTGAATCGCGTACATGAGAGTTTGGTTAAACCAACAGTTTGGGTAAGTGCAAAGGGTCAAGAATTTGGGTTAACCTCTAAAGAAGAAACTCCTATGACTGTGGTCGGTGCAATGGGCAACATTTTTGTAAATAACCCCCCACCATTAAGTAAACTGTTTTGTTTACACACCCATGACAGTAGAAGAGTTAGCAAAGTCTGCCACTTTGAAATATGGTAAACAGGAGGGTATACGTGTCTCGACTTGTTCAGTGAAAACACCTGAAACTGAGGTCCATGTAACATCTTCTAACATTTTTTATTCTTGCGTAGATCAAGTAATAGTGGAATATTGGGTTGAAGAGGATGATGAACCTGTTCCTGCTATAAATTTTAACGATCCATCTTCAAAAATGATTTCATATGATAATTTTGTTTCCAAACCTTTGGATTTTTCTGTTTTCAAAAACTCAATGCCTTTTTTTCCTTCTGCTTTAAGCACTGATAATGCTTGTTTGAATGTTGTTTATGTCGATTGCACTCGTTCAAATATGTCTGATTGGGTTCACATTAAGACTTTGAATGCATCTAGTGTAAGTTCTAGCAATAGCGCTAGTTCAAATGTTTTTTCAAAGCTTAGTGATGATTTCCAAAGTGACATTAAATTGCATAAAACTGACATCTATTGAAAACCCTAAGATTGCTAGATATGTGCCACCCAAACCTAAAACAGTCATTAAAGCTCCATCTTCGAGCTCTTCTACAAATCACAAAAAAAAGGGGTGTCAAGCATGATTTTGTTCTGAAGCAACGGGATCATCAAAGTGCCAAACATTCAGTGAAACGTCAAACATTCTTTGACTGTGGAGTTCCCGGACACATTGCAAGAAATTGCAAACATAATTCATATGCTTCTTTCGCAAGAAACAATCAGAAGGCTAGGTTACAAAACGAGAAACAACATAAGTCAATGAAGATCTATACATCTAAGACTATGACGAAATCTCATTTCAAGCCAAAGCCCTCTGATGGTAATTGGTGCAAAGCGAATCATCAAATTAAGCCCAAAGTTTTGTGTGAAAAATCTCATCTTTCAAAACCCCACAAAATTCAAAAATTCACATCTTCACCCCAATCATCTGTTAAACATGCTAAATTCAGATCACTCTTGTTGATTGCTACTACATCCACATATTATTTTGGACGACCCAGAAGCAAAATGATCTGGGTTTCAAAAACTAATTAATCTTGTCATTTGTGCTGTATCAGCCATGGAGGAATATCCTCAAACTTTGGTATGTGGATAGTCGCTGTTCCAGGCACATGACAAGAGACATCTCCCAGCTTACAAATCTAGAGCACTATGATGGGGGAGATGTGATAGTTGCTGGTGGAAGTAGAGGAAAGATTATTCAACGGGGAACAGTCTCAAATGAAGCTTTAAATCTTGAAAATGTCAACTATGTTCCCAAACTCAAGCACAGTCTGCTCAGTGTGTCACAAATGTGTGACGAAGGTTACTCTAGTCATTTTGCAAGCAAAGAGTGTCTCATTCTCAAACCCGGAATCATCATCCCTGAAGACAAGATGCATATATATTGGATATGAATCAACAGCCATCTGATGAAGTCGTCTGTCTCTTTTCAAAGTTATCTAAACAAAATGCGATGCTTTGGCTTCGTCGTCTGGGACATGCAAATCTCAAGAATTTTAATCGAATTGCAGAGGGGAACATTGTTCGAAATTTTCCATTCAAAGATTTCATGATGATCGAGAAGTGTGTTGCATGCGCTAAAGGGAAGCATCATAGAAAGCCTCACAAGCCAAAGATCTTCAATTCCATTGACTCTCTTCTGCAGCTTCTTCATATGGACTTATTTGGTCCGGTCAATGTGTTAAGCATCAATCGTTCATCATACTGTTTGGTTATTACATATGACTATTCACGTTTCACTTGGGTGTTCTTTTAATCAACTAAAAGTGAGACTGCAGACTTACTGAAGAAAATTATCACTCATTGAGAATCAAACTAATGAAAGAGTCAAGGGAATTCGATGTGACAATGGTACAAAGTTTAAGAATGATGAACTTAATGTTTTCTGTGCAGAAAAAGGAATTGCTAGACAGTACAGTGCAACCAGAACACCGCAACAAAATGGTGTTGCTGAACGGAGAAACATAACATTGACCAAAGCTGCACGTACAATGCTGATTGATTCGAATTTGCCTATATTTTTATGGGCAGAGGCCATTAATACTGCCTGTTATGTTCAAAATCGAATCTTGATTAACAAAAGACATATGATGACCCCATATGAAATTCTTTACGAACACAAACCATCTGTTGAGCATTTTAAAATATTTGGATGTCCTTTTTCATTACTGCATGTGGATGCAATCCCAAAGTTCAATGCTCGAGCAGATGACTGTTATTTTGTAGGCTATGCTGGTAAAACAACATATCGAGTTTACAACAAAATCACCATGCAAATTGTGGAGTCCTATGATGTTCGTTGGCTTGAGGAGAACGCAACTGATGCCCGAGTTGGACTGGGTTGGCTATTTATTTATTCGACCTTCTTTAGATCCTTCAACATTCCGTCTGATGTCCCCTCTAATGAACCAAATGTTTCAGGTGTTACATTTCACACAGACGAGTCAAATTTTGTGCGAAACACCTCATGGACAGTTGATTCTCCTGTTCAAAGATCAGCACCACAGCAGCACAAAAAAGGCAAAGAAGGTCAGTCTGACACATCTATTGACTCCGACACTTATCAAAATCAGACAGATCTTGAGCACACTCACACCTTTTCTGAACCAATCGAAGCTGAATATACTTCTAGCTCTTCCCATTCTGAATCCAATGTTGAAGCAGATAATCTAGATGTCCCATCTGCAAATGCGTCAGATCTACCAAATGCTATCAATTCTTCTCAAAATGGTGTTCCCACCCACATTCAACGTGATCATCCCATTGAAAATGTAATCGGATCACTTGACACGGGAGTTCAGACATGGAGTCAGTCTGGTGCTATCAATAACTGCTTATATTCTTGTTTTATCTCTTAGATAGAACCTAAGAATATTTATATGGATCTTGAAGAACCTAGTTGGGTTGAAGCCATGCATGATGAGTTGAATCAGTTTGATCGATTAAAGGTTTGGGAACTTGTTCCTCTACCTAATGGCCAAAAGGCTCTCGGTATACATTGGATATTTTGCAACAAGCAAAATGAAAGTGGTGTCATTGTCAGAAATAAAGCTCGTCTTGTCGTTCATGGTTTTCGTCAAGTTGAGGGACTTGATTACGATGAATTTTATGCTCCAGTTGCTCGATTGGAAGTCATTCGTTTGTTTCTTGCATATGCCTCATACATGGGATTTACCGTGTATCAAATGGATGTCAAAACTGCTTTTCTCTATGGGAAGGTGAGGGAAGAGATATATGTTAGTCAACCGTCTGGTTTTGTTGACTCGGATCATTCAGAGCATGTTTACAAGTTGATAAAGCTTTATATGGACTTCATCAGGCTCCATGGGCTTGGTATGCAACAATGACAGAACATTTGCTAATTCAGGGATACACACGGGGAACAATTTATCAGACACTATTTCTCAAAAGAGTTGAGGATGATATGATTTTGGTTCAAATTTATGTTGATGACATCATTTTCGAATCAACCAGTGAGAAGTTGTGCAAGGAATTTGAGAGCATGATGAGGAAGAAATTTGAAATGAGCTCATTGGGAGAAATGACCACATTTTTGGGATTACAAGTTCGTCAAAATTTTGTGGGAATTCTTATTCATCAAAGCTAGTATGTGACGGATATGCTGGTATAATTTGGAATGCAAGATTGTAACTCTGAGGTAAATCCCATGAAAGAACGTCATGTTCTCACTTTTGATGAACATGGTTCTAAGGTCGATCAAACTCATTATCACTCCATGATCGGGTCATTGATGTATCTTACTGCTAGTAGACCAGATATTATGTTTGTCATTTGTCAATGTGCAAGTTGTCAGTCCACACCAAGAATTTCTCATCTGACTACGGTTCACAGGATCTTTCGATATCTGAAAGGGAAGCCCCGTTTTGGTTTGTGGTATCCTCGAAATTCTGAAATCGATCTTTATGCTTACAGTGACAGTGACTATGGAGGATGTGACGTTGATCTTCAGTCCACTTCTGTCGCACTCCGAGAAATCCCGTCCCTTCCGGGGTGCGAGCAATACCAGTCAGGATCCCAGTCTCCGGCCACACAGTTGCGAGACCTACATGTCTGGTTGTATACGTACATCCAATTACATGGACAAATCGGTTTTGTAAAATCAGAGTTGCGGAAGCATAAGATAAAAACAGTTTTCCAAAACAAAACAGAGTAATAGTTTGCGGAAGCGGTTTAAGTAATAATCATTATATAGCAATTCAAATACTTAAATGTTCTCAAAATTCTGAAGACAATAAAGCTGATGCATGGGACTCCATCCTAGCATCCTATCCTCGTGTGCGTGCCCTAGTTACCTGAGAGCACATGTTTTTCATAACCAATGTTTAAAGTATGAGTTGTGATTTACATATCATTACAATGCATTATCGATTGATAGCTAGTCAATACAGTTATATTATATGCGGGTTCGTACCGAAGCTGGCAGTTGTGCATCCCGCCATGTCCATCACAAGACAATGGCAAAGTGTTGGTCAATATTGCACCCATTCCGACCTCTAGTCGGGTTGGCCTCCCAGGCGCGATGGGTGGAGCTTTTCAGGCCCAAATTGTACTATTAAAGATTACCACCCTAGGCGCAACCCGCTACTAACGGTCCGTGGAGTATCGCGAGGACTTTTAGTTGTGATGTGGTCCACACATATACATATAGTGATAAAGCATTTCCATACGTAAATAAAATGAGTTGTTGTTCAAAAACAGTTGTAATGCAGTGTTTTCTCCCCCAAAGGTTAGAAAAGTAAAAAGGGGCGGTGAACTCACCTGATTAAGCAGTTCCGGTTTATGAGTGCTCGCTACCTATGAGTGCTAGCAGTCCTGCTAGTAAGCACCTATAACCATATAGGTGTGAGTATGTGTTTTGTGGTATGTTGTATCCCATACAACTCCAGGTGTCGGTGTGCTCAACCGAGTGTGTGCGTGTTGACTTGTGTTGACTCGATGAATCGTTTGTGACACGTTAGTGGTGTTATGACCGTTTAGTATGTCATGAATACGAGTAGGACAACTACATGCATCCTATGACGCTAATCGTACATCGTTCACTTAGGTGACATGTGAGAATCGTAAAAGTTACCATTTTTGGAAAGTGTGGTTATGAAATCCCATTTCATAAAGCTAATACTTATATTATGTTTATAAAACACATTTAAATACTTAAAACATACCGTTTATGCGTAAATTGCCATTTATGCCGTTTTCCCCGAGTAAAGTTTCCTTATTTGGAAAGTATCCGTTTAAAAGCACGTTTTCACAAATCAAAGTTTTCAAATATGTTAAAAACCATTTTTAAACATATTTCAACAATCAAAGTTCATCAAAACATCTTAAAACATCGAAAGCCCTCTTTTGATTTACAAAAGTTTCCATTTTTAGAAAGTTTATACAAAATCATGTTTTTGACCAAACCAATCACCCAAATGTGTTTCTAAACATTTCAATATACATTTGACAACATCTAGACATGTCTAATATGTCTAGATCATCACAAATCTATGTCTTGTAACATAAAAGTTTCCTTTTATGGAAAGTGTACCAAAATCATCATCAAATCAATCATAACTCATCAAAACTCAAATCTAACATTCCTAGACTTTAAAATCAGTAGATATAAATCAAATAACACACCAAATCACCAACAATTTCTTGTAACCTAGTCACATGGAGTTACACGTGTGTTTTTACATCATGCATGTACGATCTATTCATTAATGAACATGTAAAACTACGTTAAATGGCAAGATTCAGTGGGGATAGTGACTGATGATGAAGAACCAGAGGTTGATGGTCGTTCTAAGTTCCTTAGCTTCTTCTCTAAGCTTCCACTCCAAGCTTCCAAGTACTTCCAGTGATCCACCAATGTAAGAAATAGCTCCAAGGATGTTACCAGGGGAATTTGGGATTGATTTCAGTGAGTTCTGGTCGGGATTAAGTGAAGAAGTTTGAAGAAAATGGAGAGGAAACCGAGTGAAAGCGTTTGGGGTTGATTTTATAATTTTTTTTGATCTGCATAGGCTTCACGTACCGCCGAGGCCGATCAAAAACCATCTTTGCGTACCGCCGAGGAATTCGGGAGTCCCGATTCCCGCTTTTCTTCGCGTATCGCCAAGCCCTTCGCCAAGAGTGCTTGGCGTACAACGATGGATCCATTTTCCTGTTTTTCGATTTCGTCGATTCGATTTCGCTCGTGCTCAATTCCTAACGTTTATCCTAAACAACTAATACAGGTTTAGCATACAAATCACATAATGACACATAAGTCTGATTACTGTTTGATCGCCAACATTCGTGAGACTCGTGTGTGTTTCAATAATTCCTCGAATTATCTTTGATAGTTTGCGTTCGTCACTACGAACCGTTTTCATGCTTGATCAACCATAATCAACATGTATTGCACAATCCAATAATTCCCCGAACTATTGTTTTGCGTTTGTGTTTGTGTTTGCCACACTTGGTTTCCAAAACCAGTGTGAAATTTACGATTCGATAGTTCCGCTAACTATCGTTTCGCAGTTGTGTGTGTTTGGCTCATCTAATCAAACATAATTAAACGAGATGCAACAAGTATGAATGTGAAATGTAAAGAATGTAAGAGTCATAATTTACCTGGAATTGCCGGGTGTCACAACTTCTGCTGGATGTCAATTTTTGGTTGACATGCTCATTTCATGGCAATGCAAGAAGCAACAAACTTTGTCTATCTCCACTGCAGAGGCTGAATATGTTGCAGCTTCTGCCCGCTGTTCTCAGGTGATATGGATGCAACATCAACTGCTTGATTACGGTTTGAATTTCAATAATATTCCTATTTTTTGTGATAACGATGCAGCAATCCAAATTTGCAAAAACCCGGTTCAACACTCTAAAACCAAGCACATTGACATGAAAGTTCATTTTATCAGAGATTGCTATGATCACAAAGTCATTAAAATGGAACAAATTGACACAAAATTAAATGTGGCTGACATGTTCGCAAAGCCGGTGCGCATTTCAACCTTCAATGTGCTTGTGAATTTGCTGAAAATGATTGTTTTTGAGGATTGAGTACTTGAGGTGATTGATGTGAGTTCTTTTAGGGGTTTACTCACATCAATCACCTCAAGTATGCAAAAGAAATTAAGTCTAGACATGTTCAAGGAAATGATATAAACCTTCGTGATAAAGGGTCAGTTTAAAAATTCCTGAAAAATGTTGTATCTGAATGAACGAGGATGGAAATAATATACTTGTAGGCTCAATTGACAGCATTAGTTGATCTATTTTGTGCTAAACTAAATAAATTGTGTGTTACATTATCAAAATATCACTACTTAGAAGAGTGTGTTACCTATTTGACTGTCTTAGAGATCTTATAATATTTTTGATATGCACGAGATTCTGAAAATATGTCGAAAATCGAGCGTTTTCTTTGAGAGCGCTTTACATCTGTACATAAAAACCTGCAGTGCTCATGGATGTCTTCTCTCTGTTCTGCTTCCGTAGAGACCTTAGAAGTGTAACTCTCTATGTTATGTTTAAGCGGAGACCTGAGATGTTACATGCATACATGAGTATATGCTACGAAATCTGGATCTGCTCACACCAATAAAAGATGCCTCATAGCACAATCATGCAAAAAGCATGTTAAAAGAGACCCTCAAGAGTCCAAAACCCAAGCCCCACTATATATTAAGCTGTGTATATTAAAACCTATGATCCATTCTTGCTTTCTCTATCTAAAACTCTCAGACATACAATCAGAATCGGATGCATGTTAAAATTTGAAGTAGGAACTCTTTGGCTTCATCGAATGCACCATAGGTATCTAGGACTTAGTGTGATTCACTCGTAACACATTTAAGTACCAAAACAAGGTAAACATGCACAAATAGAAAAGCAAAGAAGGTTTTAATCTTAAGTTTAGATGGATAATATACTGGCAATCATGATATCCAGTTCATAAGGATTAGCATTAAAAAGGGGTATTTGACTGACTTGAGAACGATTTGATCCCAAAAACAAAATGAATTAGTTTGCCATGCATATCACTCATGTTGTCTTAGAATGAATGTTTAAATTTTTGGGCCGGTCGATGGATTTAATGGTAATTGGGCTTCCGCGGTAAAAAGGGAAATGCATTAAATAGGGTTAAGTAACTTTTGATTTTCAAAATAACCCTCCCAGTCATTTTTCGAATCTCTCACATCCGTTTTCGTGCTTTTCAACCGAGTTCTTTGTGTTTTCGAATTGAGACAGTAGCTATTGCGTTTTCAAGTTCTGAATTGCTGGTCACTATTCATCGTCTTTTCAATCATTGCAACATTTGATTGTTTGTGAAGGTATGATTTTGCAGGTTAAACGTGAAAGAGAACACCTCATTCGGAATTTAAGTGGTGGTGATTTTAAATGTGTAAATCAAAATGAAGTGTTGAAATTAAGGAATAATTTAGAATCATGATAAATTTCTTGTTAAAATTGCTTTGAGTTGGATTTGGATTTGAAAAAGCTGGAAATTTGATTTTGGAATGTGCTTCGAGATCGTTCGAGGAAGATGAAGGGTTCTCGAATTAAATTCTCGAGAAAGGACCAAACATTCGATAAAAGAAAAGGAATTCAAGAATCCATTTTTAAAATTCGAGAAAAGATAAATAAACTCGAGAATCCATGGTTAAACTCGAGAAGGCCCATTTGAACTCGAGATTGGTCCTGAATACTCGAGAACGGTCAATAAATCATTCAAACTTGAGAGTTCTTATGGCTCATTCTCGAAGTTGAAACTCAATTTCAAAATTTAATGATTCGTTTACTAAGTTTCAAAAGAACTTTTATAACTTGAATCGTTGATTTTTTAGATTAGCATGGTACAACAAATGCAGATTCTCTGGAAGGACAATCACAATCTGGCACTGTTAATATCTCCTCCACCGGAAAATCAGAAACAATTTGCATCTGCCATCCACGGTTTCAACACCTTCAAAATTTCTCATGCCTTGAGAATGAACCCAGTTATTCATGAGAACCTTGTTGAAGAGTACATGGTGTCTGCAAAGTTACACAAAGAAGGAGATGGTGGAAAAGGAACTACTACTGCACGAGTTCAAGATATAGAGATTTTGACATCAGAGACTGTGCTTAGAGAAGTTATGGCCTTTATAGACAAACCTATTGATCATGTGTCTCTAGAGAAAGGGGTGATCGAGGGTGTCTTGTTAGAGATGGGTTATTTTAGATGCATTAAATGTCTCTACTTCTATTTTTGTACTGTTCGTGATGTATAAAGTTTATTACATTAATGGATGTTGTCTTTCTATATTGTTCTTAATGTTTAATATCGATTATAAGTGATTGATTATGTTTAAAGTTGAAGTGATATGGTTAAAGACCCATTCGGGCGAATGAGTCTTCTAATGAAGTCATTCGCCGAATGAACGCCCTAGTGAATGACATAGGCAAGCGAATGAGTCATTCGCCGAATGACTCTTTCAGCTGACATGTCCATTCGGCCAAGTCTTTAGCCGAATGAGTTGCTTCGGCCTCTCATTCGGCCGAATGAAGACAGCCTATAAATACATGTCTAAATCATTTCAAACCTAACTTTTTAGAGCCCTCCTACTTTCCAGAGCACCTAGTGTCAAAACCTAGAAGATCTGAGCGGCCTTTGTCTGTCCAAGTTCGATTCTCAACCCGTGGTTTTCGATTCTTGATCAAACGTTCTTCCTACACCTTCGGATCACCAAAGTTGCTGTTGGTTTCGATTGGAAAACCCTGGAATAGGATTTCGCACTATTCCAGAGGCTGTCGGGTAGATATCCATTGGAACCGGATTGTTTCCGAGCTCCTAATAGGTCCTACAAAGTGGTATCAGAGCTTTGGCTCTTGATTCTACTCGATTTCCATTCAAAATCGTCAGATCTAAGATTGGATTTTCGTAACTTGCAAAAACCCTGAATTCCTTGGTCTACAAGTCACTGTTTCATTCAAAATCAGTTGGTTTTTGTGGTGTTTTTGTCAAAACATTCATCCCAGTTAGATGGTAATCTTGTTATGGTGTTCTGTACCAAATTTGGTGCATAGATTTTGTAACAACAGTGCCGAAATCGGTGCCGGAACAGTGATCGCAACAGTAGCATGAACAGTAAACAGACACCAACTATACACATTCCATTCTATTTCATGTTCATATTGATAGTCAAAGTCATTTCATGTTATCAAACAGCAGACTCATAAACATTTAGCAGAAACTAAGTACAGAACAATGGTTCTTGAGTCAGATAATTATCTGGCAACACTAAACCATCATGGATTTATTTGTTAGGATCTATTAGGATAGCACGTATGCGAGGCTAATCAAAACAATACAATAACAGTTGTTGTTACGGAATGTTAAACCGACGGACTGTTCGTATAGGTGACGATCTGTACGAATGGATCTGACAGTTTAATGATCTGAAACGATGATTGTAAATTAGACAACAAAATCAGAAAGTGAAACGTACGATCGTGTTCGTACAGTTAGCGCTCTGTACGAAGACGCGCGTAAGTGACGTTTTCTGACGAAACGAAAGACGACTCGAACGATAATAATTATAAGGAAATAAAATATTTCCTATTTTACAATTTTGAAACTCATCATAGTTACAAGTAAGGCAAAACTATTTTAATTTTAGACGCGTAAACTATAATACGCGAATAAATCATAGAACGCGTAATATTTAGGAGTTTCGATAAATAAATTAGGAAATTATTATTTAATGTCATTACTAGAAGTAGCCACTTCCCAAGAACATAAAATATAACCTTTTATTTAGATTACGTAAATATACGCGTTACGATCCGGAAACGCGACGAAAACGTGAACCGAGCAACCGAAACGAACCCGAATACCCTCGAGGTATTTAAAGTCTCAAATGAGACTTTCATCTCATTTTTCACTCATTTCTCTCTCTCTCTAGCTCAATTTCCGTCACTCTCTCTCTCTCTAAAATCTACCACTTTCAAGCTTCATAACTCACTCGTTTGGAGGCGAAATCCGGCGTTCTTGGTGTCAACGCGTAGCTAGGAACGAGCTCTACACGGAAGTACAACTAATCTGCGAGTTTCTCCGGCCAAATTTGAGGTAATCACGCATAAACAAACTGAAAAAAAAAAATAGGGTTTTCTCCTTTGTTTTGATACACACACACATAACCGGTTTAAGGTTTAACTTTTCGAGAGCCGCACCATGGATGACTTCGGTGATGCAAGAATAACCAGGCGTACGATCGGAGACCAATTGGGTTCGATGGAACTGATGAGAACGAACCAGGGTTCGTTGACAGCCACCATGGCCGAACCGTTGAAGTCACGAACCTTGGGTATGCATGATAGCTGGCCGAACCTTCTTCCTCACTCACGAACCATCACCAGGGCCCACGAACCTTGGAAGGTCACGAGCCTTCATGAGCGGCCGAACCCAGCTATGTTGGCCGAACCATTTTAGAGCCACGAACCCTAACCCTCCGAGCCTTAATGCCGAACCCTTCTTTGCATGATTAGTCGAACCTTACCGAACTTGTAGCCGAACCATCATCACTCACCGAACCTGTTTGCATGAAGGCGAACCTTGCATGCTCAATTGACATCACCGAACCTTGCTGGTCAAACATGGACCAGCCGAACCATGGTCGGGGGCGAACCAGAGGCGAACCTTACATGGGCATCGGCCACAACCGAACCTTGTTCATAAAACACATAAAAGGTTCGCTGCTTGGTGATCTCTTATGTGGATTAACTAGGCCCAATTGATCAATACATGGAACCACACTTCGGCCCACTAATAACTATTTCGGCCCAAATAGGAAATATAACCGGCCCATGCTCATGGCACTCGGCGCATAGTAAAATGGCCCAATGGATTGGCCCATGCGATTACCATAGCCCATGACACTTAGGGTTAGCCCAATAGCCCTATTATTAGGCCCAGGATCACTTAAATTGGCCAAATATCTAAGACGATCCGTTGTACATTCGGTTAAGCTAAATATTAACCATTCGACCCAAGTTACTTAGCTTAACATCACTAACAAAGTGCCATGATAGACATTAGGTTCAATAGGAATCTAATGGGTCACAATGACAAGCTAGGCCTAACACAAGGCCCACAAGATCTAAACTTCAATAAAAGCAATGCTAGGATTAACTATCGATCTAACATAGGATATTCTAGCACCCTTATGGTATGAAATCATTGTAGGGGACGGTCATTTATTTGGTTAAACACAAATAAATCTTCTTAAGCTAAGATATCGAATGTCATGGAAAGAATACACTAGGGATGGAAAAACAAGAACCTAAAGGTTATGGGTGGACTTAAATGTTAACACCTAGACCATTGGGAATTTCAAAGACATATGACTACCGTAATTGGTTTATTTAAACCATTAAGGTTAGTTACTCAGAGAACTAACAAGAAACACATCAGAAACAAAAAGGATTATCAATGGGCCAAGAATGGCCCAATGGGTTTAATATAAGCCCATCATGTTTAAATTACATTTTTCTTAAATTGAATATGTTTTTCATAAAAGAAATAATATTATAGACCTTAACAAGATAATTAAATGATTTTCCTAAATAAATGATTTACTTAAAATGTATTAAATTGAAACTGTTTTACTTAAATACTTTAAATGCTTTATGTGGGATTTGGGTTACTAATGGGTAATAGTTTAACTTAGATAGAGGAAATTCTAGAAACACACTAGTAATCTAGGACACGTAGTTGCACATCGAGACCAAACCATAGGTACGACAATTTCTGTAGGTACTTATCGAATTCGAATTCTTTAAAATAACCCAGGTGCTAAAGATACTTAGGCAACAATCAAAGAGTGCGCTTATCTTTTGTGGTTCATTTCACGGCAACACAGGTGAGTTCATTGCCCCTTTTCAAACATTTTTGTTTTAAAACGCGGGGCTGAGAAGCATGCGTAGACTGTTTACTTAAATTGTTTACTTTAAATGCTTTTAAATTATATGTTTTACATATATATAAATGTTATCCTAGACCATGTCTAGGAAGATTTTATGCAGGTTTATTAACTGATTTACTTATTTATTAAGTGAATAATCAAGTTAAACTAAACTTTTCAACAAGTCAAAACATTTCAAACAGATCAAACTAAACATTTTGACAAAACAAGTGGGTGAGTTCAAGGGATCAAAACAAACATTTTGACAAAACAAGGGTGTGAGTTCAAGGGATCAAATCAAACATTTTGACAAAACATGTGGGTGAATTCAAGGGATCAAATCAAACATTTTGACAAAACAAGTGTGGGACATCAAGACATCAATAAAACAATCTTTGCAAAGACAACATTCAATGTTCTACAAACCAAGTGTTTGTTGAACAATGGATCAAGTGTACTACCGATCAATGAATCTTGTATTCTATGATCAACACATCAAGTACATCCTGTGACAAAATCAGACGATCATTAAATCATTTTTAAGGGATAGTATGGGAAATATCAGAGATAACATTTGCCAACACATTGAATTCAGAAATCCTATATTTCAAGAAGTCCTAGCTAGACTGATTGACTTGTAGGTCTTATGTTTGATGATATTTACAGAATTCCCTAACTACTAAGTACCTAGATTGACAGACTAGTCTACTCGAGTATGACCATAGGCCCCAATCATAAGGACTTAGATTTTATTAAATGTTTATTTACTTGTTTAATTAAGCATTTATTAAACTGTTTCTACAATTTCTGTAGTTGATCACTATTGTGATGAACTTAAGGAATCAACATAGATTCCAAATTGTGGTATTTACAGGAACAAAGGACTGACGAATCATTGGGTTAAAGGTAGGGGTAAAATGCTTAATTTTCATTAACACCAATGTCCCATGTGGATTAGTATGTGGTGGGACGGCGTCTGGGCGGGGTTGTAGCCTCGACTCAGGGGTATGCCCTATATATAAGCATACCGATCTGGATGATACATGTGATGTTAATGAGATTAAGGTTGTTACCCGTGGGTTAAACAAAGGTTTTGTGAGAACATTTGAGTCATTGGGAACAAGAGTGTGTTATAGGTAAAGATGCTTAATTATCATTAACAACAATGTCCTATGCGGATTAGTATGTGGTGGGACGGCGTCTGGGCGGGGTTGTAGCCTCGACTCAGGGGTATGCCCTATACATAAGCATACCGATCTGGATGATACATGTGGTGTTAATGAGGTTAGGGTCTTTACCAAAGAAGTTTTCAAATCATTTTCAAACACTAAACAATATGAACTCACCAACCATGTGTTGACTTTATTTTTGCATGACTTCTCAGGTGACGAACAGGTCAACTGAAGAGTTATTTCTTTGGGATTAGGTTATCTGATAGAGGACCTAGCTTTTTGGACCTGCATATTTTGAAGCATCATTTTACAGTTTGTTTAACATATCTTGTGCAGCTACAAGATTGAAGACTGATGATGTGATAGTGGGTTTACATTGTTAAATTGTAAACTTAACTAATATAATTTAACTCTGTAATCCTATTTTATTTTAGCAAAGTTTCTCATTTATATATCATGTGCAATGTGAACAATCTGATCAATCCGATTATCATTTCGATATCGCGCCTCGGGAACCTTCCGCCCGTCGGGGAAACCCGATCCTACCCCGCCGGCTCGGGGTGTGACAGATTGGTATCAGAGCCATGGTTATAGAGAAATATAGGTCACTATTTAAACGGTTTGGCCTAGACTATAACCTAGGGACCCTGCATGTAGAGAACACAGGAATTAGGAATTTACTTGCATTGTGTCTTCTGCATTCGATCATTGCACTAACCAATGTTCTATTGGTTATGATTAGAATGTCACCAAGAAGGCAACCATCACCGCCTCTACCTCCACAAGAGACGGACCCAGCCGTTGAGGTTCTTGCAACACTGCTCACTGAACAGTTGGTGGCGATTCTCCCTGGAATCATCACCTGGATCAGGAACAGTGAGGAATTTACCAGGAACTTCCCATTACTTGCTGCAGAGAAGAAGGAACCAGAAGAAGGAGAAACAAGCAAGAAGCGAAAACGGAGTCGTTCTAAGAAATGAAGAAACCCTGAAATCCACACTGAGGCCATTCCCCTTCGTCAGATGGCCGTTGCTCCGGAGTCAGGGAATCGTAGGTGTTACGCGGGAAAATCACCCCTTTGCACTAACTGTCACTATCACCACCGCGCTGAAATCTCATGCAAGCAATGCATCCATTGTGACAAGACGAACCATTTGGATCACCAATGCAGAACATCAATGGAATTAGTATGCAAACCGGAGGCTAGCAAATTTCCTCTATGTGCCACGTGCGGTCTCCACCATGCTAAGAATAAACTGTGCAAACATTGTCTGAACTGCGGAGGAAAGGGACACTGGAGTCGTGATTGTAATAATCCCCCGACTCATAACCAGAATCCTGGAAACACTACATATCCCCCCCTCGACACAGCAAAGATTGTTATGTGTGCGGATTGTCCGAACACACTGCTCGAGACTGCCCTGTGAGGATATCTTCTACAAATCCTGCACCTTCTAAGGGAAAAGCTTCCCTCTATTTGTCTTGTCACTACCATGACCTGGCTGAACCTACGTGCCGACAATGCACGCGTGGTGGAATGACGGGATGTGGGATACAACAGTGTCGGCCACCAATAGCCTCTACTCCTCGTCAATATTTTGGTGCATTTCCTAAATGTGTCAGATGTGGTTTTAATCATGGCGAGGAGAAACCTTGTAAACATTGTCTGAATTGTGGTAAATACGGACACCGGATTCAAAGGTGTCGGTTTATTTCCACTAGGAGAAGGGAACAAAAAGCGAGCATCTCTACTTCCCCTCAACATAACAACAATTGCTTCATGTGCGGAATGCATGGACATTTCGCAAGGGACTGCCCTAGGAAAATGTCTCCAGCAGACCCAGCAGACATTGAGGAACTACTCGCTTTACCAGCTCCTGGGGAACACTCGGAGTCCGATGACTCCATAGGTATGCAAATTTCTGCTTAATACCTTAAATTATCTATTGGGGTATTAATTAGGACTGCATAGTCTGTTGTAATTTTAGGAACCATAAATTTAAGTTAGTCAAAAGCAAAGTCAGTGCCGAAAAGATAATCAGAATAATAATTGAAGGAACCTTTAGGTTAAATAAGGGTTAGACGATTAAATAGGGATAGAGTAATCATTAATGCCGACTTAATTACTGTAAATTAGAATAGGACTTTATGTAATTAGAACACTAAAAGCCTTAGAAATTAAAAATGTCAAAACTAGTGTGTAGACTTTCATTTTATACGTAGATCTCCTAGAAATTGAGTTACCTAAATTTGAGAACTCTGACTCTAGGATGTTAGGAAAAGTAAATATGAGCACTGTGTCAGGTCTTTACGTAGGCTAAATAAGTAGATCAAGGGAAGTCATTTGAGAATACAAGATGAAGGTATGCTCGAGAAAATATTTCGAATGAATTATGGGCATTCCAAATTATGGTGATGTTCTTCGAGTAGAAGAATGCACCTATGGTTTCTTGGACTTCATGAATCGAGCGTGCAAACCGTAACTGGTTAGTTTGTCATTACTATTAAGGATGACATACTGAATTATTATAGTAGCACGACAAAACACGAACGACATCCCAGGGACATTTTGGAACCGTCAAGGAAAGAACAACTTCATCTTAAATTCTCCCAATTTGAAATCAGATGAGAATAAGAAATAGTTGGAACAAAAGTTACAATAGGTTTCACGAGTCTCATGACTTTAGGGCAAGCGTAAGATAGATATACACCATCACACAGATGGGTATAAGTGTACTAAGAAGGTAAATCCTTACCGTTATCCTAATAACTCTGCCGTATTTTAGGTAGACCTTCCCGCTGTATAACGAAAACCTTCGAGCAAAGGATAGATTAAACGAATGGTGAAGTATGTGTACGGTTATGTCAAACAACCTAAGTATTCACCATGGGTGACTTAAGGATCTCGATCTGAAGATCAAGACCTAGATGTAGTGAGAGTCACCTACGAAAACTTTAAGGAGTGTGTCATATTGTGATGCCGAAAGACAGTTTAAAATAAACCGGATGTAACACTTACTACCAAATTAGTGGGTGGACTCTGGTGATAGGTAAACTGATGGATTATACAGCAACAAGATAGTGGTACGCTATGTGATACCATTGTTTAACATTTTTGGTTAGGGACGGCATTTTCATAATAATGTGTAACCCACATCGCAGACATCTCTAGGGATGTACTTAATAATAATTACAGCTCACCGTTCACCAAAGGACGGTCGAAGCGAAAGTACGACACGAATTTTGGGGGAAAATGTTGAGAATTTGTATGTCAAACTTCAGTGGAAAGTGGGACACCCAAATGCCACCGATCAAATCTTCCTACAACAACCGTCAATATAGAAGCACCGAATGCACACCATTCGAGGCTTCTTGAGGTCGGCAACGTCAGTCGCCGACTGACGGATTAAAGGTGTAGTCCATCCCAGAATAAAGGGACGAACAAGCACCACGAAACGTAGGACAATCCGAGATCATACAACATATTCGTTTCATGGCACATAGATTGAGGTCACCAGATGACCTTAGTTAGATGCGTTACGTGTTTCGCGTCTCGAACTTGAATAAACGTTGTGCTAACGAATCGTTCGAAATATCAATTGAAGGAATTCAATTGGACGGACATTTATGCCTTAGGTAATGATCTTAAGAGTTTATGGCACGTCAGATTAAACAACCAAGGAAAAGTCGTATTTCCATTGCTAAGTTCATTGGGAATTCAAAGCGCAAACTCAAGTTTATTTGGGAAGCGCGAAGGTCACTCGATGTTCAGGTAATCCCCAATTGCTTACAGAGGAAGCAGTACCCGATAACTATTCTTAAATTTCGGGACGAAATTTCTCTAACAAGGGGAGACTGTAACAACAGTGCCGAAATCGGTGCCGGAACAGTGATCGCAACAGTAGCATGAACAGTAAACAGACACCAACTATACACATTCCATTCTATTTCATGTTCATATTGATAGTCAAAGTCATTTCATGTTATCAAACAGCAGACTCATAAACATTTAGCAGAAACTAAGTACAGAACAATGGTTCTTGAGTCAGATAATTATCTGGCAACACTAAACCATCATGGATTTATTTGTTAGGATCTATTAGGATAGCACGTATGCGAGGCTAATCAAAACAATACAATAACAGTTGTTGTTACGGAATGTTAAACCGACGGACTGTTCGTATAGGTGACGATCTGTACGAATGGATCTGATAGTTTAATGATCTGAAACGATGATTGTAAATTAGACAACAAAATCAGAAAGTGAAACGTACGATCGTGTTCGTACAGTTAGCGCTCTGTACGAAGACGCGCGTAAGTGACGTTTTCTGACGAAACGAAAGACGACTCGAACGATAATAATTATAAGGAAATAAAATATTTCCTATTTTACAATTTTGAAACTCATCATAGTTACAAGTAAGGCAAAACTATTTTAATTTTAGACGCGTAAACTATAATACGCGAATAAATCATAGAACGCGTAATATTTAGGAGTTTCGATAAATAAATTAGGAAATTATTATTTAATGTCATTACTAGAAGTAGCCACTTCCCAAGCACATAAAATATAACCTTTTATTTAGATTACGTAAATATACGCGTTACGATCCGGAAACGCGACGAAAACGTGAACCGAGCAACCGAAACGAACCCGAATACCCTCGAGGTATTTAAAGTCTCAAATGAGACTTTCATCTCATTTTTCACTCATTTCTCTCTCTCTAGCTAAATTTCCGTCACTCTCTCTCTCTCTAAAATCTACCACTTTCAAGCTTCATAACTCACTCGTTTGGAGGCGAAATCCGGCGTTCTTGGTGTCCACGCGTAGCTAGGAACGAGCTCTACACGGAAGTACAACTAATCTGCGAGTTTCTCCGGCCAAATTTGAGGTAATCACGCATAAACAAACTGAAAAAAAAAATAGGGTTTTCTCCTTTGTTTTGATACACACACACATAACCGGTTTAAGGTTTAACTTTTCGAGAGCCGCACCATGGATGACTTCGGTGATGCAAGAATAACCCGGGGTACGATCGGAGACCAATTGGGTTCGATGGAACTGATGAGAACGAACCAGGGTTCGTTGACAGCCACCATGGCCGAACCGTTGAAGTCACGAACCTTGGGTATGCATGATAGCTGGCCGAACCTTCTTCCTCACTCACGAACCATCACCAGGGCCCACGAACCTTGGAAGGTCACGAGCCTTCATGAGCGGCCGAACCCAGCTATGTTGGCCGAACCATTTTAGAGCCACGAACCCTAACCCTCCGAGCCTTAATGCCGAACCCTTCTTTGCATGATTAGTTGAACCTTACCGAACTTGTAGCCGAACCATCATCACTCACCGAACCTGTTTGCATGAAGGCGAACCTTGCATGCTCAATTGACATCACCGAACCTTGCTGGTCAAACATGGACCAGCCGAACCATGGTCGGGGGCGAACCAGAGGCGAACCTTACATGGACATCGGCCACAACCGAACCTTGTTCATAAAACACATAAAAGGTTCGCTGCTTGGTGATCTCTTATGTGGATTAACTAGGCCCAATTGATCAATACATGGAACCACACTTCGGCCCACTAATAACTATTTCGGCCCAAATAGGAAATATAACCGGCCCATGCTCATGGCACTCGGCCCATAGTAAAATGGCCCAATGGATTGGCCCATGCGATTACCATAGCCCATGACACTTAGGGTTAGCCCAATAGCCCTATTATTAGGCCCAGGATCACTTAAATTGGCCAAATATCTAAGACGATCCGTTGTACATTCGGTTAAGCTAAATATTAACCATTCGACCCAAGTTACTTAGCTTAACATCACTAACAAAGTGCCATGATAGACATTAGGTTCAATAGGAATCTAATGGGTCACAATGACAAGCTAGGCCTAACACAAGGCCCACAAGATCTAAACTTCAATAAAAGCAATGCTAGGATTAACTATCGATCTAACATAGGATATTCTAGCACCCTTATGGTATGAAATCATTGTAGGGGACGGTCATTTATTTGGTTAAACACAAATAAATCTTCTTAAGCTAAGATATCGAATGTCATGGAAAGAATACACTAGGGATGGAAAAACAAGAACCTAAAGGTTATGGGTGGACTTAAATGTTAACACCTAGACCATTGGGAATTTCAAAGACATATGACTACCGTAATTGGTTTATTTAAACCATTAAGGTTAGTTACTCAGAGAACTAACAAGAAACACATCAGAAACAAAAAGGATTATCAATGGGCCAAGAATGGCCCAATGGGTTTAATATAAGCCCATCATGTTTAAATTACATTTTTCTTAAATTGAATATGTTTTTCATAAAAGAAATAATATTATAGACCTTAACAAGATAATTAAATGATTTTCCTAAATAAATGATTTACTTAAAATGTATTAAATTGAAACTGTTTTACTTAAATACTTTAAATGCTTTATGTGGGATTTGGGTTACTAATGGGTAATAGTTTAACTTAGATAGAGGAAATTCTAGAAACACACTAGTAATCTAGGACACGTAGTTGCACATCGAGACCAAACCATAGGTACGACAATTTCTGTAGGTACTTATCGAATTCGAATTCTTTAAAATAACCCAGGTGCTAAAGATACTTAGGCAACAATCAAAGAGTGCGCTTATCTTTTGTGGTTCATTTCACGGCAACACAGGTGAGTTCATTGCCCCTTTTCAAACATTTTTGTTTTAAAACGCGGGGCTGAGAAGCATGCGTAGACTGTTTACTTAAATTGTTTACTTTAAATGCTTTTAAATTATATGTTTTACATATATATAAATGTTATCCTAGACCATGTCTAGGAAGATTTTATGCAGGTTAATTAACTGATTTACTTATTTATTAAGTGAATAATCAAGTTAAACTAAACTTTTCAACAAGTCAAAACATTTCAAACAGATCAAACTAAACATTTTGACAAAACAAGTGGGTGAGTTCAAGGGATCAAAACAAACATTTTGACAAAACAAGGGTGTGAGTTCAAGGGATCAAATCAAACATTTTGACAAAACATGTGGGTGAATTCAAGGGATCAAATCAAACATTTTGACAAAACAAGTGTGGGACATCAAGACATCAATAAAACAATCTTTGCAAAGACAACATTCAATGTTCTACAAACCAAGTGTTTGTTGAACAATGGATCAAGTGTACTACCGATCAATGAATCTTGTATTCTATGATCAACACATCAAGTACATCCTGTGACAAAATCAGACGATCATTAAATCATTTTTAAGGGATATTATGGGAAATATCAGAGATAACATTTGCCAACACATTGAATTCAGAAATCCTATATTTCAAGAAGTCCTAGCTAGACTGATTGACTTGTAGGTCTTATGTTTGATGATATTTACAGAATTCCCTAACTACTAAGTACCTAGATTGACAGACTAGTCTACTCGAGTATGACCATAGGCCCCAATCATAAGGACTTAGATTTTATTAAATGTTTATTTACTTGTTTAATTAAGCATTTATTAAACTGTTTCTACAATTTCTGTAGTTGATCACTATTGTGATGAACTTAAGGAATCAACATAGATTCCAAATTGTGGTATTTACAGGAACAAAGGACTGACGAATCATTGGGTTAAAGGTAGGGGTAAAATGCTTAATTTTCATTAACACCAATGTCCCATGTGGATTAGTATGTGGTGGGACGGCGTCTGGGCGGGGTTGTAGCCTCGACTCAGGGGTATGCCCTATATATAAGCATACCGATCTGGATGATACATGTGATGTTAATGAGATTAAGGTTGTTACCCGTGGGTTAAACAAAGGTTTTGTGAGAACATTTGAGTCATTGGGAACAAGAGTGTGTGATAGATAAAGATGCTTAATTATCATTAACAACAATGTCCTATGCGGATTAGTATGTGGTGGGACGGCGTCTGGGCGGGGTTGTAGCCTCGACTCAGGGGTATGCCCTATACATAAGCATACCGATCTGGATGATACATGTGGTGTTAATGAGGTTAGGGTCTTTACCAAAGAAGTTTTCAAATCATTTTCAAACACTAAACAATATGAACTCACCAACCATGTGTTGACTTTATTTTTGCATGACTTCTCAGGTGACGAACAGGTCAACTGAAGAGTTATTTCTTTGGGATTAGGTTATCTGATAGAGGACCTAGCTTTTTGGACCTGCATATTTTGAAGCATCATTTTACAGTTTGTTTAACATATCTTGTGCAGCTACAAGATTGAAGACTGATGATGTGATAGTGGGTTTACATTGTTAAATTGTAAACTTAACTAATATAATTTAACTCTGTAATCCTATTTTATTTTAGCAAAGTTTCTCATTTATATATCATGTGCAATGTGAACAATCTGATCAATCCGATTATCATTTCGATATCGCGCCTCGGGAACCTTCCGCCCGTCGGGGAAACCCGATCCTACCCCGCCGGCTCGGGGTGTGACAGATTTAGTCAAAATCCAAAGTTATTGCGATTTTAGTTGCTGAAAATCTCAGATAGCCCGAATGAGCATGGCGGCCGAATAAGTTTGGCCGAATCACACTCATTCGCCGAATAGCTCCATTCGACACATTCATTCAGCGAATAGCCTTAGAGGATGCATCTCTTCATACCTGTTTTACTGTTCCTGTACTGTAGAGATCACTGTTCCGGTGGCGGTTCCGGCACTGATGTTACAGGGTAAGCTTGGTAAGCAACTAGGACACTTAGAGGATGAACCTGCAACAGATTTCTCAACAAAGAAGATGATGCTCAGGTGGATCGCGACAGGCACAGGTCGACGAACCTTTGAGTGGCCGAACCTGTGCCGACCGAAGTCAAGTTAGGCGAACCCTAGACCACCAATATTTAGCCGAACCCTCTAGCTCACGAACCATCACCCTCTGGCCGAACCTATGAAACCATGAACCATATACATGACCAGCGAACCCTTTTGGGGCCGAACCTAACGGCCGAACCTTAAAGGTTCGTTGGAGTTAGGGTGTTAGCCGAACCTTGTGTTTAAAAGTTTCATTAGCAGCGAACCTATGCCCTGAACGAACCATAAACATGCGAACCCTAGATGACATGAACCCAAGTAGCACCAAACCTAGGACTAAAGGTTCGTCGGTTCCTACATATTGTCGAACCTTGAAGGTTCGCCTAGCTCTCCTCATGGCTGAACCTATAGTTAGAACCAAAGGGTTCGCTGCCCTCATGATCGACAAGCCCAAGGGTGATTAAGTTGTGATATTATTCAACAATGAAAGAGGAAAACAAGTGTGCATGGGTGAGCCATGCATGTATGTGCGGGGATTAACTATACATGTGGGTGTGCATGGGTGGATTAGCAGTGTTAAGTCATCATAGAGTTAATATTATATTTTTCATATAAAATTAAATTGGATATTAACAACTAAAACTTAGGGAATTCAAGAGATAAGTAACTAGTTTAGTTAATGAAATTTAGCTTATCTATGAAAAATTTATCAAGGAATGTTAAGGGGCCGTTATGGGCCCAATGGGGTAATATAAGTCCATCACGTGTAAACATAATCCCTACTTAAAAACAATTACGTTTTAACAAAAGGGAATCACTTGGGAAAGCAAAGACAATCAATGGACCTAAGTGGGCCCAACGGGGCTTATCTTGGACCCATCACATGTTAAATATTGATTTAAGACAAGTAAGTGGTATTCTTATAAAGGAAAATGGAATTTAATTATAAATGTTCTAAATAAAGTTTTATTATGATTAAATTGTTTGGGAAATTGTTGTAAAGTAAGGCAAGATAAATTGTCTGGATTGAACTAAAAACAAAGGAAACTTTGCCCGAATTTAGTAAAGATTTAAGATAGATTATTTTAACTAATCATGGGAGTTGAGGTTACAAATGGGTATTTAAGTTAGATCAATTCTTAGAAACACACTACTACTTAGGACACTTAGTTGTACACTGAGACCAAACTTTAGACAAGACGATTAATACACATACTTATTGTATACGAACTCTTTTAAAACAACTCAGGAACTGAAGAAACCTAAGCTACAACAAAGAGCGCACATTTTGTGATATATCATTTGCACAGCAATACAGGTGAGTTCATTGCCCCTTTTCTAATATTTTTGTTTTAAAACGTGGGGCTGAGAAGCATGCGTAAACTGTTTTATTTAATTTTTTTACTTAAATGCTTTTACTTGTATTTGTTTTATATGTATAACTATTATTCTAGACTTCTGTCTAGGTGAACTGTTTCAAATCAAAGAACAAGTTACGAAGAACTATTTTCAAATAACTAAAGATCTAAAACAAAGACCTATTTTCAAAGGTCTAATTCAAAGAACTAACGATCTATTACAAAGAACTATTTCAAGTGTGTGTTGTCAAAAAACGATCAACGAATCAAGAGTACGTTTGTTCAACGAATCTAGTATTCAATGTTCAACGAATCAAGTACATTTTACAACGAAACTAGACGAATCAACAAATCATTTTCAAGGGAAAGTATGGGAAATATCAAAGATAACATATGCCAACGAAAATATATGAAACAAAGGACGAAACTAGACGAATCAAGTACGATACAAAAACCCTACATTTCAAGAAGTCCTAGCTAGACCGTTTGATTTGTAGGTCATATGTTTGATGATATTTAAAGAATCCCTTTACTACGAAGTACCTGATTGCTATACTAGTCCACTCGAGTTGACCAACGCCCAATCATTAGGACTTAGATTTTATTAAATGGTTATTTATTTAATTAGTTAAGCATTTATTTAACTGTTCAACAATTGTTGTGGTTGATCATAATTGTGTGATGAACTTAAGGAATCAATAGAGATTTCAAATTGTTGTATTTACAGGAACAAAGAACTGAAGAACAAATGGGTTAATGGTAGGAGTAAAATGCTTAATTATCATTAACAACAATGTCTTATGTGGATTAGTATGTGGTGGGACGGCGTCTGGGCGGGTTGTAGGCTCGACTCAGGGGTATGCCCTATATATAAGCATACCGATCTGGATGATACATGTTATGTGTAACATCAGTGCCGGAACCGTCACCGGAACAGTGATCTCTACAGTTCATGAACAGTAAAACAGGTACGGATCATATACATTTCAGTACTTTTCATATTCATATCAATTATCATTATCATAGTGAGTTGTCATAGAACAGTTTCAGAAACATTTAACAGAAAACGCAGTTCAGAACAAGGGTTCTTGAGTCGGATAATTATCTGGCAACACAGAACCCTCATATGATTATTTGCTTAGGATTTATTATGTATAAACGTATGTGAGACTTTACAGAACAAAACACACGAATATCGTTATGTGAATGCTAAATGGACGGGTTATTCGTATAGGTGACGATCTGTACGAATATATCTGAAAGTTTAACGTTCTGAATGATATTCTATAATTAGAATACTAGATTGAAAAGTATAGTTATCGTCGTGTTCGTGCGGGTGACGATTCGTACGAATACGCGCGACGACCGTACATTTCGATTTAAACAGTTAATTTTGTTTTAAATTTTTAATAAATAAGAAGATATTAGTTAATTTATTAGGAATTACAACCTTGAATAATTAAATAAATGCTATTTTATAAACCGTGTCGTTTTATCGCGAAAACCTACGCGAACCGGCATTTTACGCGAAACCGAACGAGACCGACTAACCGGGTGAGATGGTATCCTTTATTATGGCATTAAATTGCCATAATAACCCTCACCAACCTCCCTCTCTCTCTTCATCACGTTTTCTCTCTCTCTAGTTTTTTCACAAAGAAACTATCTTCTTTCTAAGATTTGGAGGTCCAAACCCCGGTGGATTCAAGCAAAGTTGGTGTCAAGACGTTCCCCTCATCGTGTAGATTCCAGAAGTACAAGAAAAACAAGTAATTAACCGTGGGATTGAGGTAAACATCCACTTAAAATTCGTTTTTCTAGGGTTTTCACGAGTTCAATTGGTTTTGTTGTTTAAATCGGCACTAAAGCACTTAGAACACGTAGATTGGGTTATCACATGGGTTAGAATCTGTTAGAATGAGTTTGTAACAGGTTTAGCTAGTTAAAACGATGCTGGAAACACCAAGATCTTTACAGGTTCGTGAGCTAAGGAGCTGGAAAAATGATGCAGCTTCGCCGGCCGAACCCCTACAAACATGGCCGAACCATTTTCTGAGTAACGAACCCTGCAACCAAGTGGGAGACTCCTGCAACGAACCTGTGCCCACCTGCCGCCGAACCCTGGACCACCTGCACCGAACCATCTCCTGCAACCGAACCCTCGACTACAACGAACCCTCAACATGCTGACGAGCCTAAATGTCACGAACTATTGGGACCGAACCCTGCATGGCCGAACCATGGCCATGCAACTCACGAACCCAAGGTCAACGAGCCTTCAATAGAATCTGGTTTAAGCCAGCCGAACCCCACATGTCCGGTCGAACCTTCATCACATGACGAACCCTGTGCTTGTGCGAACCTGTGTAATCATTGATATGGCCGAACTCTTTAAGTTGGCCGCACCCTCACCTAGTTAGAAGCGAACCTCCTTAGATGCGAGCCACGGGACGAACCCTAGGATTTGTGAGCTAGCCTGGCCGAACCATGAAGGTTCGTGGGAGGGGTTGAATTAGCCGAACCCTACTTAGAACCTCATAAGGTTCGCTGCCTTGGATTTCATGCAAAGCCTAGAAATCGATTAATGAAGTCGAGATGGGACTAGGATCAATGAAACAAATGTTATAACCTAGGGAATGACTAGTGGACCATTGAATCTAATATTTCATGAAAAGTTGATTACATAATAAACATGCATGAGTTATTAAACTTGTGTGTGTGCATGGGAATCCTAAGGAACATGAAAGTCGTACCTAGTCATGATATGCATGCCCAATAACTTAGATGTATAACTGTTTACAGGGGATCATTCACGGGCTTGAATAACGATCAATTTGGAATCAAGGATATTCAATTGGGCCTAAGTGAGCCCAATGGGACTTGATTAAGTCCATCATAGGTTAAACGTTCAAATTAAATACAAGTATTGATGTTTTAACTAAAATGAAGATGTTTTAAATGAAAAGTTAGTAATTTTTCTAAAATTTTGTATAATTTGAAATCATAAATGACATTGATTTCCTTTAAGTTTACTTGATTATAAAAGTAGTGTAATGTTAGGTTTAAAGACTTGTTTGATTTAAATTACTTACTTGAATTGATTGATTGGGAACTTGTTATAAAATAGACAATATAATTGTCTGGATTTGCTCTAAAAACAAAGGAAACTCTGCCGAAATTTTCTAAAATTTAAAGGTAAGTTAGTAACTAATCATGGGAATTAGGATCATAAGAAGGGTAATTAAGATAGAGTAGATCTTAGATACACTTAGTACTAAGACACTTAGTTGCACACACAACAAGACTCAAGGTCTTAGGCACAACGACTACTACGCATACTTATTATATTCGAATTCTTATAAAATAACTCAGGAACCGAAGAAACTTAGCTTACAACAAGAGCGCGCATTTTGTATTTGATCATTGACATAGCAGCACAGGTGAGTTCATTGCCCCTTTTCTAACATTTTTGTTTTAAAACGCGGGGCTGAGAAGCATGCGTAAACTGTTTATTAAATTGTTTACTTAAATGCTTTTAATTTTATATGTTTACATATATAAATGATATCCTAGACCATGTCTAGGAAGATTTTATGCAGGTTTACCAACTGATTTACTTATAAATTAAGTGAATAATCGGGTTAACTAAAACATTTCAACAGATCAAAAATTTCAAAAGAATCAAATCAAACATTTTGACAAAACAAGTGTGGGAGTTCAAGGAATCAAACGAAAACATTTTGACAAATCAAATGGGGGAATTCAATGAATCAAACGAAACATTTTGACGAAACAAGTGTGGAATTTCAATGAATCAAACGAAACAATCTTTGCAAAGACAATATTCAATGTTCTACAAATCAAGTGTTTGTTGAACTATGAATCAAGTGTACATTTGATCAATGAATCTAGTATTCTACGATCAACGAATCAAGTACATCTTGTAACAGAATCAGGCGAATCAATAAATCATTTTCAAGGGAAAGCCTGGGAAATATCAGAGATAACATATGCCAAAACAGACGAAACAAAAACCCTACATTTCAAGAAGTCCTAGCTAGACCGTTTGATCTGTAGGTCATATGTTTGAGGATATTTACAGATTCCCTAACTACTAAGTACCCAGATTGACAGACTAGTCTACTCGAGTATGACCATAGGCCCCAATCATAAGGACTTAGATTTTATTAAATGTTTATTTACTTGTTTAATTAAGCATTTATAACTGTTTATACAATTGTGTGGTTGATCATATTGTGTGATGAACTTGTGAAATCAACATGGATTTCAAATGATTGTAATGACAGGGACAACAAACAGAGGAACTTATGGGATTGTGTTAAGGGTAAAAATGCTTAATTATCATTAACAACAGTGTCATATACGGATTAGTATGTGGTGGGACGGTGGCTGGGCGAGCGGTAAGTTCGACCCTACATATGCCCTATATATAAGCATACCGATTTGGATATTACATGTGAAGTTAATGAGGTTAAGGTCTTTACCAAAGGAGGTTTTCAAATCATTTTCAGATCATTTTCCAATCATTTTCAAATCATTTTCAAATACTAAACTATATGAACTCACCAACCATGTGTTGACCTTTATTTTTGCATGACTTCTCAGGTGACGAACAGGTCAATTAGGAAGTCATTTCTTTTGGACTAGGGCTTCAGATAGAAGACTTAGTATTTTGGACCTGCATACTTTTGAAGACATCATTATACAATTTATTTTGTATATCTTGTGTAAATACAAGATAGTTATTTTATGATGTTTACCATAGATTTACATTGTTAAATTATAAACAATACTGATGTAATTTAACTTTGTAATTCTATTTTATTTAGCATTTCTCATTTATATCATGTGCAATGTAAACAATCTGATCACTCCTGATTATCACTCCCGATATCGCGCCCCGGGAACCTTCCGCCCGTCGGGGAAACTCGATCCTACCCCGCCGGCTCGGGGTGTGACAGATTGGTATCAGAGCCATGGTTATAGAGAAATATAGGTCACTTATTTAAATGGTTTGGCCTAGACTATAACCTAGGGACCCTGCATATAGAGAACATAGGACTTAAGACTTATTTGCATATTGTCTTCTGTATTCGATCATTGCACTAACCGGTGACTTTATTGGTTATGATCAGAATGCCTCCACGAAGACAGCCTCCCTTGATACAGCTACCACCACAAGACTTGGCTCCACACTCCTCCACACCGTCTCCGAATGACTCTCCACCACCACCTCCTCCACCTCCTCCTCCCCCTCCTCCATTGATTACTCAAGCATCTGGTTCAGGCACAACACCGACTATGGACCCTGCTACTATTGCTCTGGTGACGTTACTGAGTAGCCAGATGACGAATCAGATGAAAGAGGCAATACCGGAGATGTTCCTTCGTCTTCGTAATGAGATCCTCAACACTGGCAACACATCAGGAGAAGCCAGTGGAAATACTGGAGATTCATCTCACTACTCCTACAAGTCCTTTGTAGGATGTAAACCACCCAGTTTTAGCGGGTCTGAAGGTGCCGTTGGACTAATCCAATGGATTGAGAAGATTGAGGCAACGTTGGATCTCTGCAGCTGCCCCGAACACCACAAGGTCCGTTACTCAGCGGGAACATTCAACAAACGGGCTCTGACCTGGTGGAACGGTCAGATTAATGCTCGAGGAAGAGAAGAAGCCATGGCCATGCCATGGGAAGATTTCAAGACACTACTGCGAACAGAGTTCTGTCCCAAGAACGAGCTGCAGAAATTGGAGGTCGAATTATCTAACCATGTGATGAAGGGGGCTGATCACATGGGTTACACTACTCGTTACCACGAGTTAGTTGCTTTGGTGCCAGACATGGTACCAACTCTGGAGAAAAGGATAGACCGTTATGTGGGTGGACTTCCCGCCTGCATTCAGGGCATGGTTGTTTCAGCCAACCCTACTACCGTTGAATCTGCAGTGAGACTGTCTGGGAAACTCACTGATCTTATGGTAGCCTCTGGAACTTTAAAGAAAGAGGCTGAACCCAGCAAGAACAAGGCTGAGTCTTCCAAGAAACCCTCTCACCATCAAAAGAAGAAACAGAAGACCATCAAGAACTACGCGGTGGCCACACCTCTGCAACAAATAGCAGCAGCACCACAAAACCCCAACCGCAAACCCTACACTGGCACGTTTCCTTTGTGTGCCAAGTGTCAGTATCACCACACTGCTGACACTCCCTGCAAGCATTGCACGGGATGCGGAAGAAAGGGCCATTGGGTCCAACACTGTAGGATGACTCCTAATCAAGCAGTCAACAATGCTGCTTTGGCTCTTCCTCCACCAGCTAATCAGAACCATGGTGGATGCTATAACTGTGGCGAACAAGGCCACTTTGCGAAGAACTGCCCGAAGAAGGCACAACCAGCAGTTCAAGCACCCCGTGGACGAGCCTTTGCTATCGGAGCACCAGCTGCACGCCAGGACCCAAATGTGGTCACTGGTACGTTTCTCTTACATGACTTTTATGCATCTGTCTTATTTGATACTGGTGCGGATCAGAGTTTTATCTCTACCGACTTTGCATGTCAACTAGAGTCCATAGAGGAACAGTTAGACTCCCCTTACATTATAGAAGTAGCTAACGGGAAACAGGTCACAGTTAGCACAGTTTATAGGAACTGCCCATTGACACTAAATGATTTTACATTTACCATCGATTTGATACCGATGGAGCTGGGTAGTTTTGACATCATTGTTGGAATGGATTGGCTCTCATCTAACCGAGTGGAAGTCATCTGTTCTGAGAAGCTGCTTCGAATTCCATTGCCGAGTGATCGTGTATTGGAAGTTAAAGGGGATCAAGCAAAGCGAAGTGTCAAAATCATTTCTTGCATAAAGGCGCGTAAGTGTCTACAGAAGCGGTGCATAGCATTCCTGGCTCATGTGGTGGAAAAGGAGAAAGACAAGAAGAAGATCCAAGATGTACCAGTAGTGAAAGAATATCCTGAAGTATTCCCCGAAGACCTACCAGGTTTGCCACCTGCGCGACCGGTAGAATTTCGTATTGACTTAATTCCTGGAGCAACTCCTGTTGCTAAATCTCCTTACAGGTTAGCACCTTCAGAGATGCAGGAATTGTCTAATCAGTTACAGGAGTTACTTGACAAGGGTTTCATCAGACCGAGCTACTCACCTTGGGGAGCTCCAGTCTTGTTCGTGAAGAAGAAAGACGGATCATTCAGAATGTGTATAGATTACCGTGAACTGAACAAACTAACCATCAAGAATCGGTATCCATTACCGAGGATTGATGATTTGTTTGACCAACTGCAAGGAGCTCAATACTTCTCTAAGATTGACTTGCGGTCTGGATATCATCAGTTGAGAGTTCAAGATGAAGACATACCGAAGACGGCTTTCCGAACCAGATACGGGCATTACGAATTTATGGTGATGCCCTTCGGATTGACAAATGCACCAGCGGTTTTCATGGACCTCATGAACCGAGTGTGCAAGCCGTACTTGGATCAGTTTGTCATTGTCTTTATTGATGACATACTAATTTATTCCAAGACCAAAACAGAACATGAGCAACACCTTAGAAAGATCTTGGAGCTGTTGAAAGAAGAGAAACTCTATGCCAAATTCTCCAAATGTGAATTTTGGCTAAGAGAAGTTCAATTTCTGGGACATGTTGTCAACAGCGAGGGAATTCACGTTGATCCCGCCAAGATCGAGGCGATAAAGAATTGGGACGCTCCGAAGACACCGACGGAGATACGGTCTTTTCTGGGGTTGGCAGGTTATTACAGAAGGTTTATCTCAAACTTTTCTAAGATAGCTTTGCCTCTCACTAAGCTAACTCAGAAAAGTGAACCGTTTGTCTGGGAGCAGAAACAAGAAGATGCTTTTCAGACCTTGAAACAGAAATTATGTGATGCTCCAATTCTATCTCTCCCAGAAGGCTGTGATGATTTTGTTGTATACTGTGATGCTTCCCATCAGGGACTCGGTTGTGTATTAATGCAACGGGATAAAGTCATAGCCTATGCATCAAGACAGTTAAAGATTCATGAGAAGAACTACACTACTCATGATCTTGAACTGGGAGCCGTAATCTTCGCCTTGAAGATTTGGAGACATTACTTATATGGCACCAAGTGTACCATATTCACTGATCACAAAAGTCTGCAGCACATCTTTGATCAGAAGGAGCTCAACATGCGACAGCGCCGTTGGGTTGAACTTCTGAATGATTATGATTGTGTGATCAAATACCATCCGGGAAAGGCGAACGTTGTAGCTGATGCCTTGAGCCGGAAGGAACGGGTCAAACCCCTACGTGTTAGAGCAATGGGGATAACCGTGCAGACCAGTTTAAGTGACAAGATCATTCAAGCACAACAAGAAGCACTTGACCGGGGTAATCTGAAGAGGGAACTTGATTGCGGAGCAGAGAAACAGTTTGACACGAAGCCTGATGGAATGATCTACTACAAGGAACGTATATGGATCCCTGCGGTAGATGAATTGAGAAAACTTATCTTCGATGAAGCACACAAGACTAAATACTTTGTTCATCCAGGCGCTGATAAGATGTACCAAGACTTGCGTGGATTTTATTGGTGGCCGGGAATGAAGAAAGACATAGCCGAGTATGTCGGACAGTGTCTTACGTGTGCGAAAGTAAAGGCGGAACACCAGAGACCGTCTGGTCTACTGGAACAGCCTGAGATTCCGCTCTGGAAGTGGGAACAAATAGCTATGGATTTCATTACCAAGCTACCCCGCACTTCCAGTGGTCATGATACGATTTGGGTAATCATTGATCGTTTAACAAAATCTGCTCATTTCTTGCCAATGCGTGAGACTTTCACGATGGATAAACTGGCGAGATTGTACATAAACGAGATAGTGGTACGCCATGGTGTGCCATTGTCTATTATTTCTGATCGAGATAGCAGATTTACATCAAGGTTCTGGCAATCATTACAGAAATCTCTAGGGACACAGTTGAATCTGAGTACAGCTTACCACCCACAAACGGATGGCCAAAGCGAACGTACTATTCAAACCCTAGAGGACATGTTGAGAACCTGTGTTCTGGACTTTGGTGGGAACTGGGACTCCCATTTGCCACTGATTGAGTTCTCCTACAATAACAGTTACCACAGCAGTATCGGATGTGCGCCATTCGAGGCTCTTTATGGCCGGAAATGCCGATCACCGATCTGTTGGACTGAAATTGGAGATAACCGAATAACGGGGCCAGAACTAATTCAAGAAACCACTGACAAAATAGCTCAGATTCAAAGAAGGCTACAAGCAACAAGGAGCAGACAAAAGAGCTACGCCGACAAACGGCGCAAGCCGTTGGAATTCCAAGTGGGAGATCGTGTGATGTTGAAGGTGTCCCCATGGAAAGGCGTTGTACGTTTTGGAAAGAAAGGCAAATTAGCACCACGATACGTGGGACCGTTCGAGATCATCGAATGTATAGGTCCTGTAGCCTATCGATTGAGATTACCAGATGAACTCAGTGGTGTGCATGACGTGTTTCACGTCTCAAACTTAAAGAAATGCCTTGCTGACGAGTCTCTCGTCATTCCGATTGAAGAAATTCAAGTGGATGAACAGTTGCATTTCATTGAAGAACCTTTAGAGATTATGGATCGCAAGGTTAAACAACTGAGGCGAAGCCGTATTCCTATTGTAAAGGTTCGATGGAATTCAAGACGCGGGCCCGAGTTCACTTGGGAACGTGAAGATCACATGAAGTTAAAGTATCCCCAACTGTTTGAAGAGGAAGCTGTACCTGATAACAACACTTAAATTTCGGGACGAAATTTCTCTAACAAGGGGAGACTGTAACATCAGTGCCGGAACCGTCACCGGAACAGTGATCTCTACAGTTCATGAACAGTAAAACAGGTACGGATCATATACATTTCAGTACTTTTCATATTCATATCAATTATCATTATCATAGTGAGTTGTCATAGAACAGTTTCAGAAACATTTAACAGAAAACGCAGTTCAGAACAAGGGTTCTTGAGTCGGATAATTATCTGGCAACACAGAACCCTCATATGATTATTTGCTTAGGATTTATTATGTATAAACGTATGTGAGACTTTACAGAACAAAACACACGAATATCGTTATGTGAATGCTAAATGGACGGGTTATTCGTATAGGTGACGATCTGTACGAATATATCTGAAAGTTTAACGTTCTGAATGATATTCTATAATTAGAAAACTAGATTGAAAAGTATAGTTATCGTCGTGTTCGTGCGGGTGACGACTCGTACGAATACGCGCGACGACCGTACATTTCGATTTAAACAGTTAATTTTGTTTTAAATTTTTAATAAATAAGAAGATATTAGTTAATTTATTAGGAATTACAACCTTGAATAATTAAATAAATGCTATTTTATAAACCGTGTCGTTTTATCGCGAAAACCTACGCGAACCGGCATTTTACGCGAAACCGAACGAGACCGACTAACCGGGTGAGATGGTATCCTTTATTATGGCATTAAATTGCCATAATAACCCTCACCAACCTCCCTCTCTCTCTTCATCACGTTTTCTCTCTCTCTCTAGTTTTTCACAAAGAAACTATCTTCTTTCTAAGATTTGGAGGTCCAAACCCCGGTGGATTCAAGCAAAGTTGGTGTCAAGACGTTCCCCTCATCGTGTAGATTCCAGAAGTACAAGAAAAACAAGTAATTAACCGTGGGATTGAGGTAAACATCCACTTAAAATTCGTTTTTCTAGGGTTTTCACGAGTTCAATTGGTTTTGTTGTTTAAATCGGCACTAAAGCACTTAGAACACGTAGATTGGGTTATCACATGGGTTAGAATCTGTTAGAATGAGTTTGTAACAGGTTTAGCTAGTTAAAACGATGCTGGAAACACCAAGATCTTTACAGGTTCGTGAGCTAAGGAGCTGGAAAAATGATGCAGCTTCGCCGGCCGAACCCCTACAAACATGGCCGAACCATTTTCTGAGTAACGAACCCTGCAACCAAGTGGGAGACTCCTGCAACGAACCTGTGCCCACCTGCCGCCGAACCCTGGACCACCTGCACCGAACCATCTCCTGCAACCGAACCCTCGACTACAACGAACCCTCAACATGCTGACGAGCCTAAATGTCACGAACTATTGGGACCGAACCCTGCATGGCCGAACCATGGCCATGCAACTCACGAACCCAAGGTCAACGAGCCTTCAATAGAATCTGGTTTAAGCCAGCCGAACCCCACATGTCCGGTCGAACCTTCATCACATGACGAACCCTGTGCTTGTGCGAACCTGTGTAATCATTGATATGGCCGAACTCTTTAAGTTGGCCGCACCCTCACCTAGTTAGAAGCGAACCTCCTTAGATGCGAGCCACGGGACGAACCCTAGGATTTGTGAGCTAGCCTGGCCGAACCATGAAGGTTCGTGGGAGGGGTTGAATTAGCCGAACCCTACTTAGAACCTCATAAGGTTCGCTGCCTTGGATTTCATGCAAAGCCTAGAAATCGATTAATGAAGTCGAGATGGGACTAGGATCAATGAAACAAATGTTATAACCTAGGGAATGACTAGTGGACCATTGAATCTAATATTTCATGAAAAGTTGATTACATAATAATGTCACACCCTGGGCTCTCGGCGGCCCGGGCGCTGCGACCCGATTGGTTTCATAGATAATACAGTCTCGGTCAGAGTTTATTATTCATTTTAATATGTTTCAGCGGAAGCTTTGTTTCATAAATTCATAATTTTACAAATAATTCACATGCATGGATGTGAAAATCGTCTTTTCATGCTTTCTAAATATTTCATACGCATAGGTATGAAAAACCACATTTCGTCGTTTGTAAATAACTTATCAAAAATAACTTTTCAGGATTTTATAAATTTTCATACGCAGAGGTATGAACACCATCATTTCATACTATTGTAAACCGGATTTTTACAAACATACAATTTCAATTAATTTTATAACATCCGGTTTATACATGACTTGGAGGCATAGCTCCAATAGCTCCATGGTCTCACCACAAGATCCTATTCAAGGCATCATAGGCCAAGAATCTCTAATCTTGCTTCTCTTTTACATTTCATTATTACCTGAAAAGTTTTTGAAAATAAAACGTCAACATAATGTTGGTGAATACAAATAACAGACTCAATATGTAAGCATAGCATGTTCGGTCCTTTAACCATAATTAATAGTGGCAATACTACACATTTAGCAGGTTATTTCACTGATCGATACAACTACTGCATACACTGGTTTATAACTGTCACTGGTTAGGAACTACAGCGCAGCGCGTCTTATGTTTTGTTCCCTCCAGCCCACAGCTGGTCACTGGTTAGGTTTCCTGCGGAGTACGTCTTACGTTTAACCTTCCAGCCCACCTGTACCAGCCACGTATGGGAATTTCACCCATATGCGGATACGATTTGCAAATCATACGTATACTAATAGCCTAAATGCTGGTCTAATAGTATCCCTTTATGCGTCAAAGTTTAAACAAACCATGCTAAAAATGCATTTATATTTAAAAAGAAGTTAAATGTATTCACCTGGATTTTTGGTTGGCTGTATGACAACTTAGAACTTCTCAATATAATTTCGGGCAGCATTTCTGCTGAATCTATCCTTATAACTATTTGCAAGGATGATTCCTGATGCGTTAATTTTCTGTTCCTAAAATAGATCATAATCAATATAATATTTGTGTGTGTGTATATATGTTGTCGGATCTTATTCCTAACTATTAAAAATAATAATATCCAATAACTTAAATTTATGAGTTAAACTTAGAAATGAAAATACATACCTAAGCACGTAGCCACTCCTTATTCTTAATAAATTTCATGATCGTAGATTTTAACCTCAAGAAATCTTCGTTGTGCTTTCATCGTGTACTTCTTTGTTTAGAAAGAAATTTTTTTTTTTTTTGAGGTTATCCAAACTTCAATATATATATGTACAGATGATTGATTTATTTTTTTTTATTTATTTGTTTTTGCTTAGTCATCGAATCAACATATATGTGTTGACATATTTGTTTTACACCAAATCACTACACACACGTGCACCCTTCCTATTTATTTATTTTATTATAATAATTATTATTATTAATTAGTTTATTAAAAATAAATATATTTTGTTTTAACTAATGATTATTATTTTTATTATTATTGTTGTTATTATTATAATTTGAACAATTAAATTTAGCAGATATTTAGACCCCGACTATTTCAAATAATTGTTTTATCTTAGTTATTTGTTTAAACGAACGCTTCAAATCTTAAACGATCATTTCTAATATTAATTTCTCGAATTGTCATATTTTATAAGTTAACTATAACTATTTTAATTATTAGACAAGACCTTATAATTCAAGTGAACTTTGTATTACTATATTTTTAAATAATAACATTTTAATTATAAACGAAACTATTTAATATATATTCTCAAAACGGGGTGTTACATCCTCCCCACCTTTGTTTTAATCTCGTCCTCGAGATTATTAAATATATGTGGATATTTCTTTCTCATTTCAGACTCTAGTTTCCATATGTATTCAAGACCACGTCTAGAGTTCTACGTAACCTTAACTAATATCAATTTCTTACGTTTAAGTCTCTTTAATTTCTTGTCGGTCTTCGATTTGAATCGGTTGTTTGATAAATTCTAATTTTTCGTTTACCTCAACATCTTAAAGAGGCGTTAACAATGACTTATTAGCTAAGCGTTTTTTTTTTTTTTTTTTTTTTTTTGAAGTTTTGAAACGTGAAACACATCATGTAGAGATATAATTTAATTAACGTATAATTGAGCTAATTTATCTATAGAATAAGTTTCTTTAAATTGTAGGAAATAAGCAGACGTAGTCAGTCTACCAACAATAATCCATATCTTATTATTCCAACGACTGGTTCAAGGAAGTTTGCTTATAAAATCCCGAGTTATCATTTCCCATTTCCATAATGGTAATTCAAGTTTTTTTTTTTCAACATATTAGAAGGTTTTCTGAGGTTCTGCTTTAACTTGAGGACAAGTTAAACATTTTACAACTTATGCAACTATATTTCTCTTCATGCTGATGTATCAATAGTTTCCTTTAAGTTTTTATACATTTTTTTTTTCACTTCCTGGTTGCATCAGATATTTAGATCTATGAGCTTCTTCTAATATCGTTTCTAATAATATGCAAGTGGGAAGCACCCAGATTCTTGCACTCATTCGACAAATTACATCGTCCCCTTTTTTTTTACTAATTGCTAGAACATGCTCATCCTTCATTCTTTTTCTTTATTTTCATCTTCTTGCGCTTGTCTTTGCGCTTCTTTAATCTGATTTATTAAATCAACTTGTATTTCAAGCCTTTAAGCACATACTTTTTTTTTTTTCTTTGCCTCTTTTCGGCTTATGGCATCTACTACCACATTTGTATTTTTTTTATAGAGAATTTCGCATTCATAGTCGTTTCATGTATCCATCCTTCTTTGTTGTCACATATTTAATTCTTTTAGGATTTGGATTCAAAATTTGTTATGATCGTATCCATTGTCCCTTACAGCAGGATTCACATGTACTGTAAATTATCGTTCCGTGTGCACCCGCAACGGTAATTTACCTTGCATGATTACCCTACTTCATGAACGTGACACACAAATTAGTTAATTTAGGGCTTTATATAATGAAAATTTGTCTTATCAAAGTTGTTGTGGTTTGCGATATGTTTAGTTTAACTAATCTTAATAAAGTAGATTGAAGAATTTCGTCTCTTAATAAAAAAAAAACCGTAAACTTTGATTCGTATTGCATTTGCAATAAAGTGGGTTAGTTTCGTATTCATATAACGTTTAAAGTGACAAGCTTTAACCTACTTGGCTCTTACAAGTCCGTCACATCCTTCTGAACAAAGGCATATTTTAAAATTTTATAGTTAATATAAACTGTGAAATGAACTCCGTAAAGGTAATGTCTCTACCACTTCAATACAAAGATAATGACATCTAATTCTAGATCATGAGTTTCATAATTCTTCTCCCGAGTCTTCGGTTGACGTGAAGCTTAAGCAATAACTTTGTTCTGTTACATCAATAGACATTCTAATCATGTATTAAAATCATCACAGGTGACAATAAAGTCGTCAACGTTTTCAGGTAATGCTAGGAATGGAGCGTGAGTCAACTTATCTTTAAGGATTTTGAAAGCTTCATTTGTTTAGTGCCCTATTCAAAATTTTCTAATTCTCTAGTCAACGAGGTGAGAGGGACGACTATTTGGGAGAATTTCTGAATAAATTAATGATAATAACCCACCAAGTCTAAGAAACTACGCACCTATGTTGGTGACTTGGGGTTTTCCCTTTTGGTAATAGCCTCTATCTTATATGGATCTACTTGAATATCATGAGCATTGATAATATGCCCAGGAGTTATACCTATGTGAGCCAAAAGTCACATTTAGATAATTTCGCATACAATTTCTCTTTTTATAGTAGTTCAAGTAGGGTTCGAAGATGTATAGCATGATTTTTGGGTGTTTTTGAATAGATAAGAATATATCATCAATGAATACAATGATGATTTTGTTCAGATAAGATTTTCAAATGTTTTTCATCATGTTCATAAAGGCAATTGCAACATTATTAAGTCCAAAAGAAATAGCGTTGAACTCATAATGCCCAAACCTTATACGAAAAGTAGTTTTAAGAATATCTTCTTCCTCAACCCTCAATTGATGATATCTTGATTAAAGATCAATTTTCGAAAAATGACAAGCTCCTTTAAGTTGATCGAATAAATCGTCAATTCGTGGAAGCGGATACTTGTTCTTAACAGTCACCTTATTTAGCTCCCTATAGTCAACGCACATCTGCATCGACCCATTTTTCTTCTTCACGAATAAGATTGGAGTCCCTCAAGGTGATAAGCTAGGATGAATAAAACCTTTTTACAATAGCTCATCTACTTGTTTCTTGAGCTCTTTCATTTTAGTCGATACCAATTTATAAGATGATTTAGCAATTGGACTCGTAACTATCAACTAATTGATATTAAATTCTATTACTCCTTCTAGTGGTATACCAAGCAATTCATATAGAAACACGTCAGGAAAATCAAATACAACATATATGTTTTCTAGCTCCTTCTTTTCTTAATCATTACTAGTGATTGAAATTAGGTAGCTAAACAACCTTTTTTTTTCCAGAAACTTAGTAGCTTTGATCATAGAAATGATTCCAACGTGATTCGTTGACTTATCGTCCTTAATCATCAATTTTCCTTCCATATAATACAGACTTCAATGGAATTGGTATCACATAAGATACATGCCTGGTTTGTAGCAAATCAATCCATTTTGATTATCGCATCAAAACCAGATACTACCATAGTCAATAGTTTTACTGGGATATGGTGTCTTAAAGAGAGTGATCCTACAGTTTACTAGAACCTCATTTGTCTTAACTAGATCACCATTAGCGGTTTCTTCCGGATAAGGTTTATCTAGTTTCACTAGTGGTTCATTTAAAAGTTTGCAGAATTCATAATCAATAAAGCTTTACTTTGCTCCTGAATTAAACAATACCTTAGCATAAACATTATTGATAAGAAACGTACAAGTAATGACATTTGGCATGTCTGTAGCTTCTTTAGCATTAAGAACCAAAAGCTCAAGTCATCTTTTTCGCATTTGGATTAGCTCTTTCTCATGAACTACCAGCCCTGTTAATTTCACTTGCTTTGTTCAATTTAGTACTTTACTAACTCAACAGCCAAGTCAATGGTCCGAGGCATAACAACCTTAACAATGTCATTAATTTCACATACCAATCCCAGATATAATAACTAATAAGGTTTATTTCTAGTGTCACAAGATGTGGCATCAATCGAGCATATTCAAAGTATTTAGAAAGGTATTCTTGATGCCTAGCACCGACCATGAGATGGCTAAGAAATTTCCACTCAATCTCTTCTTTTTCATTCATTAGGCAAAATTTTCGAGTTACCATCTCCCGAAAGCTTTCTCGAGTCATAGTGTATACTTGGTTTCTACCTTTGGTATGAATAGTGAAATTCCACCATTCTGAAGCTACATCTTTAAATGAAATTCAAAGTATATACAACCATATCTTCATCTGCACATTCGCTGATAGCAAGTATCGCCTCAACCGTTTCAATCCATCTTAATGCTACGACGACTCCTTCCGTTCTAGTGAACTTAGAAGGTTTACAAGATTGGAATGTTTTATACTAACATTCATTAGTTTAGAATTGCTTCAAACTAGAAGCTTGCTAATTTTCATATTAAATGCATCGTTTTCTTTTGTTATTGTATTCGTGAGATTCGAAATTTCATTTGTTTTTTTTTAGCGATTATTAACAGAATCGCATCTTTTATTCATTCTACAATCATTTATTCTATTTCAGTAGTATTCTGAGTCACGGTTTCAATAATATCCGTGTTTTCTCTTTCGCCCACATGTATTTGCAGAAGGTTCGCTATTGTTTAGATATCTAGACATTGTCTATGTAATAAGATATTTGACAAGGTCTAACAAAAATTTATCATAATTTAGCTTATAGGCTATCATCAATATTCACTATGTTATTTCAATCATTCATAGTATTTCAAAAATACTATTCTTCCTATTCCTTTAATAGGCACTTATCTCAATTCGGTTAAAGCTTAGATACAATCAATAGTACCTATTTCGCTAAAACCAGGAGCTCTGATACCAACCTGTCACACCCCGGGCTCTCGGCGGCCCGGGCGCTGCGACCCGATTGGTTTCATAGATAATACAGTCTCGGTCAGAGTTTATTATTCATTTTAATATGTTTCAGCGGAAGCTTTGTTTCATAAATTCATAATTTTACAAATAATTCACATGCATGGATGTGAAAATCGTCTTTTCATGCTTTCTAAATATTTCATACGCATAGGTATGAAAAACCACATTTCGTCGTTTGTAAATAACTTATCAAAAATAACTTTTCAGGATTTTATAAATTTTCATACGCATAGGTATGAACACCATCATTTCATACTATTGTAAACCGGATTTTTACAAACATACAATTTCAATTAATTTTATAACATCCGGTTTATACATGACTTGGAGGCATAGCTCCAATAGCTCCATGGTCTCACCACAAGATCCTATTCAAGGCATCATAGGCCAAGAATCTCTAATCTTGCTTCTCTTTTACATTTCATTATTACCTGAAAAGTTTTTGAAAATAAAACGTCAACATAATGTTGGTGAATACAAATAACAGACTCAATATGTAAGCATAGCATGTTCGGTCCTTTAACCATAATTAATAGTGGCAATACTACACATTTAGCAGGTTATTTCACTGATCGATACAACTACTGCATACACTGGTTTATAACTGTCACTGGTTAGGAACTACAGCGCAGCGCGTCTTATGTTTTGTTCCCTCCAGCCCACAGCTGGTCACTGGTTAGGTTTCCTGCGGAGTACGTCTTACGTTTAACCTTCCAGCCCACCTGTACCAGCCACGTATGGGAATTTCACCCATATGCGGATACGATTTGCAAATCATACGTATACTAATAGCCTAAATGCTGGTCTAATAGTATCCCTTTGTGCGTCAAAGTTTAAACAAACCATGCTAAAAATGCATTTATATTTAAAAAGAAGTTAAATGTATTCACCTGGATTTTTGGTTGGCTGTATGACAACTTAGAACTTCTCAATATAATTTCGGGCAGCATTTCTGCTGAATCTATCCTTATAACTATTTGCAAGGATGATTCCTGATGCGTTAATTTTCTGTTCCTAAAATAGATCATAATCAATATAATATTTGTGTGTGTGTATATATGTTGTCGGATCTTATTCCTAACTATTAAAAATAATAATATCCAATAACTTAAATTTATGAGTTAAACTTAGAAATGAAAATACATACCTAAGCACGTAGCCACTCCTTATTCTTAATAAATTTCATGATCGTAGATTTTAACCTCAAGAAATCTTCGTTGTGCTTTCATCGTGTACTTCTTTGTTTAGAAAGAAATTTTTTTTTTTTTTTGAGGTTATCCAAACTTCAATATATATATGTACAGATGATTGATTTATTTTTTTTTATTTATTTGTTTTTGCTTAGTCATCGAATCAACATATATGTGTTGACATATTTGTTTTACACCAAATCACTACACACACGTGCACCCTTCCTATTTATTTATTTTATTATAATAATTATTATTATTAATTAGTTTATTAAAAATAAATATATTTTGTTTTAACTAATGATTATTATTTTTATTATTATTGTTGTTATTATTATAATTTGAACAATTAAATTTAGCAGATATTTAGACCCCGACTATTTCAAATAATTGTTTTATCTTAGTTATTTGTTTAAACGAACGCTTCAAATCTTAAACGATCATTTCTAATATTAATTTCTCGAATTGTCATATTTTATAAGTTAACTATAACTATTTTAATTATTAGACAAGACCTTATAATTCAAGTGAACTTTGTATTACTATATTTTTAAATAATAACATTTTAATTATAAACGAAACTATTTAATATATATTCTCAAAACGGGGTGTTACAAATAAACATGCATGAGTTATTAAACTTGTGTGTGTGCATGGGAATCCTAAGGAACATGAAAGTCGTACCTAGTCATGATATGCATGCCCAATAACTTAGATGTATAACTGTTTACAGGGGATCATTCACGGGCTTGAATAACGATCAATTTGGAATCAAGGATATTCAATTGGGCCTAAGTGAGCCCAATGGGACTTGATTAAGTCCATCATAGGTTAAACGTTCAAATTAAATACAAGTATTGATGTTTTAACTAAAATGAAGATGTTTTAAATGAAAAGTTAGTAATTTTTCTAAAATTTTGTTTAATTTGAAATCATAAATGACATTGATTTCCTTTAAGTTTACTTGATTGTAAAAGTAGTGTAATGTTAGGTTTAAAGACTTGTTTGATTTAAATTACTTACTTGAATTGATTGATTGGGAACTTGTTATAAAATAGACAATATAATTGTCTGGATTTGCTCTAAAAACAAAGGAAACTCTGCCGAAATTTTCTAAAATTTAAAGGTAAGTTAGTAACTAATCATGGGAATTAGGATCATAAGAAGGGTAATTAAGATAGAGTAGATCTTAGATACACTTAGTACTAAGACACTTAGTTGCACACACAACAAGACTCAAGGTCTTAGGCACAACGACTACTACGCGTACTTATTATATTCGAATTCTTATAAAATAACTCAGGAACCGAAGAAACTTAGCTTACAACAAGAGCGCGCATTTTGTATTTGATCATTGACATAGCAGCACAGGTGAGTTCATTGCCCCTTTTCTAACATTTTTGTTTTAAAACGCGGGGCTGAGAAGCATGCGTAAACTGTTTATTAAATTGTTTACTTAAATGCTTTTAATTTTATATGTTTACATATATAAATGATATCCTAGACCATGTCTAGGAAGATTTTATGCAGGTTTACCAACTGATTTACTTATAAATTAAGTGAATAATCGGGTTAACTAAAACATTTCAACAGATCAAAAATTTCAAAAGAATCAAATCAAACATTTTGACAAAACAAGTGTGGGAGTTCAAGGAATCAAACGAAAACATTTTGACAAATCAAATGGGGGAATTCAATGAATCAAACGAAACATTTTGACGAAACAAGTGTGGAATTTCAATGAATCAAACGAAACAATCTTTGCAAAGACAATATTCAATGTTCTACAAATCAAGTGTTTGTTGAACTATGAATCAAGTGTACATTTGATCAATGAATCTAGTATTCTACGATCAACGAATCAAGTACATCTTGTAACAGAATCAGGCGAATCAATAAATCATTTTCAAGGGAAAGCCTGGGAAATATCAGAGATAACATATGCCAAAACAGACGAAACAAAAACCCTACATTTCAAGAAGTCCTAGCTAGACCGTTTGATCTGTAGGTCATATGTTTGAGGATATTTACAGATTCCCTAACTACTAAGTACCCAGATTGACAGACTAGTCTACTCGAGTATGACCATAGGCCCCAATCATAAGGACTTAGATTTTATTAAATGTTTATTTACTTGTTTAATTAAGCATTTATAACTGTTTATACAATTGTGTGGTTGATCATATTGTGTGATGAACTTGTGAAATCAACATGGATTTCAAATGATTGTAATGACAGGGACAACAAACAGAGGAACTTATGGGATTGTGTTAAGGGTAAAAATGCTTAATTATCATTAACAACAGTGTCATATACGGATTAGTATGTGGTGGGACGGTGGCTGGGCGAGCGGTAAGTTCGACCCTACATATGCCCTATATATAAGCATACCGATTTGGATATTACATGTGAAGTTAATGAGGTTAAGGTCTTTACCAAAGGAGGTTTTCAAATCATTTTCAGATCATTTTCCAATCATTTTCAAATCATTTTCAAATACTAAACTATATGAACTCACCAACCATGTGTTGACCTTTATTTTTGCATGACTTCTCAGGTGACGAACAGGTCAATTAGGAAGTCATTTCTTTTGGACTAGGGCTTCAGATAGAAGACTTAGTATTTTGGACCTGCATACTTTTGAAGACATCATTATACAATTTATTTTGTATATCTTGTGTAAATACAAGATAGTTATTTTATGATGTTTACCATAGATTTACATTGTTAAATTATAAACAATACTGATGTAATTTAACTTTGTAATTCTATTTTATTTAGCATTTCTCATTTATATCATGTGCAATGTAAACAATCTGATCACTCCTGATTATCACTCCCGATATCGCGCCCCGGGAACCTTCCGCCCGTCGGGGAAACTCGATCCTACCCCGCCGGCTCGGGGTGTGACATTATGTTAATGAGATTAAGGTTGTTACCCGAGGGTTTAACAAATGTTTTGAGTGTACATTAGAATTACAGTGGAATGGAAGTGTATGGTAGGTAAAAATGCTTAATTATCATTAACAATAGTGTCATATGCGTATTAGTATGTGGTGGGACGGCGTCTGGGCGGGTGGTAGGCTCGACTCAGGGGTATGCCTTATATATAAGCATACCGATGTGGATATTACATGTGATGTTAATGAGGTTAGCGTCTTTACCGAAAAAGGTTTACAAATCATTTTCAATTACTAAACTATATGAACTCACCAACCATGTGTTGACTTTATTTTTGCATGGCTTCTCAGGTGACGAACAGGTCAATTAAGAAGCTTATGTTTTTAGACAAGGACTTCAGATAGAAGACTTAGTATTTTTGGACCTGCGTACTTTTGGAACATCATTATACAAATATTTGGTATATCTTGTGCAGGTACAAGATAGATATCTTATGATGTTTATGATATATTTACATTGTTAAATTATGAAGGATACGGATGTAATTTAACTTTGTAATTCTATTCTATTTAGCATTTCTCATTTATATCATGTGCAATGTAAACAATCTGATCATTCCGATTATCTCTCACGATATCGCGCCCCGGGAACCTTCCGCCCGACAGGGATTCCGATCCAACCCCGCCGGCTCGGGGTGTGACAGACTGGTATCAGAGCCATGGTTATAGAGAAATATAGGTCACTTATTTAAACGGTTTGGCCTAGACTATAACCTAGGGACCCTGCATGTAAAGAAAACAGGACTTAGGATTTACTTGCATATTGTCTTCTGTATTCGATCATTGCACTAACCAATAACTTTATTGGTTATGATCAGAATGCCGCCGAGAAGACAGACTCCCTCGTTACCTCCACCACCAGAAGACTTGGCTCCACATTCATCTACACCATCACCGTCTGACTCACCTTCTACACTGCCTCCACTGCCTCCACCTCTTGCTCCATTTATTCCTCCTCTACTCAACCCACCACCAGGCCCGAGTACACCTCCGATGCTGGACCTTGCTACTATCGCCCTGGTGACCCTACTGAGCAGTCATATGACTAATCAGATGAAGGAGGCGATACCGGAGATGTTCAACCGTCTCCGTAATGAAATCAACAACCCTGGTAACTCGTCAGGATAAGCCAATGGGAATACTGGTGGTTCATCACACTACTCCTACAAGTCATTTGTAGGATGTAAGCCACCAAGTTTTAGTGGGTCTGAAGGAGCCGTTGGATTAATCCAATGGATTGAAAAGATTGAAGCTACTCTGGACCTCTGCAGCTATCCAGAGCACCACAAAGTTCGCTATTATGCTGGAACATTCAACAAGCGGGCTTTGACTTGATGGAACGGCCAGATCAATGCAAGGGGAAGAGAAGAAGCGATGTTAATGACCTGGGAAGACTTTAAGGCTCTACTAAGGACCGAATTCTGCCCCAAGAACGAGCTGCAGAAACTGGAGGTCGAACTATCTAACCATGTGATGAAAGGGCAGGCCACATGGGATATACCACTCATTATCACGAGTTGGTTGCTTTGGTACCAGACATGGTACCCACTTTGGGAAAGAGGATTGATCGTTATGTAGGTGGAGTCCCCGCCTGCATTCAGGGTTTAGTTGTTGCAGCAAACCCTGTTACTGTAGAGTCTGCAGTGAGTTTATCTGGAAAACTAACGGATCTCATGGTAGCCTCAGGAGTGTTAAAGAAAGAGGCTGACTCTGGCGAGAACAAATCAGAGTCATCAAAGAAACCCCACCACCACCAGAAGAAGAAACAAAAGGTCATCAAGAACTACACGGTGACCACACCTCTTCAACAAGGAACAACTGCACCACAAAACCCTAACAGGAGACCCTACACCGGCACGTTTCCTCTGTGTGCCAGGTGTCAATACCATCATGTTGCTAACACTCCCTGCAAGCAATGCACAGGATGTGGACGAAAGGGCCATTGGGTCCAACACTGCCGGATAGCACCTAACCAAGCAGTCAACAATGCTACATTGGCTCTCCCTCCACCAGCTAATCAGAACAACGGTGGATGCTATAACTGTGGCGAACAAGGCCACTTTGCAAAGAACTTCCCAAAGAAGGCTCAACAGGCAGTTCAAGCACCCAGTGGAAGAGCCTTCACCATCGGAGCACCAGCTGCACGCCAAGACCCGAATGAGGTCACGGGTACATTTCCCTTACATGACTTTAATGCATCTGTTCTATTTGATACTGGTGCGGATTAGAGTTTTATCTCTACCGATTTTGCAGGCCATTTAGATTTTATAGAGGAACAGTTAGATTCCCCTAATATCATAGAAGTAGCTAACGGGAAACAGATCACTGTTAGTACGGTCTATAGGAATTGCCCATTGACACTTAATGGCCATACATTCACAATCGATTTGATACTGATGGAGTTGGGTAGTTTCGACCTCATTGTTGGAATGGATTGGCTTTCCTCTAATCGAGTGGAAGTCGTCTGTTCAGAAAAGCTACTTCGTATTCCATTGCCGAGTGATCGCGTGTTGGAAGTTAAAGGGGATGAAGCAAAACGAAGTGTCAAAATCATCTCTTGCATAAAGGCACGTACGTGTCTACAGAAGCAGTGCGTGGGGTTATTGGCTCATGTGGTGGAAAAGGAGAAGGATAAGAAAAAGATTCAAGACGTAACAGTAGTGAAAGAGTATCCGGAAGTATTTCCTGAAGACCTACCAGGTTTGCCACCTGTGCGACCTGTAGAGTTTCGCATTGACTTAATTCCTAGAGCCACTCCTGTTGCTAAATCTCCTTACAGGTTAGCACCTTCAGAGATGCAGGAATTGTCTAATCAGTTACAGGAGTTACTTGATAAAGGTTTCATCAGACCGAGCTACTCACCTTAGGGAGCTCCGGTCTTGTTCGTGAAAAAGAAAGACGGATCGTTCAGAATATGAATAGATTACCGTCAGCTGAACAAACTAACCATCAAGAATCAGTATCCATTTCTGAGGATTGATGATTTGTTTGACCAACTGCAAGGAGCTCAAAACTTCTCGAAGATTGACTTGCGGTCTGGATATCATCAGCTTCGAGTTCAAGACGAAGACATACCGAAGACGGCGTTCCGAACCAGATATGGGCATTACGAGTTTATGGTGATGCCTTTCGGATTGACGAATGCACCCGCGGTCTTCATGGATCTCATGAACCGAGTGGGCAAGCCGTACTTGGATCAGTTCGTCATTGTCTTTATTGATGACATACTGATTTATTCTAAGAGCAAAACAGATCATGAACAGCATCTCAGGAAGATCTTGGAGCTATTGAAAGAATAGAAACTTTATGCCAAATTCTCTAAATGTGAATTCTCGCTAAGGGAAGTTCAATTTCTGGGTCATGTTGTCAACAGCGAGGGAATACACGTTGATCCTGCCAAGATCGAAGCGATAAAGAATTGGGATACTCCGAAGACACCGACGGAGATACGGTCTTTTCTGGGATTGGCGGGTTATTACTGAAGGTTTATCTCAAACTTTTCAAAGATAGCTTTGCCTCTCACTAAGTTAACACAGAAAAGTGAACCGTTTGTCTGGGAGCAGAAACAAGAAGATGCTTTCCAGACATTGAAGCAGAAGCTATGCGATTCTCCAATTCTATCTCTCCCAGAAGGATGTGATGACTTTGTTGTTTATTGTGATGCTTCCCATCAGGGACTTGGTTGCGTACTAATGCAATGGGACAAAGTCATAGCTTACGCATCAAGACAGTTAAAGATTCATGAGAAGAACTACACTACTCATGATCTTGAACTGGGAGCTGTAATCTTCGCATTAAAGATTTGGATACATTATTTATATGGCACCAAGTGTACCATATTTACTGATCACAAGAGTCTGCAGCGTATCTTTGATCAGAAGGAACTCAACATGCGACAGCACCGTTGGGTTGAAATTTTGAATGATTACGATTGCGTGATCAAGTACCATCCGGGAAAGGCAAATGTTGTAGCTGATGCCTTGAGCTGGAAGGAGCGAGTCAAACCCTTGCGCGTTAGAGTAATGGGAACGACTGTGCAGACCAGTTTAAGAGAGAAAATTATTCAGGCACAACAAGAATCAGTCGATCGAGGAAATCTGAAGAAAGAGCTTGACTGCGGAGCAGAGAAACAATTTGAGACTAAGCCTGATGGAGTGATCTACTACCAGAATCGTATATGGATTCCGACGGTAGACGAATTGAGAAGACTTATCTTCGATGAAGCGTACAAGACTAAATACTCCGTTCATCCAGGCGCTGATAAAATGTACCAAGACTTGCGTGGATTTTATTGGTGGCCTGGAATGAAGAAAGACATAGCCGAATACGTCGGTCAATGTCTTACGTGTGCGAAGGTAAAGGTGGAACACCAGAGACCGTCTGGTTTACTGGAACAACCTGAGATTCCGCTCTGGAAGTGGGAACAAATAGCTATTGATTTCATTACCAAGCTACCCCACACTTCTAGAGGTCACGATACGATTTGGGTGATCATTGACCATTTAACAAAATCTGCTCATTTCTTGCCGATGCGTGAGACCTTCACGATGGATAAACTGGCGAGATTGTACATCAATGAGATAGTGGTGCGCCACGGTGTGCCATTGTCTATTATTTCTGATCGAGACAGCAGATTCACATCAAGGTTCTGGCAATCATTGCAGAAATCGTTAGGGACACAGTTAAATCTGAGTACAGCTTACCATCCACAAACGGACGGTCAAAGCGAACGTACTATTCAAACCCTGGAAGATATGTTAAGAACCTGTGTGTTGGATTTCGGTGGGAATTGGGATTCCCATTTGCCACTGATTGAATTCTCCTACAATAACAGTTACCACAACAGTATCGGTTGTGCACCATTTGAGGCTCTTTATGGTCAGAAATGCCGATCACCGATCTGTTGGACGGAAGTTGGAAATAACCGTATAACTGGGCCAGAACTTATACAAGAGACCACTGACAAAATTGCCCATATTCAAAGAAGACTACAAGCTATTAGGAGTAGACAGAAAAGCTATGCCGATAAACGGCGCAAGCTGTTGGAATTTCAAGTGGGAGACTGTGTCATGTTAAAGATATCTCCTTGGAGAGGTGTAGTACGTTTTGGAAAGAAAGACAAATTAGCACCACGAAACGTGGGACCGTTCGAGATCATCGAACGTATTGGTCCTGTTGCGTATCGACTGAGATTACCAGATGAACTCAGTGGTGTGCATGTCGTGTTTCACGTTTCGAATTTAAAGAAATGTCTTGCTGATGAATCACTCGTCATCCCAATTGAAGAAATTCAAGTCGATGAACAATTACATTTTATTGAGGAGCCTTTGGAGATTATGGATCGCAAAGTTAAACAACTGAGGTGAAGTCGTATTCCGATTGTAAAAGTTCGATGGAATTCAAAGCGCGGGCCCGAGTTTACTTGGGAACGTGAAGATCACATGAAGTCATAGAGTTAATATTATATTTTTCATATAAAGTTAAATTGGATATTAACAACTAAACCTTAGGGAATTCAAGAGATAAGTAACTAGTTTAGTTAATGAAATTTAGCTTATCTATGTCAAATTTATCAACGAATGTTAAGGGGCCGTTATGGGCCCAATGGGGTAATATAAGCCCATCACGTGTAAACATAATCCCTACTTAAAACCATTTACGTTTTAACAAAAGGAATCTCTTGGGAAAGCAAAGACCATCAATGGACCTAAGTGGGCCCAATGGGGCTTATCTTGGACCCATCACATGTTAAATATTTATTTAAGACAAGTAAGTGGTATTCTTATAAAGGAAAATGGAATTTAATTATAAATGTTCTAAATAAAATTTTATTATGATTAAATTGTTTGGGAAATTGTTGTAAAGTAAGGCAAGATAAATTGTCTGGATTGAACTAAAAACAAAGGAAACTCTGCCCGAATTTAGCAAAGATTTAAGATAGATTATATTAACTAATCATGGGAGTTGAGGTTACAAATGGGTATATAAGTTAGATCAAGTCTTAGAAACACGCTAGTACCTAGGACACTTAGTTGTACACTGAGACCAAACTATAGACACGACGATTAATATGCGTACTTATTGTATACGAACTCTTTGAAAACAACTCAGGAACTGAAGAAACCTAAGCTACAACAAAGAGCGCACATTTTGTGATATATCATTTGCACAGCAATACAGGTGAGTTCATTGCCCCTTTTCTAATATTTTTGTTTTAAAACGCAGGGCTGAAAAGCATGCGTAAACTGTTTTATTTAATTTGTTTACTTAAATGCTTTTACTTGTATTTGTTTTATATGTATAACTGTTATTCAAAGACTTCTGTCTAGGTGAACTGTTTCAAATCAAAGAACAAGTTACGAAGAACTATTTTCAAAGAACTAAAGATCTAAAACAAAGACCTATTTTCAAAGGTCTAATTCAAAGAACTAACGATATATTACAAAGAACTATTTCAAGTGTGTGTTGTCAAAGAACGATCAACGAATCAAGAGTACGTTTGTTCAACGAATCTAGTATTCAATGTTCAACGAATCAAGTACATTTTACAACGAAACTAGACGAATCAACAAATCATTTTCAAGGGAAAGTATGGGAAATATCAAAGATAACATATGCCAACGAAACTATATGAAACAAGGGACGAAACTAGACGAATCAAGTACGAAACAAAAACCCTACATTTCAAGAAGTCCTAGCTAGACCGTTTGATTTGTAGGTCATATGTTTGATGATATTTACAGAATCCCTTTACTACGAAGTACCTGATTGCTATACTAGTCCACTCGAGTTGACCAAGGCCCAATCATTAGGACTTAGATTTTATTAAATTTTTATTTATTTAATTAATTGCATTTATTTAACAGTTCAACAATTGTTGTGGTTGATCATAATTGTGTGATGAACTTAAGGAATCAATAGAGATTTCAAATTGTTGTATTTACAGGAACAAAGAACTGAAGAACAAATGGGTTAATGGTAGGAGTAAAATGCTTAATTATCATTAACAACAATGTCCTATGTGGATTAGTATGTGGTGGGACGGCGTCTGGGCGGGTTGTAGGCTCGACTCAGGGGTATGCCCTATATATAAGCATACCGATCTGGATGATACATGTTATGTTAATGAGATTAAGGTTGTTACCCGAGGGTTTAACAAATGTTTTGAGTGTACATTAGAATTATAGTGAAATGGAAGTGTATGGTAGGTAAAAATGCTTAATTATCATTAACAATAGTGTCATATGCGTATTAGTATGTGGTGGGACGGCGTCTGGGTGGGGTGTAGGCTCGACTCAGAGTATGCCGTATATATAAGCATACCGATGTGGATATTACATGTGATGTTAATGAGGTTAGGGTCTGTAGGTCCTTAAACTGATGAAGATCCAATTTTTATCTTCATAATCATCATCGTTGATGTCTGACGAGTGCGGAATCCAAGTTAGAATCAAGAAAGCAATAAGAAAAATGCAAACTTTTATAAAATCAGAAAAGTTCGAGTACAAGTGCCTCAATACGTCTAGAGACCAAATGCCTCGGGATTCCAACCTAAACCTTTACAAAATACGTGTATTTATACTAGGCCTAGGAGTACACGAAATCTGTTACAAAAGTTCGAGTACATGATCAGTTCGTGTACTCGAAATACTGTACACGAATTATCATGAAAAATCTGATCTTTGACTCTTCCGGGTTGACTTTGTCAGTCTTCATCGTTTAGCGGGCTCTACAAACTCCCCCTAGACTGGCGAAGTCATCCTATCGGAAGAGTAACATTGTGTGGCCCTGCTCCAGTATACAGCTTTAGCTCTATGGCATACGCAACGACTCGAGTAAAAGGCTTCGCCTGTTCGTCATTTCCCGAATGTACCCGAATGGGAGATTTGTGCAGCTTCATCATATCTTCTTTACCATACTTCAGAAGATCCATAGGATCAAGAATGATATCAACATCATTAATATCATCCTTATTCCTAAGAATAACTGCAGCAAGGTTCAGATCATCAAAGTACCAGGAAAGAAAGTTAGCCAAAGAGTTATCAGGAACTCTTGGCGAAACCGTTACTGCTTGCTCAACGTGTGGAGGAGGGTACTTGTAGTAGACCCACGGTTTCTTTGTCTTCGGATCGATAATGCAAGAAGAAACAAACCGTCTTCCCTTTGCCGTGCGCATGGTTGGGAAGTCCTTCTCACATTGATTCCTGATAAACTTTGCAAATAACTCAGCCTGAGAATCTTTGGAGGGATTAAGGAACATAGCTTTGCCAATGCTTCTAATGTCAACCTTAGGCAAGGACCAAAAATATCTTGGCTTCTTGTAGAATTCGACCTTACCGCTCATTCTTTTCGCCAAGTAGATGTTTCTGACTTTGTCATACATCCAGCAGCATATGTTTGACCTGTCGTTACGAACAGCAAACAGGTTTCTATCTTCTGATATGAATGTATGCTCTGGATGTTTGTCTCCCATCTCTTTGAACCATGCAGCTTTATCAACAGGAGGAGAAGGTGTCCAATCCTTCTTCCTGTCAAACCATCTATTAATCACTTCGCGCAGAGAGGTGACTTCCTTGCCCAATGCATCAATATATTTGTGGGCATACAAATAATCGATATAAGGATCCGATGACACATTGCCAAGTATGATGTTCTCTGGTTCTTCCTCTACAGATGCCCCTGCAGAAGACTTGGCTTGATCCTCTGTTGGTTCGCCGGGTGACTCAAAATCAAAGTCATCAGGAAGATCATCAAATATACTTTCAAGCCCGGCGCCTGAAGTCTCATTTGGCTGAACACAGTCTCCGAACAGGATGTCATCTGGAATATCTCCAAATAGGTCATCATATAAACTAGACGGCTTCTCGGATGAGGATGGATTCCCAGAGTCTCCTCCCTGATCTTTGTCATCAGGGGGTCCTTGATCTTTATCTTTGTCATGCTCATCCTTATCATCTCCTTTATCATCCTTTTCATCTTTGTCCTCGTTCTAGCTCTGTTCATCACCTCCATCTTTATCATCATCATCGTCACTGTCATCACTGAAATCCAAGACTTCGTCCTCAGACTCGGAGACTTCTTCTCCTTTGAGTCACTTAATGTCTTTCTTCATCTTGTGGTTCTCCAGTAGAAGAAATTGGATGAACTTCTCATGAGCTTTGATCTTTCCTTTACATTTGTTCAGATGGGCGCAGATCTTGATCTTTCCTTCACGCAAATTCTTGATCATGCCATCCTTGATCTCAGCATCTTTCTCAAGCTGAAATACTCGATCTTGCAGCTCCACAATATCTACAGGCACGTGTTTGGGTTCATACGGTGAGTCAGCGTTCAAAGGAGATTTTCCTTTGTCGCTTCCGAAGTGGGGTGGAGGTGATAGGGTCTTGGTGTGTGGAAGGGTTGTGGTGGATGGAGGAGGAGTGGGGATTCTGATGACGAGCTTAGGTTTGGTTGGTTTGGGTTTAGAGATTGAAGGCTTAGAAGGTGGAGGTGGTGGAGGTGGTTGAGTAACATGTGGAGGTGAAAGTGGTTTTGTAACGGGAGGTGGTGAAGGTGGTTGTGTAAATGTAGGAGGTGGTGAGAGTGGCTTGGTCGTTGTAGGTGGCTTGGGAAGTGTGGATGGTTGAGGTTTAGTAGGCGGAGGTGGTTGTGGTTTAGTAGGTGGAGGTGGTTGTGTAGGTAGCGGTGGTTGTGGTTGAGTAGGTGGCAGTGGTTGTGGTTGAGTAGGTGCCTGAGACATAATGGAAGCAGCAGATGAGAAAGATAAGCTCGAGAACATCTTTTGCAGTCGTGGATCCCTTTTTCTCTTGGCCATTGTCTTTTGCCTCTTCTTCTTTGGCGAAGACTCAGGAGTTGGAGTGTAGTCGGCATCTTGAGCTTCTTCCCTTTGTTGCCTTGTGGGAGGTGGCCTCTCTGGGATGAAATCCTCACTTGATGAAGAGGCAGGCTCAGCCCTCGAACTTGTCGCTTGGGTGTCGTGCTCGTCAGCGACAACGGCAATAGGGATGCCTTGATCTTCCACAACGTTGTCTTCCCCCACAAATCGTCCGAACTTGATCAGAGGCCTTTGACCAACATATTGCTTCTTCCCTCGCTTGTTCATCTTCATATAGCCAAAGATGTCATCACGCATCCTTTTGTTTCCCAGAGTGCCGACAGTGGGAACCAGATCCTGGTGCAGTTTGTTGATGACGATCTGTATGAAGCGAGGAAATGCCAGAAACCTCTCCTTTCTCTTTCCCTTGATGTTAGCATACACGTCAAGAAATATCATTCTTGAAAAGTTGAAATCCATTCCCAGAGCCAGAGCTGTCAAACAAGAGCTCAGTGTCTGATTCAGCACATCATACCCGCCTTTCCTTCCGGACAGACACTGTGTGACAACGTGAGCCAGATATCTCCAGTAAGGATGGAGAAGTTTCTTCTCGGTAGGAGGATAAGCACCCTCGTGTCCCATCTGGAAGATAGTACGGTTGACCAAATCCTGGTCCAACTCAACCGGATCTGTATCCTTGTCTCCGAATTGCAGACATTCTCGTAGGATCTGCTCTGTGGAGGTGGTGGAGGTGGTTCAGTAATGGTGCTCCAAAAGCTCTCAATATAATCAGAAAAGATGGTAGGATGCTCCATGATAGCATAGTTTACTGGAGACAAAATCAGACCATCGACCATGCTCTTGAACTCTGAATGTTTTTGTGGTGGATCTCCGAGGTACGCTGACATGTTGTGATCAGGTACGAATCGTAGGTCTGCCATCTGCAAAGGAAACTGATTAAGTTAGTTTAACTTCAAGAAAAATTTTCTAAGTCTCGATGTACACGAAGACCATGGTGTACACGAACTATGATTTGTTAAAAATTTCCAAGTTTTGAGTACATGAAAATCAAGAAGTACACGAAATACTTGATGTACACGAAATGTGATATGTACACGAAGTATAACCTGTACACGAAATTCGGTTGTACACGAAATCCAGAATGTACACGAAATCATGTACTCGAAAGTTTTTATTTTCGTGTACTCAAGATTTCATGAAAAGTTTAACATTTTGGCTCCTTAGAATTTCTAATCAGGTTCAATATACTCGGAATTGAAAGGCGAATAACATATTTACAGATAGCCTTCCAATTTCAAGTATTTCTTGGTCAATTTGACCAAAAACTTCCTGTATTCGAAATTTGCGTACTCGAAAATCAATTTTGACCATAACTTTCGAATGCACAGTCAAAATTTGATAAAATTCTAGGGTCGCTTAATGATGATCTATAAGATGGCCGGAGTAGAAGTTTGAGATCGGGTCTAGAAATCGAGATCGCCTCAGAAAGACCAACTCTGTACTCGAAATGAAGAAACCGCGTACACGAAATTGTGGTATTCGAAATTAAATATTGGTGGACTATTTATAGGGTCAATTCGAACACACATTTTCGTGTACACGATTTCGAGTACAAACACTTAGTTAATTTTCGATTTAAAAATTCTAACTTTTCTAAAATAAAATAAAATAAAATAAAATAAACTTTGAACAAGTTTAAAGTTTAGTCGGTTCAAATTTTGTGGGATCAAATCTGTTATCAAAATTTTAACCATCTTAGTTAATTTCTTAGTGAAGCACAACCTTTAAATAGCTATTCCCCACCAATGATTTCCACTCGTTAATCCATCTCTTAAAAAATTAGTTATATGATCAAGTTTTTTTGAAAATATCTTATGGGAAATTTGTGACCAATTAGATTGTAAGACTAGATTAATATGCAACCTATCAGTCTTGTTAAGTCCTTTGTTTTAAACTTTGATTGTGTTTCAGCGAACTTAAAATCATTTTGACAGAGTTTTAAGATGAGAAAAGAAAAGAACAGATCCATTAGATTAGAATCAAGAACAAGAAGGGTTTCTATCATCTTGTGCTCATTGGCATCTTTTATTTTCTGATCTGCAGACACATTGGCCTTAACGTCACACATCCAGTTCTTTGCTTACGCAAAACATAGAATGCTTCAGTAGGTATTTCCCGCTCTTTGTTTGCACAAAAATAGGAAATACCCGAGTTTTTTCAAAACATAATTTTAAGTTTATAGAAACACAATCTCGTTTTGATTAAAGGATTTAATCTAGAAGTCAAATAGTTGTCACACATTTCTAGTTATCTAATGATCATAATTTCACACTTATTTATCTATTTATATGTATTTTAAGTTTGATCAAGTTTGATTATTTAAGTTTTGAAAAACTTATTTCAACTTCTTAGCATAGAATAGATATTCAAGGTTGTGATTCCTTTTAAAATCATATTAAGATAGTGAAATTTTGATCCTTAGAGATTATTTCACTTCCCAATTTGATCGATTCACTTTGCTTGTCCAAATAAAATCTTTTTGTATTTTCTTAAGTTTTTGTAAAGTAAAAAGTTAAAAATATTTTTGTAATTTTCTTTGAATAACACGGAGCAGAATCTCCTTTTCTTAGGATTTCAAAACTTAACTCCCCCTAAACTTATAGATTATCTTAGACTGACTCAAAAACCAAAAATCTTTTTGATGTTTTGTAAATTTTTGACTCAAAGAACGAAAAATCTTTTTGTTGTTTTGTAAATTTTCTCCCCCTAAATTTGTGAGCTGAGTAAGACACAAATTTTAATTGATTTACAAAAATGCTTTCAACTAAAGCTTATTAGTTTGAGAGAGGCAAGCAAGTGATGAAAGCGTGCTGTGTCGAACGGTTTTGTGAAAAGGTCTGCTAGATTGTCATCTGTGTGGACCTTTTCAAGATGAATTAGCTTCCGTTCGAAACAGTCACGGATGAAGTGAATCCGGATGTCAATATGTTTAGTTTTGGAGTGTTGTACCGGATTCTTGACGATCTGTAGGGCTGCTTCATTGTCACAAAAAATAGGAGAGTCAAGAAAGTTCAAACCGTAATCGAGGAGTTGTTGTTGCATCCAGATAACCTGAGAGCAGCAACTGGAGGCAGCAACATATTCTGCTTCTGCAGTGGATGTGGATACGGTCGTTTGCTTCTTGCATTGCCATGAGACAAGGCGATCTCCCAAGTACTGACATCCACCAGTGGTTGACTTCCTATCCAGGTTACATCCACCAAAGTCACTGTCTGAGTATGCAAATAATCGAACTCAGAGTTCTTTGGGTACCAAAGACCGAGTTTAGGCTTCCCAACTAGGTACCGAAAGATTCTCTTGACAGCTATGAGGTGAGATGCCTTCGGATTTGCCTGATATCTGGCACACTGACATACTGAGAACATAATGTCTGGACGACTAGCAGTCAGATACATCAGAGAACCAATCATCGAGCGATAGAGGTGTTGATCAACATCTTCACCTTTCGAATCCGAAGTCAAGATAGGACGAGCGGCCATGGGAGTGGATGCCGGTTTTGACTCCATCATTTTGAACTTGTTCAAAATGTCTGTGACGTATTTTCCTTGGTAAATCAGCACATCCTTAGAATCCTGCTTCACCTGCAGACCTAGAAAGAAGGTCATTTCTCCCATCGCGCTCATCTCAAACTTCTTCTTCATTACCCCCTCAAATTCTTTGCACAATGCTGAGCTTGTGGAGCCGAAAATAATATCATCCACATAGATTTGGACTAGAATTAAATCATCCTTATCCTTGCGAACGAACAAAGTCTGATCAATGGCTCCACGGGTATATCCATTTGCGAGCAGGTAATCAGTAAGCGTAGCATACCATGCTCGCGGTGCTTGATGAAGGCCGTAAAGAGCTTTGTCTAACTTGTAGACATGCTCTTGATACTGAGAATCTTCAAAACTAGGGGGTTGGCACACATAGATTTCTTCCTTTACCTTTCCGTATAAGAAAGCTGTCTTCACATCCATCTGATATACCGTGAAGTTCATATAGGAGGCGTAAGCCAAGAAAATTCGAATGGCTTCAAGTCGTGCAACTGGTGCAAAGACTTCCTCATAATTGATACCCTCTTGCTGATAGAAGCCTTGAACAACCAATCGGGCCTTTTTTCTGATAATGACACCTGAGTCATCTCGTTTGTTTCTGAAAACCCATCTGGTTCCGATACGCAGTTTCCCTTTTGGCAAAGGAACCAGATTCCATACTTTAAGCTTCTGGAACTGCATCAGCTCTTCTTGCATTGCTTCAACCCAGCTGGACTCTCCGAGAGCCATTTTGACATTCTTGGGTTCAACCTGCGAAATAAAACAAGAATATAAACATGAATTAATTGGACCTGATTGACTTCTGGTAGTCGTCTCTTCAGGTAAGAGGTTCTGAGCTGTAATGGTTCTGCTTCGAGTGAGAACACCTTCCGAGAGAGGTCCAATAATATTTTCAACTGGATGATTCTTGTTTATACTGAGTGTTGGCACTTCTTCCACAGCTAGATTGTCTAGCAAGTTGCTGAGATTATTCACTTGATCTATACTTGAGGAAGAAATGTTGTCGGTATGAGCATTTTCAATTGACTCGGTTCCTTGATCCACACAATGTTCCTCAGGAATGCTATCTGAGAACAATGGATTATCAAAGGTCTGGTGGGAGGAAGATGAGATTTGATCAGCTTCTGGAAGTGGTTGAACAGACTGAGAAGTGTCTGGTTCTGATGGGAGAACTTCTTGTACTGGGGTCGGCTGAGCTGGAGGGTCACGATTGTACATGCCAGGAGGATCAACTGTCAAAAGATTAGGATCACATGGAACATAGTCAACTCTATAGTCCACATCATCACCTTTGTAGAAATCATCAGCTTGCTCAGATGCTCCTGCATTCTCAGATGGAGTGCTGAAGGGCTTAAAAGTGGAGTAATACTCAAATAGCCAGTTTGGACCAGAGCTAGCATCAGTAGAGTTCATTTCTTGCCAATCTATGTAGTATGATTCCACAATCATCCGAGTTTTCTTGTTATAAACTCTGTATGCTGCCCTTTCAGACGAGTAGCCCACGAAGTAACACTCATCTGCCTTATCATCAAACTTATGGTTAGGCTTTGTATGAAGAAGAGTGCAAGGACATCCGAATGACTTGAAGTGTCCAACTTTGGGCTTCTGATTGAATAGAATCTCGTAGGGAGTCTTCTGATGACGCTTGTTCAGAAGTGCTCTATTTTGAACATAGCACGCAGTGTTATTTGCTTCAGCCCAGAAAAAGATTGGTAGCTTTGATTCTGACAACATTGTTCGTGCAGCTTCTATAAACGTTCTGTTTCTCCTTTCAGCAACTCCATTTTGCTGAGGTGTTCTGGCTACACTGTATTGCCTAGCTATCCCTTTCTCATCACAGAAATCTATAAGAGTCTGATTTCTAAATTCAGTTCCATTATCAGTTATAATCACTTTGACCTTTAGATTCTTCTGATTTTCAATCAAGGTAATGAACTTCTTCAAAATCTCTGGAGCTTCATCTTTCTTGGCCAGAAAGAACACCCAAGTGAATCTGGAATAATCATCTGTCACAACGAGACAATATGACTTTTTCCCAATACTCATTACGTTAACCGGTCCGAAGAGATCCATATGAAGAAGTTGAAGAACTGAAGAGATAGAATTGAACAATTTAGGCTTGTGACGTCTCTTGTGTTGTTTCCCTTTGGCACAAGCGATACATTTCTCAATAGTGGAGAAATCTTTAGAAGGTAGACCAATGACGTGATCTCCCTTGGCGAGTCTGTTCAGATTCTTAAGGTTTACATGACCCAGTCGCCGATGCCATAACAGACAATCATGCTCCGACGCCTTTGAGAACAAACAAGTGTTCTCTGTAAATGAATCTGAGTTCATATTAATAATATAGGCATTGTTTATCCTTGGAGTTCTCATCAGAATCCACTTCTCAGGTACTACAAAGCCAGGCTTCAGAATAAGACATTCTTTGTTTGTGAAGTGTGTGGAAAAACTCTTATCACAGATTTGAGAAACACTCAGAAGACTGTGATTGAGCTCTTCAACATAGTACACATCTTCAAAACTAAGAGTTCCATTTGTGACCGTGCCCTTCATGCTTATCCTTCCTCCCTTGTCTCCAGCAAATGACACATAGCCTCCATTTAATGGTGTAACTTCATGCAACTGAGAGAAATCCCCAGTCATATGCCGGGAACAACCACTATCTACATACCAAACATGTTTAAGCTTGCTTGGCTTTCCCTGCATAGTACACATTCAATTAATGAGAAACAGGTACCCAAATCATAACAGATTTAGGTACTTTGGTAATAGAATAAACTCTGTCCTTGGGTTTGGGTTTGGGTCTGTCTGAATTGTGCTTAATATGTTTTGTCATACTTCCACTGCCCTGGTCAAATGGTTTTATCTTGATTTTGAAAATCCTTGGAGTTTGCTTATGAAAACCAGATTGTGTTTTGTTTGATTTCTTATGTCTTTTTGCAGTGGAAGGAGTCTGAGTCTGAGTCCCCTTTTGAGAGGTTGCCTTAGGCTTGGAGGATGGTACAGTCCTCACATGTTTATTAACCGGTTTAGCCTTAGGTATGACCTTCTGATTCTTCCCATAGAAGAACTCAGTAGGTCGGTGCAGACAGTGTCTAGCAATGTGGCCTGGTTTCCCACATCCATAACAGCAGACCTTTTGGTGAAATTCAATTGGGTCAAAGGGCTTTACATCACAGTTACTTTGACTAGAGGATGAGTTTGAAGAAATTTGTTCCAATGAGCCAGTTGGAATATAAGGTTCACAGTTAGGGTTCAACTGTGAACATTCCTCTTTAGTAACTGTGGAATGAGCCGGTGCAGTTTGTGCTGTCAAAGGAGAGAAGGTTGATTTTATAGCAAATGTTTTTTGAAAATGTTTCAACATATCATTAAGATTAATGTCAATTTCATCGAATTTTCCAACAAAATCAGTTTTTGGAACAAAAGATGATTGTCTTGTAGATGTTGAACAATCTGTGCTCCTCCCAGCACTTCTTTCTACCTTCTTCTCCTCTAAACCTGCAACACTTAGTTTTTCTGCACAAACCTTAGAATCATTAGTCATAACAGGGTCAGCTGTGAGCATAACCGTTTTGGTGGGGAAATCACAAGCACGGCTAGAATCCAATTCCAAGTCATCAACAGATGTGTTGATCCTTGGCATGCATGAGTAATTATGGTTAAAGGGTGGTGCACACTCCTTAAAACCAAGACCCTTATTATCCCTCTTGAATTGTATGCTTACCATGTTTTCTATAACTTTGCTTGAATAATCAAATTGTTCACATTTTACTGAAATTTTAGAAAGTTGAGTTTTGGCTTGGTCTAGCTCCAAAGTGAGTTCATCGATTTTGCGTCTAGCATCATGATAGTTGGACTCTTTATCACTTAAGAGTTCTTTTAGCCTTGCCACATCCCGACCCTCGGCTTCAAGTTTCCTCTTAAAAATTCCTTCATTTTTAAGAAATTCTGAGTTAAAGTATTTAATTTTGTTTAATTCTTTGATTAAAGATTCATTGTGGGACCTGTACTTAAATACTTTATTTATGCATGAGGTAGAGCAAAGATTTTTAGTTACCTCCTTCTGTTTGTCATCCACCTCGGCCATGAATGCATGACTCAGAGTCAGCTCTAGTTCCTGCACCTGATCACTCCAATCATAGGAGTCAGTCTCTTGAGTCACTAGTGCTTTAGATGTGCTAGCACTTCCTCCCGCAGCTGCAGTCACAGATTTCTCTTCAGTCTTCTTTTCTCCTTCTTTAGCCACTTTCGGCTGCTTACATTCTCTGGCAAAGTGACCCGGTTGGTCGCAGTTGTAACATCGCAGCTTTGATTTATCAAAACCAAGCTTCTTTCCAGGATTATTTCAAAAGCTATTTCTTCCATATCGCTTGATGAACTTCTTTGCTCTAAACACTGCCATAGCCATCTGCCATGAGATATCCATTTCTTCAACATCAGCTGGATTGATCTGCTCTAGATTGTCTTGAGTGAGATTGGATGGAGCCAATTCTCCTGCTATGAAAGCATTGTAACTGTTCATGAATCCTTTAAACAGCAGCAGATTCTCTTCGCTTTCTGGATTGACTTTAGGCACTGATCTGGTTTGTCCAGATGTTAGGAATGCAGTCTCAAAAGGAATTGTATGAGATGAAGAAGGCTGATAGTGCTACATTCCTGATGATTGAAGATTGATTGCTGACAGAAGGGCAGAGTTTTCAGATACCGGAGCAATGCCCATTGAGCTGGCATGATTCAGTGCTCTCTGCTTATCATCCATATCATAGGAGTTGATGATTGAGATCAGCTCACTCAAAGAAGTCTTGTACATATCTTTGGTCCTTTTGATTGTTGTACAATTTGAATTCCAAGTGTAAGGTAATGAGTTCAACAGCTTCTTGTTCACCTCTCCCTTGGTCATCTCAATTCCAGAACTAGTCATCTCAGTCATCAAATGTGTGAATCTTTTAAGTTGTGCTTCAAGAGACTCTCCCTTGATGTGATTAAACATGTTAAACCTTTGCCTGAGCATATCCTTCCGACTTTCTCGCATGTCCTCATTTCTTTCAAATCTTTCAACCAAGGCATTCCAGAGTTCCTTAGCAGTCTTGTGCTCCTTAAATCCGTGAGCAACATCAGTCGATAAGGCCATTGTAATCGAAGCATACGCCTTTTCATCCTTTTCCATCATGAGTATGTCATTGTCGGTGTACAATTACGTATCCTTGGGAACAAGAGGACCATTGATCTCACTCTGGTATGAGGGTACATAGGGACCCTCCTCAATCGATCTCCAAAGCTTTGGATCGGTATACTTGATGAATGACTGAAAGCTGAACTTCCAATCTTGAAAGTTATCTCCTGACACGAGCCTTGGTGGCTTTGTTCTGGTGCCGATCTCATTGTCCAGATTGAGTAAGTTGGACAAATTTGTCAGATTCTTTGAAGCCATGATGAATCAGAAAATTTTCTAAGTCCAGTACACGAATTCCCTGTAGCTCCCTGTAGATACTGCTCAAAGTTAAACAGACAAGTCTGTACTCGAAACTCCTTGTAATCGAAAATATCCCTGTACTCGAAAATCTTCTTGTACTCGAAAATTCTCTTGTACTCGAAATCCTGTGTAAATTCTGTAGTCGAACTCCTCTTGTACTCAAAAAGTATTTATACTTCGAACACTCTAACTATACTCGAAATAGCTGAACTCGAAAATTCTGAACTCGAAAATACTTAAGAAAAATTTTATAAAAATATTTCTTAAGATTTGGAGTCCCAAATTTACACAGTAGCTAGATGAAGTAGAGAAGAATGATAAAGTATAAAACTTGCTTCAGAAAGTTGTTACCTTGATGATGAAAAGAGCACTCAAGCTCTGATACCACTTGTAGGTCCTTAAACTGATCAAGATCCAAACTTTATCTTCATAATCATCATCGTTGATGTCTAACGAGTGCGGAATCCAAGTTAGAATCAAGAAAGCAATAAGAAAAATGCAAACTTTTATAAAATCTGAAAAGTTCGAGTACAAGAGTCTCAATACGTCTAGAGAGCAAATGCCTCGGGATTCCAACCAAAACCTGTACAAAATACGTCTATTTATACTAGGCCTTGGAGTACACGAAATCTATTACAAAAGTTCGAGTACACGATCAGTTCGTGTACTCGAAATACTGTACACGAATTATCATCAAAAATCTGATCTTTGACTCTTCCGGGTTGACTTTGTCAGTCTTCATCGTTTAGCGGGCTCTACAGGGTCTTTACCGAAAATGGTTTACAAATCATTTTCAATTACTAAACTATATGAACTCACCAACCATGTGTTGACTTTATTTTTGCATGACTTCTCAGGTGACGAACAGGTCAATTAAGAAGCTTATGTTTTTGGACTAGGACTTCATACAGAAGACTTAGTATTTTTGGACCTGCATACTTTTGGAACATCACTATACAATTATTTGGTATATCTTGTGCAGTTACAAGATAGATATCTTATGATGTTTATGATAGATTTACATTGTTAAATTATGAACGATACGGATGTAATTTAACTTTGTAATTCTATTCTATTTAGCATTTCTCATTTATATCATGTGCAATGCAAACAATCTGATCATTCCGATTATCACTCACGATATCGCGCCCCGGGAACCTTCCGCCCGACGGGAATTCCGATCCAACCCCGCCGGCTCGGGGTGTGACACGTTACTCGCGTACGTATTCGTAAAGATCGTCACCTTTCCGAATCCAACGCTCGTATCGTATTTCGATTTGATTTACGATTTATGGAATATCATTTCAGAATATTATTCCGAATTATTATATTCGTGTGAATCGTCACCCACACAAATACATTATTAGATTAATATTTCTGAATTAATATTCGCGTTTAAGTTATGACCGTAACCTCAGCAGCGCGTAGTCGTTTCCGATAGTGTTTTCATTATTCAATTATCTTAAATACATATATATATATATATATATATATATATATATTCCCAATCCGAATCCCACTAAACCATATCACTGACACATCCATAACAGACCGAAATATGCTTATGTATAGGGCATATGTAGGATTTGGTCGCAACCTATCCAGCCACCGTCCCACCGCTATTTCAATAAACCATGACCATGTGTCCTTGACTATGTTTAGTAACCAAACCATAAGAAACTCAGAAATCCTTTCCATTCCAAACCAAAACCTCGGATTCTCCTCACCAAAGCCTCAACACTGATATAATCATGATAAACCGAAGATGACTTATATATAGGGCATACGTAGAGGTCAGTCGCAACTGGCTCAGCCGTCATCCCACCACCTCTTCGATAGACCATCATTATATCCTTGCCTATATTTGACTATAGAATCCTATACCACTACCATTCCAAATCCACAACCCATAACATATGTTCAACTGCAATAATCTCTCTGGTTCTGTTTAGTTGTATTTCAACTAAACTCCCCATGGTTTATGCTTATAATAATATGTTCTCAATATGTATACCAATAATAATAACATCCAATAAATCATAGTAATCATCATTAACAATCATCGTATCAGGTCTTAACAGTACAATTAAACATGTACGGAGAACCCGAAATACAGTGATGTTACAGTCTCCCCTAGTTAAGGGAATTTCATCCCGAAATTCAACTTGGAGTGACCGTAGTGAATAAATGTGGGTACTTAAGCTTCATCTGATCTTCCCATTCCTAGGTGAATTCTGGACCACGCTTCGACTCCCATCGTACTTTGATAATTGGAATTCTACTGTGCTTGAGTTTCTTAACCTCACGGTCCATTACCTCGACTGGTTTTTCAACGAAGTGCATGGTATCATCGACACGAAAGTCATCGAGTGGTACCTGAAGATCCTGATCAGCTAAGCATTTCTTTAAATTGGACACGTGAAACGTCGGGTGTACATTGCTAAGTTCAGGAGGAAGTTCGAACTTGTAGGCAACCTTCCCGATCCATTCAAGAATCTTAAAAGGTCCAACATAACGTGGATCAAGCTTATCCTTCTTCCCGAATCGTACCACTCCTTTCCAAGGTGATACTTTGAGTAATACCATATCTTCAACTTCAAACTCTAAAGGTTTTCCTCGTTTATCCGTGTAGCTTTTCTGTCGACTGGATGCAGCTAACAGATTGTCACGGATTTGGCGGATCTTGTCAGTCGTTTCTTGAATAATCTCTGGACCAATGATATGCGATTCGCCGACCTCAGTCCAACAAATAGGTGACCGACATCTTCAACCATAAAGAGCTTCAAAAGGCACCATACCAATACTCGCGTGATAACTGTTGTTATACGAGAATTCGACTAATGGTAGATGGCTATCCAGTTGCCACCGAAATCGATGACACAAGCTCTCAACATATGTTCAAGTGTCTGAATCGTTCGCTCCGTCTGTCCATCTGTTTGAGGATGATAGGCGGTACTAAGATACAATTTTGTTCCAAAAGCTTAATGAAGTTATTCCCAAAATCGTGCCTTGAAACGAGCATCACGATCCGGTTTTATGCTTAATGGAATTCCTTGTCGGCTAACGATCTCATCAACGTAGATACGAGCTAATTTCCGCACAGGGTACGTCTCGCGTATCGGTAGGAAATGAGCCGACTTGGTTAATCGATCTATTATCACCCAAATACTATCATTACCGCTTGCGGTTCGTGGGAGTTTGATAATAAAATCCATGGAGATATTCTCCCACTTCCACGTGGGTATTTCTGGTTGTATTAACAATCCCGAAGGTCGCTGATGTTCTGCCTTGACTTTAGCACAGTTAAGGCACTTGGCTACATACTCAGCAATATCCTTCTTCATTCCAGCCCACCAGTATAAGACTCAAAGGTCTTGATACATTTTGTCAGCACCCGGATGGATTGAGTAACGAGATTTATGAGCTTCATCCAAAATCATCATCCTAAGATCATCTCTGTTCGGTATCCACAACCGATTCAAATAATACATCAAACCATCATCCTTGGTTTCCAATAGTAGCTCGGCCCCGCAAGACATCTCATCTTTTAGGCTATTTTGAGCCAATGAGCGTTGTTGGGCTGTGAGAACATCATTACGAAGATTAGTGTGCACTTGCACACTATGGATTTGAACATGACTCTTGCGACTAAGCGCATCTGCTGCTACATTCGCTTTACCAGGATGGTAGCGAATTTCACAGTCATAATCATTCAACAGTTCAAACCCATCTCCGTTGTCTCATATTAAGTTCCTTTTGATTGAGAATATGCTGCAAGCTTTTATGATCGGGAAAGACTACACAATTGGTGCCATAAAGATAATGTCTCCATATCTTCAAAGCGAACACGATTGCACCAAGTTCCAAGTCGTGTGTAGTGTAGTTATTCTCATGAATTTTCAACTGTCTTGATGCATATGCCACAACCTTTCCCCGTTGCATGAGAACACAACTGAGACCTAGGTTGGATGCAACACAGTAAACTACAAAATCATCATTTCCATCAGGCAGTGTCAAGACAGGAGCATCACAAAGTTTCTGCTTCAAAGTCTGAAATGCCTCTTATTGCTTTGGTCCCCACTCGTATGGTTTATTCTTTTGAGTCAAAGAAGTGAGAGGGACAGCAAACCTGGAGAAATTCGAAATAAACCGCCGATAGTAACCGGCAAGTCCAAGAAATGATCGAATCTCCGTTGGCGTCTTCGGTGTACTCCAATTCTTCACCGCATCAGTCTTTGCAGGATCCACGTGAACACCCTTTTCATTGACTATGTGTCCTAAGAATTGAACTTCTTTAAGCCAGAATTCACACTTGGAGAATTTGGCATACAGTCTTTCATCTCTTAAGATCTCCAAAACCAACTTAAGTTGTTGCTCATGCTCTTCTTTACTCTTAGAGTATATCAGAATATCATCAATAAACACAATCACCAAATATGGCCTGCAAACACGGTTCATGAGATCCATGAAGACCGCTGGTGCATTGGTATGGCCGAAAGGCATTACCAGAAATTCATAATGGCCATATCTTGTTCTGAAAGCCGTCTTAGGAATATCATCATCATGTACATGAAGCTGATGGTACCCAGACCTATGATCGATCTTCGAAAACCATGCCGAGCCTTGAAGTTGTTCGAAAAGATCATCGATGTGCGGCAGAGGATATAGATTCTTAATGGTCAGCTTGTTCAATTCGCGGTAGTCGATGCACATTCGGAATGACCCATCCTTCTTCTTGACAAACAGGACCGGTGCATCCCATGGCGAATGGCTCGGGCGAATGAATCCCTTATCAGTTAGTTCTTGTAGTTGGCTCGCCAATTCTTGCAACTCCGAAGGCGCAAGTCTGTAAGGAGCTTTGGTAAATGGGTTCGCACCAGGTATTAAGTCAATCCGAAATTCTACTTGACGTTCTGGTGGAAGACCCGACAAGTCGTCTGGAAATACTTCAGGAAAATCTCTTATCACAGGGACGTCTTCAATGCTCTTTCCTTTCTCCTTTTTCTCCAAAACATGTGCTAAAAATGCTACACACTTCTTCCTAAGGTACTTGTGTGCTTTAGTGCATGACATCAGCTTAAGACCTTTACTAGAAGTCTCCCCAAAAACTCTTAAAGTTTCACACGAAGGTAAGGGAATACGAACATATTTTTCATGACAGACAATCTCCGCTTTGTGGGTGGTTAACCAATCCATGCCTATGATAACATCAAAGCTACCAAGTTGCATAGGTATAATATCAATTGGGAAAACGTGATCATTTAAGTTCACAGTACATCTAATAATAATAGTGTCAATATCAACATTATTTCTGTCAGCCACTTCCACGTTAAACGGTTTATCTAAGTGTGTACGTGATCTACCAAGCATGCATTCAAAACCATATGAAACAAAACTCCTATCAGCACCAGAATCAAATAAGACAGATGCATAAGAGTTGTTGATCAGAAATATACCATTGACCACATCCTGGTTGGCCTGAGGTACGGGAGCATTCCGTTGAAAAGCTCTGCCTCTTGCCACCCTTTGATTATTTCCAGTCAATCTCGGGCACTGATTTCTGAAATGACCCACTTCGCCACACTCGTAATAGGGTCTTGCCTGTATAGGCACTTGGCGAATAGGTACAGCTTGTATCGGTGGAGCATGCGGAGCTGGCAGTGCAAGCGATGCATGTTGCATCCTTTGTGCTTGTGGTACACTCCGACAAACATTAGCAACGTCGCCATACTTGCCATAGTTGTTGCAGACGCGACAAGGCAAGTTAGGCATGTGGTGATATCTGCAAGTATTGCATTGCGGAATGGCTCCAAAATTCCTAGTGTTGGAATTATTGGACGACTGTTGAGTGACAGGAGTAGTAACATCATAATTCCTAGTCTTCCGCTTCCTGTTGCTGCTTTTGGATGAACTAGCTGCATGAGTCTTGACTTCAGATTTAGTTTCCTTTGCAGCAGTCTTCTTTGTTCCCTTTCTTATGAGTGTTCCAGCCTTCACGTGATTATCAGTCAAAGTTGCAGACAGGCGGATTGCAGCTTCTAGTGTGGTAAGGTTGCTACCATAGACAGTGTCTTGTATCTGCATGGGTAGACCGCTTACATATTTCTCAATAGCTCTTTCCAACTTTGTCACTAGATGAGGTACCAGCATACTATACTCATGGAAACGAGAATTGTATATTCCATTCTCACCACTATCCTGCTTGAGTTACCAGAACTCAGTTTCCAGTTTCCTCATCTCACTGCGAGGACAGAATTCAGTGGTCATTAGGTTCTTGACCTCAGTCCACGTCAGTGCTAGGGCAGTATCAACTCCCCTAGTTCGCTTTTCGCCATTCCACCAAGTTAGTGCTCTCTTTTGGAAAACACTAGTGGCATAGCGCACCTTCAGATTTTCTGGGCAGTCACTGTTAATGAAGGTGTTTTTAATACTCTCAAACCACTGCAGCAGACCAGCGGCTCCCTCAGAACCCGTAAACTTTTGTGGATCACATGAGTTGAAGTGTTTGAATGTGCAGACTGGTGGGTTTGCACCACCCCTGTTCTGGTTGAGGGTCTGATTGGCTTGAGTTAGTTGATTCACCAATCCAGTAATAAGTGTTGCTAACTCTTGTATGCCAGAGTTGGCATTACCGTTGTTAGCAACATCAGCGTTGCTGTTTGTATCTTGCTCGTTGTAACGGCATGGCGGCATGTTTCTGAAGAGATTAGACAAATGTTACTACCGTTTACAACGTAAGGCATACAAACTATGGTCAAATGAGTTCATTTCAACAGTTAGGATTACATATAGGATCTATATTTTTCTCTTATCTGTCATTAAACTCTGAACAAAGTAGTAATTTCCTAATATTATACTAAAGCAACCTAGTTGGTCATATCTATTATTAACTAAATATTCCTAAGTTTCAAACATTTCCCACCCTATACTAACACTGACAACCTCCCGATGCAGTGCAACAAGCTTATATATAGGGCAAACGTAGAGTTGACCGCAGTCGCATCAGCCGCCGTCCCACCACCGTTGCATTGCACCACGATTGTGCCCTTGTTAGAATTTAGGGTATACATATGTTTCTCAAGTGTCCCACAACCTTATTCTATAGGGGATAATTATGAGTGAAGTGTGTTCCATTACTTCTGACATCTAGGTTCGCGTAATGTCTAAGTTCATCTTAACAATAGGTTCACCTATTTTTCTAAGTTCACCTAATGTTTAAGTTCACCTGACATTTAAGCTCCCCTAATGTCTAAGTTTACTATATGTTCACATCTCATTATCAAGTGTTCATACCATCAATAAGTGTTAGTATCATCACTATGCATTCATCTTATCATCAATTGTCCATCTCAACACCAAACATTCAATTCATCAGGTGTTTGTATCGTTCATTGATCCTATTCACCCCACGTGTCCAATAAGTGTGTTCATAAGTGAGTTTATATGTGTTCATAATATGAGATCATCCAATAAATCAATCCAAACCCAATTCAACCAACATTCCATCAACCAAAAACTTTCCAACACTTCCTAATAATATCCTAAGTTCCTGACACTAACGGACTCCCAATATACTACAAATGGTATATGTATAGGGCATATGCAGGGGTAGGTCGCAACCTCCCCAGCCACCATCCCACCACCTTTGTAGTATACTACGAGTGTGTCCTTTTCTGGTGATCAAAGATCAAACAAATAATTCTTAAGCAAATAAATTCCAAAACAGTTAATTTCCTAAGAAAATAGTTTCCCAAACGAGTAGTTCTCTTATTCTTCAATACTGACATCCACCCAATGTACCGTAAATGGTATATATATATAGGGCATATGTAGAAGTCAGTCGCAACTGCTTTAGCCACCGTCCCACCACCTTTACGATACACCACGTGCATGTCCTTATCGAATCATTAGGGCACAATCAATCATATAATCAGCAAATAATACATGCATTTCAGATATATATCAGGAGTTTGGTTAACGTGTAATAAAAACATAAGCATGAAATCCTGAATATACTAACTAGTGTATGAAATAGTTTCATACTAAGGTATTCTACGGTTATAGACTAGGTCAACCATTTCTAGTAACCTAATTCTCTATAACCCAGGCTCTGATACCAATCTGTAACACCCTGACCGATGGCGGAAATGTCGGGATGCCACGAGGGATGTGTAGATTGTTCATAAGCTCGTGGGCATCTAATTAAATCATCACATATCAATTAATCAACAAAATTAATTACATTAAAAATCATGTTCATCATGAGCTAGTCATGTCAAATTACACAAAAGATTTAGCTAAACTAACTAAACTCTAGTCTCCAGAATTTCAGTTATTTTAGCTAAGTCCAAGAACCTAAGTGATGACGTCCCAAAAGTCATACTTTGAGTTTAGCATACAGCTTCTTTTGACATAAAGTCTCTAGTACGATACTAAGATGATCTTTATGATACTCCTCGCGCCTTAAAACAATTCCTATTTCCAATAACTATTGTAGTTACTCCATAGGCTCCTAAAGTGCCATACGATAAATTGTCTTCAAGATGGTCTAGCACTCAAAACTGGATTAATAATATATTCCACTTCCCCGTCAGGTTGTACACTTAGGTTTATTTTTATTTATTTACTTATTTTAATCTTAGAGAAGGCATCCAGAAATTTACAAACGAATAAATAAAAAATATGAGGAATTGTTAGCTTCACTCGAAGTGTCAACTTTCACTAATGCAAGAAACCTTGCACAATCATGTGATAAGAATTTCTGGAATTTAAGTGATGAGATTACTATCAAAGTTTTGCGAGGTTGAGTTTCCTATTAAACTAGCAAGTAGCTTGTATGATCATCAAATAACATGCGACATGCTTGACACTCCATGGTGACTCAATAACGAGATAGGTGGTCCATGACCATGTAAAAAATGAAAAGATTAGTTGTATGAACGTATTTCATCTTCTCAAGATATCATATTCAAGTTCATAGAAGAAGCTTCAAAAACGTCTTGAGTACAGAGTATTATAGAGCATAACAGAACAAGTTCAGCATCGAAATAATCATAACATATTCAGAGGAGCATTAATTAACATAATAGAATTTTAGTAGCACCAATATGTAAATGTAAATTCACTATTACGTTCGCGACCGTAATCGTCTATTTACTTTACACAAGGATCCTAATTGTCTTTCCATCATGTTTCTTTAACCAATTGGATAACCATACATAGAAAGAACACTAAATAAACTATATGGAGGAGAAACAATGCTACAATTTCTAATCTCTACCAAAGCGTAAACTGGCGCAAACGTGTCAATTTTATTCCTATTCATAACTTCTTGATGAATTCATCTTCATATCCGCTTAGTAGCAAGGTTAGATAACGAGTAGTCAGTTTAAGTAGTGTCGTGATCTTTTTGCTTTTCCCAGCAGAATGTTCGTAAATCTTATTGTTGTTCTTGAATACTAGTCGATAATCCTTCAGGTTGGTATACTAGCATTTTAAACCCCCTAAAGCAACATGGATGGCTTGATTTAACAATAGATAAATCTTTTAATATCCATAGATGAAGGGACAATTTAATTAACACCGATACTAAACAGTACATAAAGTCCTAACCTATGTGTGATCTTATCCCAACGTCTACCCATTAACCTCACATATCTTATTGTTTAAATTTTCTACAGGAAAGAGCCTTATCTCTGATAACATAAATGTAACACCCCAGCCCGATTAGGGCTGACGTGTCACTTATACAGAGGTCAGAGTTAATGGAACAATCCATAATTTATACTAAAATAAATAAAATATTATAATTCATTTATTACATTATTCAATTGGATAAGTTCTTGATTTTCTTTAAACACTCTATTCTCAGTTCCCAGCCTGGTTTCTTTGATTACCTATACAAAACATAAGAACACCACAAAAACAAATACGACTGAGCCAAAGAATGCTCGGTAACGGATAAACAATAGAAAAAAAAGAAATTCTGAAGGTGGTGATGGTAATCAGAATAATGGTCAGAAACAGGGCGGTAACAAAAACATGACAGTAAACAGTGGTCTGACTTGAATAAAATATAACTTTTCAGAAACAATACAGGTTACAATGTAAGTCAGAAATAGTGGGAAATCCCAGAATATACCACGAGCTGACTGTACATATAATAGTGTAAGGTTTACGGGTAGCTACTCCCGCTTACCAGACACTTGAGATAGTGTTGGCATACACGTCACTATCCCCCAGAAATTTGAAAGTACAGTTTAAAATTATCCTAGGACCAGTCCATACGCCTCTCCAGAATTCAGTAGGTGCACAAGTGTACTATCAGAGTACTAAATAGAGACGCCGTGAACTCAACTAACTGCCACGGGTGGTTCCACATCATGGTTGCCGCCATGAAGGGCCTGTAGTCATCCTTACAGTTTGGGGCATGCTCGGGTAACAGATAAGAAGTTCAGTAGGTTCAGTAGTGTCAGTAGGTTCAGTAGGTTTAGCGGTGTTAGTAGGTTCAGTAGGGTAGATAAACTACCAAGTTCAGACATATTTGGATCATGCAATAATTAGTACAATATAATCTAGATCTATTGCATGTTAAACGAAACAGAGAAACACGATATCATATCGTGACAATCAGAAATCGGAATACAATACAGAAACAGAAATTAAAAGATTACAGAAACAAAATACTATGATTTGATTAAATTGAATCCGTACCAGAAACGAAACAAAATCAGATATACTATAAGATAAGGAAATAAAATCAGTACCTTAGTGTTAGCAAGTAATCAGCAGTTAATCAGAAAATAAACGAGTAATCCAATTCCCCGACAATTCAGAAATCTGTGTTTTTGTTTACATTTCACGTTAGTTTTAACTAATTTAGATTTCTATACTCAACTGGTTAAATTTTTGATGACTTTAATCTTTTAACTCTCAACCGATCGAATCGTTTTACTTTATCATCACGTAATTTTAGGTTTACCTGTTAAAGTTTCTAATGATTTAAATCCATTTGTTCTTTTCTTAAAGCTATTGAAAACAACCATATGCATGCCCATCCATATACATATATATTTGCCACCAAATCTCAATCAAAATGCTAATAACGATTTTTATCCAAATTCTTAGTTTTGGTTTGTATATTAATGTTTAGAACAAATTTTCCCTGTTGTCTTATATTACCGATTATCAAGACACTTGATTAACATAATTAGGAGGTTTTACCTTAACAGTAGGAATGATGATATCGAGAAAGAGATTGCAACCGTGATTCCAACTCTGACGAACGGCGTTTGAACCACTTCGGTTTTGGTTTTTTTTTGGAGTTGATGGTGTTCGTGCTTGTAGTCGTCTCCGATTTAAAGATGTTGCAAATGACTTGTTTTGCGGTGATAGCACGATTGTTTTCAAGCCGCTTCTAAACTTATGGTGTTAGTTCCACATAGCCGCAATGATTAGGATATATAGCCGTGCGCTAACTGATTCCTCCTTTAGCCAATATTGTGACAACTAGTACCTGAGCGGCCAGCAAGTCCGTACGGTATGAGTACTTTCAATAGTTACTATGTGTAAATACATGTTTGTGAACAGTACTTGTATTAACAGAATTAAAAATACAAGAAACAGTTGTACGTATTACGTGTAAACTTAAATGACGTAAGTACAACACTCATTTGAAACAATAGTGGTTGGTATTTAGGTGAAAACATAGGTACAATTAACACAACTAAGCAAGAGAAACAACAGAGTTCAAACAAATAACAAGAACAAGGAGGTTGCGATCTGATATCCATAGATGACAGGATTCAGATGGCCGACAAATCAGTGTGAAAACAATGTGATAATAGGATGATTAGTTGAGTCCGACAGTGAGGAAATACAATTTAAAACAATATTGCAGTGTCATTTCAGAATAACGAACTGACAGTGTGTTTGCGTGGGTGACGATTCACACAAACATATATGTGAGTTTAACGCTCTGAAATGATGACTGGGAAGTAGAAAACAAAATTCAGAAAGCCAAACCATCGAGGTGTTCTTTCGAATGATGATTCGAACGAATACGCGCGATGGTGACGCGATCTGACGAAACGAAAACGAAATACGACACGAACGACAAGTATATTAATAAAATAAAATAAATAATGTTTTACAATTTTGAAACTCATCAAAATAATTAAAATAAGTAATATGTTATTTAAAACAAATAAATTAAGCGTAAAGTTCAGGAAACGTGACGAAAACGCGAACCGAGTAACCGAAACGAACCCGAATATCCTCGGGGTATTTAAAGCCTAAATTGAGGCATCTATTTCATTTTCATCATTTCCATTCTCTTGCTAACCTACAAAATCCGGCCACCTCTCTCCCACCACCAATTTCATCCTTCAAACCACCATATCACGATCATTTCTCAACGAAAACGGGTGTTCTTGTTGTCCACGCGTAGCTCTTGAGGTTCTCTACCTAGAAGTACAACAGATCGGGGAAGATAGCCACCGAAAATCGAGGTATGAGCAAAGGAAACTCGTGAAAACTAGGGTTTTATGAGTCTTGTTCGACACACTCATGTAACCGGCTAAACTTTTGCTGTTCGAACCATACAACCACGAGTGAACCACCTACGCTTAGTCTTTCCATGGAGAAGCAGGTCTGCAACAGCTCGGAGGTGTGATGGGAAGGAGAAACAAATTCGCTCGGCTGAGGGTTTTCAGTGGCCGAACCTGTTGAGGGTGAAGCTAGCCGGCCGAACCTTTCTTGGCAAATTCATGATGGCCGAACCCTATACCTAATTCACGAACCTTCGAGCTGCTACACCTCCAGGCCGAACCTTACATGGTTGAGCTGCTACACCTCTTGCCGAACCCACCACATGCCACAAACCTTAGCCAAACCTCCCAAGCAAGAACCACGGCTGAACCTTTGCTTGTATCACGAACCTATTATGCCCAGCGAACCTATGGTTGTGTTTCATCAGCCGAACCCTACTATCATTTCGTGGATCATGAACCTACATCTGGCGATTCCTTCACGAACCCATTGCATGGCCAAACCATGGCCGAGACAACCTCGAACCTCCCATGCCGAACCCTCCTTGTTGGAACTCTTGGGCGAACCTATGGCTCCTATGATGTAGCCGAACCTAGGATTGATACAAGAAGGCTCGCTGGAAACATGCGGCCATTCCTAGGATCGTCAGTTGAGCATTATTCGGATGGCCCATGTACTATCGGCCCACCATGATTTGACTAGCCCAAGACCCTTGTTTGGCCCACAATCAACGAGTTACTCATGAGATTTTCGGCCCAAACCCAATCAATAGCACACCCTATACAATTGGCCCAAATTACATTATGTTTCGGCCCAATTCCAGTTAACCGGTCCATAGGACTCCTCTCGGCCCAACAAATGATACTCGGCCCACATAACATAACCGGCTAGACATAAGCCGCCCATTATTGTTGTCAAGCCCATGTTACATAATTAGCCCAACTTTGGCCCAAACAACAACCACCCGACTCTTGAGAGCTTATTGGGCCCATGGCTAACTTAAGCGGCCCACACACACATACACGGCCCAATAGATTGGCCCACACACAAACCTTCGGCCCATTGTGGTTATTTGGCCCACTTGCGAGAAAGTGAAACAAAACCATCAAACTAAATCATGTATGATAACATTTATGAAACTAAGAAGTAGCCACAAGGGTGGCGAATTTTGCTACTTAAACAATTATATTCTTACAAATAGTGTTAAACGGTGAGGCATGCATTATTTAGCAAGTACTCCAAGGATAATAAAGACAATGTGTAAGACATTAAACAATGAACTTAAATTTATACTTGGGTTAATTTCGTCAAAACACCTTGTCAACACATGTAAAACACATGTTATGGTCTAGTGGGAGAATTTCAAGAATAATTGAAAGCTAAACACATCACATAAAGACATGTGATATTAATGACCTATAACCAAGGACCGGGGCCGAATGGAGACCATGACTCACGAGTGTTAGCCAACTTTATGGCTAACACACACATGCACACAAATCACAATAATGGATACTTATGAGTCAAATACAACGTGAAATCAATACAGGATCGTGAGAACAAACACAAGTACAATCAAGAGAGCGTGTATTCTTCGTTTCAGCTAAGTCAACCACTTCAAGTATAAGGTCAGTTCATATGCCCCTTTTCTTTAATCTTAACTGATTTCAAACTCTCGGGGCTGAGAAACATGCTTACTTTATTTATTTAAGAGTTTTAATGTTTCCAATATTGCTTATACTATGATTTAGATTATATTGCTTAACTTATTATCATTTATCATTGTATGCATGCTTGTATGATCATGATATGACAGGGATTACTTAGATGAAAATGATAATATAACCTCATAATTCATCTACGCAATAGAATAACTTAGTTATAAGATTTTATCATATAACACTTAGTTATTCATACATGGACAAAAATTGGGATAAACACAGGAAAACATGATGACAATAACAAAGCACATGAATGATTTGAAGATAATACATCTTCTTAATACCATTCAACATTAGAGTTAACTAAGTGTAATAAGATAAGTACTTATAACGCTTAGTTTACAACTCAATACACATTACAAGAGAACATGGAACAAGTATCATCCACCACCTGAGCGGATTAAGGGTAGTAAGACTAGTTCTTACTACGGCTTAATGGCAACATGGTGACTACATGGACAATTATCATCCACCACCTGAGCGGATTAAGGGTGGTAAGACTGGTTCTTACCACGGCTTAATGGCAACATGGTGATCATATGGATCAATGAGAATGATAATCATTATAACGTATCTTCATGATAACAACATCATTCGCACATCAGTTAACATAAAGTAATAAGACAAGCTCTTATTTAATTTTGTTAAAAACAATGAGGACACACGACGGGGTAGAGGTAAATCGGATGCATTGTGATCTGATTACGTGAGGATTACAATGGATTCCTTTTAGGCTCTATGCGTTGCATTTGAGACCATATCACAAGTGGTTAATTAATCCTTTTAATATTTAAAAGTGATCAACAATTAATCCCACAAGAAATAGAATAATACAAGGAACAGATTAAGTAAATCTAATATCCTTCATACACAGAATGGTTATCAATACTTTGGTTTGATTACTGAAACTCTATTATTATATTATTCTATACATGATACAACAGGTGATCAATAGATGAGATGAACAAATGGAAATGGAGATGGATATCAATATTTGTATTGCAGGTAGTGTGGAGTTCTAGTAGTTATGTGGTGGGATGTTGGCTAGGGCTTTGTCACACCCCAGGCCGGCGGGAACGGATCGTGTTTTCCCGTCGGGCGGAAGGTTCCCGGGGCGCGATATCTTTGAGTGATAATCAAATGATCAGATTGTTTACATAGCACATGAAATATAAATGAGAAATGCTAACATGACATGAAATATAATTACAAAGTTAAATTACATTGTACATCATAATTTAACTAAGTAAATCTAATCAAAAAGAATCAATGAGTTTATATCTTGTATATTTAGAAGATATACAAAAGATGATTCATTGTCTAGTCATCAAAAGTATGCAATATCCAAAAGTAGCTAGGTCTTCTAAAAGTCCACTAGCTAGTCCTTGCATATATGAAATTACACCTGTTCGTCACCTGAGAAACATGTATTTAAAAAAAGTCAACACTAGGTTGGTGAGTTCATAAGTAAGTTAATTGAAAACCTTGATTCATTCACATGCACAATCACAATTTGTATTTTGTTACTTGTATGCCATTTGTTCACTTGTTCACCCAATGGCTTCTCAATAGTTATATTTACAAGTAATATTTCATTCTATTAGCGATGCTTATATATAGGGCATATGTAAGGGAACTAAGCCCTAGCCAACATCCCACCACACCACTACTAGAACTCCACACAACTTGCAATACAACTATTGATTTCCATTCCCAATCCACTTGTCCATGTTATTCTTGAATCACCTGTAATAACTTGTATAGAATAATATAATGATGTATTTGTAGTTATCGAACCAAAGTTTAGATAACCATTATATGTTAAGGATATTAGATTTATCAAATCTGTTCCTTGTATTATTCTACATTTGCGGAGTTAACTATTGTTACACTTTTAAGTATTAAGAGTGTTAGTTAACCTCTTGCAATTTGTTCTTGAACTATAGTGCATAGAGCCTAAAAGGAATCCATTGAAATCCTCACGTAATCAGATTTCAATGCACCCGATTTACCTCTACCACTTTGTATGTCTATTGTCCTCAACAAAAACTATTACTAGTAGTGAAACATGAGGTAAGATCAATTCCTCAACTTACTAATCAATAGGATCCCGTTGGATTAATAACTTATCACTGCAGATTAATATCACCATGTGTCGCTTACCAGAACCTGACTTGAAGTCGCCCTGTCACCGGTCATACGTTACCTGCCAATGAATCAATACGATCAACATACTAGCCCTACAAGCTAGAGGTTTGTCAAACCTATGGTACCACTATGCTATCGTCGGTTTAGTCACGTCAAACTAACTGGTCAGGGAATTAAAGGGGCTTACGTGATCTACTTGTACAATTTCACACATGATTGAAGTGATATAAATGCAACAGGTCAATATTAACTAATTGTAATTGTATTCACTTGTATTCTTGTTCTCATTGTCATATGTTCTTCGTGATATTAACAAAGTTAAATAAGAACTTGTCTTATTACATTATGTTAATCGTTTGAGCGAATGATGTTGTTATCATGAAGTTACATTATCATGATTATCATTCTTTGTTCCTTGTTCTCTTGTAATATGTGTTGAATTGAAAAGCTAAGTGTTATAAGAACTAGTCTTATTACACTTACTTAATTCTTGTATCGAATGATGTAATAAAGATGTGTTATCTTTATATCATTCTTATGTCTTGTTCTTGTCATCAATGATCCTTGTAATTGTTTCTATGTTAATTCTTGTAAGAATAACTAAGTGTTGTAAGAGATAATCATACAACTATGTTATTCTATTGTATTGACGAGTTATGATATTATAATATCATAATCATCTTATTTTCCCTGTCATCATGCAATCATACAAGAAAGCATACAATGATATATGATAATAAGCAATTTAATATCATTTAATCAAAGTATTAACAATATGTAAGCAAAAATTTTAAATAAATAAAAGTAAAGCATGTTTCTCAGCCCCGAGAGTTTAAAATCAGTAAAGATTAAAGTAAAAGGGGCATATGAACTCACCTTGTAGTAGTAGGGTTGACTTAGCTTAAAAGAAAGAATACACGCGCTCTTGTTGCACTTGAGTTTGCGTTCACGATCCTGTGTTGATTTCATGTAGTTGTAGCTTATAAGTATAAGTTGTATTGATTTGTGCGCGTGTATGTGTTTGTCTTAGTATGTGCTAACATCCTTCAGTCTCGGTATTAATTTGGCCCTTGGATCACTTGTGATGAATTACTCTAACATCAAACCTTCTAGGTTAAGTTTAGGCTACCATGTCATTTAGCCTTTACAACCATATAATTTTCCTTAATACATTTGAGACTTCTTTAATTTCAACTTTCCAGTTGCCACTTAACATTAGTTGCACTCAAAAAAATGATTTTTAATTGTTACATGTAATTGTTGACATCACATCATCACCCGTGTAGTATTTAAACTTGTAAATTACATATAGGTTATAAACGTGTAATTAGTTATACATGTTAGCTCGTATTCCATCACAAGAATCAAAGGTTATATGGGCCTAGCACATGGGCCGGCTGTTGACACTGGGTCAAAACAATTTCCTTGAACTGATAAGGTAATTGGGCCGCGTAATTAAGATGGGCCGAATGGATGCAAATGGGCCGAGACATGAGTGTGTGTATGGTTGTTCGGTTGACCCAAGACTCAACAACTCTCATGGGCCTTGGGCATATGGTTGGGCCGAACTACAATTGGGCCAAAAAGGATGGGCTGTTAGTGGGTTTTGGGCCAGCTAGTCAACGTTGGACCTATTGGGCCAGTTGTAACAAGTAAACCTAGTTGATGGTGTGTGGCCCAAAGTGTTTAGGATTGGGCCAATGGTACCTGAACTGGGCCGGTTATGATCTGGGCCGAGATTTACAAGTGGGCCGAGAGTGTGAGGGCTGTACAATGCATTGGGCTTAATCCGTTGGGTCATAAACATCCTAATGGCCGAACTCCATATGTGCTGGGCAGCTTCAGTGCATGGCATGAAATGAGGAGCTTCCCCAACCAGCGAACCTTGGAGTTGCTGGAGGCTGGTTCGACTCTGATATGCTCCCACGAGCCTAAAGGTTCGCCCAATCATCCTTGGGTTCGCTACGTAATGGAGAAGGTTCGGTCACTCTCAACATGTATGGTTCGGGGTAGGGTTCATGAGTCTTGGAAGGTTTGTGATTAGGAGGGTTCGACACTGAGCCAGTAGGGTTCGTCACTCATGGGAGATTCGGGAATGATAGGGTTCGGCTGAGGAGATGTTGTTCCGGGGTTCGTCACCACTGGTCAGGAAGGTTCGGCCTTCGTAGGTTCGGCCAGAGCACTCCTTGCGAACCTGTTCCAGAGCAAACATTCTCCTCGAGCTTGGTGGAGTTGTAGGGCTACTCACACGTCTTGTGTGAACCAGTACATGTTTTCGAAGCTGTATGGTTCAAGGAAAAAAAGTGGAAACCGGCTAAATACGTGTGTGGGTTGAACAACAAGATAAAAACCCTATTTTTCGTGAACTTCCCTTGCTCATACCTTGAATTTTACTGGACAAAAGCTCAGATCTGCTGTACTTTTAGGTAGAGGACATTAAGAGCTACGCGTGGGCGCAAGAATCATTCAAATCGGTTAAGAAACGAGCAAGATACAAGGTTTTGAAGGTGGTTTGGTGGTGGTGAGAGTCTTGGCCGGAAATTAGAGAGAGAAGGAGATGTGAGAGTGAAAAATGAGAGAAAAGCTCTCATTTAAGGTTTTTATACCCCGTGTGGTGTTCGGGTCCGTTTCGGTTGCTCGGTTCGTAATTTAGTCGCGTATCCGGATTTTTACGCGTAATCACTTGTAATTAATAGAAAGAATTTATTTTAATTATTTGATGAGTTTAAAAATTGTAAAATGCTAAATATTTTATTTTATTAAATTTATTATCGTTCGTGTCGTTTTCGTTTCGTCGAATCGCGTCACCATCGCGCGTATTCGTTCGAATCGTCATTCGAACGAACACGACGATGGTTTTGCTTTCCGACTTTTGTTTTCTACTTTCTAGTCATCATTTGAAAACGTTAAACTCACAGATATGTTTGTGTGAATCGTCACCCACACAACCACACTGTCAGTTCGTTACTCTGAAACGACACTGTGCTTTATGTTTGAATTGTGTTTCCTCACTGTCGGACTCAACTAAACATCCTGATTTCACATAGTTTTCACATTGAATTGTCGGCCATCCGATTCCTGTCATCTATGGATATCAGATCGCAACCGATTTGTTTCTGTTAATTGTTTGAACACTGTTGTTTCTCATGATCTGTTGTGTTAATTGTACTTAAGTTTTCACTTAAATACACACAACTAAAGTTTCAAATGTACGTTGTACTTACTGTATCTAAGTTTACACAAAAATACGTACAACGGTTTCTTGCATTTATGATTCTGTTAATACAATATTGTTCACAATCGCATATGTACACATAGTTACTGTTTACAAGTACACCTACCGTACGGACTTGCCGGCTGGTCAGGTACTAGTTGTCATAGGCTTGGTTCCCTTACATATGCCCTGTATATAAGCACAACTACTAGGGTGAGATATTACTTGTGAATATAACTATTGAGAAGCCATTGGGAGAACGGGTGAATCAAACTACATACGAGTAACAGAAATAACATTGTGATTGTGCATGTGAATGAATCAAGGTTTTCAATTAACATACTTATGAACTCACCAACCTAGTGTTGACTTTGTTTAAATGTATGTTTTCTCAGGTGACGAACAGGTGTAGGTACTTATATGCAAGAACTAAGCTAGTGGACTTTTAGAAGACCTAGCTTCATTTTGTGTTGCATGCTTTTGATGACAAGAACAATGAATCATCTTTTGTATATCTTGTACATATACAAGATATAATTACATTGATTCTTTTGGATAGATTTACTTGGTTAAATTATGAACGATACATTGTAATTTAATCTTGTAATTCTATATTATCGTCGTGTTAACATTTCTCATTTATTTATCATGTGCTATGTAAACAATCTGATCATTTCGATTATCACAACGATATCGCGCTCCGAGAACCTTCCGCCTGACAGGAAAGCCGATCCGTTCCCGCCGGCTCGGGGTGTGACAAATATATATGATGCTTGAACATGATTTATTGATTTCTCTGGCCGTCGATCGATCGAGATGGTCATATAGTGATTGAGAGAAATACAAGTATGGAAATTTGAGATGATAAGATTCACAATGCTAGTTGAGAGTTTTACCAAGAAGGTTTTCACGGTTTAATGTTTGTTAAATGATAGCATGATATGACCGAATAAATTAAAAAAAAAATCTTTTGGAATGCAATTGATCGGTTTTCATTCAAGGCACTTAAATGTGTACTAACTTGTCATAAATCAGTGGTTACAAAATTATGTATTTGAAATGAATTAAAATTTCAATTAACCGATATATGGGTCTTGTAGGTTTCAGTTTCTAAATCGGTATTCAATTCATTCAGGTACGGTTATGATTGCTAGTCGTGTGTTATTTTGATAGAGTAATAGTTAGATAAATTGATTTGGTTTATTAATAGAATCGATGGTTAGTTAAATCGATCGGTTGCATAAATAAATCGAACGTATGCTAATTTAACTCAGTGTTTAATTCCTCTCAATTTGAACTAACTAAAGTTGTTGAGCATTCTTAACTCATATTTATCATTCGATTTCGTCTATTGATCTTTAGTTTTTAATTAAAAATTAATATTTCGTATTTTATTTATTTATTTATTTGTTGTGTTTTGACGGGTATTATAATTCTACCACTCTTAAAAAGAATTTCGTCCTCAAAATTACAGAGTTTACACAATCGTTTATGGTTTTTATTGTCGAAAATGTCGGTCACCGATCTGTTGGACTGAAGTAGGGGATAACCGAATAACTGGGCCTGAGCTTATTCATGAAACAACTGATAAAATCGCCCTGATACAACAGAAGTTACAAACAGCTCGAAGTAGACAAAAGAGCTACGCGGACAAACAGCGCAAGTCGTTGGAATTCCAAGTGGGAGACCGTGTCATGTTGAAGGCAAGTTACCACCGCGATACATGGGACCGTTCGAGATTGTTAAACGGATTGGTCCTGTTGCGTATAGGCTGAGATTACCTGATGAACTCGGTGGTGTGGATGACCTGTTTCATATCTCAAACCTAAAGAAATGCCTTGCGAGCGAAACACTAGTGATAACGGTTTAGGAAATTCAAGTGGACGAACAGTTACACTTCATTGAAGAACCTTTGGAGATTATGGATCTCGAAGTTAAACAACTGAAGCGAAGCCGTATTCCAATCGTTAAGGTTCGATGGAATTCAAAGCGCGGGCCTGAGTTTACTTGGGAACGCGAGGATCACATGAAGTCCAAGTATCCCCATCTATTTACAAAGGAAGTCATACCGAGTAACGTCTCTTAAATTTCGGGACGAAATTTCTCTAACAAGGGGAAACTGTAACATCAGTGTCGTAACCATAGCTAGAACAGTGATGTGTACAGTAGATCAGGTACGAACTATGTGTATTTAATGTATGCTATTATCATCTGATGCTTAATACAGAACTGTTACAGACTCATTTCAGAATCAGAATGTAAATTCATGATTTAACGGTCAGAAACATATCTGACAACATAGAACTATTATGTGAATGTTAGTTAGGGTTTTATTACATATAAACGTATCTGAGATGTGCAGAACAAAACCATGACGGATGTCGTTACGTGAATGCCAAATGGACGGATTATACGTGTAGGTGACGACCTGTACGAATACATCTGTAAGTTTAACGTTCTGAATGATGTCCAATAATTAGGAAATCAAATTGAAAAGTATAGTTGTCTCGTGTTTGTACGGGTGAAGATCCGAAAGAATACGCGCGAAAATCGTACGATTCGATTAAACAGATAAATTAACCGTTTTTAGAAGTTCAAAAATAAATAAAAGATAATTAGTTAATTTATTAGGAATTACCACCTAATTTAAATTAGTAAAATCTACTTTAAAAATCGTAACGTTTCGTTACGAAAACGATAGAAAACCGATGTTTGATAGCGAAACCAAGAGGAACCGAATGAAACCAAACACGCGCGAAGGATAAAGATTTTAAAATGACATTAAATGTCCTTTATTACACACACCAACCGACCCTCTCTCTAAAACCCGACATCTTCTCTCTCTAACTTTCTCTCTTTAGAAAACCCACTCTATCTCACCCAAATCTTCATCAAATTGAGCGATTTTGGAATCAAAACGACTGTAGCAACGTGTAGATCGTGAATAGAGGAAGAAATAGAGCTTTAAATCACCAAAAACAGATCAAAAACCATCTAGAACGGGTTGTTTTTCAGATTGCTACTGTTTGGGGTGAGTTTCTCGAACATCAGCTCCAACTTCAGTCGATTTAGGAGCTGATAAACCAAAGGATATACACTAAAACAAGTTAGGAGGTTAAGGAATACATTATATTGAAGTTTGGGTCGGTTAGGAACTGATTTGAGCCTGGAGACAGTAGGATCGACGCAAGAACATCATGAAGGAGCAATATCGATGACCTGTGTCAACAGCCACATTCATCCATCGAGATTGCTAATCTCGATGGGCTAGGTTCGATGGGTCTGGATCGAACTTACTAGGGTCGATGGTATCCAACATCCGGGTCAAAGGGGAGCACCGATAATGATAATATCGATCCAAAACGGGGATGTCAACCCAGGAGTGTCGATATTGCAAGTTTGATGGTGGCTGGGTACACCTTGTTGATATTAGGCCATCATTGGCCATCAATACTAATCATGTCCCTGTCGATAATAATCTTGAGGGTTAAACCGGTTATGTGCTCTTCGATATTAAGGATTTTCAAACACAAGTTTTCTCTAAACCATCTTAACGTATAAACTAAGGTTTTGTATGATTGTTTGGGTATTTATTATCTGAATATGTTTAATAGAAACCTTAAAAGAAGTTGGTGACATTCCACAATGGCCCATGTGGTTATATGTGATGTTTACCGAACTTGGTCTTCAAAAAGGTTAAAGTTTTTCTAACACTAAAACTTTTATAAAACTATCATATGTTTAAAAAAGTACTTGGGTTAAGTGTTAAAACTAATATCAAAGAAAACCACAAAGTACAAGGCCATTATAGACGCTAGACTTGGATGCTTAAACAAGTGTTAAGTAAAATAATAGTGTTCATGAGTCATAAGCTAGTAACATTGGGAGTGATAATCTAACTTATGCTTACTAGGTTACTACAAAGGGTAACATGTCACACCCCGAGCTGGCGGGGTTGGATCGGAGTCCCCGTTGGGCGGAAGGTTCCCGGGGCGCGATATCGTGAGTGATAATCATAAGGATCAGATTGTTTACGTTGCACATGATATAAATGAGAAATGCTAAATAGAATAGAATTACAAAGTTAAATTACATCAGTATTGTTTATAATTTAACAATGTAAATCTACTATCAACATCATAAATTTCTATCTTGTATTTACACAAGATATACAAAATATATCGTATAATGATGTTTCCCAAAATATGCAGGTCCAAAATACTAAGTTTTCTATCCGAAGTCCTAGTCCAAAAGTAATGACTTCTTAATTGACCTGTTCGTCACCTGAGAAATCATGCAAAAAGATCAAGTCAACACATGGTTGGTGAGTTCATATAGTTTAGTTATTGAAAAAAAAAGATTTGTGAACCTTTTAGGTAAAACCTTAACCTCGTTAACATCACCTGTATCATCCAGCTCGGTATGCTTATATAGGGCATACCCTGAGTCGAGCCTACGACCCGCCCAGACGCCATCCCACCACATACTAAGCCGCATAGGACATTGGTGTTAATGATAATTAAGCATTTTACCTACCATTCCCTTCTATGATCGTTTGAGATTGAAAAAACTAAGTATAACAGTTTGAAACACATGATAACATTGATAACCTCTTCGGTAACAACCTCAACCTCATTAACATCACCTGTATCATCCAGCTCGGTATGCTTATGTATAGGGCATACCCCTGAGTCGAGCCTACGACCCGCCCAGACGCCATCCCACCACATACTAAGCCGCATAGGACATTGATATTAATGATAATTAAGCATTCTTACCTATACTCACTTCTATGTAAAAGACTTGATTTCCACAATTTGAAATACTCTGATTTCCTGGGTTCACTATGTCTTCATGATTTCCCAAAAATGATTGTAGAAACATAACATTAAATGGTTAATTAAATTAATAATTAATCATTTGATTACAACTAAGACATGATGATTGGATCTTATTTGACTCAATCAATTAGACTTAGTTGTTGGTGGTTGTCCAAGTTGTACCGTCTCACACGCGGCCCATATCAAGTATGACCCACAAGGAATCTACCTATATGCGTCGGGACTTTCATGAATTGCCCATATTAGTTCGACCCACAAGTCTACTGTATGCGTTGGGACTTTAGGATATCCTGTGCTTTATGATCTTCTCGATTTCCTTGATTTCATCTGATAGTTTAAGTTATTGCCCATGTAGCTTGACTACTAGAGTCTACTACTGTGAAGGGACTTTCCGTGTGTTACACGTGGTCTCGATTTACATACAACTGACAACTCACCTTACTTTAGGTATTAATGATTTCATCAGGTCATAATGATTTCAATATTTCAGTGATTCACACACGGTTATGATTCCCATGATTCACTTGATTTCTGATCTTTAGAATTCCATGATTTCACAATGATTATAGATTTTTATTAGGATCCTTAGTTTTCTGATCACACACTGGATTAGATTCCTTTACATTTGATCTTTAGATTTGGTTCTTTCGATTTCACTTTGAATTTAGATTCTTAAATTTGAACTCGATGGACTAAGGGTTTCTTTAAAATTGTAGAATTTAGGTATTACTCCTAAGAGTAATTTAATTAACTTGTTAGTTAATTCGGCATAGAGATTTCCTAAGCATAAGTCTAGGATTATGAACAACCATTCATATATACAACATATAATAATTAAAGCATTAAAGTAAACAATTTAATTAAAACAGTTTACACATGCTTCTCAGCCCCGCGTTTTAAAACAAAAATGTTTAGAAAAGGGGCAATGAACTCACCTGTGTTGCTCTGTATAGAATTACCACAAAATGCGCGATCGTTGTTGTAACCTAAGTATCTTCAGTTTCTGAGTTGTTTTAAGAGGATTTGAATACGATAAGTATATACGGTAGTCGTCGTACCTAGGGTTTGGTCTCGGCGTGCAACTAAGTGTCCAATACACTAATGTGCTTCTACAACTCCTTCTGTCTAACCTATGACATTTCTCATAATTGATCCCTAACCCACGTTATTAATTATAAGTCTTTAGTCAATTGTTTTAAGTTAATCCGTTTTAAGATGAACATTTAATTAGAAAAATCATTCATTTTAATTTGAAAGAGTTTACCATTTAATTTCTTTTATTGAAACATAAGTAATTTAAGAAATGTGAACTTACACTTGTTGGGCTATGATTTAGCCCATTGGGCCAACCTCGGGCCCATTGATTTGACTTTGCTTCCTAATTGATTTTCCTTCATTGCTTTAATTACTAAGCCTAGATAGTTTAAGTAAACCATCTAAGTTAGTTGTATGTCTTTAAAGATTTTCCCTAAGGCTAGATGTTAAGAATTTACTCAACACTCGACACCTTAAGTTATCGTTTTGATCCTCATGATTCCTCAAGTGTGTTGAGTCCAAAATGGTGTGCATTACCCATGATTAGATTCTAGTGTGATTATAGGAAACTCTTGTTCTTAAAACCCTAGCCCATGAATTAATCCCCACGTTAAGCGCAACTTGTATCCACCACCTATAGTTACTTCTTATTATCAATTGAAAAGGTTTTTGTAATTAATCCTACTAGGCTTCTCCCTTCCCATGCATGGGTCCCCGTAACTACCCCATGCACACACACACATGTCACATGTACCCATATAACTTGACCCATGTACGTTATGATGGCCCTAGCTAGTTCAACCGTTTGACTGATCCACTGTTGCCAAATGAGGCTAGGCCCGACTGGACATGGCTGAATAGACCTGGGCCGATCGAATGGAGTCTTAGCCCGAATGGAGTTAGGTCGAAGGAGGGGCCCGAATGTGAGTCGCTCGAATGGAAGGTGGCCGAACTAAGCTTTGTCGAATGAGCTTAGCCGAATGACAGCCTGGGCGAATGACTGGTGCCGTATGGGAGTCGAATGGGGCCCTGGCCGAAAGGCCTGGTTCGGGCGAATGGGGCTGGTGCTAGGCATTCGGCGAATGGGTTAGGTGCTCATTCTGTGAGCTGTTGCTGAGCCATTCGGCCGGTCGTATCTACCCAGATGCAGCTCACTAGAATCGAACTTCAAGACTAGACAATGGTGCCTCACTCGTTCCTACTTCGTTCTAGGGTGTTTTTGTGAAGATCCTATGGTGTCAGGTGGTTTAAGAACTGGTTTCCGAGTGGTTTCAAAACTAGGGTTTTCAAACCCTCAAAACCGCATAAAAACATGGAATTTATCTCGATTTTGATGGATGAAAGCTTAGATCTGCCGTACTTTAGTGATATACAAGTGATGGTGGTTGTTTTGGCACCAAAAACACTCAAAATGGTTGAGATTTGGACAAGAAATCTTAGAGAGAAGGTGAGGCTTCTAGAGAGAGAGTGTAGAGAGAGAAAGTTCCGATTTTTGAGAGAGAGAGGAGGTAGGTGATGGTGGTTGAGGCTTTGAAAGCTTCATTAAATGAGGTGAAAATACTCGCATTCGTTCGGGTTCGTTCGGATTCGCGTGGTTTCGCGTAAAAACACCGATTTCTCGTCGTTTTCGTAACGAAACGATCCGGTTTTAAAAATAGAATTCATAAATTTATTTTAGGTTGTGATTCCTAATAAATTAACTAAATATCTTTTACATATTTTAAATTTTCAGAAACAATTAATTTACGGTTTAAAATCGAATCGTATGGTTTTCGCGCGTATTCGTTCGAATCGTCACCCGTTCGAACACGACGATAACTATACTTTTCAATATTGTTTTCTAATTATTGGATATCATTCAGAATGTTAAACTTCCAGATTTATTCGTACAGATCGTCACCTATACGAATAATCCGTCGGTTTAGCATTCACATAGTGACATCCGCGTTGTTTTGTTATGTATAGCCTCGCATACGTTTATACATAATAGAATCCTAACACATAATCACTTGATGGTTCTGTGATGTCAGATAATTATCTGACTCATGAACCATTGTTCTAAGTTACGTTTCTCTGAAATGATTTTGGACTTGCATTATGATAACATAAAATGATAATGATACTCAACATGAATATGAAATACACTGAACTACATAAAGTTCGTACCTGATTACTGTTCACGTTACCGTTCAGATCACTGTTCCGGTGACGTTTCCGGCACTGATGTTACAGTCTCCCCTTGTTAGAGAAATTTCGTCCCGAAATTTAAGAGTTGTTATCGGGCACAGCTTCCTCTTCAAATAGTTGGGGATACTTTAACTTCATGTGATCTTCACGTTCCCAAGTAAACTCGGGTCCGCGTCTTGAGTTCCATCGAACCTTTACAATTGGAATATGGCTTCGCCTCAGTTGTTTACCTTTGCGGTCCATAATCTCTAAAGGTTCCTCGATAAAGTGTAATTGCTCATCGACTTGAATTTCTTCGATTGGGATGACGAGTGATTCGTCAGCAAGGCATTTCTTTAAATTCGAGACGTGAAACACGTCATGTACACCACTGAGTTCATCAGGTAGTCTCAGTCTATACGCCACAGGACCAATACGTTCGATGATTTCGAACGGTCCGACATATCGTGGTGCTAACTTGCCTTTCTTTCCAAATCGAACTACGCCTTTCCAAGGGGAAACTTTCAACATAGCACGGTCTCCCACTTGGAATTCTAACGGCTTGCGCCGTTTGTCGGCGTAGCTTTTCTGTCTGCTTCTTGTAGCTTGCAATCTTCGTTGAATCTGGGCAATCTTGCCAGTAGTTTCCTGAATAAGCTCTGGCCCAGTTATACGGTTATCTCCCACTTCAGTCCAACAGATCGGTGATCGACATTTCCGGCCATAAAGAGCCTCGAATGGTGCACATCCGATAATGCTATGATAACTGTTATTGTAAGAGAATTCGATCAGTGGCAAATGGGAATCCCAATTCCCACCGAAATCCAACACACAGGTTCTTAACATGTCCTCCAGGGTCTGAATTGTACGTTCACTTTAACCGTCCGTTTGTGGATGGTAAGCTGTACTAAGATTTAACTGCGTCCCTAGAGATTTCTGCAACGATTGCCAGAACCTTGATGTGAATCTGCTATCTCTGTCAGAAATAATAGACAATGGCACACCGTGGCGTACCACCATCTCGTTGATATACAGTCTCGCCAGTTTATCCATCGTGAAGTTCTCACGCATTGGCAAGAAGTGAGCAGATTTTGTCAAACGATCAATGATAATCCAGATCGTATCATGACCACTGGAAGTGCGGGGTAGCCTGGTAATGAAATCCATAGCTATTTGTTCCCACTTCCAGAGCGGAATCTCAGGCTGTTCCAGTAATCCAGATGGCTTCTGGTGTTCCGCCTTTACCTTCGCTACGTAAGACATTTACCGACATACTCGGCTATATCCTTCTTCGTTAAGGTTCGATGGAAATCAAAGCGCGGGCCAGAGTTTACTTGGGAACGCGTGGATCACACGAAGTCCAAGTATCCCCATCTATTTACAGAGGAAGTCATGCCCGATAACGATTCTTAAATTTCGTGACGAAATTTCTCTAACAAGGGGAGACTGTAACATCAGTGCCGTAACCGTAGCCGGAACAGTGATGTGTACAGTAGATCAGGTACGAACTATGTGTATTTCATGTATGCTATTATCATTTGATGCTTAATACAGAACTGTTACAGACTCATTTCAGAATCAGAATGTAAATTTATGATTTAACAGTCAGAAACATATCTGACAACATGGAACTATTATGTGAATGTTAGTTAGGGTTTTGTTACGTATAAACGTATCTGAGATGTGCAGAACAAAACCATGACAGATGTCGTTACGTGAATGCTAAATTGACGGATTATACGTGTATGTGACGACCTGTACAAATACATCTGTAAATTTAACGTTCTTAATGATGTCCAATAATTTGGAAATCAATTCGAAAAGTATAGTTGTCTCGTGTTTGTACGGGTGACGATCCGAAAGAATACGCGCGAAAATCTTACGATTCGATTAAACAGATAAATTAACCGTTTTTAGAAGTTCAAAAATAAATAAAAGATAATTAGTTAAGTTATTAGGAATTACAACCTAATTTAAATTAGTAAAATCTACCTTTAAAATTGTAACGTTTCGTTAAAAAAACGATCGAAAACCGATGTTTGATCGCGAAACCGAGCGGAACCGAACGAAACCGAACACGCGCGAACGATAAAGATGTTAAAATGACATTAAATGTGATTTATTACACACACCAACCCACCCTCTCTCTAAAACCCGACACGTTCTCTCTCTAACTCTCTCTTTAGAAAACCCACTCTATCTCACATAAATATTCATCAAATTGAGCGATTTTGGAATCAAAACTCTCACACACCCACCTCTAGTCACCTGTTGATGATGTCACTGAGAAGATTGCGGAAGCATAGTGGTGATGTCTCAGAGATGAGGTGTGACTTACTTGATCCGATATCATAGTACACAGATTAACTAAAAAGAAATTCATTACAAGGATCGTTATTACAATTAATAGTACAGTTTACAAACTAGGTTTATTACATAACAATTTATTTAGTTATAAACTTATGAAGTGCGTCCTCACCCGGTGGTCACTGTTTTCCTGCAAAAGTTTTAAGTTTAAAGTCGTCAGCGTAAAGCTGGTGAGTTCATACAGTTCATATTCAACAATACGATATGTTATACAAGATCTCAAAATATTCAGTTCAACAACACCATGGGACCCGTATCTAGTTCCTTTCAGACGTGATTCTACGTACTTTGAAGACATTACCCACCGGTAATCTCTTATGCCTCATTGTCTTAATCCCTATCACAACATTAAGAGCTTATAGTAAAACATGTAACTAACATTCACAGCCAGGGGAGTTGCAAACTCCAAGCAAATGGGTTGTCAGCCAATAGTAATATAATTGTTCCCTGTTCGGCCTCACACGGGTTCACTAGATACAGTTCCGTAATGAGGGCTTTTAGGTTTCGTGATAGAGTTCCGGTTCACAACACAATCCCATGAAATCGTATAGATGCCAATTACACATATCATATAGTTTTAAAAAGTTTCACAGTGCTACCCCGATGTTTATAAAAGATTAAAAAGAAAAGAGGTTGTACGAAACTCACCTGAAGTCTCAAGATAATAAGATAACTCGCAGACTGGTAATAATATTGTAAGTCTGCATTAGCTTATGATAAATAAGTTATACATGTTCTAACTCACTGATTAGACCTATCTGAACGTTCAATGTCAAAGACATTGCTTTGAAAGTCATCAAACCGATATTAACTATTTAATTGATTAATTTAAGGTTATATCATACAATGTATGATAATGTAGGAACCTACACCGAATTAAGTTCCTAATACAAGGTTGATGACACTCTTGATTAATCAGAATAATCTCGGATTAACCAAATAGTTAATGTTGTTGATTATAATACTGAAACAGTTTCTAAACAGATTAATGGCTTAGGAATGATCAATCCTTGTTATTGATTACCCAAATATCATGAAATATCACAATGTAGCATTAGAATAGGTTTAACAACCATGTTTAACATACGAGTCTGACTGTTATCATAATCATCAGATAATCATTCCAATGAGTATGTTAATAATTGTGACTAGTTTGAAACACTTGGATTTAACCTTGCATTTCAAATATTAACCAAACTAATCACCTACATTGCCATAATTAAATGGTTTAAACCATTATAATCATGGGTATGATTTCATGCAAACCAGGAATTATAACGGATCAAAACAAGGATTTAACCGTTAAAACATCGTGTTCTTCGTTTATAATCAATCCTAGCCATCACTGTAACATCAGTGCCGGAACCGTTACCGGAACAGTGATCTCTATAGTACATGAACAGTAAAACAGGTATGAATCATACACATTTCAATAATTTTCATATTCATGTCATTTATCATTATCATGGTGAGTTGTCATAGAACAGTTTCAGACACATTTAACAGAAACACAGTTCAGAACAATGGTTCTTGAGTCGGATAATTATCTGGCAATACGGAACCATCATATGATTATTTGCTTAGAAATTATTACGTATAAACGTATGTGAGGCTTACAGAACAAAACACACGAATATTGTTATGTGAATGCTAAATTTACGGGTTATTCGTATAGGTGACGATCTGTACGAATATATCTGAAAGTTTAACGTTCTGAATGATATTCTAAAATTAGAAAACAAGATTGAAAAGTATAGTTATCGTCGTGTTCGTGCGGGTGACGATCCGAACGAATACGCGCGACGACCGTACATTTCGATTTAAACAGTTAATTAATATTTTAAATTTTAAATTTGTTTTTAAATAAGAAGATATTAGTTAATTTATTAGGAATCACAACCTAGAATAATTAAATAAATTCTATTTTTATAAAATCGTGTCGTTCGTCGCGAAAACTACGTGATTCGACATTTTGCGTGAAACCGAACGAGACCGACTAACCGGGTGTTATGAAATTTCTTATTATGGCATTAAATTGCCATAACTCTTTTCACCAACTCACTCTCTCTCTAAATCTCGTCCTACCCTCTCTCTCTCTAGTTCTTCATAAGAAAACCATCTTCTTTTCAAGATTTGGAGGCTTAAATCTCATTGGATTCAAGTGTTCTAGGTGCCAAAACGTTCCTCTCAACACGTAGATCACGGGAGTACAAGTATTTCAAATTTCTATCCACAAAATCTAAGGTAAAAGTTTGTTTTATTTTCGGTTTTATTAGGGTTTTCACGACTTAGGAGAGTTTGATATCAAAAATCGATACTTGACACTTAAAAACTACTTAGATGAAAGTGTATATAAGTTAGGTATTGTTAGGAATGGGTTATAACAGATTGCGGCTGCAAACAAGGAGAAAAGGTTGCAGGTTCGTGGAACAAAAAGATGAACGAAGGAGACAGGTTCGCTGGCCGAACCCTATTGCACTGCAAATGATGGAGCCGAACCTTTCTGGCACCCCACGAACCCTAGGCACCGAACCCTGCAGTCTGAATCACGAACCTGTGGCTTACTGACAGCCGAACCCTGACCCACTGCACCGAACCCTGTGGTGCAGTGCCGAACCATTAGGGGTGACGAACCCTTTTGTGCATGGGCTCGCGAACCACCATGCAGTGGATGGCCGAACCTTATATGAAGCGAACCATTGGCTCACGAACCATTGATGACCAAACCTTTCCTCACTTCTAGTAGACGAGCCTTAGCCGCGAACCCATCATCAGGGCCGAACCCATAAGGTTCGTGGGAAATATTGTATTAGCCGAACCCTACCTGGAACCTCATAGGTTCGCTGCCTTGGATTTCATGCAAAGCCTAGAAATTGTTTAATGAAGTCGAGATGGGACTAGGATCAATGAAACAAATGTTATAACCTAGGGAATGACTAGTGGACCATTGAACCTAGTATTTCATGAAAAGTTGATCACATAATAAACATACATGAGTTATTAAATTTGTGTGTGTGCATGAGAATCCTAAGGAACATGCAAGCCGTACCTAGTCATGATATACATGCCCAATAACTTAGTTGTATAACTATCTACAGGGGATCATTCACGGGCTTGAATAACGATCAAGTTGGAATCAAGGGTATTCAATTGGGCCTAAACGGGCCCAATGGGACTTGATTAAGTCCATCATAGGTTAAATGTTTAAATTAAATACCAGTATTGATGTTTTAACTAAAATGAGGATGTTTTAAATGAAAAGTTAATAAATTTCTAAAATCTTGCTTAATTTGAAATGTAAGATATAATTTTTATTAGTTTCTTTCAAGTTATTGAGTTATGAAAGTCAGTTGTGTTAAAGATTGATTGGGATTTTGTTAAAAAAATTAGACAATATCGTTGTCTGGATTTAATCAAAATACAAAGGAAACTCTGCCGAAATTTCTAAAAATGTAAAGGTAAATTATTACAACTAAGTAACTAAACTATGGGATTGGGGATCAAAAAGGGTAACTAAGATAGGTTAGATCTTAGATACACCTAGTACTAAGACACTTAGTTGCACACACAACAATACTCAAAGTCTTAGGCACAACGACTATTACACGTACTTATTACACTCGAATTCTTATAAAATAACTCAGGAACCGAAGAAACTTAGCTTACATACAGGAGCGCGCATTTTGTGTTAGATCAAATTACATAGCAGCACAGGTGAGTTCATTGCCCCTTTTCTAACATTTTTGTTTTAAAACGCGGGGCTGAGAAGCATGCGTAGACTGTTTACTTAAATTGTTTACTTTAAATGCTTTTAAATTTATATGTTTCATATATATAAATATTATCCTGAACCATGTTTAGGAAGATTTTATGCAGGTTTTACTAAGCTTATTCACTTATATATTAAGTGAATAAACGAGTTAAACTAAACTTTTCAATAAGTCAAAACATTTCAAGGGAATCAAATCAAACATTTTGGGAAATCAAGTGGGTGAATTCAAGGGAATCAAATCAAATATTTTGGGAAATCAAGTGGGTGAATTCAAGGAAACAAATCAAACATTTTGGGGAAATCAAGTGGGTGAATTCAAGGAACCAAATCAAACAGTTTGACAAAACAAGTGTGGGACTTCAAGACATCAAACAAAACAATCTTTGCAAAGATAACATTCAATATTCTACAAACCAAGTGTTTATTGGAAAATGAATCAAGTGTACAACCGATCAATGAATCTTGTATTCTATGATCAACACATCAAGTACATCTTGTGACAAAATCAGACGATCATTAAATCATTTTTAAGGGATAGTATGGGAAATATCAGAGATAACATTTGCCAACACATTGAACTCAGAAATCCTATATTTCAAGAAGTCCTAGCTAGACTGATTGACTTGTAGGTCTTATGTTTGATGATATTTACAGAATTCCCTAACTACTAAGTACCTAGATTGACAGACTAGTCTACTCGAGTATGACCATAGGCCCCAATCATAAGGACTTAGATTTTATTAAATGTTTATTTACTTGTTTAATTAAGCATTTATAACTGTTTATACAATTGTGTGGTTAATCATATTGTATGATGAACTTAAGGAATCAACAGGGATTTCAAATGATTGTAATGACAGGAACAATAAACAGAGGTACATATGGGATTGTGTTAAGGGTAAAAATGCTTAATTATCATTAACAACAGTGTCATATGTGAATTAGTATGTGGTGGGATGTTGGCTGGGCGGGCGGTAAGTTCGACCCTACATATGCCCTATATATAAGCATACCGATTTGGATATTACATGTGAAGTTAATGAGGTTAGGGTCTTTACCAAAGGAGGTTTTCAAATAATTTTCAAATCATTTTCAAATACTAAACTATATGAACTCACCAACCATGTGTTGACCTTTATTTTTGCATGACTTCTCAGGTGACGAACAGGTCAATTAGGAAGTCATTTCTTTTGGACTAGGACTTCAGATAGAAGACTAGTATTTTGGACCTGCATACTTTTGAAGACATCATGATATAAATTATTTGTATATCTTGTGTAAATACAAGATAGTCATATATTGATGTTTTACAATAGATTTACATTGTTAAATTATAAACGTTACTGCTGTAATTTAACTTTGTAATTCTATTATATTTAGCATTTCTCATTTACATCATGTGCAATGTAGAAAATCTGATCACTTCGATTATCACTCACGATATCGCGCCCCGGGAACCTTCCGCCCGTCGGGGAAACTCGATCCTACCCCGCCGGCTCGGGGTGTGACAGATTGGTATCAGAGCCATGGTTATAGAGAAATATAGGTCACTTATTTAAATGGTTTGGCCTAGACTATAACCTAGGGACCCTGCATATAGAGAACATAGGACTTAAGACTTATTTGCATATTGTCTTCTGTATTCGATCATTGCACTAACCGATGACTTTATTGGTTATGATCAGAATGCCTCCACGAAGACAACCTCCCTTGATACAGCTACCACCACAAGACTTGGCTCCACACTCCTCCACACCGTCTCCGAATGACTCTCCACCACCACCTCCTCCACCTCCTCCTCCCCCTCCTCCATTGATTACTCAAGCATCTGGTTCAAGCACAACACCGACTATGGACCCTGCTACTATCGCTCTGGTGACGTTACTGAGTAGCCAGATGACGAATCAGATGAAAGAGGCAATACCGGAGATGTTCCTTCGTCTTCGTAATGAGATCCTCAACACTGGCAACACATCAGGAGAAGCCAGTGGGAATACTGGAGATTCATCTCATTACTCCTACAAGTCCTTCGTAGGATGTAAACCACCCAGTTTTAGTGGGTCTGAAGGTGCCGTTGGACTAATCCAATGGATTGAGAAGATTGAGGCAACGTTGGATCTTTGCAGCTGCCCCGAACACCACAAGGTCCGTTACTCAGCGGGAACATTCAACAAACGGGCTCTGACCTGGTGGAACGGTCAGATCAATGCCCGAGGAAGAGAAGAAGCCATGGCCATGCCATGGGAAGATTTCAAGACACTGCTGCGAACAGAGTTCTGTCCCAAGAACGAGCTGCAGAAATTGGAGGTTGAACTATCCAACCATGTGATGAAGGGAGCTGATCACATGGGGCATACAACTCGTTACCACGAGTTGGTTGCTTTGGTACCTGACATGGTACCAACTTTGGAGAAAAGGATAGACCGTTATGTAGGTGGACTTCCCGCCTGCATTCAGGGCATGGTTGTTTCAGCCAACCCTACTACTGTTGAATCTGCAGTGAGACTGTCTGGGAAACTCACTGACCTCATGTTAGTCTCTGGTGTTCTAAAGAAGGAGGCTGAACCCAGCAAGAACAAGTCTGAGTCTTCCAAGAAACCCCACCACCATCAGAAGAAGAAACAGAAGACCATTAAGAACTACACGGTGGCCACACCTCTCCAACAAGTAACAGCAGCACCACAAAACCCCAACCGCAAGCCTTACACTGGCACGTTTCCTTTGTGTGCCAAGTGTCAGTATCATCACCCTGCTGACGCTCCGTGTAAACATTGCACAGGATGTGGAAGAAAGGGCCATTTGGTCCAATATTGTAGGATGACACCTAACCAAGCAGCCAACAATGCTGCTTTGGCTCTTCCTCCACCAGCAAATCAGAACAATGGTGGATGCTATAACTGTGGCGAACAAGGCCACTTTGCGAAGAACTGCCCAAAGAAGGCTCAACCAGCAGTTCAAGCACCCCGTGGACGAGCCTTTGCTATCGGAGCACCAGCTGCACGCCAGGACCCAAATGTGGTCACTGGTACGTTTCTCTTACATGACTTTTATGCATCTGTCTTATTTGATACTGGTGCGGATCAGAGTTTTATCTCTACCGACTTTGCGTGCCAACTAGATTCCATAGAGGAACAGTTAGACTCCCCTTACATTATAGAAGTAGCTAACGGGAAACAGATCACAGTTAGTACAGTTTATAGGAACTGCCCATTGACACTAAATGATTTTACATTTACCATCGATTTGATACCGATGGAGCTGGGTAGTTTTGACATCATTGTTGGAATGGATTGGCTCTCATCTAACCGAGTGGAAGTCATCTGTTCTGAGAAGCTGCTTCGAATTCCATTGCCGAGTGATCGTGTATTGGAAGTTAAAGGGGATCAAGCAAAGCGAAGTGTCAAAATCATTTCTTGCATAAAGGCGCGTAAGTGTCTACAGAAGCGGTGCATAGCATTCCTGGCTCATGTGTTGGAAAAAGAGAAAGACAAGAAGAAGGTTCAAGATGTACCAGTAGTGAAAGAATATCCTGAAGTATTCCCCGAAGACTTACCTGGTTTGCCACCAGCGCGACCAGTAGAGTTCCGAATTGACTTAATTCCTGGAGCAACTCCTGTTGCTAAATCTCCTTACAGGTTAGCACCTTCAGAGATGCAGGAATTGTCTAATCAGTTACAGGAGTTACTTGACAAGGGTTTCATCAGACCGAGCTACTCACCTTGGGGAGCTCCGGTCTTGTTCGTGAAGAAGAAAGATGGATCGTTCAGAATGTGCATAGATTACCGTGAACTGAACAAACTAACCATCAAGAATCGGTATCCATTACCGAGGATTGATGATTTGTTTGACCAACTGCAAGGAGCTCAATACTTCTCCAAGATTGACTTGCGGTCCGGATATCATCAGTTGAGAGTTCAAGATGAAGACATACCGAAAACGGCTTCCGAACAAGGTATGGGCATTATGAATTTATGGTGATGCCCTTCGGATTGACAAATGCACCAGCGGTTTTCATGGATCTCATGAACCGAGTGTGCAAGCCGTACTTGGATCAGTTTGTCATTGTCTTTATCGATGACATACTGATTTATTCCAAGACCAAAACAGAACATGAGCAACACCTTAGAAAGATCTTGGAGCTGTTGAAAGAAGAGAAACTCTATGCCAAATTCTCCAAATGTGAGTTTTGGCTAAGAGAAGTTCAATTTCTGGGCCATGTGGTCACAGTGAGGGAATTCATGTAGACCCTGCCAAGATCGAAGCGATAAAAAATTGGGACACTCCGAAGACACCGACGGAGATACGGTCTTTTCTGGGATTGGCGGGTTATTACAGAAGGTTTATCTCAAACTTTTCTAAGATAGCTTTGCCTCTCATTAAACTAACTCAGAAAAGTGAACCGTTTGTCTGGGAGCAGAAACAAGAGGATGCTTTTCAGACCTTGAAACAGAAATTATGTGATGCTCCAATTCTATCTCTCCCAGAAGGCTGTGATGATTTTGTTGTATACTGTGATGCTTCCCATCAGGGACTCGGTTGTGTATTAATGCAACGGGATAAAGTCATAGCCTATGCATCAAGACAGTTAAAGATTCATGAGAAGAACTATACTACTCATGATCTTGAACTGGGAGCTGTAATCTTCGCGCTGAAGATTTGGAGACATTATTTATATGGCACCAGGTGTACCATATTCACTGATCACAAGAGTCTGCAACACATCTTCGATCAGAAGGAACTCAACATGCGACAACGCCGTTGGGTTGAACTTCTAAATGATTATGATTGTGTGATCAAATACCATCCGGGAAAGGCGAACGTTGTAGCCGATGCCTTGAGCCGGAAAGAACGGGTCAAACCCCTACGTGTTAGAGCAATGGGGATAACCGTGCAGACCAGTTTAAGTGACAAGATTGTTCAAGCACAGCAAGAAGCACTTAACCGAGGTAATCTGAAGTGGGAACTTGATTGCGGAGCAGAGAAACAGTTCGACACGAGGCCCGATGGAATGATCTACTACCGAGAACGTATATGGATCCCGGCGGTAGATGAATTGAGGAAACTTATCTTCGATGAAGCACACAAGACTAAATACTCTGTCCATCCAGGCGCTGATAAAATGTACCAAGACTTGCGTGGATTTTATTGGTGGCCGGGAATGAAGAAGGACATAGCCGAATACGTCGGTCAATGTCTAACGTGTGCGAAGGTAAAGGCGGAACACCAAAGACCGTCCGGTCTATTGGAACAGCCTGAGATTCCACTCTGGAAGTGGGAACAAATAGCTATGGATTTCATTACCAAGCTACCCCGCACTTCCAGTGGTCACGATACAATTTGGGTGATTATTGACCGTTTAACAAAATCTGCTCATTTCTTGCCTATGCGTGAAACTTATACGATGGATAAACTGGCGAGGTTGTACATCAATGAGATAGTGGTACGCCACGGTGTGCCATTGTCTATTATTTCTGATAGGGACAGCAGATTTACATCAAGGTTCTGGCAATCATTGCAGAAATCTTTAGGGACACAGTTAAATTTGAGTACAGCTTACCACCCACAAACGGATGGTCAAAGCGAACGTACTATCCAAACCCTAGAGGATATGTTAAGAACCTGTGTATTGGATTTCGGTGGGAATTGGGACTCCCATTTGCCACTGATTGAGTTCTCCTACAATAACAGCTATCACAGCAGTATCGGATGTGCACCATTCGAGGCTCTTTATGGCCGAAAATGTCGATCACCGATCTGTTGGACTGAAGTTGGAGACAATCGAATAACTGGGCCTGAATTGATTCAGGAAACCACTGACAAGATAGCCCATATTCAGAAAAGACTACAAGCAACAAGGAGCAGACAAAAGAGCTACGCTGATAAACGGCGCAAGCCGTTGGAATTTCAAGTGGGAGACCGAGTCATGTTAAAGGTATCCCCATGGAAAGGCGTTGTACGTTTTGGGACAAAAGGCAAATTAGCACCAAGATACGTGGGACCGTTCGAGATCATCGAGCGTATTGGTCCTGTGGCGTATAGACTGAGATTACCTGATGAACTCAGTGGTGTGCATGACGTGTTTCACGTCTCAAATCTAAAGAAATGCCTTGCTGACGAGAGTCTTGTCATTCCGATTGAAGAAATTCAAGTGGATGAACAGTTGCATTTCATTGAAGAACCTTTAGAGATTATGGATCGTAAAGTTAAACAACTAAGACGAAGCCGTATTCCGATTGTAAAGGTTCGATGGAATTCAAGACGTGGACCCGAGTTCACTTGGGAACGCGAAGATCACATGAAGTTAAAGTATCCCCAACTGTTTGAAGAGGAAGCTGTACCTGATAACAACTCTTAAATTTCGGGACGAAATTTCTCTAACAAGGGGAGACTGTAACATCAGTGCCGGAACCGTTACCGGAACAGTGATCTCTATAGTACATGAACAGTAAAACAGGTATGAATCATACACATTTCAATAATTTTCATATTCATGTCATTTATCATTATCATGGTGAGTTGTCATAGAACAGTTTCAGACACATTTAACAGAAACACAGTTCAGAACAATGGTTCTTGAGTCGGATAATTATCTGGCAATACGGAACCATCATATGATTATTTGCTTAGAAATTATTACGTATAAACGTATGTGAGGCTTACAGAACAAAACACACGAATATTGTTATGTGAATGCTAAATTTACGGGTTATTCGTATAGGTGACGATCTGTACGAATATATCTGAAAGTTTAACGTTCTGAATGATATTCTAAAATTAGAAAACAAGATTGAAAAGTATAGTTATCGTCGTGTTCGTGCGGGTGACGATCCGAACGAATACGCGCGACGACCGTACATTTCGATTTAAACAGTTAATTAATATTTTAAATTTTAAATTTGTTTTTAAATAAGAAGATATTAGTTAATTTATTAGGAATCACAACCTAGAATAATTAAATAAATTCTATTTTTATAAAATCGTGTCGTTCGTCGCGAAAACTACGTGATTCGACATTTTGCGCGAAACCGAACGAGACCGACTAACCGGGTGTTATGAAATTTCTTATTATGGCATTAAATTGCCATAACTCTTTTCACCAACTCACTCTCTCTCTAAATCTCGTCCTACCCTCTCTCTCTAGTTCTTCATAAGAAAACCATCTTCTTTTCAAGATTTGGAGGCTTAAATCTCATTGGATTCAAGTGTTCTAGGTGCCAAAACGTTCCTCTCAACACGTAGATCACGGGAGTACAAGTATTTCAAATTTCTATCCACAAAATCTAAGGTAAAAGTTTGTTTTATTTTCGGTTTTATTAGGGTTTTCACGACTTAGGAGAGTTTGATATCAAAAATCGATACTTGACACTTAAAAACTACTTAGATGAAAGTGTATATAAGTTAGGTATTGTTAGGAATGGGTTATAACAGATTGCGGCTGCAAACAAGGAGAAAAGGTTGCAGGTTCGTGGAACAAAAAGATGAACGAAGGAGACAGGTTCGCTGGCCGAACCCTATTGCACTGCAAATGATGGAGCCGAACCTTTCTGGCACCCCACGAACCCTAGGCACCGAACCCTGCAGTCTGAATCACGAACCTGTGGCTTACTGACAGCCGAACCCTGACCCACTGCACCGAACCCTGTGGTGCAGTGCCGAACCATTAGGGGTGACGAACCCTTTTGTGCATGGGCTCGCGAACCACCATGCAGTGGATGGCCGAACCTTATATGAAGCGAACCATTGGCTCACGAACCATTGATGACCAAACCTTTCCTCACTTCTAGTAGACGAGCCTTAGCCGCGAACCCATCATCAGGGCCGAACCCATAAGGTTCGTGGGAAATATTGTATTAGCCGAACCCTACCTGGAACCTCATAGGTTCGCTGCCTTGGATTTCATGCAAAGCCTAGAAATTGTTTAATGAAGTCGAGATGGGACTAGGATCAATGAAACAAATGTTATAACCTAGGGAATGACTAGTGGACCATTGAACCTAGTATTTCATGAAAAGTTGATCACATAATAAACATACATGAGTTATTAAATTTGTGTGTGTGCATGAGAATCCTAAGGAACATGCAAGCCGTACCTAGTCATGATATACATGCCCAATAACTTAGTTGTATAACTATCTACAGGGGATCATTCACGGGCTTGAATAACGATCAAGTTGGAATCAAGGGTATTCAATTGGGCCTAAACGGGCCCAATGGGACTTGATTAAGTCCATCATAGGTTAAATGTTTAAATTAAATACCAGTATTGATGTTTTAACTAAAATGAGGATGTTTTAAATGAAAAGTTAATAAATTTCTAAAATCTTGCTTAATTTGAAATGTAAGATATAATTTTTATTAGTTTCTTTCAAGTTATTGAGTTATGAAAGTCAGTTGTGTTAAAGATTGATTGGGATTTTGTTAAAAAAATTAGACAATATCGTTGTCTGGATTTAATCAAAATACAAAGGAAACTCTGCCGAAATTTCTAAAAATGTAAAGGTAAATTATTACAACTAAGTAACTAAACTATGGGATTGGGGATCAAAAAGGGTAACTAAGATAGGTTAGATCTTAGATACACCTAGTACTAAGACACTTAGTTGCACACACAACAATACTCAAAGTCTTAGGCACAACGACTATTACACGTACTTATTACACTCGAATTCTTATAAAATAACTCAGGAACCGAAGAAACTTAGCTTACATACAGGAGCGCGCATTTTGTGTTAGATCAAATTACATAGCAGCACAGGTGAGTTCATTGCCCCTTTTCTAACATTTTTGTTTTAAAACGCGGGGCTGAGAAGCATGCGTAGACTGTTTACTTAAATTGTTTACTTTAAATGCTTTTAAATTTATATGTTTCATATATATAAATATTATCCTGAACCATGTTTAGGAAGATTTTATGCAGGTTTTACTAAGCTTATTCACTTATATACTAAGTGAATAAACGAGTTAAACTAAACTTTTCAATAAGTCAAAACATTTCAAGGGAATCAAATCAAACATTTTGGGAAATCAAGTGGGTGAATTCAAGGGAATCAAATCAAATATTTTGGGAAATCAAGTGGGTGACTTCAAGGAAACAAATCAAACATTTTGGGGAAATCAAGTGGGTGAATTCAAGGAACCAAATCAAACAGTTTGACAAAACAAGTGTGGGACTTCAAGACATCAAACAAAACAATCTTTGCAAAGATAACATTCAATATTCTACAAACCAAGTGTTTATTGGAAAATGAATCAAGTGTACAACCGATCAATGAATCTTGTATTCTATGATCAACACATCAAGTACATCTTGTGACAAAATCAGACGATCATTAAATCATTTTTAAGGGATAGTATGGGAAATATCAGAGATAACATTTGCCAACACATTGAACTCAGAAATCCTATATTTCAAGAAGTCCTAGCTAGACTGATTGACTTGTAGGTCTTATGTTTGATGATATTTACAGAATTCCCTAACTACTAAGTACCTAGATTGACAGACTAGTCTACTCGAGTATGACCATAGGCCCCAATCATAAGGACTTAGATTTTATTAAATGTTTATTTACTTGTTTAATTAAGCATTTATAACTGTTTATACAATTGTGTGGTTAATCATATTGTATGATGAACTTAAGGAATCAACAGGGATTTCAAATGATTGTAATGACAGGAACAATAAACAGAGGTACATATGGGATTGTGTTAAGGGTAAAAATGCTTAATTATCATTAACAACAGTGTCATATGTGAATTAGTATGTGGTGGGATGTTGGCTGGGCGGGCGGTAAGTTCGACCCTACATATGCCCTATATATAAGCATACCGATTTGGATATTACATGTGAAGTTAATGAGGTTAGGGTCTTTACCAAAGGAGGTTTTCAAATAATTTTCAAATCATTTTCAAATACTAAACTATATGAACTCACCAACCATGTGTTGACCTTTATTTTTGCATGACTTCTCAGGTGACGAACAGGTCAATTAGGAAGTCATTTCTTTTGGACTAGGACTTCAGATAGAAGACTAGTATTTTGGACCTGCATACTTTTGAAGACATCATGATATAAATTATTTGTATATCTTGTGTAAATACAAGATAGTCATATATTGATGTTTTACAATAGATTTACATTGTTAAATTATAAACGTTACTGCTGTAATTTAACTTTGTAATTCTATTATATTTAGCATTTCTCATTTACATCATGTGCAATGTAGAAAATCTGATCACTTCGATTATCACTCACGATATCGCGCCCAGGGAACCTTCCGCCCGTCGGGGAAACTCGATCCTACCCCGCCGGCTCGGGGTGTGACAGATTGGTATCAGAGCCATGGTTATAGAGAAATATAGGTCACTTATTTAAATGGTTTGGCCTAGACTATAACCTAGGGACCCTGCATATAGAGAACATAGGACTTAAGACTTATTTGCATATTGTCTTCTGTATTCGATCATTGCACTAACCGATGACTTTATTGGTTATGATCAGAATGCCTCCACGAAGACAACCTCCCTTGATACAGCTACCACCACAAGACTTGGCTCCACACTCCTCCACACCGTCTCCGAATGACTCTCCACCACCACCTCCTCCACCTCCTCCTCCCCCTCCTCCATTGATTACTCAAGCATCTGGTTCAAGCACAACACCGACTATGGACCATGCTACTATCGCTCTGGTGACGTTACTGAGTAGCCAGATGACGAATCAGATGAAAGAGGCAATACCGGAGATGTTCCTTCGTCTTCGTAATGAGATCCTCAACACTGGCAACACATCAGGAGAAGCCAGTGGGAATACTGGAGATTCATCTCATTACTCCTACAAGTCCTTCGTAGGATGTAAACCACCCAGTTTTAGTGGGTCTGAAGGTGCCGTTGGACTAATCCAATGGATTGAGAAGATTGAGGCAACGTTGGATCTTTGCAGCTGCCCCGAACACCACAAGGTCCGTTACTCAGCGGGAACATTCAACAAACGGGCTCTGACCTGGTGGAACGGTCAGATCAATGCCCGAGGAAGAGAAGAAGCCATGGCCATGCCATGGGAAGATTTCAAGACACTGCTGCGAACAGAGTTCTGTCCCAAGAACGAGCTGCAGAAATTGGAGGTTGAACTATCCAACCATGTGATGAAGGGAGCTGATCACATGGGGTATACAACTCGTTACCACGAGTTGGTTGCTTTGGTACCTGACATGGTACCAACTTTGGAGAAAAGGATAGACCGTTATGTAGGTGGACTTCCCGCCTGCATTCAGGGCATGGTTGTTTCAGCCAACCCTACTACTGTTGAATCTGCAGTGAGACTGTCTGGGAAACTCACTGACCTCATGTTAGCCTCTGGAGTTCTAAAGAAGGAGGCTGAACCCAGCATGAACAAGTCTGAGTCTTCCAAGAAACCCCACCACCATCAGAAGAAGAAACAGAAGACCATTAAGAACTACACGGTGGCCACACCTCTCCAACAAGTAACAGCAGCACCACAAAACCCCAACCGCAAGCCTTACACTGGCACGTTTCCTTTGTGTGCCAAGTGTCAGTATCATCACCCTGCTGACGCTCCGTGTAAACATTGCACAGGATGTGGAAGAAAGGGCCATTGGGTCCAATATTGTAGGATGACACCTAACCAAGCAGTCAACAATGCTGCTTTGGGTCTTCCTCCACCAGCAAATCAGAACAATGGTGGATGCTATAACTGTGGCGAACAAGGCCACTTTGCGAAGAACTGCCCAAAGAAGGCTCAACCAGCAGTTCAAGCACCCCGTGGACGAGCCTTTGCTATCGGAGCACCAGCTGCACGCCAGGACCCAAATGTGGTCACTGGTACGTTTCTCTTACATGACTTTTATGCATCTGTCTTATTTGATACTGGTGCGGATCAGAGTTTTATCTCTACCGACTTTGCGTGCCAACTAGATTCCATAGAGGAACAGTTAGACTCCCCTTACATTATAGAAGTAGCTAACGGGAAACAGATCACAGTTAGTACAGTTTATAGGAACTGCCCATTGACACTAAATGATTTTACATTTACCATCGATTTGATACCGATGGAGTTGGGTAGTTTTGACATCATTGTTGGAATGGATTGGCTCTCATCTAACCGAGTGGAAGTCATCTGTTCTGAGAAGCTGCTTCGAATTCCATTGCCGAGTGATCGTGTATTGGAAGTTAAAGGGGATCAAGCAAAGCGAAGTGTCAAAATCATTTCTTGCATAAAGGCGCGTAAGTGTCTACAGAAGCGGTGCATAGCATTCCTGGCTCATGTGTTGGAAAAAGAGAAAGACAAGAAGAAGGTTCAAGATGTACCAGTAGTGAAAGAATATCCTGAAGTATTCCCCGAAGACTTACCTGGTTTGCCACCAGCGCGACCAGTAGAGTTCCGAATTGACTTAATTCCTGGAGCAACTCCTGTTGCTAAATCTCCTTACAGGTTAGCACCTTCAGAGATGCAGGAATTGTCTAATCAGTTACAGGAGTTACTTGACAAGGGTTTCATCAGACCGAGCTACTCACCTTGGGGAGCTCCGGTCTTGTTCGTGAAGAAGAAAGATGGATCGTTCAGAATGTGCATAGATTACCGTGAACTGAACAAACTAACCATCAAGAATCGGTATCCATTACCGAGGATTGATGATTTGTTTGACCAACTGCAAGGAGCTCAATACTTCTCCAAGATTGACTTGCGGTCCGGATATCATCAGTTGAGAGTTCAAGATGAAGACATACCGAAAACGGCCTTCCGAACAAGGTATGGGCATTATGAATTTATGGTGATGCCCTTCGGATTGACAAATGCACCAGCGGTTTTCATGGATCTCATGAACCGAGTGTGCAAGCCGTACTTGGATCAGTTTGTCATTGTCTTTATCGATGACATACTGATTTATTCCAAGACCAAAACAGAACATGAGCAACACCTTAGAAAGATCTTGGAGCTGTTGAAAGAAGAGAAACTCTATGCCAAATTCTCCAAATGTGAGTTTTGGCTAAGAGAAGTTCAATTTCTGGGCCATGTGGTCAACAGTGAGGGAATTCATGTAGACCCTGCCAAGATCGAAGCGATAAAGAATTGGGACACTCCGAAGACACCGACGGAGATACGGTCTTTTCTGGGATTGGCGGGTTATTACAGAAGGTTTATCTCAAACTTTTCTAAGATAGCTTTGCCTCTCATTAAACTAACTCAGAAAAGTGAACCGTTTGTCTGGGAGCAGAAACAAGAGGATGCTTTTCAGACCTTGAAACAGAAATTATGTGATGCTCCAATTCTATCTCTCCCAGAAGGCTGTGATGATTTTGTTGTATATTGTGATGCTTCCCATCAGGGACTCGGTTGTGTATTAATGCAACGGGATAAAGTCATAGCCTATGCATCAAGACAGTTAAAGATTCATGAGAAGAACTATACTACACATGATCTTGAACTGGGAGCTGTAATCTTCGCGCTGAAGATTTGGAGACATTATTTATATGGCACCAGGTGTACCATATTCACTGATCACAAGAGTCTGCAACACATCTTCGATCAGAAGGAACTCAACATGCGACAACGCCGTTGGGTTGAACTTCTAAATGATTATGATTGTGTGATCAAATACCATCCGGGAAAGGCGAACGTTGTAGCCGATTCCTTGAGCCGGAAAGAACGGGTCAAACCCCTACGTGTTAGAGCAATGGGGATAACCGTGCAGACCAGTTTAAGTGACAAGATTGTTCAAGCACAGCAAGAAGCACTTAACCGAGGTAATCTGAAGTGGGAACTTGATTGCGGAGCAGAGAAACAGTTCGACACGAGGCCCGATGGAATGATCTACTACCGAGAACGTATATGGATCCCGGCGGTAGATGAATTGAGGAAACTTATCTTCGATGAAGCACACAAGATTAAATACTCTGTCCATCCAGGCGCTGATAAAATGTACCAAGACTTGCGTGGATTTTATTGGTGGCCGGGAATGAAGAAGGACATAGCCGAATACGTCGGTCAATGTCTAACGTGTGCGAAGGTAAAGGCGGAACACCAAAGACCGTCCGGTCTATTGGAACAGCCTGAGATTCCACTCTGGAAGTGGGAACAAATAGCTATGGATTTCATTACCAAGCTACCCCGCACTTCCAGTGGTCACGATACAATTTGGGTGATTATTGACCGTTTAACAAAATCTGCTCATTTCTTGCCTATGCGTGAAACTTATACGATGGATAAACTGGCGAGGTTGTACATCAATGAGATAGTGGTACGCCACGGTGTGCCATTGTCTATTATTTCTGATAGGGACAGCAGATTTACATCAAGGTTCTGGCAATCATTGCAGAAATCTTTAGGGACACAGTTAAATTTGAGTACAGCTTACCACCCACAAACGGATGGTCAAAGCGAACGTACTATCCAAACCCTAGAGGATATGTTAAGAACCTGTGTATTGGATTTCGGTGGGAATTGGGACTCCCATTTGCCACTGATTGAGTTCTCCTACAATAACAGCTATCACAGCAGTATCGGATGTGCACCATTCGAGGCTCTTTATGGCCGAAAATGTCGATCACCGATCTGTTGGACTGAAGTTGGAGACAATCGAATAACTGGGCCTGAATTGATTCAGGAAACCACTGACAAGATAGCCCAGATTCAGAAAAGACTACAAGCAACAAGGAGCAGACAAAAGAGCTACGCTGATAAACGGCGCAAGCCGTTGGAATTTCAAGTGGGAGACCGAGTCATGTTAAAGGTATCCCCATGGAAAGGCGTTGTACGTTTTGGGACAAAAGGCAAATTAGCACCAAGATACGTGGGACCGTTCGAGATCATCGAGCGTATTGGTCCTGTGGCGTATAGACTGAGATTACCTGATGAACTCAGTGGTGTGCATGACGTGTTTCACGTCTCAAATCTAAAGAAATGCCTTGCTGACGAGAGTCTTGTCATTCCGATTGAAGAAATTCAAGTGGATGAACAGTTGCATTTCATTGAAGAACCTTTAGAGATTATGGATCGTAAAGTTAAACAACTAAGACGAAGCCGTATTCCGATTGTAAAGGTTCGATGGAATTCAAGACGTGGACCCGAGTTCACTTGGGAACGCGAAGATCACATGAAGTTAAAGTATCCCCAACTGTTTGAAGAGGAAGCTGTACCTGATAACAACTCTTAAATTTCGGGACGAAATTTCTCTAACAAGGGGAGACTGTAACATCAGTGCCGGAACCGTTACCGGAACAGTGATCTCTATAGTACATGAACAGTAAAACAGGTATGAATCATACACATTTCAATAATTTTCATATTCATGTCATTTATCATTATCATGGTGAGTTGTCATAGAACAGTTTCAGACACATTTAACAGAAACACAGTTCAGAACAATGGTTCTTGAGTCGGATAATTATCTGGCAATACGGAACCATCATATGATTATTTGCTTAGAAATTATTACGTATAAACGTATGTGAGGCTTACAGAACAAAACACACGAATATTGTTATGTGAATGCTAAATTTACGGGTTATTCGTATAGGTGACGATCTGTACGAATATATCTGAAAGTTTAACGTTCTGAATGATATTCTAAAATTAGAAAACAAGATTGAAAAGTATAGTTATCGTCGTGTTCGTGCGGGTGACGATCCGAACGAATACGCGCGACGACCGTACATTTCGATTTAAACAGTTAATTAATATTTTAAATTTTAAATTTGTTTTTAAATAAGAAGATATTAGTTAATTTATTAGGAATCACAACCTAGAATAATTAAATAAATTCTATTTTTATAAAATCGTGTCGTTCGTCGCGAAAACTACGTGATTCGACATTTTGCGCGAAACCGAACGAGACCGACTAACCGGGTGTTATGAAATTTCTTATTATGGCATTAAATTGCCATAACTCTTTTCACCAACTCACTCTCTCTCTAAATCTCGTCCTACCCTCTCTCTCTCTAGTTCTTCATAAGAAAACCATCTTCTTTTCAAGATTTGGAGGCTTAAATCTCATTGGATTCAAGTGTTCTAGGTGCCAAAACGTTCCTCTCAACACGTAGATCACGGGAGTACAAGTATTTCAAATTTCTATCCACAAAATCTAAGGTAAAAGTTTGTTTTATTTTCGGTTTTATTAGGGTTTTCACGACTTAGGAGAGTTTGATATCAAAAATCGATACTTGACACTTAAAAACTACTTAGATGAAAGTGTATATAAGTTAGGTATTGTTAGGAATGGGTTATAACAGATTGCGGCTGCAAACAAGGAGAAAAGGTTGCAGGTTCGTGGAACAAAAAGATGAACGAAGGAGACAGGTTCGCTGGCCGAACCCTATTGCACTGCAAATGATGGAGCCGAACCTTTCTGGCACCCCACGAACCCTAGGCACCGAACCCTGCAGTCTGAATCACGAACCTGTGGCTTACTGACAGCCGAACCCTGACCCACTGCACCGAACCCTGTGGTGCAGTGCCGAACCATTAGGGGTGACGAACCCTTTTGTGCATGGGCTCGCGAACCACCATGCAGTGGATGGCCGAACCTTATATGAAGCGAACCATTGGCTCACGAACCATTGATGACCAAACCTTTCCTCACTTCTAGTAGACGAGCCTTAGCCGCGAACCCATCATCAGGGCCGAACCCATAAGGTTCGTGGGAAATATTGTATTAGCCGAACCCTACCTGGAACCTCATAGGTTCGCTGCCTTGGATTTCATGCAAAGCCTAGAAATTGTTTAATGAAGTCGAGATGGGACTAGGATCAATGAAACAAATGTTATAACCTAGGGAATGACTAGTGGACCATTGAACCTAGTATTTCATGAAAAGTTGATCACATAATAAACATACATGAGTTATTAAATTTGTGTGTGTGCATGAGAATCCTAAGGAACATGCAAGCCGTACCTAGTCATGATATACATGCCCAATAACTTAGTTGTATAACTATCTACAGGGGATCATTCACGGGCTTGAATAACGATCAAGTTGGAATCAAGGGTATTCAATTGGGCCTAAACGGGCCCAATGGGACTTGATTAAGTCCATCATAGGTTAAATGTTTAAATTAAATACCAGTATTGATGTTTTAACTAAAATGAGGATGTTTTAAATGAAAAGTTAATAAATTTCTAAAATCTTGCTTAATTTGAAATGTAAGATATAATTTTTATTAGTTTCTTTCAAGTTATTGAGTTATGAAAGTCAGTTGTGTTAAAGATTGATTGGGATTTTGTTAAAAAAATTAGACAATATCGTTGTCTGGATTTAATCAAAATACAAAGGAAACTCTGCCGAAATTTCTAAAAATGTAAAGGTAAATTATTACAACTAAGTAACTAAACTATGGGATTGGGGATCAAAAAGGGTAACTAAGATAGGTTAGATCTTAGATACACCTAGTACTAAGACACTTAGTTGCACACACAACAATACTCAAAGTCTTAGGCACAACGACTATTACACGTACTTATTACACTCGAATTCTTATAAAATAACTCAGGAACCGAAGAAACTTAGCTTACATACAGGAGCGCGCATTTTGTGTTAGATCAAATTACATAGCAGCACAGGTGAGTTCATTGCCCCTTTTCTAACATTTTTGTTTTAAAACGCGGGGCTGAGAAGCATGCGTAGACTGTTTACTTAAATTGTTTACTTTAAATGCTTTTAAATTTATATGTTTCATATATATAAATATTATCCTGAACCATGTTTAGGAAGATTTTATGCAGGTTTTACTAAGCTTATTCACTTATATATTAAGTGAATAAACGAGTTAAACTAAACTTTTCAATAAGTCAAAACATTTCAAGGGAATCAAATCAAACATTTTGGGAAATCAAGTGGGTGAATTCAAGGGAATCAAATCAAATATTTTGGGAAATCAAGTGGGTGAATTCAAGGAAACAAATCAAACATTTTGGGGAAATCAAGTGGGTGAATTCAAGGAACCAAATCAAACAGTTTGACAAAACAAGTGTGGGACTTCAAGACATCAAACAAAACAATCTTTGCAAAGATAACATTCAATATTCTACAAACCAAGTGTTTATTGGAAAATGAATCAAGTGTACAACCGATCAATGAATCTTGTATTCTATGATCAACACATCAAGTACATCTTGTGACAAAATCAGACGATCATTAAATCATTTTTAAGGGATAGTATGGGAAATATCAGAGATAACATTTGCCAACACATTGAACTCAGAAATCCTATATTTCAAGAAGTCCTAGCTAGACTGATTGACTTGTAGGTCTTATGTTTGATGATATTTACAGAATTCCCTAACTACTAAGTACCTAGATTGACAGACTAGTCTACTCGAGTATGACCATAGGCCCCAATCATAAGGACTTAGATTTTATTAAATGTTTATTTACTTGTTTAATTAAGCATTTATAACTGTTTATACAATTGTGTGGTTAATCATATTGTATGATGAACTTAAGGAATCAACAGGGATTTCAAATGATTGTAATGACAGGAACAATAAACAGAGGTACATATGGGATTGTGTTAAGGGTAAAAATGCTTAATTATCATTAACAACAGTGTCATATGTGAATTAGTATGTGGTGGGATGTTGGCTGGGCGGGCGGTAAGTTCGACCCTACATATGCCCTATATATAAGCATACCGATTTGGATATTACATGTGAAGTTAATGAGGTTAGGGTCTTTACCAAAGGAGGTTTTCAAATCATTTTCAAATCATTTTCAAATACTAAACTATATGAACTCACCAACCATGTGTTGACCTTTATTTTTGCATGACTTCTCAGGTGACGAACAGGTCAATTAGGAAGTCATTTCTTTTGGACTAGGACTTCAGATAGAAGACTAGTATTTTGGACCTGCATACTTTTGAAGACATCATGATATAAATTATTTGTATATCTTGTGTAAATACAAGATAGTCATATATTGATGTTTTACAATAGATTTACATTGTTAAATTATAAACGTTACTGCTGTAATTTAACTTTGTAATTCTATTATATTTAGCATTTCTCATTTACATCATGTGCAATGTAGAAAATCTGATCACTTCGATTATCACTCACGATATCGCGCCCCGGGAACCTTCCGCCCGTCGGGGAAACTCGATCCTACCCCGCCGGCTCGGGGTGTGACAATCATCTATACAATAATCAACAATCCTAACTATACACTTACGTTCAAAATCAAGATCTAATCAATCATAATCAAACTAGAAGGTTAAAAACGAATCATTACCTAATCAGACGGACGTTTAACCTTCATGGTCATGAATCATTAGCACCGAACCATCTTCCACGAACCTATGTGCAGCCACAAACCTTAACAGCCAAACCACGGGAACTGCGAACCTCCAGCCCTTGGCCGAACCATACAAGTGATGAACCTATACTTAGTCGAAACTCCATGTGAACCAGTTATCACCGAACCAGGAGTTTTCAGGAGCGAACCCTAGAAGGCGAACCTAAAGGTTCGCGAGGCTGTAACCATGAGCCGAACCCTTGCTACGCCGAACCTGTGACACTGAATCTTGGAACCATGAACCTGTAATGGTCACGAACCTTGTGGAGGTGTCTAACAGATTTGCTGCTCTACTGGTGACCGAGCCCATCATCTTATTACTACCAATCAACCCATACCTTTGGTCTAAGACATCCTTTAGGCTAAACCCAACATCATGTGACTATCGGACAACCACTTATACTTGACCCAACATCATGCCATTCGACTTAGCCCACACAAGCTCATGCGGCCCAATTAGTCGGCCCATAACATCAATTTAGGCCTCACTAGGTATTTTACGAGGACAGAATACCTCACTAGGTATTTTACGATGCGATATCACATACAAAACACAACAGAGTACGCAAAAGTAAAACACATCACTATTATTACATCATCGTTTTATACAATCATAGAGTTTCGATACAAAAGAGTGTTACAATAACATCCATACTGATAACAACCTAGTCGTCAGCGGTATATACAATGAAGAGTCCCAAAAATGTAAGATGCACGATCAGACTTATCGTAAGAAATACGGTAAGCAGGCTAGCAAAATAGCTATAGTAGCTAATACTATAGCTAAACACAGAAGTCTAGCCTCGATGCTCATCATACCGAGCATCTAGATCCATCCCTGCAGTCTCTCTCTCAAAACTGCAACTTGCTGCCAAAATGCAGCAACTAGCACCTGCCTCCAAGTCCTCCTAAGCCGCTCCTCCACGTTCGACCTCCAGGCCTGGGTATCAATACCCATAACATTCACCTGCTCCATAAGAGTCAGGTGTGAGATGAGGATCTCCAGTACGGTGGTACGAGTATCCTCAAGGGTAGTATGGTGCTGGTGTAGGTACTGTCTCAGGCCCTGCAGATCCTGAGAGACTGCTGTAGTTGGGCTCGAAGCTCAGCCTGGTGGGATGATTCCCCCACCTCGTGCACCACCTGTGGCTCATCTCTTGGTGCTAATGGATGTCTAGGAGGAAGTCCGGTAGTTTTGCGGGCCTAACCCCTCATCCTCCACAAGCCGTCCCATACAGGGACTCTCTGTGGGGACGGGCTATGTCGTCCATCAACTGCTGGATTCTCAGCACGAGGCTGAGGATGTCCCTATGATACTGACTGTGCTGGTGGTGGTGGTGGAGTAACGGGTCTAGGAGATGATGGTGTGTGTGGTCCTACAGGTGTCGCCTGAGAGGCTGCCGACGAAGCCTCAGAAGGATCCGAGTCCGATCCAGAACTGGAACTAGGTGTATCATCCAAAATAACGTATGGAAACCGCTGATATATGTATCTTTCTCCTTGGTTAGCCGTCACTGTAAACACAAGAAGTTTAATCAGTACCATAATATAAATATTGAATAACAATATTCCTCATGAACATGATATGATGTCTTTTCCTATCTCAAAGCCACTATTCGTCCATATAGTTATTAATGTTCTGCTTGAATATAATCAAACTAGAACGCACACGTGTTGCAAATTTCAGTTATGCCGGCCACTCATAACTGGAATTTGTATCACCTGATTATCCTGGTTTAATTCAAAACAAGTTTTGTTCATTAGTTATGTTCGGTACTCTCTGTGTCACCATTCGAGCCTATGGTTATATCCTAGGTCTCTAAGTCAACCTAATTCTCTATAACATGTGGCTCTGATACCACCCTCTCACACCCCCACCTCTAGTCACATGTTGATGATGTCACTGAGAAGATTGCGGAAGTATAGTGGTGATGTCTCAGAGATGAGGTGTGACTTACTTGATCCGATATCATAGCACACAGATTAACTTAAAAGAAATTCATTACAAGGATCGTTATTACAATTAACAGTACAGTTTACAAACTAGGTTTATTACATAACAATTTATTTAATTACAAACTTATGAAGTGCGTCCTCACCCGATGGTCACTGTCTTCCTGCAAAAGTTTTAAGTTTAAAGACGTCAGCATAAAGCCGGCGAGTTCATACAGTTCGTATTCAACAATACGATATGTTATACAGGTTCTCAAAATATTCAGTTCAACAACACCATGGGACCCGTATCTAGTTCCTTTTGAACGTGATTCTACATACTTCGAAGACATTACCCACCGGTAATCTCTTATGCCTCATTGTCTTAATGCCTATCACAACATTAAGAGGTTATAGTAAAACAGGTAACAAACATTCACAGCCAGGGGAGTTGCAAACTCCTAGCAAATGGGTTGTCAACCAATAGTACTATCATTGTTCCCTGTTCGGCCCCACACGGGTTCACTAGATACAGTTCGGTAATGAGGGCTTTTAGGTTTCGTGATAGAGTTTCGGTTCACAACACAATCCCATGAAATCGTATAGGTGATAATGACACATATCATATAGTTTTAAAGAGTTTCACAGTGCTTCCCGATGTTTATAAAAGATTAAAAAGAAAAGAGGTTGTACGAAACTCACCTGAAGTCTCAAGATAATAAGATCACTTGCAGACTGGTAATAATATTGTAAGTCTGCATTAGTTTATGATAAATAAGTTATACATGTTCTAACTCACTGATTAGACCTATCTGAACGTTCAATGTCAAAGACATTGCTTTGAAAGTCATCAAACCGATATTAAGCATTTAATTGATTAATTTAAGGTTATATCATACAATGTATGATAATGTAGGAACCTACACCGAATTAAGTTCCTAATACAAGGTTGATGACACTCTTGATTAATCAGAATAATCTCGGATTAACCAAATAGTTAATGTTGTTGATTATAATACTGAAACAGTTTCTAAACAGATTAATGGCTTAGGAATGATCAATCCTTGTTATTGATTACCCAAATATCATGAAATATCACAATGTAGCATTAGAATAGGTTTAACAACCATGTTTAACATACGAATCTGACTGTTATCATAATCATCAGATAATCATTCCAATGAGTATGTTAATAATTGTGACTAGTTTGAAACACTTGGATTTAACCTTGCATTTCAAATATTAACCAAACTAATCACCTACATTGCCATAATTAAATGGTTTAAACCATTAAAATCATGGGTATGATTTCATGCAAACCAGGCATTATAACGGATCAAAACAAGGATTTAACCGTTAAAACATCGTGTTCTTCGTTTATAATCAATCCTAGCCATCATCTATACAATAATCAACAATCCTAACTATACACTTATGTTCAAAATCAAGATCTAATCAATCATAATCAAACTAGAAGGTTAAAAACGAATCATTACCTAATCAGACGGACGTTTAACCTTCATGGTCATGAATCATTAGCACCGAACCATCTTCCACGAACCTATGTGCAGCCACGAACCTTAACAGCCAAACCATGGGAACTGCGAACCTCCTGCCCTTGGCCGAACCATACAAGTGATGAACCTATACTTAGTCGAAACTCCATGCGAACCAGTTATCACCGAACCAGGAGTTTTCAGGAGCGAACCCTAGAAGGCGAACCTAAAGGTTCGCGAGGCTGTAACCATGAGCCGAACCCTTGCTACGCCGAACCTGTGACACTGAATCTTGGAACCATGAACCTGTAATGGTCATGAACCTTGTGGAGGTGTCTAACAGATTTGCTGCTCTACTGGTGACCGAGCCCATCATCTTATTACTACCAATCAACCCATACCTTTGGTCTAAGACATCCTTTAGGCTAAACCCAACATCATGTGACTATCGGACAACCACTTATACTTGACCCAACATCATGCCATTCGACTTAGCCCACACAAGCTCTTGCGGCCCAATTAGTCGGCCCATAACATCAATTCAGGCCTCACTAGGTATTTTACGAGGACAGAATACCTCACTAGGTATTTTACGATGCGATATCACATACAAAACACAACAGAGTACGCAAAAGTAAAACACATCACTATTATTACATCATCGTTTTATACAATCATAGAATTTCGATACAAAAGAGTGTTACAATAACATCCATACTGATAACAACCTAGTCGTCAGCGGTATATACAATGAAGAGTCCCAAAAATGTAAGATGCACGATCAGACTTATCGTAAGAAATACGGTAAGCAGGCTAGCACAATAGCTATAGTAGCTAATACTATAGCTAAACATAGAAGTGTAGCCTCGATGCTCATCATACCGAGCATCTAGATCCATCCCTGCAGTCTCTCTCTCAAAACTGCAACTTGCTGCCAAAATGCAGCAACTAGCACCTGCCTCCAAGTCCTCCTAAGCCGCTCCTCCACGTTCGTCCTCCAGGCCTGGGTATCAATACCCATAACATTCACCTGCTCCATAAGAGTCAGGTGTGAGATGAGGATCTCCAGTACGGTGGTACGAGTATCCTCAAGGGTAGTATGGTGCTGGTGTAGGTACTGTCTCAGGCCCTGTAGATCCTGAGAGACTACTGTAGTTGGGCTCGAAGCTCAGCCTGGTGGGATGATTCCCCCACCTCGTGCACCACCTGTGGCTCATCTCTTGGTGCTAATGGATGTCTAGGAGGAAGTCCGGTAGTTTTGCGGGCCTAACCCCTCATCCTCCACAAGCCGTCCCATACAGGGACTCTCTGTGGGGACGGGCTATGTCGTCCATCAACTGCTGGATTCTCAGCACGAGGCTGAGGATGTCCCTATGATACTGACTGTGCTGGTGGTGGTGATGGAGTAACAGGTCTAGGAGATGATGGTGTGTGTGGTCCTACAGGTGTCGCCTGAGAGGCTGCCGACGAAGCCTCAGAAGGATCCGAGTCCGATCCAGAACTGGAACTAGGTGTATCATCCAAAATAACGTATGGAAACCGCTGATATATGTATCTTTCTCCTTGGTTAGCCGTCACTGTAAACACAAGAAGTTTAATCAGTACCATAATATAAATATTGAATAACAATATTCCTCATGAACATGATATGATGTCTTTCCCTATCTCAAAGCCACTATTCGTCCTTATAGTTATTAATGTTCTGCTTGAATATAATCAAACTAGAACGCACACGTGTTGCAAATTTCAGTTATGCCGGCCACTCATAACTGGAATTTGTACCACCTGATTATCCTGGCTTAATTCAAAACAAGTTTTGTTCATTAGTTATGTTCGGTGCTCTCTATGTCACTATTCGAGCCTATGGTTATAGCCTAGGTCTCTAAGTCAATCTAATTCTCTATAACATGTGGCTCTGATACCACCCTCTCACACCCCCACCTCTAGTCACATGTTGATGATGTCACTGAGAAGATTGCGGAAGCATAGTGGTGATGTCTCAGAGATGAGGTGTGACTTACTTGATCCGATATCATAGCACACAGATTAACTTAAAAGAAATTCATTACAAGGATCGTTATTACAATTAACAGTACAGTTTACAAACTAGGTTTATTACATAACAATTTATTTAATTACAAACTTATGAAGTGCGTCCTCACCCGGTGGTCACTGTCTTCCTGCAAAAGTTTTAAGTTTAAAGACGTCAGCATAAAGCTGGTGAGTTCATACAGTTCGTATTCAACAATACGATATGTTATACATGTTCTCAAAATATTCAGTTCAACAACACCATGGGACCCGTATCTAGTTCCTTTTGAACGTGATTCTACGTACTTCGAAGACATTACCCACCGATAATCTCTTATGCCTCATTGTCTTAATGCCTATCACAACATTAAGAGGTTATAGTAAAACAGGTAACAAACATTCACAGCCAGGGGAGTTGCAAACTCCTAGCAAATGGGTTGTCAACCAATAGTACTATCATTGTTCCCTGTTCGGCCCCACACGGGTTCACTAGATACAGTTCGGTAATGAGGGCTTTTAGGTTTCGTGATAGAGTTTCGGTTCACAACACAATCCCATGAAATCGTATAGGTGCCAATGACACATATCATATAGTTTTAAAGAGTTTCACAGTGCTACCCGATGTTTATAAAAGATTAAAAAGAAAAGAGGTTGTACGAAACTCACCTGAAGTCTCAAGATAATAAGATCACTCGCAGACTGGTAATAATATTGTAAGTCTGCATTAGTTTATGATAAATAAGTTATTCATGTTCTAACTCACTGATTAGATCTTTCTGAACGTTCAATGTCAAAGACATTGCTTTGAAAGTCATCAAACCGATATTAAGCATTTAATTGATTAATTTAAGGTTATATCATACAATGTATGATAATGTAGGAACCTACACCGAATTAAGTTCCTAATACAGGGTTGATGACACTCTTGATTAATCAGAATAATCTCGGATTAACCAAATAGTTAATGTTGTTGATTATAATACTGAAACAGTTTCTAAACGGATTAATGGCTTAGGAATGATCAATCCTTGTTATTGATTACCCAAATATCATGAAATATCACAATGTAGCATTAGAATAGGTTTAACAACCATGTTTAACATACTAATCTGACTGTTATCATAAACATCAGATAATCGTTCCAATGAGTATGTTAATGATTGTGATTAGTTTGAAACACTTGGATTTAACCTTGCATTTCAAAGATTAACCAAACTAATCACCTACATTGTCATAATTAAATGGTTTAAACCATTACAATCATGGGTATGATTTCATGCAAACCAGGCATTATAACGGATCAAAACAAGGATTTAACTGTTAAAACATCGTGTTCTTCGTTTATAATCAATCCTAGCCATCATCTATGCAATAATCAACAATCCTAACTATACACTTACGTTCAAAATCAAGATCTAATCAATCATAATCAAACTAGAAGGTTAAAAATGAATCATTACCTAATCAGACGGAGGTTTAACCGTAGAACAGCGATCAGAACTTGTAAACACGATCCCTAGTGCGATCCGTGGAGTTTGATAGCTTCAAATTTGAGTTTGGATGCTAAAATTTCATCTGGTGTGTGTGTTTGAGCGTATATGTTCGAGAAGATAACAAATGAAATCATCTGCATGAATTCTGAAAAAACATATGATTCATTACACCGCCTCACCCGTCACGTACCGCGAAGAAGAGCAAAATAAGGCTTCGCGTACCGCGAAGAAATCCAGAAGAATCTCTGATATTTTGGTCCATCGCGTACCGCCGAGAACGCTCAACATGGCCTTCGCGTACCGCGATGAGTCCAGAAGTTCAATACTTAGAAATTTTTCTTCGTTTTTCGATTCCGGACAATCCAGGACTCCGTTTTGCACATGGTTTTCGCCCACGTTCATCATTTCTCGCATACTTTCAATCTGTAGTAATTACGATCATTAAATCAGCATGGATTTCAAGCACGACCAAATGTGCTCACGTCATAAATGCCGAATTTTTCGTACGCAATTGTCACAAAAACGACGGTAGCAAAGTGTAGATCGTGAGTAGAGGAAGAAATAGAGCTTTGAATCACCAAAAACGGATCAAAAAAGAGCTAGAACGGGTTGTTTTCAGATTGCTACTATTTGGATTGAGTTTCTCACACATCAGCTCCAATTTCAGTCGATTTAGGAGCTGATAAACCTAAGGTGTAACATCAGTACCGGAACCGTTACCGGAACAGTTAACTGCACAGTAACTCAGGTACAAACTATGTGAACTATTGTATGCTATTGACATTTGATGCCTGACACTAAAACTATTATACATTTGTTCTGAAATCTGATTTAAATCTCATGGTTTAACAGTCAGAAACACATCAGACAACACTGAACCGACACACAGATGCTTGATTTGATACTATTATGTATAAATTTATGTGAGGTTAAACAGAACAAAATCATAACGGTTGTTGTTACAGAATGCTAAATCGACGAATTATTCTTATAGGTGACGATTTGTACGAAAAAATCTGAAAGTTTAACGTTCTGAAATGATGACTGAAAAGTAGAAAACAAGAATCAGAAAGTGAAACCAACATCGTGTTCGTTCGGGTGACGATTCGAACGAATACGCGCGATGGTGACACGTTCTGACGGAACGAAAACGAAAGACGATACGAACGATAATAAATTAAGAAAATATAATATTTTACGTTTTACAATTTTGAAACTATTCAAAATAATCAAAATTAATCCTTTTTATTTAAAATACGTAATATGCGCGTTACGTTCCGGAAACGCAACGAAGACTCGAACCGAGCAACAAAAACGAACCCGAACTCACTCTGGGTATAAATACCCTCAATGAGTTCAACCTACTCATTCCTCTCTTCTTCTTCTCTCTCTGAAAACCCATTTCCGGCCATCACTCTCTCTCTAAAAACTTGAACTTCAAAACCTCATAACTCACTCATTTCTCAACGAAATTGAGTGGTTCTTAGCCTAAACGAAGGTATTAATCTCCTCTACAAGAAAGTACAGCAGATCGGAGCATTCATTCACTTAAACTCGAGGTAATGAGCTTTGAAAACTAGAAAAAGTAGGGTTTTCTTACCCTTGTTTCGGCCACACACACTTAACCGGTGTAAAAGCCTACCACACACATCCTACACCTTTGAGGACCCCCTTGGCACTTAGCATTATTATGAAAACGACCCTAGGACAAGTGATGCCTGAAGAATATGATGATGAGGGTGCAGGTTTGTGGACAGTAGCTCAGCCGAACCCAAGGATAGCCGAAACTGGGAACTAAACGAGCTCTAGGCTGCCAAACCTTCTTGGTCACGAATCATTAGCACCGAACCGTCTTCCACGAACCTATGTGCAGCCACGAACCTCAACAACCGAACCACGGGAACTGCGAACCTCCTGCCCTTGGCGAACCATACAAGTCACGAACCTATACTTAGTCGAAACGCCATGCGAACCAGTTATCACCGAACTAGGAGTTTTTAGGAGCGAACCCTAGAAGGCGAACCTAAAGGTTCACGAGGCTGTAACCATGAGCCGAACCCTTGCTACGCCGAACCTATGACACCGAATCTTGGAACCATGAACCTATAATGGTCACGAACCTTGTGGAGGTGTCTAACAGATTCGCTGCTCTACTGGTTACCGAGCCCATCATCTTATTACTACCAGTCAACCCATACCTTTGGTCTAAGACATCCTTTAGGCTAAGCCCAACATCATGTGACTATCGGCCAACCACTTATACTTGACCCAACATCATGCCATTCGGCTTAGCCCACACAAGCTCATGCGGCCCAATTAGTCAGCCCATAACATCAATTCAGGCCCAACATCCTCAAGCAAGGGGCCCATGTGAAGTTGGCCCAATCACAAAAGATTGACCTATACAATGCTTTTTAGCCCAATAGCTTGGCCCACACAATACATCCGGGCCGAGGCCACCTATATTTGGTCCAATTGATTTTCGGCTTACATGAGTTGAATTAGGACAAACATTTGAATTAATTAGTCTTAGTACAGATTGCATGGGATAATTAGTCAAGATTGCTACAAAGGTGGTGAATATTAGTTTAATGAATTTCATAAACTTAAAACATTAAGTTACTAGAATAATTACATGGTTATTAGTTAACTATGTAATAAATTATTTTGAGTTTAACAAGAACAACACAAGGAATATTAAACTATAAACCTAAGGTAACACTTAGGTTGGTTTGCAAAATCCTACAATTACAAGGAATGAACATATTATGGCCAGGTTTTGAAACATCAAGAAGAAATCAAGGCCGAATAAATACCGAGACTCACAAGTGTTAGCCAACTTTAGGGCTAACACATACGCGCACACAAACTCCTATAATTCATACTTATAAAGTAAATACCACATGAAATCAATACAGGATCGTGACTAACAACAAATCCAAAAAAGAGCGCGTGCACTTTTTGTTTAAGCTAAGTCAACCGCATCGACAACAAGGTGAGTTCATTTGTCCCTCTTCAAACATCTTTGTTTTACTTCGGGACTGAGAAGCATGTTTACACATTTTAGAATAACTGTTTAATGTTCTTAAACGCTCTTAAAATTATTCATAATGCTAACACATTCATACTATAGTGCTAATGCTTTATTCTAATACTTTATACTTCTAATCTAAATGCTACATGGGAATGCTACATGATAAGTCTATATGCTAATACTATATTCTAATGCTACATGCTAATAGTATTCACTCATGCTACATGCTAATACTATATACTAATGCTACATCCTAAGTCTAAATGCTAATGATTTGATCACTTATTCTAATTGCTAAGGCTTTGAACACTTACGCTAAATGCTAATACTTGATACACTCGTTCTAAAGGCTAATACTATATACATTTAATCTAAATGCTAATACTTTATACTTTTATTTTAAAAGTTAATATCTTATACTCTTAATCTTAATGCTAATACTGCTTACACTTATACTTATTTACTTAAAACTCTCAAAGGTTTTAAATGCATAAGAAAGACAATACTAAAACTAGGAATGCTTTTGAAAATCGTGCTTATGGAAGCTTGAAAACTTAAACTCAGAAAGACTCACATGCTCAAACGGCTATAAAGACTTATATGCTTGAAATGCTATAAACACTCGTACACTTGATATGCTTGGAATGCTTAAAACGCTTGAACGCTTAATATGATTGGAGTACTTAAAACACTTGAATGCTTGATATACTTGGAATGCTAAGATAACAGGCTGATTGACCGCCGCGTGTTGACCTATGTGTCAACCCCTACTAGTCATCAGTAAGACTATGTGAACGCTATAAACTTGTATGCTTAAGCTATCGGACATTATAAGACAGACTGATTGGCCGCCGCGTCTTGACATTGGTCAAGCCCTACTAGTCATCAGAGCTCTTCGTTGTCAGAATCATGTAAGACAGACTGATTGGCCGCCGCGTCCTGACATTGGTCATGCCCTACTAGTCATTCAGTGTTCTTCTTGATTCACCCATGGTTGTGACGAGTGACTAGGATGATTTTGGTCTCTTCTAGTTGACTTTGTGTTATCTTGAAGACTCCTTTAACAAAATACCGTTGTCGCAAGTCCTGCTTAGTTCTGTTATGGATGGATGCTGAATTCCCTAGGGTGTTCAGCTGTCCATAACGGTGACTCTCAATACTTGATACTCAAATGCTACTCTATGCGTGTTGAAAACTCATAACTCAGAATACTCAAAACTATGATGGGATTTGATGGTAGGTAAGATGCTTAATTGTCATTAACCACATTGTTATATGCGGATTAGTATGTGGTGGGATGGCGTCTGGGCGGGTTGTAGGCTCGACCCTTTCATATGCCCTATATATAAGCATACCGATCTGGATATTACATGTGATGTTAATGAGGTTAAGGTGGTTACCGAAGGGATTTATGAATGCTATTGGGTAGATATCGTAAGCTTCTAAACATAATACTTGAAACTATTGGGTGAATGTCATAAACTTCTAAACAGGATACTTGAAACTATGGGAGAATTTGATGATAGGTAAAGCGCTTAATTATCGTTAACAACAATGTCATATGTGGATTAGTATGTGGTGGGATGGCGTCTGGGCGGGTTGTAGGCTCGACCCTTTCGTATGCCCCATATATAAGCATATCGATCTGGATATTACAGGTGATGTTAATGAGGTTAAGGTTGTTACCGAAATGGTTTGCTAAAACTATTTTACAACTACTAAACTATATGAACTCACCAACCATTGTGTTGACTTTGTTTTCTTACATGTTTTCTCAGGTGACATATAGGATTAAGCTAGGGATCAGGAATGCATACTAGGATGCCTAGTTAAAGGACCTAGTAGATTTTGGAAAAGCACATCTTTTGATGAAAGCTATGAACCTATTTTGATATCTTGCATAGTTACAAATAGTAAAAATTGATTCTTTTGATAGGTTTACTTAGTTAAATTATCAAACATTGATATTTGTAATTTTACTTTTTAATCCTAGTTTGATGCTATATTGTGCTTTAGTTATTCTCAATGTTGATGCTATGTAAACAATCTGCTCATCACGATTATGACTCACGATATCGCGCCCCAAGAACCTTCTGCCCGACGGGAAAGTCGATCCGTTCCCGCCGGCTCGGGGTGTGACAGATTGGTATCAGAGCTCAAGGTTATAGAGAATAATAGGTCATTTACTTAAACGGTTTGGCCTAGACTATAACTTAGGGACCCTCATGTAGATAACATAGGATTTAGGATTGCATTGTGTCTTCTGCATTCGATCACTGCACTAACCAATATCCTTTTGGTTATGATCAGAATGCCGCCGAGAAGACAACCGACTCCTCAAACCTCAGCACCTCACTCGTCAACCCCTACACCACCTGATTCACCACTGCCTCCTCCTCCTCCACTCAACCCACCCCCAGGTCCGAGCACGACTCAGATATTAGATCCTGCTACCGTTGCTTTGGCAACATTACTGAGCAGTCAGCTGACTAACCAGCTGAAGGATATTATTCCGGAGATGATCAACAGAATTCAAGGTCACGGTAACAACTCTAGGCATACTAAGGGGGAAGCTTGTGGGAACACTAGCACTACTTCAGATTGCTCCTGCAAATCATTTGTAGGATGCAAGCCGCCTAGTTTTAGTGGTGTTGAAGGAGCTGTTGGACTGATCCAATGGCTTGAGAAGATGGAAACTACACTGGATATCAGCGGTTGTCCAGAACACCATAAGATTCGCTACGCTGCTGGATCTTTCAGTAAGCGTGCCTTAACATGGTGGAACTCTCAGATACAAGCTCGAGGCAGAGAAGAAGCACTAGCGATGCCATGGGCAGACTTCAAAATCCTGTTAAGGAATGAATTCTGCCCCAAGCACGAACTTTAGAAGCTAGAGGTGGAACTGTTATGATGTGATGAAGGGAGCAGATCACATGACATTCACTACTCGCTATCATGAATTGGTAGCCTTGGTGCCTGAGATGGTGCCGACTCTGGAGAAGCGAATTGACCGATATGTAGGACGATTACCATCCTGCATTCAGGGCATTGTACTTGCTGCAAACCCTGCTACTCTAGAGGCAGCCATTGCTCTGGCCGCTAAACTCACTGAAGACTACAGGATGCCCATACCCCTCCATCAAGTTGCTACAGTACCTACTAAAGCTGCATGCAAACCTTACTCGGGCGTACATCCTCAATGAACACAATGTCAGTTTCATCATGCTGCCACAATGCCGTGTAGGCAGTGTACCAACTGTGGTCGAAAAGGTCATTTGGTTCACCACTGCCGAACTCCACCGACACCTGCTGTAAACAATGCTGCCATGGTAATACCACCACCACCAAACCCTGGCAATCACAACAACAACAATCGGGGATGCTATAACTGTGGAGAACTAGGTCATTTCTCCAAGGACTGCCCGAAGAGAGTGCAGCAAGGAATTCAAGCATCTCGTGGGAGGGCATTTATGATTGGAGTCATTGAAGCACGCCAAGACCCAGAGACGGGTACTGGTATGTAGTACCTCTTTACTCATAAGTCTTTGTTTTATTTTGATACTAGTAGGAATAAGAAATTTATCTTGTTCCTATTAGTATAACCACGTAGGTATTGCATGAAAACATAGGAATTCTTTTATTGCGGTAGAAAAAATGAAAGAATCCTTGGTTAATGCATATAATGTACGTAGGAAACCGCAGCTAACACTAAGGTTGTGTAACAATTGATGCTCATAGCACCAATTAGTTTTGAACAATAAGGTGTTAGACTTACGCAAAGATTAAGAAAGGCTAAGCAGTAAGACAACTATGAGCAATAAGGCGAGCAAAACTTTGAGTCCATACATGGGGAATCCCAAACACGACCTAGAGTTTATTTGGGAGCGTGGGGACATCACACCAAACAAGACTCTCTCCACTTGTTTACAAAGAAAGTCGTACTTGATAATAACTTTTATATTTCGGGACGAAATTTCTTTAACAAGGGGAGACTGTAACATCAGTACCGGAACCGTTACCGGAACAGTTAACTGCACAGTAACTCAGGTACAAACTATGTGAACTATTGTATGCTATTGACATTTGATGCCTGACACTAAAACTATTATACATTTGTTTTGAAATCTGATTTAAACCTCATGGTTTAACAGTCAGAAAAACATCAGACAACACTGAACCGACACACAGATGCTTGATTTGATACTATTATGTATAAACGTATGCGAGGTTAAACAGAACAAAATCATAACGGTTGTTGTTACAGAATGCTAAATCGACGAATTATTCGTATATTTAGACGATCTGTACGAATAAATCTGAAAGTTTAACGTTCTGAAATTGTAACATCAGTGCTGGATGCGTTGTCGGAACAGTGATCTCTACAATAATTTGTACAGTAACTCAGGTACACACTACGTGCAACTATGTATATGCTATTGACACTTGATGCTTGACACTAAACTATTATGCTATTGTTATAAAATCTGAATTAAACCTAATGGTTTAACAGTCGGAAACGCTTCAGACAAAATTGAACTGACACACGAATGCTTGATTTGATGCTATTATGTATAAATGTATGCGAGGTTAAACAAAACAAAACCATAACGGTTGTTGTTACAGAATGCTAAACCGACGAATTATTCGTATAGGTGACGATCTGTACGAATAAATCTGAAAGTTTAAACGTTCTGAAATGATGACTGAAAAGTAGAAAACAAGAATCAGAAAGTGAAACCAACACCGTGTTCGTTCGGGTGACGATTCGAACGAATACGCGCGAAGGTGACATGTTCTGACGAAACGAAAACAAACAACGAAACGAACGAAAATAATTAAAGAAAGTTAAACATTAAATATTTATTAGGAATCACAATCTTTTAGAAGTTTAAAAAAATAAAGTTATTTTAATTAAAATACATAAAATACGCGAAAGAGCAAACGAAACGCATAAAATAATTAATTACGATAAATAATTCAAGAAAAACGGATTTAAGACATTTACTATGAATAGCCACCTTCCAAACACTTGAAAACAAACTCTTTTTATTTAATTTACAAAACACGCGCGTAACGTGCCGGAAACACGACGAAAACGAGAACCGAGCAACCGAAACGAACCCGAACACCCCGGGGTATATAAACCGTAAATGATGCACTTCTTTAATTTATTTCATCTCATCTCTCTCTCTCTAAACTATCCAAAACCGTCTCCTCTCTCTCTCTAAAAGTTCAAGGCTTCAAATATCCATAACTCCTTCAATCTTTGATGAAATCACGTGTTTTTGGTGTCCACACGAAGCTCTCAACGTCCTCTACATAGAAGTACAACCGATCTAAGAAGTTATCCAGCCAAAATCGAGGTATGAAGCTTTAAAGTTCACAAAAACTAGGGTTTTCCTAAACACTTGGTTCGGCCAACACCCATAACCGGTGTGAAACCCGTCTACTCCCACACCCTACACCTTTTAGGGCCGATTTTCGCACCACAACACCATAGGAATAAGCATACAACAAATCAAAAGGTCCGTGCGGTCGGTGATATACAGGTTCGTGAGGCACCACCATGGACGAACCTTGGGTAGCAATGCAAACAAGGAGCTGCCAAACCCTCCTAGCAGACACTACGAACCTTCATGCAAACCCATGGCTGGCCGAACCCCTATAAGGTGGTCGAACCCCTCCCCTGCGAACCCAGCTGAAACACAAACCTCATCCTCATCAGCGAACCTAAGTCCCACGAACTCATGATTGGATCAACCGAACCCTCTTGAAGTCGAACCTTTCCATGTTCACCAACCTCCGGCCGAACCTGCTCTTGTGCCAAACCTTCTGGTTGCTGCGAACCTCCATGGTCAACAAACACTTGCCAAACCTTCGAGTCTAGCCGAACCTACCTTTATTCGCGAACCTAGGACCAGCTGAAGGTGTACACGAGCAGCGAACCTTTGGGCTACAAAACTACTTTTGCCGAACCTTTGTGGAAGTCACGAACCCTGGCCGAACCACGCAACACCACGAACCCTAAGGTTCACTGGGCTGAACCGAGTCACATGCGGCCACCATTTTGAATCAGTTGGGCCAGAAGACCATTTTCCCTTGTTGGGCCTCAGACTCTAGCTTAAATGACACCGTTGGCCCAGCAACAAACCTTCGGCCCATACCACACCTACGGCCCAAGCGATTCAACTGGCCCAATATACTTAATCGGCCCAACTACTTGGCCCAAAACTCTTGTTCTAGCCTACCTTGATTCGGCCCATGACCATAGTGGGTCTAAACAGCTGGCCCAAGAACACAAAATGGGCCCATGAGACTACTTTAGCCCACTCCTTGTCGGCCCAATCTATTTATTTGGCCCACATACAATAAATGGAAACAAATACCTAAACCAACTTGTTGAGGTTAACATACATGGATGTTTTGTATAATTTCTATTTACTATAAAGGTGGTAAAGCAACTTAGAAACAAGGTTGAAACTCTAACATTCACAACTATGAAGCGACAAACCACTAAGAGGCTAACAATGACAAAAGATAACTTTAACATACAACATGAAGACAAGTCATAGTAACATAAGTGAGAAACAAGTAAATTAGGGCCGAATAAAGACCGAGACTCACAAGCATAAGCCAACTTTAGGGCTAACACATACACACACACAGTTCACTACAACTTGTACTTATAAGTTACAAACCACGTGAAATCAATACAGGATCTTGAACACAACAACGAATACTACAACGAGCGCGTGCATTCTAGTTAAGATAAGTCAACCTCTTCAAACACAAGGTGAGTTCATTTGTCCCTTTTCAAACATATTTTTTTTACCTCGGGGCTGAGAAGCATGTTATACATTTTAAACAATTATTGAAATGCTTATTAAATGCTTGTACACTTGTTCATGATGCTTATAATGATGCTTAAGCATGTAACCCTTGTTCTGGAAGCTAGGGACTAAGACTTAAACTAGATGCTTGATGCTTATGAGATAAACTTAATGCTTAAACTATATGCTCGACGCTTATATTATAAACTATATGCCTGACGCTTATACTTTAAACTAAATGCTCAAACTATATGCCTGATTCTTATACTATAAACTAAATGCTTAAACTATATGCTCGATGCTTATGCTATAAACTCTATGCTCAAGCTATATGCCTGAAGCTTATGCTATAAACTTAATGTTTAAACTATATGCTCGATGCTTATGCTATAAACTCTATGCTCAAGCTGTATGCCTGAAGCTTATGCTATAAACTTAATGCTTAAACTATATGCTCGATGCTTATGCTATAAACTCTACGCTCAAGCTATATGCCTGAAGCTTATGCTATAAACTTAATGCTTAAACTATATGCTCGATGCTTATTCTATAAACTCCATGCTCAAACTATGTGCTAATACTTGAAGCTAAATGCCCACTACGTAATTGTTAAACATTGCTAGAGCAAAGCTTGTACCCATGCATTGAGATACGTGAAAGCTAAGCTTTATCTATATATGAGAAACGTAATTGCCAAACATTGCTAGAGCAAGGCTTGTATCCGCATATATGAGATATGTGAATGCTAAACTATGTGTGTGCACAGCTTGTGTCTATATATGACATACGTAATCGCCAAACATTGCTAGAGCAAGGCTTGTATCTGCATATATGAGATATGTAAATGCTAAACTATGCTAGAGCAAAGCTTGTATCTTTTCGTGGGCTACGTAAATGCTAAACATTGCTAGAGCAAAGCTTGTACCCATGCATGAGATTGGTGAAAGCTAAACTATGATTTGTGAAACAATTGTGTTTGTACAACTTACTCTAATGCTAATCTACATGAATGCTATAAACTTGTAAACTTTTAAACAGTGCACTAAAGCTATGATGAAGATCGGATTGAATGGTAGGTAAAAGGCTTAATTATCAATAACAACAATGTCATATGTGGTTTAGTATGTGGTGGGATGGCGTCTGGGCGGGATGTAGGCTTGACCCTTTCGTATGCCCTATATATAAGCATACGGAATTGGATATTACATGTGATGTTAATGAGATTAAGGTTGTTACCGAAAGAGGTTTGCTAAAGCTATTTTCAACTTTTAAACTATATGAACTCACCAACCATTGTCTTGACTTTGTTTTCTTACATGCTTTCTCAGGTGACGTACAGGATTAACCTAAGGCTCAGGATTGCATACTAGGATATCTGGTTAGAGGACCTAGTAGACTTTTGGAAAGCACATATTTTGTTATTGACGCGAGTCGCTTTTGATATCTTGTAAAGATACAAGATAGAAACATTTGATTCTTTTGATAGGTTTACTTAGTTAAATTACCGAACATTGATATTGTAATTTAACTTTGTAATCCTAGTTTAATGCTTTATTGTGCTTTAGTTATTCTCAATGTTGATGCTATGTAAACAATCTGATCATCATGATTATCACTCATGATATCGCGCCCCGAGAACCTTCCGCCAGGCGGGGAAGTCGATCCGTCCCGCCGGCTTGGGGTGTGACAGATTGGTGTCAGAGCTCAAGGTTATAGAGAATAATAAGTCATTTACTTAAACTTTTTGGCCTAGACTATAACTTAGGGACCCTCATGTAGAGAACATAGGATCTAAGTTTGCATTGCGTCTTCTGCATTTGATCACTGCACTAACCAATATCTTTTGGTTATGATGAGAATGCCGCCCAGAAGACAACCGACTCCGCAAGCCTCAGCACCTTATTCATCAACTCCTACACCACATGATTCACCACTACCGCCACCTCCCCCTCCTCCACTTAACCCACCTCCGGGTTCGAGTACGAATCAGATACTTGATCCTGCTTCTGTTGCTTTGGCAACCCTTCTGAGCAGCCAACTGACGAACCAACTGAAGGATGTCATCCCTGAGATGATTAACAGGATCCAAGGCGACGGCAACAACTCTGGCCACACTACCGAGGAAGCTAGTGGAAACACTGACACTACTTCGGACTGCTCCTACAAGTCATTTGTAGGATGCAAGCCACCGAGCATTACTTGTGTCGAAGGAGCTGTTGGACTAATCCATTGGCTAGAGAAAATGGAGAATACCCTGGACATAAGCAGTTGTCCGGAACATCACAAGGTTCGATATGATGCTGGGTCTTTCAGCAAACGGGCCTTAACATGGTGGAACTCCCAAATCAGAGCAAGAGGCAGAGATGAAGCACTGACAATGCCTTGGGCAGACTTCAAAATCCTTCTAAAGAATGAATTCTGCCCGAATCATGAACTACAGAAGCTAGAAGTTGAGCTCTCCAACCATGTGATGAAGGGAGCTGATCACATGACTTTCACCACATGCTATCATGAACTGGTAGCTTTGGTGCCAGAGATGGTGCCAACACTGGAAAAGCTGATAGACATATATGTAGTAGGATTACCCTCCTGTATTCAAAGCATTGTACTGGCTGCAAACCCTGCTAATCTGGAGTCAGCCATCTCTCTATCAGCCAAACTCACTGATGCGATGCTGAAGTCAGGAGTTTTGAAGAAAGACTCGGGTAAAGCTAAGGAAGAATCGACAAAGAAACCCATGCACCACCAAAAGAAAAAGAAAAAGGTCATCAAAAACTATGCGATGGCCGCTCCTCTAAGACAAGCTCCTGCAGTACCTGCTAATGCTGCACCCAAGAACTATGTAGGAGTGCATCCTTAGTGTACTCACTGCAAGTATCATCATCCTGCTACAGCGCAGTGTAGGAAGTGCACGAATTGTGGTCGATTTGGCCACTGGGTTACGCAGTGCCGCACTCCTGCAACACAAGCTACCAACAATGCTGCTAGAGCATTACCTCCACCACCACCCCCAGGCAACAACAACAACAACAGAGAATGCAATAACTATGGAGAAGTGGGTCACTTCTCCAGAGACTGCCTAAAGAGAGTGCAACAAGAAGCACAAGCACCTCGTGGACGGGCTTTTGTTATCGGAGCCAATGCAGCGCGCCAGGAGCCTAATGTGGTCACTGGTACATTTCTTTTGCATGACTCTTATGCATCTATTCTGTTTGACACTGGTGTAGACCAGAGTTTTATTTCATCTGATTTGGCACGTCAACTTAATCTTACTGAGGAAACTTTAGACTCCCCTTACATTATCGAAGTAGCAAATGGGAAACAAATCACAGTTAGTGCTATACTTAGAAACTGCCCACTTGCACTCACCGATCACACATTTACCATCGACCTGCTACCGATGGAGTTCGGCAGTTTCGACATCATTTTTGGGATGGATTGGCTATCTCTCAATGGAGTGGAGGTCATCTGTTCTGAAAAGCTACTTCGGATTCCATTGGCGAATGATCGTGTATTGGAAGTTCGTGGGGATCAAGCAAAGCATTGTGTCAAAATCATATCTAGCATAAAAGCGCGTAAGTGTCTACAGAAGAAATGCGTAGCTTTCTTGGCTCATGTGGTGGAAAAGGAGAAAGACAAGAAAACGATACAAGACGTACCGGTAGTAAAGGAATACCCTGAAGTGTTTCCTGAAGACCTACCTGGTTTGCCACTTGTGCGACCAGTGGAGTTTCGTATTGATCTGATTCCTTGAGCAACACCTGTTGCTAAATATCCTTACAGGTTAGCACCTTCAGAGATGCTGGAATTGTCAAATCAACTACAGGAGCTCCTAGACAAAGGTTTCATCCGACCGAGCTACTCACCTTGGGGAGCTCCGGTTTTGTTCGTAAAGAAGAAGGATGGATCCTTTCGTATGTGCATAGACTACAGGGAGCTAAGCAAATTAACCATCAAGAATCGGTATCCATTACCGAGGATTGATGATTTGTTTGACCAACTGCAAGGAGCACAGTACTTTTCAAAGATTGACTTGCGGTCTGGATATCATCAACTTAGAGTTCAAGATGAAGACATACCAAAGACGACGTTTTGTACCAGATACGGGCATTATGAGTTTATGGTGATGCCTTTTGGGTTGACGAATGCACCCGCGGTTTTCATGGATCTCATGAACCGAGTGTGTAAGCCGTACTTAGATCAATTTGTCATTTTTTCATTGATGACATACTGATCTATTCCAAAAGCAAAGCAGAGCACGAGCAACATCTTAGAATGATCTTGGAACTATTGAAGGAAGAGAAACTCTATGCCAAATTCTTTAAGTGTGAATTTTGGTTAAAAGAGGTTCAAATCCTGGGTCATGTAGTTAACAGTGAGGGAATACATGTTGACCCTGCCAATATTGAAGCAATAAAGAATTGGGATACTCCGAAGACACCGACGGAGATACGTTCCTTTATAGGCTTAGCAGGCTATTACAGAAGGTTTATCTTGAACTTTTCTAAGATAGCCCTGCCACTCACAAACCTAACACAGAAAAGCGAGCCGTTTGTTTGGGAACAGAAGCAAGAAGATGCCTTTCAGACTTTGAAGCAAAAGCTATGTGATGCTCCAATCTTATCTCTCCCAGACGGTTGTGATGACTTTGTAGTGTACTATGATGTAACATTTGTGCATTTAGTCATGGTAGTTGTAAACAGTGTTAGAACAGTGTCTGGTTAGGTTCAGTTCAATCAATGTGATTCAGTATGTTCATAATGTGTGCTTGTGTGTTACAGGATCTTAATAGTCAGAAAAACAAGTATGTATTATTTATTTACAGTCGATTTCACTAAGCAAGAACAGTAACTTGTTATATCGAAACAGTGGTGGGCAGCGAGAGTGAGCCCTATACATATACTGCGTTCGGTGTAACAGGTTAGTGTTAGTGCGTAGTGTTGAGACGAATAGTATAACAATTAATTAATTCAACCAAGATCGTAATCTGTAAGCGAGACTGAGTATAGTTATGGGTGACGATCCATAATAATACGAATGTTGAACTTATAATTACGATTAAACGACTTTAAATAATTAAAACGATCGGAAAACGTACGCGATTGCGGGTATACACGTAATTGTGAATGTTTAACGGTCCGGCAAAACACGAAGAGTAAAATAATTGGAATTAATTATTTTATATTTTTACAATTTTGAAACTCATCTTAATGGGTTAGCATCTATTTATATTTAAAACCGCGTAAAATACGCGTTACGTTCCGGAAACGCGAACCGAGCGACCGAAACGAACCCGAACTTCACCCGAACTATAAAAGCCTTGAACAAGGCTTCCTACTTCATTTATTACCTCAACAACCCTTTCTCTCTCTAATAGTTCGTCTACCCTCTCTCTCTCTAAAAACCAAGCTTTAAACGTTCGTATCTTCTTCGTTACTCGACGGAATTCGGTGTTCTTGGTGTCCACGCGAAGCTCTCGACAAACTCTACCCGAAAGTACAAGATTTACGCAGATTTGTCCAGCCAATCTCGAGGTAATGAAGCTTGAAAGATCACGAAATTAGGGTTTTCATTTGTGAGTTCGTGAAACACACACATAACTGGTTTATTTGCATTATTCTTTGAGTTTCGCACATGTAGCAACCTTCATCGAGAGTAGAATGACTTAGATCATGGCCTGAAGTTGGTGGTTCGATGATGGTGGTGATGTTCGTACAGGTTCGCGGCTGGTTAAGGGGGGGCCGAACCCTAATGCAGATTCACGAACTTACAGGGTTCGTTAGTCGAACCTTTAGAGGATCTCACGAACCCTACTTGGCAACGAACCTTCATCGACATCATCCCAGGCGAACCATGCTCGATCCAGCGAACCCTCCTACTGCTACGAACCCTTGCAGACCTCACGAGCCTTCACGAACCAATTGGTGGCCAACGAACCATCCTAAAGCGAACTATCTGCGAACCTTACATGATAAACACTCAGCGAACCCTAGTTGCCATGTATGGGCCACGACTGAACCACGAACCCTGCATGGTTCGTGGCATGATTAGCCGGACTCCTTGGATGTTTATGGTCGGCGAACCCATCAAGCCTTGGACGAACCTTGCATGAAATCATGATAGCCGAACCATGCCGGATACTAGGCCGAACCTTGGAACTTTCTATCACGACCGAACCCTTTGGTTAGGGGCGAACCCTAGGCTAAACCCAAGAGGGTTCGCTGCCCAAAATGGCAGCTTCCCTTTTCTTCGGCCCAACTCCAATCTATTTGGTCCAAACGCATTAGTACTAGGCCCATAAGTGTGAGTTAAGCCCAAGGGAGTTAAGTTGGACCATTAAACTCTTAATTAGCTCGATAACACCTTGGAAACGTTACATAGATTTCATTAGCAATTGTTGAACCATTTAAATTCTTAGGCCCCACCTAATTCCATTGGTCCACTAAGATTTTAAGTGGGTTGACACAAGCTTGGGTTTGTTACAAGGGTTAGTTACATGTTGATTGGGCTAACATCACAATAAATTGGCCAATTGTTAACCTAAGAGGCCCATGGACCTATACTTAAGCCCATCATAGTTTTATGGACTTAAGGCCCATGGTGTGGCCACAAACTCTAAGTACATGTGAATTTGTTCATAATTGGTTTAAGTTGCAACTTATCCTAATTACAAGATCAAGTCACAATCATAAAAACTTAAAGAAATTGGAACATCCTTTCATAACTCATGTTAGTCGATGGTTATCAAATTCATAAACATTTGTCATTTTATGCACAAAAGAACATTTCACAAGTTTCTTGAACCCATGATCAATCAAGTAATCATGAATTAACCAAGTTCATGAGAACACAAGTCAATCAATGAATCAAAGTCTATACAATTATAAATCTTATATCTTATGTATGATTACAATGATATAGGAACAAGTTAGAAGTCCTGTTTGCTACTTGCTAACTGTTTTAGTTCAGAGTCTACTGCAGACAGGTGAGAACTTTAGCCCCTCTTTTACTGTTTTATAACTGTTTTGGGGTGGAACACGTGATCAAAACCGCTATTTAAATCTTGTTTCATGGCACAGTTTATGTGTATTCGTAAGCATTACAAGTTTATCTTATGAATCCAAGGGATTCTTCAACTGTTTAAGGAACTGTCAACTGTTTTAAAGGAAATTATTCCCTGTTAAACTTTTATTAATAAAAAGGATTTATAAATTGTTTCTTTGAAAGGTTTTATAATAGTTTCATTCAAATGTTCTTTTAAAGGTTAAATGTTTTTATATAAATGGTTTCATAAACTCTTCTTTTGTTATAAACCTTGTTGTTACACAAGGTCATCACATCATGGTATTCAAAACAAGTGGTTCACAATATGGTACTCAAATTCATTGGTTCAAACATGGTATTCAAGTCAAGTTGTTCACATCATGGTATTCAAATCAAGAGATTCATTTCATGTTACATAAACAAAGGATTCAACTCGTGGAGTTAAATCCAGGTTTTCAATAAGACATTAACACATCCGGTTAAAGTAAGATTCATAAACATGGTGTCCATTGTTGTAAACAAACTTATAAACCCATCAAGTATCATATTCATTAGCGTTAGTACTGGGTGATCACAACAAGGGAAAGCGGACACATTGTTTCTTATCCAGGATGGAGTTAGCTTTTAAATTTGTTTTAAAAGCTAACTGCAGGTCTGGTGTCATTGTTTTCTTATCCAGGATGGAGTTGGCTTTTAAATTTGCTTTTAAAAGCCAACTGCAGGTCTGGTGTCATATGGTTATCAAAACTGCTGACGTATTATCTAACTCCAAACGTGGTTTGGGACTTGATATTATTGGCTTTCGTGCGAACAGTGATTGGACTGTTTACACTCATTTTTCTTACTTGATGTTAGTTTGGGTTGCAGCTCATCCATGTGAATCTTATGATGCTTTAACTTACCTATGTCTTATATCATATAACTCATGTTTACAAATGTTTAAACCTATTGTTCTCACCAACTACGTCTGTAGTTGACAGTTACTTTTCACGTGTTTCAGGTAATCAGGTTTAAGACATTCTCAGGGACAACTAAGGAGACCATTCTAAGATAGAACAAGATGAAGAAACATGCTAGGATGGAATAGAAACTCACTAAATCCTAATTGTTTGATTGTCTTGTTTGAAGTCTTCTTTTGTAACTATATTTTGGGTCTATAGTTGTCTTTATTTTGGTAGATAGTTGTCTGTAACTAAACAATTGTCTTAACATTATGAAACATAGTAATCCATTGTGGTTGTTCTTATTCAATACTTGTGCATGAATCAACTGTTCATACGTCACCGCGCCGTGGATTCCGCACGCGGCGCAGGGGTGTGACAGGTTGGTATCAGAGCCAAGGTTGTAGAGAACTAGGAAAAACCCAATGTTTAATGACCTAGACTATAACCTAAGCTACCCAATAGGACTAAGTGCTATAGGCTTGAGGAACTTAGGATCTAAGTAACTTAAGTGAGCATTAAGTCTACAATAAGCTTGAAAGATCTTAGGGACATTTTTCTATGATTAGACATCGAGTCAAGGAATTTGAACCGGAATTCTATAATTTTAGAAACCGGATTAAATTCTCACGCATATGCATTTAAGAATTTCAGAGGCAAGGATCTATATTCTTAGTATCCTTGATCTGAAATTCTCACACAGAGATCATTATAGAAATTCAGAGGCAAAGATCTGTGTTATCAGTATCTTTGATATGAATTTCTTGTCATATTCAGTATAGGAGTTAGAGGCAAAGATTGATATCTTTGATCTAAAGTCCTTGTCATATTCATTATGGGATTTAGAGGCAAAGATCTATTAATTTAGTATCTTTGATCTAAGATCCTTGTCATATTCATTATAGGATTCAAAGGTCAAGATCTATTAATTTAGAACTTGGATTTGAGATCCTTGTCATATTCATTATAGGATTCAAAGATCAAGATCTATTAACTTAGAACTTGGATTTGAGATCCTTGTCATATCACTATAGGAATTCAAAGGTTGAGGTCTATTAATTTAGAACTTAGATTTGAAATCCTTGTCATTGTTATCATTATCATGGATTCATTATCATAGGAACTTTATAACTTAGAATCTGTGTAACAGTATTCTTTAGTTGAAGTTCTCACAGGAAATCATTATGCTCAGTACTTTAAGTATTGGGAAACTAGGTTGATTAACCTAGGACACATATACATAAACCTAAGGTCTTAGTTTCTAGTAAATTAAGGACCATGGTCTACACAATCATAAACAGAATCAAGGAACAAGAGAAATCATGAATCAATCATAATCAATCAAGAGTTGGAATCTTAGCTTCAAATGCAAACGGCGGATTAACGCTGATGGGCTGAGGTAAGTGGTGGGTCGGTGAGAGCTTACCCTATATATAAGCTTATCTTGGTTTGTCAGGGAAAATTCGGCGATTGAATTTGAAGTGAGGATTCGGGAACAACCGGAATCATTGAACATTGGTCAAACACATGGAGTACAAACACATGGGATACAATCATTGGTGAATCAAATCATAGTGAAATTCAAACTTGGATGAACCAGACATTATGGCGAATCAACCAAGTTGTGAACATATCATAAATGTAAACCTTAAGTGAAATTCTTAAGTGATTACATCATTAGTACTTACTGGCATAAGTTAACAAGAAAGTGTAGAGCACACGTATGATTTAGTTCTACATGTTAACAACTGTTAGTAGGTGCACGCATAACATAATCATAGTTCAATCATGGAATCAATCATAGTTCAAGTTGATCAAAGATCATGGGATTCTTAATCAATGGAAAACACATGGAAATCAGTACAAACGTGTTGCCAAATGCTAGCAAGGGCACGATCGTGGTATACCGAAACGGTGGTGGGCAGCGAGAGTGAGCCCTATATATAAGCTATTTTCGGTATATCGGGAAAGTGTCAGTGTGTAGGTTTGGTGGAGAGATCATGAGACATCGTACATATTCACATGATAAGTATGCAAATAAGTTGATAACTTATACGTGTACTGGATCATATTACAATTGAATGATAATACTAGTAGTATGGATATATTACTGACCTTATCATGAAAATTCAATTGTATCCTTCCTCATTACTGACCCGCTTGTGGCTTCTATTCGTAGAATGCCTCCTCGACATGACCCTAATGCTGGGGACTCGACAAGTGGTAATGATGATGAGATCAACAAGATTGCTCGAGCTATCGCTGTTCATATGCGGGATGTGATCCCGGGCATGGTCACTGATATCACCCAAAATCTGCGGGGGAGTACCAGTGACTCAGCGAACAACTCCAACACTAATCACACTGGAACTGCTAACTTCACATTCAAGCAGTTCAACGATGCTAAGCCTCCCAAGTACTCTGGTACTGAAGGAGCTACCGGCCTACTGCAATGGCTGGAAAGCATCGAAGACATTCTCGACTTCACTGGATGTCCTGAGAATCTGAAGGTCAAGATGGCCTCAAGCGCTTTTCACAAAGGCGCACTCACCTGGTGGAATTCTGAGAAGAACACCAGAGGACGTGAAGTTGCTCTAGCTTTACCATGGGACGGATTCAAGAACTTACTTGTGGAAAAGTTTTGTCCACGTCATGAACTAAAGAAACTGGAGGTGGAGATGTGGAACTTGGTGCAAGACAGTGGTGAAAGTGCCAAGTATACAACTCGTTTCCATGAGTTGTGCATTTTGGTACCACACTTGGTTACTCCTCTATCTCGCAGGATAGAGAAATACATTGAAGGTTTGCCTTTGGTGGTCAGAGGAACTGTCATGGGGAACAACCCCACTACTTTGGAAGCAGCAATTCAACTTGCTGCTTCACTCACTGAAGAATATGTGAAATCTGGGGTGCTCACCCGAAAGGGATTCAAAAGAGCACAGACTGATGAAGGCAAAAAGCCTGAACAGCATCATCAAAAGAGGAAGAAGCAAAAGACAATCAAGAACTTTGCAGCCCTGACTGCAGTTACTCCCACTCATGCCACACCCATTACTGCTATGCCACAATCTTCCACAGTCAGAAAGCCTTATACTGGTCCATTGCCACTATGCACCAAATGCCAATACCATCATCTACCCACTATTGCATGCAGAAAGTGTCTCAAGTGTGGGCGTATGGGACACTTTGCAGCTACTTGTAGATCTACTCATCTTGCTGCTGCAACAACTGCTACCACGACTCCTATTGCTACAGGTGGAAGGGCCTGTTATAATTGTGGAGCAGAGGGACACTTCAGAAACCAGTGTCCAAAACTCAACAACAATACTGCTGCTGCTCGTGCTTTCGTTATTGGAACTGCTGAAGCACGTGAAGAGCCGGCAGTCATCACGGGTACATGTCTTATCAATGATCATTATGTTCCTATCATATTTGATACTGGTGCCGATAAAAGTTTTATCTCTGCTCATACTGCTTCTTCGCTTAATATGCGACTATCCACACTTACTGCTCCCTATACTGTAGAAGTAGCGAATGGTAAGACTATAGTTGTAGATTCCATCATTAATGCTTGTGAGCTAAGATTAAATGACCATCTTTTCTCTATCGATCTCATTCCTATGACTCTCGGAAGCTTCGAAGTTGTAGTAGGAATGGATTGGCTATCTAAGAATAATGCTGAAATCGTATGCTCGGAGAAACTTATTCGAATTCCCCTACCGTCCGGCGAAACGATGATAGTCTACGGTGAGAAACCCTGCCGCGAATTGAAGATTGTATCGTGCATCAAGGCGAGGAAGTATCTGAAGAAGAAATATTATGCATTCTTAGCTCACGTGGTGGAAAAGAAACCTGACAAGAAAGCAGTTGGAGACGTACCGGTTATCAAAGACTATCCAGACGTATTTCCAGAAGACTTGCCTGGACTACCACCAGTCCGACAAGTGGAGTTTAGAATTGATCTCGTCCCTGGAGCAAACCCAGTGGCGAAGTCACCGTATCGGTTAGCACCGTCTGAGATGCAAGAACTGTCTAGTCAGCTTCAAGAACTTTTAGACAAAGGTTTTATAAGACCGAGTTTCTCTCCATGGGGAGCTCCGGTTCTCTTTGTCAAAAAGAAAGACGGTTCATTTCGTATGTGCATAGACTATCGTGAGCTGAACAAGTTGACAATCAAGAATAGATATCCTCTGCCCAGGATCGATGATCTGTTTGATCAATTACAGGGAGCAACTTGCTTCTCTAAGATTGACTTACGATCTGGGTATCATCAGTTAAGAGTAAATGATGAGGATATACCAAAGACGGCATTTAGGACTCGATATGGACACTATGAGTTTGTGGTTATGCCATTTGGGCTGACCAATGCACCTGCAGTGTTCATGGACTTGATGAATCGAGTCTGTAGGCCTTACTTGGATCAGTTTGTTATCGTCTTTATTGATGATATACTGATTTATTCCAAGTCAGAACGAGAACATGAGGATCATTTGAAGAAAGTCTTGGAACTACTAAGAAAGGAACAACTTTATGCTAAATTCTCAAAGTGTGAATTTTGGCTAAAGGAGGTTCACTTCTTAGGACATGTCATAAACAAAGATGGGATACATGTAGATCCGGCGAAGATTGAGGCGATTAAGAACTGGACTACTCCATCTACTCCAACAGAGATTCGTTCATTTCTGGGTCTGGCAGGTTATTATAGAAGATTCATTGCAAACTTCTCTAAGATAGCCTTGCCACTCACTACATTAACTCAGAAAAGTCAAGCTTTTATATGGGGACAGAAACAAGAAGATGCATTTCAACTTCTTAAACAGAAGTTATGCAATTCTCCTATCCTTAGTCTTCCAGAAGGCAGTGATGATTTCATTGTCTACTGTGATGCTTCAAACCTTGGTCTCGGTTGTGTACTTATGCAACGGGACAAGGTCATTGCTTATGCTTCAAGACAACTTAAGGTTCACGAGAAGAATTACACTACTCATGACCTTGAGTTAGGGGCTATGGTCTTTGCATTGAAGATTTGGAGACACTACCTGTATGGTACTAAATGTGTCATTTACACTGACCACAAGAGCCTACAACACATTCTCAATCAGAAAGAACTCAACATGAGACAACGACGTTGGGTTGAGCTTCTAACTGATTACGACTGTGAGATTCGTTACCATCCGGGTAAAGCCAATGTGGTGGCGGATGCTCTTAGTCGCAAGGAACCAGTCAAACCGATTCGTGTAAGAGCCATGGAGATCAACACACAGCCAAACTTGAAAGACTTGATTCGTATTGCACAACAACAAGTAGTAACAAACAATCAACTCAAGACAGACCTGGATTGTGGTATTGAGAAGAAACTAGAACCTCGAGCTGATGGGGTGTTATATCTCAACGGCCGCATTTGGATTCCAAAGTCTGAAGAATTGCGCACACTCATCTGTGATGAGGCTCATAAGTCGCGATACTCAGTTCATCCTGGAGCCGACAAGATGTATCAGGATTTGAGGACATCTTACTGGTGGCCGGGAATGAAGAAAGACATAGCACTGTATGTGGGAAAATGTCTTACCTGTTCAAAAGTCAAAGCAGAACATCAAAAGCCTTCGGGACTTCTACAGCAACCTGAAATTCCTCAATGGAAATGGGAGCAAATTTCCATGGATTTCATAACAAAGTTGCCGAGAACTCCGCGAGGTTACGATTCGATTTGGGTGATCGTTGATCGATTCACCAAATCTGCTCATTTTCTCCCTATCCGAGAGGATTACAAGATGGAGAAGTTATCCACATTGTACATCAACGAAATCATTGCACGTCATGGTACTCCGACATCAATCATATCTGATCGTGATAGTCGTTTCACTTCTCGCTTTTGGCAATCATTGCAAAAGGCTTTGGGAACGCGTGTTAATCTTAGCACGGCGTATCATCCCCAAACCGACGGCCAAAGCGAGAGGACTATCCAAACACTTGAGGACATGCTTCGTTCTTGTGTCATTGACTTCGGTGGAAGTTGGGACACTCATCTACCACTCATTGAGTTTTCATATAACAATAGCTACCATACAAGCATTCAATGTGCACCATTCGAGGCTTTATATGGTAGAAAGTGCCGATCACCGGTCTGTTGGACCGAGATTGGTGACTCACAGGTCGTAGGACCAGAACTCATTCAGGAAACATCAGACAAAATCACAATCATTCAGTCACGGCTTAAGGCCGCACGGGATCGGCAGAAGAGTTATGCTGATCGACGACGGAAACCGCTTGAGTTTCGAGCCGGTGACCGAGTTTTACTCAAAGTTTCTCCCTGGAAAGGCGTTGTCCGATTCGGGAAGAAAGGGAAACTTGCACCAAGGTACGTTGGACCTTTTGAGATCCTGGAACGGATTGGTCCCGTAGCCTACAAACTCAAACTTCCAGTGGAGCTAAGCAATGTTCATGATACTTTTCATGTATCAAATCTTAAGAAATGCTTAGCGGATCATGATGTTCAGATTCCACTGGAAGACATACAGATTCAGAATAACATGCAATTCATAGAACGTCCAGTATAGATCATGGATCATGGGGTCAAGAAACTTAAACGCAGCCGTATCCCGATCGTGAAAGTGCGATGGGAGGGCAAACGCGGTGCTGAGTTCACCTGGGAACGTGAAGACCAGATGAAGCTTAAGTACCCTCATCTTTTTACAGTACCTTCGGCTAGTTAATTTCGGGACGAAATTCCCTTAACTAGGGGAGACTGTAACATTTGTGCATTTAGTCATGGTAGTTGTAAACAGTGTTAGAACAGTGTCTGGTCAGGTTCAGTTCAATCAATGTGATTCAGTATGTTCATAATGTGTGCTTGTGTGTTACAGGATCTTAATAGTCAGAAAAACAAGTATGTATTATTTATTTACAGTCGATTTCACTAAGCAAGAACAGTAACTTGTTATATCGAAACAGTGGTGGGCAGCGAGAGTGAGCCCTATACATATACTGCGTTCGGTGTAACAGGTTAGTGTTAGTGCGTAGTGTTGAGACGAATAGTATAACAATTAATTAATTCAACCAAGATCGTAATCTGTAAGCGAGACTGAGTATAGTTATGGGTGACGATCCATAATAATACGAATGTTGAACTTATAATTACGATTAAACGACTTTAAATAATTAAAACGATCGGAAAACGTACGCGATTGCGGGTATACACGTAATTGTGAATGTTTAACGGTCCGGCAAAACACGAAGAGTAAAATAATTGGAATTAATTATTTTATATTTTTACAATTTTGAAACTCATCTTAATGGGTTAGCATCTATTTATATTTAAAACCGCGTAAAATACGCGTTACGTTCCGGAAACGCGAACCGAGCGACCGAAACGAACCCGAACTTCACCCGAACTATAAAAGCCTTGAACAAGGCTTCCTACTTCATTTATTACCTCAACAACCCTTTCTCTCTCTAATAGTTCGTCTACCCTCTCTCTCTCTAAAAACCAAGCTTTAAACGTTCGTATCTTCTTCGTTACTCGACGGAATTCGGTGTTCTTGGTGTCCACGCGAAGCTCTCGACAAACTCTACCCGAAAGTACAAGATTTACGCAGATTTGTCCAGCCAATCTCGAGGTAATGAAGCTTGAAAGATCACGAAATTAGGGTTTTCATTTGTGAGTTCGTGAAACACACACATAACTGGTTTATTTGCATTATTCTTTGAGTTTCGCACATGTAGCAACCTTCATCGAGAGTAGAATGACTTAGATCATGGCCTGAAGTTGGTGGTTCGATGATGGTGGTGATGTTCGTACAGGTTCGCGGCTGGTTAAGGGGGGGCCGAACCCTAATGCAGATTCACGAACTTACAGGGTTCGTTAGTCGAACCTTTAGAGGATCTCACGAACCCTACTTGGCAACGAACCTTCATCGACATCATCCCAGGCGAACCATGCTCGATCCAGCGAACCCTCCTACTGCTACGAACCCTTGCAGACCTCACGAGCCTTCACGAACCAATTGGTGGCCAACGAACCATCCTAAAGCGAACTATCTGCGAACCTTACATGATAAACACTCAGCGAACCCTAGTTGCCATGTATGGGCCACGACTGAACCACGAACCCTGCATGGTTCGTGGCATGATTAGCCGGACTCCTTGGATGTTTATGGTCGGCGAACCCATCAAGCCTTGGACGAACCTTGCATGAAATCATGATAGCCGAACCATGCCGGATACTAGGCCGAACCTTGGAACTTTCTATCACGACCGAACCCTTTGGTTAGGGGCGAACCCTAGGCTAAACCCAAGAGGGTTCGCTGCCCAAAATGGCAGCTTCCCTTTTCTTCGGCCCAACTCCAATCTATTTGGTCCAAACGCATTAGTACTAGGCCCATAAGTGTGAGTTAAGCCCAAGGGAGTTAAGTTGGACCATTAAACTCTTAATTAGCTCGATAACACCTTGGAAACGTTACATAGATTTCATTAGCAATTGTTGAACCATTTAAATTCTTAGGCCCCACCTAATTCCATTGGTCCACTAAGATTTTAAGTGGGTTGACACAAGCTTGGGTTTGTTACAAGGGTTAGTTACATGTTGATTGGGCTAACATCACAATAAATTGGCCAATTGTTAACCTAAGAGGCCCATGGACCTATACTTAAGCCCATCATAGTTTTATGGACTTAAGGCCCATGGTGTGGCCACAAACTCTAAGTACATGTGAATTTGTTCATAATTGGTTTAAGTTGCAACTTATCCTAATTACAAGATCAAGTCACAATCATAAAAACTTAAAGAAATTGGAACATCCTTTCATAACTCATGTTAGTCGATGGTTATCAAATTCATAAACATTTGTCATTTTATGCACAAAAGAACATTTCACAAGTTTCTTGAACCCATGATCAATCAAGTAATCATGAATTAACCAAGTTCATGAGAACACAAGTCAATCAATGAATCAAAGTCTATACAATTATAAATCTTATATCTTATGTATGATTACAATGATATAGGAACAAGTTAGAAGTCCTGTTTGCTACTTGCTAACTGTTTTAGTTCAGAGTCTACTGCAGACAGGTGAGAACTTTAGCCCCTCTTTTACTGTTTTATAACTGTTTTGGGGTGGAACACGTGATCAAAACCGCTATTTAAATCTTGTTTCATGGCACAGTTTATGTGTATTCGTAAGCATTACAAGTTTATCTTATGAATCCAAGGGATTCTTCAACTGTTTAAGGAACTGTCAACTGTTTTAAAGGAAATTATTCCCTGTTAAACTTTTATTAATAAAAAGGATTTATAAATTGTTTCTTTGAAAGGTTTTATAATAGTTTCATTCAAATGTTCTTTTAAAGGTTAAATGTTTTTATATAAATGGTTTCATAAACTCTTCTTTTGTTATAAACCTTGTTGTTACACAAGGTCATCACATCATGGTATTCAAAACAAGTGGTTCACAATATGGTACTCAAATTCATTGGTTCAAACATGGTATTCAAGTCAAGTTGTTCACATCATGGTATTCAAATCAAGAGATTCATTTCATGTTACATAAACAAAGGATTCAACTCGTGGAGTTAAATCCAGGTTTTCAATAAGACATTAACACATCCGGTTAAAGTAAGATTCATAAACATGGTGTCCATTGTTGTAAACAAACTTATAAACCCATCAAGTATCATATTCATTAGCGTTAGTACTGGGTGATCACAACAAGGGAAAGCGGACACATTGTTTCTTATCCAGGATGGAGTTAGCTTTTAAATTTGTTTTAAAAGCTAACTGCAGGTCTGGTGTCATTGTTTTCTTATCCAGGATGGAGTTGGCTTTTAAATTTGCTTTTAAAAGCCAACTGCAGGTCTGGTGTCATATGGTTATCAAAACTGCTGACGTATTATCTAACTCCAAACGTGGTTTGGGACTTGATATTATTGGCTTTCGTGCGAACAGTGATTGGACTGTTTACACTCATTTTTCTTACTTGATGTTAGTTTGGGTTGCAGCTCATCCGTGTGAATCTTATGATGCTTTAACTTACCTATGTCTTATATCATATAACTCATGTTTACAAATGTTTAAACCTATTGTTCTCACCAACTACGTCTGTAGTTGACAGTTACTTTTCACGTGTTTTAGGTAATCAGGTTTAAGACATTCTCAGGGACAACTAAGGAGACCATTCTAAGATAGAACAAGATGAAGAAACATGCTAGGATGGAATAGAAACTCACTAAATCCTAATTGTTTGATTGTCTTGTTTGAAGTCTTCTTTTGTAACTATATTTTGGGTCTATAGTTGTCTTTATTTTGGTAGATAGTTGTCTGTAACTAAACAATTGTCTTAACATTATGAAACATAGTAATCCATTGTGGTTGTTCTTATTCAATACTTGTGCATGAATCAACTGTTCATACGTCACCGCGCCGTGGATTCCGCACGCGGCGCAGGGGTGTGACATATGAGGCATCCCATCAGGGACTCGGCTGTGTGCTAATGCAGCGGGACAAAGTTATTGCGTATGCTTCGAGACAACTGAAAGTTCATGAGAAGAACTACACTACTCATGATCTAGAACTGGGAGCAGTGATATTCGCTTTGAAGATTTGGAGACACTACTTATATGGCACCAAGTGTACCATATACACCGATCACAAGAGTTTGAAACATATATTCGATCAGAAGGAACTCAACATGCGACAGCGACGTTGGGTTGAACTTCTGAATGATTACGACTATGTAATTAAGTACCATCCGGGCAAGGCAAATGTTGTAGCTGATGCCTTGAGTCGGAAGGAGCGGGTCCAACGCTTGCGTGTCAGAGCAATGGGGGTGACTGTGCAGGCAAGCTTACACGACAACATTGTACAAGCACAACAAGAGGTTGTTGAACGAGTAAACCTGAAGAAAGAACTAGATTGTGGAGCTGAAAAACAACTTGAAACAAAGCCTGATGGAATCATCTACTACAAGGATCGTGTATGGATTCTTGTAGTGGATGAATTGAGAAAACTTATATTTGATGAAGCACATAAGACCAAGTACTCTGTGCATCCCGGTGCTGATAAAATGTACCAAGATTTAAGGGCATTTTATTGGTGGCTAGGTATGAAGAAAGACATAGCCGAGTATGTTGGTCGATGCCTTACGTGTGCCAAAGTGAAGGCGGAACACCAGAAACCCTCAGGTTTACTAGAACAGCCTGAAATTCCACTTTGGAAGTGGGAACAGATAGCTATGGATTTTGTTACCAAGCTGCCCCGCACTTCCAGTGGACATGACACTATTTGGGTTATCATTGATCGATTAACCAAATATGCTCATTTCTTGCCAATGCGAGAAACTTACACGATGGATAAACTAGTGAAACACTACATCAACGAGATAGTGGTACGCCATGGTGTGCCATTGTATATCATCTCAGATCGTGATAGCAGATTCACCTCAAGGTTCTGGAAATCATTGCAGAAATCTCTAGGAACACACTTAAACTTTAGTACAACTTACCACTCATAAACGGATGGACAGAGCGAACGTACTATACAGACCCTGGAGGACATGTTAAGAACCTGTGTTCTAGACTTTGGTGGTAACTGGGATTCTCATTTGCCACTGATCGAATTCTCCTTCAACAACAGTTATCATAGTAGCATCGGATGTGCACCGTTCGAGGCTCTCTATGGTCGCAAGTGTCGATCGCCGATCTGTTGGTCTGAAGTGGGAGATAATCGAATAACCGGGCCAGAACTCATTCAAGAAACTACAGACAAAATTGCTCAGATACAGCAAAGACTACAAGCAACTCGAAGCAGACAAAAGAGCTATGCCAACAAACGGCGTAAGCCGTTGGAATTCCAAGTGGGAGACCGTTTCATGCTAAAGGTATCCCCATGGAAAGGCGTAGTCCGTTTTGCAAAGAAAGGCAAACTAGCACCACGGTACGTGGGACCGTTCGAGATCATCGAACGTATTGGTCCTGTGGCGTACAGACTTAGACTACCGGATGAGCTTAGTGGTGTGCACGACGTGTTTCGCGTTTCAAACTTGAAGAAATGCTTAGTTGATCAATCGCTCGTCATACCAGTTGAAGAAATTCAATTGGATGAACATTTACACTTTGTTGAAGAACCTTTGGACATTATGGATCGCAAGGTTAAACAGCTGAGGCGAAGCCGTATCCCGATTGTCAACGTTCGTTGGAACTCAAAGCGCGGACCCCAGTTCACTTGGGAACGCGAAGATCACATGAAGCTCAAGTATCCCCAACTGTTTACAGAGGAAGTCATACCGGATAACGATTCCTAAATTTCGGGACGAAATTTCTCTAACAAGGGGAGACTATAACATTAGTGCCGGACGCGTTGCCGGAACAATGATCTCTACAGTAATTTGTACAGTAACTCAGGTACACACAACGTGCAACTATGTATATGCTATTGACACTTGATGCTTGACACCAAACTATTATGCTATTGTTATGAAATCTGAATTAAAACTCATGGTTTAACAGTCAGAAACGCTTCAGAAAAAATTGAACTGACACACGAATGCTTGATTTAATGCTATTATGTATAAACGTATGCGAGGTTAAACAAAACAAAACCATAACGGTTGTTGTTATGGAATGCTAAACCGACGAATTATTCGTATAGGTGACGATCTGTACGAATAAATCTGAAAGTTTAAACATTCTGAAATGATGACTGAAAAGCAGAAAACAAGAAGCAGAAAGTGAAACCAACAAATACGCGCAAAGGTGACATGTTCTGACGAAACGAAAACAAACGACGAAACGAACGAAAATAATTAAAGAAAGTTAAATATTAAATATTTATTAGGAATCAAAATCTTTTAGAAGTTTAAAAAAAATAAAGTTATTTTAATTAAAATACATAAAATACGCGAAAGAACAAACGAAACGCGTAAAATAATTAATTACGATAAATAATTCAATAAAAACGGATTTAAGACATTTACTATGAATTACCACCTTCCAAACACTTGAAAACAAACTCGTTTTATTTAATTTACAAAACACGCGCGTAACGTGCCGGAAACACGACGAAAACGAGAACCGAGTAACCGAAACGAACCCGAACACCCCGGGGTATATAAACCCTAAAATGATGCACTTCTTTCATTTATTTCATCTCATCTCTCTCTAAGAAGTTATCCAGCCAAACGACGAAATCGCGTGTTTTTGGTGTCCACACAAAGCTCTCAACGTCCTCTACATAGAAGTACAACCGATCTAAGAAGTTATCCAGCCAAACTCAAGGTATGAAGCTTTGAAGTTCACGAAAACTAGGGTTTTCCTAAACCCTTGGTTCGGCCAACACCCATAACCGGTGTAAAACCCGTCTACACCCACACCCTACACCTTTTACGGCAAATTTTCGCACCACAACACCATAGGAATAAGCATCCAACAGATCAAGAGGTCCATGAGGTTGGTGATATACAGGTTCGTGAGGCACCACCATGGACAAACCTTGGGTAGCTATGCAAACAAGGAGCTGCCGAACCCTCCTAGCAGACCCTATGAACCTTCATGCAAACCCATGGCTGGCCGAACCCCTCTAAGGTGGCCGAACCCCTACCCTGCGAACCCAGCTGAAACACGAACCTCATCCTCATCACCGAACCTAAGTCCCATGAACTCATGATTGGATCAACCGAACCCTCTTGAATCTGAGCCTTTCCATGTTCACAAACCTCCGGCCGAACCTGCTCCTGTGCCAAACCTTCTGGTTGCCGCGAACCTCCATGGTCAACAAACCCTAGCCGAACCTTTGAGTCCTGCTGGACCTACCTCTACTCGCGAACCTAGTACCAGCCAAAGGTGTACACGAGCAGCGAACCTTTGGGCTACGAAACTTCTTTTGCCGAACCTCTGTGAAAGTCACGAACCTTGGCCGAACTATGCACGGCCACTAACCCTGGCCGAACCATGCAACACCACGAACCCTAAGTTTCGCTGGGCTGAACCGAGTCGCATGCGGTCACCATTTTGAATCAGTTGGGCCAGAAGACCATTTTCCCTTGTTGGGCCTTAGACACTAGCTTAAATGACACCGTTGGCCCAGCAACAAACCTTCGGTCCATACCACACCTACGGCCCAAGCGATTCAACTGGCCCAATATACTTAATCGGCCCAACTACTTGGCCCAAAACTCTTGTTCTAGCCTTCCTTGATTCGGCCAATGACCATAGTGGGTCTAAACAACCGGCCCAAAAACACACAATGGGCGCATGAGACTACTTTGGCCCACTACTTGTCGGCCCAGTCTATTTACTCGGCCCACATACAATAAATGGAAACAAATACCTAAACCAACTTGTTGAGGTTAACATACATGGATGTTTTGTATAATTTCTATTTACTATAAAGGTGGTAATGAAACTTAGAAACAAGGTTGAAACTCTAACATTTTACAACTATGAAGCAACAAACCACTAGGAGGCTAATAATGACAAAAGATAACTTTAACCTACAACAAGAAGACAAGTCATAGTAACATAAGTGAGAAACAAGTAAATTAGGGCCGAATAAAGACCGAGACTCACAAGTATTAGCCAACTTTAGGGCTAACACATACACACACAGAGTTCACTACAACTTGTACTTATAAGTTACAAACCACGTGAAATCAATACAGGATCTTGAACACAACAACGAATACTACAACGAGCGCGTGCATTCTAGTTAAGATAAGTCAACCACTTCAAACACAAGGTGAGTTCATTTGTCCCTTTTCAAACATATTTGTTTTTACCTCGGGACTGAGAAGCATGTTATACATTTTAAACAATTATTGAAATGTTTATTAAATGCTTGTACACTTGTTCATGATGCTTATACTGATGCTTAAACATGTAACTCTTGTTCTGGAAGCTAGGGACTAAGACTTAAACTATATGATCGATGCTTATGTGATAAACTCAATGCTTAAACTATATGCTCGATGCTTATGCTAGAAACTCTATGCTCAAATGTAGGATCAGATGTTCTCAATTGATTCAATAATAGAGTATAGCAGCGGAATTCAAAGTTGAATTAGCACAATCATAGCAAGAACAAAGTTCAATCAAACAGTAAATGAATAAGTTTGTTATGGAGAGAGAGTTTCTGCAAAAGGAATATTTCATTCAATTCACTAACTTCGTTGCATTACAAAATTGTCAACTGCCCTTATATAAAGACAGTGACGTCTGATGATGTCACATGATGTTGACACCTAACAGATAAAACAAAACAACTGAAATAACTAAACTACTGAGAATGTCTACAACATCTGAAGACATTCTCTTACAACTACTGAAGTAATAAACTAAAACATCTGATGAGTAAACTACTCATCAGACTTTTACAAGAATTGAAAGAAAACTACTGAAGACTAAACTACACACTACAACATCTGATGACTTACACTTCAGCTGTTGTATATCACTTCAGATCTTGTATCTTCTGTACATTGAATGTCAGCCGTTGTGTTCTTCTTCAGTTGTTATAAGTGCTGTGAGACTTAGAGATTTTTCTGATCAGGCTCATTGGTTCTTTTAGTCCAACAAACTCCCCCTGAACCAATGCAGCCAAAAACCTCTAATTTATTTACGGTCTCACTTATTTACTCCCAGGCTGAAAGATAAGTCTTTTTCTTTGAGATCAGTATCAAAATGACCAGTTAAAGTGTATGCCTGATAATCAACAGCTTCCAAAAAATCTAACAAGCAAAATATGAGAGGGAACTCCATTGGGGAAATGGACTATGAGCATTAACCCCTCTCATTAAAGCTATTGATCATATACTAACCTGAAGGACTCCCTGACATATGCTTCAAGAAGTATTACCTTCTCTTCTGGAGTCAGCCTCTCAGGTTCACCTTCAAAGAAAGACTCAGGTCCATAATACTCAGACAAGTACCTGGCCGTTGTCCCATCATTCAGCTCAACTCTAGTAATCTCTCTGTATACAAACTCATCAGGATGCTTCCCTTCCAAAAACAGAGAAAGCTCATTTTGTTGAATATTTTCAAGTTTCCTATATACCAAGCGTTTCTTGATCATTTTGTTTTCTATAAACTTTGGAGCTTTTGAGCCAGAGTTGTACACACTCTTGAAGTCATTGATTATCTCCCAAGGATCAAGTACTGACCCTAGCATAATGTCAGCACTTAAGACCCTTCTGATTCTTCTGGCATAAGATGCTGGAGCCTCTCTCTTGTGTATCCTGTGAATGATTCTTGGATCAGGCCACATTCTAATCTGTTCCTTCCTATACTGGTAGGTGAACCTCAGAGCATACAACCTTTGAGCTTCTTTCTTCATTGCAATAATGGTTGATGTCTGAGGATAATCCTTGTCAACCATCTTTAAGATTTGCTCATCATGTCGTTTCTGGTTCTCTTCTTCTTCAAGCTTCACTTTTACTGCCAACATTCTAGACTCTGGTGTGATCTTTGGATGTTGACCAAAAACCAGTGGCTTCTCAGGCATATATTTGGCAGGAAGAGTTACTTTCTTCTTTTGAATGGTCAGATCTAACCCAGTTGTTGCTGAAACAGGCTTTTGAACATTTGTTTTAATGACTGTAGAGATAGGCATCCTGTCTTCCTCATCTGAATCTTCCTCTTCTTCTTGAATTCTCAGTTGCCTTCTTTTCTTTAGAGGAGCCCTTACCTCAACATTTTCAGAAGATTTCTCAACCTCAACCCTCTGAGTTTGAACTTCTTGTTCTTGCATCTCCTCTTGTTCAGTTTCTTGTACATCGGAGGTTGTAACTTGTTCAGTACTTACTTTCTCAAAACTTACTTCAACTTCTTTATCAGCCTTTTCCACACTTTCTACATTTTCTTGCTCAACCTCCTCCTCAGCTCTGTTGACAACCTCAGCGATTTTATTCTTCTTCTGTCTCTTGTATGTCACTTGAATGGCAGGAGACCTTTCAGAAGCAATATCTTCATTGTCAGACCTTTGCCTTTTGGAAGCAGGGGAAGAAGGAGTATGAAGAGTTGTAAGTCTGGCAGTCACAGCATCATCTACCATCTGCTGAATTTGAGATTTGGAGGGTAGCCTCTCATCAAGGGCTTGGGAAATGATGATTTTTAGTAAAGGAGTGATGAGAGGGATGACAGTTAGAAGGGCAGCAGCTAATGCCTCTGGGGGGCTAGAACCCAAAGGATTAGTGCCTGAAGCAGTGGCTGGAGGCTTGTCAAATTGTGAGGTAGTGGTGGAAGTGTTTGGGTGACCTTCAGGATGAGAAGGTGCCATCTGTGGGGTAATTGGGGAAGATGGACTTTTGTCCTTGGACATTTTGGTGAGTAGCTCATTGAGTCTACAGACCTCAGCCTCAAGGATTTGATTCTGTTTCAGAACCTCAGCAAGTGTGCTTTGGTCATCATCAGCCTTGGCTGAATCATCTGACCTCCTGAGAATATCAGGATCTACCTGAGTTGAGTGTGGCTCAACATGATCAGGTGCCCCTTTTTCTTGGTACTGGGGACTTCCAACCTCAGGGTTAATCCCTTCATCAGTTGTTGCCTCTGACAAGGTCTTAGCAATGGTACCACTATCAATCACTCCAAATGATGGAGGTGATGAAGTAGCAGCCTTGTCAGATATCAGAATCTCTCTTTCCACACTAGGAGATCTGATGTGGTAGTCATAATCCTGTGGGTTATCAGAGACACTTTGATCCTCCCCCTCAATGTTGGAGCTAATCCCAGTAGTGATAGGTGTCTGGGAGGGGATAGGAGTGTTCAACTAATCCAGGATGCTTTCAATAACAAAAGTGGGGCTATTTGGGGTGGTTTCCATAGGAATTGGCTTTGAAAGAGAGTGCACCCGGGGAGATTGGTGCTGTTCAATTGAAACCTTTTCAAATGAAAGAGGTTCTAGAGATGTGTCTGCCCCTACAATGGTTGCTCCAGGATCCTGTTGAGAGGAAACCTGGGCGGTTTGAGCTGGTAGAGTCTGATGGACCACTAATTGACTACTCCCAGTGGCCATGTCATGCCTTGGTGAGGCATGGGCAGACTCAGGGGACTCACTTCCCTGAGCAGCCTTTTTGGGCTTTGTGGATTTGGGTTTGGTGGGGACCTTAGATTTTGATTTGGAAGAGGAGGCTGTGGGTTCCCTATGCTTGGGTTTTAGCTTTCGGGCAGCCTCTTTTAGAGTAAGGTTCGAGTTGTGTCGGGAATATACTTCCAACAAAACTGCTGGAGCAGAGATCCCCTGACCAACAAGGCCATTTTGCTGAAGCTGTTTCTCTATGATGGCCATGATAAAACGTGGATAGAGTAGCCATCTAGAAGAAACAGGCTTAGCAGCATGTTCAGTTAATTCAGAAAACAGGATTTGAGAAAAATTTAATTTTTGAGATTCAAGGATTGAATACAATACCTGTTGCCACCTGGAGGACATTTGGTCCCGTGAAGAAGACTTCGGAGCCAAGCATATGTTGATCATATGAAATATCAGGCGCTCTGGGTCATTGAAGTGCTTCTTGAAAAGTGTTGAGTCACTCAAGTCACCCTGGTATTCATGACGTGTAAAACAGAGGTCAGTTGCGCTCTTAGGAAATTGAGTGACCAGATTAGCATCATCGAGCTGAAGAACCTCCCTCAGTTCAGCTGGGCTTATGTGCACGTTATGACCATTGACAGTGGACCGAAGAGAGATTACTCCTGTGCCAACATTGATCAGTTCCACATTCATCCAGAATTGATGAATAGAGTCGACATATAGGGTTGGATTGATGAGAAAAGCAGTTTTGAATTGAGAAGCATTCATCAAATCCACAGCTTCATCAAATTTGCCAAGAAACCAGACAATTTCCGAGAAATTGACACCCACCAGAAGTAGATTTTCTTGAGAGTTTGCATCCTGCATAGTCACTATCAGAAAAAGCAACTAGCTTGCAGGAATGTCCAGTGGAGTACGATATTCCCAGAGATTGAGTACCCTGTAAGTATCTGAAAATTCTTTTCACAGCAATCAGATGAGATTCTTTAGGTGCAGCCTGAAATCTAGCACAGACACATGTGGCAAACATAATGTCTGGCCTTGATGCAGTTAGATACATCAAAGAGCCAATCATACATCTATAAAGAGTTTCATCCACTGAAGTACCTTTCAGATCAGCATCAAGTTGTGTGGTGCTGCTCATGGGATTAGAACATGGTTTACAGTTTTGCAAATCAAATTTCTTTAACAGCTCTTTTGTGTATTTTGATTGGTGAATGAAAATTCCATCAGGTTTTTGTTTAATTTGAAGACCCAAGAAAAACTGTAGTTCCCCCATGGCACTCATTTCAAAATTTTTGGTCATAAGCTCAGTGAAAGCATCACACAACTTTAGATCAGATGAAGCAAATATAATGTCATCAACATAAATTTGAACAAGTAGCTTATGCTGTCCTACATTCTTTATGAATAAAGTTTTATCAATGGAGCCTCTAGTGAAATTATTTTTGAGAAGAAAAGTGGATAAAGTGTCATACCAGGCTCTAGGTGCTTGTTTCAGCCCATAAAGAGCTTTATCAAGCTTGTACACCCAATCAGGATGTTTATTGTCCTCAAAGCCTGGAGGTTGACACACATACACTTCCTCTTTTATTTTACCATATAAGAAAGCACTTTTGACATCCATTTGAAAAACTTTAAGTTTATGTAAGGCAGCATATGCTAAGAACAACCTAATTGCTTCAAGTCTGGCTACAGGGGCAAAAGTTTCATCATAATCCATACCTTCTTCCTGAGAAAACCCCTGTACAACCAGTCTAGCTTTGTTTTTAATGATTTGACCATTTTCATCTGTTTTATTCCTAAACACCCATTTTGTGCCTATTGCACACTTACCTGGAGGTAGAGAAACCAGCTCCCAAACTTGTTGCTTCTTGAACTGCAACAACTCCAACTGCATTGCCTCCACCCAGCCAATGTCTCTAAGTGCTATGTGATAGTTCTTTGGCTCTTGTTGACTGACAAATAGAGCATAAAGACAAAAGTTGGATAATTGACTTCTTGTGGAAACACCAGCAGAAATATCGCCAAGAACTTGAGATAATGGATGATCCTTCAGTTCTTGATATGGAATAAGATCAGTGCAAGTGTTTGCTGGAGGAACAGATGCTGCAGTTGAAGAAGATTCAGGAAATACAGCAGCAGGAATTTCAAAGGATTTAGAAGATGCCAGAATTTCATCAGCATTTGTATTTGGAGGATCAACTGGAGCAGGAGAAGCATCAGATTGAGCAGATAATGGCAGATTATCACTAAATCTGAACAGATGAGTGCTTTCATCTTCATCATCAGGACTTCCATGTGTGGTTTCTGTAGAAGCTTTTGGTGGATCTGCTTTAAGTACCTCATGTGCTTCAACATTAGGCTCAACTGGAAATTCATGTTGCAAGATGTTAAGATCAAACATCTCAGCAGGATTTTGAGGAATGGAATCTTTGGGACATTCATTGAATTTAACATGAAGAGTTTATTCAACAATCTTTGTTCGACAATTGAACACTCTATAAGCCTTGCAAGTTGAAGAATATCCAACAAAATATCCTGCATCAACTTTGGAATCAAACTTTGTGAGTTGATCTTTTGTGTTAAGGATATAACATGGACACCCAAAAGCTCTGAAGAAGGAAATCAAAGGAGTTAGATTGTGAAGTATTTCATATGGAGTTTTCAACCATCTTTGATTTACTAGAACCCTGTTTTGCACATAGCAAGCTGTGTTAACAGCTTCAGCCCAGAAGGTCAGTGGCAAACCAGAATCAGCCAACATTGTTCTGGCAACTTCAATCAAAGTCCTATTTTTCCTTTCTACAACTCCATTTTGTTCAGGAGTTCTGGGAATGCTGTACTGTCTCTGAATTCCCTTTGACATATAAAATTCATCCAGAATGTGATTTCGGAATTCAGTGCCATTATCACTCCTAACACACTTGATAGGAATAGAATATTGCTTTTCAGCATATAACACAAAGTTTATAATAGCCTTGGCAACCTCACCTTTTGAGTGTAAGAAGAAAGTCCAGACAAACTTTGAATAGTCATCAACAATAACTAGACAATACTTCTTCTTTGCCATAGACATTATCTGCACTGGACCAAACAAATCCATGTGCAGTAGTTGCAGGCAACCAGTGGATTTGGAATCTCCAATTGGAGGAAAAGAGACTTTGTGTTGCTTTCCTTTCAAGCAGGCAGTACAATTCTCATCACAGCTAAAATCCTTTAAAGGAAGACCTCTAACCAAACCATGTTTCACCAATTGATTCATGTTTTTGATGTTCACATGACCTAATCTTCTATGCCACAGATTTGATTCCTTGAAAGAGGCCTTAGAGAATAAACAAGGATGACCCTTGACTGAGATTTTCTTAGATAAATCAAAGCCATATACCTTTCCCACTCTGTTAGCCTTAAGAAGTGTATACTCATCTAAAACTTTGCCAATCAAAGGCATCACATCAGAAGATAAAATCCTACAATCTTGCTTAGTGAAAAGAGAAACATGACCCTTATCACACATTTGACTAACACTCAGAAGATTGTACTTAAGATTTTCAACATGATTCACATCATCAAACCTAATCTCACCATTTGTTACCACACCTTTAGCTATAATGTAACCCTTAGCATCATTTCCAAAGGACACAAATCCTTTCCTTCCAGTGAAATAATTATGAAGGAGAGATCTGCTCCCAGTCATATGCATGGATCCTCCACTATCAACATACCAGATGCTATTTTGGCATGCTGAAGGACCCTGCATACAACAACACACTCAGTTAGACTTTTGGACCCAAACCATTTTGGTTTTGGGTCTGTTAACACATGATGAAACAGAAGTAACATTGTCAGTTGAAGCAACACTTGAAGCATTCTTATCAGAAGATTTTGCTTTGACTTTTGATTTTGATTTCTTTTTATGAAATGAATCAACAGATGCCTCTGCCAGATTGACTTTTCCTATCAGTTGTTGCATCATTAGCATCAGTTGATTATGATTTTGAGTTAAAATTTTGATTTCATCAGACACACCAGAACTTGATTTTTTATTTTTGTGTTAGATCATTTTAGTGTCTTTAATCAAATGAGATGCTGTCAAGTGTTGTTTCCTTGAATCTGGAACAATCCCTTTTCCTTTCTTGGATGTACTTGAGTTATTTCCTTGTAAGGATTTTCCAGATTTTGAAACTACTGATGATTCTGGTACAAACTTTGAACTAAATTCATTTTTCATTTTGAGTATGTTCTTGTTTTTATGCTTAATTTTATTGAATTAAGAACATTTCCTGTACCAGCATTCATCAGAGGAATGATTAAACAGCCTACATATTTCACAAGGCACCCTTTTTTGCTTTCCCTTGTGATTATCAACAAGTACTGATGACTTAGATACTGAGTTTTTGTTCTTCAGTACATTTGAAACATCAGTATTTGTAGACAAATTGACAACAGCTGATGTGTTGACAACCTCTGAAGAGTTGTTCTTCAGCACTTGTCTATCAACACTTTTCCACTTATCAGTAGTTGTACAATCAGCTTTTTTTACAACTACTGATGAGTGATTCTGACTTATCAGAAGCCGTGCATCTTTCTCTCCAGGGCCATTCCCATCTGACTTAACCAGTTTTAAATTTAATTCATTGAAAACTTTTTCATCAGGATTAATCTCAACTAAGACACTATCCTGACATGAGTCATTCTGAATGACATTTGTACACCCAATTGAATAAGAATATGTCTCAATATCCAAAGTGTCAGACTCAGGTTTGCATGCACTTAACTCACTTTCAAATGATTCTTCAGCATCAGACTTTTCTGAAGATTTGGTGGATTGGTATACACTCTCCCCTTCAGACTCACAATCAAGATTTTTTGGTGTATAATCAGCTGGGGGGGCAGTGTGATTGTATCCAATACCAAACTTCACATTGGATGCTGTTTGCTTGTTTAACAGCAACTCAAACCCCTTGCAAGATTCAACCCATTTTGCACATTCTACTTGGGTTGCTGCAAGTGTTTGTTTCAAATCATTGTGTTTTACAAGCATGACTTCCACCCTAGCCTTTTCATCAGACAATTGACACTTGAGTTTATAAATTTCAGACTCTTTTTCATTCAAAACTTTCTCAAATTCAGTTTTATTCTTTGTCATGACCCTTTCTAAAGCCAACTTCTCATTGATTAACTCAACATTGATTTCTCTAATGGAAGCAAATGCTGAAACACAAGACTCTGAGCATAACTTAGCTTTTGATTCAGAAGATACCTGTGATGTTGAAGAAGATTGACAAGAGTTGTCAGTTGAATCAATAGCCATCAATGCAAGATTTCCAAAAGGATTGTCTCCACCATGTGGACCATTTTCAGAGTAAGGCTGCATGTTGAAGTCAGATAAATCATCAGGTAGGCTACTCCAATCAACTACTCCAGGAGTAAAGAAACTCTGATGCTGTTGTTGTTGAGACTGTTGATTGGTTTGAGATTTGCTGGGATCAGGAAGAGCAGGTGATTGTGAAGGAATTAATGCTGGAGTGTGTGTAGGTTGAGGCATGTAAAAACAAGGATATGGATATAGCATAGGATTTTGTGGAACAAAGTGAGCTGGATAGAATTGTTGTTGACTAGTACCAGAAGATTGTGGTCCTTTGCTTGATGTGTTGTTGCTTGGAAAAATCACAAAAGGTGCAGCAGAGTTAGAACCAGTAGATTTGCACTCCCTAGCAAAGTGACCAAGTCTGTGACACTTATGGCACCTCAGCTTCCCTTTGTCAAATCCAACTTTGGTTTTGCCAGATAATCCAGGGAACTTTCTTCCTGTTCGTTTATAGAACTTTTGTGATCTGATGTTGATTAATGCCATTTGACTCAAAATGTCCATCTCCTCTAGATCATCATCCGGGATTCCTTTCAAATCATCCATCACAAAACACAAGTTATCACCATAATTTCCTGCATTACCATCAACTCCCACAAAAGCATGTTCAGAATTGTTAGTAGAAAAATCAATATGTTCATCATAAGAACATTCAGACCCATTAAACTCTGACTCCTGACCTATCAAAGTAGTGTTACCAGGAACAAAATCATCAGCAAGTTTTCCAGATGAAGACAGTTTTCTCTTCTGTTCTACCTCTCTCTCAAAAGTTAAGAGTTTCCCATGTAATTGGGTGAGAGATAGATTTTCCAGATTAGCATTAGAGCGTAGGACAATTGTGTATGTATCCCATCTCTCAGGCAGTGATCTGAGAAATCTGTTATTCATCTGACTATTAGTATATTCTTGCTTAACCATTTTCAACTCAGAAATTAAACATGAGAACCGCTCAAATTGTTGAGTCAATGATTCACCCTTTCTGTGAGAAAATGTCTCATACTGTTGAGCAAGGATTTCTCTAGTATTTGCTAAAACCTCATCGGTTCCACCAAATTGTTCTTTCAGTGCAACCCAGAGATCATGAGCAGTATCATGATGCATCAAGCCTGAATAAATCTCATTAGGCAGAGCCATGGCCAGAATACCATGAGCTTTCGCATCAATTTCAAACAGTTTGATATCCTCATCCGAATACATATCAGACGGTTTCGGAATCATGATCTTAGTTTCAGGATCAGTGATCGTGGGTTTATATGGACCATGCACTACAGATTTCCAACATCCTGCGCTGTTAATCGACAGGTGATGTAGCATTCTACGTTGCCAAATGTTGTACTCACTCTGCACAAGCATCGGAGGCTTGGTTGCGGAGCCTGTATTGCGCGGATCATTGTTTGGAGTTGTCATGATCACAGATTCAAGCAATTAGACACAAGCTAATGCAAATTTCGATCAATTGATTCAAAACAAATTAATATTGAAGGACAAATCAACAGAAGTTAACAGAAAACTTCAATCTATAACAAATTCTTACTTAATCAGCTAATTCGATCAATTAGAGAACAAATTTGAGCAGTTTCAGAGATCAATTGTTTAATCGATCAATGATTAACCTGCTCTGATACCAATTGTAGGATCAGATGTTCTCAATTGATTCAATAATAGAGTATAGCAGCGGAATTCAAAGTTGAATTAACACAATCATAGCAAGAACAAAGTTCAATCAAACAGTAAACGAATAAGTTTGTTATAGAGAGAGAGTTTCTGCAAAAGGAATATTTCATTCAATTCACTAACTTCGTTGCATTACAAAATTGTCAACTACCCTTATATAAAGACAGTGACGTCTGATGATGTCACATGATGTTGACACCTAACAGACAAAACAAAACAACTGAAATAACTAAACTACTGAGAATGTCTACAACATCTGAAGACATTCTCTTACAACTACTGAAGTAATAAAACTACTGAAGTAATAAACTAAAACATCTGATGAGTAAACTACTCATCAGACTTTTACAAGAACTGAAAGAAAACTACTGAAGACTAAACTACACACTACAACATCTGATGACTTACACTTCAGCTGTTGTATATCACTTCAGATCTTGTATCTTCTGTACATTGAATGTCAGCCGTTGTGTTCTTCTTCAGTTGTTATAAGTGCTGTGAGACTTAGAGATTTTTCTGATCAGGCTCATTGGTTCTTTTAGTCCAACATCAAACTATATGCCTGATTGTAACACCTCGACCGACGGCGGAATCATCGGGATGCCACGAGGGATGTGTAGATTGTTCACAAGCTCATGGGCATCTAAATCATATCATCATATATCATTTAATCAACCACAATAATTACACAAAAATCATGTTTATCATGAATCAAGTATGTCAAATACACAAAAGATTTAGTTAAACTAACTAACTAAACTCTAATCGCCAGAAATTTAGTTAATTAACTAAGTCCAAGATCCTATATGATGATGATGTCCAAAATAGAAGAGATCCTCTCTTCATTCCTACTTGTCTCCATCACCTGAAACATGTAAGAAAACAAGTGTCAACTACAAAAGTAGTTGGTGAGTAATCATAAGTTTTTATATTTAAAAATGTTTTAGTAAAATGAGTTTGAAAGTTTATGCTTAAAATGGTTTTATAAAATGCTTTGTTTAAAAACGGGTATAAAACTTATGATCTTCTTGAGAAAATCCATATGAATACCTGTATGAGATAATCCAACACACATCCATCAATTCAACAGCCAAACACATACACAATCACATAACCACATAACCAAATCAATCATAGCCAATCACAAATAATCATAATCAAATATAGGCAATCAATTCACAACAAATCAACTAACACAATCAATCATATTCTCAATCAATGTTCGTGACTATACATGATTCCTTATGTATTTAACATAAGTTAGATACATAAATCATGGAGTGGTCGCTAACCACGTGACAATACATGAAGCCAAAGCAAATAACCGAAGTCAAAGGCAATGCTTCACAGATGTGGAAACCATCCACGTGACAATACACGATGTCAAAGCAATTAACCGAAGTTAAGAGCGATGATTATCGGGGTTTGTGACAATACTTGTAATCTTCGTTATTGACCTAGGTCAATAACAATATTTACATGGATATAAGTAATAAGAGATAATCCCATAATAATGATAATTTCAAATGTGAATATCATATTGATAAACAGGTATTAACCTTGTGTTATCAAAATAATATTTAATTTGGTATACATGTTTCACCTCCGGGTTTTAAAACTAAAACAGTTCAAAGAAAAGGAGGTTATGAGAACTCACCTGAAGTCCTTAGAATCAGTGTTCTCTAATAATGCGCGCTCGCGTGCGTAACTCAAGTCAACTCAACAATCTGTATTTCATAGGTGTTTGTGCTTATCAGCATATGTATTTTATTTTTGATTAAATGATCACCAATGATCCCTTTTAATTCATTAGGGTTTCATTAACTTAGTTTGCTCAATCCTCGTTAAAATGAATCTCCAACTCTTTTATAAGTGCACATCATTAGTTAATAGCTTAGTCTTGTTAGTTTTCAACCATACAACAATGATCCATTTGTTACACTATTATAGGTATACAATTACATGCATGTCCACCATGCTAACCACCTTAGTTTAAGTTGTTAACACTCTAATTAAGGTTTAATAAAATCTATACTTAAGTTAATTATAATATAATTTCACCATAAACAGAATCCTTAATTTCCTTCAAATTAGAAAAGAAAAGTGTTTAACTTAAATAGTTCATACATTGCACGTTTAATCCTTTTATCGAATTTATGCTTTTAAAACCAAAGGTGGTGGCCATATTTGCCCATGCATGCATGATTCTATACCTATGTATATATGTATACGTGATCTTGCCTCCCATTCCTCCTTAAATACTTAGTTCAATGATTTAGAGTTTGTTTCTCACAAGGCAGCGAACCTTCAGGTGCAAGAACATAGGTTCGGCCAAGGTTAGGGAATAGGGTTCGGCACCTCATACTTAGCCCCAAGGTTCGCGGGTTCCTACTCAGGCCCGATGGTTCGCGGACCACTATGGGTTCGTCACCTCAAAGGTACGGCCAGCATGGTTCTAGGGTTCGTTCCCTCTGGGTTCGTGGCTTCAACAGGTGGGTTCGTGAGTTTAAGAGGGTTCGACCCAGTAGAGTTCGTCTGACCAGGGTTCGGTCAGGCCCTGGTTCGCTGCTAAGTGGGTTCGTGTGTCAATAGGATGCAGCTAGGGTTCGTGGTTGCCATGCTGGTCCAGGGTTCGGCCGAACCAGTCCAGGGTTCGCCGGTGACATGCCTGCCTGGGCAGGGTTCGTCTCCTGTTTCCCGCCCAGCTAGGGTTCGTGAGGACCAAGGGGTTCGGCCTTCACTTGCTGTCACGACCAGCACTGTTCATCCTCATCTCCATCGCATCCTACAGGTTCAAGGTCATTCTCTAGCTCGCCACAACTCAATAGCATTTCGATTAACACATTACAAACTCGAAATCCCGATTTAAACGAATATACATAAACGAAATAGGGTTTTCACCCAAAACCGAAAATAGATCTTCAGATTTACCTCGATTCGTGGTTCAAACGTATGATTTCTTGGTATCAACTTGTTCCTCTCGTTCTCACGAACGCGTAGCCGCAAGAATCTCACAAATCCGTCAAGAAACGAGTTCGGTAGGCTAGAGAGAAGGTAGAGAGAAAAGTGTGTGTGTTTCTAGAGAGAGAAAGAGATATAGAAAAGTGAAGGAAATGGTGGATTCTTCCACCATTTATGGCTATCTCGTTCCCGCGTGTCTGGTCTCGTTTTTACCGCGATAAAACAAAATAAAACTCGGTTTTTCTCGTTAAGAATATTTAATATAAAGTGTTTAAATAATAACATAGTTTCATTAATTATCATGATTTCCAAATACCTATTGTCTCGTAACAAATCTCATTTAATAATCATGAAATGTAACCACATGCTCGGTTTTCTAACGTAATATATTTACACAATAAATCATTTTAAATAAATTGGTTTTATTTTTAAATAAAATAAGTTTTTAAATAAATTGTTTCGTAAGTCGCTTCCGTTCCATTATTATTAGATAATTATTTAATAAATTAATTTATTCTAAAACATCTTAGGTTGTGATTCCTAATAAATATTCTTAGTTTTCATTTATTAATTTAAACATCGTTAAATAATATTTAATTATCTCGTCGAAACGCGTTACTCGCGTACGTATTCGTAAAGATCGTCACCTTTACGAATCCGATGCTCGTACCGTATTTCGATTTGATTCATTATTTATGGAATATCGTTTCAGTATATTATTCTTAATAATTATATTCGTGTGAATCGTCACCCACGCGAATACATTATTAAGTTAATATTTCTGAATTAATATTCTCGCTTAAATGATATCCGTAACCTCACCATCGCGTAATCAATTCTCATTATTAATCATCTTTAATATTATCATTTCCCAAACCAAAACCCACTAAACCCTAGTCACCAACACATCCATGATAGACCGAAATATGCATATATATAGGGCATATGTAAGGGTCAGTCGCAACTGCCCTAGCCACCGTCCCACCGCTATTTCGATAAACCATGACCATGTGTCCTTGACTACGTTTAGTAACCAGACTCAAATAACTACCAGTTCTAACCTCAATCAAATCTCAGACCATTAATCCATCATCATCAATAATAAGTAACTGCGATAAACACTACGGGTCTGTTTAGTTGAATTACAACTAAACTTCCCGTGGTTTGCGCGTATAATAAATTATGAACATGCATACCAGTATAGTGATAATATCAATAAAGTCAATCAATAATCTCATAATCATTAATAATCATAAATATCCAGTCGTAACAGTACATTCGTACGGATGTACGGACGTACGGACAACTGAAAGTACAGTGATGTTACACTGATGCTTATGTTGTAAACTATATGCTCAAACTATATGCCTGATGCTTATACTATAAACTAAATTCTTAAACTATATGCTCGATGCTTATGCTATAAACTCTATGCTCAAGCTATATGCCTGAAGCTTATGCTATAAACTTAATGCTTAAACTATATGCTCGATGCTTATGCTATAAACTCTACGCTCAAGCTATATGCCTGAAGCTTATGCTATAAACTTAATGCTTAAACTATATGCTTGATGCTTATGCAATAAACTCCATGCTCAAACTATATGCTAATACTTGAAGCTAAATGTCCGAAGCTATAATTGTATGCTAAATGCTAAGCTTGTATCTATTCATGGACTACGTAATTGCTAAACATTGCTAGAGCAAAGCTTGTACCCATGCATTGAGATACGTGAAAGCTAAACTATGTGAATGCTAAGCTTTATCTATATATGAGATACGTAATTGCCAAACATTGCTAGAGCAAGGCTTGTATCTGCATATATGAGATATGTGAATGCTAAACTATGTGTGTGCACAGCTTGTGTCTATATATGAGATACGTAATTGCCAAACATTGCTAGAGCAAGGCTTGTATCTGCATATATGAGATACATAAACGCTAAACTATGCTAGAGAAAAGCTTGTATCTTTTCGTGGGCTACGTAAATGCTAAACATTGCTAGAGCAAAGCTTGTACCCATGCATGAGATTGGTGAAACCTAAACTATGATTTGTGAAACAATTGTGTTTTGTACAACTTACTCTAAAGCTAATCTACATGAATGCTATAAACTTGTAAACTTTTAAACAGTGCACTAAAGCTATGATGAAGATCGGATTGAATGGTAGGTAAAAGGCTTAATTATCATTAACAACAATGTCATATGTGGTTTAGTATGTGGTGGGATGGCGTCTGGGCGGGATGTAGGCTTGACCCTTTCGTATGCCCTATATATAAGCATACCGAATTGGATATTACATGTGATGTTAATGAGATTAAGGTTGTTACCGAAAGAGGTTTGCTAAAGCTATTTTCAACTTTTAAACTATATGAACTCACCAACCATTGTGTTGACTTTGTTTTCTTACATGCTTTCTCAGGTGACGTACAGGATTAACCTAAGGCTCAGGATTGCATACTAGGATATCCGGTTAGATGACCTAGTAGACTTTTGGAAAGCGCATATTTTGTTATTGTCGCGAGTCACTTTTGATATCTTGTACAGATACATGATAAAAACATTTGATTCTTTTGATAGGTTTACTTAGTTTAATTACCGAACATTGATATTGTAATTTAACTTTGTAATCCTAGTTTATTGCTTTATTGAGCTTTAGTTATTCTCAATGTTGATGCTATGTAAACAATATGATCATCACGATTATCACTCACGATATCGCGCCCCGAGAACCTTCCGCCCGGTGGGGAAGTCGATCCGTCCCGCCGACTTGGGGTGAGACAGAATTGATGACTGAAAAGTAGAAAACAAGAATCAGAAAGTGAAACCAACGTCGTGTTCGTTTGGGTGACGCTTTGAACGAATACGCGCGATGGTGACACGTTCTGACGAAACGAAAACGAAAACGAACCCAAACTCACTCGGGGTAATATGCGCGTTACGTTCCGGAAACACGACGAAGACGCGAACCGAACAACAAAAACGAACCCAAACTCACTCGGGGTATAAATACCCTCAATGAGTTCAACCTACTCATTCCTCTCTTCTTCTTCTCTCTCTAAAAACCCATTTCCGGCCATCACTTTCTCTCTAAAAACTTGAACTTCAAAACCTCATAACTCACTCATTTCTCAACGAAATTGAGTGGTTCTTGATCCTAAACGAAGGTATTAATCTCCTCTACAAGAAAGTACAGCAGATCGGAGCATTCATTCACTTAAACTCGAGGTAATGAGCTTTGAAAACTAGAAAAAGTAGGGTTTTCTTACCCTTGTTTCGGCCACACACACTTAACCGGTGTGTGACAACTAGTACCTGACCGGCTGGCAAGTCCGTACGGTACGTGTACTTTCAACAGTAACTATGTGTAATTACATGTGTATAAACAGTACTTGTATTAACAGAATTCTAAATACAAGAAAAAGTTGTACGTGTTTTTGTGTAAACTTAAATACTTTAAGTACAACACTCATTGGAAGCATTACTTGTGTGTATTGAAGTGAAAACTTAAGTACAGTTAACACAACAGATCTTGAGAAACAACAGTGTTCATGCAAATAACAAGAACAAATCGGTTGCGATCTGATATCCATAGATGACAGGAATCAGATGGCCGACAATTCAATGTGAATACAATGTGATAACAGGATGTTTAGTTGAGTCGGACAGTGAGGAAACACAATTCAAACAATATTGCAGTGTTGTTACAGAATAATGAACTGAAAGTGTGTTTGCGTGGGTGACGATTCACACAAACATATATGTGAGTTTAACGTTATGAAATGATGACTGGAAAGTAGAAAACAAAAGTCGGAAAGCAAAACCATCGTCGTGTTCGTTTGAGTGACGATTCGAACGAATACGCGCGATGGTGACGCAATCCGACGAACGAAAACGAAAACACGTCACGAACGAAATTAATTTAATAAAATTTAATAAATAACATTTTCACAATTTTGAAACTCATCAAATTAATTAAAATAACTTATTTTATGTAAAACAAATAATTTACGCGTAAAATTCCGGATACGCGACGAAAACGCAAACCGAGCAAACGAAACGAACCCGAACACCCCCGGGGTATATAAACACCAAATGAAGCATTTTACTTCATTTTCCACCTTGCTCTCTCTCTCTCTAAAAGCATAAACTCGGTCCTTTCTCTCTCTAGAATATCACCACCATCTTCAACCTTCAAACTAGCCTATCTTGCTCATTTCTCAACGGATTTTGGTGTTCTTGGTGTCCATGTGAAGCTCTTGACCTCCTCTTCAAGAAAGTACAACAAATATGAGCAATTACCCGGTTGAATTTGAGGTAGGAAGCTATTAAAGTCCACGAATAAGTGGGTTTTCACATTTGGGTTGAATACACACACACTTAGCCGACCATAGGACCACGATCGTGACTGCAACCCTGACCGAAGATTACATGGTGTGTAACATCAACATGTAAACAACTCAATGCCCAGCTGAATTGGAGAGAATGATGAGGGAAGGTGCGACAGGTTCGGGGAACAGCTGGGCGCCATAGGGGCGAATCCTTTGGGTCTCACGAACCCTGCACTCATCAGGCGAACCTTGGTTAGCTAGATCTGAGGCCGAACCCTTTGGAGCCTCTCAGCCGAACCTTGTTGCACTACGAGGCCCACGAACCCACTCGAGCATGGGACGAACCTTGCATGGATACACAGTGCCGAACCTACACCCCTTTGATGGCAAACCTTGTACACCGTTGGACCACGAACCATGAACTCGTCGAACCCTCCTATTGCCACGAACCCTCTTAGAGCAGCCGAACCCTTACATGGGCGAACTTAGCTACTATCACAAACCTGTTAAGGTTCTAGTCACCAGCCGAACCATTCCTACTGATTTAGCCGAACCCACCCATGTTGGCGAACCTTACATCTCACGAACTATCCCTGAACCATGAGTACACAAACCTTCGGCGAGTCTAGAAACCACCGAACCTGTTGTGTGTTCATGGTGACCGAACCTTAGTATAAAACCTCAAGGGTTCGCTGGAATTGGGAAGATGTACCTTCGAGCGAGTAGAACCAGGTGCAAGGCCCAATTATCTAGCTAAATCTACACCTATGGCCCATCCCATATTTCCTCGGTCCAAGTAGCTTCGAATGGCCCGTGTTAGGCCCACAAATCACTAAACCGGTTCCTATCCTTGGCCCAATTACATCTAACCAAATTCGGCCCAAAATCATTTCTTTGGCCCATCATATGTTAATCGGCCCCATAATTTTCGGCCCACTCTATCCACTTGGGCCGTATACATAGCATTTGGCCCAAGGCCCAAATCGGTTAAGGTCTTGGTAGTTGGCCCACGTGAAGAATTCAGCCCATACACATTTAGGTCCAATTAATAATTAGGCCCACGTATCACATTAAATAGATCCATTTTGATATCATTCGGCTCAAGTAATCATCTGGTCCACATGGAAATAAGTGAGTAACTTAAGAGAAATGAAACCAAAGATAATAAACATAGAATTTTGTATTAATGTAATGTACTACTAATATGACAAGTTTCGATTATAATGAGAGTCAAACAGTTCAAGTGAACTATTTCAAAGGATTATTAACTTTCAACTTAAAGATTTAAGTTTTAAGCTTAATACCTATTTCATTATGACATCTAAGAAACATTACATGAAACAAATAGATAAGTATGTTAGTCTTACTCAATCTAGATGAGGCTATTAAGATACTTAGCAAATGAGTTGGGCCGAATGATGATCAAGATTGAGAGGGTTAATCAACCCTAGAACAAACATGAACACACACACAAATCCTTACAAACTTATACTTACAATCATAAACAATGTGAAATTAATACAGGATCGTGAACACTACTACATGAACAACAAAGAGCGTGTGCATTCCTTATTTAAGCTAAGTCAACCCTACAACAACAAGGTGAGTTCATATGCCACTTTTCTTTAATCTTAACTGATTTTAAACTCTCGGGCCTGAGAAACATGCGTACTTTTATTTATTTAAAAGTTTTGCTTAACATATTGCTTATACATTGATTTTTGATAATATTAAATTGCTTATTATCGCTTATCTTTGTATGCATGCTTGTATGATCATGATATGGCAGGGATAATCAGATGAACAAAATAATATATCTTATTAGTTCATCAACACATTAGAATAACATAGTTGTAAGATCTTATCTTATAACACTTAGTTATTTTTACATAAACAAACATTGGAACAATCACAGGCAAACATATGAATGATATAAAGATACTATGTATCTTTGTAATAACATTCGATACAAGAGTTAAGTAAGTGTATTAGGACAAGTCCTTTAACTACTTAGCTTTACAACTCAACACATATTACAAGAGAACATGGAACAAAGAATGATAATCATGATAATGTAACTTCATGATAACAACATCATTCACTCAAATAATTAACATAATGTAATAAGACAAGTTCTTATTTAACCTTGTTAATAACATGGAGAACAGATGACATTGAGAACAATAACACGGATGAACGCAATTACAATTAGTTACTATTGACCTGTTGTATTATATCACTTCAATCATGTGCCATTAGTTCAAGTTGATCATTAAGCCCCTATAATTCGCTGACCAGTTAGTTTGACGTGACTAAACCGACGATAGCGTAGTGGTACCATAGGTTTGACAAACCTCTAGCTTGTAGGGCTAGTATGTTGATCGTATTGTTTCACTGGCCGGTAACGTATGACCAGTGACAAGGAGACTTCAAGTCAGATTCTGGAAAGCGACACATGGTGATATTAATCTGAAGTGATAAGTAATTAATCCATCGTTTCTTGTTGTCTAGTAGACTGAGTAATTTATATTCTCATGTCATATTACTAGTAACTGTTTCGATGAGGTCTTTGGGTATACAAAGTGGTACAGGTAAAGCGGATGCATTGAAATCTGATTACGTGAGGATTTCAATGGATTCCTTTTAGGCTCTATGCACAATAAGTCATGAACAAATTACAAGCGGTTAACTAACACTCTTAATATTTAAAAGTGAAACAACAGTTAACCCCACAATTATAGAATAATACAAGGAATAGATTTGATAAATCTAATATCCTTAACATATATAATGGTTATCTAAACTTCGGTTCGATAACTACAATTACATCATCGTATTATTCTATACATGATATCACAGGTGATCAAGAATGAGATGAACATGTGGATTTGGGAATGGAAATCAATAGTTGTATTGCAAGTAGTGTGGAGTTCTAGTAGTGATGTGGTGGGATGTTGGCTAGGGCTTAGTTCCCTTACATATGCCCTATATATAAGCATCACTACTAGGATGATATAATACTTGTAAATATAACTATTGAGAAGCCATTGGGTGAACAAGTGAAACAAATGACATACAAGTGACATTATAAACATTGTGATTGTGCATGTGAATGAATCAAGGTTTTCAACTAACATGTTCATTGATTCTTTTGATAGATTTACTTGGTTAAATTATGAACGATACATTGTAATTTAATCTTGTAATTCTATGTCATGGATGTATTAACATTTCTCATTTATTTATCATGTGCTATGTAAACAATCTGATCATTCGATTATCACTCACGATATCGCGCCCTGGGAACCTTCCGCCTGACGGAAAAACCCGATCCGTTCCCGCCGGCCTGGGGTGTGGCACGGTGTAAAACCCTACTCCACACATCCTACACCTTTAAGGACCCCCTTGGCACTTAGCATTATTATGAAAACGACCCTAGGACAAGTGATGCCTGAAGAAGACGATGATGAGGGTGCAGGCTCGTGGATAGTAGCTCAGCCCAATCCAAGGATAGCCGAACCTGGGAACTGAATGAGCTCTATGCTGCCGAACCTTCATGGTCACGAATCATTAGCACCGAACCATCTTCCACGAACCTATGTGCAGCCATGAACCTCAACAGCCAAACCATGGGAACTGCGAACCTCCTGCCCTTGGCGAACCATACAAGTCACGAACCTATACTTACTCGAAACTCCATGCGAACTAGTTATCACAAAACCATGAGTTTTCAGGAGCGAACTGTAGAAGGCGAACCTAAAGGTTCGCGAGGCTATAACCATTAGCCAAACCCTTTCTACGCCGAATCTGTGACACCGAATCTTGGAACCATTAACTTGTAATGGTTACGAACCTTGTGGAGGTGTCTAACAGATTCGCTGCTCTACTAATGACAGAGCCCATCATCTTATTACTACCAATCAATCCATACCTTTGGTCTAAGACATCCTTTAGGCTAAGCCCAACATCATGTGACTATCGGCCATCCACTTATACTTGACCCAACATCATGCCATTCGGCTTAGCCCATGCAAGCTCATGCGGCCCAATTAGTCGGCCCATAACTTCAATTCAGGCCCAACATCCTCAAGCAAGGGGCCCATGTGAAGTTGGCCCAATCACAAAAGATTGACCTATACAATGGTTTTTAGCCCAATAGCTTGGCCCACACAATACATCCGGCCCGAGGCCACCTATATTTGGTCCAATTGATTTTCGGCTTAGGACAAACATTTGAATTAATTAGTCTTAGTACAGATTACATGGGATAATTAGTCAAGATTACTACAAAGGTGGTGAATATTAGTTTAATGAATTTCATAAACTTAAAACATTAAGTTACTAGAATAATTGCATGGTTATTAGTTAACTATGTAATAAATTATTTTGAGTTTAACAAGAACAACACAAGGAATATTAAACTATAAACCTAAGGTAATACTTAGGTTGGTTTGCAAAATCCTACAATTACAAGGAATGAACATATTATGGCCAGGTTTTGAAACATCAAGAAGAAATCAAGGCCGAATAAAGACCAAGACTCACAACTGTTAGCCAACTTTAGGGCTAACACATACGCGCACACAAACTCCTATAATTCATACTTATAAAGTAAATACCACATGAAATCAATACAGGATCGTGACTTACAACAAATCCAACAAAGAGCTCGTGCACTTTTTGTTTAAGCTAAGTCAACCACATCGACAACAAGGTGAGTTCATTTGCCCCTTTTCAAACATCTTTGTTTTACTTCGGGACTGAGAAGCATGTTTACACATTTTAGAATAACTGTTTAATGTTCTTAAACGCTATTAAACTTATTCATAATGCTAACACATTCATACTACAGTGCTAATGCTATATTCTAATAATTTATACTTCTAATCTAAATGCTACATGGGAATGCTACATGATAAGTCTATATGCTAATACTATATTCTAATGCTACACGCTCATGCTACATGCTAATACTATACACTCATGCTACATGCTAATACTATATACTAATGCTACATGCTAAGTCTAAATGCTAATGCTTTGAACACTTATTCTAATGCTAAGGTTTTGAACACTTACGCTAAATGCTAGTACTTGATACACTCGTTCTAAAGGCTAATACTATATACATTTACTCTAAATACTAATACTTTATACTTTTATTTTAAAAGTTAATATCTTATACTCTTAATCTTAATGCTAATACTGCTTACACTTATACTTATTTACTTAAAACTCTCGAAGCTTTTAAATGCATAAGAAAGACAATACTAAAACTAGGAATGCTTTTGAAAATCATGCTTATGGAAGCTTGAAAAATTAAACTCAGAAAGACTCACATGCTCAAAAGGCTATAAAGACTTATATGCTTGAAATGCTATAAACACTTGTACACTTGATATGCTTGGAATGCTTAAAACGCTTGAACGCTTAATATGCTTGGAATACTTGAATGCTTGATATACTTGGAATGCTAAGACAACAGGCTGTTTGACCTCCGCGTGTTGACCTATGTGTCAACCCCTACTAGTCATCAGTAAGACTATGTGAACGCTATAAACTTGTATTCTTAAGCTATCGGACATCGTAAGACAGACTGATTGGCCGCCGCGTCTTGACATTGGTCAAGCCCTACTAGTCATCAGAGCTCTTCGTTGTCAGAATCATGTAAGACAGACTGATTGGCCGCCGCGTCTTGGCATTGGTCAAGCCCTACTAGTCATTCAGTGTTCTTCTTGATTCACCCATGGTTGTGATGAGTGACTAGGATGATTTTGGTCTCTTCTAGTTGACTTTGTCTTATCTTGAAGACTCCTTTATCAAAACACCGATGTCGCGAGTCCTACTTAGTTCCGTTATGGATGGATGCTGAATTCCCTAGGGTGTTCAGCTGTCCATAACGGTAACTCACAAAAATTGATACTCAAATGCTACTCTGTGCGTGTTGAAAACTCATAACTCAAAATACTCAAAACTATGATGGGATTTGATGGTAGGTAAGACGCTTAATTATCATTAACAACAGTGTTATATGTGGATTAGTATGTGGTGGGATGGCGTCTGGGCGGGTTGTAGGCTCGACCCTTTCGTATGCCCTATATATAAGCATACCGATCTGGATATTACATGTGATGTTAATGAGGTTAAGGTGGTTACCGAAGGGATTTATGAATGCTATTGGGTAGATATCGTAAGCTTCTAAACGTAATACTTGAAACTATTGGGTGAACGTCTTAAACTTCTAAACAGGATACTTGAAACTATGGGAGAATTTGATGATAGTTAAAGCGCTTAATTATCATTAACAACAATGTCATATGTGGATTAGTATGTGGTGGGATGGCGTCTAGGCGGGTTGTAGGCTCGACCCTTTCGTAAGCCCTATATATAAGCATACCGATCTGGATATTACAGGTGATGTTAATGAGGTTAAGGTTGTCACCGAAAAGGTTTGCTAATACTATTTTACAACTACTAAACTATATGAACTCACCAACCATTGTGTTGACTTTGTTTTCTTACATGCTTTATCAGGTGACGTACAGGATTAAGCTAGGGATCAGGAATGCATACTAGGATGCGCAGTTAAAGGACCTAGTAGATTTTGGAAAAGCACGTCTTTTGATGAAAGCTATGAACCTATTTTGATATCTTGCACAGTTACAAGATAGTAAACATTGATTCTTTTGATAGGTTTACTTAATTAAATTATCAAACATTGATATTTGTAATTTAACTTTGTAATCCTAGTTTGATGCTATCTTGTGCTTTAGTTATTCTCAATGTTGATGCTATTTAAACAATCTGATCATCACGATTATCACTCACGATATCGCGCCCCGAGAAGCTTCCGCCCGACAGGAAAGTCGATCCGTTCCCGCCGGCTCGGGGTGTGACATAAGGATCTGCACTAAAACAAGTTAGGATGTTAAGGAATACATTATATTGAAGTTTAGATCGGTTAGGAACTGATTTGAGCATGGAGACAGTAGGATCGATGCAAGAACATCATGAAGGTGCAATATCGAAGACCTGTGTCAACAGCCACATTCATCCATCGAGATTGCTAATCTCGATGGGCTAGGTTCGATGGGTCAGGATCGCACTTACTAGGGTCGATGGTATCCAACATCCGGGTCAAAGGGGAGCACCGATAATAATAATATCGATCCAAAAGGGGATGTCAATCCGGGAGTGTCGATATTGCAAGTTCGATGGTGGCTGGGTACACCTTGTCGATATTAGGCCATCATTGGCCATCGATACTAATCTTGTCCCTGTCGATACTAATCTTGAGGGTTAAACCGGTTATGTGCTCTTCGATATTAAGGATTTTCAAACACAAGTTTTGTCTAAACTATCTTAACGTATAAACTATGGTTTTGTTTGATCGTTTGGGTATTTATTACCTGAATATGTTTAATAGAAACCTTAAAAGAAGTTGGTGACATTCCACAATGGCCCATGTGGTTATATGTGATGTTTACCGAACTTGGTCTTCAAAAAGGTTAAAGTTTTTCTAACACTAAAGCTTTTATAAAACTATCATATGTTTAAAAAAGTACTTGGGTTTAGGTGTTAAAACTAATATCAAAGAAAACCACAAAGTACAAGGCCATTATAGAAGCTAGACTTGGATGCTTAAACAAGTGTTAAGTAAAAGAATAGTGTTCATGAGTGATAAGCTAGTAACATTGGGAGTTATAATCTAACTTATGCTTACTAGGTTACTACAAAGGGTAACATGATGGGTACTTATGAGTTCAAAGACCTAAGGAAACGAGTTGAAATCCATTGAATAACAAGGAACAAACTATGTAGATGAATTGAGGAAACTTATATTTGATGAAGCACACAAAACCAAGTACTCAGCGCATCCCTGCGCCAATAAAATTTACCAAGATTTAAGGGATTTTATTGGTGGCCGGGAATGAAGAAGGACATATGTAACATCACTGTACTTCAGGTTGTCCGTATATATGTACGACTATATTGTTACGACCTGATATGATAATTATTAATGATAATTAAATATTTATGATATTATTGATGATTGGTATACATATTGATAACATATTATTATACGCGTAAACCATGGGAAGTTTAGTTGTAACCCAACTAAACAAACCAGAGAGTTTATCGCAGTTGTATACACGGATTTTGGATTATAGTTTAGAATGGAAAAGAATTGGAGTTTGTTACTGGTTCGTTGCTAAACATAGTCAAGGACACATGGTCATCGTTTATCGAAATAGCGGTGGGACGGTGGCTGGGGCAGTTGCGACTGACCCCTACATATGCCCTATACATATGCATACTTCGGTCTATCACGGATGTGTTAGTGATATGGTTTAGTGGGTTTTGGATTGGGATTGATAATATTAAAGTTAATTAAATAATGAAAATGATATTGGAAATGTTTACGCGATGGTGAGGTTACGAACTTAATTTAAACGTGAATGTTATTTCAGAAATAGTAACTTAATAATGTATTCGCGTGGGTGACGATTCACACGAATATAATTATTAAGAATAATATTCAGAAACAATATTCCATAAATCCAAAATCGAATCGAAATATGGTACGAGCGTTGGATTCGCAAGAGTGACGATCTTTACGAATACGTACGTGAGTAACGCGTTTCGACGAGATAACGAAATAATATCTAACGATATTAAATAAGTAAATGGAAAGTAATAATGTTTATTAGGAATCACAACCTAAAATGAATATGAATAAATTGTTTATTTAAATAAATAATGTAACGAAATTATTTACGAAACAACAATAGTTAAATAAAACCATTTTAATAAAATGAAATATACCCTTTTAAAACACATTATATTTTAAATATGTTTTACGAGAAAACCGAGTTATTATATGTGTTAACGCGAAATAAACGAGACCGATCACGCGGTGTTAAAACGAGGTATAAGGGAGATGAAAGACTTCATCCTTTTCATTTCTCAAGCTTCACTCTCTCTCTCTACACTCCCATTTTCGTCACTCTCCCCCTCTCTAACTTCTCTCTACGATTGCGCACTCGTTTCTCAACGGATTCAAGAGATTTTGGTGCCTAAACGACCACGTGATCGAGGGGAACAAGAATCTACGAAGAAATCCTACATTGGACCGATAGTTTGAGGTAAATCTGGAGTTTTCTTTACGGTTTTGCTAAAATATTTCATGTGTTCATAGTTATCAACTTGTAAACCGATTTATGTGTTTTAAACTTGTTAATCGGACTAATAGCAACCCTAAGAAAGTCATGAACGAAACACTAAGGATTAGGAACCGATGAGGATGATGATGAGAGGTGCAAGTGCAGGGTTCGTGGGGAGGGCTACTGGCCGAACCCTGTACCATCATACAGCTCTTGGGGCGAACCTTTATGGGAAGGCCGAACCTTCGGTGTTCAAACCGGCATAGAAGCAGCCGAACCCTAGCAGCCATGGCTGAACCTCTCTAAGTCGACCGAACCCTTCTAATGCTGCGAACGCTTGACCGAACCTTTCCCTAGCGGGCTAAGTTCTGCGGGCCGAACCCAGTGAGAGGCGAACATAGAGTACATGCAGAGAACCTTTTCCTTATGGGAAGCTAACAGCAGAACCTTTTTCTATACGCGAACCCTAGCCATGCCACGAACCTTTCTGTTGAGACTAGCATGGCTAGGCCGAACCTTAGACTTCACATGAACCCTTGGCTGGGAACCTAAGTGCCATGAAACCCTAATGCCACGAACCTACAAGCTGATGAACTAAACGCCTTAGTCGAACCTTCGGTCTGCATCTCATCACATGGGCCGAACCTTAGACCTAGCAATAGCCGAACCTAGGCCATCCTCTTGGGTGGGCCGAACCTACCACTATGCTGAACGAACCTATGAGGAAACTAGAAATAGGTTCGCTGGAATGGTTCATTAACTAACCTAAGTGACTGAACAAGGGATAAGGATAAACAAAGGATCAAGAAAGTAAAGTACATTCATACATGCATGACACTTTCGTAGACCACCACCTTTTCTCTCTCACCTAGAATTTTCTAAGTTTATGAAATTATATGAATATAAAGAACTTATTGTGTAAAACTTAACGTCCCATGTGAATAACCTAGACATAATTTTCTTAAACATAAGATAAATTATAATAGCTTAGATTGTGGCGGTTGATTTAAAGAAGTTATGCATGTATGTATAAGTAAGGGTATGCTTAGGATTACCACCTTTAAATATACATACCTATGAGTGTGCACATGAAATCTCAAGACTTATTTCTTATTATGGGATGATAAAAAGAGCAAACAAACTTCACTTATAAATTAATATTGATTAATTACAAGATATTGATTCGAGCATTTTAACTTAGAATAAATAAACTAAGTTAAGTTAATACTTAGTGACTAAAAGTTAACACTTATGGATAATTGACTTGGATGAAACACGAATACTTATGAACATGAAACACACTAAAATTACAGATTTATGAGTTGATCTTGAGTTCACTTACGCGAGCGCGCATATTACAGGAACACTGATTCTAAGGATCCAGGTGAGTTCTCATAACCTCCTTTTAAACTGTTTTCTTTTAAACTCGGAGGTGGAACATGTATACCAATTTTAAATATTATTTGATAACACATGGGTGATACATGTTTATCAATATGATATTCACATTATGGGATTATCATTGTTTATGGATTATCATTGATTATTATAACTCCACGTGACATTGTTGCTGACTTCGGTCATCGACAGAGATTACACGTATATCACATTGACTTCATGTATAGTCACCTATAATATTTGAGATTATTGATGATTGAGATTGGTTGAATGTTTATGTGATTGATTATCTATGATTTTCTATGATTCTTTGTTTGATGTGATTGTATGTTTATGATTGTGTCAGATTATGTGTTGGATTATCTCGCAGGTGCACATGTGGATTTTCTTGGGGAAATTATAAACTTTCATAAACCTATTTATAAACTTTCATAAACTTTTTATAAACATTTTTAATACATAAACACTTATGATTTCTCACCAACTACTTCGTAGTTGACACTTGATTTTCTACATGTTTCAGGAAATGAAGACAAGTAGGTTGAGGAGGATGATCTCTCACATTTTGGACAATCGTCACTTAGGTTCTTGGACTTAGCTAAATAACTGAAATTCTGAAGACTAGAATTTAGTTAAATAGCTAAATCTCTTTTGTATTTGATGTAACTAATTCATGATGAACATGATTTTTGTGTAATTAATTTGGTTGATTAAATGATATGTGATAATTTAAATTAGATACCCACGAGCTTATGAACAATCTACACATTCTTCGTGGCATCCCGACGTTTCCGCCATCGGTCGTGGTGTTACAGATTGGTATCAGAGCCTGGGTTATTGGGAATTAGGTTACTAGAAATGGTTGACCGAGTCTATAACCGTAGGATACCCTAGTATGAATTATTTCATACACTAGTTAGTATATTCAGGATTTCGTGCTTATGTGTTTATTACATGTTATTTGAACTCCTGATATATATCTACCATGCATATGATACTTGTTGATTATATTTGATTTACTGTGCCCATATGATTCGATAAGGACATACATGTGGTGTATCGTAAAGGTGGTGGGACGTTGGCTGGGGCAGTTGCGACTGACCCCTACATATGCCCTATATATATACCATTTACGGTACATTAGGTGGATGTCAGTATTGAAGAATAAGGGAACTACCCGTTTGGGAAACTAATTGCTTAGGAAATTAACTGTTTAGGAACTTATCTGCTTTATGAATTATTTGATTGATCTTTGATCACCAGACGAGGACACACTCGTGGTATACTACAAAGGTGGTGGGATGGTGGCTGGGGCAGTTGTGACTGACCCCTACATATGCCCTATACATATACCATTTGTAGTATATCGGGGGTCTGTCAGTGTCAGGAACTTAGGATATTACTAGGAAATGTTGTAAGGTTGATGTTGATGGTATGTTGGTTAAGGTTGGATTGGATTGACATATTGGATGAACATATTTGATGGACACATATAAATTCACTTATGAAACACATTTATTGGACACGTGGGGTGTATAGGATCAACGAACGATACGAACACTTAGTGATAGACTGAAGATCCGGATGATAATATAGACACTTGGTGAACAGATGAACGCATAGTGATGATACTAACACTTAGTGATGGTATGAACAATTGATGAGAATAAATTATAGGGAAATATGAACACTTAGTGACAATAAGAGCACTCATTGATGATATGAACCCTCATTAATGATTATGGACATTGGGATTTGGTATGGATTTTTAGTGAACTTAGACATTAGGGGAACTTTAATGTCAGGTGAACTTAGACATGAGGTGAACTTAGAAATAGGCAAGCCTACATGTCAGGTGAACTTAGACATTAAGCGAACCTAATTGTCCAAGTGAACTAGAGACCACTTCACTCAAAATTATCCTACCTCGGATAAGGTTTGTGAAGTGAGACAATGATAAGAGACATGATACACCCTAAATTCTAACAAGGGCATAATCATGGTGTAATGCAACGGTGGTGGGACGGTGTTAGGGAGGTTGCGATCTACCCCTGCATATGCCCTATATATAAGCTTGTTGCATTGCATCGGGAGGTTGTCAGTGTTGGTATAGGGTGGGGAATGTTTGGAACTTAGGAATATTTAGCTAATATTAGATATGACCAACTAGGACACTTAGTATAACATTAGGAAATTTGTAATTGCTATGAGTTTAATGACAAATAGGAGAAAATATAGTTCCTATATGTAATCCTAACTGATGAAATGAACTCATTTGACCCTTGTTTGTATAACTTACGTTGTAAACAGTAGTAACATGTTTCTAATATCCTCAGAAACATGCCGCCACGCCGTCATAACGGAGATGATACGAACTCTGAGGATGCTAACGGTAACGCCAACTCTGGCATGCAAGAGTTAGCAAACCTCATTACTGGATTGGTGAATCAACTGACTCAAGCCAATCAGACTCTCAATCAGAACAGAGGTGGTGCAAACCCACCAGTCTGCATGTTCAAACACTTCAACTCCTGTAATCCACTGAAGTTTACGGGTTCTGAGACGGCCACTGGTCTGCTGCAGTGGTCACCTTCATTAACAGCGATTGCCCTGAGAATCTGAAAGTCCATTATGCCACTAGTGTTTTCCAAAAGAGAGCACTAACGTGGTGGAATGGGGAAAAACGAACAAGGGGAGTTGATGCTGCCTTAGCACTGACATGGACAGAGGTCAAGAACCTGATGACCACTAAATTCTGTCCTCGTAGCGAAATGAGGAAGCTTGAAACTGAGTTCTGGGAGCTGAAACAAGATAGCGGGGAGAATCTCATCTACAATACTCGTTTTCATGAGTATAGCCTGCTAGTGCCACATCTGGTGACGCCATTGGAGAGAGCCATAGAGAAGTACATAGGCGGGTTGCCTATGCAGATTCAAGGCACAGTCTACGGAAGCAACCCTAAAACATTGGAGGCTGCAATCCGTCTTTCTGCAACACTGACTGACAACCATGTAAGGGCTGGAACACTCACAAGGAAAGGATCGAAGAAGATTGAAACCAAGTCATCTGCCAAAGAGACCTCAACTCAGGTCAAGACTGAACAAGGCAGTTCTTCCAAAAGCAGCAACAAGAAGAGAAAGACTAGAAACTTTGTGGTTACTACTCCGGCTGCAAAGTCTACTCAGCAATCATCTAACTACAGCGCTGCCAGAAATTATGTTGGGAATACTCCCCAATGTAATACCTGCCGATATCATCACGTACCTAACTTGCCTTGTCGCGTCTGCAACAACTGCGGCAAGTTTGGTCATTTTACAAATGTTTGTCGGAGTGCACCGCAAGCACAAAGGATGCAACCTGCTCCGCTTGCAATGCCAGCTCCACACGCACAACCTATTCCTGCTGTACCCGTTCGCCAGGTACCTGTGCAGGAAAGAGCCTGTTAAGAGTGTGGTGAAGTGCGTCACTTCAGAAATCAATGCCCGAAACTGACTGGAAACAATCAAAGGGTGGCAAGAGGTCGGGCATTTCAACTGAATGCTCCAGCTGCTCAAGCCAACCAGGATGTGGTCAACGGTACATTTCTGATCAACAACTCTTATGCATCTGTCTTATTTGATTCTGGTGCTGATAGGAGTTTCGTTTCATATGATTTTGAATGCATTCTTGGTAGAACACGTACATATTTAGATAAACTGTTTAACGTGGAGGTGGCTGACGGAAACACTATTGATATTGACACTGTTATTATTGGAAGTACGGTGAACTTAAATGCTCACGTTTTCCCAATTGATCTTGTACCTATGCATCTCGGTAGCTTCGATTTTATCATAGGCATGGATTGGTTAGCCACCCACAAAGCGGAAATCATTTGTCATGAAAAATACATTCGTATTCCCTTACCTTCGGGTGAAACTTTAAGAGTTTATGGGGAAACTTCTAGTAAAGGTATTAAGCTGATGTCATGCACTAAAGCACATAAGTACCTTAGGAAGAAATGTATAGCATTCTTAGCGCACATTGTGAAGAAAAAGGAGAAAGGAAAGAGCATTGAAGACGTTCCTGTAATAAGTGATTTTCCTGAAGTATTTCCAGACGACTTGCCGGGTCTTCCACCAGAACGCCAAGTAGAATTCCGGATTGATTTAGTACCTGGTGCGAACCCAGTCGCCAAAGCTCCTTAAAGACTTGTGCCTTCAGAATTGCAAGAATTGGCAAGCCAACTGCAAGAGCTGACTGATAAAAGATTTATTCGCCCGAGCCATTCGCCATGGGGTGCACCGGTCCTGTTTGTCAAGAAAAAGGACGAGTCATTCCGAATGTGCATCGACTACCGTGAATTGAACAAGCTGACAATTAAGAATCGATATCCACTGCCGCGCATCGTTGATCTCTTCGATCAACTACAAGGCTCGGCATGGTTTTCAAAGATCGATATTAGGTCTGCGTATCATCAGCTTCGGGTACATGATGATGATATTCCCAAGACGGCTTTCAGAACAAGATATGGCCATTATGAATTCCTGGTAATGCCTTTCGGCCTTACCAATGCACCGGCGGTTTTCATGGACCTTATGAACCGTATTTGCAGGCCATACTTGGATAAATTTGTGATTGTCTTTATTGATGATATTCTAATATACTCAAAGAGCAAATAAAAACACGAGCAACACCTTAAGTTGGTTTTGGAGATCCTAAGAGATGAGCGACAATATGCCAAATTCTGTAAATGTGAATTTTGGCTTAAGGAAGTTCAATTCTTGGGACACATAGTCAATGAAAATGGTGTTCACGTGGATCCTGCGAAGATTGATGCGGTGAAGAATTGGAGTACACCGATGACACCAACGGAGATTCGATCATTTCTTGGACTTGCCGGTTACTATCGGCGGTTTATTTCGAATTTCTCCAGGAATGCTGTCCCTCTCACTTCTTTAACTCAAAAGAACAAACCTTATGAGTGGGGACCGAAGCAAGAAGAGGCATTTCAGACTTTGAAGCAGAAACTTTGTGATGCTCCTGTCTGGACACTGCTTGACGGAAACGATGATTTTGTGGTTTACTTTGATGCATCCAACCTAGGTCTCGGTTGTGTTCTCATGCAATGGGGAAAGGTTGTGGCATATGCATCGAGACAGTTGAAAATTCACGAGAAAAACTACACTACTCACGACTTGGAACTTGGTGCAGTCGTGTTTGCTTTGAAGATATGGAGACATTATCTTTATGGCACAAAGTGTGTAGTCTTTACTCATCATAAGAGTTTGCAACATATTCTCAATCAGAAGGAACTTAACATGAGACAACGGAGATGGTTTGAACTGTTGAACGATTACGACTGTGAAATTCGCTACCATCCTGGTAAGGCGAATGTAGTAGCAGATGCGCTTAGTCGCAAAAGTCAAGTTCAGATCCATAGTGTCCGAGTGCACACTAATCTCCATAATGATGTTCTCGCAACTCAACAACTCTCATTGGCTCAAGATAATTTAAAAAATGAGATGTCCTGCGGCGCTGAGATATTATTGGAAACCAAGGATGATGGTTTGATGTATTACTTGAATCGGTTGTGGATACCGAACCGGGATGATCTTAGGATGATGATTTTGGATGAAGCTCACAAGATTCGTTACTCAATCCATCCAGGTGCTGACAAGATGTACCAAGACCTTCGGGCCTTGTACTAGTGGCCTGGAATAAAGAAGGTATTGTTGAATATGTGTCTAAATGCCTTAACTGTGTCAAAGTCAAGGCAGAACACCAACGTCCTTTGGAATTGTTATTACAACCAGAAATACCCATGTGGAAGTGGGAGAATATCTCCATGTATTTTATTACCAAACTCCCACGAACCGCAAGCGGTAAGGATAGTATTTGGGTGATAGTTGATAGATTGACCAAGTCGGCTCATTTCTTACCAATACGCGAGACGTACCCTGTGTGGAAATTAGCTCGTATATATGTTGATGAGATCGTTAGCCGAAATGGTATTCCCTTAAGCATAATATCGGATCGTGATGCTCGTTTCACGGCACGATTTTGGGAATCACTTCATGAAGCTTTTGGAACAAGATTGGACCTCAGCACCGCTTAGCATCCTCAAACGGATGGACAGACGGAGCGGACGATCTAGACACTTGAAGATATGCTGAGAGCTTGTGTCATCGATTTCGGTGGCAACTGGGATAGCCATCTACCACTAGTTGAGTTCTTGTATAACAACAGTTATCAAGCGAGCATTGGTATGGCGCTGTTTGAAGTTCTGTATGGCAGAAAATGTCGGTCACCTATTTGTTGGACCGAGGTCGGCGAATCGCAGATCACTGGTCCCGAGATTATTCAGGAGACGACTGACAAGATCCGCCAGATCCGTGAGAATCTGTTAGCTGCACGCACTCGACAGAAGAGTTACGCAGATAAACGACGAAAACCTTTAGAGTTTGAAGTTGATGATATGGTATTACTCAAAGTGTCGCCTTGGAAGGGCGTTGTACGATTCGGAAAGAAGGGTAAGCTTACTCCACAATATGTTGGCCCTTTTAAGATCCTTGAACGAATCGGGAAGGTTGCCTGCAAGTTGGAACTTCCTGCTGAACTTAGCAACGTGCACCCGACGTTTCACGTGTCCAATTTAAGAAAATGCTTAGCTGATCAGGATCTTCAGGTACCACTCGATGACATTCGCGTCGATGATACCATGCACTTTGTTGAAAAACCAGTGGAAATAATGGATCGTGAGGTTAAAAGGCTCTAACGCAGTAGAATTCCAATTGTCAAAGTACGTTGGGAGTCGAAGCACGGTCCAGAATTCACCTGGGAACGGGAAGATCAGATGAAGCTTAAGTACCCACATTTATTTACTACGGTCACTCCAAGTTGAATTTCGGGACGAAATTTCTTTCACTAGGGGAGACTGTAACATCACTGTACTTCAGGTTGTCCATACATATGTACGACTGTACTGTTACGACCTGATATGATAATTATTAATGATAATTAATTATTGATGATATTATTGATGATTGGTATACATATTGACAACATATTATTATACACGTAAACCATGGGAAGTGTAGTTGAAACCCAACTAAACAAAACAAGAGAGTTTATCGCAGTTGGATACACGGATTTTGGATTATAGTTTTGGACACATGTTAATGGTTTATCGAAATAGCAGTGGGACGGTGGCTGGGGCAGTTGCGACTGACCCCTACATATGCCCTATACATATGCATATTTCGGTCTATCACGGATGTGTCAGTGATATGGTTTAGTGGATTTTGGATTGGGATTGATAATATTAAAGTTAATTAGATAACGAAAATGATATTGGAAATGTTTACGCGAAGGTGGGTTACGAACTTAATTTAAACGGGAATGTTATTTCAGAAATAGTAACTTAATAATGTATTCGCGTGGGTGACGATTCACACGAATATAATTAATAGGAATTATATTCTGAAACAATATTTCATAAATCCTAAACCGAATCGAAATACGGTACGAGTGTTGGATTCGCAAAGGTGACGAACTTTACGAATACGTATGTGAGTAACGCGTTTCGACGAGATAACGAAATAATATCTAACGATACTAAATTAGTAAATGGAAACTACTAATGTTTATTAGGAATCACAACTTAAAACGAATATGAATAAATTGTTTATTTAAATAAATAATGTAACGAAATTATTTACGAAACAACAATAGTTAAATAAAATCATGTTAATAAAATGAAATATACCCTTTAAAACACGTTATATTTTAAATATGTTTTACAAGAAAACCGAGTTATTATATGTGTTAACGCGAAATAAACGAGACCGATCACGCGGTGTTAAAACGAGGTATAAGGGAGACGAAAGACTTCATCCTTTTCATTTCTCAAGCTTCACTCTCTCTCTCTCTCTCTACACTCCCATTTTCGTCACTCTCCCCCTCTCTAACTTCTCTCTACGATTGCGCACTCGTTTCTCAACGGATTCAAGAGATTTTGGTGCCTAAACGACCACGTGATCGAGGGGAACAAGAATCTACGGAGAAATCCTACATTGCACCGATAGTTTGAGGTAAATCTGGAGTTTTCTTTACGGTTTTGCTAAAAGATTTCATGTGTTCATAGTTATCAACTTGTAAACCGATTTATGTGTTTTAAACTTGTTAATCGGACTAATAGCAAGCCTAAGAAAGTCATGAACGAAACACTAAGGATCAGGAACCGATGAGGCTGATGATGAGAGGTGCAAGTGCAGGGTTCATGGGGAGGGCTATTGGCCGAACCCTGTACCATCGTACAGCTCTTGGGGCGAACCTTTATGGGAGGGCCGAACCTTGTGATTTCCTAGGCCGATCCTTCGGTGTTCAAACCGTCATAGAAGCAGCCGAACCCTAGCAGCCATGGCCGAACCTCTCTAAGTCGACCGAACCCTTCTAATTCCGCTAACGCTTGACCGAACCTTTCCCCAGCGGGCTAAGTTCTGCGGGCCGAACCCAGTGAGAGGCGAACATAGAGTACATGCAGCGAACCTTTTCCTTATGGGAAGCTAACAGCAGAACCTTTTTCTATACGTGAACCCTAGCCATGCCACGAACCTTTCTGTTGAGACTAGCATGGCTACGCCGAACCTTAGACTTCACACGAACCCTTGGCTGGGAACCTAAGTGCCATGAAACCCTAATGCCACGAACCTACAAGCTGATGAACTAAACGCCTTAGTCGAACCTTCGGTCTGCATCTTATCACATGGGCCGAACCTTTGACCTAGCAATAGCCGAACCTAGGCCATCCTCTTGGGCCGAACCTATCATGGGAAAATTTGGCCGAACCTACCACTATGCTGAACGAACCTATGAGGAAACCAGAAATAGGTTCGCTGGAATGGTTCATTAACTAACCTAAGTGACTGAACAAGGGATAAGGATAAACAAAGGATCAATAAAGTAAAGTATATTCATACATGCATGACACTTTCGTAGACCACCACTTTTCTTTCTCACCTAGAATTTTCTAAGTTTATGAAATTATAAGATATAAAGAACTTATTGTGTAAAACTTAACGTCTCATGTGAATAACCTAGACATAATTTTCTTAAACATAAGATAAATTATAATAGCTTAGATTGTGGCGGTTGATTTAAAGAAGTTATGCGTGTATGTATAAGTAAGGGTATGCTTAGGATTACCACCTTTAAATATACATACCTATGAGTGTGCACATGAAATCTCAAGACTTATTTCTTATTATGGGATGATAAAAAGAGCAAACAAACTTCACTTATAAATTAATATTGATTAATTACAAGATGTTGATTCGAGCATTTTAACTTAGAATAAATAAACTAAGTTAAGTTAATACTTAGTGACTAAAAGTTAACACTTATGGATAATTGACTTGGATGAAACACGAATACTTATGAACATGAAACACACTAAAATTACAGATTTATGAGTTGATCTTGAGTTCACTTACGCGAGCGCGCATATTACAGGAACACTGATTCTAAGGATCCAGGTGAGTTCTCATAACCTCCTTTTAAACTGTTTTCTTTTAAACTCGGAGGTGGAACATGTATACCAATTTTAAATATTATTTGATAACACATGGGTGATACCTGTTTATCAATATGATATTCACATTATGGGATTATCATTGTTTATGGATTATCATTGATTATTATAACTCCACGTGACATTGTTGCTGACTTCGGTCATCGACAGAGATTACACGTATTGCCACTTGGATTATCACAACTCCATCAGTCGTTACTGTTGACTTCGGTCATCCGCCACGATTGTATGTATTGTCACATGGTTTGTTACCACTCCATGAATCATTGTCTTTGACTTCGGTCAATCGCATTGATTTCATGTATTGTCACGTGGTTAGCTACCACTCCATGGATCATTGTCTTTAACTCCAGTTAATCACATTGACTTCATGTATAGTCACCTATAATATTTGAGATTATTGATGATTGAAATTGGTTGAATGTTTATGTGATTGATTATCTATGATTTTCTATGATTCTTTGATAGATGTGATTGTATGTTTGAGATTGTGTTGGATTATGTGTTGGATTATCTCGCAGGTGCACATGTGGATTTTCTCGGGGAAATTATAAACTTTCATAAACCTATTTATAAACTTTTAAAAACATTTTATAAACATTTTTAATACGTAAAAACTTATGATTTCTCACCAACTACTTCGTAGTTGACACTTGATTTTCTACATGTTTCAGGAAATGAAGACAAGTAGGTTGAGGAGGATGATCTCTCATATTTTGGACAATCGTCAGTTAGATAGCTAAATCTCTTTTGTATTTGATGTAACTAATTCATGATGAACATGATTTTTGTGTAATTAATTTGGTTGATTAAATGATATGTGATGATTTAAATTAGATGCCCACGAGCTTATGAACAATCTACACATCCCTCGTGGCATCCCGACGTTTCCGCCATCGGTTGGGGTGTTACAACATAGCTATCACACCCCAGGCCGGCTGTAACATTTGTACATTTAGTCGTGTAGTAGTGAACAGTGTTAGAACAGAGTGTATCCATGTTCAGTCAGTCAATGTGAATCATGTGTCATTATGTGCTTGTGTGTTAGAATCTTTATCATTTAACAAGTATGTATTATTTATTTACAGTCGAGTTCACTAGGCAAGAACAGTATCGTGTTATATCGAAACAGTGGTGGGCAGCGAGAGTGAGCCCTATATATATACTGTGTTCGGTGTAACAGGATAGTGTTGGTGCGTAGTGTCAAGACGAATATTATGACAATTAATTCAACAAGAATCGTAAAACGTAAGCGAGACTGAGTATAGTTATGGGTGACGATCCATAATGATACGAATGTTGAACTTATAATTATGATTAAACATCTTTAAATTTTTAATACGATCGGAAAACGTACGCGATTGCGGGTATACACGTAATTGTGAATGTTTAACGATCCGACAACACACGAAGAGTAAAAATAATTATATTAATTATTTTATATTTTTACAATTTTGAAACTCATCATTTATTTGAGTTTGACAACTCTTTTATTTTAAAACCGCGTAAAATACGCGTTACGTTCCGGAAACGCGAACCGAGCGACCGAAACGGACCCGAATATCACTCGGGCTATAAAAGCCTTGAACAAGGCTTCTTTCTTCATTTAATTCCCCAACAACCACTTCTCTCTCTAGAAATCCCGTCTACCCTCTCTCTCTAGAAAAGCGACCTTTAAACGCGCGTAACTCGCTTATTTCTCAACGGATTTCGGAGTTCTTGGTGTCCACGCGAAGCCCTCGATATCCTCTACACGGAAGTACAAGATTTTCGCAGATCCATCCAGCAAATCGCGAGGTAATGAAGCTTGAAAGATCACGAGATTAGGGTTTTCGTTTGTGAGTTCGTGAAATACACACATAACCGGTTTATTTGCATTATCCTTCGAGTTTCGCACATGTAGCAACCTTCATCGAGAGTAGAATGACTAGATCGTGGCCTGGAGTTGATGGTTCGATGATGGTGATGCGGCTGGCAACAGGTTCGACGGCCGAACCTTCTTCCTCAGGTGGCCGAACCCTATTGAGGCTCAACGAACCTGCATGGTTCGTTAGATAGCAGCCGAACCCTTAGGGGATCTCTTGAACCTGTGCCGAGCCTTGATGCCTCCGGCGAACCATCCTAATGCCACGAACCCTATGGATCATCACGAACCTTAAGCTAACTCAGACGAACCCTATATGGTTCATTGCTCAACTGCCGAACCATGTTCCAACCGAACCATCGTGCATGAGCAAACCCAAGCGAACCCTAAGGAGCCACGAGCCTTCACGAACCAAATAGTGATCAACGAACCCTCCTTGCTGCGAACCTTCATGACCAGTCGAACTATTCTTATTTCACCGAACCTCCGCATAGGGATGAACCTTCTCATGCAGGCGAACCAGTGTTGTTTGCGAACCTACGTGTGCATGGAGCGAACCCTAGCTGATCTTCGAGCCTTGTATAAACCCACGAACCTACCTGATGACATGTTAGTCAAACCTTGCCTGAACATTAGAGGGCCGAACCATATCATGATGTTGGCCGAACCCTAGGCCAGGAAACCTGATAGGTTCGCTGCCAAGGTGGGCAGCCCACGAGCTTTTCGGCCCAACACAATGCTACAAGGCCCAATACCACTTACAACTTGGCCCGTAGGTTTAAATCAAGTACAATCGAGATAGTTGGCCCATGAGAATCTTTAATTGGCCCAATATCAAGTTGGAACCTTACATGGCCTACTTAAGCATTTCTTAATCCAATTCAAATCCCTTAGGCCCAATCCAGGCCCATACGACTCATTATGATCCTAATTAACTCGATATTAGCTTGGGTGTTTTACGAGGCCTATATACAAGTTGTTGGGCCAACATCACACTCAATTGGCCCAACACCACCTTCAATTGGCCCATCATTAACTTAAATGGCCCATGTGGTGATTTACAATGCAAAATGTCTATGAATTGATTTAGTTGGGTTAAGATTAACCTAAACTAATAATGAGATCAATTCATAGACCCAAGAGTCTAGAACACCTAAACATATTCATACATTTCATGGTAATCAATGGCTATCAAATTCTCAAACAATTATCATTTTATGCATAAGATTTATGCACAAAGGATCACTTCATATTCGTTTCTTGGACCCATGATCAATCAAGTGATTCAAATCATAACTTTCAAGTTTTCACAATAATCAAATCATGAGAACACAAGTCAATCAATGAATCAAGGTTATACAATTATAAATCCTATATCTTATGTATGATTACAATGTTATAGGAAACAATTAGAAGTCCTGTTTGCTACTTGCTAACTGTTTAGTTCAGAGTCTACTGCGGACAGGTGAGAACTTTAGCCCCTCTTTTACTGTTTTTTTTATAACTGTTTTGGGGTGGAACACGTGATCAAAACCGCTATTTCAATCTTGTTTCATTACACAAGTTATGTGTGTTTCATAAACATTACAGGTTCATCTTACGAATCCAAGGGATTCATCAATTGTTTAAAGAAATCGTCAACCGTTTTAAGGACTTATTAACTATGGGAATCTTTTTACTAAAAAGGATTTTATAAAGACTCTTTGAAATGTGTTATAACAGATTTACTCAAATGTTCTTTTGAAGGATAAAACACTTTTAGATAAAGGATTTTATAAACTCTTTTGTTATAAACCTTGTTGTTACACAAGGTCATCACATCATGGTATTCAAATCAAGTGGTTCAAAACATGGTATTCAAATCAAGTGGTTCAAAACATGGTATTCAAATCAAGTGGTTCACATCATGGTATTCAAATCAAGTGGTTCATTTCATGGTATTCAAAACAAAGGATTTAATTCGTGGAATTAAATCCAGGCTTTTCAATTCATGTTATCAAATAAGGCATTAACACATCCGGTTAAAGTAAGATTCAGAAACATGGTGTCTATTGTTGTAAACAAACTTGTAAAAGCATCAAGTATCACATTCATTAGCGTTAGTACTGGGTGATCACAACAAGGGAAAGCAGACACACACATTGGGGCAGACCGATTGCTGTAGTTAGTTTTTAAATCTGTTTTATAAACTAACTGCAGATTTCGGTTACATATGGTTTTATCAAAACTGTTGACACATTATCTAACTCCAAACGTGGTTTGGGACTTGATATTATATGTTGACTCATGTGCAAACAGTGATTGGACTGTTTACACTCATTTTCTTACTTGATGTTAGTTTGGGTTGCAGCTCATCCGTGTGAATCTTATGTTGCTTTAACTTACCTATGCCTTATATCATATACTCATGTTTACAAATGATTAAACCTATTGTTCTCACCAACTACGTCTGTAGTTGACAGTTACTTTTCACGTGTTTCAGGTAATCAGGTTTAAGACATTCTCAGGGACAACTAAGGAGACCACTCTAAGATAGAACAAGATGAAGAAACATGCTAGGATGGATTAGAAACACACTAAATCCTAATTGTTTAATTGTCTTGTTTGAAGTCTTATTTTGTAAACTATATTTTGGGTCTGTAGTTGTCTTTCTTTTGGTAGATAGCTGTCTGTAACTAAACAACTGTCTTAATATTATGAAACATAGTAATCCATTGTGGTTGTTCTTATTCAATACTTGTGCATGATTCAACTGCTCATACATCACCGCGCCGTGGATTCCGCACGCGGCGCAGGGGTGTGACATGTTGGTATCAGAGCCAAGGTTGTAGAGAACTAGGAAAAACCCAATGTTTAATGACCTAGACTATAACCTAAGCTACCCAATAGGACTAAGTGCTATAGGCTTGAGGATACTTAGGATCTAAGTAACTTAAGTGAGCATTAAGTCTACAATAAGCTTGAAAGATCTTAGGGACATTTTTCTAAGATTAGATATCGAGTCAAAGAATTTGAACCGGAATTCTATAATTTTAGAAACCGGATTAAATTCTCACACATATGCATTTAAGGATTTCAGAGGCAAGGATCTGTATTCTTAGTATCCTTGATCTGAAATTCTCACACAGAGATCATTATAGAAATTCGGAGGCAAAGATCTGTATTTTCAGAATCTTTGATATGAATTTCTTGTCATATTCATTATGGGAATTCAAATGTCAAGATCTATTAATTTAGAGTCTTGATTTGAAATCCTTGTCATATTCATTATAGGAATTCAAATGTCAAGAGCTATTAATTTAGAGTCTTGATTTGAAATCTTTGTCATATTCATTATAGGAATTCAAATGTCAAGATCTATTAATTTAGAGTCTTGATTTGAAATCCTTGTCATGCTCATTATAGGAATTCAAAGGTCAAGAACTATTAATTTAGAGTCTTGATTTGAAATCCTTGTCATATTCATTATAGGAATTCAAATGTCAAGATCTATTAATTTAGAGTCTTGATTTGAAATCCTTGTCATGCTCATTATAGGAATTCAAAGGTCAAGAACTATTAATTTAGAATCTTGAGTTGGAATCCTTGTCATTGTTATCATTGTTATCATTATCAGGTGTTCATTATCATAGGAACTTTATAACTTAGAATCTGTGTAACAGTATTCTTTAGTTGAAGTTCTCACAAGAGATCATTATACTCGATACTGTAGGTATTGAGAACCTAGGTTAATTAACCTAGGACACACATGCTAAAACCTAAGGTTTTAATTTCGAGTAAATTAAGAACCATGGTTTACATAATCATTATCATAGTCACAGAACAAGAGGCAATCATGAAACAATCATAATCAATCAACAGTTGGAATCTTAGCCCCAAATATAGACGACGGATTAACGCTGATGTGTTGAGGTAAGTGGTGGGTCGGTGAGAGCTTACCCTATATATAAGCTTATTTCAGTATGTTAGGGGGAATCCGGCGTTTGTATTTGGAGTGAGGATTCGGGATCAACTGGAAACATGGAACATCAGTCAAACGCATGGGTTACAAACATTTGGGAAACAATCATTGGTGAATCAAATCATAGTGCAATTCAAACTTGGATGAACCAAACATTATGGTGAATCAATCAAGTTGTGAACATTTTCAATGTAAACCTTAAGTGAAATTCTTAAGTGATTACATCAATAGTACTTACTGACATAAGTTAACAGGAAAGTGTAGAACACACGTGTGATTTAGTTCTACATGTTAACAACTGTTAGTAGGTGCACGCATAACATAATCATAGTTCAATCATGGAATCAATTATAGTTCAAGTTGATCAAAGATCATGGGATTCTTAATCAATGGAACACACTTGGGAATCAGTACAAACGTGTTGTCAAATGCTAGCAAGGGCATGATCGTGGTATATCGAAACGGTGGTGGGCAGCGAGAGTGAGCCCTATATATAAACTATTTTCGGTATATCGGGAAAGTGTCAGTGTGTAGGTTTGGTGGAGAGATCATGGGACATCGTACATATTCACATGATAAGTATGCAAATAAGTTGATAACTTATACGTGTACTAGATCATATTACAATTGAATGATAATACTAGTAGTATGGATATATTACTGACCTTATCATGAAAATTCAATTGTATCCTTCCTCATTACTGACCCACTTGTGGCTTCTATTCGTAGAATGCCTCCCCGACGTGATCCTAACGGAGGGGGTTCAACAAGTGGCAACGACGATGAAATCAACAAGATTGCTCGAGCTATCGCTGTTCATATGATCCCTGGTATGGTCATTGATATCACCCAGAATCTTCGGGGATGTACTAGTGATTCAGCACATAACTCAAATGCTACAACTACTGGAACTGCTAACTTCACTTTCAAGCAGTTCAATGATGCTAAGCCTCCTAAGTACGCTGGTACAGAAGGAGCTACTGGTCTACTACAGTGGTTAGAGAGCATTGAGGACATTCTCGACTTCACTGGATGCCCTGAAAATCTGAAGGTCAAGATGGCCTCAAGCGCTTTTCATAAGGGCGCACTCACCTGGTGGAATTCGGAGAAGAACACCAGGGGACGTGAAGTTGCATTAGCCTTACCGTGGGACGGTTTCAAGAACTTACTCGTGGAAAAGTTTTGTCCACGTCATGAACTGAAGAAACTTGAGGTAGAGATGTGGAATCTGGTGCAAGATAGTGGAGAGAACGCAAAGTATACAACTCGATTCCATGAGTTGTGCATTCTGGTACCCCATTTGGTTACTCCTCTATCTCGCAGGATAGAGAAATATATTGAAGGCTTACCTCTGGTTGTTAGAGGGACTGTCATGGGTAATAACCCTACTACTCTAGAGGCGGCGATTCAACTTGGTGCTACTCTTACTGAAGAGTATGTGAAGTCTGGAGTGCTCACCCGAAAGGGATTCAAGAGAGCACAGACTGAAGAAGGCAAGAAGCATGAACAGCACCATCCCAAGAAGAAGAAACAAAAGACAATCAAGAACTTTGCAGCGTTGACTGCGGCTGCACCTACTCATGCCACACCTATCAATGCTATGCCACAACCTGCTAACGCCAGAAAGTCTTATACTGGCACATTTCCACTTTGCACCAAATGCCAGTATCATCATCTGCCCAACACTCCATGCAAGAAGTGTCTCAAATGTGGGCGTATGGGACACTTTGCAGCTACATGCCGAGCTGCTCATCTTGCTGCTGCAATAACTGCTACCACTACCACTGCTGCTACAGGTGGAAGGGCCTGTTACAATTGTGGAGCAGAGGGACACTTCAGAAATCAGTGTCCAAAACTCAACAACAATACTGCTGCTGCTCGTGCTTTTGTTATTGGAACTGCTGAAGCACGTGAAGAGCCGGCAGTCATCACGGGTACATTTCTTATCAATGATCATTATGTTCCTATCATATTCGATACTGGTGCTGATAAAAGTTTTATCTCTACTCATACTGCTTCTTTGCTTAATATGAAACTATCCACACTTACTGCTCCTTATACTGTAGAAGTAGCGAATGGTAAGACCATAGTTGTAGATTCCATAATTCATGCTTGTGAGCTAAGATTAAATGACCATCTCTTTTCCATCGATCTCATTCCTATGACTCTCGGAAGCTTCGAAGTTGTAGTAGGAATGGATTGGTTGTCCAAAAACAATGCTGAAATCGTATGCTCTGAGAAACTTATCCGAATCCCCTTACCGTCCGGCGAAACGATGATAGTCTACGGCGAGAAACCATGCCGCGGATTGAATATTGTATCGTGCATCAAGGCGAGGAAGTACTTGAAGAAGAAATATTATGCTTTCCTAGCTCATGTAGTGGAAAAGAAACCTGAAAAGAAAGCAGTTGGAGATGTTCCAGTTATCAAAGAATATCCAGACGTATTTCCAGAAGACTTGCCTGGACTACCACCATTCCGACAAGTGGAGTTTAGAATTGATCTCGTTCCTGGAGCAAAACCAGTGGCGAAGTCACCGTATCGATTAGCACCGTCTGAGATGCAAGAACTGTCTAGTCAGCTTCAAGAACTTTTAGACAAAGGTTTCATAAGACCGAGTTTCTCTCCATGGGGAGCTCCGGTTCTCTTTGTCAAAAAGAAAGACGGTTCATTTCGTATGTGCATCGACTATCGTGAGTTGAACAAGTTGACAATCAAGAATAGATATCCTCTGCCCAGGATCGATGATCTGTTTGATCAATTACAGGGAGCAACTTGCTTCTCTAAGATTGATTTACGGTCCGGGTATCATCAGTTAAGAGTAAATGATGAGGATATACCAAAGACTGCATTTAGGACTCGATATGGACACTATGAGTTCGTGGTCATGCCATTTGGGCTGACCAATGCACCTGTAGTGTTCATGGACTTGATGAATCGAGTCTGCAGGCCTTACTTGGATCAGTTTGTTATTGTCTTTATTGATGATGTACTGATTTATTCCAAGTCGGAACAAGAGCATGAAGATCATTTGGGGAAAGTCTTAGAGTTACTAAGGGCTGAACAACTCTATGCTAAATTCTCAAAATGTGAGTTTTGGCTAAAGGAGCTTCACTTCTTAGGACATGTCATAAACAAGGATGGGATACATGTAGATCCGGCGAAGATTGAGGCGATTAAGAACTGGACTACCCCATCTACTCCAACAGAGATTCGCTCATTTCTGGGTTTGGCAGGTTATTGCAGAAGATTCATTGCAAACTTCTCTAAGATAGCCTTGCCACTTACCACTTTGACTCAGAAAAGTCAAGCGTTTATATGGGGACAGAAACAGGAAGATGCATTTCAACTTCTTAAACAGAAGTTATGCAACTCCCCTATCCTTAGTCTTCCAGAAGGCAGTGATGATTTCATTGTCTACTGTGATGCTTCAAACCTTGGTCTTGGTTGTGTACTTATGCAACGGGACAAGGTCATTGCTTATGCTTCAAGACAACTTAAGGTTCACGAGAAGAATTACACTACTCATGACCTTGAGTTAGGGGCTGTGGTCTTTGCATTGAAGATTTGGAGACACTACCTGTACGGTACTAAATGTGTCATCTATACAGACCACAAGAGCCTGCAACACATTCTCAATCTGAAAGAACTCAACATGAGACAACGACGTTGGGTTGAGCTTCTAACTGATTACGACTGTGAGATTCGTTACCATCCGGGTAAAGCCAATGTAGTGGCGGATGCTCTTAGTCGCAAGGAACCAGTCAAACCGATTCGTGTAAGAGCCATGGAGATCAACACACAGCCAAACTTGAAAGACTTGATTCGTATTGCACAACAACAGGTAGTAACAGATAATCAACTCAAGACAGACTTGGATTGTGGCATTGAGAAGAAACTAGAAACTCGAGCTGATGGAGTGTTATATCTCAACGGCCGCATTTGGATTCCAAAGTCTGAAGAATTGCGCACACTCATCTGTGATGAGGCTCATAAGTCGCGATACTCAGTTCATCCTGGAGCCGATAAGATGTATCAGGACTTGAGGACATCTTACTGGTGGCCGGGAATGAAGAAAGACATAGCACTGTATGTGGGAAAATGTCTTACTTGTTCAAAAGTCAAAGCAGAACATCAAAAGCCTTCGGGACTTCTACAGCAACCTGAAATTCCTCAATGGAAATAGGAGCAAATTTCCATGGATTTCATAACAAAGTTGCCGAGAACTCCGCGAGGTTACGATTCGATTTGGGTGATCGTTGATCGACTCACCAAATCTGCTCATTTTCTCCCGATCCGAGAGGAATACAAGATGGAGAAATTATCCACATTGTACATCAACGAAATCATTGCACGTCATGGTACACCGACATCAATCATATCTGATCGTGATAGTCGTTTCACTTCTCGCTTTTGGCAATCATTGCAAAAGGCTTTGGGAACGCGTGTTAATCTTAGCACAGCGTATCATCCTCAAACCGACGGCCAAAGCGAAAGGACTATCCAAACACTTGAAGACATGCTTCGTTCTTGTGTCATTGACTTCGGTGGAAGTTGGAACACTCATCTCCCACTCATTGAGTTTTCATATAACAATAGCTATCATACGAGCATTCAATGTGCACCATTCGAGGCTCTATATGGTAGAAAGTGCCGATCACCAGTCTGTTGGACCGAGATTGGTGACTCACAGGTCGTAGGACCAGAACTCATTCAGGAAACATCAGACAAGATCACAATCATTCAGTCACGGCTTAAGGCCGCACGAGATCGGCAGAAGAGTTATGCTGATCGACGTCGGAAACCGCTTGAGTTTCAAGTCGGTGACCGAGTCTTACTCAAAGTTTCTCCCTGGAAAGGCGTTGTCCGATTCGGGAAGAAAGGGAAACTTGCACCAAGGTACGTTGGACCTTTTGAGATCCTGGAACGGATTGGTCCCGTAGCCTACAAACTCAAACTTCCGGTGGAGCTAAGCAATGTTCATGATACTTTTCATGTATCAAATCTTAAGAAATGCTTAGCGGATCATGATGTTCAGATTCCACTGGAAGACATACAGATTCAGAACAACATGCAATTCATAGAACGTCCAGTTGAGATCATGGATCATGGGGTCAAGAAACTTAAACGCAGCCGTATCCCGATCGTGAAAGTACGATGGGAGGGCAAACGCGGTGCTGAGTTCACCTGGGAACGTGAAGACCAGATGAAGCTTAAGTACCCTCATCTTTTTACAGTATCTTCGGCTAGTTAATTTCGGGACGAAATTCCCTTAACTAGGGGAGACTGTAACATTTGTACATTTAGTCATGTAGTAGTGAACAGTGTTAGAACAGAGTGTATCCATGTTCAGTCAGTCAATGTGAATCATGTGTCATTATGTGCTTGTGTGTTAGAATCTTTATCATTTAACAAGTATGTATTATTTATTTACAGTCGAGTTCACTAGGCAAGAACAGTATCGTGTTATATCGAAACAGTGGTAGGCAGCGAGAGTGAGCCCTATATATATAATGCGTTCGGTGTAACAGGATAGTGTTGGTGCGTAGTGTCAAGACGAATATTATGACAATTAATTCAACAAGAATCGTAATACGTAAGCGAGACTGAGTATAGTTATGGGTGACGATCCATAATGATACGAATGTTGAACTTATAATTATGATTAAACATCTTTAAATTTTTAATACGATCGGAAAACGTACGCGATTGCGGGTATACACGTAATTGTGAATGTTTAACGATCCGACAACACACGAAGAGTAAAAATAATTATATTAATTATTTTATATTTTTACAATTTTGAAACTCATCATTTATTTGAGTTTGACAACTCTTTTATTTTAAAACCGCGTAAAATACGCGTCACGTTCCGGAAACGCGAACCGAGCGACCGAAACGGACCCGAATATCACTCGGGCTATAAAAGCCTTGAACAAGGCTTCTTTCTTCATTTAATTCCCCAACAACCACTTCTCTCTCTAGAAATCCCGTCTACCCTCTCTCTCTCTAGAAAACCGACTTTTAAACGCGCGTAACTCGCTTATTTCTCAACGGATTTCGGAGTTCTTGGTGTCCACGCGAAGCCCTCGATATCCTCTACACGGAAGGACAAGATTTTCGCAGATCCATCCAGCAAATCGCGAGGTAATGAAGCTTGAAAGATCACGAGATTAGGGTTTTCGTTTGTGAGTTCGTGAAATACACACATAGCCGGTTTATTTGCATTATCCTTCGAGTTTCGCACATGTAGCAACCTTCATCGAGAGTAGAATGACTAGATCGTGGCCTGAGTTGATGGTTCGATGATGGTGATGCGGCTGGCAACAGGTTCGACGGCCGAACCTTCTTCCTCAGGTGGCCGAACCCTATTGAGGCTCAACGAACCTGCATGGTTCGTTAGATAGCAGCCGAACCCTTAGGGGATCTCTTGAACCTGTGCCGAGCCTTGATGCCTCCGGCGAACCATCCTAATGCCACGAACCCTATGGATCATCACGAACCTTAAGCTAACTCAGACGAGCCCTATATGGTTCATTGCTCAACTGCCGAACCATGTTCCAACCGAACCATTGTGCATGAGCAAACCCAAGCGAACCCTAAGGAGCCACGAGCCTTCACGAACCAAATAGTGATCAACGAACCCTCCTTGCTGCGAACCTTCATGACCAGCCGAACTATTCTTATTTCACCGAACCTCCGCATAGGGACGAACCTTCTCATGCAGGCGAACCAGTGTTGTTTACGAACCTACGTGTGCATGGAGCGAACCCTAGCTGGTCTTCGAGCCTTGTATAAACCCACGAACCTACCTGATGACATGTTAGTCGAACCTTGCCTGAACATTAGAGGGCCGAACCATATCATGATGTTGGCCGAACCCTAGGCCAGGAAACCTGATAGGTTCGCTGCCAAGGTGGGCAGCCCACGAGCTTTTCGGCCCAACACAATGCTACAAGGCTCAATACCACTTACAACTTGGCCCGTAGGTTTAAATCAAGTACAATCGAGATAGTTGGCCCATGAGAATCTTTAATTGGCCCAATATCAAGTTGGAACCTTACATGGCCTACTTAAGCATTTCTTAATCCAATTCAAATCCCTTAGGCCCAATCCAGGCCCATACGACTCATTATGATCCTAATTAGCTCGATATTAGCTTGGGCGTGTTACGAGGCCTATATACAAGTTGTTGGGCCAACATCACACTCAATTGGCCCAACACCACCTTCAATTGGCCCATCATTAACTTAAATGGCCCATGTGGTGATTTACAATGCAAAATGTCTATGAATTGATTTAGTTGGGTTAAGATTAACCTAAACTAATAATGAGATCAATTCATAGACCCAAGAGTCTAGAACACCTAAACATATTCATACATTTCATGGTAATCAATGGCTATCAAATTCTCAAACAATTATCATTTTATGCATAAGATTTATGCACAAAGGATCACTTCATATTCGTTTCTTGGACCCATGATCAATCAAGTGATTCAAATCATAACTTTCAAGTTTTCACAACAATCAAATCATGAGAACACAAGTCAATCAATGAATCAAGGTTATACAATTATAAATCCTATATCTTATGTATGATTACAATGTTATAGGAAACAATTAGAAGTCCTGTTTGCTACTTGCTAACTGTTTAGTTCAGAGTCTACTGCGGACAGGTGAGAACTTTAGCCCCTCTTTTACTGTTTTTTTTATAACTGTTTTGGGGTGGAACACGTGATCAAAACCGCTATTTCAATCTTGTTTCATTACACAAGTTATGTGTGTTTCATAAACATTACAGGTTCATCTTACGAATCCAAGGGATTCATCAATTGTTTAAAGAAATCGTCAACCGTTTTAAGGACTTATTAACTATGGGAATCTTTTTACTAAAAAGGATTTTATAAAGACTCTTTGAAATGTGTTATAACAGATTTACTCAAATGTTCTTTTGAAGGATAAAACACTTTTAGATAAAGGATTTTATAAACTCTTTTGTTATAAACCTTGTTGTTACACAAGGTCATCACATCATGGTATTCAAATCAAGTGGTTCAAAACATGGTATTCAAATCAAGTGGTTCAAAACATGGTATTCAAATCAAGTGGTTCACATCATGGTATTCAAATCAAGTGGTTCATTTCATGGTATTCAAAACAAAGGATTTAATTCGTGGAATTAAATCCAGGCTTTTCAATTCATGTTATCAAATAAGGCATTAACACATCCGGTTAAAGTAAGATTCAGAAACATGGTGTCTATTGTTGTAAACAAAATTGTAAAAGCATCAAGTATCACATTCATTAGCGTTAGTACTGGGTGATCACAACAAGGGAAAGCGGACACACACATTGGGGCAGACCGATTGCTGCAGTTAGTTTTTAAATCTGTTTTATAAACTAACTGCAGATTTCGGTTACATATGGTTTTATCAAAACTGTTGACACATTATCTAACTCCAAACGTGGTTTGGGACTTGATATTATATGTTGACTCATGTGCAAACAGTGATTGGACTGTTTACACTCATTTTCTTACTTGATGTTAGTTTGGGTTGCAGCTCATCCGTGTGAATCTTATGTTGCTTTAACTTACCTATGCCTTATATCATATACTCATGTTTACAAATGATTAAACCTATTGTTCTCACCAACTACGTCTGTAGTTGACAGTTACTTTTCACGTGTTTCAGGTAATCAGGTTTAAGACATTCTCAGGGACAACTAAGGAGACCACTCTAAGATAGAACAAGATGAAGAAACATGCTAGGATGGATTAGAAACACACTAAATCCTAATTGTTTAATTGTCTTGTTTGAAGTCTTATTTTGTAAACTATATTTTGGGTCTGTAGTTGTCTTTCTATTGGTAGATAGCTGTCTGTAACTAAACAACTGTCTTAATATTATGAAACATAGTAATCCGTTGTGGTTGTTCTTATTCAATACTTGTGCATGATTCAACTGCTCATACGTCACCGCGCCATGGATTCCGCACGCGGCGCAGGGGTGTGACACCGGCGGGAACGAATCGTGTTTTCCCGTCGGGCGGAAGGTTCCCGGGGCGCGATATCATGAGTGATAATCAAATGATCAGATTGTTTACATAGCACATGATAAATAAATGAGAAATTGCTAACACATCCATGATATAGAATTACAAGATTAAATTACAACGTATCGTTCATAATTTAATCAAGTAAATCTACCAAAAAGAATCAATGTAACTATATCTTGTATATGTACAAGATATACAAAAGATGATTCATTGTTCATGTCACCAAAAGCATGCAATATCAAAAGTAGCTAGGTCTTCTAAAAGTTCACTAGCTAATCCTTGCATAATAGTAGTTACATCTGTTCATTACCTGAGAAAACTTGTATTTAAACAAAGTCAACAATAGGTTGGTGAGTTCATAAGTAAGTTAATGTAAAACCTTGGTTCATTCACATGCACATTCACAATGATAGATATGTTACTTGTATGATTGTCTGTTTCACTTGTTCACCCAATGGCTCCTCAATAGTTATAGTCACAAATACTATATCATCCTAGTAGTGTTGCTTATATATAAGGCATATGTAAGGGAACTAAGCCCTAGCCAACATCCCACCACAACACCACTAGAACTCCACACTACTTGTAATACAACTATTGATTCCCACTCTCAATTCACATGTTTATCTCTTCCTTGATCACCTGTGTTCTCATGTATAGAATAATATAATGATAGCGTTGTAGTTATCAAACCGAAGTATTGATAACCAATATATGTGTTAAGGATATTAGATTTTCAATCTGTTCCTTGTATTATTATATATTGTGGGGTTAACTGCTGTTTCACTTTTAAATATTAAAAGTGTTAGTTAATTGTTTGTAATGTAATCTCAATGCAATGTATAGAGCCCAAATGAAATCCATTGTAATCCACAGTCATTCCCATTGGCCGGATGGCATTTGATCACACAATCGTAATCATTCAGGAGCTCAACCCAACTTCTCTGTCTCATGTTAAGCTCCTTCTGATCAAATATGTGCTGTAGACTCTTGTGATCTGTGAAGATAGTGCACTTGGTACCGTAAAGGTAGTGTCTCCAAATCTTTAATGCAAAAACAACAGCTCCCAGTTCAAGATCGTGTGTCGTATAGTTTTTCTCATGTATCTTCAGCTGTCGGGAGGCATAAGAAATGACTTTGTCTCGTTGCATCAAAACACATCCAAGTCCCTGATGGGAAGCATCACAGTAAACTACAAAGTCATCATTGCCTTCTGGGAGTGTTAAGATTGGAGCATTGCACAATCTTTGTTTCAATGTCGGGAATGCTTCTTCTTGTTTCTGAGTCCACACAAAAGGTTCAGACTTCTACGTGAGCTTGGTGAGAGGCAAGGCTATCTTAGAAAAATTCGAGATGAATCTCCTGTAATAACTTGCCAATCCTAAAAATGATCTGATCTCTGTTAGTGTTGTTGGCACATCCCAGTTCTTGATTGCTTCAATATTGGCAGGATCCACGTGAATACCATCACTGTTAATCACATGACCCAAAAATTGAACTTCTTTTAACCAAAATTCACACTTGGAGAATTTGGCATAGAGTCGTTCCTCCTTTAAGAGCTCCAAGACTGTCTTGAGGTGTTGCTCATGTTCCTTCTCGTTCTTTGAATAAATCAGTATATCATCAATAAAGACGATAACAAACTGATCTAAGTATGGCTTGCACACCCGGTTCATCAAATCCATGAACACAGCCGGCGCGTTCGTCAATCTGAATGGCATCACCATGAACTCATAGTAGCCATATCGGGTACGAAAAGCCGTCTTGGGTATGTCTTCTTCTTGAATCCGGAGCTGATGATAGCCTGATCTCAGGTCTATCTTTGAAAAGTACTGTGCTCCCTGTAATTGATCAAACAAATCATCAATCCTCGGTAACGGGTACCGATTCTTGATGGTGAGTTTGTTGAGCTCTCTGTAATCAATGCACCTCCTGAAGGTTCCATCCTTCTTTTTCACAAAAAGAACTGGAGCTCCCCACGGGGAAAAGCTCGGTCGGATGAATCCTTTATCGAGTAGCTCTTGTAATTGATTGGACAACTCCTGCATCTCAGATGGTGCAAGACTATAAGGAGACTTAGCTACAGGAGTTGCTCCCGAAATCAAATCGATTCGAAACTGCACAGATCTCTCGGGTGGCAGTCCTGGTAGATCATCCGGAATCTCGTCCGCGTAGTCTTTCACCACTGGTACATCTTGAATATTGATTGCCTTCACAGGCAATATTACTCTGACACGACGTTTCAATTGATAGATATGTTACTTGTATGATTGTCTGTTTCATTTGTTCACCCAATGGCTCCACAATAGTTATAGTCACAAATACTATATCATCCTAGTAGTGTTGCTTATATATAGGGCATATGTAAGGGAACTAAGCCCTAGCCAACATCCCACCACAACACCACTAGAACTCCACACTACTTGTAATACAACTATTGATTCCCACTCTCAATTCAAATGTTTATCTCTTCCTTGATCACCTGTGTTCTCATGTATAGAATAATATAATGATAGCGTTGTAGTTATCAAACCGAAATATTGATAACCAATATATGTGTTAAGGATATTAGATTTTCAATTTGTTCCTTGTATTATTCTATATTGTGGGGTTAACTGTTGTTTCACTTTTAAATATTAAAAGTGTTAGTTAACTGTTTGTAATGTAATCTCAATGCAATGTATAGAGCCCAAATGAAATCCATTGTAATCCTCACGTAATTAGATTACAATGCATTCCATTCACCTCTATTCCACCGTGTGATCCCAAAGTCTCAATGTGGGATTGTTCTCATGCGATTAACAAAGTTGAATAAGAACTTGTCTCATTACATCATGTTAATCATGTGAGAATGATAAGCATACTCATGAAGTTACGTTATCATGATCATCATTCACTGTAATCCATATGATCCCAAAGCCTCAATGTGGGATTGTTCTCATGTGATTAACAAAGTTGAATAAGAACTTGTCTTATTACATTATGTTAATCATGTGTGAATGATAAGAATCCTCATGAAGTTACGTTATCATGATCATCATTCACTGAAATCCATGTGTTCACCATGTAATCCTTAAGCCGTCGTAAGAACATGTATTATTACCCTTAAGTGACGCAGGTGGTGGATACCCAATGCGATCATACTATCCAATAGTATGTTTTTAGGGTGTAGATAAAGTGTTCTAAGAAATTGACTTATCACACATGATCAATTATGATGTGGAATGATATTCAAAAGATATTTTATCTTCTGATCATTCATGTGCTGTGAAGTGTCACCATGTTTCACTGTAGTAGTTCTTATTGTTTGTTTGTGTCTGAATTGTCTCAATGTTCATTCATGTAGGAATAACTAAATGTTATAAGATATAATCTTACAACGATGTTATCCAAATGTGATTGATGATTATGAAAGTACATTATCATATTCATCTGAGTTTCCCTGTTATCTCATGATCATACAAGCATGCATACAATGATAAGCGATAATAAACAGTTTAATATTATCTAAATCAAAGTATAAATAACATGTTAGGAAAAACTTTTAAATAAATAAAAGTAAACATGTTTCTCAGTCCCGAGAGTTTAAAATCAGTTAAGATTAAAGAAAAAGGGGCATATGAACTCACCATGTAGTTGTAGAGTTGATTTAGCTTAAAATAAAGAATACACGCGCTCTTTGTTGTTCTTGAGTTTGTTATCACGAACCTGTATCGATTTCACATTGTTATAGTTTTATAAGTATGGAATGTAATTTCTTTGTGTGAGCTTATGTGTTAGCCTAGGTTGGCTAACACTTGTGAGTCTCAGTCTTGATCTTTATTCGGCCCAACTAGCTTGTAAAATCAACTCAATAGTACTTACCCTACTTGTTTTAACTTAGCACCCTTTGTTTATTAATGTATGTCTTACTTGAATTGTCACCATGGCAAGAAGGTTATATTAATTGCAAACTTAGTTTTAAGTTAAAGGTTATAACCCTTACTTCTTGTAATTTAAAGCCCAATTGTCATTTTCTTGGTCCTTACGAAAACACTTATTTCAATTTGTCACTTTTATAATAACTTATGTATATAGTAAATGATTTCATGCTCGTTATCACAATTCATTGCGTTTAAAAGGTTAACTTATTTCATTAACCACATGGGCCAACTAGAATTGCGTTGGGCCTGAAGTTGAGCCGAATGGATCAAAATGCACCGAATTAGATCTTGGATCAACGTAATGTGTCGTGGGTTCGATCACCCTTGATGGGCCAAGTCTGGGCCGACTAAGCTATGGTGGACTAAGTAAAAGACTTGGGTTGATTAGTTTGGGCCGAACAGCCATAGTGACCGAAAAAGGCTGTTGGGCCTGTTTGTTGTTATTGGGCCACATAATTGGTTCAACTAACTGCTTCCTTTGGGCCTCATATACACAGGTTTGGGCCGGCTGGTTAATACAATAAAGAATCGAGTGGGAGAACTTCAAATGGCAGCGAACCTAGAGATAGTTTAGGCAGGGTTCGGCCATGTCTCTGCATAAGAGTTCGTCTCCAAAAGATGTCTATAGGTTCGTAGCTCTTTAATTTCGCAATAGGGTTCGGCACTGCTCGAGTGGTTCGGCTCCTGCATAAACGAGGGTTCGGCTGTGCATGCTCATAGGGGGAGGGTTCGGGAAAAGCATGAGGGTTCGGGTTGACTGCCATGGTTCGCCAAAGTGAGTAGGGTTCGCTACATGGTTCGTTTACAGAAGGTTCGGTGCGCGTGGCTGACAACCAGGTTCGGTTGTCATGCAGGGGTTCGTCTAGGCTCGTGAAAAAGGTTCGCAGCAGTGACTAGGGTTTGGGGTTAGCGTTCGTGAGTCATGACAGCAGCAGGGTTCGTCTGCGTGCAAGGTGGGTTCGTGGGCAGCAATGGTTTGCTCATGGTCTGATGCAAGCTGGTTCATGGAGGCTTGCGGGAAATTAGGGTTCGGCCATGGCTAAACTACCTCACGAACAACGAGCTCACCATCACCACGACAACACATGTTGCTGTGTTGATCTCAGGGCTGTGTTAGGGTAGTAGAGTGGCTTGTGGTCGTGTGTTTCCGGCTATGGGATGGTCGGCCGGCCATGTGGCCTGTTCGAACACAATGGGTGTAGAAAACCCTAATATTCAGGTTATTCACACTCTTATACCTCAAGATTTGGTGGCCGATTCTTTAGATTCGTTGTACTTTCATGTGGAGCTCGTCAAGGGCTTCGCGTGGACACCAAGAACACCCAATTTGGTCAAGAAACAAGGAAATTATGGGTTTTTGAAGGTGATTTGTGGTGGTAAATGATGGTGGCCGGAATTTTAGAGAGAGAAAGGAATGTGTGTGTGAAAAAATGAGAGAAATACTCTCATTTAGAGTATTTATATCATGTGTGGTGTCCGGGTCCGTTTCGGTTGCTCAGTTCGCGTTTTCGTCACGTAACCGAAAAATTGCGTGTAATTTAAATGAAATAAATAAAAGAAAATTATTTTAATTAATTGATGAGTTTCAAAATTGTAAAATGTTATTTATTTTATTTTATTGAATTTAAATTCGTTCACGTCGTGTTTCGTTTTTTTTCGTTTCGTCGAATCGCGTCACCATCGCGTGTATTCGTTCGAATCGTCATTCGAACGAGCACGACGATGGTTTTGCTTTCCGACTTTTGTTTTCTACTTTCCAGTCATCATTTCAGAACGTTAAACTCACAGATATGTTTATGTGAATCGTCACCCACGCAAACACACTGTCAGTTCGTTATTCTGAAACGACACTGTGTTATTGTTTTAACTTGTATTTCCTCACTGTCGAACTCAACTAACATCCAGTTTTCACATAGTTTTCACATTGAATTGTCGGCCATCTGATTCCTGTCATCTATGGATATCAGATCGCAACCGATTTGTTTCTGTTATTCACTTGAACACTGTTGTTTCTAATGATCTGTTGTGTTAATTGTACTTAAGTTTTCACTAAAATAAACACAACTAATGTTTCAAATGTACGTTGTACTTATAGTATCTAAGTTTACACAAAAATAGGTACAATGACTTCTTGTAATTAGAATTCTGTTAATACAATTATTGTTCACAAACACATATGTACACATAGTTACTGTTTGCAAGTACACATACTGTACGGACTTGCCGGCCGGTCAGGTACTAGTTGTCACAATAGCAAAGTACGTCGGCCGATGTCTTACGTGTGCGAAGGTAAAGGCGGAACACTAGAAACCGTCAGGTTTACTGGAACAGCCTGAGATTCCGGTTTGGAAGTGGGAACAAATAGCTATGGATTTCATTTCCAAGCTACCCCGCACTTCCAGCGGTCATGATACCATTTGGGTCATCATCGATCGTTTAACAAAATCTGCTCACTTCTTGCCGATGCGTGAAACCTTCACGATGGATAAAGTTGCAAAATTATACATCAATGAGATAGTGGTACGTCAAGGTGTACCATTGTCTATCATTTCATATCGAGATAGCAGATTCACGTTGCGGTTTTGGCAATCATTACAGAAATCTCTAGGGACACAGTTAAATTTGAGTACCGCTTACCAGCCACAAACAGACGGTCAAAGCGAATGTACTACACAAACCCTAGAGGACATGTTGCGAACATGTGTTTTGGATTTCAGTGGGAATTGGGACTCCCATTTGCCACTGTTTGGGTTCTCTTATAACAACAGCTACCATTGCAGCATTGGATCCGCACCATTCGAGACTCATTATGGTCGAAAATGTCGGTCACCGATCTGTTGGACCGAAGTAGGGGATAATCGAATAACTGGGCCTGAGCTTATTCATGAAACAACTTATAAAATCGCCCAGATACAGCAGAAGTTACAAACAGCTCGAAGTAGACAAAAGAGCTACGCGGACAAACGGCGCAAGTCGTTGGAATTCCAAGTGGGAGACCGTGTCATGTTGAAGGTATCCCCATGGAAGGCCGTGGTTCGCTTCGGGAAGAAAGGCAAGTTGGCACCGCGATACATGGGACTGTTCGAGATTGTTGAACGGATTGGTCCTGTTGCGTATAGGCTGAGATTACCTGATGAACTCGATGGTGTGGATGACCTGTTTCACGTCTCAAACCTAAAGAAATGCCTTGCGGACGAAACACTTGTGATAACCATTTAGGAAATTCAAGTTGACGAACAATTACACTTCATTGAAGAACATTTGGAGATTATAGATCGCGACGTTAAAAAACTGAAGCGAAGCCGTATTCCAATCTTTAAGGTTCGATGGAATTCAAAGCGCGGGCTAGAGTTTACTTGGGAACGCGAGGATCACATGAAGTCCAAGTATCCCCATTTATTTACAGAGGAAGTCATACCCGATAACGATTCTTAAATTTCGTGATGAAATTTCTCTAACAAGGGGAGACTGTAACATCAGTGCTGTAACCATAGCCGGAACAGTGATGTGTACAGTAGATCAGGTTCGAACTATGTGTATTTCATGTACGCTACTATCATTTGATGCTTAATACAGAACTGTTACAGACTCATTTCAGAATCAGAATGTAAATTCATGATTTAACAGTCAGAAACATATCTGACAACATAGAACTATTATGTGAATGTTAGTTAGGGTTTTATTACCTATAAACGTATCTGAGATGTGCAGAACAAAACCATGACGGATGTCATTACGTGAATGTTAAATTGACGGATTATACGTGTAGTTGACGACCTGTACGAAAACATCTGTAAGTTTAACGTTCTCAATGATGTCCAATAATTAGGAAATCAAATCGAAAAGTATAGTTGTCTCGTGTTTGTACGGGTGACGATCCGAAAGAATACGCGAGAAAATCGTACGATTCGATTAAACAGATAAATTAACCGTTTTTAGAAGTTCAAAAATAAATAAAAGATAATTAGTTAATTTAATAGGAATTACCACCTAATTTAAACTAGTAAAATCTACTTTAAAAATAGTAACGTTTCGTTACGAAAACGATCGAAAACCAATGTTTGATTTCGAAACGGAGCAGAACCGAACGAAACCGAACACGCGTGAACGATAAAGATGCTAAAATGACATTAAATGTCAGTTATTACACACACCAACCCACCCTCTCTCTAAAACCCGACACCTTCTCTCTCTAACTTTCTCTCTCTAGAAAACCCACTCTATCTCACCCAAATCTTCATCAAATTGAGCGATTTTGGAATCTAAACGACAGTAGCAAATTGTAGATCGTGAGTAGAGGAAGAAATAGAGCTTTGAATCACCAAAAACGGATCAAAAAAGAGCTAGAACGGGCTGTTTTCAGATTGCTACTATTTGGGGTGAGTTTCTCGAACATCAGCTCCAATTTCAGTCGATTTAGGAGCTGATAAACCTAAGGATCTGCACTAAAACAAGTTAGGAGGTTAAGGAATACATTATATTGAAGTTTAGAACGGTTAGGAACTGATTTGAGCCTGAAAACAGTAGGATCGACGCAAGAACATCATGTAGGAGCAATATCGAAGACATGTGTCAACAGCGACATTCATCCATCGAGATTGCTAATCTTGATGGGCTAGGTTCGATGGGTCTGGATTGAACTTACTAGGGTCGATGGTATCCAACATCCGGGTCAATGGGGAGCACCGATAATGATAATATCGATCCAAAACGGGGATGTCATCCCAGAAGTGTCGACATTAGGCCATCATTGGCCATCGATAATAATCTTGTCCCTGTCGATACTAATCTTGAGGGTTAAACCGTTTATGTGCTTTTCGATATTAAGGATTTTCAAACACAAGTTTTCTCTAAACTATCTTAACATATAGACTAAGGTTTTGTATGATCGTTTGGGTATTTATTACCTGAATATGTTTAATAGAAACCTTAAAAGAAGTTGGTGACATTCCACAATGGCCCATGTGGTTATATGTGATGTTTACCGAACGTGGTCTTCAAAAAGGTTAAAGTTTTTCTAACACTAAAACTTTTATAAAACTATCATATGTTTAAAAAAGTACTTGGGTTTAGGTGTTAAAACTAATATCAAAGAAAACCACAAAGTACAAGGCCATTACAGAAGCTAGACTTGGATGCTTAAACAAGTGTTAAGTAAAAGAATAGTGTTCATTAGTGATAAGCTAGTAACATTGGTAGTTATAATCTAACTTATGCTTACTAGGTTACTACAAAGGGTAACATGATGGGTACTTATGAGTTCAAAGAACTAAGGAAACGAGTTGAAATCCATGGAATAACAAGGAACAAACTAAGTAGATGAATTGAGGAAACTTATATTTGGTGAAGCACACAAAACCAAGTACTTAGTGCATCCAGGCGCCAATAAAACGTACCATGATTTACGGGAATTTCATTGGTGGCTGGGAATGAAGAAGGACATAGCAAAGTACGTCAGCCGATGTCTTACGTGTGCGAAGGTAAAGGCGGAACACCAGAAACCATCAGGTTTACTGGAACAGCCTGAGATTCCTCTTTGGAAGTGTGAACAAATAGCTATGGATTTCATTATCAAGCTTCCCCGCACTTCCAGCGGTCATGATACCATTTGGGTCATCATCGATCGTTTAACAAAATCTGCTCACTTATTGCCGATGCGTGAAACCTTCACGATGGATAATGTTGCAAAATTATACATCAATGAGATAGTGGTACGTCACGGTGTACCATTGTCTATCATTTCATGTCGAGATAGCAGATTCACGTCGCGGTTTTGGCAATCATTACACAAATCTCTAGGGACACAGTTAAATTTGAGTATCGCTTACCATCCACAAACGGACGGTCAAAGCGAACGTACTACACAAACCCTAGATGACATGTTGCGAACATGTGTTTTGGATTTCGGTGGGAATTGGGACTCCCATTTGCCACTGTTTGGGTTCTCCTATAACAACAGCTACCATAGCAGCAACGGATGCGCACCGTTCGAGGCTCTTTATGCTCGAAAATGTCGGTCACCGATCTGTTGTATTGAAGTAGGGGATAACCGAATAACTGGGCCTAAGCTTATTCATGAAACAACTGATAAAATCGCCCAGATACAGCAGAAGTTACAAACAGCTCGAAGTAGACAAAAGAGCTACACGGACAAACGGCGCAAGTCGCTGGAATTCCAACGTGTCATGTTGAAGGTATCCCCATGGAAGGCCGTGGTTCGCTTCGGGAAGAAAGGCAAGTTAGCACCGCGATACATGGGACTGTTCGAGATTGTTGAACGGATTGGTCCTGTTGCGTATAGGCTGAGATTAGCTGATGAACTCGGTGGTGTGGATGACCTGTTTCACGTCTCAAACCAAAAGAAATGCCTTGCGGACGAAACACTTGTGATAACCGTTTAGGAAATTCAAGTGGACGAACAATTACACTTCATTGAAGAACCTTTGGAGATTATGGATCGCAAAGTTAAACAAATGAAGCGAAGCCGTGTTCCAATCTTTAAGGTTTGATGGAATTCAAAGCGCGGTCCAGAGTTTACTTGGGAACGCGAGGATCACATGAAGTCCAAGTATCCCCATATATTTACAGAGGAAGTCATACCCGATAACGATTCTTAAATTTCGTGACGGAATTTCTCTAACAAGAGGAGACTGTAACATCAGTGTCGTAACCATAGCCGGAACAGTGATGTGCATAGTAGAACAGGTACGAACCATGTGTGTTTCATGTATGCTAGTATCATTTGATGTTTAATACAGAACTGTTACAGACTCATTTCAGAATCAGAATGTAAATTCATGATTTAACAGTCAGAAACATATCTAACAACATAGAACTATTATGTGAATGTTAGTTAGGGTTTTATTACGTATAAACGTATCTGAGATGTGCAGAACAAAACCATGACGGATGTCGTTACGTGAAAGCTAAATTGACGGATTATACGTGTAGTTGACGACCTGTACGAATACATCTGTAAGTTTAACGTTTTGAATGATGTCCAATAATTAGAAAATCAAATAGAAAACTATAGTTGTCTCGTGTTTGTACAGGTGACGATCCGAACGAAACGCGCGAAAATCGTACGATTCGATTAAACAGATAAATTAAACGTTTTTAGAAATTCAAAAATAAATAAAAGATTATTAGTTAATTTATTAGGAATTAACACCTAATATAAATTAGTAAAATCTACTTTTAAAATCGTAATGTTTCGTTACGAAAACGATCGAAAACCGATGTTTGATCATGAAACCGAGCGAAACCGAACGAACCCGAACACCCGCGAACGATAAAGATGTTAAAATGACACTAAATTTCATTTATTACACACACCAACCCACCCTCTCTCTAAAACCCGACACATTCTCTCTCTAACTTTCTCTCTCTAGAAAACCCACTCTATCTCACCCAAATCTTCATCAAATTGAGCGATTTTGGAATCAAAACGACGGTAGCAACATCTAGATCGTGAGTAGAGGAAGAAATAGAGCTTTGAATCACCAAAAACAGATAAAGAATGAGCTAGAACAGGCTGTTTTCATATTGCTACTATTTGGGGTGAGTATCTCGAACATCAGCTCCAATTTCAGTCGATTTAGGAGCTGATAAAATAAGGATCTGCTCTAAAACAAGTTAGGAGGTTAAGGAATACATTATATTGAAGTTTAGATCGGTTAGGGACTGATTTAAGCATGGAGACACTAGGCTCGACGCAAGAACATCATGAAGGAGCAATATCGATGACCTGTGTCAACAGCCACATTCATCCATTGAGAGTGCTAATCTCGATGGGCTAGGTTCGATGGGCCTGGATCGAACTTACTAGGGTCAATGGTATCCAACATCCGGGTCAAAGGGGAACACCGATAATGATAATATCGATCCAAAAAGGGGATGTCAACCTAGGAGTGTCGATATTGTAAGTTCGATGGTGGCTGGGTACACCTTGTCGATATTAGGCCATCATTGGCCATCGATAATAATCTTGTCCTTTTCGATACTAAGCTTGAGGGTTAAACCGGTTATGTGCTCTTCGATATTAAGGATTTTCAAACACAAGTTTTCTCTAAACTATCTTAACGTATAAACTAATGTTTTGTATGATCGTCTGGGAATTTATTACCTGAATATGTTTAATAGAAACCTTAAAAGAAGTTGGTGACATTCCACAATGGCCCATGTGGTTATATGTGATGTTAACCGAACTTGGTCTTCAAAAAGGTTAAAGTTTTTCGAACACTAAAACTTTTATAAAACTATCATATGTTTGAAACAAGTACTTGGGTTTAGGTGTTAAAACTAAAATCAAAGAAAACCACAAAGTACAAGGCCATTATAGAAGCTAGACTTCGATGCTTAAACAAGTGTTAAGTACAAGAATAGTGTTCATGAGTGATAAGCTAGTAACATTGGGAGTTATAATCTAACTTATGCTTACTAGGTTACTACAAAGTGTAACATGATGGGTACTTATGAGTTCAAAGAACTAAGGAAACGAGTTGAAATCCATGGAAAAACAAGGAACAAACTAAGTAGAGATGTGTTGACTTTATGTGTCAACACTCTATACTTAGTGATCTCTATGCAAATGTATAACTAACTTAGATAGTTCAAATTGAACAATCTACTGAAAGTTATACATAAGGACGAACGAAGAACTACGTGTAACAAAGATCTAGTGAAGGACTTGGAGTTAATCAAGTAAGATTAACCTAAGTTCTAGCATGTTAACTTATATTTTTCTTAAAAATAACTTATGTTTTATTTAAAATGAAGTGATTTATAATTTTCTTTATTAAAATGTTTTAAAATAACTTAAATGATTTCCAAACTTAATATTTTGAAACATAAGGATAAATTATAAACGATGTAATATAAACCTTATATAAATAAGGTTTAGTTGTGATGTTTCACTAAGGGATAAGGGTTCATAGAGGGTATATAGTATAGAATAGTTAGAGAAACTTAGAAGCACGTTAGCAAGTATGTAGGACACATAGTCGCACACCGAGACTAAAACCCTATATACGTCGTCTTCTGACACTTATTGTATTCGAATCATAATAAATCAACACAGGTACAGAAAATACTTAATCTACAATCAACGAGCGCGCATGACTTTTGTGACTCATTGCATAGAAACACAGGTGAGTTCATTTCCCCTTTTATAAACATTTGTGTTTTATAAAAGCGGGGCTGAGAAGCATGCGTAAATTATTTTCCTTGGGTTATATATACTTAAATGTTTTTACTTCATATATGTTCTACATGTATACTTGTTACCCTAGATTTTATCTAGGTAAACTATTTGCAGGTTTTCAAAATGGGTTATCTATTCATCATGAGTAGATAACTGTTTCAAAACAAAGAACTATTTTCATAGAACTATTTTCAAAGGTTTGTTTTCAAATAACTAAAGAACTAAACCAGAGAACTACTTTCAACGGTCTATTTTCAAAGAACTAAAGATCTATTTCGAAGAACTGTATGAAACGATCTATTTTCAGAAGAACTGTAGAACTAGTATGGAGAACTGTTTTCGACGATCTATTTTCAGAGGAATGTCTGGGAAATATTCAAAGATAACATGTGCCTAAGAACTAAACGTTCTAACGAACAAGAAAGAACTAGACGATCTATAAAATCCTATTTTTCAAAAGATGTCCTATCTAGACTGATTGATTATAGGTCGCACGTTTGATGATATTTATAGATTTCCTTAACTACTAAGAACCTTGATTGCTAGACTAGTCTACTCAAGTTGACCAAGGCCCAATCACTAGGTCTTAGATTTTTATTAAATTTTTATTTATTTATTTACTTAATAATTTAATTTAATGTTTCTACAAATGCTATGGTTGATCATGTGTGTGTGATAAGCTTAAGGAATCAAGAGGATTTCCCCATTTTGTTGAAACTAACAAGAACTAAGAACTGGTGTGTTGATAATGAGGAATGAAATGCTTAATTATCATTGACAACAATATGTTACACGGTTTGGTATGTGGTGGGCTGGCGGCTGGCTAAACCCCTACGTATACCCTATATATAAGCATACTTGACTAGATAGCATAGGTGGTTGTTGATGAGGTTAAGGTTGTCATTCGGTCAGGTTTGTACAAATTCATTTTCAAATAATACCATATGAACTCACTAACCATGTGTTCACTTGATCTTTTTGCATGACTTCTCAGGTGACGAACAGGTTAACTAGGGTTCGCGTTATTTACTAGGGTGCCTAGATAGAGGACCTGGTATTGTTGGACGTGCATATTTTTGAACATCATTATATGAATTCTTTTGTATATCTTGTGAATATACAAGATAGATGAATTATGATGTTGGATATTAGATTTACATTGTTAAATTATGAACGATACTGATGTAATTTACCTCTGTAATTCTATTTCATTTAGTGATTTCTCATTATTATCATGTGCAATGTAAACAATCTGATCACTTTGATTATCATCCCAATATCATGCCACGCGACCATTCTGCCCTACGGGACATTCGATCTGGCTCGCTGGATCGCGGTGTGTGTCACACCCCGAGAAATCCCGACCCTTTCGGGGTACAAACATCAGACTGTCAGGATCGCAGTCTCCGGTCATACAATTGCGAGACCTATATGTTTGGTTACATACATACGTCCAATAACTTGGATAAATCAGTTTTGTTAAAATCAGAGTTACGGAAGTAAATGTAAGATCTTTCAAAGCAGTTGAATACATAAGTTGCGGAAGCATTCTTAAAACAATTTTCAAAATAACATAAGTATATAGTTTGCGGAAGCATTTAAAGATGTTTAACAATATAACACAAAATAATATGATAAATGTTTCAAAGTCTAAAGCACTATGTAGATGCATGAGACTCCAGCATAGCATCTTATCCTTGTGCGCGTGCCTTTGCTACCTGAGAAAACATGCGAGTAAAAGATCAACACAAAGGTTGGTGAGAGCCCAGGTTTTATATCATCAATAAACATCAAATGTTTAAAGTAAGAGTTTGCAAGTCAACATTTCATTACAATCCAATATCCATTGATAGCTAGTCAATATGAGTTATACCATACGCGGGTTCGCAACCGAAGCTAACATGCTGCCTCCCGCCATATGTGACAATTGCAGTTCAGAATTATGTCATCAATGACATGAGCACATTTGGTAGTTCTAGAAATCCACGTTGATTTGACGACTGAAATTACTACAGGCTGATAGTATGCAAGAAATGTTGAACGAGGGCGAAAACCGTGTACAAAACGGAGTTCTGGATTGTCCAGAATCGAAAAACGAAGAAAAATTTCTAAGTATTGAACTTCTGGGGTCGTCGCGATACGCCAAGGATGGGTTGAGGGTTCTTAGCGGTACGCGACGGACCAAAAATATCGGATTTTTTTCGGTTTTCTTCGCGGTACGCGAAGTCTTGTTTTGATCCTCTTCGCGGTACGTGACGTGTGAGGTGGTGGAGAAAGTTGACTACTTCGTTAGATTTTCTTGTAGATCACAATCTCTTCAACTCTCTCGAACCTATTCCATCCAGAAGCATATCAGACGAAATCCTAATCCTCAAACTTCATATTTGAAGCCTTCTAAACCTACGGATCGCACCAGGGATCGTGTTTACAAGTTATGATCGCTGTTCTACGGTTAAAACTCCGTCTGATTAGGTAATGATTTGTTTTAACCTTCTAGCTTGATTTTTATTGATTAGATCTTGATTTTGAACGTAATGAGATAGTTAGGGTTGTTGATTATTGACTAGATGATGACTAGGATTGATTACAAACGAAGAACACGATGTTTTAACTGGTAAATCCTTGTTTTGATCCGTTGTAATGCCCGGTTTGCATGAAATCATACCCATAATTATAATGGTTTAAACCATTTGATTATGACAATGTAGGTGATTAGTTTGGTTAATTTTTGAAATCCAAGATTAAATCCAAGTGTTTCAAACTAATCACAATAATTAACATACTCATTGGAACGATTATCTGATGTTTATGATAATAGTAAGATTAGTATGTTAAACATGGTTATTAAACCTATTCTAATGCTAGATTGTGAGATATAACATTAAATTAACTAATTAAATACTAAACATCAGTTTGATGACTGTTAAGACAATGTCTTTGACATTGAACGTTCAGAAAGATCTAATCAGTAAGTTAAAACATTAACAACTCATTAAACATAAATAAATGCAAAATCACTTTATTATTATCAGTTGTATGAAATTCTGCTACTTCTGAGTTATCAGGTGAGTTTCGTACAACCCCTTTTCTTTTTAATCTTTTATAAACATCGGGGTAGCACTGTGGAACTTTTCATAACTATATGATATGTATCACTGTTATCTACGTGATTTCATGTGATAGCTGAGAACTTGTGGATTTCATGGGATTTTGCCTGTAGAACAGAACACTATCACAGAACTTATAAGTCCTCATTTCTGAACTATATCTAGTGAACCCGTGAGGGGCCGAACAGAAAACAATGATAGTACTATCGGCTGACAACTCATTTGTCAGGAGTTTGCAACTCCCCTTGGTGTAAATGTTTGTTATATGTGATTCGGGTAAAAATTAACAAGTATAATTTTTAGCAAAACCGAATTAGTTTAGTGGGGAATTGTGTTTTATAATCAAAAGAAAAGTTTATAAACAAAATGCAATAAAAATATCCCAGAGGATCCCTAGGGATATTTCGGAATATAAAATGGAATGAACAGCTTACACACGAGATTTATACGAGGAAAAGCCCTTAATCCCTTAGGATTGCCGACATAAAAACCTCAGGAGGTGACAATCGTCACTCTGCCTAGTTTATATTAAAACAATAAAATGAACTTACAATACAAGAGCACAATCAATCGATCACTAAGTGTAGAGAACTCTGAATCTTGTGAATACGAGCAAGAAATAAGCAGAAGTCAACTAGGTGAGTTGTGTGTGTCATCCTAGATCGATGTTGCCTCAATTTATAGTAAAAATGATACAACGATGGTCAAAGGTTGTTCCTTGTTATTCGGTCCAGTCACCAATCATGCGTCAACTGACTATTAGTAGACGTTATCATTTTCTCCATGCACTCCACGTTCTTCCGGATAAATAGGCATATTTGTTGCTTATAATCTGTTGACTCATTTCAAACGTTAGTAGCACGTGTTGAATAACAAAGTAATAATAATGAATTATAAACTATCATTATTTATTATTCAGGTCATCAGATCATATAAATTTATATACGCAAATATTCCTAATTATCCCAAAATATTCCGTATCCCGAATTATTCTGAATTATAAGGTAAATTTTTTCAGGTATAACAATTGCCCCCAAATTCTTATTACCACTTGAATTGGTGGTAAGAATTTGAAATTAATCGTTTATTTTGGCTCTCGATTCAAATTTTAAATTTTAAACGTGATGCGACTGTTGTCAGGACAGTTATGAATATGGCGGTTTCCCACATATTCCAGCCGTTTGCGCAGGATATAATGATCACATCTCCTTCATTTTATGCCATCATCTTCTACAGGATCTTGCTGTAAGTTTCCTTCATTCTCTCCTTCAATTTTTAATTTCTCTTTTCTAGAAATGCCTGGATCATCTTCTTCTTCCGATTTCAACTCAAATGATTTTACCGATCAAAATATTCTGACCCTGAATCGTCAAAATAGAAATGTTTTTAACGATGATAGAGTTGAACTACTGCGATTATCAAAAACCTTTCCTGATGAAACTGTTTTTCATCATTTTTCTGAAAATCTCAAAGCTGACCACGTTTCTCCTACTTGGATATGTTTTCCGGAATATCCATTTACTTTGGGTTTGAAATTTCCTTTCCCCGATCTTATCTTTCATTTTTTCTTAACCACCAAACTCTGTTTTCCCCAACTTATGCCTAAGGGATGGCGCCTTCTTTACACCCTTGACCAACTAAACCATCACTTTTGTTTAGAGATTGGTATTCCTGAAATATCCCTGATGTACCAACTCAGAACCCATGGGTCATCCCGGTTCGTTCTTCAGAGACAGAGTGGGGCTCCTGTCTTAGTTTCAAGGATGACTATTTCTCAGAGACAGAGTGGGGCTCCCCATGAGTGAAGAAATAAATTCTTTTTTGTGAAAAGAAGCTCTATTCCTCATGGGGAAGTTCTTCCTTTCAAATGGGTGGAAAAGGGTAGGATATTTTTAGGATTTTCTTCGTTAATTAAGATTTGTTTTTAAATTTTACTTATTACCATTTTATTTTTTGCAGCTCCTAAGTTTGAATCACTTGTATCAGAAGAAGAAGAAGAAGAAGAAGAAGAAGAAGAAGAAGAAGAAGAAAGTAGGAACAAGATTCATTCCTTGTTGCAGATTGACGAGCAATACAACAAGTTTGGTTCTAATCTAGAAGCAGCTACTCCAATGGCCTCAGGTATATTTATTAACATATTTTAGTATCCTGAAATATTCTTATTTATTTCTAATTATTCTAATTTATTTTTCAGAATCAACGTTCAACCTCGAAGACCTTGACACCTTTTTGCCGTGAAAAAGGAGAAAACCAGTCTCGCTGCCCCCAAGTCGCGTGCCATGACTACCCGCTCTTTAAAGACAACCAAGAAACGCAAAGGGGTAGATACTGTGGATCTCGAGGAGACATCTGACCTGTCGATTCCTGATCTCCTGAAGAAGGTATGCTAATTATCCTGTTTATTAGCATAATATCCTGCATATTCTGAATGATTCCTATTTTTGTAGATCTCTGCTAAATACATCTCTGAGAAAGAACAAACTGACAAGCAGATGGATGACCTCGAAGATCAGAAGAAAATCTTCACAGCCAAAGTCGGTCATTATGAGAAGGAGCTTGCCAAGGTCAAGAAACAAATGAAGGACATGGAGGCCACTCAAAAGCTCCAGTTCAAAGAACATATTGAAGGAGCCAAAAAGTCTGCCGCCATTGCTGTGTTAAGGGCCAAAATCCAATTGGTGAACCAGGCCAAGGCTGAAGGAGTGGATTCGCTGGCCAAGAATATGAAAGAATGGGGCAAGATATTGGCGACCCTGGCAGGTGACAAGGCTGAAGCTTCTGTGGAGGTGAACAAGGCTGGAAAGGTAGGTGAGGCCAGCAAGGCAGGTGATGTGGAGGTGACAGGCGCGGAGGTTGGAGCGGTTGAGCAGGAGGTGATGATGGGCGATGATGACAATGATGCGAAGGTCTGAGCCCATATTTTTTAATATTTGTGGTTCTTAATTTCTGGTGATGTAATGTTGATAAACAATAGTTTTTAGGAAAGTCCCCTAGTATAGGGGCAGACAATATAGGAAATCAAAGTGGAGGGACCATGATTTTCATGGTGAAGCTTTGATTTCTTTTAACTTTTGTTTGACATATCAAGTGGAGGGACCATGAGTTTCATGGCGAAGCTTGATATGTCAACTTTTTAACTATTTTTGGTTGTGGATATGACATTCAGTATGTTGGGTTACATTTCAGTGTTTCATATAGTAGTTTATTCTTAAATATTCTGAAGTATCCTGAATGTTGTTATTTTGTTACTGAAAGATATTCCTAAATATCCCCAGATATTATTAAGTTACACAACTTGTACTTAGGTTAATACTAATGACTAATATAGTTCGAATAGATATATCTTATAGTATTTTAGTTTTTCCAAGTATCCTTTTACTTAGACTACACATGTATACGCTTTCTTAGGAATATTTAGGAATAATTAAGAATAATTTAGGATATATTCTTAAAGTATTCTATAACATGTTTTTTATCTCAAAATTTTAACTACTTATATATATTATTTGATAATTTCTTGAAATGTCTCCGAGGGTATTTTGGATATTTAGTAATTTATCTGTTGGAATATCTTTATATATTCCAAAACGTTTCTGATATTTCCCTAAAGGATTCAAAAAATATCATAAGGTTTGGTTGTGTATAATATGCTGAATACTGGTAAACTTAATTTTTCAATTGTTCTTATGAGTTTTCACATATTGTTGAGTATGCTCAATAATATCTTTAAATGTTTCGTAGGTAATACATGTGATTAATCTTTAGACATTATATTTCAAATATGTTTAAACTAAGTATACACACCAAAATATGTTCAAATATTCTAAATATTTTTATCGAGGAATTTTCAGAATAATTTTTCTTAAGTTCAAGCTATATCAGATATACTTAAAAGTCATTAGGAATAATTCAAGTTAAACTTGACTAAGGTTAAATGCTTATATGTATAGCTTAGGTATATGTATAAATATTATTGTTAGTCTAAAGTTATACCTAACAATTTTGGATTAACATAGAAGTATTCAACATATTTTTGAGTATTAAAAAGCATAATATATGTACATAGAGAATAATTTAGGAATAAAGAATGGTTGAGAAACATATACCAACTTCCAGAGATAAAGGTTTAGTTCAAAGTCTTCATTGTTCCTGTCAAAACATAAGAATTCCATACCTGAATATTCCAAAATATTCTGCAATATTCCTAAGTATCCTTGAGATTTTGTCCTGCATAAACAGAAAAACAAGAAAACTTGGGACAAGCCCAAGATACTGGCGACAAGGCCGATTAAACTGGCGACTAAGGCCGGAATACTGGCGACTAAGGCCGGAATACTGGAGACTAAGGCCGAAATACTGCGACAAGGCCACTGGCGACTAAGGCCGGAATACTGGCGACAAGGCCACTGGCGACTAAGGCCGGAATGCTGGCGACTAAGGCCGGGATACTGGCGACTAGGCCGGAATTCAGAGGATCCCTGGTGATAGTCTTTGAAAATGAAATTGTCAGCCACTCATGCATGTACTGGTCCCAAAATCTCCAACTATACCGGGATATTTCGGAGGATCCTTAGTTATAGCCCTTGATAATGAAATTGTTAGCCACTCATGCGTGTACTGGTCCCATTATCTCAGACTATAATAGGATAAACGTGCCAAACTAGCGAGGGTATGAACCCTAAGTCTTCATGAGAGACAAAAGTCTCTTGAGTTTTGATTTCAGGTCAAAACTTTGCAGCTAGACATAAAGTCAGTGCGGGGTCTTCATCAAGTTCTGATTTCAGGTCAGAACTTGGGTTAAGACATAAAGTCTCATATCTTCTCCTGCAGGGGTCTTCTACAGTTTTGATTTCAGGTCAAAACTTTGCAACTAGACATAAACTCAGTGTGGGTCTTCATCAAGTTCTGATTTCAGGTCAGAACTTGGGTTAAGACATAAAGTCTCAGTTGGGAGAACAACTTAGAATTGTGTTTGACCAGTTGCATTCTTTGTGGTTGTTCTATCAGCCCATAGAACAAATGGAAGTTCTTCAGCCCACTTTCCTTTCTTGGATCCCAACTTTTTCTTAAGGTTGTTGATTATAATCTTGTTGCTTGATTCTGCCAGACCATTAGCTTGAGGATGAACAGGTGTAGAGGTGATCATCTTTATGCCCCAGCTTTCACAAAAGTTTGTAGTCCTTTTGCCTATGAACTGAGACCCATTGTCACAAGTGATTTCTGTGGGTATCCCAAATCTAGTCAGGATATTTCTCTTTATGAATGAGATTACTTCTTTTTCTCTAACTTGCACAAAGGCTTCAGCCTCAATCCACTTTAAGAAGTAATCCGTCATGGCATGCATAAACACCTTTCCTCCTGGTGCTTTGGGTAATTTTCCTACTATATTTATTCCCCATTTCATGAATGGCCATGATAAGACTATTGGATGTAGAGGTTCAGCTGGTTGATGAAGTATGTTGCTATGTCTTTGACAAGCATCACACTTCTTGGAATAAGACATTGCATCTGTTCTCATGGTTGGCCAAAAGTATCCTGTTCTCAGGATCTTTGAGAATGTGATTTCCACAATCCCCTTCATGGATATCTTTCATTACTTCCAGACTTTCGGGTTTCTCCAAACACCTCAAGTATGGGCCTGATACTGATTTCCTATATAAGATATCTCGTATGATTGTGTATCTAGATACTTTTGCTTTAAAAGCTCTAGGATTTGTTTCTTCATCAGGTATCTTTCCTGTTTGAAGGTAGTTCTTAATAGGGATAGTCCAGGATATTTCATGTGCTTCTGAGTGATGAACTTCAGTATTCTCGGGTTCACTATCCTGACCTATATCATGTATATCTATCGATGGTCTTAAAATATGAAGGATAGGAATATTAATATCCTCAGGGATGATGCTAAGTTTGCCAATGCATCTGCTTCGGCATTCTCATCCCTTGGCACTTGAGTGATATCGAACTTGAAAAAATATCCTGAAATATCCTTAACTATTTCTAAGTATTTCGACATTTTGTCTCCTTTGGTCATGTAAGAGCCGTTAAATTGATTGGCTATCAATAGGGAATCAACAAAAACATGCAGGTTTCTGATATTCATATCCCTAGCCAATTGAAGTCCTGCTATTAGGGCTTCATATTCTGTTTCATTATTAGTTGCTTGGAATTCACAATTAATCCATTGGGCTATAATGTTCCCCTGTGGCGATTTTAGTATGATACCTAGTCCTGTTCCTCTTACATTTGAAGATCCATCTGTGAACGAAGTCCACTCACCAGTGTCTTCATCTAAGAGTTTGATTTCTAGTTCCACTTCTAGTTGTAGATCAATACTAAAATCAGCCACAAAGTCTGCTAATGCTTGTGACTTAATTGATGTTCTTTGTTCATAGATCGAATCATAGGTACTGAGTTTAACTGACCATTTTGCCATCCTTCCTGATAACTCAGGTTTTCTCAATACAGATCTGATAGGATAATTTGTCTTAATGTGTATTCTATGTGTCTCAAAGTAATGCCTAAGCTTAGTTCAAGCCATAACCAAAGCCAGAATTAGCTTTTCTAAGTGAGAATATCTAGTCTCAGCATCTACTAGGCTTTTACTTACATAGTACACAGGGTGTTGTGATCCCTGATGATCCTTAACTAACACAGCACTTACAGTGGTTCGGGATTTCGCTAAGTACAATGATAGTGGTTCAGCATCTTCTGGTCTCATGAGCAACGGCGGTGAGGATAGATATTCCTTTAGATCGACTGTAAATAAATAATACATACTTGTTTTCTGATTACTAAGATCCTGTAACACACAAGCACACATTTTGAACATACGAATCACATTGATGAACTGAACCATGAATAGACACTGTTCTAACACTGTTTACAACTACATGACTATATGCACAAATGTTACAAGAAGTCCTAGAGTCTGATGATGAGGATACGGATGATAATGATAATGATGATAGTGATGATAATGATGATGGTGATGATCAGAATAAGAAGGATTCGCCTGAAAAGAAGGATGACAAGGAGGATGATAATGGTGGAGACGATAAAGGAAAGGATCAAGGACCTCCAGACGACAAAGATCAAGGAGGAGCCACTGGTAATCCATCCTCTTCAGGAAAGCCCACCAGTCGCTATGATGATCTGTTTGGAGATATTCCCGATGACATTCTATTCGGTGAAAGTCTTCCAGGAGCTGATATGGAGAATGACGGGCTTGACGACTTCTTCAAGGATCTTCCTGATGATTATCTTTTTGATGGAATCGGTAAAGAAGCCGAAGGAGAAGCTGAGTCTTCCACAGGGGCATCTGTCGAAGAGGAACCGGAAAACATTATCCTTGGCAACGTCTCCTCCTATCCTTATATTGATTATTTGTATGACCACAAATACATTGATGCATTGGGACATGAGGTCACGTCTCTCCATGAAGTGATTGTCAGCTGGTTTGACAAGAAGAAGGATTGGACACCGTCTCCTCCTGTGGATAAAGCTGCTTGGTTCAAAGAGATAAATGAAGAACATCCAGAGCACACATTTATTTCCGATGATAGAAACATGTTCGCTGTTAGCTATGACAGGTCCAACGTATGTTGCTTGATGTATGACAAAGTAAGGGACATTTATCTGGTAAAAAGGATGAATGGAAAAGTCGAATTCTATAAGAAGCCGAGAGATTTCTGCACAATGCCAAAGGTTGATATTCGAAGCATCAACAAAGCTATGTTCTTCAATCCTTCCAAAGACTCTCAGGCTGATCTGTTTGCCAAGTTTATTAACGACCAATGTGAGAAGGACTTTCCTGTGATGCGCACAGCCAAGGGAAGGCGTTTTGCTTCAACTTGCGTTATCGATCCGAAGACGAAGAAGCCTTGGATATACTATAAGTATCCTCCACCTCATGTTGAGATAGCAGTTCCAGTGTCTCCTAGAGTTCCAGACAATTCTTTGGCCAACTTCTTATCTTGGTACTATGACGATCTCAATCTTGCAGCAGTCATATCAAGAACAAAGACAATGTTGATAATGTTGATATAATTCTTGACCCTATGGATCTCTTGAAGTACGGAAAGGAAGACATGATGAAGTTACATGAGCCTCCAATACGAGTATACTCTGGGAATGATGATGAAGCTAAGCCATTCACTCGCGTAGTTGCTTATGTTGTCGAGCTGAAACTTTATGCCGGAGCTGGACCACACAATGTCACTCTTCCTATTGGATGACTTCGCTAGTCTAGGGGGAGTTTGTAGAGCCTTGAAAGCGTTGAAGACTGACAAAGTCAACCTAGGAAGAGTCAAAGTCCAGATTTTGATTATTTTCATGTACAGCAGGTTCGAGTACTCCACATGTTCGAGTACACCATGTGTTCGTGTACTCGAACTATTTTGTATTAGATTTCGAGTACACCTAGGCCTAGTATAAATAGACGTATTTTGTACAGGTTTAGGTTGGAATCCCGAGGCATTTGCTATCTAGACGTATTGAGGCACTTGTACTCGAATTTTCGGTATTTATACAAAGATTATGCTTTCTTGATTCTAACTTGGATTCCGCACTTGTTAGAGATCATTGATGATGATTTAGAAGAAAAAGTTTCATTCTTGATCCGGTTTGAGACCTACACTTCGATTCTAACAATGTCGGCCAAGACTCGAACCCACAGGATTGGAGGGCATCGAGATTTTCTATAACGAAGGCAGGGGAAGATCTCTTAGGCATCGAACTTACTACTTTCGATGGATGAACATCTTCAAATGTTCATCCTTCGTTATTGTTCTCCCATCCATTCCCACGTCAAGATTGACACCTGCCAATCGATCTAGCCCATTCCAACTTTGGTAAATTCCATCTTAGGATCCTACAAGTGTTCCTCAAGTCCTCTAACTGATTGTTCTTGAGTTTAGCCGGCTCAAAATCAATTTCAATAACAAAGAAGATGATGAACAGTAACATACCTTTAGTGCAGTAACTTCTCTCTAGGATTCCGGCCAGAATACTTCGAACCAGCTCCGATCCCTTGTACTTCCAGATTCCTCTCGTCGAGACGGTCGTTTTGATATATAATATGCGTGATTTGGTTAAGAAACGAAGAAGTTATGGTCGTTTTAATGGAGTTTTCTAGTGAGAGAGAGAGTTTGACAGGAAAGAAGAGAGAGAGAGAGCTATGAGGCTGTACTTTTTGAAGAAATATGAGGGAAAACAATGGTTTTAATGTCCTAGGTGGTTCACCGCGTATTCGGTCTCGCTCGGTGTCGGTTTCGCATATTTTTTACGCGTGTTTTATTACAATTACGAAATTAGATATTTTGAATTGTAAAATAGTTTTCTTGAATTGTTTTTGATGAGTTTCAAAACTGTAAAATGTAAAATAAAATATTTTACTTATTTTTACTTTTCGTTCGTAGTTAGACCGTTAAACGAATATAATTACTTGTATACCCGTAATTACATACGTTTTTGTTCGTTTTTGCGAATTTATTGATGTTTACTCGTAATTATAAGTTCGACATAAATATTATTGCGAATCGTCACCCATAATAATACTCAGTCTCGCTTACGCATTATGATTTGTTTATTTGATTTGTTTGTCATAATATTCGTCATAACACTACGAACTAACACTATCCTATTACACCGAACTCGGTATATGTATAGGGCATACCTAGAGTCCAGCTACCTGCCTTGTCAGTCTCTAGCCCACCACTGTTTCGATATAATACAATACTGTTCTTGCCTAGCGTATTCGACTGTAAATAAATAATATATACTTGTTCTTGACTACACAAACTCCCATACACACAAACACAAACATGAACACATAAATCACATTGACATATTGGATATGAATACACATTGTTCTATCACTGTTTGTGATTACCAAGACTAAATGTACAGATGTTACAATCTCCCCTAGTTAAGGGAATTTAGTCCTAAAATTAACTAGCCGAAGATACTGTAAAAAGATGAGGGTACTTAAGCTTCATCTGGTCTTCACGTTCCCAGGTGAACTCAGCACCACGTTTGCCCTCCCATCGTATCTTTACGATCGGGATACGGCTACGTTTGAGTTTCTTGACTCCATGATCCATGATTTCAACCGGACGTTCTATGAATTGCATGTTGCTTTGAATCTGAATGTCTTCAAGTCGAATCTGAATATCATGATCCGCCAAGCATTTCTTAAGATTCGATACATGAAACATATCGTGAAGATTGCTTAGCTCCATTGGAAGTTTGAGTTTGTAGGCTACGGAACCAATCTTTTCTAGGATCTCAAAAGGTCCAACGTACCTTGGTGCAAGTTTCCCTTTCTTCCCGAATCGGACAACGCTCTTCCAAGGAGAAACCTTGAGTAAGACTCGGTCACTGACTTGAAACTCAAGCGGTTTCCGACGTCGATCATCATAACTCTTCTGCCGATCCCTTGCGGCCTTAAGCCTTGATTGAATGATTGTGATCTTGTCGGTTGTTTCTTGAATGAGTTCAGGTCCTACGACTGTGAGTCACCAACCTCGATCCAGCAGACCGGTGATCAGCACTTCCTACTATATAAAGCTTCAAATGGTGCACATTGAATGCTCGTATGGTAGCTATTATTGTACGAAAACTCGATGACTGGAAGATGAGTATCCCAACTCCCACCAAAGTCGATCACACAAGAACGAAGCATGTCCTCGAGTGTTTGGATAGTCCTTTCGCTTTGACCGTCGGTTTGGGGATGATATGCCGTGCTAAGATTGACACGGGTTCCCAAGGCCTTTTGCAATGATTGCCAAAAGCGAGAAGTGAAACGGCCATCACGATCAGATATGATTGACGTTTGAGTACTGTGACGCGTGATGATCTCGTTGATGTACAAAGTGGATAACTTCTCCATTTTGTAATCCTCCCGGATTGGGAGAAAATGAGCAGATTTGGTGAGTCGATCAACGATCACCCAAATCGAATCGTAACCTTGCGGAGTTCTCGGCAACATGGTTACGAAATCCATGGAAATTTGCTCCCATTTCCATTGAGGAATTTCAGGATGCTGCAGAAGTCCCAAAGGCTTCTGATGTTCTGCCTTGACTTTCGAACACGTTAGACATTTCCCCACGTACAATGCTATGTCTTTCTTCATTCTAGGCCACCAGTAAGATGTTTTTAAGTCCTGGTACATCTTATCGGCTCCAGGATGAACTGAATATCACGACTTATGAGCCTCATAACAGATGAGTGTGCGCAATTCTTCTTACTTTGGAATCCACAAGCGGCCGTTGAAATATAAAACCCCATCAGATCGAGGTTCTAGTTTACCCTCAACTCCGCAGTCTAACTCTGTCTTCAGTTGATTGTCGATTACCACTTGTTGCTGTGCAATACGAATCAAGTCTTTCAAGTTTGGCTGTGTGTTGATCTCCATGGCTCTTACACGAATCGGTTTGACTGGTTCCTTGCGACTAAGAGCATCCGCCACCACATTGGCTTTACCCGGATGATAACGAATCTCACAGTCGTAATCAGTTAGAAGCTCAACCCAACGTCGTTGTCTCATGTTGAGTTCTTTCCGATTGAGAATGTGTTGCAGGCTCTTGTGGTCTGTATAGATGACACATTTAGTACCGTACAGGTAGTGTCTCCAAATCTTCAATGCAAAGACCACAGCCCCTAACTCAAGGTCATGAGTAGTGTAATTCTTCTCGTGAACCTTAAGTTGTCTTGAAGCATAAGCAATGACCTTGTCCCGTTGCATAAGTACACAACCGAGACCAAGGTTTGAAGCATCGCAGTAGACAATGAAATCATCACTGCCCTCTAGAAGACTAAGGATAGGGGAGTAGCATAACTTTTGTTTAAGAAGTTGAAATGCATCTTCTTGTTTCTGACCCCATATAAACGCTTGACTTTTCTGAGTCAGAGTGGTAAGTGGCAAGGCGATCGTTGAAAACTTTGCGATGAACCTTCTGTAATAACCTGTCAAACCCAGAAATGAATGAATCTCTGTTGGAGTAGATGGAGTGGTCCAGTTCTTAATTGCTTCAATCTTCGCTGAATCTACATGTATCCCGTCTCTATTTATAACGTGACCTAAGAAATGAACTTCCTTTAGCCAAAATTTCGCATTTAGAGAATTTGGCGTATAGCTGTTCAGTTCTTAGCAGTTCTAAGATTTCCTCAAATGATCCTCATGTTCTTGCTCCGTCTTGGAATAAATCAGTATGTCATCAATAAAGACGATAACGAACTGATCTAAGTATGGCCTGCAGACTCGATTCATCACGTCCATGAACATGCCAGTGCATTGGTCAGTCCAAATGGCATAACCACAAACTCGTAGTGTCCATATCGAGTCCTAAACGCAGTCTTTGGTATATCCTCATCATTTACCCGCAACTGATGATACCCGGACCGTAAGTCGATCTTAGACAAGCAAGTTACCCCGTGTAATTGGTCAAATAGATCATCGATCCTAGGTAAAGGATATATGTTCTTGATTTTCAGCTTGTTTAGCTCACGGTAGTCAATGCACATATGAAACGAACCATCTTTCTTAGTGACAAAGAGAACAGGAGCTCCCCATGGAGAGAAACTTTGTCTAATGAACCCTTTGTCTAGAAGTTCCTGAAGCTGACTAGACAGTTCTTGCATCTCAGACGGTGCTAATCGATATGGTGACTTCGCCACTGGGTTCGCTCTAGGGACGAGATCGATTCTAAACTCCACTTGTCAGACTGGTGGTAGTCCAGGTAAGTCTTCTGGAAACACTTTCGGATAATCTCTGATGATCTGAACGTCTTCAACTGTTGCTTTTCAAGTTTCTTCTCTACCACGTTTTCCAGAAATGCGTGGTATTTCCCCAAAGACTCTTAACGTTTCGCCGGATGGTTGGGGAATTCGAATACGTTTCTCCGAGCATAAAATTTCGGCGTTGTTTTTGGACAGCCAATCCATCCCCACTACGACTTCAAAGCTTCCGAGTGTCATAGGAATAAGATCGTTGATGAAAGGATGGTCGTTTAATCTTAATTCACAACCGAGAATTATTGAGTTCACCATTTTGGTCTTACTATCAGCTACTTCTACCGTGTATGGAGCAGCAAGTATAGATGGTTGTATATTAAACAATGATGCAGTAGTGGCAGAGACAAAACTTTTATCTGCGTCAGTATCAAATATGATAGAAACATAATGATCATTGATGAGAAATGTACCCGTGACGACTGCCGGCTCCTCATTGCTTCGGTAGCTCCAATAACAAAAGCATGTGCAGTGGCTGTAGCAGCTGTGTTGTTGAGACGTGGACACTGGTTTCTGAAGTGTCCCTCTACTCCGCAGTTATAACAGGCTTTTCTGCCTGTAATAGTAGGAACAGTGGTAGTGGTAGCAGTAGAAGATGAGTGGCTCGGCACGTTGCTGCCAAGTGTCCAAGTCTTCCACACTTGAGACATTTTCTTGAAATTTTCGCACGGTAAGGCCAAAGCAACCTCCCGTCCTCTGGTGTTCTTCATAGAATTCCACCAAGTGAGAGCGCCCTTGTGAAAAGCGCTTGAAGCCATCTTGACCTTTAGGTTTTCTGGACATCCGGTGAAGTCTAGGATATCCTCAATGCTTTCAAGCCATTGCAGTATGCCGGTGGCTCCCTCTGTACCAGCATACTTAGGAGGCTTAGCGTCATTGAACTGCATGAAAGTGAAGGTAGCAGTTCCAGTGGCGTTGGTGTGTGAGTTGTTAGTTGAATCACTGGTACTTCCCGGAAGGTTCTGGGTAATATCAGTGACCATACCCGGAATAACCTCTTTCATATGTACAGCGATAATTCAGGCGATTTTGTTGATCTCATCGTCGTTGCCACTTGTTGAACCCTAGCCGTTAGTATTACATCGAGGAGGCATTCTACGAAGAGAAAGTCAAAAACGGGTCAGAAATGATAAATTTTACAATTGAATTTATAAAATAAAATTAGTAATATATCCATGCTACCAATATTATCATTCAATTGTAATATGAGCAAGTACATCTAAAAGGTAGTTAACATATAACAGTTAACCGGTTAGTATACTTCTCAGATTATAATGTACAGTGTTTCATAAGATTACCCCACCAAACCTACACACTGACACTTTCCCGGTATACCGAAGATAGCTTATATATAGGGCATACGTAGGGTCAAGCAAACTGCCAGCAGCCGACAGCCCCCACCGCTTCGATATATCACGATCGTGCCCTTGCTAGCATTTGGCAACACAATTGTATTGATTCACACATGGTTGATTCACACAATGATTGTATCTCAAATGATTGTATCTCATATGGTTATGATTGTGTAAACCGTGGTTCTTAATTTACTTGAAATCAAGACCTTAGGTTTTAGTATAAGTGTCCTAGGTTAATTATCCTAGGTTCCCAATACTTAAAGTATTATGCATAATGATCTCCTGGTGTGAACTCCAACTAAAGAATACTGTTACACAGTTTCTAAATTATGAAGTCGTAATGATAATGAATACATGATGATGATAACATGATGGGAATTTCAGATCAAAGATACTAAGAATACATATCCCTGCCTCTGAAATCCTTTGATGAATATGTATTTATATATTTAGTTTTGATTCTAAAATTATAGAACTCCGATCCAAATTCCTTGACTCGATATTTGTTCTTAGAAAAATTTATCCCTAAGATCTGCCAAGCTTAGTGTAGACTTAATGTTTACTTAAGTGTACTTAGATCCTATGTATCCTCAAGCCTATAGCACTTAGTCCTATGGGGTAGCTGAGGTTATAGTCTAGGTCGTTAATTATTGTGTTTTTCTAGTTCTCTACAACCTTGGCTCTGATACCAACCTGTCACACCCCCTGCGCCGCGTGCGGAATCCACGGCGCGGTGACGATCGATGGTTGAATCATGCACAGGTATTGAATAAGAACAACCACAATGCATTAATAAGTTTCATAAAGTTTAGACCACTGTTTAGTTACAGACATTCTATCTATCTACCAAAAGAATGACAACTACAGACCCAATAATATTGTTTACAAAATAAGACTCAGACAAGACAACTAAACAATCAGGATTTTGTGAGTTTCTAATCGATCCTAGCTTGTTTCTTCATCTTGTTCTATCTTAACTATGGTCTCCTTAGTTGTCCTTGTGGAGCTTTAAACCTGATTACCTGAAACACGTGAAAAGTAACTGTCAAATACAAAAGTAGTTGGTGAGAACAATAGGTTTAACATTTGTAAATATGAATCTGCATTGTAAAACATATGTATAAAATAGTGAATGGAAATAACATGGATAGTTGCAACACAAACTAACATCAAGTAAGAATAACGTGTGCAAACAGCCTAATGATTGTCTACTAGAAAAGCCAACATACAATCAAGCCCCAAACTACGTTTGGAGACAGAAAAGTAGTCAGCAAACGCATTCAACACGAGCTGTACTAATGAGCTTACTCAGAAGACAAACTCCGTGTTGACGTACCCGGTCAATATGATCTATGCTGGTAAAGTTAATTTGCAGCAAATCCATATTACCGTAACGCATCCAATCTGCAGTAAGTTTTTAAAACAAATTTAAAACGCTAACCGCAGCTGGCGTAACCTAAACGTGTCCCGCTTTCCCTTGTTGTGATCACCCAGTACTAACGTTGTAAGAATGAGAATAAGATTGAATAAGTGTCTTGATGTGTGTATAAGTTTGTTCACAATGATGAACACCATGCTTTTTAAGTTTTTAAGATTTAAACCTGTGATTTAAAACCTTTGGTTGAATACCCATGATTGATTACCATGACTTTGAAATCCATTGATTGAATACCACCATGAAAACCCTTGAATGAATACCTTATTTGAAAACCCTTGATTGAATCCGGTGATAGAAGACCCTTGTATAAATACAAGGTTTGAACGAAAACATTTAATAAAAACATTTATTTAAAAATACAGGTTATAGTTTAAAATCTTGTAAGAGTTTGTAAAACTTAATCTTTCAAAGTGTGTAACATTTATAAAAAATTTTATGTAAAACAGGTTGTAAAATAATTATAATACTCTTTTATTAAACTCTTCAGTAGAAAACGTCTAACAGTTGATTACTCATTTAAAAATAGTTGAGAAATCCCTTAAATTTGTAAAGTGAACATGTAATTGTTGAAAAGTAGCATGAACCCTGTGTATGAGATATGATTGTATAAAGAGTGTTTGGTCACGTGTTCCACCCCAAAACAGTTGAAAAACAGTAAAAGAAGGGCTAATGTTCTCACCTGACAGTAGTAGACTCTGAACCTGAACAAGTAGCAAGTAGCAAGCAACAAGACTTCTAACTGATTCCTATATCATGATAATTAATCATACATATAATATAAGATTTCATTTATAATGTTTTAGACTTTGATTGATTGATCGACTTATATTAACCAGTTGGCTTTTGTTCTTGTTAGTTATTACTTCTTGAATAACTCGTTCTCGTGTTTAAAAGTGTTCTATGGACTTGAAGGATATGATTGAATCGTTTGAATTAACACTTGATTTATGAAAAATACGTGTCATGTTACTTTATGCATAAGAGTTATTATTCATATATGTAACATGTGTTGAAGGTTTGATAACTCCTTGTTTAACATTTAATTTATTGAAAAATTAAAGTATTTTAAGCCCTTGTGTTTTTGATATGATCTTATCATTAGATTAAGTTAAACTTAAATCAAATAAGATTAATCCATAATTACTTTAAGTCGAATTAGGGTTAGATTACCCTTATCGACCCATTAGGCTTAAATGACCACCCATAAGTTCTTTGTTGTTTGCTTTTTGGTAATCCGTAAGTTTTGAACACTAGTATGGCTCAACAACTAATATCGACAACCCTTGTAGAGGTTTAAATACCGACATTAGCAATATCGATCCTCTAAGGTTCAATAAAAACCCATCGATATTAAGTTTATCGGTGATCCTTAATTTAATCGATATTGTGTTTTCTACACGTCTAATCCCCATGTTTCTTGGTCATAACCCTCTTGGACTCACTTGATTAAAGACATATTTATGGTTTTAATTAGGACCTATGGTTGCATGGCTCCTAATTTTCGAACAGAAGATGGTACCCATAGCTGGGATTTCGAACAAAACCATATAATCTCAAATGTTAATGATTTCAACCATCCATTAACTTGGATTTAATTGAATAATGTTTAAGTATTAGAATCATGGGTTGGTGGATTATGAAACAACCAAGTATCAATTATCTTGTAACTTTTGCTTCAAATCCAAGACGATAGCTAATAAGTGTCCCACATTTGTCTCAAGGTCCTTAATCTTTTTGTCTTTAATTTCGTTGTCAGTCTTCAGTTCTTGAATCAACAAAGTATGAGATAGAGAGTCTTGTTCTAACTCGAACACTCTACTCTGAAGCTTCACTACGTCAATTGGTTCATCATCAGGCAAGACGTTTTTTCCTTTATCAGTTCTAGTCCCTGTTTCTCCAGCCAGAAAAGAATCATAATCAATATCTTCAGTGTGTGAAGAAGATCCTACAGTAGACTCTTTAAATTGCGGCAATGGCTCAGTTGGTTCAACGGTGATGGTCTGTATCTGAGTTACTGAAATAGGTTCAGTTTCTGGTTCGCTAACAGTAACCCCTGGCCTTGGGTCTTTTCTTCTTCTCTTTCTTGGGTTTAGATCAGCACCATCATCTATCGGTGGCTCTTGATCAGCAGAAGAAAATGCAGGAGGAGGATTTCCTACACTCCTCTTGACATGCTCAAGAAGTGCCTCAAGATTTTCACTAGTGAATAGGTTCACTTGTTCAGGAAGATTACTCTCAACAGGTATTGTCACCATCTCAAAATTGAAATCCAAATCAGGTTCATCTCTAGTGTCACACTGTGATACCCGGCAATTTTAGGTAAATTGCAACTCTTACACTCTATGTATTTCACATTTATACTTGTTCCATTTCATGTAATTTTGTTTAATTAGATGAGTTGAAGACAAACAATTGCGAAACGATAGTTCGAAGAACTATCGAATCGTACATTGCACATTGGTTTTGGAAACCAAGTGTGGCAAACACAGACACAAAAACAAACGCAAAAAAATAATTCGAGGAATTACTGGATTATGCATTACATGTTTATTATGTTTAATCAAGCATGCAAACAGTTTGTGACGACGAGCACAAACTATCAAAGATAATTCAAGGAATTATCGAAACACACACACGAGTCTCAGGAACGTTGGTGATCAAACTATAATCAAACAACTTATGTGTTACTATGTGAATAAGTGCTAAACATGTATTAGATGTTTAGGATAAACGTTAGGAATCGATCATGAACGAAATCGAATCAACGGAATCGAAAAACTGGAAAATAGATCCTTCGCGGTACGCTAAGCCTCCTCGGCGAAATCCTCGGCGGTACGCGAAGAATGAGTGGGAGTTTTGAACTCCGTATTTCTCAGCGGTACGCCAAGACCATGCATAAGGGTCTTGGCGATACGCAGCGTGTTTCGGTAGGTAAAATGAATATTATATTCATCGCAGTACGCCCAGTCCATGCATGATCGGCCTTGGCGGTACGCGATGAGTCCAAACGACAAAATATTATAAAAACCATCCCCATTCACTTTCTATCCGGTTTCTTTCCATTTTCTCCGAACTTCTACCCTCCCTTTCGACCAAAACCCACTTGAATCAATCCTCCAACCTTCTGAAAACATCATTGGAGCTATTTCTTGGTGTTTGGAAGCCATTGAAGCTCAAGGGGAATCCTTTGAAGCCATCCACAAGTGAAGAGTTCATCATCAGCCTTCATCCGGGTTTCCAGGAGCTGTTCTAGCATGGATATACACATCTAAGATAGTTTTATGAGTTTATCTAGTGTTAGATCGAACATGCAATGGGTAAAAACCCACATGCATGAACATCCACCCATATGCTACTCCATGTGGCTATTGTGCACGAATTTTTTTGGTGATCTTTTGTAATATTGATATAGATATACTGATTTTAGAGTATAGGATTGACTGGATTTGAGTTTTGATGGGTTATTGTGTTGATTTTGGTACACTTGACATAAAAGGAAACTTTTATGTTGCATGTCATAGATTTGTGATGATTTATACATGTTAGACATGTCTAGATGTTGTCAAAGGTATATTGAAGTGTTTAGAAACACATTTGGGGATTTGATTTTGGTGAAAAACTTGATTCGATAACATCTTACTATATATGGAAACTTTTGAAAATCAAAACAGGGCTTTTGAGGTTTTAAGATGTTTTGGTGAACCTTGATTATTGAAATATGTTTAGAAATGGTTTTTGACATGTTTGGAAACTTTGATTTGTGAAAACGAGCTTTTAAACGAGTACTTACTATTTTAGGAAACTTTATTTGGGGCAAACACCATAAACGATGATTTAGGTGCAAACTATATGTTTTAAATGTTTAAATGTATTTTTACAAACATATTAGAAGTGTTAATCTTATGAAATGGGATTTCATAACTGTACTTTCCAAATATAGAAACTTTCCCGAAACGGAAACGTTATGATTTTCGAAACACTACCTATGTGAAAACATCATGGTTAGGGTCATAGGATGCATGTTGATGTCTTACTTGCATGAAGACACATAAACAAACTTGACACAACAAATGCGTCACCAACGATTCGTCGAGTCAACACAAGTCAACACACAAACACTCGATTGAGCACACCGACCTTTGGAGTTTATGGGATACAACACACATTACGAAACACGTACTCACACCTGTATGATTTTAGGTGTACACTAGCAGGTGCTAGCATTTGCAGTCGCAAACACACTCATAACCGGAACTGCTATCAGGTGAGTTCACGACCCCTTTTTCTATTTTCTACCTTTGGGGGAGAAAACATTGCATACAAATTGTTTTTGTACAACAACTTACTTTTTGGTTACATTTGTAAATGCTAATATCACGTATACGCATATGTGTGGCACTCATCCACAAAACTGATAAGTCCTCATTAAACACATCTCAAACCGTTAATGGCGCGTGGCGCTTAGCGTGGTGATTCTGAATAGTACTATTTGGGCTTGACAAGCCCCACAATTGCGCGCCATATGGCCACCCCGATTGGAGGTTGGAACAGTGCAAAATTGACCAAACAACATTGCCATATCTTGTTGGATGGATATGGTGTCACACCCCCACCTCTCGTCACCTGAGATGATGTCATTCGTCACTCTGAGAAGGTTGGGAAGCATAGTGGTGATGTCTCAGAGATGAGGTGTGACTTACTTGATCCGATATCATAGCACACAGGTTAACTCAAAGTAAATATATTACAAGGATAATCATTACAATCAACAGTACAGTTTACAAACTAAGTTTATTACATGACTAATTTATTTCATTACATTTATTTATATAAAGTGCATCCTCACCCAATAGTCACTGTCTCCCTGCAAAAAGGTTTAAATTTAAAACGTCAGCACAAAGCTGGTGAGTTCGTAAATTTCATGTTTAACAATATGATATGCAATACAAGTTCTCACAATGTTCAATTCAAGATAATCATAGGACCCGTATCTAGTTCCTTTCGGACGTTCTGTTCTGTTCTATAAAGATACTACTCGTTGTTAAGTATCTTTGTGCCTTATTGTCTTAATGTCTATCACTATATTAAGAAGTTCTGGAAACAGATAACAAACATTTACACCAAGGGGAGTTGCAAACTCCCGGAAAATGGTTTGTCAGCCGATAGTACTATCATTGTTTTCTGCTCGGCCCCACATGGGTTCACTAGATATAGTTCAGAAATGAGGACTTATAAGTTCTGTGATAGTGTTCTGTTCTATAGGCAAAATCCCATGAAATCAACAAGTTCTCAACAATCACAAATCACGCAGATAATAGTGATACATATCATGTAGTTGTGAAAAGTTACATAGTGCTACCCCGATGTTTATAAAAGATTAAAAAGAAAAGGGGTTGTACGAAACTCACCTGATAACTCAGAAGTAGCAAAATGTCACACAACTGATAATAATAGAGTGATTCTGCATTTAGTTATGTTTAATGAGTTATTAATGTTTTAACTTACTGATTAGATCTTTCTGAACGTTCAATGTCAAAGACAGTGTCTTAACAGTCATCAAACTGATGTTTAGTATTTAATTAGTTAATTTAATGTTATATCATACAATGTATGATAATGTAGGAACCTACATTGAATTTGGTTCCTAATACAAGATTGATGACACCCTTGATTAATCATAATAATCTCGGATTAATCAAATAGTTAATGTTGTTGATTATGATTATGAAACAGTTTCTAGACAGATTAATGGCTTAGGAATGATCAATCCTTGTTATTGATTACCCAAATATCATGAAATCTCACAATGTAGCATTAGAATAGGTTTAATAACCATGTTTAACATACTAATCTGACTGTTATCATAAACATCAGATAATCGTTCCAATGAGTATGTTAATGATTGTGATTAGTTTGAAACACTTGGATTTAACCTTGCATTTCAAAGATTAACCAAACTAATCACCTACATTGTCATAATCAAATGGTTTAAACCATTATAATTATGGGCATGATTTCATGCAAACCGGGCATTACAACGGATCAAAACAAGGATTTACCCGTTAAAACATCGTGTTCTTCATTTATAATCAATCCTAGTCATCATCTAGTCAATAATCAACAACCCTAACTATCTCATTACGTTCAAAATCAAGATCTAATCAATCAAAATCAAGCTAGAAGGTTAAAACGAATCATTACCTAATCGGACGGAGTTTTAACCGTAGAACAGCGATCAGAACTTGTAAACACGATCCCTGGTGCGATCCGTAGGTTTAGAAGGCTTCAAATCTGAAGTTTGAGGCTTAGGATTTCGTCTGATATGCTTCTGGGTCGAATAGGTTCGAGAGAGTTGAAGAGATTGTGATCTGTATGAAAATTTGATGAAGTAGTCAACTTTCTCCACCGCCTCACCCGTCGCATACCGCGTAGAGGATCAAAACAAGGCTTCGCGTACCGCGAAGAAATCCGGAAGAAATCATATATTTTTTGTCCATCTCGTACCACTAAGAACCCTCAACCCATCCTTGGCGTACCGCGACGACCCCAGAAGTACAATACTTAGAAATTTTTCTTCGTTTTTCGATTCCGGACAATCCAAAACTCCGTTTTGTACACGGTTTTCTCCCTCGTTCATCATTTCTCGCATACTATCACCCTGTAGTAATTTCAGTCGTCAAATCAACGTGGATTTCTAGAAATACCAAATGTGCTCATGTCATTGATGACATAATTCTCAACTGCAATTGTCACAGTCTCCTCCTGTTAAAGAATTTTCGTCCCGAAATTTAGCGAAGACTTACTTGATGACAATCGTTTATGAGAACATATGTGGGTATTTTGATTTCATTCTATCTTCACGTTCCCACGTATACTCAGGTCCTCGTTGCGAGTTCCATCGCACTTTGACGATTGGTATGCGACTACGCTTCAATACTTTCACTTCTCGATCCATCACCTCTACTGGTTCTTCACTGAACTGAAGGTTTTCATCAATTTGAATCTCTTTAAGAGGTACAATCAATGATTCGTCAGCTATGCACTTTTTCAGATTTGATACATGAAAGACATCATGGATATTACTAAGTTCAAGAGGTAGTTCAAGTCTGTAGGCTACTGATCCAATTCGTTCAAGAATTTTGAATGGCCCTACAAATCTTGGTGAAAGCTTACCTCTCTTCCCAAATCTAAAAATGTCCTTCCAAGGTGAAACTTTCAACATTAATCGATCACCTATTTAGAATTATAAAGGTCTACGACGATTATCAGCATAACTCTTTTGACGATCGCGAGCAGCCTTAATTCGTTCCTGAATGAATGCGATCTTATCAGTTGATTCTTGAATGAATTCTAGGCCTATGATCTGACTTTCACCTACCTCTAACCAACAGATAGGTGATCTACACTTGTGTCCATAAAGAGCTTCGAATGGAGCGCATTGAATACTGGTATGGTAGCTGTTATTATAAGAGAATTCAACAAGTGGAAGATGAATATCCCAGCTACCTCCCAAATCAATTACACAGCTTCTGAGTATATCTTCAAGAGTTTGATTCATTCGTTCAGTCTGCCTGTCCGTTTGTGGATGATAAGCTGTGCTCATATTGATTTGTGTGCCCAGTGCATTTTGAAGAGTTTGCCAAAATCGTGACATAAATCGACTATCTCTGTCAGAAATGATAGAGATTGGTACTCAATGTCGAGATACAATCTCATTAACATAGAGTTTAGCGAGTCGATCCATGGAATAATCTTCTCGGATGGGTAAGAAATGCGCAGATTTAGTAAGGCGATCAACGATAACCCATATAGAGTCATGATTACGTGATGTTCTGGATAATTTAGTAATGAAATCCATAGAGATCTGATCCCATTTCCACATGGGAATCTCATGTTGTTATAATAACCTAGAAGGTCGTTGATGTTCAGCCTTCACTTTGAGACATGTTAAACTTCGATCCACATATTCAGCTATGTGTTCCTTCATTCCAGGCCACTAGTAAAAATCTCTATGATCTTTATACATTTTATCAGCACCTGGATGAATAGAATACTTGGATTTGTGCGCCTCATCCAAGATTATTGTTTTAGAGTTATCGAATAAAGGAACCCAAATTCGGCTTTTGAAATACAACACTCCGTCAGTCTTGATTTCAAGTTGCTTGTCTAATCCCCTTAATTCCTCAGCAGGATAGTTCGTTGCTTGTAAAGCTTGTTGCTGAGCTTCTTTAATATGAGGAATTAGATTGGTTCGAATAGTCATCCCTAACGCTTTCACACGTAAAGGTTTGACTCGTTCCTTTTGACTCAAGGCATCGGCTACAACATTCGCTTTGCCTGGGTGATAATGAATTTCACAGTCATAGTCATTCAAAAGTTCTACCCACCGTCTCTGTCGTATGTTTAACATTTTCTGATCTAGAATGTGTTGAAAACTTTTATGATCAGTGTATATAATACACTTTGTTCCGTATAGATAGTGTCTCCAAATCTTGAGTGCAAACACCACCGCACCAAGTTCTAGATCATGAGTGGTATAGTTCTTCTCATGTACTTTCAGTTGTCGAGAAGCATAAGCAATTACTTTGTCTTTCTGCATCAACACACACCCAAGACCTTGACGAGAAGCATCATAGTACACTGTGAAATTATCAGTACCTTCCGGTAATGCCAAGATAGGTGCGTTGCAAAGTTTGTGTTTCAACAATTAGAATGCCTCCTCCTGTTTGGAACCCCATATAAACGGTTGATTTTTCTGTGTCAATGTGGTCAGTGGCAAGGCTATCTTTGAAACTTCTTGATGAATCGACGATAATAACCTGCCAACCCTAAGAATTGACGTATTTTAGTTGGGGTTCGTGGTGTTTCCCATTGTTTCACAGCCTTGATCTTACTGGATCTACTTGAATACCGTTTTCATTCACTACGTGCCCAAGAAATTGAACTTCCGTAACCAAAACTCACACTTGGAGAATTTGGCATATAATTTCTCATGTGCCAAAAGTTCTAAGATCAATTTCAAGGGTTGAGCATGTTCCTGCTGGTTCCGAGAATAAATAAGAATATCATCAATAAACACAATCATAAACTTATCCAAATAAGGTCTACATACTCGATTCATCAGATCCATGAAAACTGCAGGTGCATAGCTTAATCCAAACGGCATTACTAAAAATTCGTAATGTTTGTATCGAGTTCTAAAAGCAGTTTTAGTAACATCATCATCATGAATTCTTAACTGATGATATCCAGATCTTAAATCGATTTTTGAAAAATAAGTAGCACCTTGTAATTGATCAAACATGTCATCTATTCTTGGCAATGGATAACGATTTTTGATTGTTAGTTTATTGAGTTCCCTGTAGTCAATGCACATCTTGAATGAGCCATTCTTCTTTTTCACAAAAGAATTGGTGCTCCCCAAGGTGAGAAACTAGGTCTGATAAAACCTTTGTCTAACAGTTCTTGCAGTTGACCTGAAAGCTCTTGTATCTCTGAAGGTGCTAAATGATAAGGAGCTTTAGCTACACGTGCTGCACCAGGAATCAAGTCAATATGAAATTCAACTTGTCTCACTGGGGGTAATCCTGATATATCCTCACGAAAAACTTCAGGAAAATCCTTGACTACTGGAATATCTTCTATACGTTTTTGTACAGTACAGTTCTCGATCACATGTGCTAGAAAGGCCTGACAACCCTTTCATAAGAATTTCAGAGTTTGCATACAAGAAATGATATCAAGTTTTCTATCGGCTCGTTCTCCTTGAACTATCAGTGTATTTCCATCAGGTAATGGAATACAGATCACCTTGTTTTGGCATACAACTTCTGCTTGGTTGTCAGAAAGCCAGTCCATACCGACAACAACATCAAAGCTCCCAAGCTAAACAAGAAGTAAATTGATATTAAAAAGATGATCATTAAGATCCAAGGAACACCCTTGAATGACACTGTTAGTTTTGATTAACTTGCCATTAGCAAGTTCAATGACATAAGGAGTTTCTAGATCTACCGTAGGCAATGAGAGTAATGATGCAAATTCAGGAGAGATAAAACTCTTATCGGCTCCTGTATCAAACAAAACTGATGCGTATAGATTATTAAGAAGAAACGTACCAGTGACAACGTTAGCATCATGTCTTGCCTCGGTCGCACCAATCTGAAAAGCTCTCCCTCTGGCTTCATTTCCCGGAATGGTGTTGTTATTGTTCGGACAGTTTCTCATAAGACGGTCAGGAGTTCCACAATTGAAGCATGACCGATTGGTTTGTGTGGTTTGTCGTGGTGCTGGGTTTTGTGGTTGAGCAGGAAAGTTGCAATATCTAGCATAGTGTCCAACCCGCTTACAGTTCAGACAAACAGGACATGGTCCTGTGTGATGGAATGGACACTTAGTAGACTTGGGCGCCTGCCCAGTGTAAACTTTCCTGTCAGGAACAGTTGCCCCATAGTTTTTCACAACTGGTTTACTCAGGCTAGTCTCGGCCGGAGCCTTGGTTTTAGTTTTGCCAAACCACTTTCATTTAGAACCTTTAGAAACATTCGAGGTACCGACATCACTACGGCCCACCGCCGTCTGAGTTTTATTGGACAAAGTACCACTCCTTACCGCCTCATCAATAAGCTTAGTGGTCAAAAGAATTGTACGTTTCAGAGTTCTAGGTTCAGCTGCAGTCACCATTCCTCGAATCTAGGGAACCAGAACTTTGATATACTTCTCAATCAAAGCTGATTCCGTAGGAAACATATTGGGAAGTAAGCAAGTTCATGAAAACGATCGGTATAAGCTAAACAATCAGCACCGACCATGGAATGATTCCAGAATTCCTCCTGGAGCTTTTGGGTTTCAGTGATTGGGCAGTACTCTGACATAATCAGAGTTTTAAAATCATTCTAGCCCATCGAGTCAACTGTAGCTGAGCCCAAAGTTTAAGCCTAGGTATTCCACCAGGTTAGAGCTGAGTCCTTTAAAGCACAAGCAGCATAAGACACCTTATGCTCCGCCAAACATTGGCTGATCTTGAGTTTTGTTTCCATTTCCTCAATCCACCTTATGAGTCCAGCCGCTCCTTCTTTGACCGTGAAAGTAGGAGGGTTGCAAGAAGCAAAGTACTTGTAAGTACATCCTTGCTGTGGTGGATCAAGAACAGTTGTTTTTGTGGTTGTTGCACCGGTGGTATTAAGAGTTTCTACGTGGCCACCAGTAGCATTATGTTCCACATGATCATGATCCCCACCAGAACCCGTAGTGACATGTGGCTGGTGTTGTGTCAAAACACCACAAGCTGATAGCTGTTCTCTTACGATTCGTGCTATCATTTCTTCGTTCAGTTCAGATCCACTGCACCAGCAGGTGGAATAGTGTTCACTTCAGGGTTCACAGGTGGAACAGTATTTGTCTCCAGATTTCCGGGGAGAATCACATTTGTTTCCCGATTGATCTGTGGGTCTGGATTTCGTTCTACATTCACAAGTGGGACATGATTCTGTTCAGGGTTAGTAACGTTCTTGGTAGCTTTCTTAGCTGGTCGACCTCTTTTAGGAGCCATTATTCTGCTCACATGCAGACAAACTCAGGTCAGTTCAAGAACATTAAAGATATAACCCGTTCGATCACATAAATTCAATCATATTCAGTTACACTAAAATTTTATGTTGAAATATGATTATAAGAAAATATAGTATAACTACATTGATATAGTTCAGACATGTTCTCAGTACACAAAGATCACACAAATGTTCATAGTTATACTCATTCCTGTTAATTCAAAAACATGTTAGAATATTTCACAGCTCACAGTTCTGTGATATAAATATGTTATTACCCATGTTTTTGATATATTAACATACATGACATTGATAAGTTCTCACACAGAAATATTCACATACAGTTCTTTGATACATTGCCACACCGGAAAAAGATATGTTCTCACACAACAATGTTCTCATAGTTCTGTGACACATTGCCATACAGGAAATAGATATGTTCTTGTACAGATATGTTCTCATACAGATATGTTCTCACATAGATATGTTCTCACACAGATATGTTCTCATACATATATGTTCTCACACAGATATGTTCTCATTCAGATATGTTCTCACATAGATATGTTCTCATACAGATATGTTCTCACACATATATGTTCTCATACATATATGTTCTCACACAGATAAACATACAAAATAACTATTTTATTACCATCATAGTTTTGTACAACTACAACGAGTTTATACAGACTGCCAGAACCAAGACATTACAACTAGATACCAGGGATCTATTTTACAACCAAAAACATCCCCCAAACATCGCACTCTCAACCTATTCACATACTGCTGATGATATCTACAATGATGATCCCAAAATGACCTCCTAAACATACTCATCGTATGAAATACGATAAGCAAGAAAATATCATGGCTACAGCTGCCATAATCACAGCCAGGACTATTAGCCTGGTCTCGAAGCTGACCGTCTCAAACCAAACCAAAAACTCTCTAACTCGCACTACTCCTGCTCTCAGTACCTCCACCTGCTGCCAAAACGCAGCAATAATCCTCTGCCTCAGTACCTCCATGCTCGGGTATCGGTGTCTAGTGTGTTCACCTAATCCAATAGGGTCAGATGAGAGGTAAGAATCTCCAATACCGTGTTACGGGTATCATCAAGAGTGGCATTCTGCTTCTGCATCTCCTGTCTCATCCCTTGCAGATCCTTGGAGACCTGCTGTAGCTGGGCTCTAAGCTCAGCCTGGTGGGATGATTCCCACACCTCATGCACAACCTGTGGCTCATCTCTCGGTGCTAACGGATGCCTAGGAGGAAGTCGAGTAGTCTTGCGGGCCTGTCCCCGCATCCTCCTCAAGCCATCCCATCCAGGGACTCCCTGTAGAGACGAGCTAGGTCGTCTATCAGCTGCTGTATTCTCAGCACGAGGCTGAGAATGTCAATGTGATACTGACTGTGCTGGTGGTGGTGGTGGAGTAACATGCATATGAGATGATGGTGTGTGAGGTACTGCAGGTGATCTAGAACTAGAACTGGGTGTATCGTCCAAGATAACGTATGGAAATCGCTGGTATATATATCTCTCTCCCTGATTGGCCATCGCTGTATACATAAAAGTTCAAATAAGTACCATGATATAAATATTGAATAATAATATTCAACATAAACATGATATGACATCTCTTTCTATCTCAAAGCAACTACTCGTCCTTCTAGTTATTAATGTTCAGCTTGAATTAAATTAAACTAGAACGCACATGTGTTGCGAATTTCAGTTATGCTGGCCAGTCATAACTGGAATTCGTACCACCTGATTATCCAGGCTTAATTCAAAACAAGGTTTGTTCATCAGTTATGTTCGGTGCTCTCTGTGTCACTATTAGAGCCTATGGTTATAGTCTAGGTTTCTAAGTCAACCTAATTCTCTATAACATGTGGCTCTGATACCACCCTGTCACACCCCCACCTCTCGTCACCTGAGATGATGTCATTCTTCACTCTGAGAAGGTTGCAGAAGCATAGTGGTGATGTCTCAAAGATGAGGTGTGACTTACTTGATCCGATATCATAGCACACAGATTAACTCAAAGTAAATATATTACAAGGATCGTCATTACAATCAACAGTACAGTTTACAAACTAAGTTTATTACATGACTAATTTATTTAATTACAATTATTTATATAAAGTGCATCCTCACCCGACAGTCACTGTCTCCCTGCAAAAAGGTTTAAATTTAAAACGTCAGCACAAAGCTGGTGAGTTCGTAAATTTCATGTTCAACAATATGATATGCAATACAAGTTATCACAATGTTCAGTTCAAGATAATCATGGGACCCGTATCTAGTTCCTTTCGAACGTTCTGTTCTGTTCTATAAAGATACTACCCGTCGGTACGCATCTTAGTGCCTCATTGTCTTAATGTATATCACTACATTAAGAAGTTCTGGAAACATATTGTTATACCTGAAAAAATCTACCTTATAATTCAGAATAATTCGCGATACGGAATATTTCGGGATAATTAGGAATATTTGTGTATATAAATTTATATGATCAGATGACCTGAATAATAAATAATGATAGTTTATAATTCATTATTATTTCTTTGTTATTCAACACGTGCTACTAACGTTTGAAATGAGTCAACAGATTATAAGCAACAAATATGCCTATTTATCCGGAAGAACGTGGAGTGCATGGAGAAAATGATAACATCTACTAACAGTCGGTTGACGCATGATTGGTGATTGGACCGAATAACAAGGAACAACCTTTGACCATCGTTATATCATTTTTACTATAAATTGAGGCAACATCGATCTAGGAAGACACACACAACTCACCTAGCTGACTTCTGCTTATTTCTTGCTCGTATTCACAAGATTCAGAGTTCTCTACACTTAGTGATCGATTGATTGTGCTCTTGTATTGTAATTTCATTTTATTGTTTTAATGTAAACTAGGCAGAGTGATGATTGTCACCTCCCGAGGTTTTTATGCTGGCAATGCTAAGGGATTAAGGGCTTTTCCTCGTATAAATCTCGTGTGTAAGCTGTTCATTCCATTTTATATTCCGAAATATCCCTAGGGATCCTTAGGGATATTTTTGTTGCATTTTTCTTATAAACTGTTCTTTTGATTATTAATTCGGTTTTGCTAAAAATTATACTTGTTAATTTTTACCCGAAACAATTTGGCGCCCACCGTGGGGCAAACTTGTGTTTTTTATAAAAAAAACCTTGTTTAAAGGCGTTTTCAGAAGAAATATTGTGAAAAATGGCTTCACAACCGAGATCAACTTCTTCATTACCTATTGTTTCTGCTACTACTACTAATGTGTCCTCACAGATTCCTGTTTTTTCCAAGAAGTCCGATAATCCTAGAAATCCTGGGAAGAAAACCACATTTGTAGCCGAGAGTGTTCCATCAACAAGGATGACCACTTCTGCTCCTATACTTGTTTCTAACAATGATATTTTGAGTTTGTTTCAACAGGTTCAGCAGCAAATGTTGGATCAGCAAAGAATGAATCAAAGGCTTCTTAGGGAGATGGAAACTTTGAGGGCTGAAAAGAATAAGCAGATCGAAACTTCAACTCCATTGGTTCCAAGGAACCTGGATTTCGGGACGTCAGGAATGTCTGGGAATCACTCCGGAGATTTCATTCCCATGCAGACTAGTCTCGGGGATCCCTCGGGATCCCAAGGGTTAAGAATATCTCGGGATAATACCAATATCCTGGGAACTTCTTGCCTAACTCCTATTACCAGCAATACTTTCAACTATTCACCTATTGATGCTACTAACTTTGGTTCTGTGCAGGAATCCGGATTAACTCCACAAGTGGCTAAGGAAATCCAGAAACTCAGGGATATGATCTCTAGTGTTCCTGGAATGGTCAAGCCAATCCCTGAGGTTCCTGTCACAACCCACAGGATATCTAGATTTGCTCCACCAATATGTGATGCCGAGATCCCGAAAAGATTTCAAACTCCAACCATGAAACTATATGATGGAACCACTGATCCTGAAGAACATGTGGCGCAATATAGGGAAAGGATGGAAACTAACCCTATACCCCCACATTTGAAGGAAGCATGCTTGTGCAAGGGATTTGGTTCAACATTGACAGGGGCAGCTCTGAAATGGCTGCTTAATGTTCCTCCTTATTCAATAACTTCATTTGCTCATCTAATTAATCTATTTAACAGTCAATTTTCTTGTAGCAGGACCTTTGAGAGGCTGACTAGTGATTTCTACAGGGTAACCCAGGGATCCGATGAATTACTCAGGAGTTATGTCAACAAATTTGGCAGAGAATCCATGGATATCCCTAACCTTGACATTACCACGGCTGTTCAAGCATTTAAGATGGGTTTACAAAGAGACTCACCTTTTTATGATGACTTAGTCATGAATCATTGCAGGAACATGGACGAAGTTCGAAACCATGCATTGAGGTTTATTAGATAGGAGGATGATAAGGAAATCCAGAAGAGGATCACCACAACACCTCCCAATGATCAACGCAAAAGAAAATTGGACTCTCCTACCAGCAAGTCATTCAAAACCAAACCATACTACAAGGCTGATAACCCAAGATCAACTCAGTGGACGAAGATGAGGATGATGAAGAATATCCCAGGATATCTGACTATTGTTTTTCTATTGATATTCCTGAATTAATGTGTGCTATGCAGGACTTAGGTGAAAAAGCTAGGTGGCCACCAAAGGAAAAGAAGTTCGCAACCAGGGACAAATCCAAGTGGTGTGCCTTTCACGAAGACTTCGGCCACATAACCGATGATTGCATTGCACTAAGGAAGGAAATAAGCTACCTACTAAGCAAAGGTCATCTTAAAGAACTACTGGGGAAAAAGAAAGAAAGAAGACAGGATTCCAACGGATTCCCAAAGAGAGCCGCATCCCCACCTAAGGATGCAAAGGTAATCAACTTTATTTCTGGTGATTCTGACATTTGTGGTACCTCTTATTCTGCAGCTAGGAAACATGCTAAAGAAGCCAATATGGAAAATGGAGAGAGACCCACAAAGACATCAACACTTACCGCCGAAACAATGGTATCCTTTGAAGAACAAGATCGCGAGAATAACCTGGAACCTCATCATAATTGGTTAGTAATTACATTATATGTTGCTAACCACTATGTCCGCATGATACTTATAGGTGGAGGAAGCTCAGTCAACATCGTCCAACTGAAAACACTCAAGAGGATGAATATCCCTGAATCAGAGATAACTAACAAATCTCTGATTCTGGTTGGATTCAGTGGTGAAGCTAAAGCCACTGTTGAAGAAATCAAGCTACCGGTATACATCGAGGGGGTAAACTCGATGCAACGTTTTTGTATAATAGATTCCCTATCTTGTTATAATATTATACTAGGTAGACCTTGGATACATGACATGAAAGCAGTCCCTTCGACCTATCATCAATGTGTCAAGCTGCCAACACCATGGGGAGTAGTGAAGATCAACAGTGATTAGCAAGAAGCCAAGGAGTGCTATTCATCTTCGATGAAGGGAACTACTAGACCTTCATCAGCGTAGCAATCAAAGTGTGACCTTGGGGATACTTAGGAATATAGGGAAAAGGAAGTAAAGGAAGTACCTTTAAATCCCGATGATCCTGAGGTCAAGGTCCTTATAGGGACAAATATCCCTGAGGATAATGAAGATAAACTGATTTCTTTTCTGAAATCAAGAGTATCCACATTCGCATGGAAACATGAGGATATGACAGGAATATCCTCATATGTGATTACACATAAGTTAGGGATAGATAGGAATATTAAACCTGTCCACCAAAAGAGAAGGAAATTTGCACCCGAAAGAAATCTAATCATTCAAGAGGAAGTAGACAAACTCCTCAAAGCAAAAATGATTAGAGAGGTGAAATTTCCAAAGTGGCTAGCCAACGTAGTCATGGTTCAAAAGAAGAATGGAAAGTGGAGAGTTTGTGTGGATTACACAGACCTCAACAAGGCCTGTCCCAAAGACCCCTTTCCATTACCACATATAGATTCCATGGTAGATGCAACAGCAGGACATGAAATCTTAACTTTCATGGATGCATCAGCAGGCTTTCAACAAATTCAAATGGAACCTTCAGACGAAGAAGATACATCCTTCATGACGCCAACAGGGATATATTGCTATACAGCAATGCCATTTGGCTTGAAGAATGCTGGAGCCACATACCAGAGACTTGTCAACATGATGTTCAAAGAAAAACTGGGGGACACTATGGAAGTATATATTGATGATATTGTCACACCCCCAATTTTCAACTAACGGAATCATACCGTTTGGGAACGTGACAAACCAGGATCTCAGATCATTAGACATAACGAAGACCTCTATATGAATTTCAAAACATACTTTGGTCTAAAAAAACATAACATCAAAGTTTTCAAAGTTTGCGGAAGCGTTTTAAAACCAGTAACAGTTGTAAAATGTAAATTACAATACATGATTTCAATTGTTCAAATTCAAATAACTAAAATGTAAAACATGCATGTGACTCTATCTCCTAGTCCATGCCAGCTTTGATGCGCACCTTAGCATCCTGAGAAAACATGTAAATCAAGTCAACACAAAGGTTGGTGCATAACACAGGTTTTAAGTATTCACAATGTTCAAAACACAGTTTGAATATCAAGTTTGCAGATAACATAATCACACATGCATAGTCATGATAGCTAGTCATTTATACTATTTACATAAGTGGTCGACACCGAAGCTGACGATTGCCATGCTATAGCATGTTTTTGCCTTGCCACTATTGTCTAGCACAAACAATAGTAATGAATGTTTGGTCAGTCAAACACCTGCGTAGATCCCATCTACCAAGTGAGGTTTGTCAAACCTAATAGATCTATTTCCAACTACCACGCTTTGCACTACGACAAACTAAACGGTTCGAAATGTAAGGACTTGTAATGCTATGTTTGCACTCAATGTAAACAGCTAACTCATGCAAGTGATATGTATCTAAAAGTGTTTGTTGCACATGTTTTCTCCCCCAAAACAGTTAAAATAAGAAAGGGGCCGTGTACGCACCTTTGAGTATTGCAGAATGATCAACTATGTGAGCTCGTGTAGAAAATCCTCTTACGAAGGATCTGTGATTAAAAAATAACCTAAAGTTATTCGGAATGTCGTGTTGTGTTTGAAATCACATGCGTGTCAACACACGCATGTTAGAGTGTTAGGAATATGCATACGTATGTACGCGTGCCTTTAAAATCGTTTAAATAAAATCATATAACCATATATGATTCTATTTAAATAAACGTAACTATACGCGATTACGTTTTCAGATTAAAATATGAATTTTATCATTTTAATTAGCTCGGGATAGAATTCTAGTTCTAACAAAATTGGAACGAGTCGAATCGGAGTTAAAACGAGTGAGATACGGTCAAAATACCAAATTAATTTTAAAATCCAAAAACTGTTGGGTGCCGGGTTCGAACCCGCGACCTCCAACACTAAACACCTCCATTCTACCATCTAATCTGATCAATTCTTATTGACCTATCATGGAAATTAATTGTTTTAAGCCCAACTCTCCTGGTTTCCCTATTCTTCCCCAACCGAACCCATTGAATCCCGATTACACCCCAACTCGCATTCAATCGATCATAAAACCATAAAGTTTTCATTGCATCATGACTTTCGAAACTTTCTGGGAACTTAATTCAACTATTACATTCTATTACATCAAAATCCATATCTCGTTTAATCTCAAGAATACTAACACCCATTCTAATGAAATTCGATGTTGTAAGATGAAATTAATATGTGCTACTCCCTCATCGGAGTATTCTGAAACTATCAATGACAATCAATTTCATTTTTGAACTAAATCCCAATCAAAACCCCAATTCGTTATCCTCACTAGAACCCTAGAATCGAACCCCCACAATTCGTTATTTATTGATCAAATTAACTTAGGGATATCATTCTATGGAACATCACGAAGCTACCAGTATGATTTAATTTGATTCTAGTTCACATTTGCTAAGAATCCCCCAATTCAGTTATACCTATGAACCCTAAAACTAGAAATCAACAAATTCGCTGTTTATAACTGAAATAATCATAAAGATTAGCTTAATCGAAACCTTCTAAGTCTTCCTAAGTATTTCAATTTGAATCTAGAGCTCTTTTTCATGGAAACCCCCAAACCATCATGATTCAAGAACCCTAGCAATCAACTCGATCGATTTGTCAAGATGAGATAAAATTGATTCATGATCTTCATTAATTGGCACCTTATGAAACTGTTGGTAATCTTCAATTTCCTTTTTAAACCCATCCCAACCGAAACCCCCAAATCGTTATATCTTATGAACCCTAGAAATCAAATCCTATTAATCCGATTATAGAAACTGAAATTAACCTAAGTTTATCTTTAGTCGGATCTTTCAGAGTGATAGGAATTAAAAACTTACTTGTTTTGATAAACAATTGATAGAGATCAACTTGTACTTGAATTTCGATCAACTTCCAAATCAAAATCCTCTTCTGGCTGCTTGTTGGTTTGAATTGATGTATGGGTAAGCTTCTAAATATGCCGACTAGAGTCTCTGTGTGATCAATTGTGCTAATTTGAAACCATTTGTAAGATTTTGATAATCCTTTAAACGGTTACAAACTTTTCTATTATCTTGGTGTTAAATTCGATCATAATGTGTTCCCATAACGCATGTAACTGTTACAGATCATTAATATGTGATGATTGAAAGGTTTATTCAATCAATTTCAGTATAATGACTCAAATTTCGAATTTAATTGATAATCCCACGTGAATTTTGACTTCTAAAGTCAAAATTGGACCTTTAAACCAATTACAAATCTAAACTTTGCAATTTAAATATATTGGAACTGATTTCTATAATTTCCAATCCCTTAGATTTGATTTTTAACCATTACATAACATTTCGGTTTACCAAGTTGAACCAACAATTCCGAATTGTCACCAATCGAAATAATTTAACTAGTATTGGGCTTGATTAATCCAGTTGGGCCTCCTAAATACCATTGGGCCTACTTTAGTCTCATTGGGTCTACCTTGGCCTACTTTGGCCTTAGTTGGCCTACTTGGGCCTCAGTGGGCCTTTCTTGTTTTCATTGGGCCTAACTTGGCCTTATTGGGCCTACTTGGCTTTATTGGGCCTTCATAGACTTCATTGGGCCTAACTTGTCTTGTTGGGCCTTCATAGACTTCATTGGGCCTAACTTGTCTTGTTGGGCCTATGATCTTACTATTTTCAGTTAACGAAGTCAATTCGAAAAGTCGGATTGTCACATCATCCCCTTGTTGAAGGAATTTTCGTCCCGAAAATTAATAAATGTTAGAAGTAGTTAGGAAACTACTTACGAGTTTAAATCGTACGTGTTAGTGTGATTTGATCATTCTGTGTGCTTGTGTGTACTCATACACAACATCTAATGCTTGCAACATCACAACTAAGTGTGATCGTTCAATGTGACTGTTTGCATGTACACTAGTTAGTTCACCTAACTGTGACTGTTTGTGTTTGATCATACTGTGTTATGTAACCTTACACATAGTGAGTGTCTGTAACTGTTTGTACTATGCAACCCCGCACATAGTAAAATGTGTGTAACTAATCATGCATGTACTACCATAACATGTAACATATGAAATGTAGCACATAAAATGTATAAAATGTAATGTAGCACAAATGTTTGTAAACAAAACCAATTGAATAAAGTGTTTGTGCTTACAGTTTAAAATTTGCAGTGTTGATGTGTGAAGCATCACGTCATCCCCTTGTTGAAAGAAATTTCGTCCCGAAATTTAACGTGCGCTCTCAGTGTTTGTAGTTGCTGTTTTGAACAGATGAGGGTACTTCTTCATCATTTGGTCTTCCCGTTCCCATGTGAATTCAGGACCACGTCTTGAATTCCACCGAACTTTGACTATTGGAATCTTGCTTTGTTTAAGCTGTTTGACCTCTCGATCCATGATTTCAGCTGGTTCTTCAATGAATCGCAACTGTTCATCTACTTGTATTTCCTCCAACGGTACAATCAATGTCTCATCAGAAAGACATTTCTTTAAGTTCGATACGTGAAAGACATCATGAACTCCACTGAGTTCATCCGGTAGTTTGAGTTGATACACAACCGAACCAATCCTTTTCAGGATCTCAAAAGGTCCTACGTAACGTGGACTAAGCTTCCCGCACTTGCCAAATCGTATCACACCTTTCCAAGGTGATACCTTTAGAAGAACTCGGTCTCCTACTTGAAATTCCAATGGTTTACGACGCTTGTCAGCATAACTCTTCTGTCGATCCCGGGCCGCTGCCATACGGTTCCGGATTTGAATTATCTTCTCTGTCGTCTCATGCACTAGTTCAGGACCTGTAATCTGACTGTCACCAATTTCAGCCCAGCAAACTGGTGAACGACATTTGCGACCATACAAAGCTTCAAACGGTGCTGCTTGAATACTTGTATGATAACTATTGTTGTAAGAGAATTCCACTAACGGTAAGTGATTTTCCCAACTATCACCAAAATCAATTACGCAAGCTCGTAACATATCCTCGAGCGTTTGAATCGTACGTTCACTTTGACCGTCGGTCTGTGGATGATAAGCGGTACTCATATCCCAGCGAGTCCCCAATGACTTATGAAGTGATTTCCAAAAGTTGGAAGTAAATCGGGCATCCCGATCTGATATGATAGAGATTGGCATGCCATGCCGTGCTACCACTTCCTTGATGTAAATGCGAGTCAGTTTCTCCATCTTATCAGTTTCCTTGATTGCTAAGAAATGTGCAGATTTCGTTAATCGATCGACAATTACCCAAATCATATCACAACCACTCGGTGTACGAGGTAACTTAGTAATAAAATCCATCGAAATTTGTTCCCACTTCCACATCGGTATCTCTGGTTGTTGCAGTAAACCAGATGGCTTCTGGTATTCAACTTTGACTTTCGAACAAGTCAAACATTTGCTAACGTACTTAGCAATATCAGCTTTCATGTGAGGCCACCAATACAATGCCTTCAAATCATGATACATCTTGTCTGATCCCGGATGAATTGAATACCTGGACTTGTGTGCTTCATCCATCACGAGTTCCCTTAAACCTCCATACAAAGGTATCCACATTCGATTAATGAAATAACGAATTCCGTCAGAATTAACATCCAGTTGTTCTTCCATTCCTCGTAAGGATTCCTGTACCAAGTTTTCCTTTTTCAAAGCTTCGAGTTTAGCACTGCGTACCTTGTCAGGTAAGTCAGTATGTATCGTCATCATAAGTGTACGAACCCGTCTTGTTGAAGTATCTTTTCTGCTTAAAGCGTCAGCTACCACATTAGCTTTTCCCGGGTGATACTTAATCGCACAATCGTAGTCATTCAACAACTCAACCCATCTTCGTTGTCTCATATTCAGCTCCTTCTGATCAAAGATATGCTGCAAACTCTTATGATCAGTGTAAATGGTACACTTGGTTCCATACAGATAATGCCTCCAAATCTTCAAAGCAAAAACCACTGCTCCTAACTCCAAGTCATGAGTAGTGTAGTTCTTTTCGTGTGGTCGTAGTTGCCTTGAAGCATAAGCAATTACTTTATCCCGTTGCATCAACACACATCCCAAGCCCTGTGCAGATGCATCACAATACACCACGAAGTCTTCCGTCCCTTCCGGTAAGGACAAAATCGGTGCACTGCAGAGTTTCTGTTTCAATAACTGGAATGCAGCTTCCTGTTTATCCGTCCAGTTATACTTTGTCCCCTTATGCGTAAGTGCTGTAAGTGGTTGAGCGATCTTTGAGAAACCTTCAATGAATCGTCGATAATAACCCGCCAAACCAAGGAATTGTCGTACCTCGGTAGGGGTCTTGGGCGCTTCCCAATTCTTAATCGCTTCAATCTTTGCTGGATCAACATGTATACCCTTCTCGTTGACTATATGACCCAAGAATTGTACTTCTCGCATCCAGAAGTCACATTTCGAGAACTTAGCGTACAATTGTTCTTGTTTCAATAATTCCAACAGCAATCAAAGATGTTCAGCATGCTCCTCCTCGGTCTGAGAATAGATGAGAATGTCATCAATGAAAACAATGACAAACTTATCAAGATAAGGTTTACAAACACGATTCATGAGATCCATGAATACAGCTGGAGCGTTTGTCAATCCAAATGGCATGACCAAGAATTCATAATGGCCATAGCGCGTTCTGAATGCTGTTTTTGGAATATCTTCCTCCTGGACTCTTAGTTGATGATAACCAGACCTGAGATCAATCTTCGAGTAGTAACTCGAACCTTGCAACTGATCGAACAGATCGTCAATTCTGGGTAACGGATACCGGTTCTTGATAGTAACCTTGTTCAACTCCCGGTAATCGATACACATACGGAAAGTCCCGTCCTTTTTCTTGACAAATAAGACTGGAGCTCCCCACGGTGAAAAACTAGGTCGTATGAAACCCTTATCCAACAACTCTTGCAGTTGTGTAGATAACTCTTGCATCTCTGACGATGCAAGTCGATAAGGCGCTCTTGCTATCGGTGCTGCATCTGGTGTAAGGTCGATTCGGAATTCGACCTGTCTGATAGGCGGTAATCCTGGCAAATCGTCTGGAAATACCTCAGAAAATTCACAAACTATTGGAATATCTTCAATCTTCTTCTCAGCTACTGGTCTTTCAGTTATAAGTGCTATAACTGCCGTATGTCCTTTCCGCAGACATTTATGTGCTTTCATACAAGATATGAGACGTAGTGGCGTACTGCTCTTCTCACCTTGTACATACAACGTCTCTCCATGCGGAAGAGGTATGCGAACAATCTTTTCATGGCATACGATTTCAGCCTGGTGTTTGGACAACCAGTCCATTCCAATGACTACATCAAAACTACCTAAAGCAATAGGCAAAAGGTCAATTTCCAATGTCTGACCCATCAAATCAAGTATACATCCCTTAAGGATTTGTTCAACTACAATTAGCTACCATCAGCTAGTTCTACAGTGTATGGACTATCTAAAGCAGTGGGACTAACATTTAGCAACTTAGCAAGTGAACTAGATACAAAACTCCGATCGGCACCAGTGTCAAATAACATAGAGGCATAGTGATTATTTAAGAGGAACGTACCCGTAACAATGTTGGGATCCTCCCGTGCTTGACGTCCTCCAATCACAAACGCCCTGCCCCTAGCACCATTGTTGTTGTTGTTGTTGTTATTGTTGTTATTGGTGCCATTACCGTTACCCTTGCCGTTGCCATTGCCGTTTGCATTGTTATCCCCGCCCTTCTTGAGTTGTGGGCAATCCTTTTTAAAGTGCCCCATCTTGCCACACTCAAAGCAACCCTTCTGTGCGTTGTTCTGATTATTATTCTGATTGTTGTGATTGTTTTGCAGCTCCCCACGACAATCCTTAGCCGCATGCCCAACCTTACCACACCTTTGACACTTAGCTCTATCACATTGATTTCCTGTATGATGAAACCCACACCTGTTGCACTTTGTGTGTTTACCAATATATCCCCCTGATGATGAGGATTGCTGACCACTATTCGAATTATGGTAAGACTTGTTGGAATCCTGCTTCCGATTCTGCTGATACGACTGTTGGTTGTGACCCTTGGAGTTGTTACCTTCCCACTTCCTTTTATGGTCTCCCACCTTGGTAGCTGATGTTCTTTTAGGCAGAGTCCCCTGTAGCACTGCCTGATCAGTCAGTTGGTGCGCTAACCGAACAGCTTGTTGGATGGTCGTGGGATTTGCAGAAGTGACCAACCCCTGGATTTGAGGCACCAGTCCTCCAATGTACCTCTCTATCCATTTGCTTGCTGGAGTAGCCATATGAGGTAGAAGTCTGGCTAATTCATGAGATCGAGTAGTGTACTCCTCGATGTTTGATCCCTCCATCTTGAGGTGCCAGTATTCTTCCTCTAGTTTTTGCATCTCACTACGAGGACAGTACTCCTCCTGCATTAAAGTTTTGAATCCATTCCAGGTCAAGGCATTAGCCTCACCCAATCCCAAGGTCTGAACATTTGAGTTCCACCAAGTCAAAGCTGGACCCTCCAATGTTCCCGTAGCATACTTCACCTTGTTCTCATCTGGACAATTGCACATCTCAAACACAGACTCAGCCTTCTCAATCCATCGTAGGAGTCCAATGGCTCCTTCCGATCCTTTGAAATTGTGTGGCATACAGTCCAAGAACATCTTGAACGTGCATGCCTGTGGGTTAACCAGTCCCCCTGCTGGACCCTGTGGCCCTATATTGTGTGTCTGAGCGTAGTTCGCGATAGCCTCCGCGACCCTGTTATTGATTAGCTCGTTGAGCTCAGCAACTGTCATGTGAACGTTCTCGTTTGCCATTATCTTCCTAGTTAAAAGAAATGTTAGAGCGTTATCAAGATCCAATGTGACATGTGTAAACAAAACAACAAACACAACATATAATGTATAAATCAACACAACTGTTGGCAATAAATAATAGTTTTTCAATAGATAGAAATTTGATTTGTGTACAATACTTTTGAAATCAAACATAAGTTTTCCAAACATCTAGTGTAGGAACACAACCCGTTCCTAATAAGTTTAAACAAAACAAGAAAAATCAATCATCCTCAACAGTGGATTCAGGATCAGAATCAACAACTGGTGCTGGTTCTTCCCCTTCTTCCTCTTCCTCTTCATCCTCTTCCTCATTCTCCGAGGCCACCAAGTCTTCCAAGGCTTCCAGTCTGCCTTCCAGAATCTCCGCTCGGTTCTCTGAAGCTTCAAGACGACCAATCAAATTAATCATCTCATCCCGCATATCGTTGACCAGATGGGCAAGATTATCCTGTCTTTCATTAGCATCCCATAATTCCCGAACATTATACTCGATCCTGTCATTCGCCCAGTACAAATCCTCGCGCAGTTTGGCGATCTCCTCAGCATCAGTCCTTTGCCTCTTAGGCTCAAGAACATCCAATACCGGTGGTGGATGGGTAGAAGGTCCCTCAGCAGGGATCTCCTGAGTACTCTCCACTGGCTCCTCCTCCGGATCCTCATCCGGGTCCTCATCCGGATCCTCCTCCGGATCCTCCTCTGGGTCCTCCTCTGGGTCCTCCTCTGGATCCTCCTCCGGATCCTCCTCCGGATCTGAATCATCCCTCACATATGGTGGAGGAGATGGGATAGGTGGTGCTGGTGATGATGGTGGTGCTGGAACTATCGGCTCCTCATCCTCAGAATCATCAATATAGATATACGGTGCTGATGATGAAGATGCCATGCCTGTTACATAATACCATATGTAAGTGCAGTGCCATGGAATGTGTAAGCAAGTCAATTACATAATGCCATATGTAATTTCTAAGTAATATGTATAAGCATACGTGTCTAATGTCTAACAGTCATAGTCTAAGTCTACAAATGCAAACCTAGTTCGCTATAACCAATGTCTCTGATACCAATCTGTCACACCCCCAATTTTCAACTAACGGAATCATACCGTTTGGGAACGTGACAAACCAGGATCTCAGATCATTAGACATAACGAAGACCTCTATATGAATTTCAAAACATACTTTGGTCTAAAAAAACATAACATCAAAGTTTTCAAAGTTTGCGGAAGCGTTTTAAAACCAGTAACAGTTGTAAAATGTAAATTACAATACATGATTTCAATTGTTCAAATTCAAATAACTAAAATGTAAAACATGCATGTGACTCTATCTCCTAGTCCATGCCAGCTTTGTTGCGCACCTTAGCGTCCTGAGAAAACATGTAAATCAAGTCAACACAAAGGTTGGTGCATAACACAGGTTTTAAGTATTCACAATGTTCAAAACACAGTTTGAATATCAAGTTTGCAGATAACATAATCACACATGCATAGTCATGATAGCTAGTCATTTATACTATTTACATAAGTGGTCGACACCGAAGCTGACGATTGCCATGCTATAGCATGTTTTTGCCTTGCCACTATTGTCTAGCACAAACAATAGTAATGAATGTTTGGTCAGTCAAACACCTGCGTAGATCCCATCTACCAAGTGAGGTTTGTCAAACCTAATAGATCTATTTCCAACTACCACGCTTTGCACTACGGCAAACTAAACGGTTCGAAATGTAAGGACTTGTAATGCTATGTTTGCACTCAATGTAAACAGCTAACTCATGCAAGTGATATGTATCTAAAAGTGTTTGTTGCACATGTTTTCTCCCCCAAAACAGTTAAAATAAGAAAGGGGCCGTGTACGCACCTTTGAGTATTGCAGAATGATCAACTATGTGAGCTCGTGTAGAAAATCCTCTTACGAAGGATCTGTGATTAAACAATAACCTAAAGTTATTCGGAATGTCGTGTTGTGTTTGAAATCACATGCGTGTCAACACACGCATGTTAGAGTGTTAGGAATATGCATACGTATGTACGCGTGCCTTTAAAATCGTTTAAATAAAATCATATAACCATATATGATTCTATTTAAATAAACGTAACTATACGCGATTACGTTTTCAGATTAAAATATGAATTTTATCATTTTAATTAGCTCGGGATAGAATTCTGGTTCTAACAAAATTCGAACGAGTCGAATCGGAGTTAAAACGAGTGAGATACGGTCAAAATACCAAATTAATTTTAAAATCCAAAAACTGTTGGGCGCCGGGTTCGAACCCGCGACCTCCAACACTAAACACCTCCATTCTACCATCTAACCTGATCAATTCTTATTGACCTATCATGGAAATTAATTGTTTTAAGCCCAACTCTCCTGGTTTCCCTATTCTTCCCCAACCGAACCCATTGAATCCCGATTACACCCCAACTCGCATTCAATCGATCATAAAACCATAAAGTTTTCATTGCATCATGACTTTCGAAACTTTCTGGGAACTTAATTCAACTATTACATTCTATTACATCAAAATCCATATCTCGTTCAATCTCAAGAATACTAACACCCATTCTAATGAAATTCGATGTTGTAAGATGAAATTAATATGTGCTACTCCCTCATCGGAGTATTCTGAAACTATCAATGACAATCAATTTCATTTTTGAACTAAATCCCAATCAAAACCCCAATTCGTTATCCTCACTAGAACCCTAGAATCGAACCCCCACAATTCGTTATTTATTGATCAAATTAACTTAGGGATATCATTCTATGGAACATCACGAAGCTACCAGTATGATTTAATTTGACTCTAGTTCACATTTGCTAAGAATCCCCCAATTCAGTTATACCTATGAACCCTAAAACTAGAAATCAACAAATTCGCTGTTTATAACTGAAATAATCATAAAGATTAGCTTAATCGAAACCTTCTGAGTCTTCCTAAGTATTTCAATTTGAATATAGAGCTCTTTTTCATGGAAACCCCCAAACCATCATGATTCAAGAACCCTAGCAATCAACTCGATCGATTCGTCAAGATGAGATAAAATTGATTCATGATCTTCATTAATCGGCACCTTATGAAACTGTTGGTAATCTTTAATTTCATTTTTAAACCCATCACAACCGAAACCCCCAAATCGTTATATCTTATGAACCCTAGAAATCAAATCCTATTAATCCGATTATAGAAACTGAAATTAACCTAAGTTTATCTTTAGTCGGATCTTTCAGAGTGATAGGAATTAAAAACTTACTTGTTTTGATAAACAACTGATAGAGATCGACTTGTACTTGAATTTCGATCAACTTCCAAATCAAAATCCTCTTCTGGCTGCTTGTTGGTTTGAATTGATGTATGGGTAAGCTTCTAAATATGCCGACTAGAGTCTCTGTGTGATCAATTGTGCTAATTTGAAACCATTTGTAAGATTTTGATAATCCTTTAAACGGTTACAAACTTTTCTATTATCTTGGTGTTAAATTCGATCATAATGTGTTCCCATAACGCATGTAACTGTTACAGATCATTAATATGTGATGATTGAAAGGTTTATTCAATCAATTTCAGTATAATGACTCAAATTTCGAATTTAATTGATAATCCCACGTGAATTTTGACTTCTAAAGTCAAAATTGGACCTTTAAACCAATTACAAATCTAAACTTTGCAATTTAAATATACTGGAACTGATTTCTATAATTTCCAATCCCTTAGATTTGATTTTTAACCATTACATAACATTTCGGTTTACCAAGTTGAACCAACAATTCTGAATTGTCACCAATCGAAATAATTTAACTAGTATTGGGCTTGATTAATCCAATTGGGCCTCCTAAATACCATTGGGCCTACTTTAGTCTCATTGGGTCTACCTTGGCCTACTTTGGCCTTATTTGGCCTACTTGGGCCTCAGTGGGCCTTCCTTGTTTTCATTGGGCCTAACTTGGCCTTATTGGGCCTACTTGGCCTACTTGGCTTTATTGGGCCTTCATAGACTTCATTGGGCCTAACTTGTCTTGTTGGGCCTTCATAGACTTCATTGGGCCTAACTTGTCTTGTTGGGCCTATGATCTCACTATTTTCAGTTAACGAAGTCAATTCGAAAAGTCGGATTGTCACAGATATGGTGGTCAAATCGAAGATAACTGAGAATCATCTTAAGGATCTTTAGGAATCCTTCGATATCCGGGACCGCTACAATATGAAACTTGACCCATCTAAGTGTCATTTTGGGGTAAGATCAGGAAAGTTCTTGGGATATATGGTCACTAAAAGAGGAATAGAGGCTAGCCCAGAACAAATGCAAGCACTTCTAAACCTCAAGTCCCCAAAGAACATAAAAGAAGTGCAAAGACTAACAGGAAGAATAGCTGCACTAAATAGATTCATCTCGAGATCTTCTAAAAAATTTAAAGAATTCTACGATATCCTTAAAAAGAATAAGAAGTTCCAATGGGATGAAGAGCATGAGAAGGCACTTCGGGACGAAATTCCCTTAACTAGGGGAGACTGTAACATTTGTGCATATAGTCATGTAGTTGTAAACAGTGTTAGAACAGTGTCTATTCTGGTTCAGTTCATCAATGTGATTCGTATGTTCAAAATGTGTGCTTGTGTGTTACAGGATCTTAGTAATCAGAAAACAAGTATGTATTATTTATTTACAGTCGATTTCACTAAGCAAGAACAGTAACTTGTTATATCGAAACAGTGGTGGGCAGCGAGAGTGAGCCCTATACATATACTGCGTTCGGTGTAACAGGTTAATGTTAGTGCGTAGTGTTGAGACGAATAGTATAACAATTAATTAATTCAACCAAGATCGTAATCTGTAAGCGAGACTGAGTATAGTTATGGGTGACGATCCATAATAGTACGAATGTTGAACTTATAATTACGATTAAACGACTTTAAATAATTAATACGATCGGAAAACGTACGCGATTGCGGGTATACACGTAATTTCGAATGTTTAACGATCTGACAACGCACGAATTGTAAAAATAATTGGAATAATTATTTTATATTTTACAATTTTGAAACTCATCATTTTATTGAGTTTAATATCTATTTTACTTTAAAACCGCGTAAAATACGCGTTACGTTTCGGAAACGCGAACCGAGCAACCGAAACGAACCCGGATACTACCCGGACTATAAAAGCCTTGAACAAGGCTTAAAACCTCATTTAATTCCTCAACAACCCTTTCTCTCACTACAAAACCGTTCACCCTCTCTCTCTCTAGAAAACCGACCTTCAAACGTGAATATCTCGCTCGTTTCTCGACGGATTTCGGTGATTCTCGAACCCACGCGAAGCTCTCGACATTCTCTACAAGATAGTACAAGAAAACAGCGGTTTCATCCAGCCAAAAACGAGGTAAAATCAAAGAAAGTGTGCTGAAAATAGGGTTTTCATAAGTTGTTGTGTGTTTTGTTTAAAAACCGATAATCGGCCGGATGTTTCATCACCATTCTTAGTTTCGCACCTATAGTAACCCTACCTGAAGTTATACTAGCTTAGATCGCGGTTTAAATCCATAGATTCGATGATGGTTAAGTTGCAGCTCGACAGGTTCGTGGAATAAACAGCTGCCGAACCTTCGCATACAGGTGGCCGAACCTTGAGGAACCCTCACGAACCTTCGTCATCATGCAGCGAACCATAACCAGTTCCACGAACCTTTGCATAGTTCGTGGGAATTGCAGCCAAACCTTGTACATGCCACGAACCTTTGCATGGTTCGCTAAGGATCAACGAACCTTCATGCAGCTTCAACCACTGGCGAACCTCTCAAGAAACCACGAACCTTTGCATGGTTCGTGGCAAGATCTGCCGAACCCTAAGGATTCCCACCAGCCTTCACGAACCATTGATGCTCGACGAACCTTGTAAGGACGAACCTTGCATGGTTCGTTGACTTGTTGCCGAACCTTGACTACATGCTAAGAGAACCGAACCTTGTTAAAGACTTAACCGAACCTTTTTGTTGCATGGTCGAACCTTAGGCATGAACCTAAAAGGTTCGCTGCCAAGAGGGTTGGCCGAGACCCAAACTTACATACTTTGTTGTATTCTTGGCCCAATCGACTTAATAACATCGGCCCACATTAGAATAGTTCCATGCAACTTCATTCGGCCCAATACAATGCTACAAGGCCCAAATAAACCCTTTGGGCCCAAATATTCATATAGTTGGCCCGTGACATTTCATTCGGTTAAATTCAATCCCATGTGGCCCAAGATGATTCTTGGTGTCTTACAAGACTCATGAACATATTGGTTGGCCCAAAACAATATTCAATGGGCCCAATATCACATCCAATTGGATCTTGTTAACCTAAGAGGCCCATGGACCTCTATTTAAGTCCATCATAGTTTATGGACTTAAGGCCCATAATGTGGCCCACAACTCAAGGAAACTTGCAATTTGATCTTAATTGAGTTAAGTTACAACTTAATCTAATCATGAAGATCAAATCACAAGCCCAAAGACTTAAACAATTGGAACAATTTTCACAGTACAAGTTATCAATCAAAAGATCGCATACAAGTTTCTTGGACCCATGATCAATCAAGTAATCAAGTGTTAATCAAGATCAATAGAACACAAGTCAATCAATGAATCAAGTTATACAATTATAAATCCTATATCTTATGTATGATTACAATGTTATAGGAGACAATTAGAAGTCATGTTTGCTATTTGCTATCTGTTTAAGTTCAGAGTCTACTGCAGACAGGTGAGAACTCTAGCCCCTCTTTTACTGTTTTATAACTGTTTTGGGGTGGAACACGTGATCAAAACCGCTATTTCAATCTTGTTTCATTACACAAGTTATGTGTAATTCATAAACATTACAGGTTCATCTTACGAATCCAAGGGATTCATCAATTGTTTAAAGAAATTGTCAACTGTTTTAATTTACTTGTCAATTACTAAACTCTTTTCATTAAAAAGGTTTTATAAGGGACTTTTGAACTGTTTTGAAATTAATTTACTCAAATGTATTTATGAAGGATAAACACTTTTTGATAAAGGATTTTACAAACCCTTTTGTTATAAACCTTGTTATTACACAAGGTCATCACATCATGGTATTCAAAACAAGTGGTTCACAACATGGTATCCAAATCAAGTGGTTCAAAACATGGTATTCAAATCAAGTGGTTCAAAACATGGTATTCAAATCAAGTGGTTCAAAACATGGTATTCAAATCAAGTTGTTCACATCATGGTATTCAAATCAAGTGGTTCATTTCATGGTATTCAAAACAAAGGATTTAATTCGTGGAATTAAATCCAGGCTTTTCAATTCATGTTATCAAATAAGGCATTAACACATCCGGTTAAAGTAAGATTCAGAACATGGTGTCAATTGTTGTAAACAAACTTGTAAAAGCATCAAGTATCACATTCATTAGCGTTAGTACTGGGTGATCACAACAAGGGAAAGCGGACACATTGTTTCTTATCCAGGATGGAGTTAGCTTTTAAATTTGTTTTAAAAGCTAACTGTAGGTCTGGTGTCATTGTTTTCTTATCCAGGATGGAGTTGGCTTTTAAATTTGCTTTTAAAAGCCAACTGCAGGTCTGGTGTCATATGGTTATCAAAACTGCTGACGTATTATCTAACTCCAAACGTGGTTTGGGACTTGATATTATTGGCTTTCGTGCGAACAGTGATTGGACTGTTTACACTCATTTTCTTACTTGATGTTAGTTTGGGTTGCAGCTCATCCGTGTGAATCTTATGATGCTTTAACTTACCTATGCCTTATATCATATTCTCATGTTTACAAATGCTTAAACCTATTGTTCTCACCAACTACGTCTGTAGTTGACAGTTACTTTTCACGTGTTTCAGGTAATCAGGTTTAAGACATTCTCAGGGACAACTAAGGAGACCATTCTAAGATAGAACAAGATGAAGAAACATGCTAGGATGGAATAGAAACTCACTAAATCCTAAATGTTTAATTGTCTTGTTTGGAGTCTTATTTTGTAAACTATATTTTGGGTCTGTAATTGTCTTACTTTTGGTAGATAGATTGTCTGTAACTAATCAACTGTCTAAACATTATGAAATGTAGTAATCCATTGTGGTTGTTCTTATTCAATACTTGTGCATGATTCAACTGATCATACGTCACCGCGCCGTGGATTCCGCACGCGGCGCAGGGGTGTGACACTTCTTCTCCTTTCAGTCTTTTGATTTCTTTGCTCATCTTGTGGTTCTCTGAAGATAGGAATCTGATAGCCCTTCGGTGTGCTTTGATTTTCCCATGATATTTGTTCAACTTCTCACAGATCTTAATCATTCCCTCCTGCAAATTTCTGATAAGACTATCCTTGTGCTCAGAATCCTTTTCAAGCAAGAATACTCTGTCTTGCAAATCCATAAGATCGACTGAGTGCAAAGGAGATTTTCCTTTGTCACTGCTTGAGCGAGGCAGAGATGAAGCAGTTTTCGTGTGAGGAGCAGAGTTAGTGGATCTAGCTGGGATTTTGATAACTAAGTTGGGCTTGGCTGGTTTGGTTGGAGGTTTTGGTTGAGAAGGTGTTGGTTGAGTAGATGGATTGGGTTGTGTAGGTGGAGGTGGTTGTGTAGGTGGAGGTGGTTGTGTAGGTGCCTGTGATATGATCGATGCAGCCGAAGAGAATGATAATCCTGAGAACATCTTCTGCATACGGGGATCTCTGGTCTTCCTAGCCATTGTCTTCTGTCTCTTTTTCTTTGGAGATGATTCAGGAGTAGGTGTGTAATCTACATCCTGTGCCTCTTCTCTTTCCTGTCTTGTAGGAGGTGGCTTTTCAGCAACAAAATCCTCACTTGATGAGGAGGATGCCTCAAATGAAGGTTCCTTGTTAGTTGCGCCAGCCTGTGAGCTTATGGGAATGTCATGCTCCTCAGCAACGACTGCAACAGGAGTACCTTGACCTTCTACTACATCTTCGTCTCCCACGAATCGTCCAAACTTTATCAGAGGCCTCTCCCCAGTATACTGTTTCTTTCCCCGCTTATTCATCTTCATATACCCAAAAATGTCGTCCCTCATCCTCTTGATTTCCAGAGTACCAAGTGTGGGAGTCAGAGAGGAGTACTTTCTGTTGATGATGATCTGCAAAAACCGGGGGAATGCCAAAAACCGTTCCTTTCTTCGTCCTTTGATATTTGCGTGCATGTCAAGGAAGACCATCTTTGAGAAATTGAAGTCAACTCCAAGCGCAAGAGCTACCAGACAGGAACTTAGAGTCTGATTCTGGACATCGTATCCTCCATTCCGTCCGGAGAGACATTGTGTAACTACGTGCCAGGTACCTCCAGTAGGGATGTAGCAGTTTCTTCTCTGTTGGAGGGTAGGCACCTTCGTGTCCCATCTGAAATACAGTTCGGTTCACCAATGCTTGATCAAGCTCAACTGGGTCAGGCTCTTTATCTCCGAACTGTAGACATTCTCTGATAATCTGCTCAGTAATAACGATGGGATGTCCTTGGATCTTTCCAACGATACTGACGTTCCCATCTGCATCAATACTTTCTTCCACTATGCTCCAAAAACTCCGAATAAAATCAGTCACAATAGTCGGGTGTTCCATGATGGCATAATTGACCGGTGACAGGATCAATCCTTCAACAAGAGTCTTGAACTCAGAATGCTTCATGGGTGGATCTCCAAGATACGCCATCATGTTGTGATCTGATACAAAGCGTAGGTCAGCCATATGAAAAAACACAAACAGATCAAGTTAGTTCAAGTTCAAGCAAAATGAATTAACTGAAAATTTTCTAAGTGCAAGTGTTCTGTTCTCGAACTAACAGTTGTACTCGAAATAACAAACTGTACATGAAGAACAACCTATACACGAAGTACAAGCTGTACACGAAGTACTGTCAGTACACGAACTACATGCTGTACACGAAATACATCTGTACACGAAATGCATCTGTATTCGAAATACATTATGTACACGAAGTGCATCTGTACTCGAAGTGTTAAATTTCGAGTACGCAAAAGTCCTTTAAAAATTCATCATTTTTGGCTCCTTAGAACTTCCAGTTCCATTTGATATGCTCGGAATTACTAGACGACCATCATATCTTGTAATCGCCTTTCAATTTTAGGTGTTTCATGGTCAATTTGACCAAAAACTTTCTGTATTCGAAATTCACGTATTCGAAATACATTTTTGTCCATAACTTTCGATTTCACGGTCAAATCTTGATGAAAATTCATACCTAGGGTCGCCTATAGGTGATTTGCGAGACTATCGGAGTAGATTTTCGAAAAAGGCTCTAGAAAACGAGATCGCCTAATGGGCACCAAATCTGTACTCGAAATGGAAACGATGTACATGAAATAATGGTACACGAAATTAAATGGGGTTGGGCTATTTATAGGGATACTTCGAACATACAATTTCGTGTACTCAATTTCGAGTACACCCACTTATATAATTTCGATCTAAAATTCTAACTTTCATAAAATAAAATAAAATAAAATAAAATAAAATAAAATAAAACAAAATAATCTTAGAAACTTTGGAAAAGTCTAAAGTTTAGTCGAGTCAAATTCGTGGGATCAAATCTGTTGTCAAAATTTTACTAGCTTAGTTAATTTCTTTAATGAAGCGCCTTTAAATAGCTATTCCCACCAATGATTTCTACTAGTTATTCCATTTCTTAAAAATCAGTTATATGATCAAGTTTTTGTAAAAGCATCTTATGGGAAATTTGTGAACAATTAGATTGTAAGACTAGATTAATATGCAACCTATCAGTCTTGTTAAATCCTGTGTTTCAAACTTTGATTGTGTACCAACAAACTTAAAATGTTTTGACAAAGTTTAAGGTGAGAAAAGAAAAGAACAGATCTATTAGATTAGAATCAAGAACAAGAAGGGGTTCTATCATCTTGTGCTCATTGGCATCTTTTATTGACTGATCTGCAGACACATTGGCCTTAACGTCACACACCCAGGTCTTTGCTAACGCAAAACAGAGGATGCTTCAGTAAATATTTCCCGCTCTTTGTTTGCACAAAACATAGGAAATACCCGAGTTTTTCAAAACTATGTCAAGTTTATTGAAACACAATCTTGTTTTGACTCAAAGATTAAACAAAAGGTCAAATAGTTGTCACACATTTCTAGTTGTCTAATGATCACAATTTCACACTTATTTTATTTATATACTTATTTATTTTAATTTGATCAAGTCTGATTCTTTCATTTGGAAAACTAGTTTCAACTTCTTAGTGTATAATAGATATTCAAAGTTGTTATTCTTTTAGAAATCTCATTAAGATAGTGAAATTTTGATCTTTAGAAATTATTTCACTTCCCAATTTGATCGATTCACTTTGCTTGTCCATATAGACTTTTTTTTTTGTATTTTCTTAAACTTTGAAAAGGTAAAATCTTTTTGTAATTTTCTTTGAATAACAAGAGGTAGGATTTCCTTTACTTAGGTTTTCAAAAACCTACTCCCCCTAAACTCGTAGATCATCTTAGACTAACTCAATAACCGAAAAATCTTTTTGTATTTTCTTAAAGACTTTAACATAAAAACTAAAAATCTTTTTGTTGTTTTTGTAAATTTTCTCCCCCTAAATTTGTGAATAAACTAAGACACAAATTTTAACGTATTTACAAAAGATGCTTTTAGTTAAAGCTTATTAGTTTGAGAGAGGCAAGCAAGTGATGAAAGCGTGATGTGTCGAACGGTTTTGTGAAAAGGTGTAACATTTGTACATTTAGTCATGTAGTAGTGCACAGTGTTAGAACAGTGTGTATACATGTTCAGTCAGTCAATGAGAATCATGTGTCATTATGTGCTTGTGTGTTAGAATCTTTATCATTTATCAAGTATGTATTATTTATTTACAGTCGAGTTCACTAGGCAAGAACAGTATTGTGTTATATCGAAACAGTGGTGGGCAGCGAGAGTGAGCCCTATACATATACTGCGTTCGGTGTAACAGGATAGTGTTGGTGCGTAGTGTTAAGACGAATATTATGACAATTAATTCAACAAAAATCGTAATACGTAAGCGAGACTGAGTATAGTTATGGGTGACGATCCATAATGATACGAATGTTGAACTTATAATTATGATTAAACGACTTTAAATTTTTAATACGATCGGAAAACGTACGCGATTGCGGGTATACACGTAATTGTGAATGTTTAACGATCCGGCAACACACGAGGAGTAAAAATAATTATTTTAATTATTTTATATTTTTACAATTTTGAAACTCATCATTTAAATGGGTTTAACAACTCTTTTATTTTTAAATTCGCGTAAAATACGCGTTACGTTCCGGAAACGCGAAACGAGCGACCGAAACGAACCCGAACACCACCCGGACTATAAAAGCCTTGAAGAAGACTTAATTCTTCATTTAATTCCCCAACCACCACTTCTCTCTCTAGATTTTCGTTCAAGCCTTTCTCTCTCTAGAAAACCCACTTTAAACGATCGTATCTCACTCGTTACTCAACGGATTTGGGTGTTCTCGGTGTCCACGCGAAGCCCTCGACATTCTCTACACGGAAGTACAAGATTTTCGCAGATTCATCCAGCCAATCTCGAGGTAATGAAGCTTGAAGTTTCGGAAAATAGGGTTTTGTGTGTGTTTTGCTTAAAACCCGATAACCGGCCGGATAATTCATCACATTCTGATTTCGCACCTTTAGCGACCTTCTCTGAGGTTGTATACACTTAGATCAAGGCCTAGAACCAGATATTAGACAATGAAGATGATTGCAGGTGACAGGTTCGCTGGATGGGATTACGGGCGAACCTTTCTCAGCAGTGGCGAATCTTGTGAAGGTTTTCCCGAACCCTATTGGTTCGTGACTCTTTAGCCGAACCTTTGGGGGAACTTCCCGAGCCAATGAACGAACCTTGAAGGCCCTGCGAACCTGCATGCTTCGTTAAGTAGCTCACGAACCATCATGCAACAGTGAAACCTACGGCGAACCTTACATGCATGCATGAACTTGTCCCGAACCCTAGGCTTTCCCACGAACCTTTATGAATCAGTTGATGCTAGACGAACCTTCATTTCAGTAACTAACTCAAACGAACCTTGCATGGTTCGTTGGAGGCTTAGCCGAACCATGTGAGATATCTGGGCCGAACCTTTGAACACCCTCGTATCATGTTAGCCGAACCATTTTTGGTTCTCTCGGCCGAACCTGGGCCCTAAACTCCAAAGGTTCGCTGCCCAAGTGGTGATCCATAAACAACTTCGGCCCAAACAAGTTTCAACCGGCCCAAATTCCTTAACAATTCGGCCCATAGACATAAACCAAGCCCAAGGGAGTTAAGTTGGTTCATTAGACCTTCAATTGGCCCAATAACACCTTGGAACTTTACATGGTTTGCATAAACATTGGTTGGTCCAACTCAAATCCTTTAGGCTCAATCCAAACTCATTAGGCCCACTAAGTCTGAAATCGGGTTGATATTGTCTTTGGCATGTTACAAAGCCTATATACAAGTTAGTGGGCCAACATTACATTCACTTGGCCCAATACCATACTCAATTGGCCCATTAGTAACTTAAGTGGCCCATGGACCTCCATTTAAGCCTATTATCATAATTATGGGCTTAAGGCCCATTGTAGGCCACCACTCAAAGCGATTGTAATTTGATCTTAGTTTGGGTTAAGTTGCAACTTAAACTAATAATGGGATCAAGTCACAATCACATGACTTAAAACAATTGGAACATCTTTTTACAAATCATAGTAATCAATGGTTATCAAATTCTCAACACATTTATCATTTTATGCATAAGGTTTATGCAAAGGATCACTTCATATTCGTTTCTTGGACCCATGATCAATCAAGTGATTCAAATCATAACTTTCAAGTTTTCACAACAATCATAGTCGTGACAACAAGTTATCATGTGATAATCAATCTCAAGAGAACACAAGTCAATCAATGAATCAAAGTTTATACAATTATAAATCCTATATCTTATGTATGATTACAATGTTATAGGAAACAATTAGAAGTCCTGTTTGCTACTTGCTAACTGTTTAGTTCAGAGTCTACTGCAGACAGGTGAGAACTCTAGCCCCTCTTTTACTGTTTTATAACTGTTTTGGGGTGGAACACGTGATCAAAACCGCTATTTCAATCTTGTTTCATTACACAAGTTATGTGTATTTCATAAACATTACAGGTTCATCTGACGAATCCAAGGGATTCATCAATTGCTTAAGGAAATTGTCAACTGTTTTAAATTACTTGTCAATTACTAAACTCTTTTCATTAAAAAGGTTTTATAAGGGATCTTTGAACTGTTTTGTAACTGATTTACTCAAATGTATTTATGAAGGATAAACACTTTTAGATAAAGGATTTTACAAACTCTTTTGTTATAAACCTTGTTATTACACAAGGTCATCACATCATGGTATTCAAATCAAGTCGTTCACATTATGGTATTCAAATCAAGTGGTTCATTTCAGGGTATTCAAAACAAAGGATTTAATTCGTGGAATTAAATCCAGGCTTTTCAATTCATGTTATCAAATAAGGCATTAACACATCCGGTTAAAGTAAGATTCAGAACATGGTGTCTATTGTTGTAAACAAACTTGTAAAAGCATCAAGTATCACATTCATTAGCGTTAGTACTGGGTGATCACAACAAGGGAAAGCGGATACATTGTTTCTTATCCAGGATGGAGTTAGCTTTTAAATTTGTTTTAAAAGCTAACTGTAGGTCTGGTGTCATTGTTTTCTTATCCAGGATGGAGTTGGCTTTTAAATTTGCTTTTAAAAGCCAACTGCAGGTCTGGTGTCATATGGTTATCAAAACTGCTGATGTATTATCTAACTCCAAACGTGTTTTGGGACTTGATATTATATGTTGGCTTTCGTGCGAACAGTGATTGGACTGTTTACACTCATTTTCTTACTTGATGTTAGTTTGGGTTGCAGCTCATCCGAGTGAATCTTATGATGCTTTAACTTACCTATGCCTTATATCATAAACTCATGTTTACAAATGCTTAAACCTATTGTTCTCACCAACTACGTCTGTAGTTGACAGTTACTTTTCACGTGTTTCAGGTAATCAGGTTTAAGACATTCTCAGAGACAACTAAGGAGACCTTACTAAGATAGAACAAGATGAAGAAACATGCTAGGATGGATTAGAAACACACTAAATCCTAAATGTTTAATTGTCTTGTTTGGAGTCTTATTTTGTAAACTATATTTTGGGTCTGTAGTTGTCTTTCTTTTGGTAGATAGATTGTCTGTAACTAAACAACTGTCTAAACATTATGAAATGTAGTAATCCATTGTGGTTGTTCTTATTCAATACTTGTGCATGATTCAACTGATCATACGTCACCGCGCCGTGGATTCCGCACGCGGCGCAGGGGTGTGACAGGTTGGTATCAGAGCCAAGGTTGTAGAGAACTAGGAAAAACCCAATGTTTAATGACCTAGACTATAACCTAAGCTACCCAATAGGACTAAGTGCTATAGGCTTGAGGAACTTAGGAGCTAAGTAACTTAAGTGAGCATTAAGTCTACATCAAGATTGAAAGATCTTAGGGACATTTTTCTAAGATTAGATATCGAGTCAAAGAATTTGAACCGGAATTCTATAATTTTAGAAACCGGATTAAATTCTCACACATAAGCATTTAAGGATTTCATAGGCAAGGATCTGTATTCTTAGTATCCTTGATCTGAAATTCTCACACAGAGATCATTATAGAAATTCGGAAGCAAGGATCTGTATTTTCAGTATCTTTGATATGAATTTCTTGACATATTCAGTATAGGATTTAGAGGCAAAGATTGGTATCTTTGATCTAAAGTCCTTGTCATATTCATTATAGGAATTCAAATGTCAAGATCTATTAATTTAGAGTCTTGATTTGAAATCCTTGTCATATTCATTATAGGAATTCAAATGTCAAGATCTATTAATTTAGAGTCTTGATTTGAAATCCTTGTCATATTCATTATAGGAATTCAAATGTCAAGATCTATTAATTTAGAGCCTTGATTTGAAATCCTTGTCATTGTTATCATTGTTATCATTATCAGGTGTTCACTATCATAGTAACTTTATAACTTAGAATCTGTGTAACAGTATTCTTTAGTTGAAGTTCTCACAAGAGATCATTATACTCGATACTGTAGGTATTGAGAACCTAGGTTAATTAACCTAGGACACACATGCTGAAACCTAAGGTTTTAATTTCTAAGTAAATTAAGAACCATGGTTTACATAATCATTATCATAGTCACAGAACAAGAGGCAATCATGAAACAATCGTAATCAATCAACAGTTGGAATCTTAACCCCAAATATAGACGACGGATTAACGCTGACGTGTTGAGGTAAGTGGTGGGTCGGTGAGAGCTTACCCTATATATAAGCTTATTTCAGTATGTTAGGGGGAATCCGGCGTTTGTATTTGGAGTGAGGATTCGGGATCAACTGGACACATGGATCATTAGTCAAACACATGGGATACAAACATTTGGGAAACAATCATTGGTGAATCAAATCATAGTGCAATTCAAACTTGGATGAACCAAACATTATGGTGAATCAATCAAGTTGTGAACATTCTGTAAATGTAAACCTTAAGTGAAATTCTTAAGTGATTACATCATTAGTACTTACTGACATAGGTTAACAGGAAAGTGTAGAACACACGTATGACTTAGTTCTACATGTTAACAACTGTTAGTAGGTGCACGCATAACATAATCATAGTTCAATCATGGAATCAATCTTAGTTCAAGTTGATCAAAGATCATGAGATTCTTAATCAATGGAACACACTTGGAAATCAGTACAAACATATTGCCAAATGCTAGCAAGGGCATGATCGTGGTATATCGAAACGGTGGTGGGCAGCGAGAGTGAGCCCTATATATAAACTATTTTCGGTATATCGGGAAAGTGTCAGTGTGTAGATTTGGTGGTGAGATCATGAGACATCGTACATATTCACATGATAAGTATGCAAATAAGTTGATAACTTATACGTGTACTAGATCATATTACAATTGAATGATAATACTAGTAGTATGGATATATTACTGATCTTATCATAAAAAAATTCAATTGTATCCTTCCTCATTACTGACCCACTTGTGGCTTCTATTCGTAGAATGCCTCCCCGACGTGATCCTAACGGAGGGGGTTCAACAAGTGGCAACGACGATGAAATCAACAAGATTGCTCGAGCTATTGCTGTTCATATGAGGGAAGTAATCCCTGGTATGGTCACTGACATTACCCAGAATCTTCGGGGAAGTACTAGTGATTCAGCACATAACTCAAATGCTACAACTACTGGAACTGCTAACTTCACTTTCAAGCAGTTCAATGATGCTAAGCCTCCTAAGTACTCTGGCACTGAAGGAGCTACCGGCCTACTGCAATGGTTGCAGAGCATCGAAGACATTCTCGACTTCACTGGATGCCCTGAAAATCTGAAGGTCAAGATGGCCTCAAGCGCTTTTCATAAGGGCGCACTCACCTAGTGGAATTCTGAGAAGAACACCAGAGGACGTGAAGTTGCTCTAGCTTTACCGTGGGACGGTTTCAAGAACTTACTTGTGGAAAAGTTTTGTCCACGTCATGAACTGAAGAAACTGGAGGTGGAGATGTGGAATCTGGTGCAAGATAGTGGAGAGAACGCAAAGTATACAACTCGGTTCCATGAGTTGTGCATTCTGGTACCCCATTTGGTTACCCCTCTATCCCGCAGGATAAAGAAATACATTGAAGGTTTGCCTTTGGTTGTCAGAGGAACTGTTATGGGGAACAACCCCACTACGCTGGAAGCAGCCATTCAACTTGGTGCTACTCTTACTGAAGAGTATGTGAAGTCTGGAGTGCTCACCCGAAAGGGATTCAAGAGAGCACAGATTGAAGAAGGCAAGAAGCCTGAACAGCACCATCCCAAGAAGAAGAAGCAAAAGACAATCAAGAACTTTGCAGCGTTGACAACGGCTGCACCTACTCATGCTACACCCCTTACTGCTATGCCACAACCTGCTAATGTCAGAAAGCCTTACACTGGCCCGCTTCCACTTTGCACCAAATGCCAGTATCATCATCTACCCAACACTCCATGCAGAAAGTGTCTCAAATGTGGGCGTATGGGACACTTGGTGGCTACATGCCGATCTACTCATCTTGCTGCTACAACAACTGCTACCACTACTGCTACAGGTGGAAGGGCCTGTTATAATTGTGGAGCAGAGGGACACTTCAGAAACCAGTGTCCAAAACTCAACAACAATACTGCTGCTGCTCGTGCTTTTGTTATTGGAACTGCCGAAGCACGTGAAGAGCCGGCAGTCATCACGGGTACATTTCTTATCAATGATCACTATGTTTCTATCATATTCGATACTGGTGCTGATAAAAGCTTTATCTCTGCTCATACTGCTTCTTTGCTTAATATGCAACTATCTATACTTACTGCTCCCTATACAGTAGAAGTAGCGAATGGTAAGACTATAGTTGTAGATTTTATTATCCATGGTTGTGAATTAAGATTAAATGACCATCTTTTCTCCATCGATCTCATTCCTATGACTCTCGGAAGCTTCGAAGTTGTGATAGGAATGGATTGGTTATCCAAAAACAATGTTGAAATCGTATGCTCTGAGAAACTTATTCGAATCCCCTTACCGTCCGGCGAAACGATGATAGTCTACGGTGAGAAACCATGCCGCGGATTGAAGATTGTATCGTGCATCAAGGCGAGGAAGTATTTGAAGAAGAAATATTATGCTTTCCTAGCTCATGTAGTGGAAAAGAAACCTGAAAAGAAAGCAGTTGGAGATGTTCCAGTTATTAGAGATTATCCAGACGTATTTCCAGAAGACTTGCCTGGACTACCACCAGTCCGACAAGTGGAGTTTAGAATTGATCTCGTCCCTGGAGCAAATCCAGTGGCGAAGTCACCATATCGATTAGCACCGTCTGAGATGCAAGAACTGTCTAGTCAGCTTCAAGAACTTTTAGACAAAGGTTTCATAAGACCGAGTTTCTCTCCATGGGGAGCTCCGGTTCTCTTTGTCAAAAAGAAAGACGGATCATTTCGTATGTGCATAGACTATCGTGAGCTGAACAAGTTGACAATCAAGAATAGATATCCTCTGCCCAGGATCGATGATCTGTTTGATCAATTACAGGGAGCAACTTGCTTCTCTAAGATTGATTTGCGATCCGGGTATCATCAGTTAAGAGTAAATGATGAGGATATACCAAAGACTGCATTTAGGACTCGATATGGACACTATGAGTTTGTGGTTATGCCATTTGGGCTAACCAATGCACCCGCAGTGTTCATGGACTTGATGAATCGAGTCTGCAGGCCTTACTTGGATCAGTTTGTTATTGTCTTTATTGATGATATACTGATTTATTCCAAGTCGGAACAAGAGCACGAGGATCATTTGAGGAAAGTCTTAGAGTTACTAAGAGCTGAACAACTCTATGCTAAATTCTCAAAGTGTGAATTTTGGCTAAAGGAAGTTCACTTCTTAGGACATGTCATAAACAAAGATGGGATACATGTAGATCCAGCGAAGATTGAGGCGATTAAGAACTGGACTACCCCATCTACTCCAACAGAGATTCGCTCATTTCTGGGTTTGGCAGGTTATTACAGAAGATTCATTGCAAACTTCTCTAAGATAGCCTTGCCACTTACCACTTTGACTCAGAAAAGTCAAGCGTTTATATGGGGACAGAAACAGGAAGATGCATTTCAACTTCTTAAACAGAAGTTATGCAACTCCCCTATCCTTAGTCTTCCAGAAGGCAGTGATGATTTCATTGTCTACTGTGATGCTTCAAACCTTGGTCTCGGTTGTGTACTTATGCAACGGGACAAGGTCATTGCTTATGCTTCAAGACAACTTAAGGTTCACGAGAAGAATTACACTACTCATGACCTTGAGTTAGGGGCTGTGGTCTTTGCATTGAAGATTTGGAGACACTACCTGTACGGTACTAAATGTGTCATCTATACAGACCACAAGAGCCTGCAACACATTCTCAATCAGAAAGAACTCAACATGAGACAACGGCGTTGGGTTGAGCTTCTGACTGATTACGACTGTGAGATTCGTTACCATCCGGGTAAAGCCAATGTGGTGGCGGATGCTCTTAGTCGCAAGGAACCAGTCAAACCAATTCGTGTAAGAGCCATGGAGATCAACACACAGCCAAACTTGAAAGACTTGATTCGTATTGCACAACAACAAGTAGTAACAGACAATCAACTCAAGACAGATTTGGATTGTGGCATTGAGAAGAAACTAGAACCTCGATCTGATGGGGTGTTATATCTCAACGGCCGCATTTGGATTCCAAAGTCTGAAGAATTGCGCACACTCATCTGTGATGAGGCTCATAAGTCGCGATACTCAGTTCATCCTGGAGCCGATAAGATGTATCAAGACTTGAGGACATCTTACTGGTGGCCGGGAATGAAGAAAGACATAGCACTGTACGTGGGAAAGTGTCTTACATGTTCAAAGGTCAAAGCAGAACATCAAAAGCCTTCGGGACTTCTACAGCAACCTGAAATTCCTCAATGGAAATGGGAGCAAATTTCCATGGATTTCATAACAAAGTTGCCGAGAACTCCACGAGGTTTCGATTCGATTTGGGTGATCGTTGATCGACTCACCAAATCTGCTCATTTTCTCCCGATCCGAGAGGATTACAAGATGGAGAAGTTATCCACATTGTACATCAACGAAATCATTGCACGTCATGGTAATCCAACATCAATCATATCTGACCGTGATAGTCGTTTTACTTCTCGCTTTTGGCAATCATTGCAAAAGGCTTTGGGAACGCGTGTTAATCTTAGCACGGCGTATCATCCTCAAACCGACGGCCAAAGCGAAAGGACTATCCAAACACTTGAAGACATGCTTCGTTCTTGTGTCATTGACTTCGGTGGAAGTTGGGACACTCATCTCCCACTCATTGAGTTTTCATATAACAATAGCTATCATACGAGCATTCAATGTGCACCATTCGAAGCTCTATATGTTAGAAAGTGCCGATCACCGGTCTGTTGGACCGAGATTGGTGACTCACAGGTCGTAGGACCAGAACTCATTCAGGAAACATCAAACAAGATCACAATCATTCAGTCACGGCTAAAGGCCGCACGAGATCGGCAGAAGAGTTATGCTGATCGACGTAGGAAACCGCTTGAGTTTCAAGTCGGTGACCGAGTCTTACTCAAAGTTTCTCCCTGGAAAGGCGTTGTCCGATTCGGGAAGAAAGGGAAACTTGCACCAAGGTACGTTGGACCTTTTGAGATCCTGGAACAGATTGGTCCCGTAGCCTACAAACTCAAACTCCCAGTGGAGCTAAGCAATGTTCATGATACTTTTCATGTATCAAATCTCAAGAAATGCTTAGCGGATCATGATGTTCAGATTCCACTGGAAGACATACAGATTCAGAACAACATGCAATTCATTGAACGTCCAGTTGAGATCATGGATCATGGGGTCAAGAAACTTAAACGCAGCCGTATCCCGATCGTGAAAGTGCGATGGGAGGGCAAGCGCGGTGCTGAGTTCACCTGGGAACGTGAAGACCAGATGAAGCTTAAGTACCCTCATCTTTTTACAGTATCTTCGGCTAGTTAATTTCGGGACGAAATTCCCTTAACTAGGGGAGACTGTAACATTTGTACATTTAGTCATGTAGTAGTGAACAGTGTTAGAACAGTGTGTATCCATGTTCAGTCAGTCAATGTGAATCATGTGTCATTATGTGCTTGTGTGTTAGAATCTTTATCATTTAACAAGTATGTATTATTTATTTACAGTCGAGTTCACTAGGCAAGAACAGTATTGTGTTATATCGAAACAGTGGTGGGCAGCGAGAGTGAGCCCTATACATATACTGCGTTCGGTGTAACAGGATAGTGTTGGTGCGTAGTGTTAAGACGAATATTATGACAATTAATTCAACAAAAATCGTAATACGTAAGCGAGACTGAGTATAGTTATGGGTGACGATCCATAATGATACGAATGTTGAACTTATAATTATGATTAAACGACTTTAAATTTTTAATACGATCGGAAAACGTACGCGATTGCGGGTATACACGTAATTGTGAATGTTTAACGATCCGGCAACACACGAGGAGTAAAAATAATTATTTTAATTATTTTATATTTTTACAATTTTGAAACTCATCATTTAAATGGGTTTAACAACTCTTTTATTTTTAAATTCGCGTAAAATACGCGTTACGTTCCGGAAACGCGAGCCGAGCGACCGAAACGAACCCGAACACCACCCGGACTATAAAAGCCTTGAACAAGACTTAATTCTTCATTTAATTCCCCAACCACCACTTCTCTCTCTAGATTTTCGTTCAAGCCTTTCTCTCTCTAGAAAACCCACTTTAAACGATCGTATCTCACTCGTTACTCAACGGATTTGGGTGTTCTCGGTGTCCACGCGAAGCCCTCGACATTCTCTACACGGAAGTACAAGATTTTCGCAGATTCATCCAGCCAATCTCGAGGTAATGAAGCTTGAAGTTTCGGAAAATAGGGTTTTGTGTGTGTTTTGCTTAAAACCCGATAACCGGCCGGATAATTCATCACATTCTGATTTCGCACCTTTAGCGACCTTCTCTGAGGTTGTATACACTTAGATCAAGGCCTAGAACCAGATATTAGACAATGAAGATGATTGCAGGTGACAGGTTCGCTGGATGGGATTACGGGCGAACCTTTCTCAGCAGTGGCAAATCTTGTGAAGGTTTTCCCGAACCCTATTGGTTCGTGACTCTTTAGCCGAACCTTTGGGGGAACTTCCCGGGCCAATGAACGAACCTTGAAGGCCCTGCGAACCTGCATGCTTCGTTAAGTAGCTCACGAACCATCATGCAACAGTGAAACCTACGGCGAACCTTACATGCATGCATGAACTTGTCCCGAACCCTAGGCTTTCCCACGAACCTTTATGAATCAGTTGATGCTAGACGAACCTTCATTTCAGTAACTAACTCAAACGAACCTTGCATGGTTCGTTGGAGGCTTAGCCGAACCATGTGAGATATCTGGGCCGAACCTTTGAACACCCTCGTATCATGTTAGCCGAACCATTTTTGGTTCTCTCGGCCGAACCTGGGCCCTAAACTCCAAAGGTTCGCTGCCCAAGTGGTGATCCATAAACAACTTCGGCCCAAACAAGTTTCAACCGGCCCAAATTCCTTAACAATTCGGCCCATAGACATAAACCAAGCCCAAGGGAGTTAAGTTGGTTCATTAGACCTTCAATTGGCCCAATAACACCTTGGAACTTTACATGGTTTGCATAAACATTGGTTGGTCCAACTCAAATCCTTTAGGCTCAATCCAAACTCATTAGGCCCACTAAGTCTGAAATCGGGTTGATATTGTCTTTGGCATGTTACAAAGCCTATATACAAGTTATTGGGCCAACATTACATTCACTTGGCCCAATACCATACTCAATTGGCCCATTAGTAACTTAAGTGGCCCATGGACCTCCATTTAAGCCTATTATCATAATTATGGGCTTAAGGCCCATTGTAGGCCACCACTCAAAGCGATTGTAATTTGATCTTAGTTTGGGTTAAGTTGCAACTTAAACTAATAATGGGATCAAGTCACAATCACATGACTTAAAACAATTGGAACATCTTTTTACAAATCATAGTAATCAATGGTTATCAAATTCTCAACACATTTATCATTTTATGCATAAGGTTTATGCAAAGGATCACTTCATATTCGTTTCTTGGACCCATGATCAATCAAGTGATTCAAATCATAACTTTCAAGTTTTCACAACAATCATAGTCGTGACAACAAGTTATCATGTGATAATCAATCTCAAGAGAACACAAGTCAATCAATGAATCAAAGTTTATACAATTATAAATCCTATATCTTATGTATGATTACAATGTTATAGGAAACAATTAGAAGTCCTGTTTGCTACTTGCTAACTGTTTAGTTCAGAGTCTACTGCAGACAGGTGAGAACTCTAGCCCCTCTTTTACTGTTTTATAACTGTTTTGGGGTGGAACACGTGATCAAAACCGCTATTTCAATCTTGTTTCATTACACAAGTTATGTGTATTTCATAAACATTACAGGTTCATCTGACGAATCCAAGGGATTCATCAATTGCTTAAGGAAATTGTCAACTGTTTTAAATTACTTGTCAATTACTAAACTCTTTTCATTAAAAAGGTTTTATAAGGGATCTTTGAACTGTTTTGTAACTGATTTACTCAAATGTATTTATGAAGGATAAACACTTTTAGATAAAGGATTTTACAAACTCTTTTGTTATAAACCTTGTTATTACACAAGGTCATCACATCATGGTATTCAAATCAAGTCGTTCACATTATGGTATTCAAATCAAGTGGTTCATTTCAGGGTATTCAAAACAAAGGATTTAATTCGTGGAATTAAATCCAGGCTTTTCAATTCATGTTATCAAATAAGGCATTAACACATCCGGTTAAAGTAAGATTCAGAACATGGTGTCTATTGTTGTAAACAAACTTGTAAAAGCATCAAGTATCACATTCATTAGCGTTAGTACTGGGTGATCACAACAAGGGAAAGCGGATACATTGTTTCTTATCCAGGATGGAGTTAGCTTTTAAATTTGTTTTAAAAGCTAACTGTAGGTCTGGTGTCATTGTTTTCTTATCCAGGATGGAGTTGGCTTTTAAATTTGCTTTTAAAAGCCAACTGCAGGTCTGGTGTCATATGGTTATCAAAACTGCTGATGTATTATCTAACTCCAAACGTGTTTTGGGACTTGATATTATATGTTGGCTTTCGTGCGAACAGTGATTGGACTGTTTACACTCATTTTCTTACTTGATGTTAGTTTGGGTTGCAGCTCATCCGTGTGAATCTTATGATGCTTTAACTTACCTATGCCTTATATCATAAACTCATGTTTACAAATGCTTAAACCTATTGTTCTCACCAACTACGTCTGTAGTTGACAGTTACTTTTCACGTGTTTCAGGTAATCAGGTTTAAGACATTCTCAGAGACAACTAAGGAGACCTTACTAAGATAGAACAAGATGAAGAAACATGCTAGGATGGATTAGAAACACACTAAATCCTAAATGTTTAATTGTCTTGTTTGGAGTCTTATTTTGTAAACTATATTTTGGGTCTGTAGTTGTCTTTCTTTTGGTAGATAGATTGTCTGTTACTAAACAACTGTCTAAACATTATGAAATGTAGTAATCCATTGTGGTTGTTCTTATTCAATACTTGTGCATGATTCAACTGATCATACGTCACCGCGCCGTGGATTCCGCACGCGGCGCAGGGGTGTGACAAAAGGTCCGCTAGATTATCATCTGTGTTGACTTTTTCAAGATGAATTAGTTTTCGTTCAAAACAGTCACGGATGAAATGAATCCGGATGTCAATATGTTTAGTTTTGGAGTGTTGTATCGGATTCTTGACGATATGTAGGGCGCCTTCATTATCACAATAAATAGGAGAGTCAAGAAAGTTCAAACCGTAATCAAGGAGTTCTTGTTGCATCCAGATAATCTGAGAGCAGCAACTGGAAGCAGCAACATATTCGGCTTCCGCAGTAGATGTGGATACGGTCGTTTGTTTCTTGCATTGCCAAGAGACAAGGCGATCTCCCAGGTACTGACACCCGCCGGTGGTTGACTTCCTGTCCAGGTTACATCCACCAAAGTCACTGTCTGAGTATGCAAATAAACGAAACTCAGAGTTCTTTGGGTACCAAAGACCAAGACGAGGCTTCTCGACAAGATACCGAAAGATTCTCTTGACAGCTATAAGGTGAGATGCCTTCGGATTTGCCAGATATCTGACACACTGACAAACTGAAAACATGATCTGGACGACGAGCAGACAGATACATCAGGGAACCAATCATCGAGCGATAGAGGTGTTGATCAACATCTTCACCATCCAAATCCGAAGTTAAGACAGGACGAGCAGCCATGGGAGTGGATGCCGGCTTTGATTCCATCATTTTGAACTTGGTCAGAATATCTGTGACATCCTTTCCTTGGTGAATCAGCACACCCTTTGAATCTTGCTTCACCTTCAGACCCAGAAAGAAGGTCATTTCTCCCATCGCACTCATTTCAAACTTTTTCTTCATTACCCCCTCAAATTCCTTGCACAACGCCAAGCTTGTGGAGCCAAATATAATGTCATCCACGTAGATTTGGACGATAATCAAATCATCCTTATCCTTGCGAACGAACAAAGTCTGATCAATGGCTCCATGGGTATATCCATTTGCAAGCAGGTGATCAGTGAGTGTAGCATACCACGCTCGCGGTGCTTGATAAAGACCATTGAGAGCTTTGTCTAACTTGTAGACATGGTCAGGAAACTGAGAATCTTCAAAGCCTGGGGGTTGGCACACAAAGATTTCTTCTTTAACCTTACCATACAGAAAAGCGGTCTTTACATCCATCTGATACACCGTAAAGTTCGTATAGGAGGCATAGGCCAAGAAAATCCGTATGGCTTCAAGTCTTGCGACTGGTGGAAAGACTTTTTCATAATCTATCCCTTCCTGTTGATAGAAGCCCTGAACTACCAATTGTGCCTTGTTTCTGATAATGACTCCTGAGTCATCTATTTTGTTTCTGAAAACCCATCTGGTTCCTATTGGCAGTTTTCCTTTGGGCAGGGGAACCAGATTCCATACTTTAAGTTTCTAAAACTGCATCAGCTCCTCCTGCATCGCCTCAACCCAGCTAGATTCCTTGAGAGCCATCTTGACATTCTTGGGCTCAACCTGCGAAATGAAACATGAGTATAAACAAGAATTAATTGGACCTGATTGGCTTCGTGAAAGAGTGCTTTCATGCAAGACATTCTGAGCTGGAATTGACCGGCTCCGGGTGAGAACTCCTTCTGAAAGAGGTCCAATGATGTTTTCCACAGAATGATCCTTATTGATGTTAAGAGTAGGCACTTCTTCCACAGCTAAGTTGTCAAGTAGATTGCTGAGGTGTGTCAGCTGATTGTCATTTGAGGAAGATAGAACATCAGTAGGAGCAGCTTCATTTGTTGTAGCTCCTTGATCCACACAGTGTTCTTCAGGAATGTTATCTGAGAACAGTGGATTATCAAAGGTTTGATGAGAGGAGGACGACACTTGATCTGTTTCTAGAAGCGGCTGAACAGACTGAGAAGTGTCTGGTTCTGATGGAAGAACTTCATGTATCGGAGTGGGCTGATCTGGAGGAGCTCGGGTATACATGCCTGGAAGATCAACTGACAGAAGCTTTGGATCACAAGGAACATAGTCAACCCTATAGTCGATATCATCATCCTTGTAGAAATCATCAGCTTGCTCAGATGCTCCTGCGCTCTCGGAGGTAGTGTTGAAAGGCCTGAAGGTGGAATCATACTCAAACAGCCAGTTTGGACCAGAACCGGCATCAGTAGAGTTCATCTCTTGCCAATCAATATAATATGATTCCACGATCATCCGAGTCTTCTTGTTATAAACTTTGTAGGCTGCCTTCTCGGACGAATAACCTACAAAGTAACACTCATCCGCCTTATCATCAAACTTGTGGTTAGGCTCTGTATGAAGAAGAGTACAAGGACATCCAAACGACTTAAAGTGACAAACTTTGGGCTTCTGATTGAAAAGAATCTCATAGGGAGTTTTATGATGGCGCTTGTTCAAAAGTGCTCTATTTTGAACATAGCAAGCGGTGTTAACGGCTTCGGCCCAGAAGAAAATTGGCAATTTGGATTCAGACAGCATTGTTCGTGCAGCTTCAATAAGCGTTCTGTTCCTCCTTTCAGCAACTCCATTTTGCTGAGGCGTTCTGGCTGCACTGTGCTGTCTAGCAATTCCTTTCTCATCGCAGAAGTCTATAAGAGTCTGATTTCTAAATTCAATGCCATTATCAGTCCTAATTACCTTGACTTTTAGATTCTTTTGATTTTCGATCAAGGTAATAAACTTCTTCAGGATTTTAGGTGTTTCATCCTTCTTGGCAAGAAAGAACACCCAAGTAAATCTCGAATAGTCATCCGTCACGACAAGACAATATGACTTCTTCCCGATACTCATTACGTTGACTGGTCCGAAGAGATCCATATGAAGAAGTTGAAGAACTGAAGAGATAGAATTGAACAATTTAGGCTTGTGGGGTCTCTTGTGTTGCTTCCCCTTGGCACAAGCGATGCACTTCTCAATAGTGGAGAAATGTTTAGAAGGCAAACCGATGACGTGATCTCCCTTAGCGAGTCTGTTCAAATTCTTAAGGTTTACATGACCCAGTCGTCGATGCCATAACAGACAATCATGCTCCGATGCCTTTGAGAACAAACAAGTGTTCTCTGTGAATGAGTCTGAGTTCATGTTGATAATGTAGGCATTGTTTATTCTTGGAGTTCTCATCAGAATCCACTTCTCAGGCACTACAAAGCCAGGCTTCAGAATAAGACACTCCTTGTTTGTGAAATGAGTTGAAAAACTTTTGTCACATATCTGAGAAACACTTAACAGACTGTGATTGAGTTCTTCAACATAATAAACATCTTCAAAACTAAGAGTTCCATTTGTCACCGTGCCCTTCATGCTTATCTTTCCTCCCTTGTCTCCAGCAAACGAGACATATTCGCCATTAAAAGGTGTGACCTCGTGTAACTGAGAGAAATCCCCAGTCATATGCCAAGAGCAACCACTGTCAACATACCAAACATTTTTAAGCTTGCTTGGTCGTCCCTGCATCACATACAATCAATTAATGAGAGACCGGTACCCAAATCATAAGCGACTTAGGTACTTTGCAAATTACATAGACTTTGTTTCTGGGTTTGGATCTGTTCTTGGGTCTATCTGATTTGTTTTCAATGTATTTTGACTTGCTTCCACTGCCATGGTCAACTGGTTTTATCTTAGTTTTAAAAATTCTTGGAGTTTGGTTATGAAAACCAGATTGAGTTTGGTTTGATTTCTTTTCCCTTTTGGCAATGGAAGGAGTCCGAGTCTGAGTCCCCTTTTGAGAGGTTACATTAGGCTTGGAGGATGGAACAGTCCTCACATGTTTGTTAACCATTTTAGCCTTAGGTGTGACCTTCTGATTCTTCCCATAGAAGAACTCAGTAGGTCGGTGCAGACAGTGTCGAGCAATATGGCTTGGTTTCCCACATGCAAAGCAGCAGACTTTCTGGTGTAATTCAATTGGGTCAAAGGGCTTTACATCATAGTTACTTTGGCCAGAGGATAAGTTTGAAGAAACTTGTTCCAAGGATCCAGTTGGAACATAAGGTTCACAATTAGGATTTAATTGTGAACCTTCCTCCTTGATAACTGTGGAATGAGCCAGTGCTGCCTGCTTCGTCAAAGGAGAGGAAGTTGATTGTGAGACGTGATTTATAGCAAAAGTCTTCTGAAAACTTTTTAACATATCATTAGGTTTAATGTTAATTTCATCAAATTTTCCAACAAAATCAGTTATTGGAACAAAAGATGATTGACTTGTAGATGTTGAACAATCTGTGCTCCTCCTAGCACTTCTTTCTACCTCCTTCTCCTCTGAAGCTGTAACACTTAGTTTTTCTGCACAAACCTCAGAATCATTAGTCATAACAGGGTCAATTGTGAGTATAACAGGTTTGGTGGGAAAATCACAAGCACGGTCAGAATCCAATTCCAAGTCATCAACTGATGTGTTGATCCTTGGCATGCTTGAGTAATTATGGTTAAAAGGTGGTTCACACTCATTAAAACCAAGACCTTTACCCCTCTTTTCCCTGTATTGTATGCTTACCATGTTTTCCAAAACTTTGCTTGAATAATCAAATTTTTCACATTTTACTGAGGTTTTAGAAAGTTGAGTTTTGACTTGGTCCAACTCCAAAGTGAGTTCATCGATTTTGCGTCTAGCATCACGATAGTTGGACTCTTTGTCACTCAAAAGTTCTTTTAGCCTTGCGACATCCTGACCCTCGGCTTCAAGTTTTCTTTTAAAAACTCCCTCATTTTTAAGAAATTCAGAGTTAAAATATTTAAGTTTAGTTACTTCTTTGATTAATGATTCATTGTGTGACCTGTACTTAAACACTTTATGTATGCATGAGGTTGAGCAAAGATTTTCAGTTACCTCCTTTTGCTTGTCATCCACCTCAGCCATGAAGGCGTGACTCAGAGTTAGTTCCAGTTCCTGCACCTGATCACTCCAATCATAGGATTCAGTCTCTTGAGTTACCAGTGCTTTAGACGTGCTAGCACTTCCTCCTGCAGCTGCAGTCACAGCTTTCTCTTCAGACTTCTTTTCTCCTTCCTTTTCTGTCTTAGGCTGCTTACATTCTCTAGCAAAGTGACCTGGTTGATCACAGTTGTAGCACCACAGCTTTGACTTGTCAAATCCAAGTTTCTTTCCCGGGTTATTTCCAAAACTATTCCCTCCATATCGCTTGATGAACTTCTTTGCCCGAAAAACAGCCATTGCCATCTATCAAGAGATATCCATTTCCTCAACATCAGCTGGATTTATCTGCTCTAAGTTGTCCTGAGTTAGGTTGGCAGGTGCCAATTCTCCTGCTATGAATGCATTGTAGCTATTCATAAAACCTTTAAACAGTAGCAGATTTTCTTCACTTTCTGGATTGATCTTGGACACTGATCCGGCTTGTCCAGATGACAGGAATGCGGTCTCAAAAGAAATTGACTGAGATGAGGAATGCTGATAGTGTTGCACCCCTGAAGCTTGAAGATTGATAGCTGATAGAAGAGTAGAGTTTTCAGACATGGGTGCAATGCCCATTGAGCTGGCATGGTTCAGTGCTCTCTGTTTATCATCCATGTCATAGGAGTTGATGATTGAGATCAGCTCACTTAGAGAGGTCTTGTACATATCCTTTGTTCTTTTGATTGTGGTGCAGTTTGAGTTCCAAGTGTAAGGTAGTGAATTCAGAAGCTTCTTGTTCACTTCTCCCTTAGTCATCACAATTCCAGAACTTGTCATCTCGGTCATCAAATGGGTGAATCTATTCAGTTGTGCTTCAAGGGACTCTCCCTTAATGTGATTAAACATGTTGAACCTCTGTCTCAGCATATCCTTGCGACTCTCTCGCATGTCTTCATTTCCTTCAAATCCTTTAATCAAGGCATTCCATAGTTCCTTTGCAGTCTGTGCTCTTTAAAACCATGAGCTATTCAGTTGAACTCGAAAATTTTGAACTCGAAAATACTTAAGAAAAATTTTATAAAAATATTTCTTATGATTTGGAGTCCCAAATTTACACAGTATCTAGATGGAGTAGAGAAGAATGATAAAGTATTAAACTTGCTTCAGAAAGTTGTTACCTTGATGATGAAAAGAGCACTCAAGCTCTGATACCACTTGTAGGTCTCAAACCGGATCAAGAACGAAACTTTATCTTCTAAATCACAATCAATGATCTCTAACAAGTGCGGAATCCAAGTTAGAATCAAGAAAGCAAGTAGAAAAGTGTAATCATTGTATAAATACTGAAAATTCGAGTACAAGTGCTTCAATACGTCTAGAGAGCAAATGCCTCGGGATTCCAACCTAAACATGTACAAAATACGTATATTTATACTAGGCCTAGGTGTACTCGAAATCTAATACAAAATAGTTCAAGTACACGAACACATGGTGTACTAGAACCTGTGGAGTACTCGAACCTGCTGTACACGAAAATAATCAAAATCTGGACTTTGACTCTTCCTAGGTTGACTTTGTCAGTCTTCAACGCTTTCAGGGCTCTACAATGGTTTAACGATTTGGTTTGTATTCTTGGATGTATACGAATGTCTATGATGTTTGTGATCTAAGTTAATTTTTCCTCGTGTGCTTCGACGAATGTCTTTCGTGTAATAGGTGCATGCTAGGTCATTTACTTGGTGTTTTTGATTTGTAGATGGATTGCTAGACGTAGTGGTTCATAGGAGGAATAATTAAGTCACAAATGAATTAGATGTTTAACCAAATTCAATAGCCGTGAGGTGAGGGTTTGTTAGTATCTTGCATGTTTAAGAACTAGTTAAAGTCTTTGTGAAAAAACCAAGATTAGGTAATTTGAACATAGTCTTGTATGCTAAATTCAAGATGAATTACCTGTCTATCCTTGCATATCATGCAGTGAGACTTTCCTTTCAGTGAGGTAGATGGTCTTTAGGATAAACCATTTATGGGTTGGTTAACTTGTGAGAGTAATTAACCTAAACCGGTGTTTAAGATACTTATAGACAATTTAGTTGAAATCTTTGAAAATGGTTAAAGAATCTCTAATTTGTTGATAAGAAAATATTTAAAGATCCCGGTTCCAAACATAAGTTCCATAATCAGTCTAAACACATTAGACATGTATAAAGTAAACCCTAGGGAGTCACTTCATCATTCGTGAGTTTTAATTGCATTTGCCTGTTTAAGTCTTAATTTGATTTTCTAGATTTTATTAATTTCATTTTAATCAGTTATTTACAAAACCCCCCCTTTCAAACATTTAATTTAAGCCTTTTGTATAGATAAGTCCTTGAATTTATTTTGCACTTTCTATAGGAGTCTGTGGGTTCGATATCCGGACTTGCTTTTCAGTACTACTTTTTGATAGGTTCACTTGCCTGTTAGTAGTTTAGTTTAGAGAGTCTAGAGTATTACTTCGTGTCTAGGTTAGCTTTGATTTTTATTTATTTTAATTAAACTACTTTGCACACATCACGAACCTTATGATGTTCCGGACAACTGCTTATGTCCATGGTGTTCTCCATCTTTTCTAGCCACTGGATTAGTCCAACAACTCCTTCAACACCAGTAAAACTGGGAGGTTTGCATCCTACAAATGACTTGTAGGAGCAGATAGAAGTGGTGCCAGTGTTTCCACTAGCTTCTCCAGTAGTATGGCGAGAGTTGTTGACGTGGCCTTGGATCCTATTTATCATCTCTGGGATGACACCCTTAAGTTGGCTCGTCAGTTGGCTGCTCAGTAGTGTTGCCAAAGCAATAGTAGCAGGATCAAGAGCTGGACCCGTATTCGAGTTCGGAGGAGGGTCTAGTGGAGGAGGAGGAGGTGGCGGTGGTGAATCTAGTGGTGTTGGTGTTGATGACTGAGGTGCAGAGACTTGCGAGGTCGGTTGTCTTCTGGGCAGCATTCTGATCATAACCAAAAGAAAATTGGTTAGTGCAGTGATCAAATGCAGAAGACACAATGCAAACATATAACTTATGTTCTCTACATGAGGGTCCCTAAGTTATAGTCTAGGCCAAACCGTTTAAGTAAATGTCATATTATTCTCTATAACCTTGAGCTCTGATAATCTGTCACACCCCGAGCCGGCGGGACGGATCAACTTCCTCGCCGGGCGGAAGGTTCTCGGGGCGTGATATCGGTGTGATAATCGTGATGATCAGATTGTTTACATAGCATCAATGTTAAGAATAACTAAAGCACAATAAAGCATTAAACTAGGATTACAAAGTTAGATCACAATATCAATGTTCAGTAATTGAACTCGGTAAACCTATCAAAAGAATCATATGTTTTTCTATCTCGTAACTGTACAAGACATCCAAAAGTGATTCGTATTAATAACAAAAGATGTGCTTCCAAAATCAACTAGGTCCTCTATTTGGGCAGCCTAGCATGCAATCCAAAAGCTTAAGCCTATTATTGTGCGTCACCTGAGAAAGCATGTAAGAAAACAAGGTCAACACAATGGTTGGTGAGTTCATATCGTTTTAGTATGTGAAAAATAACTTTTGCAAACCTTTTCGGTAAAACCTTAACCTCAGTAACATCACATGTAATATCCAGATCGGTATGCTTATATATAGGGCATACGAAAGGGTCGAGCCTACAACCCGCCCAGACGCCATCCCACCACATACTAATCCACATATGACACTGTTGTTAATGATAATTAAGCATTTTACCTACCATCCAATCCGATTCCCATCATAGCTTTAGCATTTTGTTTGTAAGTTTCAACATGCATACAATAGCATCTGCAAGTCTAGCTTTGAGAGTTACCGTTATGGACAACTGAATACCCTAAGGAATCCAGTATCAATCCATATTGGATTTAAATGCGATCAGCGACATCGGTGTTTCGATAAAGGATTTCTAAGATGACACAAAGTCAACTAAAGAAAACCAAAATGATCCTAGTCACGTATCACAAGCATAAGTGGACCATAAGGAATCCCTGTATGGCAAGCACTGAAAGACCAACAGTTTGTTCCTCCAGTCTGGACTATGAAGGTCACCCTATGGCAAGCACTGAGAGGCCGACGGTCTGTTGCTTCAAGTCCTGACTATGGTAAACACCCTATGGCATGCACTGAGATGCCAAAACAGTATGTTCTACCATAGTCAATAGTTTTAGCATACAACTTTATAGCATTCAAATAGCATAGCGTTTACGTATCTTGTGCACAAGTACTAGCCTCACAACCGGTAAGGCAAGCACTGAGAGGCCAAACCGTTGTTTTAGCATGGCAATCAAATAAAGCATACAAGTTTACAGCATTCTGAGCTTTTCAAGCATTTAGTATATATGTATGTAGCATTAGCATAGAATCACTAGCATTTAGCGTTAGCATTAGCATTATCCTTTAGCATTAGCATAAAGTATTAGCATTTAGCTTTAGCATTAGCATGTAGCATTTGACATTATCCCATAGCATTAGCATTAGCATCTAGCATTTACCCGTAGCATTAACATTAGCATCTAGCATTTACTCGTAGCATTAGCATTAGCATCTAGCATTTACTCGTAACATTAGCATTAGCTTAAAGTATTTAGCATATAGCATTTAGCACTAACCCATTGTATTAGCATTTAGTTTAAAGCCTTAGCTTTTAGCTTTTAGAATAAGTGTAACATGCATAAGCATTTGTATTAGCATTTTGATTGAGTATAAAAACATCTATGCATTAGCTAAACATTTGTTTAAAAGGTGTAACATGCTTCTCAGTCCCGAAGTAAAACTCAAAATAGTTTGAAAAGGGACAATGAACTCACCTGTGTTACTAAGTATGTATTACCACAGAAAATGCGCGCTCGTTCGTTGTAGCTTAGGTATCTTCAGCACCTGAGTTGTTTTAAGAGATTTGAATACGATAAGTCGTTATAGTAGACGCGAACTAGGGTTTCGGTCTCGGCGTGTAACTATGTGTCCTCTATTACTAATGTGTTTTCTTGAACTTCATCTAATTAGTCTAAGGCATTACCCATCATTAAGAACCCCTGATCCCGTAAGACTTGATTATATAGTTGCAAAGTAATTTATTTTAATTAAATCTTAAATTGGAAATCGTTTAATTACTTTAAGAAAGTTTATCATTTATTTCATTTACTAAACCATATGGTATTTTAAGAAACTCATAGCTTTATTTATTTGACTTGGAGTAATCCACTTTGATTAACTCTAAGCCTAATATTTAGTTTTAGCTTTCCATGTTTCTTAGATTGCTTGCGTATACAACTTAACTTAGTAGTCCCATAGAACCATCTAAGCCCTTGTAGGTAGTAGATTAATTACTAAGGATTAGCTATTAACAATGGATTAACACCATTACTTAGTTGCTTTCTTGTTTCATTGAATTTAAAGCTTTGTGCTCCCATAGTTATAACTTTTCGTGTCATTGCATAACTCTTGTTTATCATTTAGCCCCAATGTAGCCAACAAGCGATATGTTTAACATGTTTTTAGCAAGACATTGATGTTCGAATCCTTAATATGAAAACTTTCAAGCTTACACCTTTCTTTAAAGAAAACTAGTTTGAGTCTTTAGTTAGAAAACCCTAGTTGTCCCATGCATTTCATGCACTCACAACCCCATGGGGTCGACCAACTAGTAATTCAGTCCACCCAAATGTAGGATAGTCGGATGGTTGCTCATGCTCTTGGCCGAATGAGAGATTCCGATCGAAAGGACCCTTTGGCTGAGCGAATAGAGTCGGGGCCGAATGGAGGCCTGTTCGAATGACTAGTGGCGACTGAGGTTAGACCGAATGAGGATGGGTGCCGAATAGCTAAGAGACCGACCGAATAGGGCCTTGCCGATTGAGGGTTGTCGAATGGTGAATGGTCAAATGAGTCATGACCGAAGCAGGGTTGGCCGATAGAATGAGCATGTGACATTCGGCCGAACAGGCCTGGTCTACTTCGGCTTAATAGCCATTCGGCCCACTGATCAGAGGCCATTCGGCCAGCCGAGCAAGGCAAGGGGGAGTTTCTAGTTTCGACTCCAAGGCTCACCCACGATGTATAGCATGTTTATACCTTATCCTTGGGTGTTGGTGAGTGTTCTCCCTAAGGTTTCAAGTGGTCTTGGCCGGTTTAGAAGGAGGTTCGATCCTAGGGTTACAAAACCCTAAAATCACCATATTTGAGATCATATTACCTACGATTTAGAGGTTCTTAGGGCAGATCCCTTGTACTTTCATGTAGAGAATGATGAGAGCTTCGTTCTGGTTCAAGAATCACACGATTTCATTTAGAAATGGGTGAGTTATGGTAGAAAGAAGTTAGAGAGAAGGTGGTGGCCGGATTAGGGTTTTAGAGTGAGAAAGTGAAGGTGATGAATGAGGAAAGAGCCTCATTTAAGGTACTTATACCCCGAGGGTGTTCGGGTCTTTTTTGTTGCTCGGTTCACGTCTTCGTTGCGTTTCCGGAACTTTACGCGCGTGTTTTTACGAATTTAAATAAACATAGTTTCTTTTAAATTTATTTCTGATGAGTTTCAAAATTGTAAAACATTAAAATATTTTATTTTCTTAAATTATTGTCGTTCGTGACGTTTTCGTTTCGTCGAAACGCGTCCCCTTCGCGCGTATTCGTTCGAATCGTCACCCGAACGAACACGACGATGGTTTTCCTTACCGACTTTTGTTTTCTACTTTTCAGTCATTATTTCAGAACGTTAAGCTTTCAGATTTATTCGTACAGATCGTCACCTCTACGAATAATTCGTCGGTTTAGCATTCTGCAACAACAACCGTTATAATTTTGTTTTGTTTAACCTCGCATGAGTTTATACATAATAGCACATTAACAAGCATCCGTTTGTGAGTTCAATGTTGTCTGATATGTTTCTGGCTGTTAAACCATAAGGTTTAATCAGATTTCAGAAACAATAGCATGATTGTTTACTGTCAAGCATCACATAGTTAATAGCATATCAATAGTTTACATAGTTTGTACCTGAATTACTGTGCATTCACTGTTCCAATTACTGTTCCGGCGACGTTTCCGGCACAGATGTTACATACTTCAGGATAAGAGAGTAATAAAATCTCATAACCATAATGATTCAAATTCAAACCATAACCATAACCATATAAATAAAAGATGAGAAAGGCCTTTGACACTTTACCTAGTCCATCCATTTTGACAAATCGTCGTCGTGATTTCATCGAAAGTTGTTTCGCGGGATCGAGCTCGCCGGAACATCACTCTGCCAGAAGAAAGTGTGTGTTAGATCTGATGTTTGTGTTTTTAATTGAAATGGTGTGTGTAGATGTAATGCATCTGATTTTTCAATAAAGTGTCTAACAGAGAGAGAGAGGAGAGAGATAATGTACTTTAACTATTTTGTCCCTAATCTAATCTTCAACGTTAATTTAGAATCTAATATGTTTTATATTATATCAATGGTTGAGGTATGGTTTATGGGTTACCTCAATTACACTATGTTATTATATGATCTCTTCCCTGTATATATATATATATATATATATATATATATATATATATATATATATTTTTAATTAATATTTTAAAAAAAGGACAGAGGGTTCATTGATTCAATAGATCGGTTACTCTAAAAACCAGTCTCTAGGTAAAGGATGAGCAAGGTTGAACGTGTTTATCAACATATGTAGCACTACCACAAAAAAATTTAGAAATGTTTGCAGTAAATTTGTCAGAAACATATATTAACACAAATTTCTTACGTAAATAATATGTAGGGAAAAAACCTTTTTTGACGTTATATATACAATTATTCACACAATTACCCACAAAATAATTTTTTCGGTAATTTTTGAAAATTTTCTTACAAAACTTGTTTTAAATATTTCCTTTAAAATAAAGGCATACTTCAAACATAATCTTTTTTTACTGCTTAATTGTGTTATTAATTAGTAAGTAGTATTATTATTTATTACTTTATTTATTTTCTAATGAACTTCTAGCAACATCGTTTTTTTAGTTTTTCTTATTAGTTTTAAATTTAGCAACAATTAATCGTCAAAAGTTTTATTCAAATTTTTTTTAATATTAATACATGCCGAAAACATAGTTTCATTTTTAATAGGCAAATTGGATTTAAATAATCCAAAATTTGATCAATTGGCTGCTGTCAGTCCCAAGTACGAAAAATCTCCAATAAGGGTCCTAACTTTCGACATATTTACCTCTTGCGGACCACCGTATAAAAAACTTAACGTCGTTAACTTTTTTTTCGAGTTTCGAATGGATTTTTGAGGGCTATTGTTGAGATGGAGAATACGAGTAGAATGACGTATAACTTAACTCGAAACGTTGCTCCAAATTTCCCAATTTTGGTGTTTAAACTTTCAATTCATCAAAGAAATCATCAAATTGGGAAATTTGAAGCAATGTTTTGAAGTAAGTTATACATCATTTGACTCGTATTCTCTTTTTGAACAAAAGCTTTCAAAAATCCGCTCGAAACTTGAAAATAAGTTAACGTTGTTAAGTTTTTTTTTGACGGTGGTCCGTCAGAGGTAAATATGTCGAAAGTTAACCCCGTTAAGTTTTTTTTACGGCGGTCCGCCAGAGGTAAATATGTCGAAAGTTCGGACCGTTATTGGGGATTTTCATAGTTGGGATCAATAGAAGCCAATTGATCAAAGTTTGGATTATTAAAAGCCAATTTTCCTTTTTAATATTATTACATTTTGTAGAGATTTCTTTTGAAAATGCTTCTAGAATAATTCACATACATTTAAACAACTTGATAAACCATGGAAGATAACAGTTTCAAAACAGTTCATTGATTAAATTTCTTAATAGAAAGGTTTTATCCTAAGATTCTTGATAATCATGATAATTATGTTGGAGATAAGACTTGAAATTAGAAAGGGTTTTTTGAAGAGAAGATTTAGATTTCCACTCTTTAGTGAGACAATTGCGTTTGAGAAGTACGGCATCAATGACGTGAGCACATTTGGCAGTGCTTGTGATCCACATTGATTTAGCTATTGTAATTATTACAGGCTGGTAGTACGCAAGAAATGATGAACGTAGAAGAAAACCGTGCGCAAAACAGAGTTACGGATTGTCCGGAATAGCGAAATGAAGAAAATCCAAAAATTTGAGAAAAACGGTGTTAGGTGGTACGCCTAGCGTGAGACCTTCATGCTAGGCGGTACGCTTGGAGTCCACAAAAATATCTGGAACTTCCCTCTCTCGCGCGCTATGCCCTGGGCCACACGGCCACGCGGGGCGGTGCGCCTGGCATGTATTGAGTCGGTGGATAAGATTGAAAGATCAGATTGCATGCAAAACATCACAATTCTCATTCTCTCGACTTTTCTTCACTTCCAGGCGACCAAAAACCGATTTTCATCATCCAAACTCAGTTCTAAAGGTTTCTAAACCCACGGATCGCACCAAGGAACGTTTCTGCAAGTCCTGATCGTTCTTATACACTCAGAACTCCGTCTGATTAGGTAACGGTTCATATTAACCTTCTAGCTTGATAATGGTTTATTAGATCTTTATTTTGAACGTAATGAGATAGTTAGGGTTGTTGATTATTGCCTAGATGATGGCTAGGATTGATTATAAACGAAGAACTCGATATGTTAACGGGTAAATCCTTGCTTTGATCCGTTGTAATGCCCGGTTTGCATGAGATTATAACAATGGTTATAATGGTTTAAACCATTTGATTGTGACAATGTAGGTGATTAGTGTGATTAATCTTTGAAATACAAGGTTAAATCCAAGTGTTTCAAACTAATCACAATTATTAACATACTCATTGTAATGATTATCTGATGTTTATGATAACAGTCAGATTATTATGTTAAACATGATTATTAAACCTATTCTAATATCACATAGTGATATTTCATGATATTTGGTTATTCAATAACAAGGATTGATCATTCCTAAGCCATAAATTCATCTAGAAACTGTTTCAGCACCATAATCAACAACATTAACTATTTGGTTAATCTGAGATTATTCTGATTAATCAAATGTGTCATCAACCTTGTATTAGGAACCTGAATCGGTATAGGTTCCTACATTATCAAACATTGTATGGTACGACATTAAATTAATTAATTAAAAACCTAATATTGGTTTGATGACTTTCAAGGAAATGTCTCTGACATTGAACGTTCAGGAAGATCTAATCAGTAAGTTAAACCATAAATAACTAATTTAACATAAATAAATGCAGAATCATCCTATTATTACCGGTTTGTGTGATATTCTGCTACCAGTGAGATATCAGGTGAGTTTCGTACAACCCCTTTTATTTTTAATATTTTACAAACATCGGGGTAGCACTGTGGAACTTTTCAGAACTATATGATATGTGTCACTGTTATCTATGTGATTTCATGTGATTTGTTGAGAACTTGTGGATTTCATGGGATTTTGCCTGTGGAACAGAACTCTATCACAGAACTTGAAAGTCCTCATTCCTGAACTGTATCTAGTGAACCCATGCGGGGCCGAACAGAAAACAATGATAGTACTATCGGCTGACAACCCATTTGCCGGGAGCTTGCAACTCTCCTTGGTGTAAATGCTTGTTATTTGTTTCCATAACTTCTTAATGTAGTGATAGACATTAAGACAATGAGACATTAAGATATTTACCGATGGGTAGTATCTTTACAGAACAAGAACGGAGTAGTTCGAAAGGAACTAGATACGGGTCCCATGGTTATCTTGAACTGAACATTTTGAGAACATACATATCATATCATATTGTTGAACTTAAACTTTACTATCTCACCAGCTTTGTGCTGATCTTTTAAACTTAAAACTTTTGCAAGGAGACACTGACCATCAGGTGAGGATGCACTTCATACACTTGTAATTAGATAAATCAAATAGTGTAATAAATTTAGTTGTAGATTGTGATGTTGGTTGTGATTACAAAATCCTTGTAATATATTTACTTTAAGTTAATCTGTGTGTTGTGATACCGGATCAAGTAAGTCACACCTCATCTCTGAGACATCACCACTATGCTTCCACAACCTTCTCAGAGTGACGAATGACATCATCTCAGGTGACGAGAGGTGGGGGTGTGACAAGGTGGTATCAGAGCCACATGTTATAGAATTTAGGTGGACTTAGAGACCTAGACTCTAACCATAGGCTCGTATAGGGACACAGACAGCACCGAACATAATTAATGAACAAAACTTGTTTTGAATTAAGCCAGGATAATCAGGTGGTATGAATTCCAGTTATGAGTGGCCAGCATAACTGAAATTCGCAACACGTGTGAATTCTAGTCTAATTTAATCTAAGCAAAACAATAATAACTATAAGGAAGAGTAGCTGCTTTAAGATAGGAAGAGATATCATATCATGTTTATGTTGAATATTGTTATTCAATATTTATTTCATGGTACTAATCTGAAAATTTTGTTTGTACAGCGATGGTTAACCCACGTGATCATTATATCTACAGGCAGATTCCATATGTGATTTTGGACGATACGCCTAGTCCTAGCTCAAGTTCTGACTCAGATCCGTCAGAAGCATCTTCTGCAGCATCCCTACTAGTACCTCAGGTTTCACACACACCACCATTAGTACCACAGACTCCACCCCATGTACCACGTACACCACCACCACGTCCACAAGTATCTGATGATGATACCTCTGCTGATCGACGGGCTAGAAGCCCAGCACCCCAGAGAGTCGCAGTCTATACTAGGATTAGGACCACAGACTCCACCCCATGTACCACGTACACACCACCACGTCCACAAGTATCTGATGATGATACCTCTGCTGATCGACGGGCTAGAAGCCCATCACCCCAGAGAGTCCCAGTCTATACTAGGATTAGGAGGATGCGGGGAAAGGCCCGCAAAACCACATGGTTACCACCTAGGCATCAGCTTGCCCCTAGAGATGTTACAGGCTCCACTAACGAGGTGGGTGAGTCTTCTCGGCAGGCTGAGAGGAGAGCTCAGCTACAACAGGTTACTTTGGACTTGCAGTGTACTCGTTTACAGCTGAGACAGTCGTATGGCTCTCTGCAGGAGACCCGTACCACTCTGACTAAGACACATGTGGCTTACCAGACTTTGGTATAGCAATTTGAGATTCTTGAGGCTGGCAATAGAGCATGGAGGACGATTATAGAGGATAGGATGAGGCAGACCATGATGCATGTGATGATGGTTGTATTTTGGCAGTATGTTGAGGCTGTGAGAGGGAGGGCGGTGAGAGTGAGAGAGATGGTGGAGGGTGTGAGGATGTTGAGTTTGTAGGCGAGGTTGTTAGGAATGGCTATAGTACTGGCAACTATAGCCATCGTGATAGCATGTTTACCGTATTTTATACAGTAAAGTGTGATATGGGTGTGCATGTTTTGGGATTATCATTGTACATATCATAAGCAACAAAACGAATAGGTTGAGGGTATGTGATGTATGGGGGAAGTTTGGAAGTAGATCCCCGGTAGTAGTTGTAATGTTACGGTTTTCTGGCAGTCTTTGTATTGAAAACTTCATGGTTGTATAAAACTTATATCATAGTAACAAAATGGTTTTTTTTGGATATTTATTTGTGTGTGAATGTATCGTAGAACTATGAGAACATTTTTGTGTGAGAACATATCTATTGCCTGTATGGCAATGTATTGCAGAACTATGAGAACATTTTTGTGTGAGAACATATCTATTGCCTGTATGGCAATGTATCGAAGAACTATGAGAACATTTTTGTGCGTGAACATATTTATTGCATGTATGGCAATGTATCAAAGAACTGTATGTGAACATAAATTTGTGTGAGAACATATCTATTGGCTGTATGGCAATGTATCAAAGAACTGTATGCGAACATTTTTGTGTGAGAACTTATCAGTATCCTGTATAATAACATATCAAAAACATGTGAATAACATATCTATATTACAATGCTGAGAACTGTGTAATATTTTAACATGTTTTTGAAATAACAGGACTGGGTATAACTACGAACACTTGTGTGATTTCTGTGTATTGAAAACATGTCTAAGCTATATCAATTTAGTTATACTATATTTATTATAATCACATTTCAACATGGATTTTGTCAATATGACTAAATATGGTTGAAATTTATGTGATCAAACGGGTTACATCTTTAATGTTCTTGAACTGACCTAAGTTTGTCTACATGTGAGCAGAATAATGGCTCCTAAAAGAGGTCGACCAGCTAAGAAAGCTACCAAACCAAGAGCGTTATTAACCCTAAGCAGAATCAAGTCCCACCTATGAATGTAGAACTTAATCCGGATCCACAGATCAATCCGGAAACAAATGTGGTTCCACCTGAAAATCTAGAAACAAATGTGAACCCTGAAGTGAACCCGGTTCCACTTGCAGGTGCAAGTGGATCTGAACTGAATGAAGCGATGATAGCACGAATAGTAAGAGAACAGCTATTAGCTTGTGGTGTTTTGACACAACACCAACCACATGTCACTGCGGGTTCTGGTGGGGACCATGATCATATGGAACATAATGCTACTGGTGGCCACGTAGAAACACATAATACCACTGGTGCAACAACCACAAAAACAACTGCTCATGATCCACCACAGCAAGGATGTACTTATAAGTACTTTGCTTCCTGTAACCTTCCTACTTTTACGGGCAAAGAAGGAGAGGCTGGACTCATAAGGTGGTTTGAGGAGATGGAAAAAAACTTAAGTCCGAAAGGAACTACATACGGGTCCCATGGTTATCTTGAACTGAACATTTTGAGAACATACATATCATATCATATTGTTGAACTTGAAATTTACGATCTCATCAGCTTTGTGCTGATCTTTTAAACTTAAAACTTTTGCAGGGAGACAGTGACCACCAGGTGAGGATGCACTTCATACACTTGTAATTAAATAAATCAAATAGTGTAATAAACTTAGCTGTAGATTGTGATGTTCGTTGTGATTACGAAATCCTTGTAATATATTTACTTTAAGTTCATCTATGTGTTGTGATACCGGATCAAGTAAGTCACACCTCATCTCTGAGACATCACCACTATGCTTCCGCAACCTTCTCAGAGTGACGAATGACATCATCTCAGGTGACGAGAGGTGGGGGCGTGACATTTAGAAGACATCACTCTTCAAGTTTTTGGATAAGAATAGTCAATCGTTGAAATGCCTTAAAATTCATAATATGTTGAATACCAATGGATTTGATATCAACTACAATAGATTGATAATATTCTCAGGTTTTTGGTCAATCGTATAGAAATGAAAATTTCTGGGATATAAATAATCCAAAAGACGTAAAAAACTTTGAGTAAATTTTCTAACTTCTAATGGTTCTTAAATTTTGATAGTTCTGTTATGTGGGTTTATGGAATATGGAATAGATTCAGTTTTGGACCGGATGATGTGGATGTTGTTTTAATTATTGTTGGTGAATTGGGTTGAATTATAGAATTATTTGGTGTTTTGGCTTGAATAATTGAACCATGGAGAGGTTTAGAACTAGGAACCGGAGAAAATGATGCAAATCGATTTATAATGGGTAATGATGTAGAGTGAGAAGAACTTGATAATTGAGACAGTCTTGATAATCATTGATTTGTCAAAAGGATTTTCTTTGAATATGCGCTCATGTTCCCTGTAAAATTTCTCTTGATAAAAACTGAGGTAAACAATTGTTTTCACCTTTTATAAATTCATTTTTAAAATCATAATTGCTTAATACTGCTTGTCAGCTTGCAAAGATTTGTGTAGAAATTAAGTTTTTATTATCCTTTTCCAAAATATACTTTTCAAATAAACAATCAATTCTTAATAAGAAAGGTTTATATATAAATTATCTTCGAATTTTTAGTACATAAAAGAATACTTAAAATTTCCTTCTTTATTGTACAATAATTTTTTTGAGTATTATTTCACGATCCTGAATAATATCTAACTAATTGTTCTTTATCCTTTTTTTTTATAGATTTCTTTAGAATCCCTCCAAATCCTAAATCACTAGCGACAATTTCAACAATTAATTTAGCATCGGGATGTGGAATATTTAAACAAGGCAATTGTCTTATTTTACTTTTATAATGTTTTATAGTTTCAGTATATTCTTGAGCCATGGTTTGGGAATCTCTTTTAGGGAATCATATAATAGTTTAGATATCATACCTAAATCTTTGAAAAAATCGTGTACCTAAAAATATTTGTAATTGTTTTTATCTTTAATTTCATCAAGAAAATTATTTGAGAAATTTAACTTTTGTTAAAGGGTTTTAATAGTTCCTTAAAAAATATTATATTCATTTTTGTAGAAGAAACAACAAACTCATTTTTGTGAATAATATTATATAAAATATTTAAATGTTTAAAATGTTGATCTAATGAGTTTCAAAATATTAAAAGATCGTCTATATAAAATATAACAAAATTTCCAATAGGTAATATAACTGAAAGAACATTTAGGATCGGTAATTTCTGTAATTGACGGAAGGTTTAGGGAAAGAACTGTAGCATCTGTGCCGGAATTGTTACCGGAACAGTAACCTGTATAGTAACTTGTACAGTATCTCATATACAAACTAGAGAATTACATAGAAGCTAGTAACATTCGATGCTAAACATAAACTATAACACTACGTTTCTGAAATCTTGATATAAACCTTATGGTTTAAACAGTTAGAAACACATCAGACAATCATAGACAGATGTATACATGTTTGATTTTATGTTACTAGGTTTTAACGTATGTGAGGATAAATAGAACAAAACTATAACAGTTGCTGTTACAGAATGCTAAACCGACGAACTATTCGTATAGGTGACGATCTGTACGAATAGATCTGATAGTTTAATGATCTGAAACAATGACTGAAAAGTAGAAAACAAAATCAGAAAGTGAAACGTACGATCGTGTTCGTACAGTTAGCGCTCTGTACGAAAACGCGCGTAAGTGACGCTTTCTGACGAAACGAAACGAAGACGATTCGAACGATAATAAATTTAAGGAAATATAATATTTCCTGTTTTACAATTTTGAAACTCATCAGAAATAAATTAAAACGAGACTATTTTAATTAAAGCGTGTAAAGTAGATAGAACGCGAAAGAATTAGCGAAAAAGCGTAAAAATAATGATAATTACGACAGATAATTCAAGAAAATAATATTTAAACTAATTATAAGAAATAAACAACTTCCAAACATCTAACATGAAGTCTTCTATTTAAATTACGAAAATACGCGCGTTACGATCCGGAAGCGCGACGAAAATATGAACCGAGCAACCGAAACGAACCCGAATACCCTCGGGGTATTTAAACACTAAATGAAGCCATTTACTTCATTTCTCACAAACCCTCTCTCTCTCTAGAACTCTCTCCCGTTCTCTCTCTCTCTCTAGAAGTTCAAGATTTCAAACGAGCATAACTCGTTCCTTTCGTGGCCAAATCGTGAGTTTTTGGTGTTCACGCGAAGCCCTCAACACCCCCTACGTGGAAGTACAGCAGATCGGAGCGTCTACCCGCTGAAAAACCAGGTATGAAGGCTTGAATATCACGAATATTAGGGTTTTGATAACTATGTTTCTACACACACACAACCGGGTATTACACTTCCATTCGAACCCACACCCTTTCGAGGTCATGTCTGTATGTAGCATCATTAAAGGAATGGGAAAAACAAGGATTCTAGGTTGGTTGTGGGAGACGAACGCGTAGAGGTTCGTGGGAGGTCAGACGAACCTGTCCCAGCAGCCACGAACCCTTTGCGGTGGCCGAACCATTGGGAGTTAGCCGAACCTGCTATTCATCGGCCGAACCCTTCACGAGCAAACCCTCTCGCCCCGAACCTTCATGATCCGCGAACCTAAGTGGGCAGCGAACCCTTTATCTCAACGAACCCAGGCACGAACCTTGGATCAGCTTCACTTAGCCGAACCCATGCATGAGAGCATGGGCGAACCCTCAGCCGAACCCTATGCTTGCCGAACCAGCACGGGCCGAACCTTGGGGGAGTGGGGCTGTGACCATGACCGAACTATAACCAGCCGAACCATCCATTAAAAAGCAAGAAGGTTGAGAGGTGCAAGTGAATAGTCTGGCCCATCAAGTCTAACTCGGCCCAAGTGAATAGTCTGGCCCATCCTATTAATCCGGCCCAAGCACAACCGAATTGAGTGGTGCAAGACTATCCGGCCCAATTGAGAGGCCCAACCAATTTGTGTAACCATCTCCACACAATGGGCCTAAGGATTTATTTGGCCCATTCGTTATAGCCCAACCCAATTATCTCTAGGCCCAATTAGGATCTCACTCAATGGATTTTCGGCCCACGCACTTGTTTTGTGGTCCACGACCATTGGCCTAAGCCCACATGCGTAAGACACGGCGCATTCACATTCGGCTCACTTGGTTAGGGGTTACAACTTAATACATTCATGAACTCTAAAATAACATATTGTACAAGGGTAATATTATGGTTACTTATTCATTTTGAAACAAGCTACTGAAGATCCTATAAGGGTTAAAGATTTATAACCTTAAGTTAAAACTTAAGTGATGCATTTATACACAACTGTAAATTGTAAGATTTTACTACATGAAATAGACTCATGTTGAGTCGCAAATAAAACCATGATAACATGACAAGTTAGGTAGCCAAATTGTGTAAATATTTGTATAACCCATAACAAGAGGAATCGGGGCCGAATGAAGACCGAGACTCACGGTGTTAGCCAACTTTAGGGCTAACACTAACACTTATACGCGCACAAATCACTACAACACATACTTATAAGATACAACAACATGAAATCTATACAGGAACGTGAACACAATTACGAGTACTACAACGAGCGCGTGCATTCTTGTATTTACATAGTCAACCACTTCAAACACCAGGTGAGTTCATTTGTCCCTTTTCAAACCTTTTGTTTTAACTCGGGACTGAGAAGCATGTTAAACATTTTATTAAACTATTGAAATGTTATTTAATACTTTTAAACTTATACATGATGCTTACAATAACGCTTATGCTTGGAAACTAGTATACTTTGAGAAGCTTTAAACTTGATGCTTATTCTATAAACTAGAAACTTAAACTATATACTTGAGGTTTACATTATGGACTTGAAGTCTAACCATTAGGCTAGACATTTATGATATAAACATAATACTTAAACTTTGAGCTAAATACTTACGCTTAAAGCTATGTGCTTAAACTATACACTTGAGGTTTAAATTATAAACTACATACTCAATGTTAAGGTTTTGAGAATACTTATACTAAACACTAATACTCTATATAATTATTTTAGAAAAGTTAATGTTCTACATTCTTAGTAAAGTGTTAAATTGCTTTACACTTACAACTAATTGCTTAAACTTAACTTGAAAACTTATATGTTTAGAAATACTTGTACACGGGAGATACTTGAAAATACGTGAAGGCTTGATATACTTGGAACACTTGAAACACGTGAATACTTGTTATATTTAGAATACTTGAAAACACGTGAATACTTGATACACTTGGGATACTTGAATACTTGAATGCATGATATACTTGAGATACATGAACACTTGAAATTCTTGATGCTTGAATACTTGGAATGCTTGAAACATTGGGATGCTTAAACAAAAGACTGATTGACCACCGCGTGTTGACCTTTGTGTCAACCCCTACTAGTCATCAGTGAAACTATGTGGATGTGTTAAACTTGTATGCATAAGCTATAGGACATTGTAAGACAGACTGTTGACCGCCGCGTGTTGACCTGTGTGTCAACCCCTACTAGTCATCAGTGTTCTTCTTTGTCAGAGTCATGTAAGACAGACTGATTGGCCGCCGCATGTTGACCTTTGTGTCAACCCCTACTAGTCATTCAGTGTTCTTCTTGATTCATCCATGGTTATGAAAAGTAACTAGAATGGTTGGGTTATTCTAGTTGACTTTGTGTTAACTTGAAGGTTCCTCTATCAAAACATGTCACGAGTCATATTTAGGATCATTATGGATGGATGCTGAACTCCTTAGGGTTTCCAGCTGTCCATAATAGTGCCTCTTAAACTTAATACTTATATGTTGTGGAATCAATAGTGTGGAGTGAAACGCTTAATTATCATTAACAACAATATGTTAAGCAGCCCGGTATGTAGTGGGACGGTGGCTAGGGCTTGTCCCCTACATATGCCTTATATATAAGCATACTTGGTTGGATATCATAGGTGGTTGTTAGTAAGGTTAAGGTTGTCATTTCGGGGGAAACAAAGTAAACATTGGTAGGGAAAACAAATGCTAAGAATCATACGTCATGGAATCAAAGTAGTGGAATGAAATGCTTAATTATCATTAACAACAATATGTTAAGCAGCCCGGTATGTGGTGGGACAGTGGCTGGGGCTTGTCCCCTACATATGCCCTATATATAAGCATACTTGGTTGGATAGCATAGGTGGTTGTTAGTGAGGTTAAGGTTGTCATTCAGGGAATCAAGGTAAACAATTACAGGTTAATCGAATTCAAAGAATCAAACGTTATGGAATCAAACATGTAGGATGAAACGCTTAATTTTCATCAGAAACAATATATATCATGTGGTTCGGTATGTGTTGGGACGGTGGCTGGGGCTTGTCCCCAACATATGCCCTATATATAAGCATACTGAAACAGATGGTATAGGTGGTTAATGGTGAGGTTAAGGTTGTCATTCAAAGGAATTTTCAAACTATTTTTACATAAAAACTAAATGAACTCACCAACCATTGTGTTGACTTTGTTTTTGTTACATGCTTTCTCAGGTGACGTACAGGATTAACCTAAGATTCAGGATTTTGCATACTAGGACGTCCAGACATAGATCCTAGTTGACTTTTGAAGAAGCACATCCTTTGAGATCAATACACATCTCTTTTGATATCTTGTATAGATACAAGATAGATATATTGATTCTTTTGAATAGGTTTACTTAGTTAAATTACTAAACGTTTACATTTGTAATTTAACTTTGTAATCCTAGTAAGTATATTGTTGTGCTTGATTATTCTTAACATTGATGCTATGTAAAACAATCTGATCATCACGATTATCATTCACGATATCGCGCCCTGAGAACCTTCTGCCCGACGGGGACTCCGATCCAACCCCGCCGGCTCGGGGTGTGACAAGAACACATCACGAATATGAATTAAATCAACTGTATATTGAATAAATGAATGATTACATGATTGAATCCATACACATAAAAGAAAATAGTCATTGCCGGGGATCGATCGAGCATGATCTCTCCCCCTCTCCTGCTCAAACCCTGAAAACTCTCAAAACCTTAACCTTCAAACACTATGAACTGTTATATATATGGCAGCACTCCATTCGTACGAATGGATCTAGACACATTAAATCCATTCGCATATGCCCCGGCAAATGACTCAGTTCCCAGTGTAACAGCATACAAATACATATAAGTGAATACAATTCAATATATACTAATTCTACACTATTCGACCAGCAGCGGACACCCAAAATATGCATCAACAATAATATCATTCATAATTTTTTGAAATTCTAATGGAGCTTTTTTTAAGGCAAATGGCATAAAGTTCTTTTTAAAATCTCTAAATAGAACATTAAAACTTGTTTTATATTTATCTTCTTCAGAAATTTGTACTTGCCAAAATCTTGAATTCATATCAAAATTTGAGAATATTTTAGCTTCATATGTCTTTTTTAATAATTCTATTTTATTTGGTATAGGGTACCTTATCCATTCTAACACTTCATGTAGGACTAGAACCCTTGATTGACCATGCAATGGAATCAATGTCGGTTTACAAAACGATCAAACATGGCAGAAATCTCGAAGTTGGATGAAGAAAAAGACGGTAGCGGCGCACGGAAACCTAGGGAATTAATAACCTCTTATAGAATATTATGCTTTCTTGCTTTTTATAGTCTAAGTCCATTCATAAAAATGAGTCATGCTAATGGCTCATTTGTGCGAAAGATTCTTTCTTAGGCATTCATTTGTACGAATGCCTCATTCTTATGGCTCATTCGTACGAATGGTTCAACATTGAATATAAATCAAACTTAAAAAATCAATATTAACTAAACAATAGATAAAACATATTGTTCATTGATATAATAAACATTTTACATTATAACAGGCTATACCATGAACAAGAGACATAACATGCATTTACAAACTCCCCCTTGGACCTATTTCTTGACTTTATCAGTTTAAGGCTGCAAAAACTTCTTTGATTGAGTTCTCTAGTCAGAGCTAGAGTTGATGTCGAATGTGAAGCACAAACGGGTAACTCCCATAAACTATAACCCTGTTCTTGTAGGTCCCTAGCTGGTCAAGACTCCAACTTTATACACGAAATCAACATTAACTGGCTTCTATTGTGTGCGGAATCCAGAGTAGAAGATGTAGAAATGAATTTTTATTGATAAAAACGTGAACTTTTACAAGGTGACTTCAATACGTCTAGAAGCTCTACCTCAGGATTCTCACCTAGACTAGTACACTTTACGTCTATATATACTAGTCTAGGATTACACGAAATCTGTATACATGAAAATCAAAAGTATACGAAATACAAAATACACGAAATACAAAGTGTATGAAAATGCCAAAACTTGATCATCAGCTCGATTCGATGTTGATTTTGTCAGTCTTTATCTTCTGGATAGGCTCTACAAACTCTCCCTAGACTGATGAAATCAATCAACATGAAGCATTTTCTTGAAAGGACCGGATCCTACATACAATTTGTGAGTAATTGCCAAAGCGCCTACTCTAGTGAACGGTTTATCTTTAGGACCGTATCCACCCATCACTCTAATAGGATTATGAAGCAGCACCATCATATCAGCCCTTCCAAACTTTAGCATGTCCATGGGGTCTAGGATAAATAAATTTTTTGATTCACGCACGATGAAAACTCCATACGATATCTCATCAAAGTAGCAGAACGTGAAGTCCTTGAGCGTGTCATCTACTACCCTCATGTGAACAGGAACTGGTTTCTCGGTGATTGGTGGTGGATACATAGTATAGACCCATGGCTCCATTGTTATAGGATCCAGGATATACTTGGATGTGAACCTTTTTCCTTGTACCGGCTTCATCGTGGGAAAGTCTTTGTCACATTGGTCTTTCCAAAATTTCGCAAACAAGTTGACCTGATTGTTTTTCAAGATACTCTTGAATACAACGTTGTTTATACTCCTCAGATCAATCTTGGGCAAGGAGGAAAAGTCCTGTGGACGCTTAAAGTACTCCAACTTCACATTGAATCTCTTGACCAGGTACAATTGTTTCTCACTATCATACATCCAGGATACGACCCTGATCTATCGTTGCAGATAGAGAATACGACCCATGTAACGTTCACTCTTTCCGAAACCACGTAATAATTATTATTACAATGAAATGCTTCCAGTTGCTTAATACAAATATTTTATGTAAGCTATGATAGACCAAACATATGCTAAGTACAAAAACAAATACAAGTAATTGAAAATTTTATTAACAAGGTATGTAACATGAGTGAATAAATTAAGTTATAATAAATTTTAGATCATCTAAAAGAAACAAGAAAAATAAATGAAATCAGAATCAACAAACAATGCTCTCACTGAAAGTTATAGTAAGCCGAGGATACACCGTAATTATAAAATAACCCACATAATAAGTACACCCCTAAGATGAATAATTAATATGGTTAGAAAGATCATGGAAAATCGTGAACGTGGGCGAAAACGGTGTGCAAAACAGAGTTCGTATGAAGCGGGAATAGCGAAAACAAGTTCGGAATTATACCGCACGAAAAGTACATGTGTATAAGAGCATTGACACGTGTCACAGGCTATTGCCACGTGTCCCCAAGGCTGCCACATGTCCGGGTGAGGTGTCGGCACCCCGTTGTCTCGATTTGCGTGCAAGTTTTTATAAATAGACGTCAAGAACTCGCTTCAACGTAATGCCACTTGACTCTAGCTCTATTCCACCAAAAAATACACACTCTTAACCACCAATTAGGTTGAACAAATAGTATTACATTATTAGAAAGTGCTCGGGAGTTGTCAGGTCGTATAAGTGACACGTTGTTCGTGAAGCTATAGTAGAAGTTTTGCTTTAGCAAAGGTGAGTTCTATGAGTCCTGGTATACCGAAGGTGCGTAGTCATATGCTCCTTCGATATAACAGGATAATGCCAGTGTATAGGTTTGAGGTAAAAACAATGTTTCGAAAAAGAGTTTTTGCACTACGGTGTTGATTATAAAGTTTTTAAAAGAGTTTGAAAGCACCTACGGGTGAATAAAGTTTTGCAGAGTTACCTTCGGGTAAAACAGAGTTACCTTTGAGTAAAACAGAGTTACCTTCGGGTAAAAGAGCACCTTCGGGTGAACAAAGTTACCTTCGGGTAAAACAGAGTTACCTTCGGGTAAAACAGATACCTTTGGGTAAACAGAGTTTTTAATGAATGCTTTGATATAATATGATATATGTATATAATGCATGTTTTATGAAATGTTTAGAAATATATGAATTGAAATAAAAGACGTTTATTAAACTTAGAACTCACCAGCTTAAGCTGACAATTTTTAGCATGCACATTAGGTAGAATTGATAAAGCCTCAGCTAGTGGAGGCAAGAAACATGTGGCATAAGTGTCATTGGATGGATGCTGGCTGCAAGTTTTGAAAATACTGGCATAGATGTAGATTTTGTAAAATAATAAATATGGTTGTATAATGGATATGTAATCGGGTTTACTTATGTATAATATGTTTTATTTCCGCTACGATTGAGCTATCTCTATTTAATGATTGAACTTATGAGTAAATTCGATGAAGTAACGTGCCTCGTGAGACGGGCGTTACAAGTTGGTATCAGAGCACTGGTTTAAGATATTTAGGTACTCAAGCGGTAACTAAACTTAAACTAGGACTTTGGGAGAACATAGGAATGCCAGTCAAAGCAACCACATGCCAGCCACATAGGATACATCAAGCATATAACAAATGAAACTTTTGACACATGAGTAAATGCTTAAAAGTCAATTGCAATTAGCTACTGCAATTGAGGTTTGGCATTTGCAAATAATGCTAAAGTTTTATCCGTTATTTGTAAAGGTGCTGTAAGTTAAGGGTTAAGGTTGGATATTTAGTATAAACATGATAGAATATAAACTGGAAGATGATGTCATAGTAAATAACTAATTACATCCTAGGTTCTGTAATTGATTATTTATTATACATTCGTATTCTGGCATTACTACTTATCATGCAAATATTGAATTATCCTATACCTTAATTGTTGGATGGCCAATAGAGGACGTAATCTGGATGGAAATATCAGTTGCGATACCGGTAGACCCCTAACAAGAAGAAGAAGTACTCGATTAAATCCAAATTTGGAAGATGAAGTACACGGTGAAATGAATGCAAACTCTCATTGGAAGCACGGAGCCAATGATCAACCAAATCAGATGGAAGAAAACTTTGCAAGAATGCTTAAAGCGGCAATACCAGAAATTGTTGCAGAAATATGTCAACAAGAGAAGGATAGTAATGGATATAAGTCTGGTGCAGATAACAATACAGGTGCAGCTATGGAAAATGGAACTGCTCAAATTGTTGTTCCACTCAATGCTGTAAGACAAGAAGATAAAAAGAAAGGGTGCGACTACAAAAGTTGTAACACTCCTTCTTTTGACGGAAAGAAAGAGGTTGTTGAAGCACACCAATGGTTGAGCGAGATGGAGTCAATAATCAAGATTAGTGAGTGCAATGACAGCCAGAAATTCAAGTTTGCAGCTCATTCCTTTGTGTCTGAAGCTTTGTTTTGGTGGGACACAATTCAACAAGCGATGGGGGAGCATGCAGTAGAGGCACTAAGTTAGGAAAGTTTCAAGCGTTTAGTGTTAGCAAAATTTTGTCCAAAATTTGTTATAGATAAGATGGAGAAGGATTTCATGAATTTATAGGTCGGTACTATGACTCACCAAGAGTACACGACTAAGTTTAATGAGATGTCCAGATTTGTACCTCATTTAGTAACACCAGAGGAGTCCCGAATCAAGCGTTATATCCAGGGATTTCCATCAGAGGTAAGGAGATTAGTTAAAGGTTCTGCACCATGAACCTATCAATCTGTAGTAGAGCTTACAGCAGAATTATTTCAAGAAGTGGGCGGGCTAGGAGGGAGGCCCATGACAATTAAGAGAAAATGGGGAGATTACTCTCAAGGTTATCATAAAGATAATTTCAAACCAAAAAGAAAGATACCTGGCAGTAGTCCAACAGTTTGTAACATATGTGACCGGATGCATAGTGGGAACTATAGAATGGGGATGAATGTTTGCTTTAGGTGCGTCAAGGAGGGGCACTATGCCAACAAATGCCCAACTATGAAATGTTTCGATTGTGGAAAACAAGGTCATCGGGAAACAGAATGCCCAAATAAGAAAATTGATATGGTTCCAAAACCCAAAGGGAAAGTTTTTACAATGACCGTTGGTGCAGCTAAGGAAACCCCGGATGTCGTATCGGGTACGTTTCTTATAAATAACATGCCCGCTACTGTATTATTTGATTGTCATAAAATAACATGCCCGCTACTGTATTATTATAAATAACATGCCCGCTACTGTATTATTCTATTGACCTTGATGGTCATAAAATACCCATTAAACTTTACCCAATAACTTTGGGTGGATTTTATGTCGTGCTGGGCATGGATTGGCTAATAGAAAACGAAGCTAAAATATTATGTAAAAAAGAAGATGATTCAACTCCAAGTGCCCAGTGGAAATCAGATTATTATCTTTGGAGATCGTACGAGCTCTTCTATTAAGATCATTTCAATGTTGAAGGCCCTGAAGTTTATGCATCAAGGTTACAAAGCCTATCCAGCATACGTGGTCGATAACAAGGAAATGAAGAAAGAACTAAAAGATATTCCGGTGGTTTCCCAATTTCCCGATGTGTTTCCTGATGAATTACCGGGTATGCCCTCAGAACGAGAAGTAGAATTTCGAATCGATCTTTTACCAGGAGCTAAACCAGTTGCAAAGGCACCTTATCGACTTGCACCCACAGAGATGAAGGAGTTAATGTCACAGCTGCAAGAACTGTTAGACAAAGGTTTTGTGCAGCCAAGTGTTTCACCCTGGGGAGCTCCAATATTATTTGTAAAGAAGAAAGTCGGGAGTATGCGAATGTGCATAGACTATAGGGAGCTAAATAAACTTACAATAAAGAACAAATACCCTCTTCCTAGAATCGATGACTTGTGTGACCAACTACAGAGAACAAGTTGGTTCTCCAAAATTGACCTACGTTCGGGCTATCATCAGCTAAAGGAGAGAGAAGAAGACATATCAAAGACTGCATTCCAAACTCGATATGGACATTATAAGTTTTTGGTAATGTCGTTTGGTTTGACTAACGCCCCAGCAGCATTCATGGATCTCATGAATAGGGTATGTCGACCAATGCTTGACAGGTCAGTAATTGTGTTCATTGATGATATTTTGATATATTCAAAGAATGAACAGGACCACGCCTGCCACCTAAAAGAAGTTCTGGAAATGTTGAGAAGAGAGAAGTTGTATGCCAAATTCTCAAAATGTGCCTTTTGGTTAAGAGAAGTACAATTTCTTAGTCATGTAATCAATGCTAATGGAATCCTGTTTGATCCAAGTAAGATTGAGTCGGTGACAAAATGGAATCCGCCAAAGACACCCATTAAAGTTCGTAGATTTCTGGGTTTGGTAGGTTACTACCGACAATTCGTCCAAGATTTTTCCAAGATTGCTTCTGCCATGACCAAGTTAACCAAGAAGAAAGTAAAGTTTGAATAGGGTCCTAAACAACCAGATGCATTTGAAGAACTGAAGAGACTATTAACACAGGCCCCAGTTCTATCATTACCTGATGGCACAAAAGACATGGTAATCTACTCTGATGCGTCATATCAGGGTTTGGGTTATGTTCTGATGCAGCAAGGCAAAGTTATTGCGTATGAATCACGACAATTAAAAATCCATGAAGCAAATTACCCAACACACGACTCGGAATTGGCCGCAGTCGTGTTTGCCCTAAAGATATGGAGGCACTTTTTGTATGGTGCCAAGTGCACCATTTACACTGATCATAAAAGTCTAAAGTATTTCTTTGAACAAAAAGACTTGGACATGAGACAGCATAGATGGCTTGAGTTGATTAAGGAATGTGATTGTGAAATTCTATACCATCCTGGAAAGGCCAATGTAGTGGCCGGTGCGCTAAGTCGCAAGGGTGATTTTTCTCCAATACGGGTAAAATCTTATGCGTTGGTTATAACATCAGATTTTCTAAAGCAACTCAAAAATGCACAACAAGAAGCATTGAAAGAAGAGAATGTGATAAGTGAAAGAATTTTTGGTCTGATAACGAAGATTGATGAAAATGAGTTCGGAATCAAAACTTGTTACGCTAGAATGTGGGTACCTTGATATGGTGATATCAGATCAAGAATTCTCTATGAAGCACACAAGTCTCGATATTCAGTTCATCCAAGTACTACCAAAATGTTCCAAGATTTACGCAAGAATTACTGGTGGCTAGGAATGAAATTAAACATTTTACAATATGTTAACCGATGCCTGACTTGTTTACAAGCGAAAGCTGAGCATCAGAAGCCTCATGGCTATTTGCAGCCTCTGGAAGTTCCTGAATGGAAATGGGAGCACATAACCATGGATTTCATCACAAAGATACCATGTACAGCTAAACAACATGATTCCATATGGGTGATTGTGGACCGACTGACGAACAGTGCTCATTTCTTAGCAATACGTGAGACGTATTCCTCAGAAAAGCTATCAGAATTATTTGTGAAATAAATTATTGCACGCCATGGAGTACCAATCTCGATTTTATCGGATCGGGATACCAGATTTACTTCCAGATTCTGGAAGAAATTCATGAACAGATGGGGACGAGATTATGTTTAAGCACGGCATATCATCCACAAACGGATGGGCAGACAGAAAGAACGATAAAAACATTAGAAGATATGTTGCGTGCGTGTGTTATTGACTTTGGTGGTAATTGGGACGATCATTTACCGCTAGTCGAATTCTCGTATAATAACAGCTACCATGCTAGCATTGGAATGCCACCATATGAAATGCTATACGGGAGACGATGTCGAAATCCACTATGTTGGGGTGAAGTTGGGAAAAAAGACATGGGAACAAACCAGATGTAGAATTAATGGCCAATAAGCTCGCTCAAGTCAGAGCACGACTAAAAGCTGCCCAAGATTGTCATACGCAGACAAAAGAAGGAGACCAATTGAATTCAACGTTTGGGATCGTGTGTTATTAAAAGTATCCCATAGAAAGGTTTAATTCAATTTAGAAAGCGAGGAAAGTTAAGTCCAAGGTATATCGGACCATTTAAGATTTTGGATAAGATCGGTAAAGTTGCATACTGATTGGAACTGTCACACCCCGTGCTGGCGGGTTGGATCGACTTCCCCGTCGGGCGGAAGGTTCCCGGGGCGCGATATCGTGAGTGATAATCGGAATGATCAGATTGTTTACATTGCACATGATATATATATATATATATATGAATGAGAAACTACTAAGTTAAAATAGAATTACAAAGTTAAATTGCATCAGTTAAGTTTATAATTTAACAATGTAAATCTACCATCACATCATAATTCTTCTATCTTGTATCTGCACAAGATATACAAAATAAATCTATAAATGATGCTTCAAAATATGCAGGTCCAAAAATGCTAGGTCCTCCTACTGAAATCCTAGCTCAAAAGCAATAAATGCTTAATTGACATGGTTGGTGAGTTCATATAGTTTTATAAAAATGAGTTTGAATAACCTGAATGACAACCTTAACCTCACCATTAACTACCTATACCATCCAGTTCAGTATGCTTATATATAGGGCATATGTAGGGTCGAACTTACCGCCCGCCCAGCCACCGTCCCACCACATACTAAACCACATGATATATTGTTCATGGCGATAATTAAGCATTTCATCCCACAAATTTGATTCCATAACATTTGATTCCATAGTATTTGATTACCCTTAAAAATGTTTACCTTGATCCCCCGAAATGACAACCTTAACCTCAACAACAACCACCTTTGCTATCCAATCAAGTATGCTTATATATAGGGCATATGTAGGGGAAAAGCCCCAGCCACCGTCCCATCACATACCGGACTGCTTAGCATATTGTTGTTAATGATAATTAAGCGTTTCACTCCATTCACCTTTGATTTAGACTTTGATTTCAACAATTAGATTCACCTTTGATCTCTTGAGTTCACCATGTACTGATGATTACCCCAAAGCATTTGTAGAAATATAATATTAAATGGGTAATTAAATTAATAACTAAACATTTAAACACAACTAAGACATGATGATTGGGCCTTATTTGACTCAGTCAATTAGACTTAGTTATTGGTGGTTGTCCAAGTTGTACCCTCTCACACGTGGCCCATATCAGGCATGACTCACAAGGAGTCTACCTGTGTGTGCCGGGAACTTAATGATGCCCATATCAGCTTGACCCACTAGTCTACTGTACATGCCGGGACTTTACGGATATCCTCTGATTCTTGATCGTCTGTGATTCTCTTGATTGTGTTTGATAGTTCACGTTATTGCCCATATAGCTTGACTACAAGAGTCTACTATTTATGCCGGGACTTTATGTGTGTTACACGTGGTCTTGATTTCTATACAACTGACATCCACCTTGACTCAAGCATTAATGATTTCATTAGATTTTAATGATTTCATTATTTCAATGATTCACACACAGTTCTGATTTCCTTGAGTCTCTTGATTTTGATCTTTAGAATTCCATGCTTTCACAATGATTATAGATTTATGAGTAGGATCCTTAGTTTACTGATCACACACTGGATTTGATTTCCATTGCTTTTGATCTTTAGCTTTTGTTCTTTTGATTCCACTTTGAATTTAGATTCTTGAATTTGAGCCTGATGGACTAAGGGTTTATTTAGAGTTTAGAATTAAGGTATTACTCATAAGAGTAACTTAATTAACTTGATAGTTAGTTCTGCATAGCAATTACCTAGACAGGTGTCAAGGAGTATCAACAACATGTATAATAAGCAATTCATAACAAGTAAAAGCATTTACGTAAAACAATTTAAATAAAACAGTTTACGCATGCTTCTCAGCCCCGCGTTTGAAAACAAAATGTTTAGAAAAGGGGCAATGAACTCACCTGTGTTGTTGTGCAAATGATCTATCACAAAATGCGCGCTCGTTGCTGTAGCTTAGGTTTCTTCAGTTCCTGAGTTGTTTTAAAAGAATTCGAATACGATAAGTATACGTCTTAGTCGTCGTATCTAAGGTTTGGTCTCAATGTGCAACTAAGTGTCCTATGTTACTATCGTGCATCTAATATTTCATTTAACTAATCTAGCTTAATTACCCATTTTCAACCATTATCCCACAAATAAATCATTATAATTTCTAAATTAACATGTTTTTAATTTAATTCACTTTAAGCTAATTATATTTAAAATCATTTATTTTAATTCAATCAAGTTTATAAAACATCATCTTTTGTTACAGCATAATTAATTTTAACAGAGCTATAAATGTGATTATCATGATGGGCTTGGGTTAAGCCCATTGGGCCAACCTAGGCCCATTGTTTGCCTTTGATTTTCAAACGATTTCAAATCAATATCTTTGAATAATATGACATAGACAATTAACTCATCTAGGTTAATTATCCGTCTTAATCTTTTCCTAACATTTAAGTGTTAATAACCATATCAACCCTCAATACTTTAGTTCATCATTATGATACTCATGATTCACTACAATTATGTTAAATTCACTTGGCTTTCATCATTTGGAAATATTAAGGTTTAAAATAACCCTTTTTATTCTAAACCCTATTTCATTGTTCTTTATTAATGATATCCTTAGTTTGTCAACCCTAGTATGATTTCCCATGAACTCACAATAGAATTTCCATTTTGTGCATGCACACACACGCCTACATAAGATTATTTCCCATGCATAAGGCCCTAGAACCAACATTTATTTTTCATTAATAACTAAGTCTAGTGTGCAGGGGGATCAGCGAACCTGTGGATATTAGGTTTGGCTAGATCAAGGCTTCCAGTCTCACTCCTAGGTTCGTTGTTATCTCAACAAGTTTTAAGTGTTCCAAGGTTCGGCTAAGCCAGCAGTTCAGTGAGGTTCGCTTTGTCTATGGTTCGGACATTCCCTTCAGGTTAGCTAAGTAAAGGTTCGCTCAATGGGAAAGGTTCGGCTCCAGGCACTATGTTGGGGACATCAGCTTCGCCTAGGGGAAAAAGGTTCGGCAGCTGTTAGGGTTCGGCCGCTAGGGAGGTTCGGCCAACAAAAATGGTTCGCTGACAAGGTTCGGTTGTGCATGCCCCTTTGGTTCATCTGAGAGAAGGTTCGTCGGTTGGAACATGGTGGTTCGTGAGTCAGAGGGTTCGGCCAGGAGGGTTCGGCTAAAGGAGTTGGGTTGTGCAGCTGGTAGGGTTCGCATGATACCACCGAGGTAGGTTCGGCCAAGGAGTAGGGAGGTTCGGCCGAAGGTTCTCACGAACCCTGTAGCTGTTCGTGGATCACCATCCTCATCTGCTACCCTAGCTGATTACGGTTTCAGCCATGGTATCCTCTCACTTATCCTTTCTCGTTTAATCAAACCATAATCCTAATATTGTCCTACCACTTGTACCTATGTACACGTGAGGTGGTTAGAAGAAAACCGAGAATAAAAACCATAAATTTACCTCGAATTTGATGGATGAAAACCTAGATCCTTTGTACTTTCATGATCTACGTGACGAGGTGGTCGTTTTGGCTCCAAGAACTCTTGAATCCAATGAGAATCCACCAAGAAATCTTAGAGAGAAGGTTAGGGATGATGCTAGAGAGAGAGAGACGAGTTTGATAGTGGAATTGGGTTGGTGGAGGTGGTTGTGGCATTGAAGGCTTCATTAAATGGTTTCCCCATACCCAATTACGTTCGATATTGCTCGGTTACGCGTAAAACGCTGGTTCTTCGAAATTTTCATAACAAAACGACGCGGTTTATAAAATAAGATTTATAAAATTATTTTAAGTGGTTATTCCTAGTAAATTAACTAAATATCTTTCATTTAATTTAAATTTCTAAAAATATTAAATTTACTGTTTAAATCGAATCGTACAGTCGTCGTGCGTATTCGTTCGAATCGTCATTCGTACGAACACGACGATAACTATACTATTCAATGTTGTTTTCTAATTATCGGATATCATTCAGAACGTTAAACTTTCAGATTTATTCGTACAGATCGTCACCAATACGAATAATCCGTCGATTTAGCATTCACGTAGCGACATCCGTGTTGTTTTGTTCATTAAAGCCTCACATACATTTATACATAATAAAATCCTAACACATAATCACATGATGGTTCTGTAATGCCAGATAATTATCTGACTGATGAACCATGTTTTCTGAGTTTTGTTTATCTGAAATGATTCTGAATTCACTGTTTGATAACATAAACTGATAATGATATATGATATGAATATGAATCACACTGAAATACTTATAGTTCGTACCTGATCACTGTTCATGGCACTGTTGAGATCACTGTTCCGGTACGATTCCAGCACTGATGTTACAGTCTCCCCTTCTTAGGTTTCGAGGACGAAACCTTCATTAAGGGGGTAGAATTGTAACGTTCAGTCTTTCCGAAACCATGTAATAACTATTATTACAATGAAATGCTTCCAGTTGCTTAATACAAGTATTTTATGTAAGCTATGATAGACCAAACATATGCTATGTTACAGAAACCAATACAAGTAACTGAAAAACTGAGTAATGAGGTATGTAACACGAGTGAATAAATTAAGTTATAATAAATTTTAGGTCATCTAAAAGAAACATGAAAAATAAGTGAAAGCAGAATTAACAAACAATGCTCTCACTGAAAGTTATAGTAAGCCGAGGATACACCGTAATTATAAAATAACCCACATAATAAGTACACCCCTATGATAAATACTTGATATAGTTAGAAATACCATGGAAAATCGTGAACATGAGAAAAAACGGTGTGCAAAACGGAGTTCGTATGAAGCGAAAATCGCGAACACAAGTTCTTAATTAAACCGCGTGTATAAGAGCATTGACACGTGTCACAGTCTATTGCCATGTGTCCCAAGCCTTTGCCACTTGTCCCCAAGGGCTTCCACGTGTCCCCAAGGCTGCCACGTGTCCGGGTGAGGTGTCGGCACCCCGTTCTCTCGATTTGCGTGCAAGTTCCTATAAATAGACGTCAAGAACTCGTTTCAACGTAATGCCACTTGACTCTAGCTCTATTCCACCAACAAATACACACTATTAACCACCAATTATGTTGAACAAATAGTATCTACATTATTAGAAAGTGCTCGGGATTTGTCAGGTCGTATAAGTGACACGTTGTTCGTATAGCTATAGTAGAAGTTTTGCTTTAGCAAAGGTGAGTTCTATGAGCCCTGTTTAACTGCTTTAAATACTTTGGGCTGATGTGTATGTTATATTGATAATATTTTGGTATATATGATGTTATATTGATGCCGGGATGTTTCCCGCTTATACAAATGTTAAGCCGGGATATTGCCGAATTTTCTGTATGTATTATGTTAAAGTATATAAGAGGCAACTCGAATATTTGTTTTTAAAAGAAGTTTACAAAAAGAGTTTTCAAGAGATTTAAATCTCATATACTTACAAAGACATGGTCCTAGTATACCGAAGGTGCGTAGTCATATGCTCCTTTGATATAACAGGATAGTGCCAGTGTATATGTTTGAGGTAAAAACAATGTTTCGAAAAAGAGTTTTTGCACTATGGTGTTGATTATAAAGTTTTTAAAAGAGTTTGAAAGCACCTACGGGTGAATAAAGTTTTGCAGAGTTACCTTCGGGTAAAACCTAGTTAGGTTCGGGTAAAACAGAGTTACCTTCGGGTAAACAGCACATTCGGGTAAAACAGAGCACCTTCTAGTGAACAGAGTTTTTAATGAATGCTTTGATATAATATGATATATGTATATTGATGCATGTTTTTATGAAATGTTTAGAAATATACGAATTGAAATAAAAGATGTTTATTAAACTTAGAACTCACCAGCTTAAGCTGACAATTTTTAGCATGCACATCAGATAGAATTGATAAAGCCTCAGCTAGTGGAGGCAAGAAACAGGTGGCGTAAGTTGCATTGGATGGTTGTTGGCTGCAAGTTTTGAAAATACTGGCATAGATGTAGATTTTGCATAATAATAAATATGGTTGTGTAATGGATATGTAATCAGGTTTACTTATGTATAATATGTTTTATTTCCGCTACGATTGAGTTATCTCTTTTTAATCATTGCACTTATGAGTAAATCTGATGAAGTAACGTGTCTCGGGAGACGGGCGTTACATCCCTTGAGTTAGCGGTGTATGTGTGTTCAGGAACCTTGATGTCTTCATCTTCATCGGGAGTGATCCAGGTCTTTTGCACGGCTTTAGGAGTAGGCTTCCAGTCTTCCCTTTAATCAAACCAGCTTTCAATCACATTATCAAAGCCTGTCACCTCGCTTCCCAAAGCATCAACATAGTTGTGAGCATACAAGTAGTCAATGTATGAATCGATAAAGACACTTCCCAACAATATATCTTCGTGCTCATCCTCCTTAGATGATCCAAAGGAGGTGCCAGGAATCTCTTCAAGTTCTTGATCTAAGATAGCATCGAACGCCGACTCCATACTGATGTCTTTAAACATATCAGGAAAGCCTTCATTTATCACATCTTAGGCTAATCCTTCGAATGTTATGTCATCTGGAAGACTGTCAAGAAGGTAATCATCATAATCGTTAGTTGGCGTGCTTGACGTTGCATTTCCGTGATAATCTCCACCTTTATCTCTGTCACACCCCCAATATTTTTCCTACCCTTCGAGGGCGTGACGATTGGTCGAGTTGTCTAGGATCGCAGTCTCCAGTCACACTTGCGTGATCTACATGTCCGTTTATATACGTAAATCCAATAATTTGGATAAAACAGTTATGTAAATCAGAGTTGCGAAAGCTAAGATAAATAGTTTTCAAAACATTACAAATTATAAGTTATGGAAGTGGTTTAAGTTGTCAAGTTATTACAATTAAAAGTTTAAAACATAAATAGTGAAGTGTTTCCAAATACCTAAGACACTATGTAGATGCATGCGACCCTGTCCTAGCATCATATTCCTAAGTTCGTACCTTAGTTAAATGAGAAAACATGCGTGTAAATGTCAACACAACGGTTGGTGAGAGCAAAAAGTTATAATAGCAGTAAACAGTAACTATAGTTATATCATATGTGGGTTCGAAATCGAAGCAGACAGCATGCCTCCCACCATGTCCATCACACAAGACAATGGCAAATAGTGTTTGGTCAATTTTGCACCCATTCCCACCTCTAGTCGGGTTGGCCTCCTAGGTGAGATGGGTGGGGCTTGTCAGGACCAAATAGTACTATCCAGAATTACCACGCTATGCGCTCCGCGCTATTAACGGTCCGCGATGTCTTTGTGAGGACTTTGTTGAGATTGTGCCACACTTATATATAAGTGATAAAGCATCTCCAAATGTATCCAAAATGTGTTTGTTGTTTGGAAATTGTTTGTATGCAATTTTTTCTCCCCTCAAAGGTAGAAAATTGTCACACCCTCAAATTCCCACTTGTGGTGACAAACTGCTGGGTGTGACGTGTCCATGATCAAAGCTCAATTCATATAGAACGACTTTATATGTGTTGGAAAGTACACTTATTATAAAAACCAAAACCAAAATAGTTTGACAAAACATGCAGCGGAATATTATATTTTGTTTAAAGCGGTGGAAATAAATGTTAGTGCAGCGGAAAAGTAAACTATCAGACACTACATTGTTTGTTAAGACACAATGAAATAAAAGTTGTGTGTTTAAAAGACATAATATGCAATGCATGTAGGACTTGTGCTCGTTACCCTACGTGCATTCCTGATCCATGTGCTAACTAGTTACCTAAGGATACATGTTAAGAAAAAGTGTCAACACATGGTTGGTTAGTTCACAGGTTTTGATAAACAGTAAACATAAGAAAAATAATGTTTGTCATGCGTCATGCTGTTTATTAATGTTTGTCGAGCCCTAGGCTCCAAGTGTCAGTTGCATCTCTACCGAACTAGACTTGTTTGCTCTTGCCTCCGCTATGTCTATCATAAAAACAATGGCGCGATGGGTCAAGATTACACGCATCCTGACATCCAATCAGTATTGGTGCTGCGTGGGGTTCATCACACCCAATAGTACTATCTAAACTCACCTCGTTGTATACACATTAACGGTAAGACTATGCGAGGACTTTGTTATGATACACAACACTTAATGTTTGTTCCCGATAAACTAGCATACACAAAATGTTCGTACAAAATAGTTTGACTCTAACAACATGTGTTCTCCCCCTAGTTTGAAAGCTTGTAAAATAATTTAAGAAGGCGTCGTAAACTCACCTGAGTGTGCGCGTTTAGATAATTACGAAGTAGTATGATGTGCCTGCTACCGGTTACCTATATCGCATAGTGTACATAAGTTCGTGATCGGGTTCATGTACGTGCTCTACAAATCAAAGTTGTTATGTTCGTTCATGTTCGATCATGTTTGTCCGTGTTTGACGAAGTTTGACCATTTTTTACCGTGTTTGACCGTTTCAATTCAACGACCCGTTGGTGACCCGTGTGTTCCTTATAGTTCGTTTAATGATTGTTATCATTGACGTATAGCATGTAAACACGTATGTCATGATGGAAGTAAGTTTCCATTTTTAGTACGTTTTCATCAAGTTTCATTTTAACAATTCCTAGCATGCTCATTAAACTTAAGTGATCACGTTAACACATTGTTACACATTGTCAAATAAGCACAAAATTCGTTTTTTAGTAAATAAAGTTAATAAATATAGAAATTTTCTATATTTAATAGGTTTAACAATGAAAATCATACAACAACTTCACATAGCATCACAATAGAGCATTTCAAGTCATTTATCATTATCAAAACTAGTCTAATAGCTTGTACATGAATATCCCCAATTTAAGGTTTCCTAAAATGGCAAGTTCTCAAATAAACTCATTTTATTTAAAATTCAACATTTCAAATAGTATCACATAAACATTATCATGTCAAAACACTTATTCATATTTAACATCATCATGCATGTTATGTCCTTGACTCATAAAGTTTCTATAAATAGAAACTTATGAACAAAATTACCCATTTCAACAAATATGACCAACCTACTTGTTACTAATCTCATTATCGACCACAAATCATTGTTTGAACATAACTATTTCGTTAAAATCACCATTTATCATTATTTAGTGTATCAAAAGTTACTATTTTTAGTAACTATGCCCAAATAATCACTAACATCATTAAATCTAATGTACTAATCTCTCGATATCATCAACAATATCAAAATCATATCCAAAATGTATGGGAACTTCATAGATTTCACATGCATGTAAACAAAAGTTACTATTATTGGAAATAATCACAAATATCACAAGTATGACTTCAAATTCCCAATAGATCTTTGTAATGATTCAAATCAATCATCTAAACACAAATCACATATTCATTGATGTATAAATTCAAGCATGCATCATTTATATCCTTGCATGTGAGATTTAGTGGGTGCATGTGTGATCTAAGAGTGTTTTACTGCAATAGAGCATTCAAGACTACCTTTGGAAACCCAAGAAGGGTGCGATGCTATCAACAAGCTCTAGATGTGGCTGATATTTGCTCCACAGCAGGTGCATGATGTTGGTAGGAGCTAAGAAGTCCTCCTAAGCTCCTTTGGATCTTCAAATCTTCACGGGAAGCTTCAAGAACAGCCCCAAATCCCTTCTGGAGGTGTGTGGTAATGTTAACAGAGGTTATGGGTCGTGAGAAAGCTATGAGTTCGAGTGGGAATGGATAGGAAATGTTCTGAGCTGAAATGACTTGGGTTTTATAAAGTTTCTGTGAACTGGGGTCTTCGATACGTGAAATACGTTGTGCACACTGCTTAGCTTGTTTGGTAGGTTTAGTTCATAGGCTACAGGCCCTATTCGCTTGACGATCTCGATGGTCTGATGTAACGAGGATTCAACATTCCTCGTTTCCCGAATCGGATGACTCTCTTCCAAGGCGAGACCTTAAGAAGCACTATGTCTCCCACTTGAGATTCCAAAGGCTTGCGCCTTTTGTCGGCATAGCTTTTCTGCCTGCCCCAACCTACTGCCATTCGATTGTGTATCTGCACGATCTCCTCGGTAGTCTCGTGCACAAGTTCAGGACCAGTCAATTGGCTTTCACGAAATTCCGCCCAACAAATGGGTGATCGGCACTTAGGCCCGTAAAGTGCTTCGAACGGCGCAGCTTTGATGCTAGTATGGTAACTGTTGTTTTAGTAGAACTCAACCAACGGTAGGTGAGTCTCCCAGCTACTGCCGAAATCAATTGCACATGCCCGAAACATGTCTTCCAATGTCTGAATCGTCCGTTCACTCTGCCCATCAATCTGCGGGTGGTAGGCAGTGCTCATATCCAATCTCGTACCCAATGCCTTATGTAAAGACTTCCAAAAATGTGCCGTAAATCGGCTGTCACGATAAGAGATTATCGAGATTGGCACTCCGTGTCGGGTGACCACTTCCTTTAGATAAATTCGAGTCAATTTATCTAACTTGTCGATTTCTTTGATAGGTAGGAAGTGTGCAGACTTTGTAACTTGGTCTACAATCACCCAGATGGTATCGCAACCACTTGCTGTCTTGGGTAGCTTCGTGATAAAGTCCATGGAAATCTGCTCTCATTTCCATACTGGTATGTTAAAGTAGTCCCAAGGGTTTTTGATATTCGACCTTAACCTTTGAACAAGTCAAGCACTTGCTCACGAAAGTCGCAATCTCCGACTTCATGTTCGGCCACCAATATGTTGTCTTCAGGTCGTGGTACATCTTATCAGAACCAAGATGTACTGAGTATCTACTCTTGTAAGCTTCATCCATCACTACTCCTCTTAGTCCTCCGTAGTGTGTAATCCAGATTCGGTCCATAAAGTAGTATGCTCCGTCAGTCTTCAGCTCTAGTTGTTTATCCATGCCGCGCAAGGATTCGTGAGTGAGGTTCTCAACATTTAGTGATTCTTTTTTAGCATCCCGAATCTGATTGGGTAGCTCAGAATGTATAGTGAGTTGTAGCGAACGCACGCGTTTCGTTGTTTCCTTCTGGTTCAATGTGTCAGCTACTACGTTAGCTTTTCTGGGATGGTACTTGATAGTGCAATCATAATATCCTAAGAGTTCAACTCATATTCATTGCCTCATGTTTAGCTCCTTCTGATCTTGTTGGACCGATCGGAGCTCGGAAACAATCCGAATCCAATGAAAAACTACTCGACAACCTCTGGGATAGTGCGGAATCCTATTCCAGGGTTTTCCAATCGAAACCAACAGAAACCGTGGTGATCCGAGGCTATAGAAACGACTTGGAAGCAACGATCGAACACCACGGGTTGAGAATCGAACTTGGATGATCAAGAACCGCTCAAATCTTCAAGGGTTTTGACACTGGAGTGCTAGGGAAGAAGGAGGGCTCTGGAAAGTTAGGTTTGAAATGATTTGAATATCTATATATAGGCTGTAGTCATTCGGCCGAATGAGTGGCCGAAGCAGCTCATTCGGCGAATGACTAAGCTCGAATGAGCAGACATTCGAATGAGTCATTCGGCGAATGACTCATTCTGAACTCAGACATTCGCTATAACCTTCATTCGCCGAATGACTTCATTCTAGAGTCATTCGGCCGAATGAGTACACTTCATACTCAAACAGTTTATAATCAAATCAAACAACTAGATAAACATTAATAGACAATAATCAATAGAAATAAACATTATGAAATAGATATAAAGACAACTTCCATTAATACTTTGAACATTTACATGATAAGAGTTACAAAACTGAACTAGGGACAATAAACATGCATCAACAAACTCCCCCTTGGACCTAGTTCAACTCTTGGAACTGTCTTTCTTGAAATACTTTTCTGAAATAGCTTTCCAGTCTGCTCCAGCGTGGATCTTGAAAATGCTGCAGAGACGGATCACTCTCATGAATTGTAGTGCCTGCACCATGTCTTGAACATCAAAGAAGATTTGGTGCCTCAAAAGAGCTTGGACATCAGTGTGGGACAAATTTGTCAACCACATAGGCTCGAATATCCTTATGGTCTCCCACTTCTTGTCCTTGCACAATACTATCACAGCCTCGCCAGTTCTCCCGTCATAGTACCACCATCGGAAGCCCTCCATAAAGTCCTGTCGCATCTTCCGTAATGGAATCTTCTTCATGACTTTAGGAGGAAGCCACTTCAGGATGACTTTATGCTTACGGGTATCTCCATCAATTTCTGGCAAATAATAACGTTCCGGCTGTTGAGGCTGGAAGTTTACCCACCTTTTCCTGTACTCGTACTGTATCTGCCTAGAGAACCAGGCAGACATGCCAAAATCCTCACTGTACAGTAACTTCAGACGTGCTAGTTGATTTACTTCAAAGCCCGGCAGCATCTTGAAGTCATGAGGGTGCTTAAAGTAATCGATCCCTCTTTCTCTCTTCACAGCATAGCACCCGAGATCATGAAAGTATGCCCAGCTCAGGATTTGACCTCTAGCTTTGTAGCCTTTGGTTCTGTAAACTTTCTTGTGCGTTGCTGGCATCTTCTCGGTGCTTTGCTTCTTCAAGACCTCCCAATAGGTCTGCCATTCCTCTTTTCGTCTCTTTTGGTCATCTGCTTCGGCTTTGCTGGCTTCGACTTGTTCTTCTAAGTATCGGATCAGTAAATCTTCAGTCTCTTGATCAAACTGATCAGTAAATGTTGGCAGCTCAGCCTCAGCAGATGTATACTTTGGGTATTCTTCTTCTGTGATGTCTTCTATGATAACTTCGTCAATGTCATCAAAAACTTCAGGCTCCGGTTCATCAATGATAGGAACGGAGGTATCATCAGTGATCACCTCGTCCGGATTAAGCCTGAACAGCTCAGCAATCTGCTCTCGGGATAAGCAGTGAATAATCTCCCCTTCCTCTTTGTCATAGCTGACCGAGTGCTGTATAATGCCCTGAGCGTCCAAGATCATAGTCAACGTCTTATCTAGCTGACGTCTCAACGGCACAGCTTCTACTTCCTCGGTCGCTTTGGGTTCATCTGTCTGTGCAGGAGGAGGTGGAGCAGAGGCTTTCTTCTTATCATTGGCTGTCTTGGATCGAATCTTTGATGAGGCTGGAGCTTGATCATCATTGTCATCATCATCATCATCAGTACCGGATGATTCAGAAGACCCACTCCCTGATCCATCTTTGTCATCATCATCAGCTTCATCATCTTCATCTGATTCCTCATCCTTCTCGGAATCCTCATAGTCAACTTGTTCCTCATCAGACTCTTCTTCATCTTCTTGTTTGTCTGAATCATCGGAAGGAGCAGCAGAGCCTTCAAGCCTGGGAGTGCCTTCCTTGGAACTCTCGACAAGTTCAGCAAGGCGAGCATTCTCAGCCTCGAGCTGAAGGATCCTATCATTGAAACCAGAGGCTGTCAAAGCCAGCTGGTTGTGCTCATCGATGTACTTAAGGAGCTGCTCCTCCTGTTGAGCTGACCTGGCTCTCAAATCAGCCCTCTGGTCTGATGCTTGAAGAAGCAGAGTATCCTGCTCTTCAACCCTTCTAGTAAGCTGAGCAATAACCAGCTCTTGCTCCTTGTTCTTCCTCTCTTGCTCCATGCTCCTCTCCATCAGTCTCAAGACCATGCTGTTCAGTGTGCTAAGCTGATCCACAACTGAAACAGTAGGTATATGAACATCAGCACGGACTGTGGAAGGGCCAGAGGAAGCAGTAACATACACCGGCTCGCGAACAAAAGGAGTGGACAGAGGGGCAGTAGTAACCTGAGTGTGAATGGCCCTTGTCCTTGTCAGTGAAGAAACTGACACAGCTGCTACTGATGTGATAGTAGTTGTAGCAGCTGATGTCAGTTCTGACCTCCTTTGGAAAGAGAATCGAGATCTCTTTCCCCTTCCAGCTCTGGATGAGGTGGGCTGTCCAGCAGAAACAATCACTGCTGTGGAAGCAGGAGCAGATGACCTAGGAGGGGGAGAAAAGTCAAACTCCGGAATAAATAACGTATCAGTAATCTCCTCCAAATCATCATGTGTCCTCTTTCTCTTCCTCATCTCCACTCTTCCACCCTCATCCACTTTCTCAAACTCATCATCATGAGTCTCTTCAGAATCAGAACTGTCTTCATCACCTTCACCTGCTACACCTTCATCCTCACTCGAGTCCTCTGACTCATCACCACCATCTGAGGAATGTGGAACTGAAACATCGAGAGGAACAGTCACTGAGGATGTAGTAGTAGTCAAGAAGTCCAAATCCATCAGTGAGTCGATGTCCAAATCCTCCTCCTGTGCGGTAGAAACATCAGCAACACCACCAGCAACAGAACCAACAACATCAACCATGCTCACTGAAGCAGCAGTGGTCATGTGTCCGGAAATCATCTCACCTACACCAGAACTCACCATAGCAGCAGTGCTCACTAACACTGTGCTCTCATCTGCTCCAGCACCACTCGGGCCCGCACCACCATATCCATCCTCACCATCACTGTCATCATCACCAACCGGAACCACAATGTCCTCAACATCTGAATCGGAGTCATCGTGTCTCCATCTTCTTCCAGCCGGAGCCCTGTAATCGGGTCGAGAGAGGTGACCAAATAGGGATCTAGTGGTGGGCTTCCTCTCCTTCCCTCTGTATGACAAAACTCTGTTGAGAGTTATGTCATTCATGTGCTCCAATCTAATGATGTCGGCATTAAGCTTTGGAAGATCTGGAATCTGTGCATCAATGATCTGCTGTATGAATCGAGGGTACATAAGGAACTTCTTGTCACCCTTTAGCCCCACATTCTCCTTCATGTGCAGAAAAACCATCTCGGAGAAGTTGAATGGTTTGTTTAGCACCAAGGCAGCAAATGCGCACTGTATGGTTTCGCGCATGTCATCAAAGCCTCCTCTCCTTGAGCCAAGGCAGTGAACAAGTACATGAGCCAAGTACTTGAACTGCGGGGACATGAACGCTTTGTTCAGAATCCCGGCTCCAATGTCTCCCTCGTACTTGCATCGGAGGAAGCATCCACGGACTAAGAATCTGTCAAGTAGAACAGGATGATCTGGAGAGTCCTAAAAACCACAAACCCTCCGTATGTGCTCAGCAGACACCACAACATCATGACCCCTGACCTTGCCCCTAATGACTGTAGGCTCGGCCTCACAATCAATATCAGCTGATGTCCAGAAATCCTGCTGATGTGATAAATAGGGCACATGGACTGTCGATATGGCAGTGAATATCCTGGAACGCCTCAAGAATGTAATAATATCTGTGTAGTGCTTCGCGTTCGGAGTCGTCAGATCAAGATGGGCACAGATGTTATGCTTCGGAACTGATTTGTATCCTGCCATACTGCACAATACAAGAAATACACATGTCAGTACAAGACAATCACTAAAACAATGAGATTTAACAAAAAAATCAGATTAACTGTTTTTCTGATATGCCGAATGAGTCCATTCGCCGAATGAGTTATCTGTCGAATGAGGCTCATTCGTCGAATGACTCTCATTCGTCGAATGAAACTTGAGTATGACTGGTCATTCGCCGAATGATCTATTCGTCGAATGAGGTTCATTCGCCGAATGAGTCATTCGCCGAATGACGACATTCGGCAGTATCACTGAGTTCAAAATCCCTTTGTTCAAAATCTCAAATCAATCCCAAAAACCTGGTAAACAACCCTCAGAAACGACCGATTAGCAATTTTAATACATGACATTTTGGGTTTAAGGTCCATCTTAACAGTTTATTTGTTGGGCGAATTTCAAAACCCTAAAACCCTAAATCTCAATCTGTTTATCATGATTTCGTGGATGGAATCGGTTGAAATTTGATCTCCATATACCTGAGAATAAGTACAAGATGATTATCAGTGACAAGATCTATCAAAGTCACAAGAAATCAAAAGAGGAGACTAGGTGTGTGTTTCGCCGAATAGGAAGTGTCTGATATCACGAAAGAACAAATGGTCGAATGACCTTCATTCGGCCGAAACACAGTTATATACTGTGTACTCATTCGCCGAATGAGCTAGGCGAAAGGTCACAAAGTTTCTGTTTCATTCGCCGAATGAATGTGGCGAATGAGTCAATCGGTGATATTCATTCGCCGAATGAGAATGTCGAATGAGACATTCGACACTCTTCATTCGTCGAATGAAGTTCATTCTGAGAAGCTTATTCGGTCGAATGACTCATTCTCATTCGGCCGAATGAGTCCATTCTGCCTCTCATTCGCACGAATGAGATATGGACTTCTCCAAAACTCCAAAATTTCAAAGATTTGACATTTTGTGCACCAAAATTTTAACCAATTATGAAGATATGTCTAGTTGGTTCAGGATTCAGATATGACAGGCATCCGAATCTACAAATGATCATCTAAAATAAAATTGAAAATAGAAAATCTTTTTGTATTTTTCTGAAACAACCAAACAACTGTACAAACATAAATTAAAAGCAAGTAAACACAAGTAAACACATATTTTTGTGAAAAGCCCATTAATAAAATAACACAAATCTCTGATTACATCATATAACCTTTAATGAATGCTTCACTTCAATCACAATTTCATTTTGACACGATTACTGATATATTTGTCCAAATTTAAACTGATCAATACATAACTCTTTAAACAAACTAAATGATCACTCATATTTTCTGACTATGTTCTCCAATTCATTTCATCAATTAAGATCAAAATCAGTTCATAACTCATTTCAGCATATCTTAATACCAGTCATCATGAATTCAATAAGATTCAATCATTTATTATCTTTTTGGATTTTTCTTGTTCTATCCACATGGATGGCTTCAGCTAGGTCCGTCCCAGCAATATGGCACATGTATGGAATCGAACTTTATTTGTTTAAGTTTTTCTCAAGCTTAATACCAGCTTGCATTAGATTTTCTTTACCAAGCTTAATACCAGCTTGTCTTTGATTTTTCTTTACCAAGCTTAATACCAGCTTGTGTTTGATTTTTCTTTACCAAGCTTAATACCAGCTTGTGTTTGATTTTTCTTTGAATGAAACCTCATTTGATTTCATGATGACAGGTGTATGCTTGATTTGAGTCAAGAACCATTTTTCACTCAAAAGCCTTAATAAAATGGATCCCACAAGTCAAACTTTCTAAGTTCTCATAAGTCATTTATTTATTTTGTATAGTCAGCCTATCAGTACATCCCATCATCATTTCCTTATGATTTTGGCTCATGCATTCATTTCTGCTTCTATGACATAATGAAATCAATGTGCTATATCATTAAACAGGACTGTTTCATTTTTAATTTTTCTATTGTTTTTGATTTTTCAAATTTTCTATTGTTTTTGGTTTTTCAAATTAGAATATCTCCCCCTAAAAACCTAAAAATAGAAAATCTTTTTGTGTTTTTCTTGAGAAAAGAGAACTGTACAAGATAAAATGAAAATACTAAAAAATAATAAAAAACTATCTAATGAAAGTGATGATCATTTGTTAGACTCAGATGAGGATTGAACTTCATCCTTTTGAAAAACACCATTAGCCGATAACAGATATAAAAATCTGGGTTTATCAAAAGCTTTTGTGAAAAGATCGGCTTTCTGGTGATCGGTGTGAATTTTAACAACATCGATTAATTTCTTCTCAAAACAATCACGTATGAAGTGATATTTTATGTCGATGTGTTTGGTTTTGGAGTGCTGAACTGGATTTTTAGTGACAGCTATGGCGGCAGTGTTATCAACATAGATAGGAGTGTTAGAAAAATGTAACCCATAGTCCCTGAGTTGCTGTTGAATCCAGATGATTTGAGAACAGCAACTTGCAGCAGCAATATATTCAGCTTCACAGGTTGAAGTAGACACCGACGTCTGCTTCTTGCACTGCCAGGTGACCAATCGGTTTCCAAAGAACTGACATCCCGCAGATGTTGACTTGAAATCTCTTTTACATCCACCATAATCTGAATCACTATATGCAGTAAGCTCAAAGTTATCATCATTAGGGTACCATAAGCCAAGTTCCGGTGTACCCTTCAGATAACGCATAATCCTTTTGACAGTAATCAGATGAGATACTCTTGGTTTGGATTGATAACGTGCACACAAGCAAGTGGCAAACATGATATCTGGCCGAGAGGCAGTGAGATACATGAGAGATCTGATCATTCCCCGATACAGAGTGGCATCAATTAACTCCCCCTTTTCATCTGGAGTAATCCCGTGATTAATCGCCAGTGGGGTACCAGCAGGCTTCGCATCAGACATACTGAACCGGCTCAGAATGTCACCAACGTATTTGGTTTGATGAATAAAAATCCCTGCCTCAGACTGATCCACCTGTAAACCCAAGAAAAACTTCATCTCTCCCATCGAACTCATTTCAAATTTTTCTTTCATAACTGTCTCAAATTCCTTGCACAGATTATCATTTGTGGAACATATGGAGCACTAAACTGTTGCACAATGCCTCTTGCATTACAAAAATTCTCCATGTTGTGATTTTTGAACTCAGTTCCATTATCAGTTCGAAACTGACGAATCTTGAGCTTATAGAGCGATTCAAGTTTGGTAACCAAAACTTGAATGCAATCAAACGTTTCTGATTTCTCCTTCAAAAAGAAGACCCAAGAGTATCTGGAGTATTCATCAGTGATAACCAGGCAGTATTGATCTCCAGCTATACTCTTCCGATTTACTGGACCAAACAAATCCATGTAAAGAAGCTCAAGAGGAACATTGATTGAATGATATTTTTTCAGTTTATGAGACTGCTTAGACTGCTTTCCTTTCTTGCATGACACACAGATATCAGACAGCTTAAAATTCTTCAGGCTAACTCCCTCAACCAAACTGTTGTGTACCAGATGATTCATCTTGCGTAAACTCAAATGGCCCATCCTCTTATGCCAAAGGATTGAATCTTTTTCAGTTGCCTTTGTCATAAAACATGAAGCTGTGGAGGATGTAGTTGAAGCTGTAGCCATATTGAGAACATACAAGTCTTGTTTTCTTGGAGCAGACATTAAAATCCAATCTTCAGGTATCTGCACACCTTGCTTGAGAATATAACACTTTGAGTCATCAAACAGAACCTTGTACTCTTTGTCACAAATCTAAGAGACTGACATGAGGTTGTTTTCCAACTGTTTGACATATCTGACATTATCGAACGAAACCTGTCCATTTGTCAAGATTCCCTCTCCTGTAATAAAACCACCCTTGTCTCCAGCAAAAGCTACATAGCCACCTCGAACTGCGTTCACATTGGTGAGCAAAGAAATATCACCAGTCATGTGTCTGGAAGCCCCACTATCAACGATCCAATTGCTGTTTACTCCAGCTTTTGGGGCAACCTGCACAATAAAGAGACTATCAGTTTACATTAGGAACCCAAGCCTTTACGGTCTTGGGTTGACCCATTGAGTCTCGGATCCAAACATCGATCCATTTTCCCTTAGGAATAGGTTTATCTGAAATTTGTGGAACAGACACCTCAGATGATTTAACTTTCCAAATTGCATTTTTATCAAAAGAGGTTTTCAGATAAATGGATGATTGTTTTGATTGGTTAACCTTAATCTCATTTGGAACCACCAATGTTTCCAACTTTCCCTTACCCTTGTCTGAACCCTTAGGCTGAGTGTGAAATGAAGATTTTGACTGAAAAGATTTAGACACAGATTTGCTAGGTTTTGGTAAAGCAGACTTTAAGGTTATGAAAGGGACAACCTTAGGTCTGATCAACTGAGGGCAAAACCTCACAATGTGCCCTGGTTCACCACACTCAAAACAGACTTTAACACCTCTTTTATGAAAATGTTTTAAATCAGAAAATGACTTTTTAGTTGATTTAAAAACATTTGATTTTTGACAATCTTGCTCGAAACCCAAACCCTTCCTTCCTTTGTTACCAAACTGAGCTGATTTGGTAGCACAATTAGCTTCAGACTCCTGTGAAGCTTTAACAAAGCATAGTTCCTTGTAAATCTTTGATTTGGAGATTGGGTCACCTTTCATGACACTAGAAGGTTGAGTCCGAGGAGTGCTCTGCTTTGATGAATACTCTGATTCATCCTCGGAATCAGAAACCCAATCTTCCACAATTCCATCCACCCTTGAATCCTTAGTCTGAGATGAACTCTGATTTTCACTCAGACTAACTGGATCAACTACTAATGGAGTAGTAACTTGAAAGTCCTTTACGTCTTTGTCATTTGGAGTGTTGACAAAGGCATTTAGGATTGGTGGAGGACATTTTTGATAATTAACCTTTTCCTTCCCCTGATCAGTACCCCTACTGATCATATGCTCAATGATATAAGAGGAGCTCTCATAGCTCTTGAGCTTCTGTCCCAAAGTCTCATAATCACACTCAACTAATGCTAATTTCTTCTTAATCTCATTTATGGTATTGAGATAAGAAGTAATAGCATCTTGCTTGTTCAGAACAGCGATCTCGGCCTCATGCAGTTGTCTATTTAAAAGATCAATTTTATTTTGAAAATCCTTTTCATTAGATTTTAAAACTTTGTTTGCTTCAATGCACAGGTCGAGATCGGTCATCAGATCACTGTTATGCTTCTGGTAAGCAAGGACCTTGCTCCTAAGATCAACACAATTGAAACAATCAGATTGAGAAGATGAACAATCAGTGTATACCTGCTCAGAAGAATCTGTAGAAGCAGAAGAGTTTGCCATCAAGGCAAATTGAGTTGAAGAGTCATCAGCTTCTCCATCAGATTCTTGAGTGTCAGAATCCGTCAAATTTTCTGATTCTGAACTTGATGTCTTGTCATCAGTCACCAACATATCTCCCTGACAGCTTTCTTCATCAATGTCATCAGAATTCTGAATCTCTGCCACACATGCTTTCTCTTGATCTTCCTTGTCAGCATTGAATCTAAAGTCCCAATTTACACCTTCATCTTGTTGAACCATCAAGGCTTTACTACCAGAAGATGAAGATCCAGCTGTTGTAGGAGAATCAATAGGAACTAATCGCCTTTCAGAATTAGCATGGGCAGACTTCTGATGCTGAAATGGGTTCTTGTTTCCAGCTTTCTTTGGCTGCTTGCATTGTCTAGCAAAGTGACCTTTTTCACCACAGTTGTAGCATGTAACAGAAGCCATATCAAATCCAAACTTGGACTCCTTGTTTAGATTGATGTCTTTTCCTGTCCTCTTCACAAACTCCTTAGCTCTTCTGACTGCACTAGCCAATGCCCACATGATGTCAATTCTTTCCATATCATCAGGATCAATTTGAGAGTAGTCATCATTGGTCAAATATGGATTGCCGATCTGACCAGCAACCAATCCATCATATGAACTAACCAATGTTGACAGAAGACCCATGTGCTCTTTAGCAATCTCAACTGTGACTTTATCAAAGTTCTCTGTCTTCAGACTTGCAGTAGGCTGATGATACTCTTGTTGTGAGCTCGATGAAGAAGATGGGCTAAAGTGCATCTGAGCTGCAGATGGGGCTTCAGAAGCTTTAGACACAAAGGCAGTTTTCAGAGGAGCATGAGTTGTAGACTTATCAACTGTGGGAGTGGAGTAGTATAGAGAAGGATCTTGAACTTGTGCAACCCTCTTGGCCTTCCATTTGTTCTCTATCTCCTGCTCTTTTAGCTTCTGAATGAAATCATTGATGTCCATATGAGCCATCATCTGATTTTGCTTAAGGACCATCAAGAAGGACTCCCACTTTGGAGGTAGTGCATCTGCCAAACATTGAATCTTCTCTTGAGTTGTGGTTTTGACCTCGTGGTTGAACAGCTCACTCAACAGATGATAAAACCTTGCAATCAACTCATCAAGGGACTCATTTCCCACATACATAAAGCTGTTGAATTCCTTTTTCAAAGCTTTAGACTTAATGCTCTTCAAAGCATCATTACCCTCATATCTTTGCTGCAATGCATCCCACAGAAGCTTAGCCGAAGGAAACTGTCTAAACTGATGGAAGATATCAGTGGCAATGGACTGTGACAAAATAGCATAGGCTTTCTTCTCATAATCATACAGCTTCCTCTAAGGCTCAGTCATCCGTGTGACTAGCATAGGAGTTCCATCTTCATTCAGAGGCCGCAGATAACCTCCTTCAATCATCATCCACAGATTTGTATCCACCCCATTGATGTGGATCTCAAATCTATATTTCCAGTGAGGGTAATCATCTAAATTCAACAACTTAGGAGCTTTGTTTGAGTTCCCTGTCTCATTCTCTGTCAGTAAGAGAGTCTGAATACGATGATTTTGATTAGCCATGAGTGCTAAATCTTCCATTTTATCAGAAGGAATGAAATTCAACACTTAGAAAATTTTCAGAAGCAACTGGCGAATGAGTGCTAAACTGGCGAATGTCGGGGGCCGAATGAGGTGAAACTGACGAATGAGAAACTGAGTATGAGAACTGGCGAATGAGAAGGTCGAATGATCTACTCGGCGAATGACAGATCGAATGAAGTCTTTCGCCGAATGAGGATTGAGAATGAGGCTTATTCGGCGAATGAAGAGTGTCGAAGGAGCTATTCGCCGAATGAGAGCTATTCGGCGAATGGGAGGCTATTCGGCTGATCTTATTCAGCCGCCAGAGTCATTCGGCGATCTGGGATTTTTTACAACGAAAATCGCGATATCTTTCGATTTTGACCAGATCTAACCACCAAATTTTGCACAGAACTTCAAGACATGATTATTAACCAATTGGGAAGAAACTAGATCAAATGAACCACAAAAACACTTAAAATCTCGATGAAATAGTGACTTTGGAAGCAAGAAACTTAGGGTTTTTGGAAGTTACGAAAATCAGGGTTTTGGGGATCTCATATCTGTTGATTTTGAGTGGAAATCGAGTAGAATCAAGAGCCAAAGCTCTGATACCACTTTGTTGGACCGATCGGAGCTCGGAAACAATCCGAATCCAATGAAAAACTACTCGACAACCTCTGGGATAGTGCGGAATCCTATTCCAGGGTTTTCCAATCGAAACCAACAGAAACCGTGGTGATCCGAGGCTGTAGAAACGACTTGGAAGCAACGATCGAACACCACGGGTTGAGAATCGAACTTGGATGATCAAGAACCGCTCAAATCTTCAAGGGTTTTGACACTGGAGTGCTAGGGAAGAAGGAGGGCTCTGGAAAGTTAGGTTTGAAATGATTTGAATATCTATATATAGGCTGTAGTCATTCGGCCGAATGAGTGGCCGAAGCAGCTCATTCGGCGAATGACTAAGCTCGAATGAGCAGACATTCGAATGAGTCATTCGGCGAATGACTCATTCTGAACTCAGACATTCGCTATAACCTTCATTCGCCGAATGACTTCATTCTAGAGTCATTCGGCCGAATGAGTACACTTCATACTCAAACAGTTTATAATCAAATCAAACAACTAGATAAACATTAATAGACAATAATCAATAGAAATAAACATTATGAAATAGATATAAAGACAACTTCCATTAATACTTTGAACATTTACATGATAAGAGTTACAAAACTGAACTAGGGACAATAAACATGCATCAACAGATCTAAGATGTGTTGTAGGCTCTTATGATCGGTAAATACAGTACATTTCATGTCGTATAGGTAGTGTTGCCAGATCTTCAATGCAAACACTACAGCTTCCAACTCCAAATCGTGAGTTGTGTAGTTCTTCTCGTGAACCTTCAATTGTCGTGAGGCATAGGCGATGACTTTCTCGCGTTGCATCAACACGCAACCGAGTCCTTGTTTTGAAGCGTCACAATAGACTACGAAATCATCACATCCCTCTAGTAGGGATAAAATCGGTGCACTGCACAATTTCTTCTTCAGTAAGTTGAATGAAGACTCCTATTTCTCTCCCCATTCTAATTTCTTGTCTTTGTGTTTCAGGGAGGTTAGTGATTGGGAGATCTTCAAGAATCTCTCGATAAACCGCCTGTATTACCCTGCCAATCCTAGGAATTGTCGCACCTCTGTCAGAGTCTTTGGTGCTTCCCAGATTTTGATGGCTTCAATATTGGCTGGGTCTACGTGTATTCCCTTCTCATTAACCACGTGTCCAAGAAAGTAGACTTAACGAATCCAAAAAACACATTTGGGGAAGTTCTAGTTGCTCGGTCTTCAGTAATTCCAAGACAAGTCTCAGGTGTTCAGCATGCTCTTCCTGACTCTTGGAGTAGATCAGGATATCCTCAATAAACACTATTATGAATTTTTTGAGATATGGTTTACACACGCGATTCATGAGATCCATGAATATAGCCGGTGCATTGGTCCGTACGAAGGGCTGGACCAAAAATTCGTAATGTCCATAGCGTGTTCTAAAGGTTGTCTTAGGGATCTCATATTTCTTGTATCCTCAATTGATGGTAACCCGATCTCAAATCGATTTTCAAATAGTAGGTTGACCCTTGTAGTTGATCGAATAAATCGTCTATTCGAGGGAGTGGGTATCGATTCTTGATCGTCACCTTGTTCAACTCTTTGTAGTCGATGCACGTTCGAAAGGATCCATCTTTCTTCTTCACAAATAGGACCGGTGCTCCCCATGGCGAGAAGCTCTGTCTAATAAATCACTTGTCTAACAACTCTTGTAGTTGGTTAGATAACTCATGCATCTCCGTTGGTGCCAGTCGGTACGCTGTTTTCGCAATCGGTGCGGCTCCTGGTGTGAGATCTATCTGGAACTCAATATGTCGCCTCGGTGGTAGTCCAGGTAGATCTTCGGGAAAGACTTCAGGGAAATCACGGACAACATCGATGTCCTCGATCTTTCTCTCCTTCTTTGGTTGTTCTATGATAAGGGCTAGTATCGCCGGATATCCTTTCTGCACATACTTGCTAACCTTCATGCAAGACATGATGTTCGGCAGCGTGATTCGGACGATCTTCTCATTGTACACAATCTCTGCTTGCGTTGCGGATAGCCAGTCCATTCCAACCACCACATCGAAGCTCCCTAAAGTTATTGGCATAAGATTGATTTCGAGATCGTGATCCGCCAGTAGCATGACGCATCCTCGAAATATGTGTTGCGTTTATATCACCTTGTCGTCAGCTAACTCTACGGTATACTTATAATCTAGTGGTGTTGGGGTAATATTAAGCAGTTGGCTAAATTCGCTAGATACAAAACTCCTATTGGCACTATATCAAATAATATACTACCATAGACATTATTTAAAAGAAACGTACCGATCACGATATTCGGATCATCCTTGGCTTCTCCCAAGCCAATTACGAATGTACGATCTTCGCCGCGCCTCCCCCATATTTCTTCAATTGTGGGAAATCCCTACGCATGTGCCCCGATTTGCCACATTCATAAAACCCCCTGATGGTGTTTTGGTTGTTGTTGTTGATGTTGTTGTTTTGGATTGGTTTGCTCTTGCAATCCCTGGCCATATGACCATGCCTTCCACACTTCAGGCATTGGTAGCGCTCGCACTGGCCGTAGGGGTGATACGAGCATCGGTTTGTAACATCTGTGCCGGAATCGTTACCGGAACAGTAATCTGTACAGTAACGTGTACAGTAACTCAAGTACAAATTATGTAAACTAGGTAGAAACTAGTGACACTTGATGCTAAACATAAACTATTACACGATGTTTCTGAAATTCTGATTTAAACCTTATGGGTTAAACAGTCAGAAACACATCAGACAACCATGAACAGATGCATACATGCTTGACTTTGTATTATTAGGTTTAAACGTATGTGAGGATAACCAGAACAAAACTATAACAGCTGCTGTTACAGAATGCTAAACCGACGAACTATTCGTATAGGTGACGATCTGTACGAATAGATCCGATATTTTAACGATCAGAAATGATGACTGAAAAGTAGAAAACAAAATCAGAAAATGAAACGTACGATCGTGTTCGTACAGTTAGCGCTCTGTACGAAAATGCGCGTAAGTAACGTTTCCTGACGAAACGAAAACGAAGACGATTCAAACGACAATAAATTTAAGGAAATATAATATTTCCTGTTTTTACAATTTTGAAACTTATCAGAAATAAATTTAAAAGAAACAATTTAAAATACATAAATTTGCGAAACAGTTAACGTAGCGGGTAAAAATAATAAATTACGATAAATAATTCAAGAAAATTTAATATTTAATATTTATTAGGAATTACAACCTTTAAAATAATTTAAATTAAAACCCTTTTATTTAAATTGATAAAAACGCGCGTTACGATCCGGAAACGCAACGAAAATACGAACCGAGCAACCGAAACGAACCCGAATACCTTCGGAGTATATAAACGTTGAAAGAACACTTTTCTTTCATTTTTACACATCTCACTCTCTCTCTAGCTCTCATTCTCGTCATATATCTCTCTCTCTCTAAGATCTTCTCTTCAACCTTCAAGATCAAGCCCATTTCTTGGTGAAATCGTGAGTTCTTGGTGTCCACGCAAAGCTCTCGACTCCCTCTACACGAAAGTACAATCGATCTGTGGATTTGTCCAGCCAACCTCGAGGTATGAAGCTTTGAAACTGACAAAAAAATTAGGGTTTTTCATGGTTTTTTTGTTTGTTCGAACACCACCATTAAAAACCGACCATACGTCCTAACTTTCGAACCCACCCCGTCTCGAGAACTCATTTGGGTGTAACAACAACATGGGAGAGATAGAATCGATGTTTTGAAGCTGCAGGACGGTGATAATGCACAGGTTCGTGGCTCTTGCATGGAGCCGAACCTGTTAACACAGCCACAGCCGAACCTTTCTGATCGTATGCTGGGACCGAACCTTTAGGCTGGCAGCGAACCCTCCCCCTTTCACGAACCTGCATGTGTATCCACGAACCCTATGGTTGAACCTCTACCCCGCGAACCATCTAGTGACAGCCGAACCTAGTACTTACTGACGAACCTGAGTCCTTTAGTTTAGCCAAACCCATGCGGCGAAACCTGGATGCATCAACCATGCTTGATCAGCCGAACCGAGTAGGGCCGAACCCCATGTTACAAGCGAACCTTTACGTGGACAAAGCTGGCCGAACCCTCTTAACTCAAACGAACCTACACCCTTAGGGACGAACCTAGCCTGGTCTTGTACCAAAGCCGAACCTTGGTCGAGGAAAACGAATAGGTTCGCTGGAATGTGGAGTTGATATCCATTCGGAACAGGTTGCCATGATCCAGCTACCCACACCATCGGCCCAACCATAGCCCAACACAGCCCAACCGATTCCTTGGCCCAACATCATCCCTTCAGCCCGTGTGACCACTCGGCCCAATCCATATGTCTAACTCATTTCATTCTAGGCGGGCCACTCACCTACAAGCTCTAGGCCCAACAGCCTATTCTCGGCCCATATATGTGTGTTAATCGGCCCATGTGTTATAATGGCCCAAAATTATCGAGTTTGGTCCATTGGGGATGAAATTGTCCCGAGGCTTGACTCACACTTGGCCCATTTAACTTGATTCGGCCCACATAACTCATAAGGCCCAATGACCCTACTATTCGGCCCATGTACCTACACCTAGGTCTAAGATCTTAGTTGGGCCCAAAACCCTATAATTAGGCCCAAGATCACAAAATTTGGCCCAACTAATAATGAGATCAACAATCACTTTGGAAAGCCATTAAAGAACTTAGATAAACTTATTGTGTCATATTATTACAAAGGTGGCATGGTTTAGGTTAATTCCATAAAAGCCAAAGCATTTTATTTAAACTATGGGAACAAAGAGTTTTAAATTGTCAAAACTAGTGAAACGATAAGGACACATACTAGCCTACAAGAGGCTAAGGGTCATTAACTTGAATCAAGGACTTTGGGCTACATACTTGAAACCTAAAATGACATGACATTGAGTTAAGTTGAACATAAAACCATAGTCAACAAACGAGGGCCGAATCCTGAACAAGACTTACGAGTGTTAGCAAAAGATTATAGCTACCACATACATACACACAAATACAACACCATTAATACATATAAGTTACAAACCACGTGAAATCAATACAGTAACTTGAAAACAACAACAAATACTACAACGAGTGCGTGCATCATTGTATTTACATAGTCAACCACTTCAAATACCAGGTGAGTTCATTTGTCCCTTTTCAAACCTTTTGTTTTAACTCGAGACTGAGAAGCATGTTAAACATTTTATTAAACTACTGAAATGTTATTTAATGCTTTTAAACTTATACATGATGCTTACTATAAGACTTATGCTTGGAAACTAGTATACTTTGAGAAGCTTTAAATTTGATGCTTATTCTATAAACTAGAAGCTTAAACTATATACTTGAGGTTTACACTATGGACTTGAAGTCTAACCATTAGGCTAGACATTTATGATATAAACTTAATACTTAAACTTTGAGCTAAATACTTATGCTTAAAGCTATGTGCTTAAACTATACATTTGATGTTTAAATTATAAACTTTATGTTTAAACTACATATTCAATGTTAAGGCTTTGAGAATACTTATACTAAACACTAATACTCTATATAATTATTTCAGAAAAGTTAATGTTCTGCACTCTTAGTAAAGTGTTAAACTGCTTTACACTTACAACTAATTTCTTAAATTTAACTTGAAAACTGATATGTTTAGAAATACTTGTATACGTGAGATACTTGAAAATACATGAAGGCTTGATATACTTGGAACACTTGAAATACGTGAATACTTGTTATACTTAGAATACCTGAAAACACGTGAACACTTGATACACTTGGGATACTTGAATACTTGAATGCATGATATACTTGAGATAAATGAACGCTTGGAATTCTTGATGCTTGAACACTCGGAATGCTTGAAACATTGGGATGCTTAAACAAAAGACTAATCGACCGCCACGTGTTGACCTGTGTGTCAACCCCTACTTGTCATCAGTGAGACTATGTGAATGCAATAAACTTGTATGCTAAAGCTATAGGACATTGTAAGACAGACTATTGGCCGCCGCGTGTTGACCTGTGTGTCAACCCCTACTAGTCATCAGTGTTCTTCTTTGTCAGAGTCATGTAAGACAGACTGATTGGCCGCCGCGTGTTGACCTGTGTGTCAACCCCTACTAGTCATTCAGTGTTCTTCTTGATTCATCCATGGTTATGACAAGTGACTACAATGATTGGGTTCTTCTAGTTGACTTTGTGTTAACTTGTAGGTTCCTCTATCATAACATGTCACGAGTCATATATAGGATCATTATGGATGGATGCTGAACTCCTTAGGGTTTACAGCTGTCCATAATGGTGCCTCTTAAACTTAATGCTTATATGTTGTGGAATCAATAGTGTGGAATGAAACGCTTAATTATCATTAACAAACAAGATGTTAAGCAGCCCGGTATGTGGTGGGATGGTGGCTGTGGCTTTTCCCCTACATATGCCCTATATATAAGCATACTTGGTTGGTTAACATAGTTGCTTGTTAATGAAGTTAAGGTTGTCATTTCGAGGGAAACAAAGTAAACATGGGCAGGGAGAAACAAATGTTAAGAATCATATGTCATGGAATCAAAGTAGTGGAATGGAATGGTTAATTATCATTAACAACAATATGTTAAGCAGCCCGGTATGTGGTGGGACGGTGGCTGGGGCTTGTCCCCTACATATGCCCTATATATAAGCATACTTGGTTGGATAGCATAGGTGGTTGTTAGTGAGGTTAAGGTTGTCATTCAGGGAATCAAGGTAAACAATTACAGGGTAATCGAATTCAAAGAATCAAACGTTATGGAATCAAACATGTACGATGAAACTCTTAATTATCATCAGGAACAATATATCATGTGGTTCGGTATGTGGTGGGACGGTGGCTGGGGCTTGTCCCCTACATATGCCCTATATATAAGCATACTGAAACAGATGGTATAGGTGGTTAATGGTGAGGTTAAGGTTGTCATTCAAAGGAATTTTCAAACTATTTTTACATAAAAACTACATGAACTCACCAACCATTGTGTTGACTTTGTTTTCTTACATGCTTTCTCATGTGACGCACAGGATTAAGCTAAGATTCAGGATTACATGCTAGGATGCCCGGATATAGATCCTAGTTGACTTTTGAAGAAGCACATCTTTTGAGTTTAATACGAATCTCTTTTGATATCTTGTACAGATAAAAGATAGATATATTTGATTCTTTGGGATAGGTTTACTTAGTTAAATTGCCAAACCTTGACATTTGTAATTTAACTTTGTAATCCTAGTTAATGTTTTATTGTGCTTAATTATTCTTAACATTGATGCTATGTAAACAGTCTGATCATCACGATTATCATTCACGATATCGCGCTCCGAGAACCTTCCGCCCGACGGGGACTTCGATCCAACCCCGCCGGCTCGGGGTGTGACAGATTGGTATCAGAGATCAAAGTTATAGAGAATAATAGGTCATTTACATAAAACGGTTTGGCCTAGACTATAACTTAGGGACCTTCATTTAGAGAACATAGGATCCAAGTTTGCATTGTGTTTTCTGCATTCGATCACTGCACTAACCAATATCTTTTGGTTTTGATCAGAATGCCGCCCAGAAAACAACTGACCCCGGTACCTACACCACAGACTTCTGCACCTCATTCATCGACACCATCACCACTAGATTCACCACCGCCGCCTCCTCCTACACTGGATCCTCCTCCGAACCCGACTGCAGCTATAGTTTTGAATCCTGCTAATGTTGCCTTGGCAACATTACTGAGTAGCCAGTTGACTAACCAAATGAAGGATATTATTCCGGTGATTATCAACAGGATTCGAGACCACGGTAACAACTCCGGGCGTACTACGGGGGAAACTAGTGGAAACACCGGCGCTAAATCAGACTGTTCATACAAATCATTCGTAGGATGCAAACCGCCAAGTTTTAGCGGTGTTGAAGGAGCCGTTGGACTGATATAATGGCTAGAGAAGATGGAAAATACATTGGACATAAGTGGTTGTCCGGAATGACATAAGGTTCGCTACGCTGCTGGATCATTCAGTAAGCATGCCCTAACCTGGTGGAACTCCCAAATACATGCTCGAGGTAGAGATGAAGCACAAGCGATGTCATGGGCAGATTTCAAAACTCTACTAAGGAACGAATTCTGTCCGAAGCACGAACTTCAGAAACTAGAAGTGGAACTGTCAAATCATGTGATGAAAGGAGCGAATCACATGTCCTTCATTATACGCTATAACGAATTGGTAGCATTGGTGCCTGAGATGGTACCAACTCTGGAAAAGCGAATTGACCGATATGTAGGAGGATTACCATCCTGCATCCAGGGCATTGTACTTGCTGCAAACCCTGCGACTTTAGAATCTACTATCTCCTTGTCAGCTAAACTTACTGACGTGATGGTGAAGTCCGGAGAATTGAAAGATGATTCGGATAAGACTAAGGAGAAATAACCAAAGAAGAAACAAAAAGGCATTCAACAATAAGAAATGCCCACACCACTCAATCAAGTTGCTGCAGTACCTACTAAATCTGCATGCAAACCTTACACTGGCGTACATCCTCAATGTGCACAATGTCAGTTTCATCATGCTGCAACCATGCCGTGTAGGCAGTGTACCAACTTTGGCCGAAAAGGCCATCTGGCTCAACACTGTCGAACTTCACCGGCACCGGCTGCAAACAATGCAGCTATTGCAAAACCACCACCACAAAACCTTGGCAATTACAACAACAACAATCGGGGATACTTTAACTGTGGAGAACTAGGTCATTTCTCCAGGAACTGCCCAAAGAGGGCGCAACCGGGAGATCAAGTACCAAGGGGAAGAGCTTTCATGATAGGAGCTCCTGTTACACACCAAGACCCAGAAACGGGTACCGGTATGTGACACCCTTTAACTCATAAGACTTCATTTTGTTTTGATACTAGTATGAATAAGAAACTTGTCTTATTCCTATTTAGTATAATCACATGAGTACTCCATGAGAACTTAGGGACTCTTTTATTGTGTAGAAACAATGATAAAATCCTCAGTTAATGCATAGAACATACATAGGAAACCACCACTAACACTAAAGTTGTGCAACAATTGATGCTCGTAGCATCAGTTCGTTTTGAACAATAAGGTATTAGCTCCATGCAAAGGTTTAGTAAGTCGTAACAGTAGGACAACTATGAACAATAAGAATTGCGGAACTCTGAGAACATACATAAAAATCACAAATGCGACCCTGAGTTTATTTGGGGGCGTAGGGACATCACTCCAAACAAAGGTTTCCCATTTGTTACAAAGAAAGTTGTAACCGATAAAAACTTTTAAATTTCGGGACGAAATTTCTTTAACAAGGGGAGACTGTAACATCTGTGCCGGAATCGTTACCGGAACAATAATCTGTACAGTAACGTGTACAGTAACTCAAGTACAAATTATGTAAACTAGGTAGAAACTAGTGACACTTAATGCTAAACATAAACTATTACACGATGTTTCTGAAATTCTGATTTAAACCTTATGGGTTAAACAGTCAGAAACACATCAGACAACCATGAACAGATGCATACATGCTTGACTTTGTATTATTAGGTTTAAACGTATGTGAGGATAACCAGAACAAAACTATAACAGCTGCTGTTACAGAATGCTAAACCGACGAACTATTCGTATAGGTGACGATCTGTACGAATAGATCCGATATTTTAACGATCAGAAACGATGACTGAAAAGTAGAAAACAAAATCAGAAAATGAAACGTACGATCGTGTTCGTACAGTTAGCGCTCTGTACGAAAACGTGCGTAAGTAACGTTTCCTGACGAAACGAAAACGAAGACGATTCAAACGACAATAAATTTAAGGAAATATAATATTTCCTGTTTTTACAATTTTGAAACTCATCAGAAATAAATTTAAAAGAAACAATTTAAAATACATAAATTTGCGAAACAGTTAACGTAGCGGGTAAAAATAATAAATTACGATAAATAATTCAAGAAAATTTAATATTTAATATTTATTAGGAATTACAACCTTTAAAATAATTTAAATTAAAACCCTTTTATTTAAATTGATAAAAACGCGCGTCACGATCCGGAAACGCAACGAAAATACGAACCGAGCAACCGAAACGAACCCGAATACCTTCGGAGTATATAAACGTTGAAAGAACACCTTCCTTTCATTTTTACACATCTCACTCTCTCTCTAGCTCTCATTCCGGTCATATCACTCTCTCTCTCTAAGATCTTCTCTTCAACCTTTGGTGTCCACGCGAAGCTCTCGACTCCCTCTACACGAAAGTACAACCGATCTGTGGATTTGTCCAGCCAACCTCGAGGTATGAAGCTCTGAAACTCACAAAAAAATTAGGGTTTTTCATGGTTTTCTTTGTTTGTTCGAACACCACCATTAAAAACCGACCATAGGTCCTAACTTTCGAACCCACCCCCTCTCGAGAACTCATCTGGGTGTAACAACAACATGGGAGAGGTCGAATCGATGTTTTGAAGCTGCAGGATGGTGATAATGCACAGGTTCGTGACTCTTGCTTGGAGCCGAACCTGTTAACACAGCCACAGCCTAACCTTTCTGATCGTATGCTGGGACCGAACCTTTAGGCTGGCAGCGAACCCTCCCCCTTTCACGAACCTGCGTGTGTATCCATGAACCCTATGGTTGAACCTCTACCCCGCGAACCATCAAGTGACAGCCGAACCTAGTACTTACTGACGAACCTGAGTCCTTTAGTGTAGTCGAACCCATGCGGCGAACCCTGGATGCATCAACCATGCTTGATCAGCCGAACCGTGTAGGGCCGAACCCCATGTTACAAGCGAACCTTTACGTGGACAAAGCTGGCCGAACCTTCTTAAATCGAACGAACCTACACCCTTAGGGACGAACCTAGCCTGGTCTTGTACCGGAGCCGAACCTTGGTCGAGGAAAACGAATAGGTTCGCTGGAATGTGGAGTTGGTATCCATGTTGAACAGGTTGCCATGATCCAGCTACCCACACCATCGGCCCAACCATAGCCCAACACAGCCCAACCGATTCCTTGGCCCAACATCATCCCTTCAGCCAGTGTGACCACTCGGTCCAATCCAAATGTCTAACCCATTTCATTCTAGGCGGGCCACTCACCTACAAGCTCTAGGCCCAACAGCCTATTCTCGGCCCATATGTGTGTGTTAATCAGCCCACGCGTTGTAATGGCCCAACATTCTCGAGTTTGGCCCATTGGGGATGAAATTGGCCCGAGACTTGACTCACACTTGGCCCATTTAACTTGATTCGGCCCACATAACTCATAAGGCCCAATGACCCTACTATTCGGCCCATGTACCTACTTCTAGGTCTAAGACCTTAGTTGGGCCCAAAACCCCACAATAAGGCCCAAGATCATTAAATTTGGCCCAACTAATAATGAGATCAACAATCACTTTGGAAAGCCATTAAAGAACTTAGATAAACTTATTGTGTCATATTATTACAAAGGTGGCATGGTTTAGGTTAATTCCATAAAAGCCAAAGTATTTTATTTAAACTATGGGAACAAAGAGTTTTAAATTGTCAAGACTAGTGAAACGATAAGGACACATACTAGCCTACAAGAGGCTAAGGGTCATTAACTTGAATCAAGGACTTTGGGCTGCATACTTGAAACCTAAAATGACATGACATTGAGTTAAGTTGAACATAAAACAATAGTCAACAAACGAGGGCCGAATCCTGACCAAGACTTACGAGTGTTAGGCAAAGATTATAGCTACCACATACATACACACAAATACAACACAATTAATACTTATAAGTTACAAACCATGTGAAATCAATACAGGAACTTGAACACAACAACAAATACCACAACGAGTGCGTGCATCATTGTATTTACATAGTCAACCATTTCAAATACCAGGTGAGTTCATTTGTCCCTATTCAAACCTTTCGTTTTAACTCGGGACTGAGAAGCATATTAAACATTTTATTAAACTATTGAAATGTTATTTAATGCTTTTAAACTTATACATGATGCTTACTATAAGACTTATGCTTGGAAACTAGTATACTTTGAGAAGCTTTAAATTTGATGCTTATTCTATAAACTAGAAGCTTAAACTATATACTTGAGGTTTACACTATGGACTTGAAGTCTAACCATTAGGCTAGACATTTATGATATAAACTTAATACTTAAACTTTGAGCTAAATACTTTTGCTTAAAGCTATATGCTTAAACTATACATTTGATGTTTAAATTATAAAATTTATGTTTAAACTACATATTCAATGTTAAGGCTTTAAGAATACTTATACTAAACACTAATACTCTATATAATTATTTCAGAAAAGTTAATATTCTACACTCTTAGTAAAGTGTTAAACTGCTTTACACTTACAACTAATTGCTTAAATTTAACTTGAAAACTGATATGTTTAGAAATACTTGTATACGTGAGATACTTGAAAATACATGAAGGCTTGATATACTTGGAACACTTGAAATACGTGAATACTTGTTATACTTAGAATACTTGAAAACATGTGAATACTTGATACACTTGGGATACTTGAATACTTGAATGCATGATATACTTGAGATAAATGAACACTTGGAATTCTTGATTCTTGAACACTCAAAATGCTTGAAACATTGGGATGCTTAAACAAAAGACTGATTGACCGCCGCGTGTTGACCTGTGTGTCAACCCCTACTAGTCATCAGTGAGACTATGTGAATGCAATAACCTTGTATGCTAAAGCTATAGGACATTGTAAGATACACTGTTGGCCGCCGCGTGTTGACCTGTGTGTCAACGCCTACTAGTCATCAGTGTTCTTCTTTGTCAGAGTCATGTAAGACAGACTGATTGGCCGCCGCGTGTTGACCTGTGTGTCAACCCCTACTAGTCATTCAGTGTTCTTCTTGATTCATCCATGGTTATGACAAGTGACTACAATGATTGGGTTCTTCTAGTTGACTTTGTGTTAACTTGAAGGTTCCTCTATCATAACATGTCACGAGTCATATATAGGATCATTATGGATGGATGCTGAACTCCTTAGGGTTTACAGCTGTCCATAATGGTGCCTCTTTAACTTAATGCTTATATGTTGTGGAATCAATAGTGTGGAATGAAACGATTAATTATCATTAACAAACAAGATGTTAAGCAGCCCGGTATGTGGTGGGATGGTGGCTAGGGCTTTTCCCCTACATATGCCCTATATATAAGCATACTTGGTTGGTTAACATAGTTGCTTGTTAATGAAGTTAAGGTTGTCATTTCGGGGGAAACAAAGTAAACATGGGCAGGGAGAAACAAATGTTAAGAATCATATGTCATGGAATCAAAGTAGTGGAATGGAATGCTTAATTATCATTAACAACAATATGTTAAGCAGCCCGGTATGTGGTGGGACGGTGGCTGGGGCTTGTCCCCTACATATGCCCTATATATAAGCATACTTGGTTGGATAGCATAGGTGGTTGTTAGTGAGGTTAAGGTTGTCATTCAGGGAATCAAGGTAAACAATTATAGGGTAATCGAATTCAAAGAATCAAACGTTATGGAATCAAACATGTAGGATGAAACTCTTAGTTATCATCAGGAACAATATATCATGTGGTTCGGTATGTGGTGGGACGGTGGCTGGGGCTTGTCCCCTACATATGCCCTATATATAAGCATACTGACACAGATGGTATAGGTGGTTAATGGTGAGGTTAAGGTTGTCATTCAAAGGAATTTTCAAACTATTTTTACATAAAAACTACATGAACTCACCAACCATTGTGTTGACTTTGTTTTCTTACATGCTTTCTCAGGTGACGCACAGGATTAAGCTAAGATTCAGGATTACATGCTAGGATGCCCAGATATAGATCCTAGTTGACTTTTGAAGAAGCACATCTTTTGAGTTTAATATGAATCTCTTTTGATATCTTGTACAGATACAAGATAGATATATTTGATTCTTTTGGATAGGTTTACTTAGTTAAATTACCAAACCTTGACATTTGTAATTTAACTTTGTAATCCTAGTTAATGTTTTATTGTGCTTAATTATTCTTAACATTGATGCTATGTAAACAGTCTGATCATCACGATTATCATTCACGATATCGCGCTCCGAGAACCTTCCGCCCGACGGGGACTTCGATCCAACCCCGCCGGCTCGGGGTGTGACAGATTGGTATCAGAGCTCAAAGTTATAGAGAATAATAGGTCATTTACTTAAAACGGTTTGGCCTAGACTATAACTTAGGGACCTTCATGTAGAGAACATAGGATCTAAGTTTGCATTGTGTTTTCTGCATTCGATCACTGCACTAACCAATATCTTTTGGTTTTGATCAGAATGCCGCCCAGAAAACAACCCACCCCGGTACCTACACCACAGACTTCTGCACCTCATTCATCGACACCATCACCACTAGATTCACCACCGCCGCCTCCTCCTACACTGGATCCTCCTCCGAGCCCGACTGCAGCTATAGTTTTGAATCCTGCTAATGTTGTCTTGGCAACATTACTGAGTAGCCAGTTGACTAACCAAATGAAGGATATTATTCCGGTGATTATCAACAGGATTCGAGACCACAGTAACAACTCCGGGCGTACTACGGGGGAAACTAGTGGAAACACCGGCGCTAAATCAGACTGTTCATACAAATCATTCGTAGGATGCAAACCGCCAAGTTTTCGCAGTGTTGAAGGAGCCGTTGGACTGATCCAATGGCTAGAGAAGATGGAAAATACATTGGACATAAGTGGTTGTCCGGAACGACATAAGGTTCGCTACGCTGCTGGATCATTCAGTAAGCGTGCCCTAACCTGGTGGAACTCCCAAATACATGCTCGAGGTAGAGATGAAGCACAACTGATGTCATGGGCAGATTTAAAAACTCTATTAAGGAACGAATTTTGTCCGAAGCACGAACCTCAGAAACTAGAAGTGGAACTGTCAAATCATGTGATGAAAGGAGCGGATCACAGGGCCTTCATTATACGCTATAACGAATTGGTAGCATTGGTGCCTGAGATGGTACCAACTCTGGAAAAGCGAATTGACCGATATGTAGGAGGATTACCATCCTGCATCCAGGGCATTGTACTTGCTGCAAACCCTGCGACTTTAGAATCTACTATCTCCTTGTCAGCTAAACTTACTGACGTGATGGTGAAGTCCGGAGAATTGAAAGATGATTCGGACAAGACTAAGGAGAAACAACCAAAGAAGAAACAAAAATGCATTCAACAATATGAAATGCCCACACCACTCAATCAAGTTGCTGCAGTACCTACTAAATCTGCACGAAAAACCTTACACTGGTGTACATCCTCAATGTGCACAATGTCAATTTCATCATGCTGCCACCATGCCGTGTAGGCAGTGTACCAACTGTGGCCGAAAAGGCCATCTGGCTCAACACTGTCGAACTTCACCGGCACCGGCTGCAAACAATGAAGCTATTGCAACACCACCACCACAAAACCTTGGCAATTACAACAACAACAATCGGGGATGCTTTAACTGTGGAGAACTAGGTCATTTCTCCAGGAACTGCCCAAAGAGGGCGCAACCGGGAGATCAAGCACCAAGGGGAAGATCTTTCATGATAGGAGCTCCTGTTGCACGCCAAGACCCAGAAACGGGTACCGGTATATGACACCCTTTAACTCATAAGACTTCATTTTATTTTGATACTAGTATGAATAAGAAACTTGTCTTATTCCTATTTAGTATAATCACATGAGTACTCCATGAGAACTTAGGGACTCTTTTATTGTGTAGAAACAATGAAAGAATCCTTAGTTATTGCATAGAACATACACAGGAAACCACCACTAACACTAAAGTTGTGCAACAATTGATGCTCGTAGCATCAGTTCGTTTTGAACAATAAGGTATTAGAACCATGCAGAGGTTTAGTAAGTCGTAACAGTAGGACAACTATGAACAATAAGAATTACGGAACTCTGAGAACATACATAAAAATCACAAATGCGACCCCGAGTTTATTTGGGGGCGTAGGGACATCACTCCAAACAAAGGTTTCCCATTTGTTACAAAGAAAGTTGTAACCGATAAAAACTTTTAAATTTCGGGACGAAATTTCTTTAACAAGGGGAGACTGTAACATCTGTGCCGGAATCGTTACCGGAACAATAATCTGTACAGTAACGTGTACAGTAACTCAAGGACAAACTATGTAAACTAGGTAGAAACTAGTGACACTTGATGCTAAACATAAACTATTACACGATGTTTCTGAAATTCTGATTTAAACCTTATGGGTTAAACAGTCAGAAACACATCAGACAACCATGAACAGATGCATACATGCTTGACTTTGTATTATTCGTATAGGTGATGATCTGTACGAATAGATCTGATATTTTAACGATCAGAAACGATGACTGAAAAGTAGAAAACAAAATCAGAAAATGAAACGTACGATCGTGTTCGTACAGTTAGCGCTCTGTACGAAAACGTGCGTAAGTAACGTTTCCTGACGAAACGAAAACGAAGACGATTCAAACGACAATAAATTTAAGGAAATATAATATTTCCTGTTTTTACAATTTTGAAACTCATCAAAAATAAATTTAAAAGAAACAATTTAAAATACATAAATTGCCGAAACAGTTAACGTAGCGCGTAAAAATAATAAATTACGATAAATAATTCAAGAAAATTTAATATTTAATATTTATTAGGAATTACTACCTTTAAAATAATTTAAATTAAAACCCTTTTATTTAAATTGATAAAAACGCGCGTTACGATATGGAAACGCAACGAAAATACGAACCGAGCAACCGAAACGAACCCGAATACCTTCGGAGTATATAAACGTTGAAAGAACACTTTTCTTTCATTTTTACACATCTCACTCTCTCTCTAGCTCTCATTCCCATCATATCACTCTCTCTCTAAGATCTTCTCTTCAACCTTTGGTGTCCACGCTAAGCTCTCGACTCCCTCTACACGAAAGTACAACCGATCTGTGGATTTGTCCAGCCAACCTCGAGGTATGATGCTTTGAAACTCACAAAAAAATTAGGGTTTTTCATGGTTTTCTTTGTTTGTTCGAACACCACCATTAAAAACCGACCATAGGTCCTAACTTTCGAACCCACCCCCTCTCGAGAACTCATCTGGGTGTAACAACAACATGGGAGAGGTCGAATCGATGTTTTGAAGCTGCAGGATGGTGATAATGCACAGGTTCGTGACTCTTGCATGGAGCCGAACCTGTTAACACAGCCACAGCCTAACCTTTCTGATCGTATGCTGGGACCGAGCCTTTAGGCTGGCAGCGAACCCTCCCCCTTTCACGAACCTGCATGTGTATCCACGAACCCTATGGTTGAACCTCTACCCCACGAACCATCAAGTGACAGCCGAACCTAGTACATACTGACGAACCTGAGTCCTTTAGTTTAGCCGAACCCATGCGGCGAACCCTGGATGCATCAACCATGCTTGATCAGCCGAACCGTGTAGGGCCGAACCCCATGTTACAAGCGAACCTTTACGTGGACAAAGCTGGCCGAACCTTCTTAAATCGAACGAACCTACACCCTTAGGGACGAACCTAGCCTGGTCTTGTACCAGAGCTGAACCTTGGTCGAGGAAAACGAATAGGTTCGCTGGAATGTGGAGTTGGTATCCATGTTGAACAGATTGCCATGATCCAGCTACCCACACCATCGGCCCAACCATAGCCCAACACAGCCCAACCGATTCCTTGGCCCAACATCATCCCTTCAGCCCGTGTGACCACTCGGCCCAATCGAAATGTCTAACCCATTTCATTCAAGGCGGGCCACTCACCTACAAGCTCTAGGCCCAACAGCCTATTCTCGGCCCATATGTGTGTGTTAATCGGCCCACGTGTTGTAATGGCCCAACATTCTCGAGTTTGGCCCATTGGGGATGAAATTGGCCCGAGATTTGACTCACACTTGGCCCATTTAACTTGATTCGGCCCACATAACTCATAAGGCCCAATGACCCTACTATTCGGCCCATGTACCTACCCCTAGGTCTAAGATCTTAGTTGGGCCCAAAACCCCACAATAAGGCCCAAGATCACTAAATTTGGCCCAACTAATAATGAGATCAACAATCACTTTGGAAAGCCATTAAAGAACTTAGATAAACTTATTGTGTCATATTATTACAAAGGTGGCATGGTTTAGGTTAATTCCATAAAAGCCAAAGTATTTTATTTAAACTATGGGAACAAAGAGTTTTAAATTGTCAAGACTAGTGAAACGATAAGGACACATACTAGCCTACAAGAGGCTAAGGGTCATTAAATTGAATCAAGGACTTTGGGCTGCATACTTGAAACCTAAAATGACATGACATTGAGTTAAGTTGAACATAAAACAATAGTCAACAAACAAGGGCCGAATCCTGACCAAGACTTACGAGTGTTAGCCAAAGATTACAGCTACCACATACATACTCACAAATACAACACCATTAATACTTATAAGTTACAAACTATGTGAAATCAATACAGGAACTTGAACACAACAACAAATACCACAACGAGTGCGTGCATCATTGTATTTACATAGTCAACCACTTCAAATACCAGGTGAGTTCATTTGTCCCTTTTCAAACCTTTTGTTTTAACTCCGGACTGAGAAGCATGTTAAACAATTTATTAAACTATTGAAATGTTATTTAATGCTTTTAAACTTATACATGATGCTTACTATAAGACTTATGCTTGGAAACTAGTATACTTTGAGAAGCTTTAAATTTGATGCTGATTCTATAAACTAGAAGCTTAAACTATATACTTGAGGTTTACACTATGGACTTGATGTCTAACCATTAGGCTAGACATTTATGATATAAACTTAATACTTAAACTTTGAGCTAAATACTTATGCTTAAAGCTAAGTGCTTAAACTATACATTTGATGTTTAAATTATAAACTTTATGTTTAAACTACATATTCAATGTTAAGGCTTTGAGAATACTTATACTAAACACTAATACTCTATATAATTATTTCAGAAAAGTTAATGTTCTACACTCTTAGTAAAGTGTTAAACTGCTTTACACTTACAACTAATTGCTTAAATTTAACTTGAAAACTGATATGTTTAGAAGTACTTGTATACGTGAGATACTTGAAAATACATGAAGGCTTGATATACTTGAAAGTACTTATGTATGATTACAATGATATAGGAACCAGTTAGAAGTCCTGTTTGCTACTTGCTACTTGTTATAGTTCAGAGTCTACTGCAGACAGGTGAGAACATTAGCCCCTCTTTTAATGTTTTTCAACTGTTTTGGGGTGGAACACGTGATCAAACGCTCTTATTACAATCATATTTCATTATACAAGATGGATGCTATTTTACAAACATTACAGGTTCACTGTACAAATTCAAAGGATTCATCAACTGTTTTTAAAGGATTATATCATATGTTAAAGATTTTCTACTAAAAAAGTTTTATAAAGGTTCTTTAAACTGTTTATATCAGTTTTTACTCAAATGGTTTTATAAATGATAAACATTTTTAAATAAAGGAATTTATAAACTCTTTTACTCTAAACTAATGTTTTCAAAAGTGATATTTTATAAACCTTGTTACTATACAAGGACATTATTCTAAGTATTCAATCAAGGGTTTCATAACAAGGTGCTAAATCAATGGTTTTTCATGATGGTGTCAAACAAAGGATTCAATTCATGGTATTCAAACAAGGTTTTCAAAATCATGTTATCAAATAAGGCATTAAATCAATGGTTTTAAAGCAAAGTTCAAAAGCATGGTGTCCACTGTTGTGAACAAACTTATATACACATCAAGTTACATATTCATTAGCGTTAGTACTGGGTGATCACAACAAGGGAAAGCGGACACATCTGGGACATACCAAAATGGAGTTAGCTTTTAAATTTGTTTTATAAGCTAACTGCAGGTTTGGTTTCATTATGGTTTTATCAAAATTGCTAATACATTTTCTAACTCCAAACGTAGTTTGGGACTTGATTATATGTTGGCTTTTCTAGTAGAAAGTCTTTTGACTGTTTGCACACGTTTTACAGACTTGATGTTAGTTTGGGTTGCAACTTATCCATGTAATTCATTTATTGCTTTACTCATATGCCTTACAATGCAAATTCACATTTACAATTGTTAAACCTATTGTTCTCACCAACTACTTCTGTAGTTGACAGTTACTTTTCACGTGTTTCAGGTAATCAGGTTTAAGACATTCTAAAGGACAACTAAGGAGACCGTTTAAGATAGAACAAGATGAAGAAACATGCTAGGATGGATTTAGAAACACATTAAAAATCCTGATTGTTTAATTGTCTTGTTTGAAGTCTTATTTTGTAAACTATAATCTGGGTCTGTAGTTGTCATTCTTTTGGTAGATAGATTGTCTGTAACTAAACAGTTGTCTAAACATTATGAAAATTAGTAATCTATTGTGGTTGTTCTTATTCAATACTTGTGCATGATTCAACTATTCATACGTCACCGCGCCGTGGATTCCGCACGCGGCGCAGGGGGTGTGACAGGTTGCAATTGCCTCAGCAATCCGATTGTTTATGAGTGTGTCGAGTTCTGTTGTGGTCATGTTAATGTTGCCTTCAGCCATATTCTTCACAACAACAATAAGCGTAATGAGATTACATCCATCACATAATCACCATTCATGAAGTAATCACCCACATTTCATCGACTTATGCCAAATCATTGAAATCAACACTTTTGATTTATAAAAGTTTTCAAAAATAGTAAGTCTTTGATGAAACTCTATTTTTCACAAATCCAACTAATCAAATATGTTTCTATTCATTCTAATAGACATTTAGCATCATCAAGTAACATCTAGCATGTCTAGATCATCATTTTTCCACAACATGCATCCGTAAAGTTTCTAAATATAGTAAGCATCACAAAACTTCATAATAATCAACAAGATCTCATCTAGACCACTTCTATACTTCAAATCAATCCAAAATACATCACAAATCACCTAAGAACACAAATAAATTCGTGCATGTGTGTTATTAGAAGTTGCATGTGGATAGATGTGCATGCATGTGTGATCTAAGGTACAAATAACCATTAAAACTACCTTAGATGTGTTTAGATGGCTTGGATTCAAGCTGGAACAGCTGAGAATGGGTCTGAAGGCTCATGATGGTGATGTTCCAGTGAGTTGTTGGGCTGCTACACCAATTCATCATTTAAAAATTAAATACATACGAAATCCATGCCTATACAATCGTAATCAAACAATAACTCAAGCTTTACTAAAACGAGTATAAAATTTAGAATTAATTGAACCTAAACATCCTTTTGAGCTCTGGGATCTGAACAAACCAAATCAACCTATAATCGACAAACATCGTGAATTTTGTCACATCACTGTATTTCAGGTATTTCATTACATACATATATATATATGTGTGTGTGTGTGTGTATTGATAGAACCTGATATGTTAATTTGATATTTTGAATATGATTGATGATATTATCACCGGTATACAGTACTGAGAACATATGATTATTACGCATAAGCACTGGGAAAGTTAGTTTGAAATATAACTAGACTGAACCACATTGTTTATTGCAGTTGATTAATTTTGATATGATATGGTTTTTGGTTGGAATGGTTAAAGGATAGTGGTTTGGTCACTAAATATAGTCAAGGACACATGGTCATGGTTTATCGAAATGATGGTGGGACAGCGGCTGGATAGGTTGTGACCGACTCCTACATATGCCCTATACATAAACTTATTCCGGTCTATCATGGATGTGTCAGTGATATGATTTAGTGGGGATAATGGTTTGGGAAACTAATAATTGATAAATATAATTAATAAAATAATGAAAGCGATATTGAAAATAATTATGCGATGGTGAGGTCACGAATGTAAATTAAACGCGAATGTTATTTCAGAAATGTTAACTTAATAATGTATTCACGTGGAAGACGATTCACACGAATACAGTTATTGAAAATAATATTCTGAAAGGATATTCCATAAATTGTAAATCGAAAAGGTGACGATCTTTACGAATTTGTACGTAAGTAACGCGTTTCGATGAGATAACCGAAATAATATTTTACGATATGTAAATTAAGAAAAAGAATTTAAAAACGTTTATTAGGAATTACGACCTTAAACGAATTTAAATAAAATAATTTTATAAAATGAATTCACTTTATTTAAACGTTTTGTATTTTAAAATATGGATTACGTGAAAACCGAACAAATTAATAAGTGTTAACGCAACATAAACGTAACCGAGCACGTGGGATGTTTACGGGGTATAAATAGTGAGAGCTTCTTCTCCTTCTTCATTTCACAAGCCCATTTCTCTCTCTAAACTACAAAATCCAGCCATACACTCTCTCTCCAACTTCTCTCTAGCATTTCTCCTTCGTTTCTCAACCATTTTGAGTGATTCTTGTTGCAAATTATTCGTGTAATCAAGGAGAACATAAAGCAACGAAGATTTCAGGAGTTTGATCGAGTTTTTGAAGGTAGATTGTCGTTTTACTTTTTGGATTTTTGTTAAAATGAAAACCGGTTATTATCACCACCTTCACATACATTTTCCTCAACACAAACCCTAAAACAAACACGTATGAAGAGGCTGGAGACATTGAAAAACACCTGCAACATGATGGAAGCTGGTGGAAGAGGATGATGAACAGTGGCATCGAATAGGGCAGAATCGACAAGCTTCTTGTCAAACTTAGCTGTGTCGACACTACCCTGTCGAACCTAGCTCTTGTCGACATTACCATGGCTGAGACTGTCTAGTCGACACTGCTAATATTGGCCAATGAAGTCCGAACCTGCCACTGCCGTCAATATTAAAGAGCAAGTCGAGATTTCTAATCTCAAACACCAAGCATCAGCACCGATACTGAGGCATCATCGACATTACTAATGTCGATGATGGTGATGGTCGAACTTGTGGCTGATTATAGGTGTCGATGTTATCCAGTTGATCCCAAGTAGATTCGGTGAGTTGTGTCGATACTAGTTACCAATACTACTCTCTTCGAGACTATAAGATCGATGGGTAATATCGGTGACAATGAACAAGGAACAACCATGTGCCGAACTTAATCAGTGGCCTTGGGCTGATATTATCGAACATATTGATCGATATTGTCTGGGATAGCCATCATCGAACTTATTGGTCGACATTGTTTATTGATATTGGTTGATAAGTTCGAAGGATGGGTGTCGACATTAAGAAGACTGAAACTATAAATTCTGATTATAACCATCCATATCAACAAGTATGTATATAACCCTTTTTGGGTTACCACCTTTCCTAAAATACATATAAACATACAAGTAAGAAATTACATAAAATTGATTTTTGCACAAATATCACTTTTATTTCTTGAACTTAAATGTTTCTTGAACATAAATAAATTTTATAAGTTTAGGTTAAGATGGTTAACTTAACTAAGACATGCATGAACTTATGTATGTGTACATGTATAGATATATGTAAGGTTATCACCTTTCAACCTATATAGATATATGTGTGTGCATGTTCATAAACTTTGAGTTTATATTAAAAATCATCATTATTATATTAAAAGCTAACAATTTTAAAAACTTTATGTTTTAATGATGATGACTTATAGAACTTTGAGTGTATGATTATAACTTAGATAACCAACCTAAGTTAGTGGTACACTAAATGATTTAAGATAAACACGTATGGACACTTAATAATGATAAAACACATATACTCATGAATACGAAACACACGATAAATACAGGTTGTTGAGTCGACATTGATTCCACCTACGTGAGCGAGCATTCTACAAAACTCTAAATCTTAAGACATTCATGTGAGCTCTCATAACCCCCTTTTTAAAATCGTTTTTTCTTTTAAACTCGGGGGTGGAACATGTATACCAAAACGAATATGATTTTGATAACACATGGGTGAAACCTGGAATATCATTTTGATATTCTTATTATTGAGATAATTATTGATTGAGGTGGATTATCACAACTCCGTGAGTCATTGTTGGTTGAGTTGACTTCGGTCCTCCGAAATGACTAAATTACTGTTTGTTGAGTTGACTACGGTCCTCCACGGTGATTCCATTGTTGGTTGAGTTGACTACGGTCCTCCGCAGTGCACAGTATATACACTTATACATATTAGGAATGTCGTTGATCGAGTTGACTTAAGTCCTCCGCGATGATTCCACCTACTATTGATTGAGTTGACTAAGGTCTTCCGCGGTATATTATATTGAGATAATTATGATGAATGATGATTATTGATGATGAATGTTGATTATCTATTTGATTAACTATTTTATGTATTTGGTTGAGAATGATTTGATATACTTGAATGATTACTCATTATTGCTTGAATTTTTGATTGGGGAGTTTGTTGTGTGTTGACAGAGCTGGATTATCTCACAGGTTCACATGTGTATTTTGTTAAAAACTATAAACTTTTATAAACACTTATAAACATTTTTAGAAAATGAAAAACTTATGATTACTCACCAACTACTTCGTAGTTGACATTTGATTTTCTACATGTTTCAGTGAATGAGGAGAAGTAGGTAGAGAAGGATAGCTCTACACTTTTTGGACATCATCACTTAGGGTCTCGGACTTAGCTAAATTAACTGGATTACTGAAGACTAGTGTTTAGTTAATTTAGCTATATCTTTTGTGTAAATTGTTGTACTTGAATCATGACGAACATGATTTTTGTGTAATTACTTTAATTGATTTAATTGATATGTGATGCTACATTTAGATGCCCACGAGCTTATGAACAATCTACACATCCCTCGTGGCATCCCTGTAACACCCCGACCGACGGCGGAATCATCGGGATGCCACGAGGGATGTGTAGATTGTTCACAAGCTCATGGGCATCTAAATCATATCATCATATATCATTTAATCAACCACAATAATTACACAAAAATCATGTTTATCATGAATCAAGTATGTCAAGTACACAAAAGATTTAGTTAAACTAACTAAACTCTAATCGCCAGAAATTTAGTTAATTAACTAAGTCCAAGATCCTATATGATGATGATGTCCAAAATAGAAGAGATCCTCTCTTCATTCCTACTTGTCTCCATCACCTGAAACATGTAAGAAAACAAGTGTCAACTACAAAAGTAGTTGGTGAGTAATCATAAGTTTTTATATTTAAAAAAAATGTTTTAGTAAAATGCGTTTGAAAGTTTATGCTTAAAATGGTTTTATAAAATACTTTGTTTAAAACGGGTATAAAACTTATGATCTTCTTGAGAAATCCATATGAATACCTGTATGAGATAATCCAACTCACATCCATCAATTCAACAGTCAAACACATACACAATCACATAACCACATAACCAAATCAATCATAGCCAATCACAAATAATCATAATCAAATATAAGCAATCAATCCACAACAAATCAACCAAACTCAATCAATCATATTCTCAATCAATGTTCGTGACTATACATGATTCCTTATGTATTTAACATAAGTTAGATACATGAATCATGGAGTGGTCGCTAACCACGTGACAATACATGAAGTCAAAGCAATTAACCGAAGTCAAGAGCAATACTTCACGGATGTGGAAACCCTCCACGTGACAATACATGAAGTCAAAACAATTAACCGAAGTTAAGAGTAATGATTCACGGATGTGGAAATCATCCACGTGACAATACATGAAGTCAAAACAATTAACCGAAGTTAAGAGTAATGGTTCACGGATGTGGAAATCATCCACGTGACAATACATGTAATCTTTGTTATTGACCTAAGTCAATAACAATTTTTACACGGATATAAAAGATTAATAGATAACCCAATAATAATAATATTTTCAAATGTGAATATCATATTGATAATCAGGTATTAACCTTGTGTTATCAAAATAATATTTAAACCGGTATACATGTTTCACCTCCGAGTTTTAAAACCAAAAACAGTTTAAAGAAAGGGAGGTTATGAGAATTCACCTGAAGTCCTTAGTATAAATGTTCTTGTGTTATGCGCGCTCACGTATGTAACTCAATCAACTCCACAATCTGTAATTATTGCGATTTCCATTTTTATAAGCATAAGTGTTTCATATCCAATTAATGCCCATACTAGTTCACTTTAACCCGTTTGCATTTTATTAACTTAGTTTATTTAAATCAATGCTTAATGTAACAATTAAGGTTTCTTGGATGCTCGCCATATTAGTGTAATTCTACTTGACGTTCTAACCTTTTAACCATGATAATTAGTTGTATCGCCCTTGATGTATTCTCATGGGTGAGTATGTTTAAAAGTTGCCAACTTTTATCATACACACATTCCCACTTATGCACATGATTAGTTAAATTGTTTTCCTCATTTTAGTTGATATCAAAATGTTTATTTTTAGTTTAACAAAAGATGATGCTTGGTTCATTCCCATAATTTAATCATCATGTCATTAAGAAAATGATAGAATTTTAATTTCTCATGCATGTATGAACATGTATACATACATATATATATATAATCAAGTCCCTTGTATATATTCTTAACCTCCTAATCAATGAAAACTAAGTTGTTTACCACATGGGGCAGCGAACCTTCTAGCCTACCTGAAGTAGGTTCGTCCGAATAGGGTTAGGGTTCGTCCCATGGAGGTTCGGCCCATGCAGGACGTGTGAGGGTTCGTGGCTCAAACGAAACAGAGGGTTCGGCCTAAGAGGAATGGTTCGGCTACATTAGGGTTCGGTTGTTTCCATTTTCGCCTCAAAGGTTCGACCAAACCATGTGTTTCCCGCCCATGCAGGTTCGTGAACCAAAAAGGTTCGGTTCCCACGGTTCGTGGCTCATGGGTTCGTAGGTGAAAAGGGTTCGGCTACCTTGAAGCCTAAGGTTCGTTTTCCTAAGCTAATGGTTCGCCTAGGATGAAAAGGTTCGCAGCCCTTGTGGTGTTAACAGGTTCGTCGACCTGCCCTTCGAACCCAACCGCAATAGCTGTTCATCACCTTCATCATCAAGTTCCTGCTGTTTCAAGGCTATACATGGTCTTCTATATCTCGTTTTAGGGTTTCATAAGTGATTAACTAGATTATCTCTACCACAAGTTCAACATTCGCGATCCAACAACAAAACCGTGAATAAAACCTTAGATTTACCTCGTTTTGTCGACCAAACGTGAGTTTTTCTTGTATCTCCTTGTTCTCCTTGATTCCCCGGTCGTCTAGGCTCCGAGATCTCGCGATTTCGTCAAGAAACGAAGGAGTTACCTTAGAGAGAAGTTAGAGAGAGAAAGCTTGGACGAAAATGGAGGTTAGAGAGAGAAAGGTGTAGGTGAAAAGTGAGAAGGAAGAGGGAGAACTCTTCCTTATATCGCGTACTGTCGCCACGCGTCCGGTCTCGTTTTTATCGCGATAAAATATTATAAACGATCGGTTTTTTATCATAAAACACGTTTAAAATATAAAATGTTTAAATAAATAAATTTCGTTTAATAAGGTGATTTTAAATAAATTGTTTCGTAAAAACGGTTTTCCGTTTATTTTCGCTAAATCAATTATTTAATAAATTAATTTATTCGAAACATTTTAGGTTGTGATTCCTAATAAACGTTTTAAGTTCACAATCATTAATTTAATATCGTTCGATATTATTTAATTTATCAAGTCGAAACGCGTTACTCACGTACGTATTCGCAAAGATCGTCACCTTTCCGAATCCGACGCTCGTATCGTATTTCGATTTTGATTAACAATTTATGGAACATCATTTCAGAATATTATTCTTAATAATTATATTCGTGTGAATCGTCATCCACTCGAATACATTTATTAAGTTAACATTTCTGAATTAATATTCGCGTTTAAGTAATGTTCGTAACCTCACTTCGCGTAATTAATTCTCATTATTTATTAACTTTAATATTATCATTCCCAATCCAAAACCCACTAAACCATAGTCACTGACACATCCATGATAGACCGAAATATGCATATATATAGGGCATATGTAAGGGTCAGTCGCAACTGCCCTAGCCACCGTCCCACCGCTATTTCGATAAACCATGACCATGGGTCCTTGACTACGTTTAGTAACCAGACTCAAACAAACTTCCAGTTCCATCCCAAATCCATTCTCATTCCATAATCCTTCATCATCAGTAATACGTAACTGCAATAAACACTACGGGTCTGTGTAGTTGAATTTTTAACTAAAGTTCCCGTGGTTTACGCGTATAATAATTTATAACCATGTATACCAACAACAGTAATAATATCAGTAAAGTAAATCAATAATCTCATAATCATTAATAATCATAAATATCCAGTCGTAACAGTACATTCGTACGGATGTACGGACGTACGGACAACTGAAAGTACAGTGATGTTACAGTCTCCCCTAGTTAAAGGAATTTCGTCCCGAAATTCAACTTGGAGTGACCGTAGTAAATAAATGTGGGTACTTAAGCTTCATCTGATCTTCCCGCTCCCATGTGAATTCTGGACCCCGCTTCGATTCCCAACGTACCTTGACAATTGGAATTCTACTGCGTTTGAGCTGTTTAATCTCGCGATCCATTATCTCCACTGGTTTTTCAACCAAGTGCATGGTATCATCGATGCGGATGTCATCGAGTGGTACCTGAAGATCCTGATCAGCTAAGCACTTTCTTAGATTGGACACGTGAAACGTCGGGTGCACATTACTAAGTTCAGGAGGAAGTTCTAACTTGTAGGCAACCTTCCCGATCCGTTCAAGGATCTTAAAAGGGCCAACGTATCGTGGAGCAAGCTTCCCCTTCTTCCCAAATCGAACAACGCCCTTCCAAGGCGACACTTTAAGCAATACCATATCCCCCACTTCAAACTCCAAAGGTTTTCTTCGTTTATCCACGTAGCTTTTCTGTCGACTGCGAGCAGCTAACAGATTGTCGCGGATCTGGCGAATCTTGTCAGTCGTTTCCTGAATAATCTCGGGACCAGTGATCTGCGTATCGCCGACCTCGGTCCAACAAATAGGTGACCGACATTTCCTGCCATACAGAGCTTCAAACGGCGCCATACCAATGCTCGCGTGATAACTGTTGTTATACGAGAACTCAACCAATGGTAGATGGCTATCCCAATTGCCACCGAAATCGATGACACAAGCTCTCAACATGTCTTCCAGTGTTTGAATCGTTCGCTCCGTTTGACCATCCGTTTGAGGATGATAAGCAGTGCTAAGATCCAATCTTGTTCCAAAGGCTTCATGAAGTGATTCCCAAAATCGTGCCGTGAAACGAGCATCACGGTCCGATATTATGCTTAAGGGAATACCATGTCGGCTAACGATCTCATCAATGTAAATACGAGCTAGCTTCCGCACAGGGTAAGTTTCGCGTATCGGCAAGAAATGAGCCGACTTGGTCAATCTATCAACAATCACCCAGATACTATCCTTACCGTTCGTGGTACGTGGGAGTTTAGTAATGAAATCCATGGAGATATTCTCCCACTTCCACATCGGTATCTCTGGTTGTAACAACAATCCTGAAGGTCGCTGATGTTCGGCCTTGACTTTGGCACAGTTAAGGCACTTAGACACATACTCAGCAATATCCTTCTTCATTCCAGGCCACCAGTACAAGCCCCTAAGGTCTTGATACATCTTATCAGAGCCTGGATGGATTGAATAACGAGACTTATGAGCTTCATCCATAATCAGCATCCTCAGATCACCCCTGTTCGGTATCCACAACCGATTCAAATAATACATTAATCCATCATCTTTAGTTTCCAATAAGATTTCAGCCCCGCAAGACATCTCATTTTTCAAGTTATCCTGAGCTAATGAGAGTTGTTGGGCTGTGAGAACATCATTATGGAGGTTAGTGTGCACGCGGACACTATGAATCTGAACTTGACTTTTGCGACTAAGCGCATCTGCTACTACATTCGCTTTACCAGGATGGTAGCGAATTTCACAGTCATAATCATTCAACAGTTCAACCCATCTCCGTTGTCTCATGTTGAGCTCTTTCTGATTCAGAATATGTTGTAAACTCTTATGATCAGTAAAGACTACACACTTAGTGCCATAAAGATAATGTCTCCATATCTTCAAGGCAAACACGACTGCACCAAGTTCCAAGTCGTGTGTGGTGTAGTTCTTTTCGTGAATCTTCAATTGTCTTGATGCATAAGCCACAACCTTTCCCCGTTGCATGAGAACACAACCGAGACCTAGGTTGGATGCATCACAATAAACCACAAAATCATCATTTCCGTCAGGCAATGTTAAGACCGGAGCATCACAAAGTTTCTGCTTCAAGGTCTGAAATGCCTCTTCTTGCTTTGGTCCCCACTCGTATGGCCTATTCTTTTGAGTCAAAGCAGTGAGAGGGACAGCAATTCTGGAGAAGTTCGATATGAACCGCCGATAGTAACCGGCAAGTCCAAGGAACGATCGAATCTCCGTCGGTGTCTTCGGTGTACTCCAATTCTTCACAGCATCAATCTTTGCAGGATCCACGTGAACACCGTATTCGTTGACTATATGTCCCAAGAATTGAACTTCTTTAAGCCAAAATTCACATTTAGAGAATTTGGCATACAGCCGCTCCTCTCTTAGGATCTCCAAAACCAACTTAAGGTGTTTCTCGTGTTCTTCCTTAGTCTTTGAGTATATCAGAATATCATCAATGAATACAATCACAAATTTATCCAAGTACGGCCTGCAAACACGGTTCATGAGGTCCATGAAAACCGCAGGTGCATTGGTAAGGCCGAAAGGCATTACCAAAAATTCATAATGGCCATATCTGGTTCTGAAAGCAGTCTTGGGAATATCCTCATCATGTACGCGAAGCTGATGATACCCAGACCTAAGATCAATCTTTGAAAACCATGCCGAGCCTTGAAGCTGATCGAAGAGATCGTCGATGCGCGGCAGTGGATATCGATTCTTAATTGTGAGTTTGTTTAATTCGCGATAATCGATGCACATTCGGAATGACCCGTCCTTTTTCTTGACAAACAAGACTGGTGCACCCCATGGTGAATGGCTCGGGCGAATGAATCCTTTGTCAGTCAGCTCTTGTAGCTGGCTCGCCAATTCTTGCAACTCCGAAGGCGCAAGTCTGTAGGGAGCTTTGGCGACTGGGTTCGCACCAGGTACTAAGTCGATTCGAAACTCAACTTGACGTTCTGGTGGAAGACCCGGCAAATCATCTGGAAAAACTTCTGGAAAATCTCGTATCACCGGAACATCTTCAATTTTCTTTCCTTTCTCTTTCTTCTCCACAATATGAGCTAAGAATGCTATACATTTCTTCCTAAGGTACTTATGTGCTTTAGTGCAAGACATCAGCTTAAGACCTTTACTAGCAGTTTCTCCAATTATTCTCAAAGTTTCACCCGAAGCTAAAGGAATACGAATATATTTCTCATGACAAACAATCTCCGCTCTGTGGGTGGCTAACCAATCCATGCCTATGATAACATCAAAGCTACCAAGATGCATAGGTATGAGATCAATTGGGAAAACGTGATCATTTAAGTTCACCGTACATCCAACGATAATAGTGTCAATATCAATAGTGTTTCCGTCAGCCACTTCCACGTTAAACGGTTTATCCAAGTATGTACGTGTTCTACCAAGCAAGCATTCAAAATCATATGAAACAAAACTCCTATCGGCACCAGAATCAAATAAGACAGATGCATAAGAGTTGTTGATCAGAAATGTACCGTTGACTACATCCTGGTTGGCTTGAGCAGCTGGAGCATTTAGTTGAAAAGCCCGGCCTCTTGCCACCCTTTGATTATTCCCGGTCAACCATGGGCATTGATTCCTGAAGTGACCCACTTCACCACACTCATAACAGGCTCTTGCCTGTGCCTGCGGTACTTGGCGAACGGGTACAGCTGGTATAGGTTGTGCAGGAGGAGCTGGCAGTGCAAGCGGTGCATGTTGCAACCTTTGTGCTTGCGGTGCACTCCGACAAACATTAGCAAAGTGACCAAACTTGCCGCAGTTGTTGCAGACGCGACATGGCAAATTTGGTACGTGATGATATCTGCAGGTATGACACTGAGGAGTGTTCCCAGTGAAATTCCTGGCAGTTGAATTGTTTGAGGATTGCTGCGCAGATTTGGCAGCAGGAGCAGTGACCATGAAGTTTCTGGTCTTCCTCTTCTTGTTGTTACTTTTCGATGAATTAGCGGCTTCAGACTTGACTTCAGTTTTGACTTCCTTTGCAGTAGTCTTGGTGCCAGTCTTCTTGTGTCCCTTCCGGGTAAGTATTCCATTCCTAACGTGATTATCAGTAAGAGTTGCAGATAATCGGATTGCAGCCTCAAGTGTTTTGGGATTACTCCCGTAGACCGTATCCTGAATCTGCACCGGCAGCCCGCCGATATACTTCTCAATCGCCCTCTCCAAGGGTGTCACCATATGAGGCACCAGTAGACTATACTCATGGAACTGAGTATTATAGATGACGTTCTCGCCACTATCTTGTTTGAGTTCCCAGAACTCAGTCTCCAGTTTCCTCATCTCGCTTCTAGGACAGAATTCAGTGGTCATCAGATTTTTGACCTCTGTCCATGTCAGTGCTAAGGCAGCATCTACTCCCCTAGTTCGCTTTTCCCCATTCCACCAAGTCAGTGCTCTCTTTTGGAAAACACTGGTGGCATAGCGGACTTTCAGATTTTCAGGGCATTCGCTGTTGATGAAGGTGTTCTCCATACTCTCGAACCACTGCAGCAGACCAGTGGCTGATTCAGCACCCGTAAATTTCAGGGGATTACAGGAATTGAAGTGTTTGAACGTGCAAGTTGTCTGGTTTGCACCACCTCGATTCTGGTTAATGTTCTGGTTAGCCTGAGTCAGTTGGCTCACCAATCCAGAAATAAGTGTAGCTAACTCTTGTATGCCGGAGTTGGCATTACTGTTGTTAGCTTCCCCATTGTTCGAGTCATCTTCGTTGTGACGGCGAGGCGGCATGTTTCTGAAGGAAATAGAAACATGTTACTACCGTTTACAACGTAAGTCATACAAACAATGGTCAATTGAGTTTATTTTAAACAGTTAGGATTACATATAGGAACTATATTTATTTCCTATCTGTTATTTAAACTCATAATGTCTATAAATTTGCCTATTATCATTCTAAGTGTCCTAGTTGGTCATAACTAGTGTTAGCTAACTATTTCCTAGATCCTATACGTTCTTCACTCTATACTAACACTGACAACCTCCCAATGCAATGCAACAAGCTTATATATAGGGCATATGCAGAGGTAGATCGCAATCTCCCCTACACCGTCCCACCACCGTTCCATTGCACCACGATTATGCCCTTGCTAGTGTGTAGAGTGTGTCATGTACTTCACCATAAATCTCACTTCACACACCTTATCCTTAGTAGGATAATTTTGAGTGAAGTGATCTCTAGTTCCCTTGGACAATTAGGTTTACCTAATGTCTAAGTTCACCTGACATGTAGGCTTGCCTATTTCTAAGTTCACCTAATGTCTAAGTTCACCTGACATTAAGTTTCCCCCAATTGTCTAAGTTCACTAAAATCCATATCAATTCCAATGTCAATAATCATCATTAAGGGTTCATATCATCACGAAGTGCTCTTATTGTCACTAAGCGTTCATATCCTCCCTATAGTTTATTCTCATCAAGTGTCCATACCATCACTAAGTGTTAGTATCATCACTATGCGTTTATATTATCATCAAGTGTCTATACCATCACCCAAGTCCATATCACATCACTAATCGCCCATTATCGTTCATTAATCCTATGCACCCTACGTGTCCAATCCGTATGTTTTTATAAGGGAATTTATAAGTGTTTATCAAGTGTGATCATCCAAAGTGTCAATCCAAACCAACCTTAACCATCAACATCCATCTCACAATAATTCCTAGTAATATCCTAAGTTCCTGACACTGACAGACTCCCAATATACTACAAATGGTATATGTATAGGGCATATGTAGGGGTCAGTCGCAACTGCCCCAGCCACCGTCCCACCACCTTTGTAGTATACTACGAGTGTGTCCTTGTCTGGGGTTTATAGCTCAAACAAATATTTCCTAAGGCAAGCAATTCATAAACAATTAAGTTCCTAAGCAAATAATTTCCCAAACGGGTAGTTCCCACATTCTTCAATACTGACATCCACCTAATGTACCGTAAATGGTATATATATAGGGCATATGTAAGGGTCAGTCGCAACTGCCCTAGCCAACGTCCCACCACCTTTACGATACACCACGTGCATGTCCTTATCGAATCATTAGGGCACACGTAAGCAAGAAATTTATAATCAGCATATTTATATCAAATGTATAACAGGGTTTCAATTAACATGTAATAAACACATAAGCATGAAATCCTGAATATACTAACTAGTGTATGAATTTAATTCATACTAGGGTATCCTATGGTTATAGACTAGGTCAACCATTTCTAGTAACCTAATTCCCTATAACCCAGGCTCTGATACCAATCTGTAACACCCCGACCGACGGCGGAATCATCGGGATGCCACGAGGGATGTGTAGATTGTTCACAAGCTCATGGGCATCTAAATCATATCATCATATATCATTTAATCAACCACAATAATTACACAAAAATCATGTTTATCATGAATCAAGTATGTCAAGTACACAAAAGATTTAGTTAAACTAACTAAACTCTAATCGCCAGAAATTTAGTTAATTAACTAAGTCCAAGATCCTATATGATGATGATGTCCAAAATAGAAGAGATCCTCTCTTCATTCCTACTTGTCTCCATCACCTGAAACATGTAAGAAAACAAGTGTCAACTACAAAAGTAGTTGGTGAGTAATCATAAGTTTTTATATTTAAAAAAAATGTTTTAGTAAAATGCGTTTGAAAGTTTATGCTTAAAATGGTTTTATAAAATACTTTGTTTAAAACGGGTATAAAACTTATGATCTTCTTGAGAAATCCATATGAATACCTGTATGAGATAATCCAACTCACATCCATCAATTCAACAGTCAAACACATACACAATCACATAACCACATAACCAAATCAATCATAGCCAATCACAAATAATCATAATCAAATATAAGCAATCAATCCACAACAAATCAACCAAACTCAATCAATCATATTCTCAATCAATGTTCGTGACTATACATGATTCCTTATGTATTTAACATAAGTTAGATACATGAATCATGGAGTGGTCGCTAACCACGTGACAATACATGAAGTCAAAGCAATTAACCGAAGTCAAGAGCAATACTTCACGGATGTGGAAACCCTCCACGTGACAATACATGAAGTCAAAACAATTAACCGAAGTTAAGAGTAATGATTCACGGATGTGGAAATCATCCACGTGACAATACATGAAGTCAAAACAATTAACCGAAGTTAAGAGTAATGGTTCACGGATGTGGAAATCATCCACGTGACAATACATGTAATCTTTGTTATTGACCTAAGTCAATAACAATTTTTACACGGATATAAAAGATTAATAGATAACCCAATAATAATAATATTTTCAAATGTGAATATCATATTGATAATCAGGTATTAACCTTGTGTTATCAAAATAATATTTAAACCGGTATACATGTTTCACCTCCGAGTTTTAAAACCAAAAACAGTTTAAAGAAAGGGAGGTTATGAGAATTCACCTGAAGTCCTTAGTATAAATGTTCTTGTGTTATGCGCGCTCACGTATGTAACTCAATCAACTCCACAATCTGTAATTATTGCGATTTCCATTTTTATAAGCATAAGTGTTTCATATCCAATTAATGCCCATACTAGTTCACTTTAACCCGTTTGCATTTTATTAACTTAGTTTATTTAAATCAATGCTTAATGTAACAATTAAGGTTTCTTGGATGCTCGCCATATTAGTGTAATTCTACTTGACGTTCTAACCTTTTAACCATGATAATTAGTTGTATCGCCCTTGATGTATTCTCATGGGTGAGTATGTTTAAAAGTTGCCAACTTTTATCATACACACATTCCCACTTATGCACATGATTAGTTAAATTGTTTTCCTCATTTTAGTTGATATCAAAATGTTTATTTTTAGTTTAACAAAAGATGATGCTTGGTTCATTCCCATAATTTAATCATCATGTCATTAAGAAAATGATAGAATTTTAATTTCTCATGCATGTATGAACATGTATACATACATATATATATATAATCAAGTCCCTTGTATATATTCTTAACCTCCTAATCAATGAAAACTAAGTTGTTTACCACATGGGGCAGCGAACCTTCTAGCCTACCTGAAGTAGGTTCGTCCGAATAGGGTTAGGGTTCGTCCCATGGAGGTTCGGCCCATGCAGGACGTGTGAGGGTTCGTGGCTCAAACGAAACAGAGGGTTCGGCCTAAGAGGAATGGTTCGGCTACATTAGGGTTCGGTTGTTTCCATTTTCGCCTCAAAGGTTCGACCAAACCATGTGTTTCCCGCCCATGCAGGTTCGTGAACCAAAAAGGTTCGGTTCCCACGGTTCGTGGCTCATGGGTTCGTAGGTGAAAAGGGTTCGGCTACCTTGAAGCCTAAGGTTCGTTTTCCTAAGCTAATGGTTCGCCTAGGATGAAAAGGTTCGCAGCCCTTGTGGTGTTAACAGGTTCGTCGACCTGCCCTTCGAACCCAACCGCAATAGCTGTTCATCACCTTCATCATCAAGTTCCTGCTGTTTCAAGGCTATACATGGTCTTCTATATCTCGTTTTAGGGTTTCATAAGTGATTAACTAGATTATCTCTACCACAAGTTCAACATTCGCGATCCAACAACAAAACCGTGAATAAAACCTTAGATTTACCTCGTTTTGTCGACCAAACGTGAGTTTTTCTTGTATCTCCTTGTTCTCCTTGATTCCCCGGTCGTCTAGGCTCCGAGATCTCGCGATTTCGTCAAGAAACGAAGGAGTTACCTTAGAGAGAAGTTAGAGAGAGAAAGCTTGGACGAAAATGGAGGTTAGAGAGAGAAAGGTGTAGGTGAAAAGTGAGAAGGAAGAGGGAGAACTCTTCCTTATATCGCGTACTGTCGCCACGCGTCCGGTCTCGTTTTTATCGCGATAAAATATTATAAACGATCGGTTTTTTATCATAAAACACGTTTAAAATATAAAATGTTTAAATAAATAAATTTCGTTTAATAAGGTGATTTTAAATAAATTGTTTCGTAAAAACGGTTTTCCGTTTATTTTCGCTAAATCAATTATTTAATAAATTAATTTATTCGAAAACATTTTAGGTTGTGATTCCTAATAAACGTTTTAAGTTCACAATCATTAATTTAATATCGTTCGATATTATTTAATTTATCAAGTCGAAACGCGTTACTCACGTACGTATTCGCAAAGATCGTCACCTTTCCGAATCCGACGCTCGTATCGTATTTCGATTTTGATTAACAATTTATGGAACATCATTTCAGAATATTATTCTTAATAATTATATTCGTGTGAATCGTCATCCACTCGAATACATTTATTAAGTTAACATTTCTGAATTAATATTCGCGTTTAAGTAATGTTCGTAACCTCACTTCGCGTAATTAATTCTCATTATTTATTAACTTTAATATTATCATTCCCAATCCAAAACCCACTAAACCATAGTCACTGACACATCCATGATAGACCGAAATATGCATATATATAGGGCATATGTAAGGGTCAGTCGCAACTGCCCTAGCCACCGTCCCACCGCTATTTCGATAAACCATGACCATGGGTCCTTGACTACGTTTAGTAACCAGACTCAAACAAACTTCCAGTTCCATCCCAAATCCATTCTCATTCCATAATCCTTCATCATCAGTAATACGTAACTGCAATAAACACTACGGGTCTGTGTAGTTGAATTTTTAACTAAAGTTCCCGTGGTTTACGCGTATAATAATTTATAACCATGTATACCAACAACAGTAATAATATCAGTAAAGTAAATCAATAATCTCATAATCATTAATAATCATAAATATCCAGTCGTAACAGTACATTCGTACGGATGTACGGACGTACGGACAACTGAAAGTACAGTGATGTTACAATCCCGAAGTTTCCGCCATCGGTCGGGGTGTTACAAATTTGATCCGAAAGCCTTACTTTTAATGAAATAATTACACATGCGCATGTGCGCACACACACGTATGTAAACTTTTATAGACAAACTATTATATTATTATTGGATTACAAATTGTATAAAAAATAACGTATGTTAACATAAAATCTATAAACAAACTTTTCAACTTACTAAGAAATATTATTATTATTGTAGTATTAGAGTAAATTATTGTGACGGTCCCTGTGATTTACTAAAATTTCACTCGTTCCCTAGGTTTCATAAATTCCCCATATAGTCTCAAACTTTAAACATTTGTAACACATTGCATAGAATGCTAAAAAAAATGAAACATGTCGAGTCTCTAATGCAGCCGTCTACTGCACTAATTAAGTCAATAGCAGAACAATCCACATTTAGTTTAAGGCCTGTAATATGAGGAATCCATTTGAGTCATTTCCCTCTTTTGGGAATAGCAGACATAATGATTATCAATGCTTGAATGCATGTTTGATCATGAAGACTAAGAGAGTAAGATAGTCCTTATGATTTTTTTGAACAAAGCAATTTATAAACATTCACATATGGAATCTCATTACACTATTGTAGTTGTATTTGAAATTCCATAGGAGGCTATAATTACATTATCTAATATATGATTGAACTATATAGATTAACTTGAATTGTATAGGATATTCCTTGAACTACACACTTGGCATCATTTATTTGCAAGCTATCTCATCTATCAAGTTGAGTCTTCATAGCCCCTCTTTTACTATTTCTATGTGAACTTAGTTTAATGGCCAAAGAACTAGTGAACTTTAGCTAAGAATGTGCATTGATCACACGATTACATATTTAGTGACTATTATATTTTTATTGAACTGACCATCTTATTGATGTTTGATTTACCCATTAGGAAAGGCCCATGGTGATAGTTTGCTAACTTTAGCAGTGTTAGGAATGCTAAACATTGGTGAAACGTTATTTATTAACATTATTTGATCTACCATATTTGCTATGTTCATTATGCTTAGAGTTCACATTTGACGTTATATGTACATTTAGTCAACAATTGTCGGTATGAGTGTTTAAAACTTTTGAAACTCACCAATTATTTATAGTTGACCCTTTATTTTTAATGTTTCATGTGAAAACGAGAACTAAGAATTCGAGCTTGGACTTAGTTAGATTGGGTTATTATTCGATGTAATAGATTAGGGTTTTGAATTATTTAATGTTTTATATTTAATTTGAATTAATGTAATGGTTTGTGTTGACTTTGAATATATTTTGAGTTAATTACATTGAACATCGTGTGCTTTTAAACAATGTACACTTCGTGGTGCCCCAATGATTCTGTCATTGGTCGGGGTGTTAAAAACATGACTCATTAAAGTTTGACTTCAACCTTTTGGTGGCTATTGCGTACATACAACTACTAGTGCATTAACCGCTTACATTAATCTTATATATTCCATTATGAGACTATGTCTCGAAATTAATCATACTATTAAAATAAGCATACATGTTATTACCATTAAAAACATAATCAACATTTTGTTCATAAAAACGAGAAACTGAAACAATATTTTGAGTAACATTTGGAACAAAACAAACATTGTCTATTTTCAAATAAAGGCCATGTGGCAGTAATATCTCATACTCTCAAATCCGAAGAGAAAGTTGAAATCTCGTCCTTGGGTGTTGTGTAAATACCAACAACCTTGGATGAAATAGTCATAATTAATAATTAATAAAATAAACTGGTATATTTAATTAGTAAAGTTAGTGTAATTAGACTCGCTCTTTTTATTTAACATGATTTATGAAACCAACTCAGCCAGGGACTTGTACACGAACGAGTCCATTCATAAAAGGGAAAAATTAAGGTTGCCAATTTCAAAAATCCTAAACTTTCCTTTAGCCAAGAAGTCCCTTTTAATAATGACATATAATAGGACATTATATATTTATTATATATTTTAGAAGGTAGGTTTTTTATTATGAGTTTTTATTTTTTAATTTCATTAGCTATGACTTTTTTTTATTCATTTATTTACAATGCGAGAGTAGCTCACTTACTTGACACTTTGCCTATTAAATGAAAGGTCCTAAGTTCAATCCTAGTCAAGAAGTATATTAATTAATAGGTAGTATAGCATAGATAACAAAATGTAGATAAAAATGGTGCAACGATTGTCGATCCGTCATAAAACTCATCATAAAGTGTGATTCGGTGTAAAATTGGGAGTCACTCTATCGTAAAATTGGAAGTGTGCTTCGTTGTAAAAATAAGCTTTGTAAAACGTAGAAGCAACGATAAACATGATATGATATTATAATAGATAAACCTTGTTGAAGAAAATCTCATGATTGTGCATACCATATAAGACCATCCCCATCATATACAAATAATTACAGTAATCAAGAACTCACAGAATCTAACACGAATACAAACACATCAAGCAATCAATCTTCAAAGACATGTAAATATATGTTTATAAACTTATATATAATACATTGTGGAGATCCAGTTACCACCATTATCATCATCATACCTCAATAGCATCAATGTTGGTTTTTGATTGATCATTTGAATCAAAAAGATGCTCTAAGGATCTAGCTTTTCTGCTACCAACTTTCCCGGCTTCTTTCAACAACTCTGCCAATCGTTTTTTCTCATCCTCCACATCAAAACCCGCAGTCCCAAGCTTTTCCTCCCTAGTCTCAACAATATGTTCCAATATCTTGATTGCATCATCCAGTCTGTATAAAGATCACATTTTGAGAGATTGGTTAAATTTCTGACCACTTTGTTCAAGATTATAAATAAACAAGAAATGCATAACATCATACCTGCCAACTGCATCATAAGTGCCAGCAAGATTGCTATAAACAGCAAGCGTGTCAGGGTGAAATGCACCACACTCTCGTTCAAAAACGATCTTAGCTTCTTCAAAGTATTCTATAGCTTCGTTTATGGCATACTGTTGCACGCATGTAAGTCCCAATTGATTAAGTGCAATCCCATAAAAACCTGATTTCTTCTCGCTACTCACACGAAGCTTAAAAATGGCATTTCTGAACAAATCATAAGATTTTGAGTAGTTTCCCAACACATAATACATAACTCCCATTTGGGCTTCAATTCCTGCAATCGTGCTTTGCTGACCCGGAATATCATTGTATATTTTTAAGGCTTTGTATAGTAACTTGAGTGCCTCATCTATCTCATCCATAGACTCATAGATAGCAGAAATGTTAGTGAGCCCGCAAGCAATTTCCTCTACCGAGATGCCCAAAGCAGGGTTTTCATAAATATGAAGTGCATTTTTGCAGTACGATTTTGATTCTTTAATTTTCCCTGTTTTGTTACATAGATCAGCCAAACGCGCAAAAACCAAGGCGACAGACGGATGGTTTTCGCCTTTGGATGATTTAAGAGACACAAGTGCCTTTTGATACGCAAAAATGGCTTCATCATACTTAGATAACGATAAATATGTGTCTCCAATGCTTAAATCTACAAAAGAGACTTCAGTTTCCTTCCCGATAGCCACCAGGGTCATGCTAGCCAAAACTAGATGCTCAAGTGCACCTTCGTGGTCACCTTTTGAATCAAAAATAAGACCCATGAGCCGCCTGTCGGCTGCTTCTTCAGCTTGCAAACCATTCTTTAAATGAATCTCAATTGCCATTTTACAAAACTGTTCAGCTTGTTTAAAGTCAAGTGCTTGAACATAAGCTTCTGAAAGATACCTACATGTTTCACCAATTCTTGGATCGAAATCACCCAAAACCTCCCGTTGTACTTCCAAACCGGACGTGTAACAGTTTAAGGAGTTTTCAATTTGACCCAGCATAGAATAAGTATCACCCAACTGCATCAAACCGGAAAATTTAGCAAGAGCGTGGTCTTGACTTTCGTTGACCACTGGAATTTCAATAGACTCTTCAAGAACGGGTATAGCTTCATTGTACTGGCCTAAACTACAGTATATTGATGCTGTAACATGCAGACACATTACAATGTCTAAATTAGGTTTACCATTTGATGATTTCTTGAAACAAGATGCTGCTTGATGAGCCAAGTCAAGTGCTTTACGAGGATTAGAACCCGATGACATTAAATCTCTTGCTTGCTTAAGTAAATACGGACCAAGATCCGAGTCTTTATCACTGTGGTTAGAAGCACCAGTACCAATAACCAGTTTCCTTGATTTCTTACTGGTTTTCTTGGATAAAAGATCATTTGTTTGACGGGTTTCGCTCGATGTAGCGCCTACTTCTGACTCCAATTGTGATTCGAGGGCTTTCGCTGAGCTTGTTAGCGAGTGGACTTTCAAGTTTTCTTCTTCATTTTGGTTGTAAACCTCTTCATTTTCTTTTAAAATTTCAACTTCCTTCATCTCACCTCCAACTAAATGCCTTAATTCAGAATCAATTCTTGATTCTTCACCATCTGATCCATAGCTAAGCCTAGATACAGACTGATCAGAGCTTTGCATATCACACACATTATCATAAAGTTCTTCAATAGACGGCTCAGCAACCGCCCCAGAAGTACCCACATCACCAGGATTCATACAAACAGAACCGACATTATTTGGAGACTTGGTCAACTCCAAATTCTCCTTGTTCCTTGAGAAAATCTCACTCTTAGGCATTTCATCAAACATCTTATCTTCAGAAACAGAAACTTCATCCATAGCCAATCCAGGCATCATTCAATTTGCAAACAAACTCAATTACAGATGATATCTGTCAACAAAATACAAAAAGAAACAGAAACTTTATTGCATACACGATTCAAAACGTAAAAATCCCAACATCGGGTCCAGATAAAGATTTGACATATTCAAACATAAATAGCGACAAAAAGGGAAAATCAATCGAAGGGGCAAAACAGTTCAAATTTAAAAATTGAAACACATAAAGTTCGAGTCCTTTAACATTCCCAATATTTATCACTCATAATTACACAAAAAAGGAGAAAATTAGACCCACAAAGATTTTATCTTTTTAAAAGTGGTAACTACATTTTCTACATATAAAAACTTCAAGATCATAATAACACATACTGTTACATAGACAATATAACCCAGATCTTTTCATAAAGAATACATTACTCCATTAACAACTAAACCCGGATGGATGGATTTAATCAAAATATCATGAAAAAAATTGTAAATCTGAGCAAAGTTGACTTTGTAAAAGTCAAAGTATCAAGAATCTTAAAAAAATGAAAATCATACCTTCCGTGAAAGAATTTTAAAGATTGTGAGGGTTTTTTAGGGTATTATAAACAAACGGGTAAAGAATTTATCTTATAAGTGATTGGTGTGTTATATCTGTGTAGATGTGAGGAGCAAATGAAGAAGGAAGGGCAGAATAATAATTATAAAATAAATCTGGGATAAAATGGTAATTTCACGTGTTAGTGCTGCAGGGTCGAATGTCAGAGGTAAGAGGTCCTTTTGGGTCTTCCTTCTTAAAACCGAAACTCTTTTGTCAACCCGCAGATTTGTCTTATTTTTGGATGATTGATTCCCCTCTTATTATTATATTTATATTTATATTTATTTGTTATTTATTTGTGAAAAAGCCTCTTAAGTCATAAAAGAGATTTGCATGTAAACAAGCGGATGTGAACTTATTTAAATCAAGTCGATTTCAAGCTAATGCTGGGCTCGAATAGTGATTTTGCTCGTTACTTATTTTGTATTTATATATATATTAGGTTAAAATCCTGTGTATTAAATGGTTTAAAAAATAATATGTTATATATACATATCTATTAACAAAAACATATTATGTAATTAAAAGGCATGTACATTACAAATTTTAACTAAAATAATTATTACATAGGTTGAATAAAATATTATATAATTTGTTAATGCATAAAGTCATCAAAATATGTTTAAAATATTTGATGTAATAATTATAAATTATTTTTTATTTTAAAATTTTTTCAATAGTGTTTTAATATTTTTATGTAATGTAATTCATAAATAATTTAATTCAAGTATATTTATTGTCTTTTTAAGACACTTAAATTAACTTTAACTAAAATTTATATTAATATATATATAACTTGGATTTTTAAAAATTACTTACTTTTTACATTTCAATATAATATATTTTTATCATTAAAATCATTCAATCATGTTAAATGTTTGAAAATTTTTAAAAGCAAATACAAAAAATAATTAGTAACATTATTGTTATTTTTTTGTAAATAGTTTAAGATTTGAAATTAAAAATAAGTTTACTTAAAAACTTTATAATTAATTCCATTTTCAATTTAATTAATTCATAATATATTAATTATTATTCATATTATAATCCATTATCCTTAATTCTTAATTCCTAACTACATAATAAATAGAGAATTAAACAGGAGAGAGAAGCGGTAGTCTAGAATTGTGATAAGTGTTCACAATTATTTTTATTTATTAGTATAGATAGATTCATAAGAAAACCATCTTTTTGGGAAAAATTAAAAAAACTAATCATAATCATTAACAACTAAATTTTTTTCCATTTTTTCTTTTTTATTTTCTTTTATTATAAGATAAAAAGTGTAATTTTTTTTAAAAGTATGTATTTTATATTATTACATATATGTAACTTGTATGCTACACATACTAATTACATATATGTAACTTTCTAAGTTACATACTCAATTTTTTGAGTTACATATACGTAACTTTGTGATCTACATATTTTTTTAAAAAGAAATTATTATAACATTTCTAACCTTATAATAAAAATTGACAAATAAAATTTATAAAAATTAATTGGTTACTATGAGTTTTCTTGATTTTTTTTAAAATGAGCAGTTTTCTCATTAAATTCCTCTCTCTCTCTATATATATATATATTACACAAATGTATAAGTAAACGTTTATTTATTTAGTTGATGTATATATTTATTCAAATTTCAAAAGATTTATAAGAATGACTACTACAACAAAATATCAAATTCAATTACATAGATGCTTAAAATAATGTTTTGTTATTATTTGAACATTTCAAATTATTAATTATTATATGTGTTAAAAGTGTTTTATTTTTTAATATTACTATGTAAAGAATGAGAAAGCTATACGGCTCAAGCAATGTTTTTTTTTTAAGCCGAGCTTAAGCTTCATTATACCAATGTTTTAAAAACCGGTTCGAACCGACCGGTTTAACCGGTTCAACCGGTTGCCGGTTACTAAACCGGTACGAAACACTCCGGTATTATGCAGGTTCATTCGATTGGTTGTGCCGCCGGTTTAATCCGGTTTTACCGGTAAAACCGGTAAAACCGGTAAAACCGGTTTAAAAAAAAACACAAAATTTCGGCTTTTAAGCGATTTTTGGCTTTTAAGCGATCGTGAACTTGATGCGTTTAACATGCCAATGTCATAATCCTATTATGCACTTTCATTTAAAAAAAATATTAGAATTTGAGTACTTTTAGGTTGTTTTGGATGAATTTGTGTACTTTTTGAATTGTTTTTAGATGAATTTGTATACTTTTTTGAAACTTATTTGAGTATAAGTTGTATTTCTATGGAATTTTATGGTTAATTAGTGTGTCCGGTTGAACCATTTTTTAGCAAAATCCGGTACATCTAAAATAACGGTTTTTAAAACATTGCATTATACAGTTGGAAAAAAAATTCTAAGTAGGAGTAGCTTGTTTAGGGATTTGTCTGTATATGGGCTTCAGAACCATAGAAGTTTCTTGCACGTAAATGACCGATATACCCTTCTAGAATAACCTGTTGTTTTATTGCTTTTGTTGGTTGAGAGGTAGACACAAGGTCATTGTCTACAATCAGATTACTTTGACATGGTGTCTAAACTTCATATTCTTTTAACCGAGATTCAAATGCTAGATAATTTAATGATTCATAAGCTAGGTTTAGATACGAGCTCATTCCATAATAAGTGTAAATTCAAGTCGTCGTCTTCTTAATGTCTTCATTTTTAATCTATTTATCACTTTTTATTTTATTTTATTTTATTTTATTAATTAATTAATTGAGTATTGGTAGAGTGGGCATTAGTTTTTCAGTAGCAAGTTCCTGTATTTTTCAAAATAAAATTTGTGATTAAAGAAGGAATAAGGTTTCATGTGACTTGAAGATGAGAGATACGTTCACTTGGTGGACAATACCTATTTACTTCACTTTAAAGTTCATATGCATCTCTATCCATGTTGCCTTCAATGAAGAGGCGTTGGGCATTAAATTCCAACCTCAAAGTTTGTTTGATGAATGCAATTTTGCAACTGGAACATTTATTTCACTTAAATCAAAAAATTAGGCATGCATTAATTAAATAAAATAGGATTCAACTAAATAGTCTTCTTATTCTAAAAATGCTAAAAAAGATTATTGACTATTAAATAATGAGATCAAATTTAAGATGAAAAATTTTAAAGTTTGGAGGGAAAAGTTGTTAAGAGGGTAATTTAGTTACAACCACTTTCATCACATTTTTTAAACGTTCATAACTTTTGCATATGATATTATTTTTTTAAAAATATATATCATAAAAACGAGCATTTTTTATCTTTAAAATGAATATAATTTTGTTATAAAAAAGGAAAATTTTTCAGCTAATTGTGTCTAATTATCGTCATTGTTTTTTAAAACATTTGTGTATAATTATCTTTTTGTGTTTTCTTACAGGTAATTGTGTCTTTTTTACATGTAATTGTGTCTTTTTTAAACATCATTGTGTTATTCATACTCGTCATTATGTCATCTTGCTTATCATTATGTATACAACAACATCATTGTGTCTTAAATTGTTTATTAAAACACAACATTGAATAGAAACACAAAAGACACAATGACATGTACAAAAGACACATTGACCAGCACAAAATTGTTATACTCATCATTGTGTCTTTTTTTACAGGTAATTGTGTCATTATTTAAAAATTATTTTGTTATCCATACTCGTCATTATGTCATTCTTGCTTAACATTATGTATTCAGAACATCATTGTGTCTTAAATTGTTCATTAAAACACAATATTGAACAAAAACACAAAAGACACAATGACCTATACAAAAGACACAATGACATGTACAAAAGACACAATGACCTATACAAAAGACACATTGACCTGCACAAAATTGTTATACTCATCATTGTGTCTTTTTTACAGGTAATTGTGTCTTTATTTAAAAATTATTTTGTTATTCATACTTGTCATTGTGTCATCATTGCTTAACATTATGTATTATGCAACATCATTGTGTCTTAAATTGTTCAGGAAAACACAATATTGAAAAGAAACAAAAAAGACACAATGATCTAAACAAAAGATATAATGACCTGTAAAAAATTGTTCATACTTGTCTTTGTGTCTTTATTATAGGTAATTGTGTCTTTTTAAAGATCATTGTGTTATTCATACTTTTCATTGTGTCATCCTTGCTTGATATCATGTATTATGCGACATCATTGTGTCTTAAAATGTTGAGGAAAACACAACATTGAGCAAAAGCAAAAAAGACACAATGACCTGCACAAAAGACACAATGACATACACAAAAGACACAATGAACTACAAAAATTTCTATAGCAATACACTACTAATTTTTGAAGATCAAAAAATGCTCATTTTTATGGTATATTTTTTTTTCAAAAAATAATTTCGTATGTAAAAGTTATGAACGTTTAAAGAAAGTGGGGGAACTTGATAAAAAGTCAACAAAAGTAGTCATTACTAAAATATCCTTCAACAACTTGATATAATCATAGCCATTGATTAATTATCTAATGTCTCAAGATCTTTCTTAGGCTTTTTAGGCTAAGAGCCTTATTTAGTTTAACTTAACCTTAATTAAACAACTGCACTTTGATTTACATATCTTTTTGACTTCTTTATAATTTATATTGAGCATTATATACACACACCCACGTTATGTTAAAATAATTATTTAGTTGTACATAAATATAAAAATTTAATTTTGATAGGGTTCTATTATTCTCACACCCTTAAAACACGACTGTTTATTAACTCATGATGCTATTATAATGTTTCATATTTAATGCATCATTATTAATCATCACAACATTTCATTAATTAAAACAAATAACATTTCATTACAATTGTCAAAACAATCAAATTACAATTTAATACTATAACATGGTTTGAGAAATTAACTAGGTCAATTAAGTTCTAGCCTATGTCTTCATCACCTTCACATAACATGTTACACATGTAAAATAGTTCTTTGTCAACTATTTGCATAGTTGGTGGGTACACATACAAGTTTATTTAATACATAAGAAATAGATTCAAATTCAAAGTCTAAAGTATTGACCTAAAGCATATGTTATCACAAGTTTCTAAGGCATCATGTATAGTACAAAAGTTCATATAGTTCATCAATAGTTGCACAATGCATACAAACAAATAATCATTGTTATCAATAGTCCTCAATAGTTCTCAAATATTCCTCATTAATCCTCAAATAGTCCTCAATAACGTAAAACCATACTTGTACCCCATAGGCTTGCAATTGTGTAAATAATGCATACAAAATTCAACATGTAATCGCATACAACTAAATGAAATCTCTAAAGACTAAGTCATTGCATCCTTGGTGTTTTGACTCTAAAATTAACATAAATTATATAGGACATGTGTAATATCTCTAAAACATTACAAAAAGTAAAGAAGGGAGTATGAATGTACTCACCTGATTGCTTAGCTTAATCTAAGATTTTTTTGCCTAGAGTTTGAGTCAAAGGATCACCCGATAACCTAAAGTTTAAAGGAATTACTTAGTAAACTGAGCATTCCTAAGGTTTAAGTTAATTTGTGTTTCTAAATCTAGGGCCTTCTATGGAATACTTAAGAATATATTTAAATTTGATTAGTAGTAATTGGAATGTTTATTTAGTTATTTAAACATATATTATTTAAAATTTTATTAAATAAATAGGTCCAAAATATTATTAAATAATATTCCATTCATTTATTTAAGTTGTTTTTTTTCTTTAGTTGTTATTAAGTATTTGTGCGTATGCAAATATAACATATATAAATGATTATCTAAAATATTTATAAAAAGATTTTGAAAAGTTAATCGATGTGATTTTAAGATGAAAGTTTTAGGTTTTTATTTAAGTAAACAATTATTTTGTTCAAAATATGTTTATAATATTAAGTATTCCAAAAAATTTTTAAAATAAAATTTATCAAATATTTATAAAAATTCATTTAATTCAAATTCATAGATTTATTAGTAATTTATATGATTTTTAAGATTAACAAATAATGAATAAAAGATAACAAATTATATCCTGCAAAAATCTTTTACAATAGTGTATTTAACTTATTTATTTATTATTATTATTATATATATATATATCTTTAATCATTTATAAATTTGTTTTTTTTAAGAAAAAAGGCTACTTAAAATAAGAAAAGTAAGTTAAATAAGATTGTACAGAGCGCTAACTGTACGAATACGATCGTACGTTTCACTTTCTGATTTGGTTTTCTATTTTTCAGTTGTTGTTCAGAACATTAAACCCACAGATATGTTTGTGTGAATTGTCACTCATGCAAACACACTGTCAGTTCATCATTCGTAAACGATACTGAGTTGTTGTTTTGAATTGTACTTTCTCACAAACGGACTCAACTAAACTTGCCTGTTTTCACATTGTTATGAGTGATTTCATATTGTTTTCTCACTGAATTGTCGGCCATCTCATTCCTGTTATTTTTGGATATTAGATCGCAACCGATATGTTTATGTCACTTGTTTTCCACAAATATTATTTCTCATGTGATGTTGTATGTTTAGATTACAATTCTCATCGAAATATATACAAATGTTAATTGTTTTCACACAATTGTTATCACAAACTGTTTATCACATAGTATTCACACATAGTTATAGGTGAAAGTACACATACCGTATGGATTTGCTGGACAGTCAGGTACTAGTTATCATAGTCTCCCCTTGTTAAAGAAATTTCGTCCCGAAATTTAAGCATCTTTGTCGGGTACTACTTTTTCTATATACAGGTGGAGATGTTTTGACCCCATGTGTTCTTCACGCTCCCAGGTTAACTCAGAGTTGTGTTTGGAGTTTCATTGAATATTTACGTTGGAATACGGCTTCGTTTTAGTCTCTCGACTTTACGATCTGTAACATTCGAGATTCCTCAATGGGGTTTAGTTTCTTGGGTACTTAAGTCTCCTCACTGAGCAAAGATTTTATGTATATATATGAGAAGTGAACAGACCCGATACAACTGTTTATGGTGACCCAATAAACATCAAATCTGCCAGAAGTTCGAGGTAACTTGGTATTTAAAATCCATAGCTATTCGTCTACACTTCCGTTGTGGTATCTTGTTTTGCTTCAATAACGTTAGAGTTTCTAGTGTTCGCTATGGCTTTCGCACTCACGAGTCATTTCCTGGCATGAGAAACCATTCGTTTCTTCATTGTTGGGATAGATCTGTACATTGTCTGGGAAGACAACATTGACGAATCGAATTGTGAGTTTTCTCACACGGTTAATAAGATTCATGAACTATGCTCTATTGTTCACTGCAGTGATATTGTAAAGTTCTGTCGGAACAGATGGCCTCGGCCTTGTTAAGGGTAAAGCATCCATTCCGACGATGATGTTGACACTGCCCATTTCCATCGATTTTAATTCAATGGTAAATGTTTGGTCAATAAGGGTAAGCGAGCAGCCTATACATGTCATTCACACAATTATTTGATTACCTTTTACTACCATAATATTGTAAGAGGTATTCTAGAGTTGCCTCCATATGAGTAAGTGTAACATCAGTGCTGGAAACATAACCGGAACAGTGATCAACACAGTAATATGAACAGAAACTCAGGTACAAATTTCAGTTGTTATTCATATATCATTATCATTTCATGTCTATCATAAAACAGTTTCAAAATCACTACTGACACGTAATTCAGAACCATGGTTCAACAGTCAGATATTATCTGACGATACAGAACCATCATGTGATTGTTAGTTAGGATTCTATTATGTATAAACATATGTGAGGATGTACTGAACAAAACAACAACAGATGTCGTTACGTGAATGCTAAATTGACGAATTATTCGTATAGGTGACGATCTGTACGAATATATCTGAAAGTTTAACGTTCTGAATGATGTCTAGTAATTAGAAAACCATATTGAAAAGTGTAGTTATCGTCGTATTCGTACGGGTGACGATTCGAACGAATACGCGCGACGACTATACGATTCGATTTAAACAGTAAATTTAATAATTTCAGAAAATTTAAATAAACGGAAGATATTTAGTTAATTTACTAGGAATTACCACCTAAAATAAATTTACAAACTTTAGTTTTAAACCGAGACGTTCGTTACGAAAACGAAACGAAACCGACGTTTCTACGCAAAACCGAGCAAAACCGAACGAGACCGAACAAACCCGGGTATTTTGGAAGCATTTAATGGCATTTAATTGCCATAAACACCCTCACCTACCATCTTCAACCTCCCATTCCCGTCACTCTCTCTACTTTCTCTCTCTAGAAGCCATCATCCTATCTCCTTCATTTCTCCACGAAATCAAGCGCTCTTGGTGTCAAAACGACCACTACAACTTGTAAAACACGAAAGTACAACCGATCTAAGCTTTGAACCAGTCAATTTGAGGTAAATTCGAGATTTATGTTCGGTTTCTAGGGTTTTCAAACCCTTGTTCGAACCATCTCTTGAAACCGGTTCTAGGCACCATAAAACCATAGGAACTCCACTAAACCATACTAGGATGATGTAGGAGCAAGTGAGATACCTTGATCTAGTGCTAAACCCCGATTTGTGTGAGCTACAGCCATGGAAACTCAATCAGCCGAAGGACACAACAGCAGATGGGCTGAATGGCCACTAGGCCTAATGGCTAGCCTCTAAGCCGAAGGGTCTCCTTCGTTCGGCTCACTCTTATTCGGTCCAATTATCTCGGTCGGGAGCCTCCCATTCGCACGGCTTTTCCTCATTCGCTCCAAGCCCCATACGGCTAGACCTTAGTCGGTCAAGACTCACATTCGATCGGCCAAGGGTTCATGAGCATCAACCATTCAGACCAAGTCTCATGCAGCTAATCTGATTCGGCCAAGACCCTTTCGCATGAACCTTCTTCGGTTAAGCCACAACCGCATGAACCACATTCGGTCTAAGCATCATTAGCATGAAACCCTTATTCGGCCAATGAAACATGGTGTGAATGGTTGGGTTTAGGGCTACGAGATCGCAAGGATGAGATTGTGAGTGCATGGTATGCATGGTTTGTGTGCGTGGGTGCATGCTTGGGTGAATCATATGGATGTCAATGTGGGGATCTAATAGGGTTAATACTAATGTTTTTCAAGGGATAATGAAGTTTAATCATGGATTATTTCATGTGGGTTGGTCTAAAATGTATGAATCTATTTAAAGAAAGCATGATTAGAGTTTTCAATAAACAAGAGTTTTCATAAATCATATTATCATCTAAACATGGTTGTCGACATCATTTGAGTTCAACACACTTGGAAATTCATTGAGAATCAAAGATCATAGTCTAAGGTTATGGTGTTGTTCTCACTATTAACACCTAACACTTAGACATTTCATGAGAACATACAACTACATTAGGTTGTTCCTTTGAACTACCTAGGATGGGTTACACACATAAACGATCAAAGAACCATGGGACAATCAAGAACTAGTAATGGGCTCAAGGTTAATCGAATGAGATTAACCTAAACTTAGCATGTTTAACTTATATTTACTTAAATTAATTAATGTTTTAATAAAGGAATTGACTTATAAACTTCTTTGAATCAAACTAAAGGATTTCTAATTTAATGATTTAACTAAAATGAATTTTTTAAAATGTTTTAATTAAGGACTTTAAATGTAATTAACATAAACCTTACCTAGCTAAGGTTTAGTAGTGATAACTCATGGGATAACGGGTTATAAACGGGTAATACGTTTAGACTGGTTATAGAGAATCATAGAAACACATTAGTAACATAGGACACTTAGTTGCACACCGAGACCAAAACCCTAGATACGACTATTATAAATACTTATAGTATTCGAATCCTCTTAAAACAACTCAGGTACCGAAGAAACATAGTCTACAAGTAACGAGCGCGCATTTTGTTGTAAATCAATACAGAGCAACACATGTGAGTTCATTGCCCCTTTTCTAAACATTTATGTTTTCAAACGCGGGGCTGAGAAGCATGCTTAAACCTTTTTCTTTAAATATGTTTTACGTAAATGCTTTTACTTTTTGAATGTGTTATATTCATGTTTATATTCCTAGACTCCTGTCTAGGTAAATTATATGTAGGTTTAACTAATGAATAAATTAATTACTCTTATGAGTAAGATAATAATTCTAAATCAGACAAATAATCTAATAAAGTTCTAATTCAAAGAATCCAAACTCAGTATGGAATCAAGAGAACTAAAACTAAAGATCAAATCCTAGGAAATCTAATTCAGTGTGTGTTCAATAATACTAAGGATCAATTCAAGAATCTAAAACATTGTTGTAGCCATGGAATTCTAAGGATCAGAATCAAGGAAATCATATCCGTGTGTGAATCATTAACTAATGAAATCATTAACGATCAAGTTAAGGTGGATGTCAGTTGTATGCAGATCGAGACCACTTGTTAACACATGGAAAGTCCCGTCATAAATAGTAGACTTTTATAGTCAAGCTATATGGGCATAAATCAAACGATCAAACGAATTCTAAAGAACAAAGACGATCAAAATCAAAGGATATCCTAAAGTCCCGAGATGTACAGTAGGCCTGAGGGTCAAGCTGATATGGGCACATCATGAAAGTCCTGACACATACAAGTAGACTCATTTGAGTCATGCCTGATATGGGCCACGTGTGAGACAGTACAACTTGGACACCACCAACAACTAAGTCTAATTGATTGAGTCAAATAAGGCCCAATCATCATGTCTTAGTTGTAATTAAATAATTAATTATTTATTTAATTAAGCATTTAATATTATGTTTCTACAAGTGCTATGGTTGATCATGATTACGTGATGAACTCAAGAAATCAGTAGTATTTCAATTTGTGGAAATCAAAATCTAATATGACGATGGATGGAATGAAACGCTTAATTATCATTAACAACAATATGTTAAGAAGTCCGGTATGTGGTGGGACGGTGGCTGGGCGGGCGGTAAGTTCGACCATACATTTGCCCTATATATAAGCATACTTGATTGGATAACATAGGTGGTTGTTGATGAGGTTAAGGTTGTCATTTCAGGGGATCAAGGTAAACATATTTCAGGGTAATCAAACGTTGTGAATCAAAGGTATGGGGTGAAATGCTTAATTATCACCAGGAACAATATATCATGTGGTTTGGTATGTGGTGGGACGGTGACTGGGCGGACGGTAAGTTCGACCCTACATATGCCCTACATATAAGCATACTGAGCTGGATGGTATAGGTGGTTAATGGTGAGGTTAAGGATGTCATCCGAATGGTATTCAAATACATTTTTAAATAAAACTATATGAACTCACCAACCATGTGTTGACTTGATCTTTTTGCATGACTTCTCAGGTGACGAACAGGTCTAAGTAAGAAGTTATTGCTTTTGGACTATGATGCCAGATAGAGGACCTAGTATTTATGGACCTGCATATTTTTGAACATCATATTACAGATTATTTTGTATATCTTGTGCAGATACAATATAGAAGAATTATGATGTTGATAGTAGATTTACATTGTTAAATTATGAACAAAACTGATGTAATTTAACTTTGTAATTCTATTTCCATTTAGCAGTTTCTCATTATATATCATGTGCAATGTAAACAATCTGATCAACACGAGTATCATTCCCGATATCGTGCCCCGAGGCCTTTCCGCCTGACGGAACACATGATACGGCCCGCCGGCTCGGGGTGTGACAGTAAGTTATCTAACTAACTTTTAAAGAGGCAAAAATATAATCTATGCTAGTATTAAATAATACAAGTGCAAAGATTATAAATGAAAAATGTACCAGTGTTGGTGTCAGTGTTTAAGCGTGCCGCAGCCGCCCCTATCATGAATGCCCTTCCCCTTGGTGCTTGTCCTCTTGGTAGCACCCTCTTTGGAAAATTCTTCACGTAGTGTCCTGGTTCCCCGAAGGTGTAGCAGGAACCACGATCATTTTGTACAGCGGTCTATGCCACTGCTTGATTAACCCTGTGCTGAGGTGCTTGGGTCTTGCAATATCTGACCCAATGTCCCATTTTTCCACAAAAAGTGCATTGTCTGCACATTGTGTCTGGTTGATGATGATACTTGCACTTATCACAAAATGGGGCAGTGCCAGTATACTGTTGACGGTTCTGTTGAGGTTGAGTAGGAACAGTTTTTGGAAGCAGTGGTCGTTGTGAAATTCTTACCGACTTTTTGTTTCTTGGTGGGGTGTTGATCTGGTTCTTTGGTAGTTCCTCACAGGCTAGTTCCAGCCTCTTTCTTTAGTGCACCAGAGGCAACCATCACACTAATCAGTGTAGCTGACAATGTAACAGCCATCTCTAGTGTGGTTGGGTGGGCAGAAATCACATGCCCTTGGATACAAGACGGTAGTCCACCAACATACCGTTCGATCCTTTTCTCTAGAGTCGGCACAATGTGTGACATTTCGTTCTTTACTGCGAATAATTTCCTAAATTCATGAATTAACATTTTAATTAATTAAATTATGATTAAATATGTATATACATGTGAATATGTGTATATATGTAAGGGAATTACAAGAAGGAACTAATTACAAAAGGCATTACGCAGAATTGCCGAATTACGCGAAATTGCGATAATAATGTCAAAACTATGAGGATTCAGGAACCAAAACCAAATCCATAATCAAGTTAATATGACTTATAAAACAAATTAAAACAATGATCATCAATAACAAATCCCAATGGGGAAATCCATAGGTTTTGGCAAGTCAAATCGCAAATTTTTGCGAAAAGGCAGTTCGGCATGTGTAATTGACAAATTCATGACAACCCAAACTTCCTAATCACATTATATTCTTAATGGAATGTTATTGGAAGTATAACAAAGGTGGTTGATCAAATGTAGCAATTTCCAAAGTTACGCGCGAAAAAGCCGAACAAACAATTGTGAAAATGGCAAAATCCTTAAAATCTCAAACCTTTTTCACATCCACGCCTCAAAACTGACTTGATCTGGTTTCTAGAAGCTGATTAGGTGTCCAATCTTGCTGCCCAAGCTAAAAACTTGATAAAGAACCAATGTTTGACTTTTTCAAGTCAACATTTTTGCCATCTTCGTACCAAAATTCGACCAGAGCTTCCTTCCTCACTTCTGAAACTCTAGAAACCTTCTAAACATCACCCAATCCCAACTGGTGATCAAGTCCTGGATCCAAGAAAACCAAAAATCAACCTCAAAAGGCTTGATTTTGTGGGTTTTGAAGCCAAAAACTCTAATTAGTAAGTTTTAACCTTATTTCTTAGTTCTAATAGCTTCATAGGACTTAAACAAACATGTTTGAATGATTGGTGAAGTTTGAAAATCATCAGATCTTGAAAACCCATATAGAGGGCATTTTGGTCCAAAAAGTGGATTTTTCAAAGTTGTCCAAATTGAGATTTTTCTTCACCAAACACTAGATATATGTTAAAAACTAGGATTTGGAGATTTTGGCCTGGAAAAAGTGCAACGAAATTTGATTTGGCTCACAAAAACTATGATGGCACGCTGTGGCAAGGGTGCGGCCATGCCCGGCCCGAGAGCGGCCCTGGCGCGGCCTGGGAGCGGCCCTTGGCTGGTCGTTACCGAGATCGTAATAGGAAACGACCAACCGGATCGGCCATGGCTAGGCCAGCCCGGACCAGCGACCAACCGGCTCGAGCCATGAGCCACAACCTCCGAACCGCCACCACTAGCACCGCCACCGTCGCCGGCCGGAATCCGGCGAACTCCGGCGAATATTCCGGCCAAAATCTGATTTTGTCCGTTTTGCGTTCTGAACTGCGTTTCGCGCTCCGGTTCGCAATCCGATGATCCGTTTTCGATAAAAAGGACATATTTTGAATCGATTTCGCATTCCGGACTCGATTTCGTGAACCATTTTACAATCCGGTGATCCGATTTTTATGTGATTATCGATTAAAACTCCGGTTTCAACACAGGACTTAGTTATGCATTGATTTTCAATACGAAAACGTATCTTTAATTGATTTCGCGTTCCGGACTAATTTTCGCGATCTGTTTCGCAATCCGGCGACCTGATAATCGATTTAGGAACTGATTAAATTCTGATTGTAACCCGAAATTCTGTTTCCCATCGGTTTTTAGTATAAAAACCTATTTTTGATCGATTTCTCATTCCGGACTCATTTTTGCGATCTGTTTCGCAATCCGGCAATCCGATTTTGATCTAATTACAGATTGAAAGTCCGATTTCAACACATAATACAACTTTTCATTTATTTATAATCAAATGATTATAAGCATTTAATCAGAATTCAATCATTAATCAAAATCAACGATTTTGACATTATAAGTTAACTTATAAGCGTATCACTTTGATTCTGAACGAGTACGTAATTCAGAATCAGCTTGATGAATCGGTTTACATTATCCTTGATATTGAATGTTCTGATAATCCAATTCAAGTACAAAGAACTCATAAAACATTAATAAATTGCAGAATTCACTTCAGGCCTTGTGTGATATTTCATTAGCAAGATACAAAGTACTCCAATAACACTGGTGAGTTTCATAGACCCCCTTTCAATGTTTTGTTTTTCCAAAACTCGGGGATGCCAATACAATTACAATGTGGTTACATTACAATGATATGCTCAAGTGAGTTTCATAGCTCCCCTTTTGAATGTTTTGTTTTCCAAAACTCGGGGATGTCAATACAATTACAATGTTATTACATTACAATGACAATATAGTAACATATTTCAATTACAATGGTATACCTACATGATTTCATTACCCCTTCTTAAATCTTCGGATTTCTACAACTCGGGGTTTGCATTACAATAACAATATGGTTATGTATTTCAATTACAGTGGTATACTTACATGATTTCATTACCCCTTTTAAATCTTCGGATTTCTACAACTCGGGGTTTGCATTACAATAACAATATGGTTATGTATTTCAATTACAGTGGTATACTTACATGATTTCATTACCCCTTTTCAAATCTTCTGATTTCTAAAACTCGGGGTTTGCATTACAATTACATGATGGTTACATATTTCAATTACAATGATATGCTTGCATGTTGCATGTGCATTTCAACTCTTGTCTGACGATTACATGAAAATTGTGCCATGCTATCGTAAAAGTCCTCACATAACAACTGTAACCAATAAACTCATGGATGAGCCGGATGATAACAATGATAGTACTATCGGGCTGACAACCCCATTCACGGGTAGATAGCGTTTAACCTTGTGTGAATGCCTGTTACCATTTGATACATTACAAGATAACAGCTTAATGCAACGATAGGCATTAAGAGTGAGGCTTAGGTTTTACCTTCGGGTATTGCCACCAATTACATTACAGTCACATAGGCTTAGGTTATGGGTTTTCATGGTGAATCATATTCATAAGTTGTGTATGCCTGCATACTTATCATATCATATCATGTTATATCAAATCATATCATATCAATTTTATTACATCTATGAACTCACCAGCATCCTTGCTGATCTTTTACATTACAAAAACCAATTTAAGGTGAACAGTGAATAACAAAAGAAACGAAGGTGAGGATACACAACAAGATCACACGTTAGGAAACCTTTGTCTATGGATGACGTAACACAAATGTTGAAGTTTTAACATATCATGTAACATAACTTACGTTTAGAATGTCTTGTATGTGTTTTGATACAACCACATCGAAAGTCACACCCATCTCGGAGACTTTACCAGCAAGCTTCCGTGACACGTTATGTCAGTTACCGACTTCATATATCATACAGTGATTGCATCAGGTGATAGAAGAGATGGGGATGTGACACAATGTCGGGTGCCAGTGCTGCCAATTCATGAAATCTGGTGGTGTAGGTCAGATGTCCAGCTCCCACCATTACATGGTTCAGTAGTTCGGTCTCTACCTTCTTTAGTTCATTCCTTGGGCAGAACTCGCCCCTAAACAAGATCTTGAAATCCTCCCAAGGCATAGCCAATGCCTCATCCCTTCCTCTGGTTTGAACCTGGGCATTCCACCATGTTAGTGCTCGTTTCTTAAACGATCCTTCAGCATAACTCAATGTGTGCTAGTCAGGGCAACCACTGATGTCTATCTAAGGTAGTCTCCATTTCCATGGATCAAGCCCACAACACCTTCATTTCCACTGAAACTAGGCGGTTTGCATCCCAAAAAGCTCTTGTAGTAGTCTAGTTGGTTCCTTGTATTTCTACCGCCCTCACCAGATGAGTGGCCGGTGTTGTTGCTGTTGATCCTGTTCATCATGTCGGGAATCACTTCACTCAGTTGACTGGTCAACAAGGTGGCTAGTGCGATGGTAACTGGATCCAACTCATGGTTGAGTGGTGGTTGATGTTGTGGGGTATGCGGATGAGGAACAGTTGGAGGAGGAGGTGGTGATGGTGGTGGTGAGTGTGGAGGTGTCTGCTGTGGTGTTGGCAAAATAAGTGGAGGTCTTCTTGGCGGAATTTTGATCACAAACGAAAGAACATCGGTTAGTGCAATGATCGAACGCAAAAGACATGTGCAAATAATTTCCTAAGTCTTATGTTCTCTAAATGAAGGGTCCTTAGGTTATAGTTTAGGCCAAACCGTTTAAGTAAAATGACCTATATTTCTTTAAAACCATGGCTCTGATACCAATCTGTCACACCCCGAGTCGACGGGCTAGGTCGACTTTCCTGTCGGGTGGAAGGTTATCGGGGCGCGATATCGTGTGATAATCGAAATGATCAGATTGTCTACATGGCACATGATATATAATGAGAAATGCTTACATGACATTGGCATAGAATTACAAAGTTAAATTACACAATTCATGTTCATAATTTAACTAAGTAAATCTACCCAAAAAGAATCATTGAGTTTTCTATCTTGTCTCTGCACAAGATTTACAAAAGATGATTCATAGTTATGTCATTCAAAATATGCACAATCATAAAAGTAAGCTAGGTCTTCTATGAAGTCCTCTAGCTTATGTCCTGATGCTTGGTGACTAAACCTGTTCGTCACCTGAGAAAACATGCATTTAATACAAGTCAAAACTAGGTTGGTGAGTTCATAAGTTTCATAAATGAAAACGATTAAAATTTGTTATTCACAATTTATAATGTCACACATAAGCGTTGATTAATTTACTTTACCTTATCCCACATCAATGTCCTCTCCATAGTTAAACCTACAGATAATATACCGTCCAATTAAGCATGCTAATATATAGGGCATACGTTTCGCGAATGAAGCCGCCAGCCCACCACACACTTAACCAAACTCCATACCACCTTTATTGTAACTATGGATACCCCACATCAATTTACTTTACCTTAACCCACATCAATGTCCTCTTCATTATTTTATTCGTTCGAATCGTCATCTGAACGAACATGACGACAACTTTACTTTCTGATTTTTGTTTTCTACTTTTCAGTCATCATTCAGAACGTTAAACCCACACATATGTTTGTATGAATCATCACCCATGCAAAAACACTGTCAGTTTATTATTCTGAAACGATACTGAAATACTGTTTTGGATTGGACACTCTCACTGACGGACTCAACTAAACTCAACCGTTTTCACATTGTTTTGACTGAATTCCCACTGTTTTCTCATGATATTGTCGGTTATCTGATTTCTGTTATTTATGGAAATCAGATCACAACCGATATGTTTATGTCTTTTGTACTCTTCTTTGTTATTTCACTGGTGTTGTTGTATGTTTATATTTCAATTCTCATTGAAATATATACAACTGTTAATTGTTTCCACTGAATTGTTATCACACACTCTTTATCACATAGTAGTTACACATAGTTTAGGTGTAAGTACACACACCGTACGGATTTGCCTGACGGTCAGGTACTAGTTGTCAAAGTCTCCCCTTGTTAAAGAAATTTCGTCCCGAAATTTAAGCATCATTGTCGGGTAATACTTTTTCTATATACAGGTGGAGATGTTTTGACTTCTTGTGCTCCTCACGCTCCCATGTTAACTCGGGGTTGCGTTTGGAGTTTTATCGAACCTTTACGATGGAGTACGGCTTCGTTTTAAGTCTCTCAACTGTACAATCCGTAACATGCGAGGTTCCTCGATAAGGTGTAGTTTCCTGATAGCTTAAGTCTCCTCAATGAGCATAGACATTATGTGTATACAAGAAGTGAGCAGGCCCGATCCAACAGTTTATGGTGACCCAATAAACATCCGATCAGCTGGGAGTTTGAGATAGCTTGGCATTTAAAATCCATACCTATTCGTGTACACTCCCATTGTGGTATTTTGAGTTGTTCCAACAACTTTAGAGGTTCTAGTGTTCTTTATAAGCATGCAATGTTCTAATGTGAATACTCCGTTAGTACTATTATAATAGCTAGAGTATTATGGATGTGAGATATAAACTTTGGTTCCATTTTCATATATTGTGACTCGATTAGTATGTTTCACATCCTTTAGGATTTATGTTTCTCAATTGCCTTGACCATCCCTCTTCGGATAGTGGTTGACTCTGCAGTTCCCATAAATTCCGAAGAATTTCTTCAGTTACTACAAAGCCTATGAGTTTAGCGACTATTTTAGTTAGAAGATTGAGATCTTCAGATAAACTCATACCATGGTTTCGATTGTGTATGATCTAATTGAGTGGTCCCTATCACAATTCTTTTATGTCATGGGAACCGTGATCAGACTTGATCATGCCAGTATTATATACTTGCATGTTTTGGCATCTACTAGGAGTATAGGATGGAAGCTTGGTGATTTAACCATAGCTATTTGGTCATACTCCCTTAGAAATGTCTCATGTTGTTCTCGCATCTCTAAGTTTCGATCGTTCAATCTCAACCTTTTGGTCACATATAACATGTCCTAGGTCATGTCTGTATGACCTTATACCCGACACATCACCTATAGATCTATTTCCAGAGTCTCGATGCGTGCTTTAATTGTTTGAAGAAACTACCTAAGAATAAGGTAGCTTTATCATGATTAGGGTAAAGATTTACCTATGGGGTAAACCCATGCACATCTCCGAAAGTGATGCACATTAACCCTTTTTCCACTCAATGTCATTTGGCTTATGTGATCTCATTGTAAATGTTATCTCACCTGTTATTACTCATCGTCTATGCTACACAGGTATATGTTTCACATTATCTGTTTCAAGATCTTAGCTGTTTTGCTACCTCTATAGTGTAAGGGGAGTCTAATGATTTCTCTATACGATTAAGTTTATGTGCAATGTCGGTAGAGATAACACTCTGATCTGCACTAGTGTCAAATAAAGATAGCTGCATAAAAGTCATGTAAAAGAAACGTACCAGTGACCACATTTGGGTCTTGTCGTGCAACAGCTGCTCCAATTTGAAAGGCCCGTCCTCTATCTACCAATGCCCTTAGTGGAATTCTCTTGGGGTAGTCCCTAGAAAACTGTCCAAGTTCGCTATAGGTGTAGCAAGACCTGTTATCAGTAGTAGCAACCATCACTGTTGCATTCTTGTTCCTGTTCTGGGGAGTTGGGTTCCTGCAATGATCAACCCAATGCCCCAATTTTCCACACCCAGTGCATTGTCTGCACGGGGTTCCATGATGATGAGGAAACTGATAGTTGTTGCATTGAGGATTTGTGCCAACATATGGCTTCTTGACTTGTAGTTGTGGTGTTTGTGATGCCCGTTGAACCGGTGTGGTTGCAGCATATTTTTTGGCCACCTTTTGTTTCTTAGCCGGATGTCTGTCCGGCTTCCTAGATGTTCCAGCTTTGGCTGCTTCAGCCTCCATCTTCAGTGCACCAGAGGCGACCATTACAGCAGTCAACGTAGCTGACAGTGTAATAGCCATCACTAGTGTAGTCGGGTAGGCAACAATCACATGCCCTTGGATGCAAGCCGATAGTCCACCGACATACTGCTCGATCCGTTTCTCCAGCGTTGGCACTATGTCTGGTGCCAAGGTTAAGCAGTTCAGTCTCAACCTTCTTCAGTTCGTTCCTTGGGCAAAACTCGCCCCTCAGCAAAACCTTGAATCCTCCCAAGGCATATCCATTGCCTCATCCCGTCCCCTGGTCTGCACCTGAGCATTCCACCATGCCAGCGCTCGTTTGTCAAACGAGCCCACAACATACCTCACCTTATGTTGATCAGGACAGCCACTGATGTCGAGGGTTGTCTCCATCTTCTCGATCCATTGGATCAAGCTGAAAGCTCCCTCGTTCCCACTAAAGATAGGTGGTTTACAACCTACAAAGTTCTTGTAGGAGTAGTCTGGTTGGTTCCGGGTGTTCCCGCTGCCCTCACCGGAAGAGTTCCCGGTGTTGTTGCTGTTGTTAGTATTGATCTGTTTCATCATGTCCGGAATCACTTTCTTGAGCTGGTTCGTCAGTAGAGTGGCTAACGCGATCGTATTCGGATCCAACTCATGGTCTGGTGGTGGCTGATGAGGTGGAGTATGTGAGGAGGAGGAGGTGGTGGCAGTAATGGGGGTGGTCTTCTCGGCGGCATTCTAATCACAACTTAAAGAACATCGGTTAGTGCAATGATCGAATGCAGAAGACACATGCAATTAAATCCTAAGTCCTATGTATTATGCATGAAGGGTCCCTAGGTTATAGTCTAGGCCAAACCGTTTAAGTAATATGGCCTATATTTCTATATTACCATAGCTCTAATACCAATCTGTCACACCCCGAGCCGGCGGGCTGGATCGACTTTCCCGTCGGGCGGAAGCTTCTCGAGGTGCGATATCGTGTGATAATTGAATTGATCAGACTGTTTACATGGCTCATGATGTATAATGATAAATGCTAACATGACATTGACATAGAATTACATAGTTAAATTACACACTTTGTGTTCCTAATTTAACTAAGTAAATCTACCCAAAAAGAATCATGAAGTCTCAATCTTGTATCTGCATAAGATTTACAAAATATGATTCAAAAATATATCATCCCAAAATATGCATAACACAAAAGTAAGCTATTGGTCCTCTAATAAAGCCCAACTAGCTTATGTCCTTATGTCTGGTGACTAATCTTGTTCGTCACCTGAGAAAACATGCATTTAAAACAAAGGCAACACTGGGTTGGTGAGTTCATAAGTTTTGTAATTTAAATTATTGATTTTGATATTTCACAAAATATCTTGTCACACACAAGTCCAATTTAGTCTCATTTGGCATTATCTCATCCCAATGTCCTCTCTATTGTTACACGTACACATAGGATAGCGTTTAGCTAAGCATGCTTATATATAGGGCATACATATCACGAATGAAGCCGCTAGCCCAACACACATTTAAGTGAACTCTATACCACCTGTATTGTAGCTATAGATACCAATTTCATCTCATCTAGGCTCATTCACAGTTGGTTTTTCCCGATAAGATAAGTCATTATCCACAATGATATTAGCATAGCATAATAGGCTTTAAAGAGTAAGGATTTGCACAGTTATAAATGGGGGATTACCACAGTCATAAATGGTGGTTTACTTCTTCAGTTTCAAAGGTATAGATTTACTAATCTTATCTCTTTTCAACTGATCTCTCATTCATTGGAACTTACTATTACTCACATCTGAATAAGAAGTGAGAGTAAGTATGACACGTAGTTATATCCCATTTGATGATTAGAATTTAATTGACCACATTGCAGCCACCACAAAGACAAACCCAATGTCCTCAATTCATTCCTAATCATTATTTTTCACAAGTCCTCAAAACTACCTGTCGCTAGCTTATGACATAAGGGAGGTCAGTCTCTTAGTCTTCCAATCCATAGAGTAGAGGTGGTGAGATAATTAGCAGACACTATCATACTATTATCACCCGTGTCAGAAATGATATAGTTGGAATAGGCTGGCTAAAAATCAAATAGTCTCATTGTCTCATAGTCTCATATAGTCTCATATCCCATAGTCTCATATAGGCTCATATCACATAGTCTCATATATATAGGCGCATATCACATAGTCTCATATATATAGGCCCATATCACCAAGCTCGTAATCACATAATCTTTAAATCACATAGTCACATAATCACATAGTCTTATAAAATAACAGATCTAATCTCATGAAGATACTAAGGTAATCTCACAGCTATAACATATATAATCTCATGGATATCACCATTTAGTCTCATAGATATCACAAGTATAGTCTCATAGATATCACCGGTATAGTCTCATAAATATCCCAATATAGTATAAACATAGTGTTATAAGATCAAATCTTAATACACTTATGTCATTTAAGTGATTTGATGATATCAGGAATTTATGTTATCATGACATCATCCATGATATGTTCTAATGTTATGATCAAAATGAAATGAACACAATGTCATGATCTCTAGTCTTTAACATTGTCTTATAAGATATTGTCTTATTATACAATGTTAGCATATGTGGGGGATGACATCTTGAAACTATGTTATCATGATGTCATCCTTGATATCACAAGTAATTGTCTCATATGTTATCTCAATGTTATGTATTCTCAATGATTTTAACAACATGTTATAAGAGCTCGTCTTATTACACAGTACGTGTTAATAAATGTGGTGAAAGATGTCATCATGAAAACATGTTATCATGAGCATCATTCTTGTTAACTCTAGTAATTGTCTCAGTGATATCTCATTGTCATCTCAGTGTTATAAACCCGTTGATATGAGATCTGACCTTAATGCATTGTGTCATTCAATTTAATTTGATGGTATCATGAAGATATGTTATCATGATACCATACGTGTTCTGTCATACATGTCGTTTCACACACAAGCACACATAATGATAATGGTATGATAATAAAGATAAAATCCTTATTATCTAAAAGGCATGTTAATTGAAATAATGTACTAAAGCTTTTAAATAAATAAAAGAGTTTAGCATGTTTCTCACCCCCACATTTAAAATCAAAAGATTAGAAAAAGGGGCATATGAACTCACCTTGATATTGAAGTGGTTGACTAAGTAATCAAAGAATGCACACGCTCACTTGTTGTACCGATGTTGTATTCACGACCCTGTGTTTGATTCAAATTTGTGTGTAACTTATAAGTATAAGTTATTGATTTGTGACTTAACCTTAAATTTGGTTAACTTTTATAAGACTTTTTTTCTTGTTTCTTCCTTGAACTCTTTTGATGGTATAACATACTAATACTTAACCAATTTTGGTTAATATTAATACGTGATACGCTCTTTGTTTATATGATTAACCTTGTTATTGACTTTAACCTATTGTAAAAGTGTTAACTCATAATTCACCAACTTCGTAGTAAAAGTGACTAACTTATTTTTATATAAGTAAACCTTATGGTTACTTTGATCAAAATAAGACTTAGTTATAAATCTTTGACATGTTTCAAATTATGGTTTATGATCTAAAACACTTGTTATGATGTCCCTTTATGTTCTTAACCAATGTTTAAGTAATACAAGCGAAATATCTTAACCCGGTTGCACCCCACCCAAGTGAGTCCTCTATTAATACTAGTTTAAGTTGTTCTCGATTTAGACAACCACAAAGGTGGTGTCCTCAGCTGAAACTAAGTGATATCTGAATGGGTGTGGGTGTGCTTATGGAATTTATTTGACTAAGGCAATATTAGTTTTGATGGTATGGGGCTCACCCCATAAACCATTCTCAATCAAGAAAATTTAAAATGGAGGAGTTCTCGGCTAAGTATTCATCATTCCCATGGGGTTCTCAACCCAATCAAAGAAAGTGCACAGTTCTCGGCCAAACTATGAAAAAGGAAAGAGTTCTCAGTTTTCTAAGAGTTCTCGGTTTTCTAAGAGTTCTCGGTCAACTTAGGTGGTTCTCGGTTGAACTCACCTTCAACCTCCCGATTCCCATATTTCTCAAAAAAATTGCAGGTCACTCAAACACCGTTTTTCATGTTATTTATACTCAAATGGTTCAGAAAGACTCATTTAAAAATGAAGAATTCAGGGTTTGATGAAATAAAATCGGGTTTAAAGTTCATTCTTTCGGGTTTGCTAAAAACCCTGAAAATCTGAAAGTTTAAGCTTGATTTACCTTCGCTTCAGCCGATTTCAGCCCCGATCCTCTGTACTTTCGGATTGCCCTCGTTGATACCTTCGTTTTGATACCAAATTCAAGTGATTTGGTTGAGAAATGAGGTAGTTGGGTGATGATGTTCTTGAGAGAGAAAGTTAGAGAGAGAAAGACGAAATTCTAGAGAGAGAGAGAGAGAGAGAGAGAAAATCAGTTGAAAATGAAGGAGGAGGAAGAAGAAATGGGGTTTTATACCTTGGGTGTTTTACCCGCGTGTTCGGTTTCGATCGGTTCCATTAAATCACGTTACTACGTTAATTACGTATCGTTTTAGTAAAAATAGTTTAATTTTAATTCTTTTTAGGTGGTAATTCCTAATAAATATTATTTTATTTAGTTTTCATTATTTTATTGTTTCGAAACGTTTATTTTATTTTTTTCGTCAAATCGTTTCACCTTCGCGCGTATTTGTTCGAATCGTCATCCGAACGAACACGACAACGGCTTTACTTTCTGATTTTTGTTTTCTACTTTTCAGTCATCATTCAGAACGTTAAACCCACAGATATGTTTGTGTGAATCGTCACCCACGCAAACACACTTTCAGTTTATTATTCTGAAATGATACTGAAATACTGTTTTGGATTGGACACTCTCATTGACGGAGTCATGATATTGTCGGTTATCTGATTTCTGTTATTTATGGAAATGAGATCACAACGGATATGCTTATGTCTTTTGTACTCTTCTTTGTTATTTCACTGGTGTTGTTGTATGTTTATATTTCAATTCTCATCAAAATATATACAACTGTTAATTGTTTCCACTGAATTGTTATCACACATTGTTTATCACATAGTATTTACACATTGTTTAGGTGTAAGTACACACACCGTACGGATTTTCCGGACGGTCAGGTACTAGTTGTCACAAGAAGTGGTGCGATAATTAGCAGTCACTATCATACTATAATCACTCATGTCAGCAGTGATATAATTGGAATAGGCTGACTAAAAATCAAATAGTCTCATAGTTTCATATTCTCATAGAGATAACATAAATAGTCTCCTAAAATAACAGACACAGTCCCACAGAAATAACCAATATAGTCTCATAGAAATGAACACAAAGTTTTAGTCTTTAACATTGTGCTATAAGATCTTGTCTTATTACACAGTGTTAGTAAGTGTGGTGGATGATATCATCATGAAGTTATAGTATAATGAATATCATTCTTGGTGTCTCTCGTAATTGTCTCAATGTTATCTCATAGTCATCACCATAGTATAAATATAGTGTTATAAGATCTAATCTTATTACACTAAGTCATTTCAAGGATGTGATGATATTATGGAGTTATTGTCACACCCCGACCGATGGCGAAATACGTCAGGGCGTGAGTTTGATTGCTCATAACTCATGGTGCTACTTTGTAAGTTTCAATAGTTAATAATCAGATTTCATTCATATCATAAAATCACTCAACAATCATATTGTTCAAAACAAACAAACCATAATCCAACACTACAATCCAAAACCAAAGTAAATAACATTGTTTATTTTATTAACTAGGTCCAAATAGCTTAAGTGTCTTCATCCAAGCAACTAACCTGTTACACATGTAGAGTTTTGATCAACTATTTGTATAGTTGGTGAGAATCTCATACAATTTGATATATGTATAATAGAAATAAGATGCAACAATAGTCTAATAAGAATTGATCTAAATATGTATATGTTCCACAATGTTTGATAATATGATTTTGGCAATTTCACCTTTGCTAATATAATGACAACAGTCATTAAAGAAATGTTACTAGTAATACTCATAGTTTTTGGCAATTTCACCTTTAATATTAAACAATGACATAAGTCATGTTAATTAAAGGCTACTAGTGCTAATGTATTGTATATGACCAATAATAATAACACATAGATATACAAACAAATAGGTAACACATAACATTCAAATCTAATTCTAACTTAAACTATAGAATTGCATCATAGTATTTGTTTATGACTCTAGAATAACATTTGTTTGATATGACATGTGCAACATCCCAAAGATTACAAAAATGCAAAAAGAGATTATAAGAAAACTCACAGGTTGCGTAGCGATCCATAGCAATACAATTATATAGTTGTGAAGATATCAAGATCAAACATCACCCTATATTTTATATATAATTGTATAAGTAATAAAGATAAGACTAATTGTTTTTCTAACTAATATCCTTAGTATTTATTCGTGTAGTTTGTTCGTTAATTTTCATAAATTAATATTTTTAGTTATTTACCCAGCCTTACTATTTTTATTTAAAAAAATTATTAAATTTGTTTAGTTAAGTTCAGGGAATAAATGTGTATGTTTCAACATTACTGAAATTTAACAGTAATAAATTTTGAAGTGTTAATATTAAAAACAAAAACGTATGGAATTACTTTCGAATCCAAAGCCTCCAAGATCATCAAAGTCAATATTCTAACCAGTTGAACCAGCCTTTATATGTTGACTTAATTTGTTTGTTTTATTGTTTAAATCAATCCTTCTGGCTTCATCTTCTTTCTTTATTTACTGGTTTTTTTCAAGAACCATGGTAATTTATAAACTATATTTAGCCACTGTATATGAGTTAAATATATATCTACATATATACCAACCATCCAATTCTAATCAAAACCTTATTTCCAATTAGTTTTGATAAGGTTTTATGTTTAGAAACTCACCCGAGTGTATAGCGCGTTTGTATTGAAACTGAGGTTATCGAAATCAAAACTAACTATAAGTTAGAGATTTACCTTGTATGAAAACCAATCGGAATAGAAGATTTCAACTTTATAAGGCTCGATCAATCATTAGTTTAACCGCTTTGATTTTGGTTCCGGAATTGGTGTTGATTGTGTGCACCATCAGGTAATGGTGGTTCCTTGCCTGTGCATATAACTCCATACTATTTTTCGAACAATTATTTGTAAGTAACAGGTGATAAATACCGACTACTTTGGTGATCACGGCTCCAAAGAAAATTTTAAAAAGGAAATGAGTTCACGAACCTAAAATGAGAATGATGGATCTCATGTTTTTGTTATAGTATTCATATGAGAAAGGCAATTGTTTTATTCTGGTGAAATTCAATGGGAATAGCTAACGTACATGTGATCGGTTATAGCCTTAATTCAATATTAAATATAAGTAAATGATTGATTCAATGCTTCATTGATTTTGTTCAATGAAAACTTAATGTAAAACTATGTTTACTATAAAAAGAAACATAAGACTATATATGATATGAAACTGAAGTATGATACACATGATTTAGTTATGGGTTTCGCATGCTTTGGTCATTTTTTTAACCTATTCGAACTGTTTTTAAGTATTTATGTAATTTAATTCTTTCACTTTGTTTTAGGTATTTATTTATTGTTTAAGTTTGTATGGTATGAAGGATAACTTCATATTTCATAGATTTAACATACTATTAACTCGATCATAACTTTTCATATAATGAACAAAACTCATATGGAATGATTATATATACATATATATACATATATATATACATATATATATATATACATACATATATATACATACATATATATACATACATATATAGGGAGAGGTTCAAATGTTAACCCTCTCTTATATCGTTAACCCGGCATTTTTTGCCCGAATCTTTGTTTTTTTTCATGGTTTTTATTATACATAAATAGGAGGGTTTCTTTTTTATGTTTTTGCTAATTCATCACCGTTTAGAAATTATTTACAAATATAAGTTGATGTAATTTTCTTACATTTAGTAAATGTTAGTAAATTACATCTACTTACATTTGTAAATAATTTCTAAACGGTGATGAATTAACAAAAACACAAAAAAGAAACCCCCCTATTTATGTATAATAAAAACCATGAAAAAAAACAAAGATTCGGGCAAAAAATGCTAGGTTAACACGGGTTAACGATATAAGGAAGGGTTAACATCTGAACCATCCCCTATATATATGTGTGTGTGTGTAGTTATCCATAACTATAAAAAATTTTAGCAAAATAAACGTTCTAAAATTTGATCTAAAATTATATTTAGTGCCATATGTTTTTGTTTGAATAACTATAAGGAAAGTTTATTATAGAAAACCCCAAAGATTACAGTCTCCCTTACTTTAATAAATTTTGTCTCAAAATTTATTTGGAATGAGCTATTTTCAAAAGAAATGATTTTTTTTCTAGGTTTGCATTCATACTAATTAATTTTCAAAATAATTTTGTTACTAGTTTTTTTAATTATTATTATTATGTTTGGGGTTATTTGTCAGAATCTCCATGCTTTTCTTACAGTGAGCATTGAATCACCAATGTATGTTATGTAAGAAAAATTTTAGAAATCTTCGTTTTTTTTATACTCTACAATTTTATCTATGAAATTCATTTGAATCACCACTGTGTACTTCAATAGTAACAATTTATAAATTTATATATAGGAATATGTTGTACTAATTTGCAATTTGCTACCCTCGTTCTTTCAAGAACAATGAAACATCTTGTTTGATGAAATGTTAGTTTAGTATAAGAATGATGGAGTAAGTTGCGCAATTGAGTTGTTGCTTGAGTTCAATATTTAATAATTTTTTTTGTCATACATGTTACTTCTGGATAAATGAGAATGTTTTATGTTACTAGATTAGATGATATTTCAAGAAATTTAAGTATCAACAGAAACTCCAATTTGACACGTCCTTGTGGTCAAATTTCCCTTAGAATGAAAATATTGTCAAGTATGAATTTGTTCAAGTTTGGTTTGCAAAGATTGCACTGCATTTAAACTTCGTAAGTCCATCTGTTATCTCAAAGATTATAACTATACAATCGACTTGTGGTTTTCTCAACAAATCGTATTCATTAAATTAATGTTTTAACAAATATGTTATCATTAGTAGTTCAAATAAGAATTTAGTGAATTGAAAGATTTGTTATGGATTTCATCGTGTGACCTTGTTCTACATGAACATGTATTTTATTTGCGAAACCTATTATATTTAGAAAGAATGAGAACCACACATTCTCCCCTACTTTAGTTGGATTGTTCGATTTTAGATTTTCCTAGTATGGATTTATCTTAGATTATAGGTTGCGTAGAAGAATTTATTTAGGATTACTTTAGTTTTTTTTTATCAGCTTCTTATAGTTCCTGATTAGAGTATTTCACCAAAGCATCGACAATGTTTATATATAAGGTATATGTAGGGCGAACCCAGTCATTAACCCAACACATTATCAATACATGATATCTTACCCCAATAATATCCTATCGGATGTGTTACAATGATAATTGGTCTTATTATTATTTTTTAATGTCTCTAGTTGTTATAATATGGTAAGAGTGGACGATGATTAAATTTTGTTTACAAAAGATTCTTGGCTTATGATCATTAATTGTCTTGTAATTTATTGAAGGTTAGAAGATATGAACGATATGAGGATTAGATGGGATGTTTCAGCATGGCATTTGAAACAACATGGTCATGCTTACTAATTGCTTTGATAAAAGCAAATTGGAAAGCCATAATTGTTTAACTTCAATGTGTAACCAAAACTAACCAAATCACGTATTAACCTTGTTCACAGATTGTAAAGTGTAATATTCTTGTTGACCCAATGTAGGCATGTGTTGACGAAATGACTTGAGTCACCATATGCATAGCAGGCCTGAATCACGGGAGGTGCATATGGAACAGTAATGAGTAATACATTGGTTTGAATCACTCGTGCTTTTAGTATCCTACAATTTTGAGTACAATGATCAAATAAGGGCAGTTGTTGCACATCAACATCGTTTGGATGTCAAATGATGGAACGTGAGATGGGAGTTGTATGAGTTTTGATGATGTATCATCTTGCTTTTATTTGGATAGAAAGTGTTTGATAATGAACAATATTAGATTGTATGAAATACATAAGCTGTGTGATTTTATAGTATTCCGATGTGACATTATTTATTACTAAATCTTAAGCTTAATATCCTAATGAGTTATGGAATGGATCATGAATAAACTATGTGACATTATAACTTTGTGTATGCAGTGACAAATCACTAATCATAGTTACAATATCATGAACTTTGAATTTGAATTTTGTGTAAAAATACACTTCAAACTTTTGTATATATAAGATATATTTGATTTGACTACCAACTTTTCCGGAATAATAACCTACTTGGTCAAGCTTTTGGTTCTACTCCCAATGTACCGTCGGTGCTTATATATAGGGTATACCGCAGCCAACCCACCAGACCAAAAGTACTTTGAAAGCATACCAATCACCTACCAATACTAACATAAACTCTAGGTACACATTTGTTTGAATAGGAGTTGGAGAATTGATTTGATATTTATCAATGAATATGTTTGAATTCCAAATTGAATTTGTCTAAATTTAAGTTTCCATTCAATGTTTGCTGCAGTTGTGTTCATTATTTCTGGTTACAGGATTCACATGTACTGCAAATTCTCGTTCTTTGTGCACCCGCAACGGTAATTTGCCTTACATGATTATCCTACTTTTTGAACATGATACACAACTTTAGTGGTCTTGAATGAAAACTTGTTGTCACAATTATTGTGGTTCATAAGACATTTAACAGGTTGAGGAATTTCATCATGTAAAACCATAAACTTTGACAAGATTGATATTTGAAAGATATTGGAATAGTTTTTGTATCCATATGACATTTGATGTAAATGCTTTAACCTGACAGGTTATTACAAGTCCGTCACATAATACTCAAACTTGACTAATTCGATAGTCGTATAAGCATAGTGATTCCGAAATTGCATCCTGAGATATTATAAAACTTAAAATTAATATGATAAATGAATACCAATTAATCATAAGTATAATATCATTGAGTTTATAAATGATTGGTTATGAATAGACGTATGATATAGTATACCCATGTATGTGATATTATATGATCTTAGATTGTTGTGATAACTATTTATCACAAATCTTAGATGTAATATCATGAAATCCTTTAACCATTGTTTAAGTCTACAAGTATAGAATAATTCGTCTTTGAATCAATAACATTAATGATGTGAACTTGATTGAATTTACATGAAATCACTTATGTTAAAATTTAATAAGTCCAAATCATGTCACTTTGTTGAATTCTAAACGAATTATAAAACATCCTAATATATCATTGTGTTTTGGTTAAAAATCAAATTAGAAATCATGATGACTTGTTTAAAATACAAAGGAATGGTATCCACAATTGAATACCTTTGACTTATTAGATTTTTATAGTTTATAAGACGTTTGGTGTGACATGCTTTGGCCTATAGGTTAAGATACTCTCATTAGAATTCCCCAGGAAAGCTAGACTAGTCCCACAGCATGTCGGGGATTTATACGAATCGCTTTCCTAGACATGAGTCCTAACTAATGGTATCCACCCTTCTAGTTAATACATGTCCGTCTTAAAAACCTAACTCTAACGTGATTATAACAATAAATTTATAATACATATAACCATATATGTATTGAATTGTTCAGAAGATTTGATTAGGCATTCTAGCCTAATGATATGAATTCCTAACGTATATGGAGTAGTCGCATGTTCGAGAAAATGAGATAAGAATTGACTTAAATATTTTCTAAGATATACTAAAGCTAAAGAATAACATGTGTTATAATCCTTATGATAGTCTAAGGCATACCTCAATGGTATTCTTAAACTAAGGAAAACACATGTAACTTATAAGTTATGTTATTCCTCTATGTAAGTCTTAAACTAATTTAGGCATAATATGTTTATAAACTATGGCATTCCTCTATGTTAACAAGTTATATAATCATGAAACATAACACATAAAGCAAACTATAACATGTAGCACATAAGCGTCAAATGAACACATCAAAAGTAATATGATATAACTCATATCTGGGTAGCTTAGTCATAGTCTAGGTCAGCATTTCTAATAACCTAAATCCCTATAACCATGGCTCTGATACCAATCAGTCACACCCCGACGTATTCCGCCATCGGTCGGGGTGTGACAGTTATGAGACCATGATACCATCTTTAATAGGTAATAATAGTCATTTGACATACAAGCACACATATTGATAAAATAAAAGTATGATGATAAAGATAGAATCTTTATTATCTAAATCACATGATAATTGAAATAATGTGCTAAAGCTTTTAAGTAAATAAATAATTAGCATGTTTCTCAGCCCCACATTTATAAAACAAAATGTTTAGAAAAGGGGCAAATGAACTCACCTTGTAATTGTAGTGATTGACTAAGACTCGATTGAATGCACACGCTCTTTGTTGTTCTACTGATGTTCTATTCATGATTCTAAATTCGATTCAAGTTTTTTGTAGTTTATAAGTATAAGTTATTGTTTCGTGAGTTAACCCTAAAGTTGGTTAACTTGCCTAAACCTTGGTTGTTTGATTATTCTTGAACTCATATGATAATGTATCAATCTAATACCTAACCATCTTAGGTTAAGCTTAGTACATTCTACATTCTTTATGTATATGTTTAAACTTGACCTAATACCTAACACCTTAATATGTTATATAAGTTTTTGAAATCATAATATGTTTTAATTATAAAACTTAGGTTTTTAAGTTAAAACCCAGAATATTACCCTTATGTTAACTTAAAAGTGGCTATCATTACTTAGGTGCGTTAATTATAAATAATATGTTATAAAAAATTAATCATTTCATATGTTGCAAAAGTGTTTAGAAAAAGTTTATCAATTATAGTTAGAATAGGATTTTCATAAACTTTGTAGTAACTTTGTTAACACCTTTTTAAGGTAACCCTAATGTTACTTAATCAAAACTGTTATTTTATTTAACTACCCTTTTTATGTTACAACCCATATTTGGTTATAAAGCACTTTATCTTATAGTTTAGAAATGTTTTAAGCTTGGTTTATCTAGTATCGATGACATAGGGAACTAATATCAATGGTTTCATATGGTAGTGTCGAGGGGTGGTCATAACCGGTTAACCCAAACTCTAATGGTTTCCCCATTGACACCATGAGGTTCCCTTCACCCTTATGACTTTATTTATGACCCAATTTGTGTGGTTTTGAGTTTAAATTTCTTGGACTAAGCTGTTGTGTAACATCAGTGCCGGAAACGTCACCGGAACAGTGATCGTAAACAGTACGTGAACAGTAATCAGGTACAAATCATATGTAATTTAGTGTATTTCATATTCATATCGAGTTTCAGTATCATTTCATGTTATCAAAACAGAGAGTTCATAATCATTTGAGAGAAATAAGTTCAGAACAAGGGTTCTTGAGTCAGATAATTATCTGGCAACACAGAACCATCATGTGATTTATTTATTAGGATTTTATTATGTATAAACGTATCTGAGGCTTTACAGAACAAAACAACACGAATGTCGTTACGTGAATGCTAAACCGACGGATTTTTCGTATAGGTGACGATCTGTACGAATAAATCTGAAAGTTTAATGTTCTGAATGATATTCAATAATTAGAAAACAATATTGAAAAGTGTAGTTATCGTCGTGTTTGATCGGGTGACGATTCGAACAAATACGCGCGATGACCGCGCGATTCGATTTAAACGTTAAATAAATATTTTGTAAATTTAATAAGTAAAAGATATTTAGTTAATTTATTAGGAATCACAACCTAAAATAATTTTTTAAACTCTATTTTATAATCGAGTCGTTTCGTAACGAAAACGACGAGAAACCGGCATCCCTACGCGAAACCACGCGAAACCGAACGAACCCGAATATACCCGGGGTATTCTAAGAATTTATGAGGGCAATTAATCCCCTCACCCACCCCAAACAACCAGCCATTTACACCATTTTCGTTCACCCCCTTTCTCTCTCTACCCTCTCTCTCTAAAATCCCTACCTTCTCTCTACAAGAACACTCTCAATTCTCAACCATTTCTTGTGTTCTTGGTGTCAAAATCACCACCATCACTTGTAGATCAAGGAAGTACATCAGATCGGGGTTTGAATCCATCAAAAATTGTGGTAGAAATCATGTATTTGTTTCGGTTTTAGGGTTTCAAAACCCTATTTCGAATCCCATAATATTAGCCAGTTAAACCCCTCATTCACCCTTAGGAATCGCACCATAATGTCTTAGAATCATGTATGAACAAACGTTGGAACAAAACCTGGTCGATTTGCTTGAAACCCCATGGCTGCACCTGGGATTCTTCGAACGGCCGAATGAGCCTCATCAGGCCGCCGAATGGCTGGCAGGCCGAAGGAGGCAACCACATTCGGCGAATGAACCCCCATTCGATCGGCCTAGGGGTTGAACCATTCGGACTAAGCTCATTCGCCGGTCTTCATTCGACCCAAGCTCTTTCGCCCATAGTTCATTCGACCATGATACCCATTCGGCCAGTCTTCCATTCGAATAGAACCATTCGACCACCACTCATTCGGCTAATCACATTTGATCATAACCCAGCTCAGTTGGCCAAAGCTTCATTCGACCATGGTCATTCGGTGGAACTCTATTCGGTCCAAGTTATTCATGGAAACACTCTTTCGATCGGTTCCTCATTCGTGAGTCAATCTATTGGGCAAAAGAGTTGGGGTTTGGAATCATGAACCATGGCCAAGGAACCCTTGTGGTTATAGATTCGGATGCATGGGATGCTACGTGAGCATGCATGGGCCGAGAGTGTTTGTGTGTGTGCATGGCTTGCATGGGAACTATGTGCATGGAGTAATATATTAGGGCTTCTAAAGAATAAAGGATCCCTTGGTCAAGCAAATAACACATATGGGTAATCTAAGACACTTAGTTGCACACCGAGACCAAACCCTAGACCCAACATCTATTATAAATACTTATCATATTCGAATTTCTTAAAACAACTCAGGTGCTAAAGATACATAGGCAACAATCAAAGAGCGCGCATATCTTTTGTGGTAATTCATTTCAGAGCAACACATGTGAGTTCATTGCCCCTTTTCTAAACTTTTTTGTTTTTAAACGCGGGGCTGAGAAGCATGCGTAAACTGTTTTTATTTAAACTGTTTATCTAAATGTTTTTTTTATTATATGTTGCTACATATATATGTTTATTGATACTCCTAGATTCCTGTCTAGGAAATTATTAAACAGATCAAGTTATCAAATAAATTTAAGTACTCTCATGAGTAATACCTTAAATTTAAACTCTAAATCAACCCTTAGTCCATCAAGCTCAAAATTCAAGAATCTAAATTCAAAGTGAAATCAAATGAACAAAATCAATAGATCATATTCCAAGGAATCATAACTCAGTGTGTGATCTGAGATTCAAGAATCATAAACAAATCAATTACCATTGTAAATCATGGAAATTCCAAAGATCAAGATCAAGAGACTCAAGGAATCAGAAATCATAAATGTGTGTGAATCATTGAAATAATGAAATCATTATAATCTAATGAAATCATTAATACTCAAGTCAAGGTGGATGTCAGTTGTATATGGAATCAAGACCACGTGTAACACACATATAAAGTCCCTTCAGGTATAGAAGACTCTTGTAGTCAGGCTACACGGGCAACAACGTGAACAATTATTGAAATCAATATCAAAGTCTAAGAGAATCAAGAGATCAAGAATCAAAGGATATCCTTAAAGTCCCCGCATGTACAGAAGACCTTTGGGTCAAGCTGTAAGGGCAAAACATTAAAGTCCCCGCATGTACAGAAGACCTTTGGGTCAGACTGTATGGGCATCATTAAAATCCCGTCACGCCCAGGGATACTCCTTGTGAGTTATGCCTAGTATGGGTCACGTGTGAGAGGTTACAACTTGGACAACCAACAATAACTAAGTCTAATTGATTGAGTAAAAACCATACCCAATCATCATGTCTTAGTTGTATTTAAATGTTTTATTTAATTATTTGATTAAATAGTTGACAATTTACTAATATCACTGATTTTGGGAAATCATGTATCTATGTTCAAAATCAAGAGAGTCAAAGGTAAATCAAGTTTTGGGAAATCATAATCTAAATCAGAGGTGTGTTAGGTAAAAATACTTAATTATCATTAACATCAATGTCCTATGCGGATTAGTATGTGGTGGGATGGCGTCTGGGCGGGGTTGTAGCCTTGACCCAGGGGTATGCCCTATATATAAGCATACCGATCTGGATGATACAGGTGATGTTAATGAGGTTAGGGTCTTTACCGGAAGAGGTTTGCAAATCATTTTCATTTATTAACTATATGAACTCACCAACCATGTGTTGACTTGATTTTTGCATGACTTCTCAGGTGACGAACATGTCAACTAAGGAGTTATTCCTTTTGGACTAGGACTTCAGATAGAAGGTTTAGCATTTTGGACCTGCATACTTTTGAAGACATCATTATACAAATTTATTTTGTATATCTTGTGTAAATACAAGATAGAAATTTATGATGTTAATGGTAGATTTACATTGTTAAATTATAAACAATACTGATGTAATTTAACTTTGTAATTCTATTATATTTAGCATTTCTCATTTATATCATGTGCAATGTAAACAATCTGATCATCACGATTATCACTCATGATATCGCGCCCCGGGAACCTTCCGCCCGCCGGGACAACCGATCCTATCCCGCCGGCTCGGGGTGTGACAGATTGGTATCAGAGCCATGGTTATAGAGAAATATAGGTCATTTATTTAAACGGTTTGGCCTAGACTATAACCTAGGGACCCTGCATGTAGAGAATATAGGATTTAAGGCCTATTACATTATGTCTTCTGCATTCGATCATTGCACTAACCAATATTACTTTGGTTATGATCAGAATGCCGCCGCGAAGACAACCTCCTCTGTTGCCATTATCACAGGACCAAGCTCCACACTCCTCAACGCCATCACCAAATGACTCACCACCGCCACCTCCTCCACCGCCTCCACCTCCTACCCCACTGATCACACAGGCATCAGGTTCAGGCACGACTCCCATACTGGATCCTACCACCATCGCTTTGATGACTCTACTGAGCAGCCAGATGACCAATCAGATGAAAGAGGCGATACCGGAGATGTTCAACCTTCTCCGTAATGAGATCAACAACACTGGCAATTCATCAGGAGAAGCCAGTGGGAATACTGGTAGTACCTCACACTACTCCTACAAGTCATTCGTAGGATGTAAACCGCCTAGTTTTAGCGGATCTGAAGGAGCCGTTGGATTAATCCAATGGATTGAAAAGATAGAGGCTACTCTGGACCTCTGCAGCTGTCCAGAGCACCATAAAGTCCGCTACTCTGCGGGAACATTCAACAAGCGGGCTCTGACCTGGTGGAATGGTCAGATCAACGCCCGAGGAAGAGAAGAAGCTATGGCAATGCCATGGGAGGACTTCAAGGCGTTACTGAGAACAGAATTCTGCCCCAAAAATGAACTACAGAAGTTGGAAGTTGAGTTATCCAACCATGTGATGAAAGGGGCTGATCACATGGGGTACACTACTCGTTATCACGAGTTGATTGCTTTGGTGCCAGACATGGTACCAACTTTAGAGAAGAGGATAGATCGTTATGTAGGTGGACTTCCCGCCTGCATTCAGGGAATGGTTGTTTCAGCCAACCCTACTACTGTCGAATCAGCAGTGAGACTGTCTGGAAAACTCACTGATCTGATGGTAGCCTCTGGAGTACTGAAGAAAGAGGCTGACACCGGTAAACGCAAGGAAGAGTCTTCAAAGAAGCCACATCACCAGCAACACTCAAAGAAGAAACAGAAATTAATCAAGAACTACACAATGGCTACTCCCCTGAATCAAGTAGCAACGGCACAACAAAATGTGCCCAAGAGGCAGTATACTGGCCCACATCCTTTGTGTACTAAATGCCAGTATCATCATGCTGCAAACAACCAGTGCCGTCAATGCACGGGTTGTGGAAGAAAAGGGCACTGGGTTCAGCAGTGCAGACTGACACCAAATCCAGCAGTTAACAATGCTGCTCTAGCACTTCCTCCACCAGCTAATCCGAACAATGGTGGATGCTTCAACTGTGGCGAACAAGGCCACTTTGCAAAGAACTGCCCGAAGAAGGCACAACAAGCAGTTCAAACTCCTCGTGGAAGAGCTTTTGTTATTGGAGCACCAGCTGCACGCCAGGACCCAAATGTGGTCACTGGTACGTTTCTCTTACATGACTTTTATGCATCTGTTCTATTTGACACTGGTGCGGATCAGAGTTTTATCTCTGCCGATTTTGCATGCCAACTAGATTCCATAGAAGAACAGTTAGACTCCCCTTACATTATAGAAGTAGCTAACGGAAAACAGATCACAGTTAGTACAGTTCACAGGAATTGCCCATTGACACTTGACGGTCATACATTCTCTATCGATTTGATACCGATGGAGTTGGGTAGTTTCGACATCATTGTTGGAATGGATTGGCTTTCCTCTAACCGAGTGGAAGTTGTCTGTTCTGAGAAGGTGCTTCGAGTTCCATTGCCCGATGAATGTGTATTGGAAGTCAGAGGGGACCAAGCAAAACGAAGTGTCAAAATCATTTCTTGCATAAAGGCGCGTAAGTGTTTACAGAAGCATTGTGTAGCTTTCCTGGCTCACGTAGTGGAAAAAGAGAAAGACAAGAAAAAGATACAAGACGTACCAGTAGTGAAAGAGTATCCAGAAGTATTTCCTGAAGACCTACCTGGTTTGCCACCAGCGCGACCAGTAGAGTTCCGAATTGACTTAGTTCCTGGAGCAACTCCTGTTGCTAAATCTCCTTATAGGCTAGCACCTTCGGAGATGCAGGAATTGTCGAACCAGTTGCAGGAATTACTGGATAAAGGATTTATTAGACCGAGCTACTCACCTTGGAGAGCTCCGGTTTTGTTCGTGAAGAAGAAAGACGGATCGTTTCGAATGTGCATCGACTATCGAGAATTGAACAAGTTAACTATCAAGAATCGGTATCCACTGCCGAGGATTGACGACTTGTTTGATCAGTTGCAAGGAGCCCAGTATTTCTCAAAGATCGATCTACGGTCCGGGTATCATCAGCTTAGAGTTCAAGATGAAGACATACCGAAGACGGCTTTCCGAACCAGATATGGGCATTACGAATTCCTAGTGATGCCTTTCGGATTGACGAATGCGCCAGCGGTTTTCATGGATCTCATGAACCGAGTGTGCAAGCCGTATCTGGATCAGTTTGTCATTGTCTTTATTGATGACATACTGATTTATTCCAGGAGCAAAGCAGAACACGAGCAACATCTCAGAAAGATCTTGGAACTGTTGACAGAACAGAAGCTCTATGCCAAGTTCTCTAAATGTGAATTTTGGTTAAGGGAAGTTCAGTTTCTTGGTCACGTAGTCAACAGTGAGGGAATACATGTAGATCCCGCCAAGATTGAAGCAATAAAGAACTGGGACACTCCGAAGACATCCACTGAGATTCGGTCTTTTCTGGGATTGGCGGGTTATTATAGAAGGTTCATCTCGAACTTTTCTAAGATAGCTTTGCCTCTCACTAAGTTAACCCAGAAGAGTGAACCGTTCGTCTGGGAACAGAAACAAGAAGATGCTTTCCAGACATTGAAACAGAAATTGTGTGATGCTCCAATCCTATCTCTCCCAGAAGGTTGTGATGATTTTGTTGTATACTGTGATGCTTCCCATCAGGGACTTGGTTGTGTTTTAATGCAACAGGACAAAGTCATAGCCTATGCATCAAGACAGTTAAAGGTTCATGAGAAGAACTACACTACTCACGATCTTGAACTGGGAGCAGTAATCTTTGCATTGAAGATTTGGAGACATTACTTATATGGCACCAAGTGTACCATATTTACTGATCACAAGAGTCTGCAGCATATCTTTGATCAGAAGGAACTCAACATGCGACAACGCCGTTGGGTTGAACTTCTGAATGATTACGATTGTGTGATCAAGTACCATCCGGGAAAGGCAAACGTTGTAGCTGATGCCTTGAGCCGGAAAGAACGGGTCAAACCCCTACGCGTTAGGGCTATGGGGATGACTGTGCAGACAAGCTTACAAGACAAAATCATTCAAGCCCAACAGGAATCAGTTGATAAGGGAAACTTGAAGAAAGAACTTGACTGCGGAGCAGAGAAACATTTAGAGACTAAGCTTGATGGAATGATCTACTACCAGGATCGTATATGGATTCCTGCGGTAGATGAACTGAGAAAGCTTATATTAGATGAAGCACACAAGACTAGATATTCTGTTCATCCAGGCGCTGATAAAATGTACCAAGACTTACGTGGATTCTATTGGTGGCCTGGAATGAAGAAAGACATAGCCGAGTACGTCGGCAGATGTCTAACGTGTGCGAAGGTAAAGGCGGAAGACCAGAGACCGTCTGGTTTACTGGAAGAGCCTGAGATTCCGCTCTGGAAGTGGGAACAAATAGCGATGGATTTTATTACCAAGCTACCCCGCACTTCCAGTGGTCATGATACTATCTGGGTTATCATTGATCGTTTGACGAAATCTGCTCACTTCTTGCCGATGCGTGAGACTTTCACGATGGATAAACTGGAGAGATTGTACATCAATGAGATAGTGGTACGCCATGGTGTGCCATTGTCTATTATTTCTGATAGAGACAGCAGATTCACATCAAGGTTTTGGCAATCACTGCAGAAATCTCTAGGGACACAGTTAAACCTGAGTACAGCTTACCACCCTCAAACGGATGGTCAAAGCGAACGTACTATTCAAACCCTAGAGGACATGTTAAGAACCTGTATTTTGGATTTTGGTGGGAATTTGGATTCTCATTTGCCACTGATAGAGTTCTCCTACAATAACAGTTATCACAGCAGTATCGGATGTGCACCATTCGAGGCTCTCTATGGCCGGAAATGTCGATCACCGATCTGTTGGACTGAAGTGGGAGATAATCGAATTACTGGGTCAGAGCTTATTCAGGAAACCACTAACAAGATAGCCCAGATTCAAAGAAGACTACAAGCTACAAGAAGCAGACAAAAGAGCTACGCCGACAAACGGCGTAAGCCGTTGGAATTTCAAGTGGGAGGCCGTGTCATGTTGAAGGTTTCTCCATGGAAAGGCGTAGTCCGCTTTGGAAAGAAAGGCAAGTTAGCACCACGATACGTAGGACCGTTCGAAATCATTGAACGTATTGGTCCTGTAGCTTATCGACTGAGATTACCAGATGAACTCAGTGGTGTGCATGATGTGTTTCATGTCTCGAACTTAAAGAAATGCCTTGCTGACGAATCACTCGTCATTCCACTCGAAGAGATTCAAGTTGACGATCAGTTGCACTTTATCGAAGAACCTTTAGAGATTATGGATCGCAAAGTCAAGCAACTGAGGCGAAGCCGTATTCCGATAGTAAAGGTTCGTTGGAATTCAAGACGCGGGCCCGAGTTTACTTGGGAACGTGAAGATCACATGAAGTCAAAGTATCCCCAGCTGTTTGAAGAAGAAGCCGTACCCGATAATGACTTTTAAATTTCGGGACGAAATTTCTCTAACAAGGGGAGACTGTAACATCAGTGCCGGAAACGTCACCGGAACAGTGATCATAAACAGTACGTGAACAGTAATCTGGTACAAATCTTATGTAATTTAGTGTATTTCATATTCATATCGAGTTTTAGTATCATTTCATGTTATCAAAACAGAGAGTTCATAATCATTTGAGAGAAATAAGTTCAGAACAAGGGTTCTTGAGTCAGATAATTATCTGGCAACACAGAACCATCATGTGATTTATTTATTAGGATTTTATTATGTATAAACGTATTTGAGGCTTTACAGAACAAAACAGCACGAATGTCGTTACGTGAATGCTAAACCGACGGATTTTTCGTATAGGTGACGATCTGTACGAATAAATCTGAAAGTTTAATGTTCTGAATGATATTCAATAATTAGAAAACAATATTGAAAAGTGTAGTTATCATTGTGTTTGATCGGGTGACGATTCGAACAAATACGCGCGATGACCGCGCGATTCGATTTAAACGTTAAATAAATATTTTGTAAATTTAATAAGTAAAAGATATTTAGTTAATTTATTAGGAATCACAACCTAAAATAATTTTTTAAACTCTATTTTATAATCGAGTCGTTTCGTAACAAAAACGACGAGAAACCGGCATCCCTACGCGAAACCACGCGAAACCGAACGAACCCGAATATACCCGGGGTATTCTAAGCATTTATGAGGGCAATTAATCCCCTCACCCACCCCAAACAACCAGCCATTTACACCATTTTTGTTCACCCCCTTTCTCTCTCTACCCACTCTCTCTAAAATCCCTACCTTCTCTCTACAAGAACACTCTCAATTCTCAACCATTTCTTGTGTTCTTGGTGTCAAAATCACCACCATCACTTGTAGATCAAGGAAGTACAATAGATCGGGGTTTGAATCCATCAAAAATTGTGGTAAAAATCATGTATTTGTTTCGGTTTTAGGGTTTCAAAACCCTATTTCGAATCCCATAATATTAGCCAGTTAAACCCCTCATTCACCCTTAGGAATCGCACCATAATGTCTTAGAATCATGTATGAACAAACGTTGGAACAAAACCCGGTCGATTTGCTTGAAACCCCATGGCTGCACCTGGGATTCTTCGAACGGCCGAATGAGCCTCATCAGGCCGCTGAATGGCTGGCAGGCCGAAGGAGGCAACCACATTCGGCGAATGAACCCCCATTCGATCGGCCTAGGGGTTGAACCATTCGGACTAAGCTCATTCGCCGGTCTTCATTCGACCCAAGCTCTTTCGCCCATAGTTCATTCGACCATGATACCCATTCGGCCAGTCTTCCATTCGAATAGAACCATTCGACCACCACTCATTCGGCTAATCACATTCGATCATAACCCAGCTCAGTTGGCCAAAGCTTCATTCGACCATGGTCATTCGGTGGAACTCTATTCGGTCCAAGTTATTCATGGACACACTCTTTCGATCGGTTCCTCATTCGTGAGTCAATCTATTGGGCAAAAGAGTTGGGGTTTGGAATCATGAACCATGGCCAAGGAACCCTTGTGGTTATAGATTCGGATGCATGGGATGCTACGTGAGCATGCATGGGCCGAGAGTGTTTGTGTGTGTGCATGGCTTGCATGGGAACTATGTGCATGGAGTAATATATTAGGGCTTCTAAAGAATAAAGGATCCCTTGGTCAAGCAAATAACCTAAGGTTTTGATGTGTTGATTTAATTATTGACAACTAAACCTTAGCAAACCTCATAAGGGAAATTAACTAACTTAGATGAGTTAATTGAATTATCTAGGTTTAGTTAACAATGAAACCTCAAGAAATCGTTTAAAAGTCAAAGTCAAATTAATGAGCCGGAGATGGCCCAATGGGCTTAATCTAAGCCCGTCATCATGTTAATTACACTTTTCTTAAATAAATCATGCTTTCCATAAAAGAAATGAAATTATAAATTTTAGTAAAATAATTTAATGATTTTCCTAAATAAATGTTAACTTAACATAAAATAATTTGAAAATGTCTTACTTAAAGACTTTAAATGATTAATCGGGGATATGAGTTACTAATGGGTAATAAGGTTAGTCTAGTTAGAGAAAATCCTAGAAACACTTTAGTAATCTAAGACACTTAGTTGCACACCGAGACCAAACCCTAGACCCAACATCTATTATAAATACTTATCGTATTCGAATTTCTTAAAACAACTCAGGTGCTAAAGATACATAGGCAACAATCAAAGAGCGCGCATATCTTTTGTGGTAATTCATTTCAGAGCAACACAGGTGAGTTCATTGCCCCTTTTCTAAACATTTTTGTTTTTAAACGCGGGGCTGAGAAGCATGCGTAAACTGTTTTTATTTAAACTGTTATCTAAATGTTTTTTTTATTATATGTTGCTACATATATATGTTTATTGATACTCCTAGATTCCTGTCTAGGAAATTATTAAACAGATCAAGTTATCAAATAAATTTAAGTACTCTCACGAGTAATACCTTAAATTTAAACTCTAAATCAACCCTTAGTCCATCAAGCTCAAAATTCAAGAATCTAAATTCAAAGTGAAATCAAATGAACAAAATCAATAGATCATATTCCAAGGAATCATAACTCAGTGTGTGATCTGAGATTCAAGAATCATAAACAAATCAATTACCATTGTAAATCATGGAAATTCCAAAGATCAAGATCAAGAGACTCAAGGAATCAGAAATCATAAATGTGTGTGAATCATTGAAATAATGAAATCATTATAATCTAATGAAATCATTAATACTCAAGTCAAGGTGGATGTCAGTTGTATATGGAATCAAGACCACGTGTAACACACATATAAAGTCCCTTCAGGTATGGAAGACTCTTGTAGTCAGGCTATACGGGCAACAACGTGAACAATTATTGAAATCAATATCAAAGTCTAAGAGAATCAAGAGATCAAGAATCAAAGGATATCCTTAAAGTCCCCGCATGTACAGAAGACCTTTGGGTCAAGCTGTAAGGGCAAAACATTAAACTCCCCGCATGTACAGAAGACCTTTGGGTCAGACTGTATGGGCATCATTAAAATCCCGTCACGCCCAGGTATACTCCTTGTGAGTTATGCCTGGTATGGGTCACGTGTGAGAGGTTACAACTTGGACAACCACCAATAACTAAGTCTAATTGATTGAGTAAAAACCATTCCCATTCATCATGTCTTAGTTGTATTTAAATGTTTTATTTAATTATTTGATTAAATAGTTGACAATTTACTAATATCACTGATTTTGGGAAATCATGTATCTATGTTCAAAATCAATAGAGTCAAAGGTAAATCAAGTTTTGGGAAATCATAATCTAAATCAGAGGTGTGTTAGGTAAAAATGCTTAATTATCATTAACATCAATGTCCTATGCGGATTAGTATGTGGTGGGATGGCGTCTGGGCGGGGTTGTAGCCTTGACCCAGGGGTATGCCCTATATATAAGCATACCGATCTGGATGATACAGGTGATGTTAATGAGGTTAGGGTCTTTACCGGAAGAGGTTTTCAAATCATTTTCATTTATTAACTATATGAACTCACCAACCATGTGTTGACTTGATTTTTGCATGACTTCTCAGGTGACGAACAGGTCAACTAAGGAGTTATTCCTTTTGGACTAGGCCTTCAGATAGAAGGCTTAGCATTTTGGACCTGCATACTTTTGAAGACATCATTATACAAATTTATTTTGTATATCTTGTGTAAATACAAGATAGAAATTTATGATGTTAATGGTAGATTTACATTGTTAAATTATAAACAATACTGATGTAATTTAACTTTGTAATTCTATTATATTTAGCATTTCTCATTTATATCATGTGCAATGTAAACAATCTGATCATCACGATTATCACTCATGATATCGCGCCCCGGGAACCTTCCGCCCGCCGGGACAACCGATCCTATCCCGCCGGCTCGGGGTGTGACATGTTGTGCTAGTATCGATGAACATAAATTAGAATTGATGGCCTTAGTCTCGGTGAAACACTTAGAAAACTCAAGGCAAGCCCTGTCGATACTATAGTATCGACCAACACCTTCCATGAACTTATTGCCTTCGACACTGATAATCTCGAAAAGTCCCTTTTACCACAGCACTTGGAGGCCATCGAACTTGCTAAGCTCGACAGGCTTCCATCGATTCTAGCGCTGAATGACAACCTTAACTTCATTAACAACCAACTATGTTAACCAACCAAGTATGTTTATATATAGGGCATATGTAGGGGACAAGCCCCAGCCACCGTCCCACCACATACCGGGCTGCTTAACATCTTGTTTGATAATGATAATTAAGCATTTCATTCCACTCTATTGATTCCATGATCTATGATTCTTAGCATTTGATCACTCTGAAAATGTTTACTTTGATTTCCCCGAATGACAACCTTAACTTCATTAACAACCAACTATGTTAACCAACCAAGTATGCTTATATATAGGGGATATGTAGGGGACAAGCCCCAGCCACCGTCCCACCACATACCGGGCTGCTTAACATCTTGTTTGTTAATGATAATTAAGCATTTCATTCCACTCTATTGTTTCCATGATCTATGATTCTTAGCATTTGATCACTCTGAAAATGTTTACTTTGATTTCCCCGAATGACAACCTTAACTTCATTAACAACCAACTATGTTAACCAACCAAGTATGCTTATATATAAGGCATAGGTAGGGGACAAGCCCTAGCCACCGTCCCACCACATACCGGGCTGCTTAACATCTTGTTTGTTAATGATAATTAAGCGTTTCACTCCACACTATTGATTCCACAACGTATAAGTATTAAGTTTAATAGGCACCATTATGGACAGTTGAAAACCCTAAGGAATTCAACATCCATCCATAATGATCCTAAATATGACTCGTGACATGTTATGATAGAGGAACCTTTAAGTTAACACAAAGTCAACTAGAAGAACCCAATCATTCTAGTCACTTGTCATAACCATGGATGAATCAAGGAGAACACTGAATGACTAGTAGGGGTTGACACACAGGTCAACACGCGGCGGCCAATCAGTCTGTCTTACATGACTCTGACAAAGAAGAACACTGATGACTAGTAGGGGTTGACACACACGTCAACACGTGGCGGCCAACAGTCTGTCTTACAATGTCCTATAGCTTTAGTATACAAGTTTAACGCATTCACATAGTTTCACTGATGACTAGTAGGGGCTGACACAAAGGTTAACACGCGGCGGCTAATCAGTCTTTTGTTTAAGCATCCCAATGTTTCAAGCATTCCAAGTGTTCAAGCATCAAGAATTCCAAGTGTTCATGTACCTCAAGTATATCATGCATTCAAGTATTCAAGTATCCCAAGTGTATCAAGTATTCACATGTTTTCAAGTATTCTAAGTATAACAAGTATTCACGTGTTTCAAGTGTTCCAAGTATATCAAGCCTTCATGTATTTTCAAGTATCTCACGTATACAAGTATTTCTAAACATATAAGTTTTCAAGTTAAGTTTAAGCAATTAGTTGTAAGTGTAAAGAAATTTAACACTTTACTAAGAGTGTAGAACATTAACTTTTCTGAAATAATTATATAGAGTATTAGTGTTTAGTATAAGTATTCTCAAAGCCTTAACATTGAGTATGTAGTTTAAACATAAAGTTTATAATTTAAACATCAAATGTATAGTTTAAGCACATAGCTTTAAGCATAAGTATTTAGCTCAAAGTTTAAGTATTAAGTTTATATCATAAATGTCTAGCCTAATGGTTAGACTTCAAGTCCATAGTGTAAACCTCAAGTATATAGTTTAAGCTTCTAGTTTATAGAATAAGCATCAAGTTTAAAGCTTCTAAAAGTATACTAGTTTCCAAGCATAAGCCTTATTGTAAGCATCATGTATAAGTTTAAAAGCATTAAATAACATTTCAATAGTTTAATAAAATGTTTAACATGCTTCTCAGTCCCGAGTTAAAACAAAAGGTTTGAAAAGGGACAAATGAACTCACCTGGTGTTTGACGTGGTTGACTAAGTATGACAAGAATGCACGCGCTCTTTGTTTGTTCTTGATGTTATTTTCACAATCCTGTATTGATTTCACGTTGTTTGTAGCTTGTGAGCATATGTTTGTAAGAATTCGTTGTGCGTATAAGCGTTAGTGTTAGCCCTAAAGTTGCCTAACACTGTGAGTCTCAATCTCTATTCGGCCCTAAGTTATTTGTTATCGCCTTTATAACAATTCCCCCACAAGGTTTAGATTAACTTACTTTATAATTACATTTCAGGCTTCATTTGAATCTCCATTGTGATAAAAAGAATTTCAAGTATAAAGACTTAGATTTTCTTTTTAGCTTGAATGTTGATCATCTTTTACCTATTGTAGTCTATCTTCGTGTTTATTAAGTCTACACCTCGTGGGCTTCATGTTGGGCCACAAGGGTTAATGTGGGCCTATTGTGGACTAGCCTTAGGCCGAGATGACCATATTGGATCTAGTAACACTATTGGGCCGAGATTAGAGGGTTGGGCCAATTGGGTTTATTGACTTGGGCCGAAGGGAATTACATGGGCCCCTTGTTTCGAAAATGTTGGCCTAAGTAAAAGGGGATGGGCCGGTTGAGTCTATTGGGCCGAAGAGGTTTCCTGGGTCGATGCCTTGGGCCCACTATTGGGCTAGGCTAAATAAAATGTTATTGGGCCGAAATCATGGTTATATGGACAGAAATATCCAATTGGGCCACTAGGTGAGTATTTGGTCATATATCCAGCGAACCTATTCGCCAAACCATCTAAGGTTCGGTCCATTGGGCTCCAACGAGCCTAGTGGTTCATTTGATAAGGTTCGGCCACAACAAAAAAAGTTAGCCATGCAACAGATTCGCTTAGGGAAAACTTCGGCTAGGGTTTGTCAATCTTATACAGGTTCGCAGCATGAAGGTTCGCTCCCATATGCAAGGTTCGGTTGATAAGTAGGGTTCGGTTAAACCAGAAGGTTCGGCTATTGTTCGTTGGTCATGGAGGTTCGCCGGTTGTAGGGTTCGCCTTCTTCTTGCATGGTTTGTAGGTGGCTAGGTTCGCCAAAATGGGTTGCTCAAGCTAGGTTCGGTGACATCATGGGTTCGGCCGAGGGTTTGTCTAACCCAGCTGGAAAGGAGAGTTCGCCGGTGGGTTCGTCTGCCATAGCCTTGTCAAAGGTTCGTCACCCAGAGATAGGATCGGGCAGAAAGCAGAAAGGTTCGTAGCTCAGGGTTCGGGAAGCACTAAGGTTCGCCAAGCTTGTATAGGTTCGGCTTCATGAAGGGGGTTCGCCCGAGGGATGGTTCGGCCAGCCTCGTTTCCTCACGAACCTGTATATGTTTTTCTTCATCATGCAGCCTCGAATTCATTGTTTGGTCGTCCTCCTGATGTTGCTACCCTCGATGAAGGTGATGCGGGTTCGATAGTGATGATCTATGGCCGGTTTTTAAGTTGGAGTTCAAACAACAACAAAAATAGTGAAAACCCTATCTTTCGTGATATTCATGCCTTCATACCTGGAAATCGGCCGGGAAAGTTCTCAAATCGGTTGTACTTCCTTGTAGAGAATGACGAGAGCTTCGCGTGGACACCAAAAACACTTGATTCCGCCAAGAAACGAAGGAGATACGATCGTTTGAAGTCTAGACTTCTAGAGAGAGAGAGAATTCGGGAGAGAGTTTAGAGAGAGAGAGAGAATGGTGAAAAATGAGAAGAAAGCCTCATCTTAGGCTTTAAATACCCCGAGGGTATTTGGGTTCGTTTCGGTTGCTCGGTTCGTATTTTCGCCGCGTATCCGGCTCGTTACGCGCATGTTTTTCGTATTTTAAATAAAAGAACATTTTTAAAATGCTCGGAAGGTGTTTATTTCTAGTAATTAGTTTAAATATTATTTTCTTGAACTATCTGTCGTAAATTATTATTTTTACGCGTTTAATTATTTATTCGCGTATTTTGCTTTACAAGTCTTAAATTAAAATAGTTTCATTTTAAATTTATTTCTGATGAGTTTCAAAATTGTAAAACAGGAAATATTATATTTCCTTAATTTTTTTACCGTTCGAATCGTCTTCGTTTCGTTTCGTCAGAAAACGTCACTTACGCGCATTTTCGTACAGAGCTCTAACTGTACGAACACGATCGTACGTTTCACTTTCTGATTTTGTTTTCTACGTTTCAGTCATCGTTTCAGATCGTTAAACTATCAGATCTATTCGTACAGATCGTCACCTATACGAATAGTTCGTCAGTTTAGCATTCCGTAACAACAACAGTCATGGTTTTGTTCTGTTTATCCTCACATACATTTAAACCTAATAATACAAAATCAAGCATGTATGCATCTGTTCATGATTGTCTGATATGTTTCTGACTGTTTAAACCATAAAGTTTAAATCAGGATTTCAGAAACGTAGTGAAATAGTTTATGCTTAGCATCGAATGTTACTAGTTTCTATGTAATTCTCTAGTCTGTATCTGAGTTACTGTACAAGTTACTGTACAGATTATTGTTCCGGTTACGATTCCGGCATAGATGTTACAGTCTCCCCTTGTTAAAGAAATTTCGTCCCGAAATTTAAAAGTTATTATCGGGTACAACTTTCTTTGTAACAAATGGGAAACCTTTGTTTGAAGTGATGTCCCGACGCTCCCAAATAAACTCTGGGGCGCGTTTAGGATTCTTATGTATGTCCTCAGAGTTCTGCTAATCTTATTGTTCATAGTGGTCCTACTGTTGCGACTTACTAAATCTTTGCATGTTTTTAACACCTTATTGTTCAAAACGAACCGATGTTACACGCATCAATTATTGCACAACTTTAGTGTTAGTGGTGGTTTCCTGTGTATGTTCTATGCATTGACTAAGGATTCTTTCATTGTTTCTACACAATAAAAGAGTTCCTAAGTTCTCATGGAATACATATATGGTTATACTAAATAGGAATAAGATGAGTTTCTTATTCTTATCAGTATTAAAATAAAATGAAATCTTATGAGTTAAAGAGGTGTCACATACCAGTACCCGTTTCCGGGTCTTGGTGTGCAGCAGGAGCTCCTATCATGAAAGCTCTTCCCCTTGGTACTTGATCTCCCGGTTGTGCCCTCTTTGGGCAGTTCCTGGAGAAATGACCTAGTTCTCCACAGTTAAAGCATCCTCGATTGTTGTTGTTGTAGTTGTCAGGGTTTTGCGATGGTGGCATTGCCATGGTGGTATTGTTTACGGCCTATGCCGGTGAAGTTCGACAGTGTTGAGCCAGATGGCCTTTGCGGCCACAGTTGGTACACTGCCTACACGGCATAGTGGCAGCATGATGAAACTGACATTGTGCACATTGAGGATGTACACCAGTGTAAGGTTTGCGTGCAGATTTAGTAGGTACTGCAACAACTTGATTGAGTGGTGTGGGCATTTCATATTGTTGAATGCCTTTTTGTTTCTTCTTCGGTTGTCTCTCTTTAGCCTTGCTAGAGTCGTCTTTCAATTCTCCTGACTTCACCATCACGTCAGCAAGTTTAGTAGATAGAGAAATAGCGGACTCTAAAGTTGCAGGGTTTGCAGCAAGTACAATGCCCTGAATGCAGGATGGTAGTCCTCCTACATATCGGTCAATTCGCTTTTCCAGAGTTGGCACCATCTCAGGCACCAATGCTACCAATTCGTGATAGCGTATAGTGAAGGCCATGTGATCCGCTCCTTTCATCACATGATTTGACAGTTCCACTTCTAGTTTCTGAAGTTCGTGCTTCAGACAGAATTCATTCCTTAACAGAGTTTTGAAATCTGCCCATGACATCGTTTGTGCTTCATCTCTACCTCGAGCATGTATCTGGGAGTTCCACCAGGTTAGGGTACGCTTACTGAAAGACCCAACAGCGTAGCAAACCTTATGTCGTTTCGGACAACCACTTATGTCCAATGTATTCTCCATCTTTTCTAGCCATTGAATCAACCCAACAGCTCCTTCAACGCCGCTAAAGCTTGGCGGTTTGCATCCTACGAATGATTTGTACGAACAGTCTGATTTAGCGATGGTGTTCCCACTAGTTTTTCCTGCAGTATGCTCAGAGTTGTTTCCGTAGCCTTGAATCCTGTTGATCATCTCTGGAATAATATCCTTCATCTGGTTAGTCAATTGGCTACTCAATAATGTTGCCAAGGCAACAGTAGCAGGATCCAAAACTATAGCTGCAGTCGGGTTCGGAGGAGGGTCTAATGGAGGAGGAGGCGGCGGTGGTGAATCTGGTGGTGATGGTGTTGATGAATGAGGTGCAGAAGTCTGTGGTGTAGGTACTGGGGTCGGTTGTTTTCTGGGCGGCATTCTGATCATAACCAAAAGATATTGGTTAGTGCAGTGATCGAATGCTGAAAACACAATGCAAACTTAGATCCTATGTTCTCTACATGAAGGTCCCTAAGTTATAGTCTAAGCCAAACCGTTTAAGTAAATGGCCTATTATTCTCTATAACCTTGAACTCTGATACCAATCTGTCACACCCCGAGCCGGCGGGGTTGGATCGAAGTCCCCGTCGGGCGGAAGGTTCTCGGGGCACGATATCGTGAATGATAATCATGATGATCAGATTGTTTTACATAGCATCAATGTTAAGAATAATCAAGCACAATAATACATTTATTAGGATTACAAAGTTAAATTACAAATGTAAATGTTTAGTAATTTAACTAAGTAAACCTAACCAAAAGAATCAATATGTCTATCTTGTATCTATACAAGATATCATAAGAGATTCGTATTGATCTCAAAAGATGTGTTTCTTCAAAAGTCAACTAGGATCTATGTCTGGGCGTCCTAGTATGAAATCCTGACTCTAAGCTTAATCCTGTACGTCACCTGAGAAAACATGTAAGAAAAACAAAGTCAACACAATGGTGGGTGAGTTCCTGTAGTTTATGTAAAAATAGTTTGAAAAATCCTTTGAATGACAACCTTAACCTCACCAGTACCACCTATACCATCTGTTTCAGTATACTTATATATAGGGCATATGTAGGGGACAAGCCCCAGCCACCGTCCCTCCACATACTAAACCACATGGTACATTGTTACTGATGATAATTAAGCTTTTCATCCTACATCATCGATTCTGTAACCTTTGATTCATTGAATTTGTTTACACTATAATTGTTTACCATGAATCCCTGAATGACAACTTCATTAACAACCAACTATGTTAACCAACCAAGTATGCTTATATATAGGGCATATGTGGGGGACAAGCTCCAGCCACCGTCCTACCACATACCGGGCTGCTTAACATCTTGTTTGGTAATGATAATTAAGCATTTCATTCCACTTCCTCAATTCTATGACATATGTTTCTTAGTATCTGTTTATCCTGAGAATGTTTGCTTTGATTACCCCGAATGACAACCTTAACTTCATTAACAACCAAATATGTTAACCAACCAAGTATGCTTATATATAGGGCATATGTAGGGGACAAGCCCCAGCCACCGTCTCACCACATACCGGGCTGCTTAACATCTTGTTTGTTAATGATAATTAAGCATTTCATTCCACTCTATTGATTCCATGATCTATGATTCTTAGCATTTGATCACTCTGAAAATGTTTACTTTGATTTCCCCGAATGACAACCTTAACTTCATTAACAACCAACTATGTTAACCAACCAAGTATGCTTATATATTGGGCATATGTAGGGATTTTGTGTACTGTGATTTCGGGAACTTTGCAAATTCTCGAAAATTTATGCATGTTCGAGTACTAGGGCTAGTTAAGTGAACAATGAAGACTTAGAATAAGTTCTAAATCTAGGAATGACATGTAATGAGATGATGTGAGGATGTAGGTTCTTGAGTCCTAGCCGAGACGACCAGTCTAGGAAGCTGAGAGCCACATTCTTACTAGGTGAGTTCTAGATGCCCTGAGTTAAATACTTATGTGCTAATGTGTTAAACATATTTTTAGGCTGGCATACATACCTTAATGTTATGATTAAGATGATATGATGTCACTATGACACGATGCTAAAATGACATGAATATGATGCTAAAATGGAATGATGCCATGAGGTTATATGATGTTATGATGTTAAGATGATAGTTAAAATGATGATATAATGATGTAAGGCCATGATATGATGATGTTCTGATGCTATGAGATTAGGACTATAGGATGATATGCATATGATGCTAAAATTGTCGCTCCCCGGACTTCCTGGCCTTTCTATTGGATTACATTCTCCGGTCACAGTTGCGAGACATACATGTCTGGTTTCATACGTACATTCAATAAACTTGGATAAAACAGTTTAATAAAATCAGAGTTGCGGAAGTGTTACGAAGAAGTTTTCAAAACATTTTTGAATTCATAATTGCGGAAGCGATTAAAGTTGCTTGCAATACATAACAATTATGATAATTGTTTTCAAAACCCTAAAGCACTAATCAGATGCATGAGACTCCATTCCTAGCATCATAGTCCATCATGCGCGTGCCATAGTTACCTGAGAAACATGTGAGTAAAAGGGTCAACACAAAGGTTGGTGAGAGCACAGGTTTTTCATAAGCAATAAACATCAAATGTTTAAAGTAACTGTTTTCAGGAATACATATCATTACAATGCAATATCAATTGATAGCTATTAATACAATTATATTATATGTGGGTTCGAAACCGAAGTAGACAGTGTGCCTCCCGCCATGTCCATCACATAAGACAATGACAAATGTGCTGGTCAATTTTACACCCATTCCGACCTCTAGCCAGGTTGGCCTCCCAGGCCTGATGGGTGGGGTTTGTCAGGCCTAAATTGTACTATTCAAGATTACGAAGCTAGGCGCCCCACACTACTAATGGTACGAGGTGTGTTTGTGAGGACTTTGAGTTGTGATGTGTGCCACACATATTCATAAAGTGATAATGCATGTCTATATGTAACCAAATAATCAGTTTTTTTAAAACAAATTATCATGCAATGCTTTTTCCCCCAAAGGTAGAAAAGATAAAAAGGGGTCGTTAACTCACCTATAATCATATAGGTCATGAGTATGTGTTTTGTGGTGTGTTGTATCCCATACAACTCCAAGTGTTGGTATGCTCAATGGAGTGTTTGTGTGTTGACTCTACGAATCTTTGGTGACACATTTGTTGTTTTAGTTTCGTTTATGTGTCACATTAAAACTTAAATATTAGTAGGACGTCATCATGCATCCTACGACTCTAGTTATAATGACGTTCACCTAAGTCATGTATGAAATCGTATACATTTCCATTTCTTGAAAGTTACCACTTTTAAGAAACATTTCTATTTTAGGAAACCTTCTATATTTAGAAAGTTTCTATTTTTGGAAAGTATAGTTATGAAATCCCATTTCAAAAAACTAATGACTCTAGTATGTTTGTAAAAACATATCTAAACATTTGAAATACATTGTTTGTGCATAAATTACCATTTATGCCCTTTTGCCAAATAAAGTTTCCTTATTTGGAAAGTGTTCGTTTTAAAGCTCGTTTTAAAAAATCGAAGTTTCCAAATATGTTAAAAATCATTTTTAAACATATTTCAATAGTTACAAACCATCAAAACATATTTAAAACATCAAAACCTCTCTTTTGATTTACAAAACTTTCCATAAATAGTAAGTTTGTCAAAAAACCATACTTTCACAAATCCAAATATCCAAAAGTGTTTCTAAACACTTCAATACACATTTGACACCATCTAGACATTTCTAACATGTCTAGATCATTTCAAATCTACAACATGCAACATAAAAGTTTCCTTTTATGGCAAGTTTTACAAATCATTATCAAATCAATCAAGACCCAATCCTAGATGATTTCTATCTTCAATATCAGTTCCAATACATCAATAAACATATAAAACTAACTGCAAATTTGTGTATGTGAGAGGATCGGAGTTGCATGTGAACAAACACACTTGCATGTGGATTTTTATACCTTTCATGTACGATCTATCTACAAATAAGCCATAAGGACTACCTTAGAAGGCAAGATTCAGTGAGAACAACTTCTGATGATGAAGATCTAGTGGTTGATGGTTGTTTCTTACTTCTTTGCTCCTCCTCCAAGCTCCAAGAATTCAAAAATCACCAAAGGATGAAGGAAATGGCTTCAAGAGAATTTCCAGGGGGTTTGAGGTTTGATACAGTGAAATTTGGTCGAGGATACTAAGAAAACTCAGTGGAAATGTGAGAGAACTGAATAAAGTGGTTTGGGGTTGCTTTTAAAGACTTTTTGATCTCTAGGACCTGTCGCGTACTACCAAGCCCAAACTGCATGGCCTCTGCGTACCGCGATGAATAAAATATTCGGGGTCTCCCCCGAGACACGCCGTGTAGCGCCAAGGATTTTGGAGTTCAAAGCTCCCGCTCATGCTTCGCGTACAGCGGAGCATTTCGCCGAGGGGTCTTCAAGTACCGCGAAGGCTTCATTTTTCAGTTTTTCGATTTCTTTGATTCGATTTCGTTCATCCTTTATTTGTAACGTTTATCCTAAACGCCTACTTCGTGTTGAGCACATAATGACACATTTGTTTGATTAATGTTTGTTCATCAATGTTCGTGAGATTCGTGTGTGTTTCGATAATTCCTCAAATTATCTTTAATCGTTTGTGTTTGTCTTTTAGAAAATGTTTACCTGCTTGATTAAAAACATAATCAACAGGTATTGCACAATCCAATAATTCCATGAATTATTGTTTTGTGTTTGTGTTTATGTTTGTGTTTGCCATATGTGGTTTCCGAAACCAATGTGCAATGTACGATTCGATAGTTCCTTGAATTATCATTTCACAGTTGTTTTTGTTTATATCGTTTAATTAAAACTAATTAAATGAAATGTAACAAGTGTGAATGTGAAATACAAGGTTTTAAGTGTTGCAATTTACCTGAAATTGCTCGGTGTCACATCATCCCTTTGTTGAAAGATATTTTGTCCCGAAATTTGGTTGTCACATCATCCCCTTGTTGAAAGGAAATTTCGTCCTGAAATTTATTCATCGTTGTCAGCATTCGACGTTGTTTGTTTGAAAATGTGGGGATATTTGCGCATCATCTGATCTTCACGTTCCCACATGAATTAGGTCCGTGTTTTGAGTTCCATCGGACTCTGATAAACACTTCTTAAGGTTCGAGACATGAAATACGTTATAAACTCCATCGAGTTTGGCTGGTAGGTTGAGTTGGTATGCCACTGGACCAATCCTCTTCATGATTTCGAATGGTCCAATATACCGGGGTTTAGCTTGCCTCGTTTTCCAAAACGGATAATGCCTTTCCATGGTGAAACTTTCAGAAGGATTCTATCTCCTACCTGAAATTCTAGAGGCTTTCGGCGTTTTTCGGCATAACTCTTTTAACGATCACGAGCTGCTGCCATGCGATTTCTTATCTGCACAATCTTCTCAGTTTTTTCATGTATGACTTCCGGGCCAGTGAGCTGACTGTTTCCCCCTTCCGCCCATCAAATGGGTGATCGGCATTTCCTGCCATAGAGGGCCTCAAAAGGTGCTGCCTTTATGCTCGTGTGGTAGTTGTTGTTGTATAAGAACTCCACCAACGGTAGGTGATTTTCCAAGCTACTGCTGAAGTCTACTACGCATGCTCGTAGCATGTCTTCGAGAGTTTGTATAGTGCGTTTGCTCTGCCATCGGTTTGTGATTGGTATGCTGTACTCATAGCCATCCGTGTACCAAGCGACTTTTGCAGTGATTTCCAGATGTTTGAAGTGAATCTAGCGTCTCGATCCAAAATAATGGAGATTGGCCCTCAATGTCGCAAGACTACTTCCTTGACATAGATTCTGGCTAGTTTTTCCATCTTGTCATTTTCCTTGATCGCAAGGAAATGTGCTGACTTGGTCAGTCGATCCACAATTACCCAGATAGTGTCACATCCACTAGAGATACGGGGTAATTTGATAATGAAGTCCATGAAGATTGGTTCCAACTTCCACATGGGAATATCTGGTTGTGTGAGTAATTTAGATGGTTTCTGGTACTCAAGTTTGACTTTGGCACAAGTCAAGCATTTGCTCACATAGGTGGCAATATAGGATTTCATGTTTGCCCACCAATAAATGACTTCAGGTCATGATACATCTTATTTGATCCAGGGTGAATAGAATACCGAGACTTATGAGCCTCATCCATAATAAGGATTCGTAAGCTCCCGTGATATGGAAACCAGACGCGTTCCATGAAATACTGTAAGCCATCAGATTTTTTTCCCAATTGTTTCTCCATTCCCCTTAGTGATTCGGCCACTAGGTTTTCTTCCTTCAATGCCTGCTCAGGGAAATTGTGAGGGATGATGAGTTGTAAAGCTCATACCCTCTTGGGTTTCGAAGTATTCTTCTGGCGTAGGGCATCAGCCACAACGTTGGCTTTCCTCGGGTGATAGTTGATAGCACACTCATAGTCGTTTAGGAGTTCGAGCCATCGACGTTGTCGCATGTTCAGTTGTTTCTGCTCAAATCTGCGTTGGAGATTCTTATGGTCAGTATATATAGTACACATCGTACCATACATGTAATGTCTCCAGATTTTGAGTGCAAACATCACAGCTCCAAGTTCCAGATCGTGGGTGGTGTAATTCTTCTCGAGGACTTTCAGTTGTTGAGAAACATATGCGATCACCTTCTCTCGCTGCATCAACACGCATCCGAGTCCTTGTATTGAGGCATCGCAGTATACTACGAAATCGTCTGTTCTATCAGGAAGTGATAAAATAGGGGCTTCACAAAGGTTCTTCTTAAGAAGTTGGAATGAAACTTCTTGTTTGTCAGTCCAGAGATATTTCTTATCCTTGTGGGTGAGAGCTGTGAGTGGTTGGGCTATTTTGGAAAATCCTTAATGAATCGTTGATAATAGCCTGCCAAGCCTAGGAATTGTCGCACTTCAGTTGCGGTTTTTGGTGCTTCTCAGTTCTTGATGGCCTCTATCTTGGATTTATCCGCATGCATTCCTTGTTCATTAAAAACATGTCCCAGAAATTGGACTTCTCGAATCCAGAAGTCGCAATTGGGGAGCTTAGCATACAACTTCTCCTGCCATAAGAGTTCAAGAGCCAATTGAAGATGCTCTTTGTGTTCTTCCTGAGTCTTTGAGTAGATGAGGATATCATCAATGAAGACTATGATAAACTTGTCGAGGTATGGTTTGCACACTCTATTCATGAGATCCATGAATACCGCATGTGCATTAGTCAGCCCAAATGGCGTGACAAAAAACTTGTAATGGCCATACCGAGTGCTAAAAGCTGTTTTAGGGATGTCTCCTCTTGAATCGTCAACCGATGGTACCCAGACCGCAAACCGACCTTCGAGTAATAACTTGATCCTTGCAGTTGATCGAACTGATCATCAATGTGAGGTAAGGGGTAACAATTCTTGATCGTCACTTTGTTCAATTCCTGATAGTCGATGCACGTACGGAATGTGCCATCCTTCTTCTTAACAAACAAGACAGGAGCTCCCCATGGTGAGAAGCTTGTTCTGATAAAACCCCTGTTCAACAGTTCTTGCAGTTGATGGAAAGTTCTTGCATCTCTTAAGGTGCATGTCGATAGGGTGCTCGTGCGATAGGTGCTGCTCCCGACATGAGATCTATGCGGAACTCCATTTGTCGAGGTGGTGGTAGTCCTCCTAGATCCTTTGGGAATATGTCGGGATAGTCATAGATGACATGGATGTCTTCTAGTTTCTTCTCCTCTTCGGTCTTGTCAGTGATGAGTGCCAATATGGCCGTGTATCCCTTTTGTAAGCATTGTGAGCTTTCATACACGAGATGGTGTGTAGTGAAGTGTCGCTCTTTTCGAATCTGAAACTTATGGTTTGCTAGCTCTAAGGTGCATTATTTTAGAATGTGTTTAGTTAGAATCAGTTTACCATCAGCTAGCTCTACAGTGTATTCAACCTCTTAGGGTGTTGGGGTTATGGCAAGTATCTCACTAAAATCCTTAGATATAAATCTTTTCTTAACTCCAGTATCAAACAATATAGAAGCGTAATGATTATTTAAGAGATGCGTACCTGTTGTGAGATTGGGATCCTTTCTGACCACTTTCGCCCCGATTACGAAGGCTCGTCCCTTCGGACCATTATTGCTCCCATTGTTTTTGTTGTTCTTCAGGTGTGGGTAATCCTTCTTGAAGTGCCCTAGCTTTCCAAATTCGAAGCAGCCCTTTGGTGCTTCGTGTCGCTGTTGTTGTGGTTGTGGGGTTTTAGTCAGCAGTTCACCCCTGCAGTCTTTGGTGATGTGTACTCCTTTGCCACATCGTTGGCATCGAATAGAGCCACATTGTCCCAAGGCATGATGTAAAGTGCATTTATTGCACTTAAGGTGTTTGCCTGCATAGGCTTCTGAGTTCTGAGTGGCTAGGATGAGTGGATTTTAAGCTTGGGGTGACCAAAAGTTACGTTGCATGTAAGTGTATCGGAGTTGCATGTAATCAAACACACTTGCATGTGGGTTTTTATTCCTTGCATGTACGATCTATCTACGAATAAACCATAAGGACTACCTTAGAAGGCAAGATTCAGTGAGAACGGCTTCTGATGATGAAGATCTAGTGGTTGGTGGTTGTTTCTAGCTTCTTTGCTCCTCCTCCAAGCTCCAAGAACTCCAAAATCTCCAAAGGATGAAGGAAATGGCATTAAGAGAGTTTCTAGGGGTTTGAGGTTTGATTCAAGTGAATTTTGGTCGAGACTATTGAAGAAACTTGCTGGAAATGTGAGAGAACCGGATGAAAATGGTTTGGGGTTGCTTTTATAGACTTTTTAATCTCTTGGACCCGTCGCGTACCACCAAGCACAAACTGCAAAGCCTCGGCGTACCACGATGAATTAAATATCCGGGTTCCCCCCCAAGAAACGCTACGTACCACCAAGGATTTTGGAGTTCAAAACTCCCGCTCATGCTTCGCGTACCGTGGAGCATTTCAACAAGCGGTCTTCGCGTACCGCGAAGGCTTCATTTTTCAGCTTTTCGATTTCTTTGATTCGATTTCGTTCGTGCTTGATTTGTAATGTTTATCCTAAATGTATAATTCGTGTTTAGCACATAATGACACATTTGTTTGATTAATGTTTGTTCACCAACGTTCGTGAGATTCGTGTGTGTTTCGATAATTTCTCGAATTATCTTTAATCATTTGTGTTCGTCTTTTACAAAATGTTTGCATGCTTGATTAAACATAATCAACATGTATTGCACAATCCAATAATTCCCTGAATTATTATTTTGTGTTTGTGTTTGCCATACTTAGTTTCCAAAACCAATGTGCAATGTACGATTCGATAGTTCCTCGAATTATCGTTTCGCAGTTGTTTGTGTTTATCTCATTTAACTAAACCTAATTAAATGAGATGTGACAAGTATGAATGTGAAATACAAAGTTTTAAGTGTTGCAATTTACCTTAAATTTCGAAGTGTCACAAAAATTCCATGATGTTATAATGCTATGATGTTATGAGATTATGATGATACAATGCTAAGATGACATGCATATGATACCAAATACTATGACATTGTGATGTTATGATATTATGACGATACAATGATAGCTTGAAATGGTTAGGATGCCATGATGTCATGAATGATGCTCCCATACTCGTTATAGGGTAAGTATGAATGATGCTCAATGGGGTAAGTATGAATGTTGCTTCAATACTTGTTATGGGGTAAGTATGAATGTTGCTCCCATACTCGTTATGGGGTAAGTATGAACGATGCTCCCATACTCGTTATGGGATAAGTATGAACAATGCTCGCATACTCATTATGGGGTAAGTATGAACGATGCTCCAGTACCTGTACTGGGTAAGTATGGATAAAGTCGATCAGACTACAAACATGGAGCATTGTGCCGTCATAAGCCCATTCTTTACGCGTAGTGACAGTGTTTGGATGATGATTATGTGTAATGTTTTATGTATGATGCGAATACGATGATGTTTTGTGTTAAGAAGGTTTTCACATATTAAACACTTATGATGTTTTAACTAAACTATAACTCACCAGCGTAAGCTGTTAGTATGCATGTCAGGATGAAGAACAGGTAACAGGAAGTAAAGGAGCTCGTGGCCCAGAGTTAGAAGATCCAATTGTTTTAGCAATCCTATATGATTTTGATACTAATAGTTATATGTACTATGTACTTGATGAACTATGTTAATTTCTGTTGCATGTTATGAAAGTTTTTGGTTTGAGAACTATGTGAAGATGCTGTTAACCAACTTTGAAAGGTACCCGGGTTCGGGCCTCACAAGTTGGTATTAGACCGATAATTTGAGAGATCTTGGCATTCCAAATGCCTAAGACTTAAACTGAGAATGGGATTAATTAATGCGGATTGCTAACCACAGATGAAAGGATGGCACGAGCTGAATGTTACGTAGGAGCTAGAAGTAATGAGATAGAGATAGATAAAAAGTTAGGAAGGTAGCCAAGGTTGTGCACATTGATGAGCTATGATTGGAGATATTTAGAGCCTATAAGTTGGGTAAATGGTTAACAAAACCAGATCAACGTCATTAACGATTTACAACAGATTTTTCGAGCTAAACTGATTTCCTTCAATGATTCATCATTTGTTGCCATCTTGTAGAAAACTAGACGGCAGGACAAAAGGGTAGGCCTCTAAAGCAACCCCAGACAACTGAGGAACCGCATGCTAAGGTGGATGGGAACGCTAACGAAGAGGATGTTCAAACGAGTGAGCAACCAGAAAACGAATGAGAGTTCACATTGGAGCCTATTGTCTTAAAGGCCATATCTGATGAAGTCTACAAGAATATGGATGAGAGGATGCCGACGTTGATAGCCAAGGCATTAAAGGATGCTCTGAAAGACAATTCTAAGGGATAGAAAGAAAGTAGCAAAGAAGACGATGAAGTCAGGATCATCTAAATATGCAGTAACAATTCTCATCACGGGACAATGAATGGCTGTGATTATAAAGCTTTCAAGGGATGCAACCCACCATCCTTCGATGGGAAGAAAGATGTCGTGGCCACCTACCACTGGGTATCAGCTATGGAGGCTGTCATCTCCATCAATGAGGGCCGAACCGATCCGACTGTGTATTTGCAGCTCACTCCTTCGTTGAGGAGGCACTTCATTGGTGGTATACATTCAAACAATCCAAGACTACCGTAGACATGGAGAAAATGAACTGGGATGACCTGAAGGAATTTGTAACAAAGAAGTTTTGCCCTAAGAACAAGCTTGACAAGGTGGAAAGGGAGTTTTTGGTTCTAAAGACTGGGAGCTTGAACCGCAGGCAGTACACTTTGAGATTCAATGATAAGGCAAGGCTTGTTCCTCATTTTGTAGCTACAGAAGAGCGAAGGGTGAAGTTGTACATGGAAGGTCTGTCTCCAAAGTTATGGATTCATGTTAAAGCAAACGCTCCAAAAACATTTGATTCTACTATGGAAATCAGTGGGATAGTTTGGGATGATGTCATGGGGGATGAACCGGTTAAGGAGGAAGCGAAGACAAAATGGTTGCCGAGACCAAAAGAGGTCAAACAGATCAACAAGGGTTTCATGGCAACAAGCTAAAGAAACAAGAAACGGGTCAGTGCAGCAAGTGCGGAAAAGCCACACAGGGCAGTGCCTGGTGGGCACTAATTTGTGTTTCCGATGTTAGAAGATAGGGCATTTTTCTGTCATTTGTCTGAATGCCACCCAATGTTTCAACTGTAAGGGGTATGGACATTTGTCCAAGGACTATTAGCGGCCAAGGACCAAGGATGATGACATTGAGGACCCAGACCTGGTCACAGGTACCTTTTATATCAACAATATTCCTGCATCTGTACTGATTGATTCTAGTTCCAGTATGAGTTTCGTATCTTCTACTTGTCACTCCCCGAGCCAGCGGGCTGGATCGACTTTCCCGTCTGTTGGAATGGTCTCGGGGCGTGATATCATGTGATAATCTAAATGATCAGATTGTTTACATGGCACATGATATATAATGAGAAATGCTAAATTGACATTGATATAGAATTACAAAGTTAAATTACATAAGTCATTTTCATAATTTAACAATATAAATCTACCCAAAAAGAATCATATAGTTACTATCTTGTATCTGCACAAGATGTACAAGAGAGATTCACACAATGTCATCAAAAGTTATGCACACAAAAGTAGCTAGGTCCACTATCAAGGCTCACTAGCTAAAGCATCCTGAATCCTCGTGACTAAACTTGCTTGTCACCTAAGAAAACATGCAAGTAAAACAAGTCAACACTAGGTTGGTGAGTTCATAAGTTTAGTGTCTTAGAAATATTTGAAAATGTCATTCTCAAGTCTTATTGTCATTCACAAGTCTTATTGTAATTCTTATATCTTAACCCCCATCAATGTTCTCTCCTTAGTTCCAAATACAAATAGGATTTCACTCAATCAAGCATGCTTATATATAGGGCATACGTGTCAACAAGTGAAGCTGCCAGCTTGCCACACACTTAACTGAATTCAATACCACATGTAGTACAACTAAGGATATCCATTTCATTCTCACATTTGTAGTTCTCAATTTCTATTCTCACATGTTCTCATCCCACAATTGAATATATATATATATATATATATATATATATATATATAAGTAATGTTTTGTAGGGTATGTATTACCATAACAGAAGTGATGGTAAACCCTTAATGTTTTAAAGATATAGATTTTAATAAATATGAACCTTTTAATTGTTCTCTCATATGTAGAGTTTATTGTTATTCAATTCTAAACTAGAAGTGACAGTCAACTCATTTTATGTACTCACCCAATTGATGTATAGGGCATAGATTGGACAACATTAAGGTCAACACCAAGTCAAACCACAATGTCACCAATTTATCCTTATCTATGTGTAATCGCTTGTCTTCACAACGATCTATCACAAGCTTTTGACATGAGTGAGGTCAGTCGCTCAGTCTGCCAGTCTACAGAATCGAGGTGGTACAATTACTAACTGATTCTGTAAATTAATATCACCCATGTAGCCGTTTACCAAACCTGACTGTTCCGCCCTGTTACCGGTCATACGATACCGGCCAAATGTCATAAACAATACCCATAACGTACCGATCTCAGTCGCCAGAGGTTTGTCAAACCCATGGTACCACTACGTTACCGTCGCCTTAGCCTCTGCTACTTAAAGGTAAACGATATAAAAAGGGACTTAACGAAATGAAATGTATAATGGACACATGAATACAGTGATATAATGGAATCAGTCTTACTAGTAATCAATATGATGTTCTCATCTCATTGTTACCAACCCAATGTTATCACAATGATATAAGTGCTTGTCATCTCACCCAATGTTATCACAAAGTGTTTAATGATATCATGAAATCATATTATCATGACATCATCTTTGTTATCTCAAAGTAATTGTCATCCACACTTGAATAACTCCATATGTTATAAATATTGATTCACACGCACATAGGTATAGAAATAATAACAAAGGTAAAACCTTTGTTATCTTATAAATATGATTAATGAAATAGGGTACTTAAATCTTTCAGAAAAGAGTTTAGCATGTTTCTCAACCTCGTATTTGAAATCAAAAGATTAGAAAAGGGGCAAATGAACTCATCTTGTTGTTGAAGTGGTTGACTGTAAATCAAGAAATACACGCGCTCGTTGTGGTGATGTGTGTTGTATTCAAATCCCTGTGATTGATTTAGTTGTGATCACAACTTGTAAGGATAAGCTTTTGTGTTATGCATAAGCCTATAGTTGGTTTAACCTGTTGTTCACTTGGTTTGTTATTTTGATTCACTTTAACCACGATTGGTAATGAAATATATTATAAAACCATTTAGACTTATAAGTTATACATTTAATTTATAAGTTTACATTTGCTTTAAAAAATATCAAGGATAGTATCGGTGGTCCCATAACCGCTTAACACCGAGAAACCCTAGTGATGTTCATATCGATACTACCTTGATCCCATGCTTCCAATTTTGATCCTTGTTACTTGAATTTAAGTCTAGGTTATTTGAATTAGCTTGAAATTATCAATACTAAGTGTTTTTAAGTTAGTTTTGATAGTTCGGGCCCCAACTACTAGTATCGATGGTTGATAGAATCGGCTAAGGCATGCAAATCCTATTATCGATACTATCAACCTTCAACACAACTCCTTCACTCCATTCTTGATTGTTGTTAATGGTTAATAAGTTCACAAAACATGGATTACCTAATGGCATCTAGTATCTACGACCCAAGGTAATATCGATGAGGTTAGATTCGATGGACTCATGAGAAATCCCAAAACAGCTATGACGATTCTAACAGTATCGACACCTGTTGGAATCGACGAGCCTAGCCCCTTTGAGACTCAGTATCAATGAACACCCACCCCCCATGACTGGACTTGGTAAAACTTAATAGTACCGACGGGGATGGGACTTGTGGGACCATCGATCTTAGCAATATCAAAGGTGAAGTTGGTTGAACCTGGAAGCCATCATCGATACTATTCAGCTTAGTGTTCATCCGTCGATACTAGCATTTTCCCATATTTTAAGCTTCATTAGACCTTCCAATTTGTATTCCCGCATAATCCAAGTGTTCTAAACTCAGTTTCGTGTAGATTTTAAGTGAGTTGAGTGTGAAAAAATCGAGTTAGTTGTGCCGGGTTAATGAAAACCCTGAAAATCCGTAACTTGGAGATTAATTTTACCTAGTTCTTGATGTTTTGAGCTCCAATCAATTTTACTTTCATGTTGTATACGTTCCAAGGATCATTTTGATACCAAATTTGTAAGATTTGGTCAAGAAAGGAAGGAGTTAGAGCTTGAAATTCTAGAGAGAAAGAGTGTGTAGAGAGAGAACCGAAAATGGTAGAGAGAGGGTAGATGATAATCATAAATGAGGAAGATGGTGAAATTAAGGGTTTTTATGCCCCGGTTCATTTCGGGTGTGTTCGGGTTGCTCGGTTTCGTGTTTACGTAACGGTTACGGAACGAAATGTAAGATACATGTTTTTAATTAAAATGGATTCTTTTTAAATCTTTTTAGGTTGTAATTCCAAATAAATATTTTATGTTTCTTTTTCTTATTTTGAAGTTTCAAACAAGTTTATTTTAACAATTTCGTCAGATTGTATCACCTTCGCACGTATTCGTACGAATCGTCACCCGAACGAACACGACGATGGCTTTACTTTCTGATTGGGTTTTCTAATTCTCAAATTTCATTAAGAACGTTAGACCCACAGATATATTTGTGTGAATCATCACCCACACAAACACACTGTTAGTTTAATATTTAAAAACGATATCGAACTGTTGTTTTGGATTTGACATTCTCACAGACAATTTCCACTGAACTTTACTGTATTGCCTTCGTTCTCATTGATTTCACCTTGATTTCTTATTGTGTTTTCGGCTATCTGATTCCTGTTATTTGTGGGAATCAGATCACAACCGAACTGTAATTGTTATTTGTTCTCATGATAAGTTGTTATTTCACACAAATGTTATATGTTGTAGTTCAAATTCTCATTGAAATACACACAACTGTTATAATTTCGCAAAATTTGTTATCACATAATTGGTATTCACATAGGTAATCACACACAGTAATTACGAAATTTCACATACCGTATGGTTGCCGGACAGTCTGGTACTAGTTGTCACACAATAGTTACTTCACGATCCATAATCCCGGTTCTTCAGTGAAATAAAATTCTTCATCCACTTGTATCACCTCGAGAGGTATGACCAAATACTCATTAGCAAGGCACTTCTTGATATTCGATACATGAAACATGTCATGCACTCCGCTGAGTTCGTCTGGTAATTTGAGTCTGTATACCACATGACCAATCCGTTGTGTTATCTCGAACGGTCCGACATACCTTGGTGATAATTTGCCTTTAGCCCCAAAACAAACTACACCTTTCCATGGGGACACTTTCAACATGACTCGGTCACCCACTTGGAATTCCAAAGGCTTTTGCCGTTTGTCTGTGTAACTCTTCTGGCGACTACGTGTAGCTTGTAACTTCGGTTGAATTTAGGCGATCTTATCGGTAGTTTCCTTAATAAGCTAAGGCCCAATTATCCTATTGTCTCCCACTTTGGTCTAGCAAATTGGCGATCGAAATTTCTTAGCATACAGTGCTTCGAACGGTGCACATTCGATAGTGCTATGGTAGCTTTTTTTGTAGGAGAATCAATAAGTGGTAAATGTGCATCCCAATTTCCACCGAAATCGTGGACACATATTCTCAACATATCATCCAGTGTTTAAACGGTTCGCTTGTTTTGACCATCTTTTTGTGGATAATAACCGGTGCTTAAATTCTCGTTTGTCCCTAGGGATTGTTGCAATTATTGCCAGAACCTCGATGTAAATTGACTATCCCGGTCTGAAATGATAGATAGTGTCACATCGTGACACACCAGTATTTCATTTATGTATAGTCTTGCAAGTTTCTCCATCTTGTAAATCTCCCGTATTGGCAAAAAGTGAGCGGACTTGGTCAATCGATCAATGATGACCCATATGCAATCGTGTCCACTAGAAGTGCGGGGTAGCTAGGTAATGAAATCCATTGCTACTTTTTCCCACTTCCATTGTGGTATCTCTAGCTGTTCAAGCAAACCTGACGGTTTTTGGTTTTCAGCTTTGACTTTGGCACGTGTTAAGCACTTACCAATATAAGTAGCTACATCCTACTTCATACCGGGCCACCAATAAAATGTCCTAAGATCTTGTTACATCTTATCCGCACCAGGATGGATAGAATAACGTGTCTTGTGTGCCTCGTCAAGAATAAGTTTCCTGAGTTCATCTACCGTCGTGATCCATACACAATCCTAGTAATAGATAAATCCATCCTATCTTGTCTAAAAGTGTCTCTGCTCCAGAATAGAGGTCAATCCTCAGATTTTTTCTCTTCACAGCTTGTTGTTGTGCTTGCCTGATCTGATCGTGTAGACTTGTTTGCACTGTCATTCCCATTGCTCTAACGTGTAGGGGTTTGACTCTTTCCTTCCGGCTCAAAGCATCAGCTACAACATTTGGTTTGCCCGGATGGTATTTGATCACACAATCGTAATCGTTCAGGAGCTCAACCCAATGTCTGTCTCATGTTAAGCTCCTTTTGATCAAATATATGTTGTAAGCTCTTGTGATTTGTGAAGATTATGCATTTCGTATCATACAGGTAATCCATCCAAATCTTTAAGGCAAAAACAACCGCTCTCAATTCTAAGTCATGCTTCGTATAGTTCTTCTCATGTACTTTAAACTGTCATGACGCATAGGCAATGACTTTGTCTCGTTGCATTAGAACACAACCGGGTCCCTGATTGGAAGCATCACAATATACTATAAAGTCATCTTTGCCTTCAGGGAGTGTTAAGATTGGAGAATTGCACAATCTTTTTTTCAATGTCTGGAACGCCTCTTCATGTTTCTGTGTCCAAACTAATGGTTCACTTTTCTGGGTTAGCATAGTGAAGGGCAATGCTATTTTAGAGAAATTCGAAATGAATATCCTATAATAACCTGCCAAACCCAGAAATGATCTTATCTCCGTATGGGTTGTAGGAACATCCCAATTCTTGATGGATTCAATCTTGGTTGGGTCCACATGACCTAAGAACCAAACTTCTCTTAGCCAAAATTCGCACTTGGAGAATTTGGCAAAGAGTTGTTCATTCTTTAGCAGTTCCAAGATCTTCTTGAGATGTTGTTCATGTTCCTTCTCACTTTTGGAATAAATCAGTATGTCGTCAATAAAGACAATAACAAACTGATCTAAATATGGCTTATACACCCGGTTCATAAGATCCATGAACACTACCGGTGTGTTTGTCATCCCGAACAACATCACCAAAAACTCATAGTGATCGTCCGGAGCTGGTGTACCCTGAATGCAGGTCTATCTTTGGGAAATACTAAGCTCCTTGTAATTGATCGAACATATCATCAATCCTCGGTAATGGATACTGATTCTTGATGGTGAGCATGTTGAGCTCTCTATAATAGATGCGCTTTCTAAAAGATCCATCCTTCTTCTTGACAAACAGGACCGGAGCTCCCCATGGTGAGAAACTCGGTCGGATGAACCCTTTATCCAATAGATCTTGTAATTGATTGGACAGTTCCTACATTTCAGAAGGTGTTAGTCTATCAGGAGACTTAGCTACAGGAACTTCTCCCAGAATTAGATCTATATGGAACTACACCGATCGTTTATGTGGCAATCCCGGTAAGTCATCCGGAAACACGTCCGCATAATCTTTCATAACAGGCACGTCTTGAATCTTGGTTGTCTTCTTGTCTTTCTCCACCACGTGCGCGAGAAAATCCACACATAGTTTCCTTAAGCATTTGCGTGCCTTTATGCACGATATTAATTTGACATTGCGATTCGCTTGATCTCCATGAATCTCCAACACTTGATCGTTTGCAATTGGAATACGTAATACCTTTTCGGAACATATGATTTGAACCCTTTAAAGGGATAACCAATCCATCCTGACAATGATATCAAAACTGCCCAATTCCTTCGGTATCAAATTGATGGAAAAGGTTTTGCTCGTTAAGTGTTAATAGGCAATTCCTAAGTATGGTAGTAACATTGATTTGTTTGCCATTTGCTACCTCTATGGTATAAGGGGAGTCTAAAGTTTCCTCAACATGATTATGTTTTTGTGCAAAGTCGGACGAGATAAAACTCTGATATGCACCAGTGTCAAATAATATAAATGCATAAAAGTCATATAAAAGAAATGTACCAATGACCAGATTCGGGTCCTGTCGTGCAGCAGCAGCTCCCAAGGCAAAATCTCGTCCTCTAGCTGCTTGAGCCCTCGGTTGTACTCTTTTAGGACAATCTCATGAAAAGTGACCAGGTTCACCACAAGTATAGCAAGACCTAGGATCAGCAGTAGTAGCAGGCATCACCATTGCGTTGTTGTTTCTGTTTTGGGATACTGGGTTTCTGCAGCTGTTAACCCAATGCCCAAATCTCCCACAACATGTGCATTGCCTGCACAGGTTAGGTTGATGGTTGTGATATTGGCATTTACTTCACAAATGAGCCACTCCGGTGTCCAGCTTCTTAACTTGGAGTGGTGGTTGTGTCACTTGTTGAACAGGAGTGGTCATCTCATAGTTTTTGATGACCTTCTGTTTCTTGGCTAGGTGTCGGTCAGGAATCTTGGATGTTCCAGTCTTGCATGAACCAGCCTCCTTCTTCAGAGCACCAGAGGCAACCATTACATCAGTCAATTTAGCTTACAGTGTAACATTCATATCCAATGTGGTAGGATGGGCAGTATTCACATGACCTTGAATACAAGTCGGTAATCCACCAACATACCGATCAATCTTCTTTTCCAATGTTGGCACCAAGTCAGGTGCCAATGTTACATTGAAATAGAAGGTCATAGGTTCCCTGTACAGTTATTCCTTATAACCTTTGGAAGGTTCGATGTGGTTTTGGCATGGATTGGTTAGCCAAATACGAGGCTAACATTGTATGTCGATGAAAGATGATATGTTTATGAGCGTTGGACGGGAATCCTGTAACAATCTATGGTGATACAGTGATGTATGCGCCGAACATTATTTCGATAATCAAGACTAATGATATGATGTGGTGATGGTGTGGAGCCTACTTGTCATATGTGATTGAGGAATGAACATATATGAGAACGATTGATGATGTACCCATGGTGTGTAACTTACCCGATGTATTTCCTGAGGAATTGCCTGGCTGGATTACCACTTATGCGGGAAATTGGGTTTCAAATCGACTTAGTGCCAGGTACTCAACCCGTGGCCAAAAACATGTATCGTTTGGCTCCCACGGAAATGACAGAAATGATGGCCTAGATACAAGAAATTCTCGAGAAAGGTTTCATACAATCGAGTGTTTCACCTTGGGGAGCTCCGATGCTATTTGTAAAGAAGAAATATGGAATTATGAGGATGTGTATCGTTCATACTCGTTATGGGGTAAGTATGAACGATGGTCAATGGGGTAAGTATGAATGATCCTTCAATACTCGTTATGGGGTAAGTATGAATGGTGCTCCCATACTCGTAATGGGGTAAGTATGAATGCTGCTCCCATACTCGTTATGGGTAAGTATGAACAATGCTCCCATAACTGTTATGGGGTAAGTATGAACGATGTTTCCATACTCGTTATGGGTTAATTATGAACGATGCTCCCATACTCGTTATGGGGTAAGGATGAACGATGCTCCAGTACGTGTACTGGGTAAGTATGGATGAAGTCGATCGGACTATAAACATGAACCCTTGTATCGGCATAAGCCCACTGTTTACACTTAGTGACAGTGGTTGGATGATTATGATGTGTTATGTATGATGCAAATAGGATGATGTTTTGTGTTAAGTAGGTGTCACACCCCGGGCCGGCGGGCCGGATCGGAGACCTGTCGGGCGGAATAGTCCCGAGGCGTGATTGTAATCAGAGTGATCAGATTGTTACATTGAACATGATAATACGATAAATACTAAATGCATTAAATGAATAAAATTAAATTACAACTTTTTTATAATTTAATTCTATTACAACTTGACTTGGACATCTAGAATGAGGACCAGATGTCCCACAAAGGTTGCTTGCACAGGTGCAAGTCTTGAATCTTGTATCTGGGCTAGCCGGAGAGATTCCATGCAGGAGTTGTAGGTTCCTCTAAGGGATCCTATATTTCTCTCTCTAAAGTCATCATGCTTTCACCTGTTCCTCACCTAAGAACATGTAAAATCTGTCAACACTAGGTTGGTGAGTCACATTAGTTTTGAAAATATAAGGTTTTGAAAGAGGTTTAGTGAAAATCTTTCCATTCACATCGATTTTGAAAGTGATGTGTGAATGGTGTTGAAAACAGGAATGAGCTACACAAGTGCGTTAGCCTGAACATCATTACTGACACCATCCCAAACCATCGAAGGTAGTTTATTTATAGGATACGTAGAGCCAAAGCTCAGCCGCCAGCCCACCACCTCTTCGATGATCCACGAGGATGTCCTTAACGGAAACCAGACCTTGTCACTTGTGTATATCCACTCCCCACGACGCGACTGATGATTGTAAAAATGAAATTGTGAGAAAGAAGCGTATGCTCTGTCTCCTGATATAGGAGACATGTTTTGTTAGTTTGAAAATCACTCGAATGATGCTTCTTTCTTGTAGTAAAACATTGTTTACTATGTTCTCGTTTGAAACTCTTTCAAGACCAGGTCTTGAGCAATTGTTTTGTTTGAAAACTCATGTTATTGTTGGAATGGTCTGTCCGTAATATCACCCATGTGATCATTTACCAACCCTAACTGATATGGTTGTGTGATTAGTTCCCCTGGAACTAATCTGAGCTGTTGTTTCACGTGTGTATGGGTGTAACGTACCAGCCTCGGCGCTGGAGGTTTGTTAGACCTATGGTACCATCTATGTTACCGTTGGTTGACTCGCGTCAACTAATGGTAAATGAATTTGATGTGAGTTGTTTGAGAATTCCTCAGCGAATTCCCGACGTGATGTTGTGTGGACACATGTCCTAGTGAATTACCCTAGACATATACCATGCAAAGATGTTATTTATTTGATGGAGGATTCCCATGAAAATTATAGTTCTCGATTGTGCACTACACAATGCCACGATTTGTGTCCGTTCAACTCTTGGTTGGGCACAAAGCCTCGAACTGTTGTGGTCAACGGATATCTCTTCGATGATTTGTGTTTTGAACCCTCGAAACTGGTTTGTTGTTGTTGTTAGATGAAAAGTTGAATGGAGCGATGAACACTCAGTAAAAATAATTGAAAAGACTCTTATTAGTATAACATTCGAATAAGAGGTTGAGATTTGATTTTTTTGTTGAAATCATTTGAAAATAACTCTTATTCGTTGATCATTCGAATAAGAGGTTTCATGTTCTCAGCCCCAAATGATTTGGAAGCCAGAAAATTAAAAACAAGGGGTCTGTGAACTCACCTGAGATTATGGGTCGTCAATGCACTCACTCGGTATGTTCTCTCGGTTTGGATCCCGTGTTAAATATTAGTTACTTAGGTGTCGAACGGTTTTGTGTTCGGTGTTTTGATGTGATTTTGGAAAATGTGTTTTAATTTCGTTTTATCTTGATTTGATTTAAAATTCGGTCTAAGGTTCGGTTCTATAAATACTAGTGGTGTAAGACAGAATCTTCAACACTTAGTCGTTTTGGGCTGTTCTTGGTGCGAACGGGTGGTTCGTGCGAATGGCCCTCTCATTCACACGAATGGAATGAAGCGAATATATACCCTCTTTCTAGTCATCCATTCGTGTGAATGGGTCTTCGTTCCTGTGGCCATTCCATGCGAATGAACCCATTTCGTTTGCGTGGTTTCTCATTCGTTTGGCAGCTCGTTCGTGTGACTCTTCTTCACGAATGAGGCTTCTCGTTTGCACGAATGAGCTCTTCGTACGGCTCATTTGCTTGCAAGTTCACCAAGAACGCCATTTTTGAAATCGGTGGTTGTTTTTGGTGTGTTTATGATCGAAATTGATGGTAAAATGTTTTGGAGTGTTTTGGTGCAAAGAATCGGTGCTAATACGTACTGTGGAACTCGTATTTGACCGAAATGGGATGAAAAGGGTTCAAATATTGAAATGGAGTTATTGGGGTTGAAATACACATGATTTGGACCGTGAAATGGTCCGATTTCGTGTGGAAATGGCCGAAAATTGAGAGGGGCGAAAGAGGGTTTCGTTTGAGAGAGTTGGGTGAAAAATGGGTTTGAAAAACGGAAATGTTGCTTTTATAGCTGCGCTGTCGCACGAATCAGTCATTCGTACGAATGGCTCCCATTCGTGCGAACGAATTATGGCTATAAAGCTTCACCGTATTAAGCCGATTCAAACGAATGAGGGCCCATTCGTACAAACAGTTGTGTGTTTTAAATTTTGATTGTTTATTAAATTGTTTTCGTGGGATTTTATTAAAATTATTATTGTTTTATATCTGTGTTAAAGACTCACGCTGACTTTCGCATGAATCGTCATTCATACCAACGTCACGTTATATTTAACTACTAACACTGTTTGATAATGTATAGATATCATTCAAGGTATTCAAATCTAACAACATATCTACATGGATCGTCACTCATGTCGACATCTCGTTGGATCGATACTCCAAATATTATCCATTTAGGTTTTGTTCATTGTTTTCCCTCGCAGGTTGTTTTTCTTTTCTTCTGATTCATGTTCATGTAATTAAGTGGATTTTCCTAACTGTTTTAGGAAAACCCGTGTATTTTCTTGGTCGTTTATTATTGTTGTCTTCACTCTCGTAACACCATGTCTTACACTGTGATTGTGTACACCCTTGGATTTCCGACTCATGGTTGCTCGGATGCCGGTCGTCACAGTAGGTTTTAACATATTAAATACTTATGATGTTTTAATTAAACTAGAACTCACCAGCGTAAGCTGACTTTTAGTATGTATGTTAGGATGAAGAACATGTAACAAGAAGTAAAGGAGCTCATGGCCCAGAGTTAGAAGATCCAATGGTTTTGGAAATCCTATATGATTTTGATACAAAACAGTTAAATGTTCTATGTAATTGACAAACTATGTTAATTTTCGCTGCATGTTATGAAAGTTTTTGGTTTGAGAACTATGTGACGATGATGTTAACCAACTCTGAAAGGTACCCGGGTTCGGGGCCTCTAAGAATAAAGGAGCTACAACCCATATTCTATATTATTACAGATGAAAATTACTAAAATTCATCCCATATGTAAATTTGAATAATGTTTCAATGAAAGGTAGATCCATACTCAAAGTTAAAGATGTGAGTTTCTTGAAACCAGTCCAAAACCAAAAACCAAGTGAGCCGAGTTTCCTTGAATTTTATATAAGAGCAAAGTTTGAGATAAATGTGAACTTGGTTGAACATTTCAAGCCAAACATACCTAGCCTGTTTAAAATTCAAGGCAAGCTAGTGGTAAACATAACTTAGCTCTCCTGAGCCTCTAAACCCTACTAACAAAGTGTGATCATAAATGCATGGTCTATTTTACTATCCAGTAAGCGTTATTTATTTGTCATTTCATACCATCCAACAGCTCAAAAAACTTGTGTATCTCCATTACTCTTTGGTTTAATGACACCTCGGTTTCAAGTTCTAAGAAAATGAATGATAAGTTGATTTTATTAAAGTAACGTTTTCACTCTATATGTCTTGTTCGGGTTCGCTCGCTTAACTTTTAACATGTTCACAAACGGTTCATGAACGTTATCCGAAAAAATAATCTTGTTCTATTCGTTCATTATGGAATTTAAATTGTTCACGAATGCTTTGCGAACGCAAATGAACAAATATTATTTAAAAATAAAAATCAACCTTCGTAGTCTCAAACATTATAAATAATTATTTATATAAATATAAAGTTAAATATTATTGTATTAAACTAAAAATAACTTAAATATTATGGTATTAAACTATAAATAAAAAATTAATAAAGTACAACACATTTAATAAATAAATATAATTAAGGAACATAATCAAACATAAACAAATGTAAATGAACAAGTTACCAGATGTTCACGAACACAAATAGAGTTGTTCAAAAAGCTCGTGGTTCGAGGCTCTCTCTAAAAATGCTTGTTAAAAATGAGCCAAGCGCAAGCCAGGGTTGGCTCGGCTTAAACTCGGCGTGTTGCTCGACTCTTTTGTTTGGCTCAATTTTTTAATATATATATTAAATTATACACACACATGTGTATTCTATTGCACACACAAACATATATAAGTATATTTATATATAAACACACATACATATATATTATACATAACAAATATATTTATATATATTTAATATCTTATACACATATATAAATATGTATATATCTTATTGCTATATATATTGGAGATAGGAAAGAGAAGGTTGAATATCTTAAAATTAAGAAACGTACTAGACATGTAGCTTCATGTACAACTCATTAAGCTTTCACTCCTAAAAGCTCCTAAATAGCGCCATTTGAAGACCCTGATTTCAAAATTCAAGCGTCAAATCTTCCCCTCTCTGTGTCTCTTTTTTGACACCGAGCCATCCGATGATGCTTCTCCATCGCTGCACCGCCGTCCATCGACATTACGTGCAGAGCTATGATGGTGTGAGTGTCCTTCGACGTTCCTCTTGGTGATGTATTCATTGCATACAATACAAGATCCTTGAGAGATCTGCCCATTTGTGTTCTTATTGCAAAGACCCAGGTTAGGGTTTTTAAAATTTTTTGTTCATTTTGTATCAAGGTACTCTTGATTCTTGGCTAGGCAACTCATGATTTGCAACTATTTGTCGCTAGGTTTGATCTGAGCCATTTGTCGCTAAGTTCCTTCTTTGTCGGAGATAGAGTTTTTAAGGTCTTTTTATTTGGATTTTGTGTTGAGGTAGCCTCGATTCTTGGCTTGGCGACCTAAAACGATCTGCAGCCATGATCGTTTAGGGTTTGCTTTGGCCAGTTTGATGTTTTACAGATCTGAGGCTATGATGATAGACTAATTTCTATCTAAGCCATAAGCTTATTTTTTTTTTTACTTTGGCTTAGGCTGTACTGAAGAAGTTTAGGAAACAACATTGTTCATGCATATGCGAAGGTACATTAATGATTTGGTTGTTTAAATATTACTAAATGTTCTATTGATGAAGCAATCTTGATGTGTTAATTTTGGAAGTATCAATTCTGGTTATGTTATGTGTGTATGATTTGAGTTTAGATAAATACCCAAAAGTCTTTTTTTTAAATAAATAAATAAATTGGTGTATGCATGCATTTATGTACTTTTGTGTGCATGTATACTTTTGTGAATGATGAAATATCAACTGATTTTGTATGCATTTTTGTATGTATACATGTATGAAGTAGATTTTGTATGTATGTATGCATTTCTGTATGTTATGTTTGTATGTTTTCTAACTAAATCAATTTTGTAAATTTGGCATTGCTCTATTTCATTGATTTAATGTAGATCATTTGGTTTTTATTTTTATTGTAATTTGTAAATCATAAGCCACCTCATGCAGCTACATTTAACCACCTTTACGCTTAGGCTTAGGCTATTGGTTTTGTTGGGGATGTTGGATAGCCATTGCATAGGTCTTCGGATGTATGGAAACATAATGAAATTGAATTTTTTTGAAGTCAAACATATAAGGTCATCCTTTTATAGTTTTTTCTCATACCTATTATATTTAATGTTCCTTTCTTCACTATCGTCGGTGTTAAATTTTATTACTTTTATGATGTTTTAAATTATTATTTTGCATGAAATGTTATATTTTTGCTTTCATTTTTTAATCAATTGAGATTTTAATATGCTGATCAGATTTAGTATTTTAGATTCTTATTTGGATTGCATTTGTTAGTTTGCTAAACAAAAATTTTAGTTATCTTAGTTTTAATTTAAGATTCGAGTGTCACCTAGTTATTAAAGCTTTAAAAAAAGGTTGAAATAACCGTATTTTTGTGGCACCCTGGGGTTCCGGCCGCCGTAGGCGCGACCGAGATCGGTGCGCAGGATCACACTCTCCAATCACGCTTGCGAGACCTACATCTCCATTTCTATACAGACATCCATTATCTTGGATAAAACAGCTTTGTAAATCAGAGTTGAGGAAGCTAAGTATATTGTTTTCAAATGTTAACAAAAACATAAATTGCGGAATTAGTTCAAGTTGTTTAATCATCACATAACAAAACAAAATAATGAAAATGTTTTCAACATCCCAAGACATAAGTAGATGCATGAGACCCCGTCCTGGCATCCTAATCCTGTGTTCATGCCTTAGTTACCTGAGAAGACATGCGAGTAAATGTCAATAAGATAGTCGATGAGAGCACATGTTTTATAATAGAAATAAAAAATAAATGTTTATATTAATGTTGCAGGACTACATATCATTACAATACAATATTGATTGATAGCTAGTCAAAAAAACTTATATCATATGTGGGTTCGAAACCGAAGCTGGCTGCATGCCTCCCGCCATGTCCATTACACAAGACGCTGGCAAATGTTGTTTCGACAATTTTGCACCCATTCTGACATCCCTTCGGGTTGGCCTCCCAGGCGCGATGGGTGGGTTTGTCATGCCCAAATAGTACCATCCAGAATTACCACACTGTGTGCCCCACGCTATTAACGGTTCGAGTTGTGTTGGTGAAGACTTTGTAGTGATAGTGTGCAACACACATATAGAAGTTATAAATCATGTCCATATGTATTCAAAAATGTTTGTTTTTCAAAACAATTTAGTATGCAATGTTTTCTCCCCTAAAGGTAGAAAATAGTGAAAAGGGGCCATGAACTCACCTGATAGTGCAGTTCCCGAAGTGTGTTCGCAAACAGCGAATGCTAGAACCTGCTAGTGGTCACCTATAATCATATAGGTCATGAATATGTGTTTTCATGGTCTGTTGTATCCCATACAACTCTAAGTGTCGGTATGGTCAAACGAGTGTTTGTGTTGACTCGACGGATTGTTGGTGACACGTATGTTGTGTTTAGTTTTTTTTTTGTGCTATGTTAATCGTAACACGCAAGTAGGACATTATCATACTCCCTACTTTTCGAATCATTGTAATGTCCACTTAAGTCAAGTATAAAAATTATAAAAGTTTCAATTTTTGGAAAGTTAACATTTTTGGAAAGTTTCTATTTTTTGAAACTTTCTACTTATAGAAAGTTCCTATTTTTTGAAAGTTTGGTTATGAAATCTCATTTAATCAAACTAACACATCTAGCATGTTACTAGAACAAATTACACATATAACATGCCATTTATGCACAAATCATTATTTCTACCATTTTCCCCAAAATAAAGTTTCCTTATTTAGTATGTATCCGTTTATAAATCCATTTTCACAAACCAAAGTTCCAAACACATTTCTATGATGTTCCTAAACTCATTAAAATATCAACAAAGCATCAAATCATGCAAATTCATTGAAATCCCTCTTTTTGGTTTTAAAAGTTTTCATTAATAGTAAGTCATCGTTAAAAACCATATTTTCACAAATCCAAATACCCAAATATGTTTCTAGACACTCTAATAGACATTTATCATCATTTGGTATCATCTAGCATGTCTAGATGATCATCTATCAATAACATGCATGTTCAAAGTTTCTATTAATAGTAAGTAGCACAAATCCATCACCAAATCATTCAAAACTCATTTCAACACATTACTAAACTCTAGATGAGTCATAATAACTCAACGAACATTCAAGTACGTCACAAAATTCATGCATGTGTTCCATTTGGAGTTGCATGTGGTTGTACATAGCTTGCATGTGTCATCTTTATATAGACAAACCATAAAACTACCTTTTATGTCTTTAGGTGACTAGATTCGAGCTAGATAGAAGCTACTACTCCACAGCTGGCTGCTCTTGCCTGTTGATAGCTTCCAAGGCTTTCTTGAGGTTCCTATGGCTTCAAATCACTATGAGTTGATTCAGAATGCTCCAGCAGGAGTTCGAAGCTTCTTGGCCGGAGGTTTTGGTCAAGAGAGTGACATGAAGTTTGGGTGTGAGGTAAAGAAATTGATTGTGGGGTAAAGGGGTTGCTTTTATAGAGTTTTTGAGTACTGGGACTCATCGTGTACCACCAAGGACAAAATAGCCGGGTTGTCTACCAAGACACGCCACGTACCGCCAAGGTGGGAGATGATCGGTCATGGCGTACTGCCAAAGGTTTCGGCTAAGTTCAAAACTCCCGCCCACTCTTTGCGTACAACGAAGAGTTTCGCCGGGCTCTTTCGCGTACCGCGAGGGGTTGAGTTTTCTGATTTTTAATTTTGTTTTATCCGAGTTCTTTTGTCTTTGATTCGTATCATTTATTATAAGCGTTTAGTTCATGTTAACATATAATCACATATGTTTGTTTGATTATCATTTTGTTTGTTCACCGACGTTCGCGTAACAAGATTCGTGTGTGTTTTAGTAATTCATTCAATTACCGTTTCATGATTTTTTGTGTTCGACTTTGTGAAATATTTGCGCACTTGATTAATCATAATCAATGTGTAATGTACAATTAATTAAATCTCTGAATTATCATTTTGCAATTATGTTTGTGATGCTCCAGCAGGAGTTTGAAGCATGTTGTTAAGAGATTTTGGTCAAGAGACTGACAGGAAGTTCGGGTCTGAGGTAAAGAAATGGATTGTTGGGAAAAAGAGTAGCTTTTATAGAGTTTTTGAGTACCGGGACTCATCGCGTACCGCCAAGGGAGTCCACCGAGACTCTCGGCGTTCCACAAAGGACAAAATAGCCAGGTTGTCCACCGAGACACGTTGTGTACCACCAAGGTGGGAAATGATCGGTTGAGGTGTACCGCCACATGTTTTGGCTGAGTTCAAAACTCCCCCCACTCTTAGCGTACCACAAAGAGTTTCGCCGAGCTCCTTCACGTACCGCGAAGGTTTGAGTTTTCTTATTTTCAATTTTGTTTTATTCGATTTCTTTCGTGTTCTATTCGTATCGTTTATTATTAAGTGTTTAGTTTGTGTTAACATATAATCTCAGATAAGCACATATGTTCGTTTGATTATCGTTTCATTTGTTTACCAACATTCGTGTAAGAAGACTCGTGTGTGTTTTGGTAATTCCTTGACAAGGAATTACCGTTTCATAATTATTTATGTTCGCCTTTGTGAAACGTTTGCACTCTTGATTAATCATTATCAATGTGTAATGTACAATTCGATAATTCCCCGAATTATTGTTTTGCAATTGTGTTTGTGTTTGTGTTTGCCACACTTGATTTCCAAAATCAATGTGTAATGTATGATTCGATAGTTCCCCGAACTATGGTTTCACAGTTTTTTGTGTTTTACTCACTAAATTAAGCCTAATTAAATGAAATGAAGGGAATATGAATGTGAAATAAGAAATTGTAAGTGCTGCAATTACTTGAAATTGTGATGTGTCATGTCATCCCCTTGCTGAAAAAAATTTTGTCCTGAAATTTAGTTGTTGTCTGTAGTGTTTCAAAACAAAAATTTTCACTTGTCATATCATCCCCTTGTTGAAAGAAATTCCTGTCCCAAAATTTATTCGTTGTTATCAGTGTTTGATGTTGTCTGTTTGAATAGATGGGGATATTTGAGCATCATCTGATCTTCATGTTCTCACGTGAATTCAGGTCTACGTTTCGAGTTTCATCAGACTTTGACAATCGGAATCCAACTCTGTTTGAGTTGTTTGACTTCACGACCCATTATTTCTAATAGTTCCTCCATGAATCGTAGATGTTCATCCATCTGGATCACATCTAGTGGAATTACGAGCGTCTCGTCAGATAAGCACTTCTTCAGGTTCGAGACATGAAATACGTTGTTAACTCCATCAAGTTCAGCAGGTAAATTGAGTTCGTATGCTACTGGACCAATCCTATTCAGGATTTCGAATGGTCCAGTATACTGCGGGTTTAGTTTGCCTTGTTACCCAAAACAAATTACGCCTTTCCACGGCAAAACTTTCAGAAGGACTTTATCTCCTACCTTAAATTCCAAAAGCTTAAGGTGCTTGTTGGCATATCTCTTCTGACGATCACGAGCTGCTGTCATACGATTTCTGATTTGGACGATTTTTTCCGTAGTTTCGCGTCTCAGTTCCGGGCCAGTGAGTTGGCTGTCACCCACTTCCGCCCATCAAATAGGCGATCAACATTTCCTGCCATAGAGTGCCTCAAAAGGTGCAGCATTGAAGCTCGTGTGATGTCCCTGTGATGGTGGCCTAGTGGTAAGGGATGGGAATCTATAATAGAGGTCAAGGGTTCAAAGCCCGGCACCACCCAATTTTTCATGGGTGATGCGATTTACCCCCCCTCATGTTGGCAGTGGGACCGGTCTGTAAGCCCCAAAACCAACACACGCATGACACGTGTTTTAAAACAACAACAGAGTTTGGTCTCATATTTTTCAAAATAAACAAGTGTATATCAACACTTGGACAACCAATTTACATCACTTTACAAAAGATTATGTTATAGTCAAACATTCAAAACAATCCCATTTACAATATCATCATTCACAAAACATTAGTTCTTAACCAACAAAATAGTTTGATCCCAACTTTATGAGAAATCCGATCACGTCCGCCAATCATCCCTTCCGTTCACCTGTAAATCATCATATTTAATCACCCATTAGTTCAAATGAACTAAGTAAGCCAGCCCGTACGCACCCCAGATCAAATCCGAATAGAAGACGAAATTTTGGTCGAAAAACACTGCCCAGCGTACAGAATAGCCAGAACCAGCGTACAACAGAATGGTTTGGGCGTACAGTACGCCAACCAGCGTATGGTACGCCCAGAATGGCGTACTGTACGCCGGGTACTGGTCTTTGACCCGTTTTTCGCATTCCGGACACTCCCAACTCGATTTCGACCATTCTAAACCCTCCAAATACAATCCCAAACATATTTAAAGTTATTCAAACGGGTTTGATTGATTCCACCTTGCATATGATGCTTCAATCCAACATCACATACTACATAAAAATTTCAAACTTGTTAACGGGTCATTTTCATCCAACTCCTTAAGACATCCTTTTTCACCAAGGATTCTCATGTTAGGCAATCACACCACTTGTTATTTACCTAAATTCTATAAATCAAATTTAGGAAGTTCACACCCCATGTAAATCAACCTATTTGAACGTTCACACCACTTGTGAATCGTTATCACCAAATCCAACACAAATTTACTTGAATGTTCACACCACTTGTGAATCAATTCAATATATTTTCACCCTCCTTGTGGATTTATCGACCATCAATAATAATCAAAGCAATTTCAATTAACTACTACACATTATTGACAAACTCTACATGTACAATCATTCATACAACAACTATTATGCTACGCAAACTTGTGAATCCTCATTCTAAATTCAACCCCAAACTCAATTGAAGGTTCACACCACTTGTGAATCCTTCAAGGTCAATAGTAACTAAGAAAATTATTACTTATTGCATACTATTGAAAATCACCAATTCAACCGTTCACCAAAGTCAACTATTAATATATATTGCACATACATATCTATACATATATACACATATGTATCAAACCATTTAACATAGCAAGTTTAGTGTCACACCCCCAATTTTCAACTAACGGAATCATACCGTTTGGGAACGTGACAAACCAGGATCTCAGATCATTAGACATAACGAAGACCTCTATATGAATTTTCAAAACATACTTTGGTCTAAAACTGTAATATCAAAGTTTTCAAAGTTTGCGGAAGCGTTTTAAAACAATAACAGTTGTAAAATGTAAATTACAATGCAAAGTTGCAAATGATCAAATTCAAATAACTAAAATGTAAAGACATGCATGCGACTCGATCTCCTAGTCCATGCCTGCTTTCTTGTGTACTTTAGCGTCCTGAGAAAAGATGTAAATCAAGTCAACACAAAGGTTGGTGCATAACACAGGTTTAAACATTCATAATGTTTAAAACAACAGTTGAATATCAAATTTGCAGATAACATATTCACACATTGCATAGTCATGATAGCTAGTCATATATACTATTTACATAAGTGGTCGACACCGAAGCTGACTAGTGCATGCTATCGCATGTTTTGCCTTGCCACTATTGTCTAGCACAAACAATAGTAATTGATTGTTTGGTCAGTCAAACACCTGCGTAGATACCATCTACCAAGTGAGGTTTGTCAAACCTAATAGATCTATTTCCAACTACCACGCTTTGCGCTACGGCAAACTAAACGGTTCGAAGTGTAAGGACTTTTAAATGCTATGTTGTCACATTATGTAAACAGCTAACTCATGCAAGTGATATGTATCTAAAATGTTTGTTGCACATGTTTTCTCCCCCAAAACATTTTAAAATAAGAAAGGGGCCGTGTACGCACCTTTGAATGTTGCATAATGATCAAATACGTGAACTCGCGTAGATAATCCTCTTACGAAGGATCTGTGTTTAAACAATAACGTTGTGTTATTCGGAATGCGTTTTGTGCTTGAAATTACATACGTGTCAACACACGTATGTTAGAGTGTTAAGAATATGCATACGTATGTACGCGCCTTTGAAATTGTTTAAATAAAACCATATATATACATCTATGATTTTATTTAAATAAACGCAATTATACGCGATTTCGTTTATGATCTAAAATGTGACTTTTAATATTCTAATACATTCGGGACTGAATTCTGGTTCTAACGCAACTGAAACGAATCGAATCGGAGTTCGAATGAGAAAGTTATGCTCAAAATATAAAAATTGATTTTTATTTTCAAAAACCAGTGGAGGCAAGGGTCGAACCCTTGACCTCCAGGATCGAACACTCACACCTAAACCAGTTGCTCTGCTTCAGCATTTGCAATCTATTTTGGTTTTAAATAATTTTAACAATCATCCAACTGTTTCCCCTTTGTAATGATAATTCGAACACATGTAACCCAAATTGAGCCCAATTTCGAATATGATCAGTCTTAAACCCATGGGGCTTTTGTCCTCTGCTTAAAAACAAGTCTACCCATGGTTCTAATTTGATCAATACCAACCCACATCATTTTAATTTGCTTAAAACAAGTTTCGAACATACCTATCAAATTTATAATTCAATTTAGTCTAATTCGGTTATGTCATACTAATTAACCATAGGGTTTCCATTCAAAACCCATTTTCGAAACCTTCAGAATGATTTAACTTAAATATCAAGTTCATCTAGTTCAAAATCCCCAATTCGTTCAACTTAAAGAACCCTAGAAATTGAAATCGTGAAATTCGATTATATAAATTCGAATTGACATGTGCTTATGCTTATTCGAAACTATCTGAAACTAGTTATAACAATTAATTTGAATATCTAACCTGTTTAAGTCGAAACCCCCAAACAACTTTTCATCATAAACCCTAGAATTCGAACCTATACAATCCGATGTTCTTTGATCAGACCAACTTAGGGATTTCTTTAAGATGATGTTTTAGAACTCACCATATAATTTAATTTGGTTATCGACATCGATTTGATTGAAACCCCCAAAACGTTTTTGTTTAGAAGCCCTAATGGTCGAGATCTTACAATTCGATATTAGAACTCCTAATTAACATGGGAATTGTCTTAGTCGATCGTTTTAGAGTGTATAGGAGTGATTTCCTACCTGATCAGAGATCGAATTGGTGAAGATTAACTTTAAGCTTGAGTTCGACCACCCCACCATCGGATTCTCCTCTCTGGAACGATTGAGATCGAATTGTTGTGTGATAAGGACTCTAAAGATGCCGATTTATGATTAGGAATGTGCAATTGTGGTAGTATTAATCGAATTGTGAAATTTGTATGTAAACCATTGACGGTTACGTCTCTTGGGTTCACTTTTGATTCAATTCGACGAATTAATTACACCATAACGTATGGAAACTGATAACAATCATCAATAGAATGATTAAGTTTAATCAATTTCGGTTTTTACTTAGATTTAATGTGAAATTCGAACTTAATTAACAATTTGGCCGAATTTTGACTTGTAAAAGTCAAAATTGATACCAACAATCAATTACAAGTTTGATCTTTGCAAATTAAACACTTTGGAACTGATTTTGCTTGATTCCAGTCCCTTGGGTTTGATTTTTCTCGATTACATAACATCTCGGTTTAATCTAGAGTTAACGGAGTTAATCCGAATTGCCGAATTGTCACTAATCGAATCAATTGAACTATTATTGGCTAAATTAATCCTTTTGGGCCTCATAAATACAATTGGGCCTACCTTGGGCCTCATTGGGCCTACCTTGGCCTCATTGGGCCTACCTTGGCCTCATTGGGCCTACTTCTATTCAATTGGGCCTCATAAATACAATTGGGCCTACGAGGGTTAACGAGGTTAATTCAAAAATATCGGATTGTCACATCATCCCCTTGTTGAAAGAATTTTCGTCCCGAAAATTAGTAAATGTTAGGAGTAGTTAGGAAACTACTTACGAGTTTAAATCGTACGTTTTAGTGTGGTTTGATCATTCCGTGTGCTTGTGTATTCATACACAAAATCTAATGCTTGCAACATCACAACTAAATGTGATCGTTCAATGTGACTGTTTGTGTGTACACTAGCTAGTTCACCTAACTGTGACTGTTTGTGTTTGATCATACTGTGCTGTGTAGCTTCACACATAGTGAGTGTCTGTAACTGTTTGTACTATGCAACCACGCACATAGCAAATTGTGTGTAACCAATCATGCATGTACTACCATAACATGTAACATATGAAATGTAGCACATAAAATGTATAAAATGTAATGTAGCACAAATGTTTGTAACAAAACCAATTGAATAAAGTGTTTGTGCTTACAGTTTGAAATTGCAGTGTTGATGTGTGAAGCATCACGTCATCCCTTGTTGAAGGAAATTTCGTCCCGAAATTTAGCGTGCGCTCTCAGTGTTTGTAGTTGTTGTTTTGAACAGATGAGGATATTTCTTCATCATTTGATCTTCTCGTTCCCATGTGAATTCAGGACCACGTCTTGAATTCCACCGCACTTTGACTATTGGAATCTTACTTTGTTTAAGTTGTTTGACCTCTCGGTCCATGATTTTTGCTGGTTCTTCAATGAATCGTAACTGTTCATCCACTTGTATTTCCTCCAGTGGCACAATCAATGTCTCATCAGAAAGACATTTCTTTAAATTCGATACGTGAAATACATCATGAACTCCACTGAGTTCATCCGGTAGTTTGAGTTGATACGCAACCGGACCAATCCTTTTCAGGATCTCAAAAGGTCCTACGTAACGTGGACTAAGCTTTCCGCGCTTGCCGAATCGTATCACACCTTTCCAAGGTGATACCTTTAGAAGAACTCGGTCTCCTACTTGGAATTCCAATGGTTTACGACGTTTATCAGCGTAACTCTTCTGTCGATCCCGGGCCGCTGCCATACGGTTCCGGATTTGTACTATCTTTTCTGTTGTCTCGTGCACTAATTCAGGACCTGTTATTTGACTGTCACCAATTTCAGCCCAGCAAACTGGTGAACGACATTTGCGACCATACAAAGCTTCAAACGGTGCTGCTTGAATACTTGTATGATAACTATTGTTGTAAGAGAATTCCACTAACGGTAAGTGGTTTTCCCAGCTATCACCAAAGTCAATTACACAAGCTCGTAACATATCCTCAAGCGTTTGAATCGTACGTTCACTTTGACCGTCGGTCTGTGGATGATATGCGGTACTCATATCCAAACGAGTTCCCAATGACTTATGAAGTGACTTCCAAAAGTTGGAAGTAAATCGAGCATCCCGATCTGATATGATAGAAATTGGCACGCCATGTCGTGCTACCACTTCCTTGATGTAAATACGAGTCAATTTCTCCATCTTGTCGGTTTCCTTGATTGCTAAGAAATGTGCAGATTTCGTTAATCGATCAACAATTACCCAGATCGTATCACAACCACTCGGTGTACGGGGTAACTTAGTAATGAAGTCCATCGAAATCTGTTCCCATTTCCACATTGGTATTTCTGGTTGTTGCAGCAAACCAGATGGTTTCTGATATTCCACTTTGACTTTCGAACAAGTTAAAAACTTACTAACATACTTAGCAATGTCAGCTTTCATGTGAGGCCACCAATACAGTGCCTTCAAGTCATGATACATCTTGTCTGACCCCGGATGGACTGAATATCTAGACTTGTGTGCTTCATCAATCACGAGTTCCCTTAAACCTCTGTACAAAGGTATCCACAGTCGATTAATGAAATAACGAATTCCATCAGGTTTAACATTCAATTGTTCTTCCATTCCTCGTAAGGACTCCTGTATCAAGTTTTCCTTTTTCAAGGCCTCGAGCTGAGCACTGCGTACCCTGTCAGGTAAGTCAGTATGTATCGTCATCATAAGTGCGCGAACCCGTCTTGTTCCTGTTGTGTCTTTTCTGCTCAGAGCGTCAGCTACTACATTAGCTTTTCCCGGGTGATACTTAATCGCGCATTCGTCGTCGTTCAACAACTCAACCCATCGTCGTTGTCTCATATTCAGCTCCTTCTGATCAAAGATATGTTGCAAACTCTTATGATCAGTGTAAATGGTACACTTGGTTCCATACAGGTAATGCCTCCAAATCTTCAAAGCAAAAACCACTGCTCCTAACTCCAAGTCATGAGTAGTGTAATTCTTCTCGTGTGTGGTCGTAGCTGCCTTGAAGCATAAGCAATCACTTTATCACGTTGCATCAACACACATCCTAAACCCTGTGCAGATGCATCACAATACACCACAAAGTCTTCCGTCCCTTCCGGTAAGGACAGAATCGGTGCACTGCAGAGTTTCTGTTTCAATAACTGGAATGCAGCTTCCTGTTTATCCGTCCAGTTATACTTCGTTCCCTTATGCGTAAGAGCTGTAAGTGGTTGAGCGATCTTTGAGAATCCCTCAATGAATCGTCGGTAATACCCCGCCCAAACCAAGAAATTGTCGTACCTCGGTAGGAGTTTTTGGCGCTTCCCAATTCTTAATCGCTTCAATCTTTGCTGGATCAACGTGTATGCCCTTTTCATTGACTATATGACCCAAGAATTGTACTTCTCGCATCCAGAAATCACATTTCGAGAACTTAGCGTACAATTGTTCCTGTTTCAGTAATTCCAACAGCAATCGAAGATGTTCAGCATGCTCCTCCTCGGTCTGAGAATAGATGAGAATGTCATCAATGAAAACAATGACAAACTTATCGAGATAAGGTTTACAAACACGATTCATGAGATCCATGAATACAGCTGGAGCGTTTGTCAACCCAAATGGCCATAGCGCGTTCTGAATGCTGTCTTTGGAATATCCTCCTCTTGAACTCTTAGTTGATGATAACCCGATCTGAGATCAATCTTCGAGTAATAACTCGAACCTTGCAACTGATCAAACAGATCGTCAATTCTGGGTAACGGATACCGGTTTTTTTGATAGTAACCTTGTTAAGTTCCCGGTAATCGATACACATACGAAAAGTCCCGTCCTTTTTCTTGACAAACAAAACTGGAGCTCCCCACGGTGAAAAACTAGGTCGTATAAAACCCTTATCTAACAACTCTTGCAGTTGTGTAGATAACTCTTGCATCTCTGACGGTGCAAGTCGATAAGGCGCTCTTGCTATCGGTGCTGCATCTGGTGTAAGGTCGATTCGAAATTCCACCTGTCTGATAGGCGGTAATCCCGGTAAGTCTTCTGGAAATACCTCCGGAAATTCACAAACTACTGGAATGTCTTCAATCTTCTTCTCAGCTTCCGGCTTCTCAGTTATAAGTGCTATAACTGCCGTATGACCTTTGCGCAGACATTTGTGTGCTTTCATACAAGATATGAGACGCAGTGGCGTACTGCTCTTCTCACCTTGTACATACAATGTCTCTCCATGCGGAAGAGGTATACGAACGATCTTTTCATGGCATACTATTTCCGCCTGGTGTTTGGATAACCAGTCCATGCCAATGACCACATCAAAACTACCTAAAGTGATAGGCATAAGATCAATTTCCAATGTTTGACCCATCAAATCAAGCATACATCCCTTAAAGTTTTGTTCAACTACTATTAACTTACCATCAGCTAATTCTACAGTGTATGGACTATCTAAGGCAGTGGACTAACATTTAGCAACTTAGCAAGTGAACTAGATACAAAACTCCGATCGGCACCAGTGTCAAATAACATAGAGGCATAGTGATTATTTAAGAGGAACGTACCCGTAACAATGTTGGGATCCTCCCGTGCTTGACGCCCTCCAATCACAAAAGCCCTGCCCCTAGCACCATTGTTATTGTTATTGTTGTTGTTATTGGTGCCATTGCCGTTACCGTTGCCGTTGCTATTGGCATTGTTATCCCCGCCTTTCTTGAGTTGTGGGCAATCCTTTTTAAAGTGCCCCATCTTGCCACACTCAAAACAACCCTTTTGTGCGTTGTTCTGATTATTATTCTGATTGTTGTGATTGTTTTGCAGCTCTCCGCGACAATCCTTAGCTGCATGCCCAACCTTACCACACCGTTGGCACTTAACTTTATCACACTGATTTCCTGCATGATGAAATCCACATCTGTTGCACTTTGGATGTTTACCGATATAACCCCCTGATGATAATGATTGCTGACCACTATTCGAGTTGTGATAAGACTTGTTTGAGTCTTGCTTCCGGTTCTGCTGAAACGACTGTTGGTTGTAACTCTTGGAGTTGTTACCTTCCCACTTCCTCTTGTGGTCTCCCACCTTAGTAGCTGATGTCCGTTTAGGCAGAGTTCCTTGTAACACCGCCTGATCAGTCAGTTGGTGCGCTAAACGAACAGCTTGTTGAATTGTTGTGGGATTTGCAGAAGTGACCAATCCCTGGATCTGAGGCACCAATCCCCCGATGTACCTCTCTATCCACTTGCTTGCGGGAGTAGCCATGTGAGGTAGAAGTCTGGCTAGTTCATGTGATCGAGTCGTGTACTCCTCGATGTTTGACCCCTCCATCTTGAGGTGCCAATATTCCTCCTCTAATTTCTGCATCTCACTGCGAGGGCAGTACTCCTCCTGCATTAAAGTCTTGAAACCATTCCAAGTCAAGGCATTAGCCTCACCCAATCCCAAAGTTTGAACATTGGAGTTCCACCAGGTCAATGCTGGACCCTCCAACGTTCCCGTAGCATACTTTACTTTGCTCTCATCAGGACAGTTGCACATCTCAAACACTGATTCAGCCTTCTCAATCCATCGAAGGAGTCCAATGGCCCCCTCCGATCCTTTGAAGTTATGTGGCTTACAGTCCAAGAACATCTTGAACGTGCATGCTTGTGGGTTAACCAGTCCCCCTGCCGGACCCTGTGGCCCTGTGGTGTGTGTCTGAGCATAGTTCGCGATTGCCTCCGCGACCCTGTTATTAATCAGCTCATTGAGCTCAGCAACTGTCATGTGAACGTTCCCCTCAGCCATTATCTTCGTAGTTAAAAGAAGTGTCAGAGCGTTATCAAAGTCCAATGTGAAACGTGTAAACAATACAACAAACATCAAACATGTAATGTAGAAATCAACACAACTGTTGTCAATAATAATAGTTTTTCAATAGATAGAAATCTGATTTGAATACAATACTTTCAAAATCAAACATAAGTCTTTCAAACTTCTAATGTAGGGACACAACCCGCCCCTAATAAGTTTAAACAAAATAAAGAAAATCAATCATCCTCAATAGTGGATTCAGGATCAGAATCAACAGCTGGTGCTGGTTCCTCCCTTCCTCCTCTTCATCCTCTTCATCCTCATTCTTCGAGACCACCAAGTCTTCTAAGGCTTCAAGTCTGCCTTCCAGAATCTCAGCTCGGTCCTCAGAAGCTTCGAGACGACCAGTCAAATGGATGATCTCATCTCGCATCGCATTAACCAGATGAGCAATGTTATCTTGTCTTTCGTTTGCATCCCAGAGTTCCCGCACATTGTATTCAATCCTATCATTTGCCCAGTATAAATCCTCACGTAGTTTGGCGATCTCCTCAGAATCAGTCCGTTGCCTCTTAGGCTCAGGAATATTCAGTGCAGGTGGTGGATGAGTAGAAGGTCCCTCAGCAGGAATCTCCTGAGTACCCTCTGCTGGCTCCTCCTCTGGATCCTCATCCGGGTCCTCCTCCGGATCCTCCTCCGGGTGCTCATCTGGATCTTCCTCCGGATCCTCCTCCGGATCCTCATCCGGGTCTGAATCATCTCTCTCAGATGGTGGAGGAGATGGGATAGGTGGTGCTGGTGTTGATGGTGGTGCTGGAACTATCGGCTCCTCATCCTCAGAATCATCAATGTATATGTATGATGAAGATGCCATGCCTGTTACATAATACCATATGTAAGTGCAGTGCCATGGAATGTGTAAGCAAATCTATTACATAATGCCATATGTAATTTCTAAGTAATATGTGTAAGCATACGTGTCTAATGTCTAACAGTCATAGTCTAAGTCTACAAATGCAACCTAGTTCGCTATAACCAATGGCTCTGATACCAATCTGTCACACCCCCAATTTTCAACTAACGGAATCATACCGTTTGGGAACGTGACAAACCAGGATCTCAGATCATTAGACATAACGAAGACCTCTATATGAATTTTCAAAACATACTTTGGTCTAAAACTGTAATATCAAAGTTTTCAAAGTTTGCGGAAGCGTTTTAAAACAATAACAGTTGTAAAATGTAAATTACAATGCAAAGTTGCAAATGATCAAATTCAAATAACTAAAATGTAAAGACATGCATGCGACTTGATCTCCTAGTCCATGCCTGCTTTCTTGTGTACTTTAGCGTCCTGAGAAAACATGTAAATCAAGTCAACACAAAGGTTGGTGCATAACACAGGTTTAAACATTCACAATGTTTAAAACAACAGTTGAATATCAAATTTGCAGATAACATATTCACACATTGCATAGTCATGATAGCTAGTCATATATACTATTTACATAAGTGGTCGACACCGAAGCTGACTAGTGCATGCTATCGCATGTTTTGCCTTGCCACTATTGTCTAGCACAAACAATAGTAATTGATTGTTTGGTAAGTCAAACACCTGCGTAGATCCCATCTACCAAGTGAGGTTTGTCAAACCTAATAGATCTATTTCCAACTACCACGCTTTGCGCTACGGCAAACTAAACGGTTCGAAGTGTAAGGACTTTTAAATGCTATGTTGTCACATAATGTAAACAGCTAACTCATGCAAGTGATATGTATCTAAAATGTTTGTTGCACATGTTTTCTCCCCCAAAACAGTTTAAAATAAGAAAGGGGCCGTGTACGCACCTTTGAATGTTGCAGAATGATCAAATACGTGAACTCGCGTAGATAATCCTCTTACGAAGGATCTGTGTTTAAACAATAACGTTGTGTTATTCGGAATGTCGTTTTGTGCTTGAAATCACATACGTGTCAACACACGTATGTTAGAGTGTTAAGAATATGCATACGTACGTACGCGCCTTTGAAATTGTTTAAATAAAACCATATATATACATCTATGATTTTATTTAAATAAACGCAATTATACGCGATTTCGTTTACGATCTAAAATGTGACTTTTATTATTCTAATACATTCGGGACTGAATTCTGGTTCTAACGCAACTGAAACGAATCGAATCGGAGTTCGAATGAGAAAGTTATGCTCAAAATATAAAAATTGATTTTTATTTTCAAAAACCAGTGGAGGCAAGGGTCAAACCCTTGACCTCCAGGATCGAACACTCACACCTTAACCAGTTGCTCTGCTTCAGCATTTGCAATCTATTTTGGTTTTAAATAATTTTAACAATCATCCAACTGTTTCCCCTTTGTAATGATAATTCGAACACATGTAACCCAAATTGAGCCCAATTTCGAATATGATCAGTCTTAAACCCATGGGGCTTTTGTCCTCTGCTTAAAAACAAGTCTACCCATGGTTCTAATTTGATCAATACCAACCCACATCATTTTAATTTGCTTAAAACAAGTTTCGAACATACCTATCAAATTTATAATTCAATTTAGTCTAATTCGGTTATGTCATACTAATTAACCATAGGGTTTCCATTCAAAACCCATTTTCGAAACCTTCAGAATGATTTAACTTAAATATCAAGTTCATCTAGTTCAAAATCCCCAATTCGTTCAACTTAAAGAACCCTAGAAATTGAAATCGTGAAATTCGATTATATAAATTCGAATTGACATGTGCTTATGCTTATTCGGAACTATCTGAAACTAGTTATAACAATTAATTTGAATATCTAACCTGTTTAAGTCGAAACCCCCAAACGACTTTTCATCATAAACCCTAGAATTCGAACCTATACAATCCGATGTTCTTTGATCAGACCAACTTAGGGATTTCTTTAAGATGATGTTTTAGAAACTCACCATATAATTTAATTTGGTTATCGACATCGATTTGATTGAAACCCCCAAAACGTTTTTGTTTAGAAGCCCTAATGGTCGAGATCTTACAATTCGATATTAGAACTCCTAATTAACATGGGAATTGTCTTAGTCGATCGTTTTAGAGTGTATAGGAGTGATTTCCTACCTGATCAGAGATCGAATTGGTGAAGATTAACTTTAAGCTTGAGTTCGACCACCCCACGATCGGATTCTCCTCTCTGGAACGATTGAGATCGAATTGTTGTGTGATAAGGACTCTAAAGATGCCGATTTATGATTAGGAATGTGCAATTGTGGTAGTATTAATCGAATTGTGAAATTTGTATGTAAACCATTGACGGTTACGTCTCTTGGGTTCACTTTTGATTCAATTCGACGAATTAATTACACCATAACGTATGGAAACTGATAACAATCATCAATAGAATGATTAAGTTTAATCAATTTCGGTTTTTACTTAGATTTAATGTGAAATTCGAACTTAATTAACAATTTGACCAAATTTTGACTTGTAAAAGTCAAAATTGATACCAACAATCAATTACAAGTTTGATCTTTGCAAATTAAACACTTTGGAACTGATTTTGCTTGATTCCAGTGCCTTGGGTTTGATTTTTCTCGATTACATAACATCTCGGTTTAATCTAGAGTTAACGGAGTTAATCCGAATTGCCGAATTGTCACTAATCGAATCAATTGAACTATTATTGGCTAAATTAATCCTTTTGGGCCTCATAAATACAATTGGGCCTACCTTGGCCTCATTGGGCCTACCTTGGCCTCATTGGGCCTACTTCTATTCAATTGGGCCTCATAAATACAATTGGGCCTACGAGGGTTAACGAGGTTAATTCAAAAATATCGGATTGTCACATCATCCCCTTGTTGAAAGAATTTTCGTCCCGAAAATTAGTAAATGTTAGGAGTAGTTAGGAAACTACTTACGAGTTTAAATCGTACGTTTTAGTGTGGTTTGATCATTCCGTGTGCTTGTGTATTTATACACAAAATCTAATGCTTGCAACATCACAACTAAATGTGATTCGTTCAATGTGACTGTTTGTGTGTACACTAGCTAGTTCACCTAACTGTGACTGTTTGTGTTTGATCATACTGTGCTGTGTAGCTTCACACATAGTGAGTGTCTGTAACTGTTTGTACTATGCAACCACGCACATAGCAAATTGTGTGTAACCAATCATGCATGTACTACCATAACATGTAACATATGAAATGTAGCACATAAAATGTATAAAATGTAATGTAGCACAAATGTTTGTAACAAAACCAATTGAATAAAGTGTTTGTGCTTACAGTTTGAAATTTGCAGTGTTGATGTGTGAAGCATCACGTCATCCCCTTGTTGAAGGAAATTTCGTCCCGAAATTTAGCGTGCGCTCTCAGTGTTTGTAGTTGTTGTTTTGAACAGATGAGGATATTTCTTCATCATTTGATCTTCTCGTTCCCATGTGAATTCAGGACCACGTCTTGAATTCCACCGCACTTTGACTATTGGAATCTTACTTTGTTTAAGTTGTTTGACCTCTCGGTCCATGATTTTTGCTGGTTCTTCAATGAATCGTAACTGTTCATCCACTTGTATTTCCTCCAGTGGCACAATCAATGTCTCATCAGAAAGACATTTCTTTAAATTCGATACGTGAAATACATCATGAACTCCACTGAGTTCATCCGGTAGTTTGAGTTGATACGCAACCGGACCAATCCTTTTCAGGATCTCAAAAGGTCCTACGTAACGTGGACTAAGCTTTCCGCGCTTGCCGAATCGTATCACACCTTTCCAAGGTGATACCTTTAGAAGAACTCGGTCTCCTACTTGGAATTCCAATGGTTTACGACGTTTATCAGCGTAACTCTTCTGTCGATCCCGGGCCGCTGCCATACGGTTCCGGATTTGTACTATCTTTTCTGTTGTCTCGTGCACTAATTCAGGACCTGTTATTTGACTGTCACCAATTTCAGCCCAGCAAACTGGTGAACGACATTTACGACAGTACAAAGCTTCAAACGGTGCTGCTTGAATACTTGTATGATAACTATTGTTGTAAGAGAATTCCACTAACGGTAAGTGGTTTTCCCAGCTATCACCAAAGTCAATGACACAAGCTCGTAAAATATCCTCAAGCGTTTGAATCGTACGTTCACTTTGACTGTCGGTCTGTGGATGATATGCGGTACTCATATCCAAACGAGTTCCCAATGACTTATGAAGTGACTTCCAAAAGTTGGAAGTAAATCGAGCATCCCGATCTGATATGATAGAAATTGGCACGCCATGCCGTGCTACCACTTCCTTGATGTAAATACGAGTCAATTTCTCCATCTTTTCGGTTTCCTTGATTGCTAAGAAATGTGCAGATTTCGTTAATCGATCAACAATTACCCAGATCGTATCACAACCACTCGGTGTACGGGGTAACTTAGTAATGAAGTCCATCGAAATCTGTTCCCATTTCCACATTGGTATTTCTGGTTGTTGCAGCAAACCAGATGGTTTCTGATATTCCACTTTGACTTTTGAACAAGTTAAACACTTACTAACATACTTAGCAATGTCAGCTTTCATGTGAGGCCACCAATACAGTGCCTTCAAGTCATGATACATCTTGTCTGACCCCGGATGGACTGAATATCTAGACTTGTGTGCTTCATCAATCACGAGTTCCCTTAAACCTCCGTACAAAGGTATCCACAGTCGATTAATGAAATAACGAATTCCATCAGGTTTAACATTCAATTGTTCTTCCATTCCTCGTAAGGACTCCTGTATCAAGTTTTCCTTTTTCAAGGCCTCGACCTGAGCACTGCGTACCCTGTCAGGTAAGTCAGTATGTATCGTCATCATAAGTGCGCGAACCCGTCTTGTTCCTGTTGTGTCTTTTCTGCTCAGAGCGTCAGCTACTACATTAGCTTTTCCCGGGTGATACTTAATCGCGCATTCGTCGTCGTTCAACAACTCAACCCATCGTCGTTGTCTCATATTCAGCTCCTTCTGATCAAAGATATGTTGCAAACTCTTATGATCAGTGTAAATGGTACACTTGGTTCCATACAGGTAATGCCTCCAAATCTTCAAAGCAAAAACCACTGCTCCTAACTCCAAGTCATGAGTAGTGTAATTCTTCTCGTGTGGTCGTAGCTGCCTTGAAGCATAAGCAATCACTTTATCACGTTGCATCAACACACATCCTAAACCCTGTGCAGATGCATCACAATACACCACAAAGTCTTCCGTCCCTTCCGGTAAGGACAAAATCGGTGCACTGCAGAGTTTCTGTTTCGATAACTGGAATGCAGCTTCCTGTTTATCCGTCCAGTTATACTTCGTTCCCTTATGCGTAAGAGCTGTAAGTGGTTGAGCGATCTTTGAGAATCCCTCAATGAATCGTCGGTAATACCCCGCCAAACCAAGAAATTGTCGTACCTCGGTAGGAATTTTTGGCGCTTCCCAATTCTTAATCGCTTCAATCTTTGCTGGATCAACGTGTATGCCCTTTTCATTGATTATATGACCCAAGAATTGTACTTCTCGCATCCAGAAATCACATTTCGAGAACTTAGCGTACAATTGTTCCTGTTTCAGTAATTCCAACAGCAATCGAAGATGTTCAGCATGCTCCTCCTCGGTCTGAGAATAGATGAGAATGTCATCAATGAAAACAATGACAAACTTATCGAGATAAGGTTTACAAACACGATTCATGAGATCCATGAATACAGCTGGAGCGTTTGTCAACCCAAATGGCATGACCAAAAACTCATAATGGCCATAGCGCGTTCTGAATGCTGTCTTTGGAATATCCTCCTCTTGAGCTCTTAGTTGATGATAACCCGATCTGAGATCAATCTTCGAGTAATAACTCGAACCTTGCAACTGATCAAACAGATCGTCAATTCTGGGTAACGGATACCGGTTTTTTTGATAGTAACCTTGTTAAGTTCCCGGTAATCGATACACATACGAAAAGTCCCGTCCTTTTTCTTGACAAACAAAACAAAAGCTCCCCACGGTGAAAAACTAGGTCGTATAAAACCCTTATCTAACAACTCTTGCAGTTGTGTAGATAACTCTTGCATCTCTGACGGTGCAAGTCGATAAGGCGCTCTTGCTATCGGTTCTGCATCTGGTGTAAGGTCGATTCGAAATTCCACCTGCCTGATAGGCGGTAATCCCGGTAAGTCTTCTGGAAATACCTCCGGAAATTCACAAACTACAGTAATGTCTTCAATCTTCTTCTCAGCTTCCGGCTTCTCAGTTATAAGTGCTATAACTGCCGTATGACCTTTACGCAGACATTTGTGTGCTTTCATACAAGATATGAGACGCAGTGGCGTACTGCTCTTCTCACCTTGTACATACAATGTCTCTCCATGCGGAAGAGGTATACGAACGATCTTTTCATGGCATACTATTTCCGCCTGGTGTTTGGATAACCAGTCCATGCCAATGACCACATCAAAACTACTTAAAGTGATAGGCATAATATCAATTTCCATTGTTTGACCCATCAAATCAAGCATACATCCCTTAAAGATTTGTTCAACTACTATTAACTTACCATCAGCTAATTCTACAGTGTATGGACTATCTAAGGCAGTGGGACTAACATTTAGCAACTTAGCAAGTGAACTAGATACAAAACTCCGATCGGCACCAGTGTCAAATAACATAGAGGCATAGTGATTATTTAAGAGGAACGTACCCGTAACAATGTTGGGATCCTCCCGTGCTTGACGCCCTCCAATCACAAAAGCCCTGCCCCTAGCACCATTGTTATTGTTATTGTTGTTGTTATTGGTGCCATTGCCGTTACCGTTGCCGTTGCTATTGGCATTGTTATCCCCGCCTTTCTTGAGTTGTGGGCAATCCTTTTTAAAGTGCCCCATCTTGCCACACTCAAAACAACCCTTCTGTGCGTTGTTCTGATTATTATTCTGATTGTTGTGATTGTTTTGCAGCTCTCCGCGACAATCCTTAGCTGCATGCCCAACCTTACCACACCGTTGGCACTTAACTTTATCACACTGATTTCCTGCATGATGAAATCCACATCTGTTGCACTTTGGATGTTTACCGATATAACCCCCTGATGATAATGATTGCTGACCACTATTCGAGTTGTGATAAGACTTGTTTGAGTCTTGCTTCCGGTTCTGCTGAAACGACTGTTGGTTGTAACTCTTGGAGTTGTTACCTTCCCACTTCCTCTTGTGGTCTCCCACCTTAGTAGCTGATGTCCGTTTAGGCAGAGTTCCTTGTAACACCGCCTGATCAGTCAGTTGGTGCGCTAAACGAACAGCTTGTTGAATTGTTGTGGGATTTGCAGAAGTGACCAATCCCTGGATCTGAGGCACCAATCCCCCGATGTACCTCTCTATCCACTTGCTTGCGGGAGTAGCCATGTGAGGTAGAAGTCTGGCTAGTTCATGTGATCGAGTCGTGTACTCCTCGATGTTTGACCCCTCCATCTTGAGGTGCCAATATTCCTCCTCTAATTTCTGCATCTCACTGCGAGGGCAGTACTCCTCCTGCATTAAAGTCTTGAAACCATTCCAAGTCAAGGCATTAGCCTCACCCAATCCCAAAGTTTGAACATTGGAGTTCCACCAGGTCAATGCTGGACCCTCCAACGTTCCCGTAGCATACTTTACTTTGCTCTCATCAGGACAGTTGCACATCTCAAACACTGATTCAGCCTTCTCAATCCATCGAAGGAGTCCAATGGCCCCCTCCGATCCTTTGAAGTTATGTGGCTTACAGTCCAAGAACATCTTGAACGTGCATGCTTGTGGGTTAACCAGTCCCCCTGCCGGACCCTGTGGCCCTGTGGTGTGTGTCTGAGCATAGTTCGCGATTGCCTCCGCGACCCTGTTATTAATTAGCTCATTGAGCTCAGCAACTGTCATGTGAACGTTCCCCTCAGCCATTATCTTCCTAGTTAAAAGAAGTGTTAGAGCGTTATCAAAGTCCAATGTGAAACGTGTAAACAATACAACAAACATCAAACATGTAATGTAGAAATCAACACAACTGTTGTCAATAATAATAGTTTTTCAATAGATAGAAATCTGATTTGAATACAATACTTTCAAAATCAAACATAAGTCTTTCAAACTTCTAATGTAGGGACACAACCCGCCCCTAATAAGTTTAAACAAAATAAAGAAAATCAATCATCCTCAATAGTGGATTCAGGATCAGAATCAACAGCTGGTGCTGGTTCCTCCCCTTCCTCCTCTTCATCCTCTTCATCCTCATTCTCCGAGACCACCAAGTCTTCTAAGGCTTCAAGTCTGCCTTCCAGAATCTCAGCTCGGTCCTCAGAAGCTTCGAGACGACCAGTCAAATGGATGATCTCATCTCGCATCGCATTAACCAGATGAGCAATGTTATCTTGTCTTTCGTTTGCATCCCAGAGTTCCCGCACATTGTATTCAATCCTATCATTTGCCCAGTATAAATCCTCACGTAGTTTGGCGATCTCCTCAGAATCAGTCCGTTGCCTCTTAGGCTCAGGAATATTCAGTGCAGGTGGTGGATGAGTAGAAGGTCCCTCAGCAGGAATCTCCTGAGTACCCTCTACTGGCTCCTCCTCTGGATCCTCATCCGGGTCCTCCTCCGGATCCTCCTCCGGGTCCTCATCTGGATCCTCCTCCGGATCCTCCTCCGGGTCTGAATCATCTCTCTCAGATGGTGGAGGAGATGAGATAGGTGGTGCTGGTGATGATGGTTGTGCTGGAACTATCGGCTCCTCATCCTCAGAATCATCAATGTATATGTATGATGAAGATGCCATGCCTGTTACATAATACCATATGTAAGTGCAGTGCCATGGAATGTGTAAGCAAGCCTATAACATAATGCCATATGTAATTTCTAAGTAATATGTGTAAGGATACGTGTCTAATGTCTAACAGTCATAGTCTAAGTCTACAAATGCAACCTAGTTCGCTATAACCAATGGCTCTGATACCAATCTGTCACCCCCCAATTTTCAACTAACGGAATCATACCGTTTGGGAACGTGACAAACCAGGATCTCAGATCATTAGACATAACGAAGACCTCTATATGAATTTTCAAAACATACTTTGGTCTAAAACTGTAATATCAAAGTTTTCAAAGTTTACGGAAGCGTTTTAAAACAATAACAGTTGTAAAATGTAAATTACAATGCAAAGTTGAAAATGATCAAATTCAAATAACTAAAATGTAAAGACATGCATGCGACTTGATCTCCTAGTCCATGCCTGCTTTCTTGTGTACTTTAGCGTCCTGAGAAAACATGTAAATCAAGTCAACACAAAGGTTGGTGCATAACACAGGTTTAAACATTCACAATGTTTAAAACAACAGTTGAATATCAAATTTGCAGATAACATATTCACACATTGCATAGTCATGATAGCTAGTCATATATACTATTTACATAAGTGGTCGACACCGAAGCTGACTAGTGCATGCTATCGCATGTTTTGCCTTGCCACTATTGTCTAGCACAAACAATAGTAATTGATTGTTTGGTAAGTCAAACACCTGCGTAGATCCCATCTACCAAGTGAGGTTTGTCAAACCTAATAGATCTATTTCCAACTACCACGCTTTGCGATACGGCAAACTAAACGGTTCGAAGTGTAAGGACTTTTAAATGCTATGTTGTCACATAATGTAAACAGCTAACTCATGCAAGTGATATGTATCTAAAATGTTTGTTGCACATGTTTTCTCCCCCAAAACAGTTTAAAATAAGAAAGGGGCCGTGTACGCACCTTTGAATGTTGCAGAATGATCAAATACGTGAACTCGCGTAGATAATCCTCTTACGAAGGATCTGTGTTTAAACAATAACGTTGTGTTATTCGGAATGTCGTTTTGTGCTTGAAATCACATACGTGTCAACACACGTATGTTAGAGTGTTAAGAATATGCATACGTATGTACGCGCCTTTGAAATTGTTTAAATAAAACCATATATATACATCTATGATTTTATTTAAATAAACGCAATTATACGCGATTTCGTTTACGATCTAAAATGTGACTTTTATTATTCTAATACATTCGGGACTGAATTCTGGTTCTAACGCAACTGAAACGAATCGAATCGGAGTTCGAATGAGAAAGTTATGCTCAAAATATAAAAATTGATTTTTATTTTCAAAAACCAGTGGAGGCAAGGGTCGAACCCTTGACCTCCAGGATCGAACACTCACACCTTAACCAGTTGCTCTGCTTCAGCATTTGCAATCTTTTTTGGTTTTAAATAATTTTAACAATCATCCAACTGTTTCCCCTTTGTAATGATAATTCGAACACATGTAACCCAAATTGAGCCCAATTTCGAATATGATCAGTCTTAAACCCATGGGGCTTTTGTCCTCTGCTTAAAAACAAGTCTACCCATGGTTCTAATTTGATCAATACCAACCCACATCATTTTAATTTGCTTAAAACAAGTTTCGAACATACCTATCAAATTTATAATTCAATTTAGTCTAATTCGGTTATGTCATACTAATTAACCATAGGGTTTCCATTCAAAACCCATTTTCGAAACCTTCAGAATGATTTAACTTAAATATCAAGTTCATCTAGTTCAAAATCCCCAATTCGTTCAACTTAAAGAACCCTAGAAATTGAAATCGTGAAATTCGATTATATAAATTCGAATTGACATGTGCTTATGCCTATTCGGAACTATCTGAAACTAGTTATAACAATTAATTTGAATATCTAACCTGTTTAAGTCGAAACCCCCAAACGACTTTTCATCATAAACCCTAGAATTCGAACCTATACAATTCGATGTTCTTTGATCAGACCAACTTAGGGATTTCTTTAAGATGATGTTTTAGAAACTCACCATATAATTTAATTTGGTTATCGACATCGATTTGATTGAAACCCCCAAAACGTTTTTGTTTAGAAGCCCTAATGGTCGAGATCTTAAAATTCGATATTAGAACTCCTAATTAACATGGGAATTGTCTTAGTCGATCGTTTTAGAGTGTATAGGAGTGATTTACTACCTGATCAGAGATCGAATTGGTGAAGATTAACTTTAAGCTTGAGTTCGACCACCCCACGATCGGATTCTCCTCTCTGGAACGATTGAGATCGAATTGTTGTGTGATAAGGACTCTAAAGATGCCGATTTATGATTAGGAATGTGCAATTGTGGTAGTATTAATCGAATTGTGAAATTTGTATGTAAACCATTGACGGTTACTTCTCTTGGGTTCACTTTTGATTCAATTCGACGAATTAATTACACCATAACGTATGGAAACTGATAACAATCATCAATAGAATGATTAAGTTTAATCAATTCCGGTTTTACTTAGATTTAATGTGAAATTCGAACTTAATTAACAATTTGGCCGAATTTTGACTTGTAAAAGTCAAAATTGATACCAACAATCAATTACAAGTTTGATCTTTGCAAATTAAACACTTTGGAACTGATTTTGCTTGATTCCAGTCCCTTGGGTTTGATTTTTCTCGATTACATAACATCTCGGTTTAATCTAGAGTTAACGGAGTTAATCCGAATTGCCGAATTGTCACTAATCGAATCAATTGAACTATTATTGGCTAAATTAATCCTTTTGGGCCTCATAAATACAATTGGGCCTACCTTGGGCCTCATTGGGCCTACCTTGGCCTCATTGGGCCTACTTCTATTCAATTGGGCCTCATAAATACAATTGGGCCAACGAGGGTTAACGAGGTTAATTCAAAAATATCGGATTGTCACATTTAGTAGGTTGGTGACTTACCTTATTCTGACAAGTTATTCACCACCAAAATCTCCTTTCCGGGTCGTTTAGTTCCAATATAGTTTCCTATTATCACAACTAATAGGCTTAATACAAGATTTGACTATAATTAGTCAAATTACACCCCCATGACCCATTATCACCAATTACACCTATATTATAGTCATATGACCTCCAAATCACAAAAGTTTCATCTTTTATGATCATAACAACCAATTACTCTCACCCTTTCATTTAAACCCATTCTTAGATAAAAATTTAAGTTGTTGATATTTCATCAAACAACTTGTGTGCAGGAATTTCACCTACACCTTTCACTTACTTTTAAACCCCATCAATCCCCCATTTATAAAACTAATCACCTAAACTAAAAATCACCTTAGTTCACCAATTTTTCTACAATTTCAATTATTAGTAATCATCATAATACCATCTACTATAATCCAACACCCATTTTAACATACTAGTTCATATTCCTCATAAATCTTACCAAACCCCATAAACATCATGATATCAAAACTCAAAGAAAGATCAAAATATGTTTTTCGATGTTATATATTTGAAGATTACCAACAACTATCACCATAGAAGCTTCCAATTTCAGATTTCAACCATCCAACCCCAATGGGAGACCCACGTAAATTTCACCAAAACACCAAAAAAAGTATACCTTGTTGTAGTATGATGCTAGGAAAACTCGAATCTATACTTGCATGAAGGAATGGATCATGATCTAGGCTCCAATTTGATCAATTCTTCAAGATTTGTGGTTTCCTCCTTGTTCTATCTCTTTCACACGTTTACAGACACTTACACACACACATAGAATGTGTGATTTTGACCAAAGTCAATATGTTTAACTCTCCATTTTTCAACTTTCAGCTACTGGCAACTTTGGTCCCTCGATTACTAGTTAACTTTAACTAGTTATAACTAACTAAGTTAAGTTAGTAAACACCCACCGTATTGTTGAAATTTATAATTATTATTAAAACACCCACCAAATAACATTTAAAATAAAATTTTACACCAATCATATTCGTTTTATAATATTTTACCAAAATGAGTCGTTACAAATTCTCCCCTCCTTACAAAGGTTTCGTCCCCGAAACCACATTACATTTCAAAAAGAAAAGGATAGACTTTCCGCATTTCATCCTCCGACTCCCATGTAGCATCAGATCCCTGTGTCTTCTGCCATTGCACCATCACTTGGTTAATCGTCTTATTCAGAAGTTGCTTGACTTTTCAATCCAATATAGCCACCGGTTTCTCAATATAATTGAGTTTACCATCAATCACCAAATCCTCCATTGGCACATAAGCCAAATCATCCACCAAGCACTTTCGCAGATAAGACACATGGAATGTATTGTGAATCCCACTCAACTCCTCCGGTAGCTCTAAGCGATAGGCAACCTCGCCAATCCGAGCTATAATCTTGAACGGTCCAATAAATCGTGGACTAAGTTTCCCTTGTTTTCGAAACGAATCACACCCTTCCAAGGAGAAACTTTCAACAACGAAGCCTCACACTCGGAAGTTGATTGTTCTTCTACGCACATATACATATCATTTCTGAAGGTCTTGCACCGCCTTTAGCTGAATTCGAATTACATCTATTCGTTCAGTATCATATTAACCACCACTTACCTACATGTTCTTGTTATCCACTCTTTCCCCAACTCCTAGAGTATATTATCTTGTCCGTATATTATTTCTTACAGAATCATTCCACACCTGGAATGATAACCGTTCTTAAACAATAACTTCTCCAAGGGTAGATAGTCATCGCAAATACCCCCAATCACCAACTATGCACACCCGTAACATATCCTCACATGCCTGAATGGTTCTTTATCTTTGACCATCAGTGTGAAGATGATACGTCATGCACAACAACAGTTCTATGTCCCTTCCTAACAGAATAGAATTCATAGGTAAACACGAAACGAACGTTAATTAGTAAACTTGCCCATGATGACCAAATAATACCATATAGTACCATTAAGCATTGATAAGGTTCACACCACAGGTGAATCCTCATCAAATCATCCTTCCTATTTAATCATCTAAATATGCTAATAACACCTTTCTTTCTTCAAAATTCTCACCTTAAGAAATCACACTACTTGTGATTACCAACATAAATCCACCTACCATAAGTTAACATCTTAACAATCAAGTCTAGATATGGTTATTGGTTCATTTGTGCCCAAACTCCTTTTAGTTGTAATTACCACAAACACCTCTGCTATTTAGATATTACACGCCCTTGTACTTTATCTATTAGCACACAAATGCTATAGAGGTTCACACTGCTTGTGAATTATCTACATCAATTTACAATTAAAAATAACCATAATTTATGTTTAAATCCTGTTTACAAACTAACAGATTCATTTCTCCTAACCATGAACTCCTAATTAATGTCCATAATCTTATGGATCATCCCCAAGCATTTTCCTATCTTCTAAAAGATAATCTCAACCACCTGTAACGTCAACACACGTATTCATTTCTACCTCTTTCCATTCACATATTACAACACATACACATCTATATATAATCATAGATGTTCACACCAATCTATAAACATATATTATTTATCACATATTTCAAACAGACACACCAGTTAACATAATCGAATGTTTATAGTCACCACACCCTAGTTAAAACACTCTTGTCAAATCATTTAACATTTCATAACGACACTATGTGTCAAAACCCTAGACATCATGTCTAAAACATTTAACTTTCATAAATGACAACTTGTCATTATCAAGTTTTATTCTCCCCAAGGCATTCATGCCAAATTGTTTTAAATTCTTTCCTCACCATCCCCTGTCCTTTGCCCAAGTCTATACGCCGTCACTTTCTTGTTGCATCGAAGAAGCTTATATATAGGGTATACGTAAGGCATACGCCTAGCCGCCAACCCATCACCTCTTCAATACAGCATGATCGTGGCGTTGTTAGTTTCTTGGTTTTAGACAAATATATTCCTCCTAACCATACAATTTGTCCAAAGTTTTCACTCACATTAAATGTATTCATTAACTTAGGACTAAACTCCACCCCATGTACTCCACACCCATAGTACACTCATATAAGAAATTCTGGCACATCATATAATACATACTTGTAGAGTGTACACTTTCTTAATAGTTCAATTAAGGATAATCAACATATCCTGTTACGCCTATCTTTCATTATTTACACCAAACAACATATGACTCGTATTTTCAACAAGTCATCACACATATGTGACTAAATTTACGACCACCAAATTCGCACTACATATGGTTTTTAACACCACACCAAGCACCAAACACGCCTTTATGGCTCAGTATAACATACACATGCGTGGTACATACATTCTCCTATTGTCAATCAATATACTAATTTCACCTAGTATTAATTTGATTAACTACAATTTTAACACCGCATTCATTTATAAATGCCTACACCACTTGTAGATAATCTAAATCATAATTTAGTTTTACAAGTTTTATACAGCAAACCATTGCCAACATATCAAACCACCCAAATTTTATAGTTTCACTAAAATTAGCTCCCACCCGCATGTGAATTACCCCTTATGCCACAAGAATGTGGAATTATACGCCAAACCCAATGCCATTCCGAAATGAACTTACTTGCTACGCCCGAATTCACATAATAATGCATATTCCACATGCGCAATAACAACTACCATGTTTTAACACCATTTATTCCATATCATTACTACCAAAACTCACATCTAGGGTCTTATAGGATATTCCACGCGAATGTGGACTTTCCCCCAATGCCACACAACTGTCGACTTATATGAATTTCCACACGAATGTGAGTTCACCCAATGCCACAAACCTGTGGTCTTACATGTATTTCCACGCGAATGTGGATCTCCCCCAATGCCACACGCTTGTGAACTTACAAGAATTTTCACCCAAAAGAGAATTCTCCTCAATTCTAGTATCAGTTATCAATTAACATACAATGACACTAATTCTAGTTATGCATAATACACATAACAATCAACTACCACAACACATGAAAATCATATTCATAAACACCTCAAAACAAAATTAAAGTGTTGGAACGTAAAATCACCAAATAAAGTCAAAGTATTCACCCTTCCCTTGAGACTTCCTTTTTCACCAAGGATTCTCAAGATAGGTAATCACACCACTTGTGATTTACCTAAGCTCCCTAAATTCACCAAGGGAAGATCACACCACTTGTGATTCAACCCATTTCACATTTACACCTCATGTGAATTGTTTGACTACTTTTTAGTCAAACTTCAAATAAGAAGTTCACACACCTTATGAATCATTCTTATTTCACCACACCCCTTATAAACATAAGAAAGCACAATAACTGAGCAAATTAAACACCTATTGCATGTTATTGTCAACACCAAGTAACTTAACACCAATTAATTTCACCTTCACACCTCTTATGTATCATTTGACCAATTTTAGTCAAATTTCAAATATGAAGTTCACACCTCTTGTGAATCATTCATACTTCTACACACCACTTTTAAACATACAAATTTTATAATAACTAAGCAAATGTAACACATATTGCATATTATTACCAAACACCAATCATACAAAACACCAATTCACCTAATTTACATATTCACACCTCTTGTGAATTGTTTGACCAATTTCAGTCAAACTTGAATAAGAAGTTCACACCCCTTGTGAATCATTCTTATTATACCGCATCAAAAGTAAACATTCTACATTACAATAACTAAGCAAATTTAGCACCTTTGCATGTTATTGTCACACACCCAATATGCAAACACCAATTCACCGGATTTCAACATCTAATGTATATTCCACATAAACTACATACACATATACATCTATATGCATAAAACCAAATAGTCATATCAAGTATAATAGATGGGTGACTTACTATTTGGTCAAATAGAAAAATGACTTACTATTGCCTTACCTCCTACTCCATAGCAAGAATTTTGAGCCTAAAGACAACATAATATCAAACCCCAAACACGTTACCTAATATTCATAATCATAGTATGGGTTAAGTACATTAAGTTCATGTCCAAGTCAAAAATATAATCTTATGTTGGCCAGACATAACATTATAAACCTCACTTGTCTAATTCCTTAACTTCATTTCACCATAATATAACTAGGAAGTTCGGTTTAACAAGCATATTCACACCAAACACCCTTAAACATATATAAATAAGGTAAACAAATCACAAGCTTGTTACCTTAAACCCCGGCTTCGTGATCGGATCTCGGATCGAACATTACCCCCATATCAAAAGCACAAAGATTTGAGTTCAAGTGTTCGTGACGCACTTGAATCCCTCAAACCATTGGCTCTGATGCCAACTTGTAAGCCCCAAAACCAACACACGCATGACACGTGTTTTAAAACAACAACAGAGTTTGGTCCCATATTTTTCAAAATAAACAAGTGTATATCAACACTTGGACAACCAATTTACATCACTTTACAAAAGATTATGTTATAGTCAAACATTCAAAACAATCCCATTTACAATATCATCATTCACAAAACATTAGTTCTTAACCAACAAAATAGTTTGATCCCAACTTTATGAGAAATCCGATCACGTCCGCCAATCATCCCTTCCGTTCACCTGTAATCATCATATTTAATCACCCATTAGTTCATATGAACTAAGTAAGCCAACCCGTACGCACCCCGGATCAAATCTAAATAGAAGACGAAATTCTGGTCGAAAAACACTGCCCAGCGTACAGAATAGCCAGAACCAGCGTACAACAGAATGGTTTGGGCGTACAGTACGCCAACCAGCGTAGGGTACGCCCATAATGGCGTACTGTACGCGGGGTACATGTCTTTGACCCGTTTTTCGCATTCCGGACACTCCCAACTCGATTTCGACCATTCTAAACCCTCCAAATACAATCCCAAACATATTTATAGTTATTCAAACAAGTTTGATTGATTCCACCTTGCATATGATGCTTCAATCCAACATCACATACTACATAAAAATTTCAAACTTGTTAACGGGTCATTTTCATCCAACTCCTTAAGACATCCTTTTTCACCAAGGATTCTCATGTTAGGCAACCGCACCACTTGTGATTTACCTAAATTCTATAAATCAAATTTAGGAAGTTCACACCCCATGTAAATCAACCTATTTCAACATTCACACCACTTGTGAATCGTTATCACCAAATCCAACACAAATTTACTTGAATGTTCACACCACTTGTGAATCAATTCAATATATTTTTCACCCTCCTTGTGGATTTATCGACCATCAATAATAATCAAAGCAATTTCAATTAACTACTACACATTATTGACAAACTCCACATGTACAATCATTCATACAATAACTATTATGCTACGCAAACTTGTGAATCCTCATACTAAATTCAACCCCAAACTCAATTGAAGGTTCTCACCACTTGTGAATCCTTCAAGGTCAATAGTAACTAAGCAAATTATTACTTATTGCATACTATTGAAAATCACCAATTCAACCGTTCACCAAAGTCAACTATTAATATATATTCCACATACATATCTATACATATATACACATATGTATCAAACGATTTAACATAGCAAGTTTAGTAGGTTGGTGACTTACCTTATTCTGACAAGTTATTCACCACCAAAATCTCCTTTCCGGGTCGTTTAGTTCCAATATCGTTTCCTATTATCACAACTAATAGGTTTAATACAAGATTTGACTATAATTAGTCAAATTACACCCCCATGACCCATTATCATCAATTACACTTATATTATACTCATATGACCTCCAAATCACAAAATTTTCATCTTTTATGATCATAACAACCAATTACTCTCACCCTTTCATTTAAACCCATTCTTAGATAAAAATTTAAGTTGTTGACATTTCATCAAACAACTTGTGTGCAGGAATTTCACCTACACCTTTCACTTACTTTTAAACCCCATAAATCCCCCATTTATAAAACTAATCACCTAAACTAAAAATCACCTTAGTTCACCAATTTTTCTACAATTTCAATTATTAGTAATCATCATAATACCATCTACTATAATCCAACACCCATTTTAACATACTAGTTCATATTCCTCATAAATCTTACCAAACCCCATAAACATCATGATATCAAAACTCAAAGAAAGATCAAAATATGTTTTTAGATGTTATATATTTGAAGATTACCAACAACTATCACCATAGAAGCTTCCAATTTCAGATTTCAACCATCCAACCAACCCCAATGGGAGACCCACGTAAATTTCACCAAAACACCAAAAAAAGCATACCTTGTTGTAGTATGATGCTAGAGAACTCGAATCTATACTTGCATGAAGGAATGGATCATGATCTAGGCTCCAATTTGATCAATTCTTCAAGATTTGTGGTTTCCTCCTTGTTCTATCTCTTTCTCATGTTTACAGACACTTACACACACATAGAATGTGTGATTTTGACCAAAGTCAATATTTTTAACTCTCCATTTTTCAACTTTCAGCTACTGGCAACTTTGGTCCCTCGATTACTAGTTAACTTTAACTAGTTATAACTAACTAAGTGAAGTTAGTAAACACCCATCGTATTGTTGAAATTTATAATTATTATTAAAACACCCACCAAATAACATTTAAAATAAAATTATACACCAATCATATTCGTTTTATAATATTTTACCAAAATGAGTCGTTACACGGTCGGTGAGGGGCACCTTATGGTGGCGTTCATCATGATTTTTTTTGCTCGTGTGATAGTTGTTATAGGAAAACTTCACCAAAGGTAGATGACTTTCCCAAGTTTTGCCAAAGTCTACTACGCAAGCTCGTAGCATGTCTTCGAGGGTTTGTATTGTACGTTCGTGTTGGCCATCGGTTTGTGGGTGGTATGCTGCACTCATACCCAACCGTGTACCAAGCGACTTTTGTAATGATTTCCAGAAGTTCGAAGTTATTCTAAGGTTTTGATCAGTTATGAAGGAGATTGGCACTCCATGTCATGAGACTACTTCCTTAACATAGATCCTGACTAGCTTTTCCATCTCGTCATTTTCCTTGATCGCAAGAAAATGTGCTGACTTGGTCAGTCGATCCACAATTACCCATATAGTGTCGCATCCACTAGGAGTACGGGTAATTTGCTAATGAATTCTATGGAGATTTTCTCCCACTTCCACATGGAGATCTCTGGTTGTGTTTATAATCCGGTTGGTTTCTAGTACTCAATCTTGACTTTCACACAAAATCAAACACTTACTTACATCGGTGGCAATGTCAGCCTTCATGTTTGGCCACCAGTAAATTACCTTGAGATCATGATACATCTTATCTGATCTAGGATGAATGGAATACCGAGACTTATGAGCCTCGTCCATCACAAGGTATCGCAAGCTCCCATGATGTGGAATCTAGACTGTTGAAAACAGAAACCCGAGGAGAGGCTGTTTAACCAGGAACAATGGCTTTAGACACTTAGTCAAAGTTTTGGTATTAGCTCCCTCTAAAGTTTTGCACAATGTTATTTTCGTTGTTTAGTTTCTTGCTATAGAGAGACGAACATATAGAAAGCATAAGGAATTTTGGGGGAAGTAATTCAATTTTACTCAGAGAATGTTGGGACTTAAATACCCAACATTATGAGATATAAGACAAGAAATAATAAGACAAATAGCTGACACTGTTACAGACAATGAATCATCAAACTAGTACAAATACAAAGTCAACAACAACGGAAACAAGAGTCTTCAGGAGTCTTCAGGTCTTCCGAGGTTAAGGTAGTTGTGTTAATGCTCAATGGTTATTCTTTTGGAAGATGTTCTTCAGAAGCTGATTAAACAATTCGTTATTTCGGAATAGGAGATTGTCTTTCGAATCATTTGAGGTCTTCCGATGCAATGGTTGTCTTCCGAAGGTTTCATGGTCAGCTAGTGTCTTCCGAAGTAGAGAAGTTCAGCGGTAGTTATTTTTGGCGAATCCTCCGCTGTTAATTTTCCGATGTTGAAGCAATTCTTCAATCGAAAGAAAACCATCCACGGTTGGTCAATCTGCGGTTTGTTTATTTGTCTGGCTTCAGTGGTTTTGCTCATCAGTCCTTATTTTCCAACAATCTCCCTCGGGACTGATGAAGCCAAAACCATTTATTTTTTGCTTTAAAGCCAGACCAATTTTAATTATTTGAGCTCGAACATAGTTCAGAACTTCATACTTTGTATCAGCATTATCCAGAGTCATGTGTTGCATTTCCTTTAAATCATTATTTGGTAGGGTAAGAATTTTATCCCAATTTGAGAAGAAAGTTCTTGAACCATTATATCTTTCAATGGTCATGCTCTTGGAGACAGAGTCATAGAACCATCTCTTTATTCTAGTTCTGGAGTTTTTGATCTGAGGAGGCTGGAATTTAGAAGGTAGACCCAAAGGAAGAGGAGCTCCAGCGGCCAATGTATTATTTTTCTACTTTTCACTTCATCATTTGAATCAAGTACCTTGTTTACTACAGCATGCTGATGAGGCTTGTAGTTCCTCAGAAGATCAGGAAGAATTTCCTTATCAACATCAACCCAGGGTCTGAATCTGACAGCAGATGGAAATTTTGCAGACCCTACACCTAGACTTCCTATAGGTACATTTAGCAAATGATCAAGCATCGTGCTTGGGTTGGCATCCCTGAGCTGAGTCACTATAGTGGGAGAGGGTGAAGTGACTTCTTTCCAAAGCTCAGGATGATCACTGTTTTCTCTTTTGAACTTAGACCATTCATCAAACAGAGCATCATCTCTCCATCTTGTTATTGTTTTCTTTGGTCCCCGTTGATTTTGGATGAAGATGTGTTTTATTCTTCTTCTCTGCTCAATGGTATTTTTCTTCTTGACTTCAGCCTTTATTCTTTTGGATAAAACCTCAGCTTCATTTCTAAGGCTATTAATATCCCAGTTGCTGAAGTTTTCAACTTTGTACTTCCCTTCATCCAGCAGAAACTTGATCAGCTGCTCCCTCTCAACCTGATAGGCTTTATCTTGCTGCTGATCCAACAAGGGAATTTGTTCCTGATAGGTCTTTGCCAGCTCAACTCCTGAGAGACCAGTGGCTTCTAGACCGGCTAGGATCTTATTTTCCTTCTTCGTTTCTTTATGCTTTGTCTTCCGAAGATCTTCATCAGAAGGGAATGTCATTACAGGTGAAAAGAATTCTTTTATTGGAGAAGTTTGTGATTTCTCAGCATGTGCTGACTTTATTGGTGAGGGAGCTGTGGTGGTTTTGGGCAGGTCAGACTCATCATCATCTGCCAGTATGAGCCTTCTCTTTCTTGAAATAAGAGAGGCAATAGGCTGATCATCATTTAAGTCTGAGCTATGTTCTTGAGCAGGAGTTAGAGGTTTGTTATTGGGGGTTTTGGTTTTTCTGGCCACACTCTTTTGTCTTCTTGAGAAAGACTGAGTGATTATTGGGGCTGGTTTTTGGCCAATTTTGGAGGCATTAAGATTAGTAGGAAGGGAGGTATGTGAGGATAGTTCAAGGAGGCTTTAAGAGGCAGAATTTGGAGAAATGGTAGGTGAGCTTTCTTTATTTGTGTGTATGGGTGAAGAAGGGATAGATATGGTGGGACAGATCTATTTAGGGAAGATGGGGTTATGATCAGATTGGATAGAACTAATTGGAATTGGTATGTCCTGAGTAGTTGAGGCAAAAGAAGATAGGGCAGCGGTTGTGGGCTCTATTGGCTTAGTGGGAGCTGATTTGGAAGGTTTGGGTTTTCTGGATACTCAAGATGTTCCAGTGCTTATTTGAGCTTCAGCTTCCCGTTGCTTCTGCTCAGAGCTAATCTTAGCAACTTCAGTCTGGAACTGCTGATCCAGTGCTGCTTTGAGGAGTGCCTCCTGATTTTTCAATCTTATTTCCTTCATCCTCCTTTGCTCAGTTTTCTCTTCTGCCCTCTTGGCGGCTTGGGAAGCAGATAAGAGCCTTTCATTCTCCCTCTTTTTGGCTTCATCAGCCTGTTCCTTGAACCAAGGAGAAGGAGGAGCAATCCCTATAAGAGACTCTAGAAAACGAGTATGTTTAGAAACTTCATGTTGTAAAAAGGAGACTTTGAAATCTACTGAAATTTTCAGTAGATCCAGTTGGATCTTTTGAGTGGTGAGGAATTGTTGGGTAAAGTTTTGAAGCAGGGTGGTGAGATGGCCAGTAAGAAGTGGGTTTAACACTTTTCGAAAAGCATGAGCAGAAGGTAGAGGCAGTGGAAGTAGGTTGAGTGTTCGGAGTACCTTCAAGTGAAGGTGCCTGCATTGGGATGGATTTGGTTGCAGGGCTTGGTTATTCCAGACTGTTGTGACTAACTCAGTGAGTTTGGTCACATCAGCCTGAATATGAACAATAGAATTCGTCAATTACTTTATTTTAAGATCTGATTCGTCTATCCTTTTACGGATGTCTTCCGAATCCCTGACTAGTGAGTCAGTTTTATCATGACCTGATTCCATCAAAGGAATGTCATGGACCCCTTTTCCTTGGTTCCGGGGATTTCCAGCCTAAGTTTCAAGAACTTAATTGGTTGTTGCCATACCATGAGTCTTATTGCCTCATCCATTCAGACGAGATCCCTTTGGGTTCTCAAGTGAGATGGATGCTCCAGATATATGATCAAAATGTCTAGATGGAATGTACATCCTGATCTCATCCTCTTCTCCATGGGTAGGAGATTGAATAGTTTGAGCAAAGGTTTGATGTGGTTGTTCCTCTATAGGTGAAGATGGAGGAGAACCAAGTTGCTCAAATACAGAATCATTCTCATGGAGAACAAGGGTAGGAGAGTGAGGGGATTTTTGTGGAGAAGAAACAGCGACGTCCTTGGGAGATTGGACTGCCATCTGAGTGTCAAGTGACACTGCATGGTTAGAGAGGTGTCCCTTTGGAGTACAACATCATCCTGTTAAGAGGATTGATGAGGAGCTAGATGGGGTGGAGATGCTCGATTCATCTATGAGGATGAACAGATATATCCAATTGCCCAATGGGGGCAGAGACATATTCAGGGATCTCATCTTCCTGAACAGTCCTTTTTGGCTTTTTAGGTTTAAAGGCTTAGGTTTAGAGGCTTTGGTAGAAGTTTGTCACCAAGGTTGAGTTTGCCCAAAACTGGTTTAGAGCAACTTCCGAGATAGGAGGATTTAGGACGAGAGCAGTATGAACGAAAGAGTTTACCAGAATGTCGATTGCCTCGTTATAGTGAGGGTACTCAGAAGATTTAACAAGGTCGGCTTCGAGGCCGTGAATTGGCTTGATTTTCAGAGCATCAGACGCCATTTTTGCGTTGATGAACACCGAGCAGTTATGAGTGCAAAGTGTGATTACAAATATTTTCCTTAAATTTAGAGAGAAAAAGTTGAAGAAGTTTAACCGTTTACACAAGGGCAGTTTCAAAAATAAAAATCTCCATTACTTATAACTTACCAAAAATTTTACCTTAGGGTTTTTACCCATTGGACAAACCTGTGAGCAAGACAGAGAGAAACAAACGACAAATGAGTACGTTCATGCACACCCTGATGTACAGACAAAGCTTTGTAAGGAATGAAGCCTGGTCCGATGCCGTTACACCATCATCATGAGCATCAAGCTCAGACAGAATCAGTGTAAGTGCGTCGTGCCAGGCAACATGCCTGACAAGAAGTTGTTCTTCGCCATAAGCAGCATTCGGAAGATTTTAATTTGAACGAAGGGTTTTCTTGATCAAAAGAAGATCAAGAAACTTTGTTAAGTTATTATGAAAGAACTGAAGAACTTAAGAAGATAACCACTGATATAAATAACATCAGTGGTCATTAGAGAGGAGAAAAGTAGAAAGGTAAAATGAGAAAATATTATCGAGCCGTGAGAACAATTAATGAGAGTCAATTCAATTAATTGTAGGGAGTCTAATCTTGCAGAGTGATTAGTGACGGTCAAATCAGGCGTTAGTCTCAAGAATTTGTTAACTATAAAGAAAAGAAGTTAACCACGGAAGAGATTTTTAACCTCAGAAGAGCCTTATCCTCGGAAGAAAACTAACCATGGATAAGTGATGAGGTTAAAAGTCTCGGAAAAGAAAGAAACCACGGAAGGCTTAAAGTGTAACAACGGAAGGTTTTAACCGCGGATAGATATGAAGCAGTAGCTAACATAACCAGTGATCCCATCCAAGTTTTGGGATAACCTCTGAGAGAGACCAAGGTCACTTTATCAGTGGTTTATCAAATATCCGTTGTTAGGATAATTCTTGAAAATTATCCTTTTATATATTTATTAAAAGGTTTAAGAAACATATTCTTAACCATGTTTATTAGCTCATATTTATCATTCCCAATTTGGCCACAAACTTAGAAAAGGTTGAAGAGTCCAAAGGTTTGGTAAATATGTCCATTATTTGGTCACTTGTAGAGACATGTTCTGGGACAATTAGTCCCTTTTCAAAACAGTCCCTAATAAAATGATGCCTTATTTCTATGTGTTTGATTTCAGAATGGTAGACAGGATTCTTTATTATGTTTTTGGCAGCTTCGCTGTCTATTAAGAGAGGTGTTTTTAGTTCAGTTATTCCAAAATCCAACAGTTGGTATTGTAACCAAAGGATTTGGGCAGTCCAATGGGCTGCTGCGATGTATTCGGCTTTGGCAGTTGAATTTGACACCGTAGTTTGCTTTTTGCTTTGCCATGACACCAATCAATTAGCAAAGAACTGACATCCACTCTAAGTAGACTTTTTGGTGAGTGAGCATCCAACGTAATCACTATCTGAAAAACCAACAACCTTACAAGTTTGATTAGCAGGATACCAGATACCTAGCACAGGAGTGCCTTTAAGATATCTGAGTATCCACCTCACAAATGACAAATGGGTGTGTTTGGGGGCAGACTGGTGTCTTGCACAGACACATGTTGTATACATGATATCTGGCCTTGATGCAGTAAGATACATCAAAGATCCAATCATGCACCTGTAGAGAGTTTGATCTACAGGTTCACCATCTTCATCTAGACTTATTCCTGGACTTGTTGCCATGGGCATAGAAATTATTTTGCAATCATTCATATCAAATTTATTTAGAAGATCCTTTACATATTTAGATTGATGAATGAAAGTCCTATTGGGGGTTTGTTTGACTTGAAGCCCTAAAAATGTTTTTAATTCACTTAAAGCACTCATTTCAAACTTAGAAGACATTAATTTAGAAAATTGTTCACACAAGGAAGGTTTTGTTGATCCAAAAATGATGTCATCGACATAGATTTGGACTAGCAAAAGTTCCTTGTCTACCCTCTTGATGAACAAAGTCTTATCAATGGTTCTCCGAGAAAATTTATTAGAAAGAAGAAATTGAGAAAGAGTGTCATACCATGCTCTGGGTGCCTGTTTCAGACCATAAAGTGCTTTGTCTAATCGGTACACCCAATCAGGATGATGAACATCATCAAACCCTAGAGGTTGACAGATGTAGACTTCCTCCTTTATATTTCCATACAGGAATGCACTTTTTATATTCGTTTGATATACCTTTATGTTATGGGATATAGCAAATGTTAGGAAGAGTCTGATGGCTTCTACTCTGGCCATAGGAGCAAATGTTTCATCATAATCGATGCCTTCCTCTTGGCAATGCCATTGTACTACCAATCTGGCTTTGTATTTGATCACGATGCCTCTATCATCTGTTTTATTTCTGAATACCCATCTGGTTCCGATAGGGAATTTTCCAGCCAGCAAGGGGCAAAGAGTCCAAACATTTTGCCTTTTGAACTACAATAGTTCATCTTGCATAACCTCTAGCCAATTATTATCTTTAAGAGCTTCTTGAGTTTTGGAGGGCTCAATTTGGGACAAGAAGGCTGCATGGAGGCAGAAGTTTGAAATCTGGCTCCTAGTTTGAACACCTTTATTTAAATCACCTAAGATTTGCTCTAGAGGATGATTTCTGTTGAAGGGAATGATGTCCAAATAGTTATTTGTAGATCCAGCATCGGAACAAGATGGATTTTCAGTGGGGCCAGGAGAGTTTTCTGGTGGGGAAGCATGAACATGTTCAGGAATATTTACATGTACAATATCCAAAGCTGGGGATAAGGGAGTAGATATTTGTTCATCTTGGTCTTGAGGATTTATTTGATAAGAAGGGATAGAGGTAAAGAGTTGAGAAACTGAGCATTCCTCAAGAGAAGATAGATCTTTAGAGGTTTGACATGATTCTGAAGAAGGAGAACAAGAAGGGGTATGATAAGTGTAGGTGAAGCTTTCAAGATCAAAGAGGTCATCAGGAGCAGATGGGAAAGAGGAAGTTGATGCAGATTCATTGAATTTAACATCAATAGTTTCCTCAACAATTTTGGTCCTGAGATTGAAAGCCTGGTAAGCCTTAGAGGTTTGAGAGTATCCAACAAAATATCCAGAGTCAACTTTAGCAGCAAACTTGGATAAAGAGTCTTTTGTATTCAAGATGAAACAAGGACAACCAAAAACTTTGAAGAAAGAAATGAGAGGCTTTATGTTATGAAGGACTTCATAGGCAGTCTTGTTATGTCTCTTCACAATGTGAACTCTGTTTAAAACATAGCAAGCAGTGTTTACTGCCTCAGCCCAGAATGATAAAGGTAATCCTGAGTCTGCAAGCATAGTTCTTGTAGCTTCAATAAGTGTCCTATTCTTTCTTTCCACAACTCCATTTTGAGCAGGAGTTCTAGGAACACTATATTGTCTGAGGATAACTTTAGAGATGCACAGCTTATCAACAATCTGATTCTTGAATTCTGTGCCATTATCACTCCTTATTGTCTTGACATGAAGACCAAATTGTCTTTTAAGTTGAGTAACAGGGGCAATTATTTTATCAGAAGTCTCGTCTTTGCTGAAGAGGAAGAAGGTCCAGCAAAATCTTGAGTAATCATCCACAACAACTAAACAATATCTCTTTCTTGCCAAGCTGGCTACCTTCACTGGACCAAACAGATCCATATGAAGCAGATTGAGACAGTTTGTTGATTTGGATTCCTCAATAGACTTATGTGATGTTTTATGTTGCTTTCCCTTTAAGCAAGATTCACACTGGCCTTCAAAGTGAAATTCTTTGGAAGGCACTCTGTAGATGCATGTTTTGTCCCTAGTTTAGTTATTGAATTCTGTGTTTGCATGTAAAGTTTTGACTATGAATGATTTACAAGTTTTATCTAGTATTGACTTTGAATATATATGCCTAACATGTTTTAATTTTGAGTTGATATAACAATATGTTCTCTTTCATAAGAATCAACCTAAGAATGAGTTCTTTCGGAAGAATGAAGGACTAACGAATGTCCTTTTCATGCGAAGGAACAGGCAACTCTTCCGTTCGTACCAATGAATCAAAGATCTGATTCTTTCGTATGAAATGTTCGTTCATGTAACGTCATTCTGATGAATGAGTGCTTCATGCAACTCATTCGTATAACAGACTATGGACTATAAATACTCGACAAACAGAATGTTTTAGGATAACTAATCATTCCTGAGTATCCTCCTCCTTTTCAGAGCCATTCCTACATCTCCAATTTCGTATTCTTGCCCGTGGTGTTCGATTTCACTCATAACGTTGATTCCCAATCATCGTATCATCACGGTTTGCAAGGATTTCAATTGGAAAGCCTACGAATAGGGTTCCGCACTATCCGGAGGGCTGTCGAGCAGAATCGTTAGGGATAATTCCCGTTTTTCAGGTCCAACAAAGTGATATCAGAGCCTTGGCTCTTGATTCTGCTTGTTTTTTTATCGAATTTACTAATTTTGAGATTGATTCTCTGAATTTATGCAAGAAACCCTGTTTTTCTCTTCTAAAAGTAAAATTTTATTGGATCAAACTTGTGTTTATGGGTATATTTTCATGTTCTATTGATTCACGAACCTAAGGTAGCTTGTTGTATGATTGTATACCAAATTTGAAGTAAACTATCGGTCTAGAACTCTAGTTTGGAAGATTTCTGTTGCTGAAAACTCAGATCACACGAACGAACAGCTTGGACGAATAGTTATTCATACGAATGGATTTTCATGCGAACTGACTTCCTCGTTCGAACTTCGCATGAAGAGACCTTCCTTCATACCAACTCCATACGAACCAACCTTCATTCGTCCTTCATTGCACGAATGACTCTCTGATTCGCATAAATTGCTCGTTCGTTCAGTTAGTTAGTGATTGTCTTTCATTCGTTCATTTGTTCATTCGTGCAAAACAGTCTAGTTCGTACCCGTCATTCGTATCAAAGAGCTGCATTCGTACTTAAGGACGAAAAATTTGTCTAAGTGTCAAATTCAGATTATTTTTAATATTATGGAGGAAATTGCACTGATGGCAAACTAGAACACCAGAATCCAGAACTTATTACTTACAGAAACAGAGACTGGGAACTCAAATAAGGCTCCAAAGTTGCCATCTTTAGATGATTATCCACACTGGAAATATCGGTTTTAGATACATATCAATGGAGTTGACACCAACTTATGGATGATGATTGAGGGTGGGTATTTGAGACCACTCAGTGAGGATGGATCACCTTTGCTTGTTACACGGAAGACTGAGCGTCAAAGAAAGTTATATGATTTTGAGAAGAAGGCCTATGCAGTCATGTCTCAGTCCATTGCTACTGATATATTTCATCAGTTCAGACAGTTCACTTCTTCCAAATTACTATGGGATGCTTTGAAACAGAGATATGAAGGGAATGATGCACTGAAGAGCATTAAGTCTAAGGCTATGAGGAAAGAGTTTAACAATTTTATGTATGTGGGGAACGAGTCCTTGGACGATCTGATTGAGAGATTGTATCATCTTCTAAGTGAGCTTTTCAACCATCAAGTCAAGACAACTACTCAAGAGAAGGGTCAGTGTCTGGCAGATGCTTTACCTCCCAAGTGGGAATCATTTCTTATGGTATTAAAGCAGAGTGAGATGCTTGCCTCTATGGATATCAATGACTTCATTCAAAAGCTGAAGTAATAGGAGATAGAGAACAAGTGGAAAGCCAAGATAGTGGCAAAAGTTCAAGATCCTTCCATATATTACTCAACTCCTATAGTGGAAAAGAACTCTTCACATGCGCCTTTGAAGACAACTTTTGTTTCACAGACCAAAGAGGCTCCTGTTTCAAGTCAGGCACACTGCAGTCTGTCTGCTGCCTCCACTACCTCTTGTTCAGAAGATAGCCATTCTGTCATCAATTTGAAGACAGAAAACTTTGATAAAGCAATAGTAGAAGTTACTAAAGAGCATATGGGCCTTTTGTCTACACTTGTGAGTTCTTATGATGGGTTGTTAGCTGGGAAAATTGGAAATCCACACTTGACAAATGAAGATTACTCATAGATTGATCCAGATGATATGGAAATGATTGATATCATGTGGGCTCTTGCAAGTGCTGTCAGAAGAGCAAAAGATTTTGTCAAAAGAACTAGAAACAACATCAATCTGAACAAGGATTCAAAGTTTGGTTTTGACGTGTCCTCTGTTACTTGCTACAACTATGGTGATAAAGGACATTTTGGAAGACAATGCAACAAACCAAAGAAGATGGGAAATCAGAATCCATTTCAGAATCAAAGATCATCTTCTGCTAACCCAGAAAGAAGATTAGTACCAATTGAGACTCCTTCTCATGCCAGCTCTTCAAACACAAATAAGGCTCTAATGGTTCAGAATTATGAAGGAGAGAACTAGGATTTTAGATTCAACTCAGATAAGGAAGCAAATAAGAAAGCTTGTGTTGCAGAGATCCAGGAAGTTGCAGATCACATTTCTGAAAGTGGTTCAGAAGAAACGAAGATTGAGCTAGATGAATCATCAGGATCAGACTCTGAAAGCACATTGCATTCAGAAACTCAAGGAATGTCAGATACTTATTCTTAAGAAACTCATGCTACACAATTTGCTTTGATGGTGGATACTTCTGCTTCATCTCTGACTGGTCAGGTATATGATGAATGTTCATCACCTAACTCTAGATGTTTTCATGGTGTTGACCTTGGAAGTAAGGTCTTGGCTTATCAGGAGCATAATGCAGACCTGATCAGTGATCTCAATCAATGTATTGAGGCAAATCGTATTTTAAAATCAAACGAAAAGGATTTTCAAGCTAAAATTGACTTATTAAACAGGCAATTACATGAGGCTGAGATCGCTGTACTAAATAAGCAAGATGCTATCACTTCTTATCTCAACATCATTAACGAGACAAAGAAGAAGTCAGCCATAGTCGAATGTGACTATGAGACTTTGAGTCAAAAGCTCAAAAGCTATGACATCTCTTCATATATTATTGAGCACATGATCAGTGAGGGGACTGATCTGAAGGGTAAAGGAAAAGTAACAAAATATAACCATTGTCCTTCACCAGTATTAAATTGTTTTGTCAATTCACCTAATGACAAGGAAATCAAAGATTTCCATGTTAAAACTCCTTTAGTAATTGATCCCATTGGAGTCATTTCAGATGAGGGTTCTTCATTGTCTGAGGAATCATTTGTGGAGGGAGTGGTTGAGGATTGGGTCTCTGATTCTGAAGATGATTCTGATTTTTCACCTCAAGTATCCACTGTTAAGAATCAAACATCTGGTGTCAAAAAGGTTGACCCAATCTTATCCAAAACAAATATGTCCTAAAAATTCTCCAAAGCCATAGGCTTTGTGAAGGCTTCACAAGTTGGTGAAGCCAGTGAGTCCAACAAGACAGTCAGTCTTGCTTTTAATGGGACTAAGGGTTTGGGTTTCAAATAGGACAAGACAAAATCAACTGATTTTCATAAAAAATATGGTTCAAATTTTCGACACAAACAGTCTCAAAATAACACCAAAAAGTTTTCTTTCACAGATAAACGGGCCTGTTTTGAGTGCGGTGCACTTGGGCATTTTGCTAGATCTTGCCCTCATTTGACTAGACCACAGTTTGCATCACATAGAAAACCAAATCAGTATTTTGTTAAAGAGGTCAAGTCTGTTCTTCACTCACCTCAAGTCAAACCCAAACATCTTTCATCCATTAAGTCTCAAGATAAGGGTAAAAGGGTAATGATTGATCTAATTGCACCCAAAATGGTCTCTGATAATGAATCCAAACCATCTTCTGTGTATTTGAAGAAATCTTTCTGCAACAACACTATCTAGAAGGTTAAATCATAAGAGACGTATGTCTTAAGACCTCCAGATAAAGTGACCTCAGATGAAGAATGGATTGAGACGAAAGTCCTAGACTCGTTGGGTCAACCCAAGACTGTAAAGGCTTGGGTTCCCAAATTCAACTAATGTTTTGTGTATGTGCAGATTGCCCCAAATGCTGCTCTTAACAACACTTGGATTGTGGACAGTGGGGCATCAAGGCACATGACTGGAGACATATCGCTTCTTACAAATGCCAGTTCAATAAAAGGAGGATACATTGCTTTTGCTGGTGAAAAAGGAGGTTTCATTACTGGAGAAAGAATTCTTTCAAATGGTCAAGTCTCATTTTACAAAGTCAGATATGTGAAGCAGCTGGAGAACAATCTGATTTCTGTGTCACAATCTGTGACAAAAGGTACATGGTTCTTTTCGATGATTCTAGCTGCTACATTCTCAAGCAAGGTATCACTATTCCTGAAGACTGGATTTTGATGTCTGCTCCAAGAAAACAAGATTTATATGTTCTCAACATGGCCACAGCTTCAACTACATCTTCTACAACTTCATGTTTTATGTCTAAGGCAACAGAGAAAGATTATATCCTTTGGCCTAAGAAGATGGGTCATTTGAGTCTATGAAAGATGAATCATTTGGTTCACAACAATCTGGTTGAGGGAGTGAGTCTGAAAAACTTTAAACTGTCTGATGTCTGCGTTTCATGCAAAAAGGGAAAGCAAGTCAAGCAGTCTCATAAGCTCAAAAAATATCATTTAATTACTGTTCCACTTGAGCTTCTTCAAATGGATATGTTTGGTCCTGTAAATCGTAAGAGTATTACTGGATATCAATACTGCTTGGTCATCACTGAGATCTAGTAACTAAGCTTGAATCACTATATAAGCTCAAAGTTCGTATGCTCAGAACTGATAACGGAACTGAATTCAAAAATCACAACACGGAGGCTTTTTGCAATTAACGTGGAATTCTCCAACAATTCAGTGCTCCTTATGTCCCTCAGATGAATGGTGTTGCTGAGTAAAAGAACCGAACATTGATTGAGGCTGCTTGGACTATGTTGCAAATACTTGTTATACTCTGAACCGTGTACTAATTGTGAAGAGACATGGAAAGACTTGCTTTGAATTGCTACATAACACCTTTTGGTGTTCCATGCACGTGTTTAAGAAACATGAGCAAGCCAAGTTCAATAAAAAGGTGAAGAAAGGCTACTTCCTTGGGTATAGCACTCCTAACAAAAGAGTATACAACAGATCAACACGCAATTTTTAGGATTAGTACCATGCGGATGTTCAGAGGTACACTATGCCTCCACCAGGAAAGGGTCCAGACTGGATGTTCAACTATTCTGATATTTTTGACTCTTTCAATATGTCTCCCATGTACTCTGATGAAGATGTTGTTGTTCACATGATGTATGATGCACAGAATACACATGATGAACCAGACAACCTTCATCAGTTACTGTTCCAATCCAGATAAATGATGACAGTTCAGATTCAGATGATAATCACTCACATCGTGATGTTGCAGATCCAGTTGTTGACAATGTGATTCCTGGTCTTGAGGATCTTCATCTAAACAATCTTAATCCACAGGTTGTTGTTCCTGCTCACCCTATTGTCAGGATAAACAGAATTCATCCTCAGAACAACATCATTGGAGATCTAACTGATGGAGTGAAGACTAGTAATCAGTTATCTTCAGGTGATCTTACTGACATACTTGACTTTGCGGATGTAAACTTTTTTGCAAATTCTTGTTTTATCTCTCTAGTTGAGCCCAGAACCATTACTGAAGCCTTAAAAGAAGAATCTTGGGCAGATTCTATGCAGGAAGAGTTGTTACAAATTAAGAAACTTGGAGTTTGGCAGCTTGTTGATAGACCTAAAAACGCGAAAGTGATTGGCACAAGATGGGTTCTACACTGCAAACATGATGATCATGGTATTGTGATAAGAAACAAATCACGTCTGGTTGTGCAAGCATTTAGACAAATTGAAGGGATTGACTACAATGAAGTATTTGCACAGGTTGCACGTCTGAAGCAATCCGAATTTACTTGTCTTATGCATCATACAAAAAGTTCAAAGTTTATCAGATGGATGTTAAAAGCGCTTTTCTTCATGGTGTGATAAATGAAGTTGTGTATGTCAATCAACCTCCAGGGTTTGAAGATCCATTACATCGTGACCAAGTCTACAAGTTAGAAAAGGCCTTATACGGATTGCACCAAGCTCCGCGAGCGTGGTACGAGACACTTTCCACTCATCTTCTGAACAACGGGTTCAGAAGAGATGCCATTGATTGCACTTTGTACATTAGAGAGATGGATGGGGATTTGCTCTTGGTGCAGGTATATGTGGACGATATCATCTTTGGATCCACAAATGATGTTCTGCGCAAATATTTTGAGAAACTTATGAAGAGCCTCCCATCTAATTGCTGAGAAGAGGATTTTGCGTTATCTGAAGGGTACTCCGGATCTAGGCTTATGGTATCCTAATGATGATAACTTTGACCTGACTGCTTATGTTGATTCAGATTATGGTGGATGCAAGAGAGACTTTATGTCAACATCTGTGGGGTGTCAATTCTTTGGAAAATGCCTGGTTAGCTGGCAGTGCAAGAAGCAGACGTCGGTGTATACTTCCACATGTAAAGCAGAACACATTGCAGCTGCAGGTTGTTGCTCTCAAATCTTCTGGATTCAGCAGCAACTCAGGGACTATGGGTTACATTTTTCTAACACTCCTATATTTGTTGATAATACTGCTGCCATTGCTATAACTAAAAATCCTATCCAGCACTCAAAAACAAAACACATCGATATTAAATATCACTTCATACGTGATTGTTTTGAAAAGAAATTAATTGATGTTGTTAAAATTCACATCGACCACCAGAAAACCGATCTTTACACAAAAGCTTTTGATAAACCCAGATTTCTATATTTGTTATCGGCTAATGGTGTAGTTGCAGAAAGATGATCAATTTTTTTTGCCTCTTTTGTATAAACGGTATTTATGTTCTTTTTTCTTTTTCTTATTCAAAAACCAAAAAGATTTTCAGTTTTAGGTTTTTAGGGGGAGAAAAAGTAGTTTATTGATAACCAAAAACATTTCAAAAAACTGCAAAAATGAGAAAGTCTTGTTTAGGAAAGTGATGTGTTAACCAGTCACTTTCTTTAAAACAAAACTAAATGCATATATTGAAAGCACATGGGTATTATGATTTGATGTATTTATAGGCGGACATTACAAGTTTATAGACTAGAAAACTGATTTAAGGCATAAACATGTTATAATTCAAATGAAGCATACACCTGGTATCATGGGATCATATGAGGTTTCCAATGATTCATGAGTTTAAGTCAGTACACGTGCCATATTGCTGGGACGCAGCCTAGCTGAAGCCGTCCATTCCGATAAGAACGAAGGAATCACATGAAAATAAAAGTAAGTCCGACTCTGTACACGCGCCATATTGCTGGGTCGCAGCCTAGCTGAAGCCGTCCATTCAAATAGGATAAGCTAGAAAAATATAAAAAGAAAATAAGCTCGATTCCATACATGTGTCACACACTGGGTCGTAGCCTAGTTGAAGCCATCCATTTGGATAGAACCAAACTCTTGATCATCACAGTTCTAATATGTGCCATATTGCTTTGTAAAGACCTAGCTAAAGCTGTCCATGAGAATGTGTTAAGATTGAGATATTGATTATAAGAAAAATGCACAAATATAATAAATTGGAACCTTATGGAACTTATGATCTCAAGTTTTAAGATATGCAGAGATGAGTTATACTTTGGTTTATATCTATATTGGTTTACTAAAATGGGAAACTCACTCAGAATATATGGGTGAACACTGATGTGTTTACAAACAAGTACAGTCTGGTTTAAAATGAACAAGTATACCAGAAGTTGTATTATAAACCCAACGTGTCATAAATATAACATTCAAGATTGCGGATTTGATATGGTCTGGTGTATACATGTTGCTTTCCTGAAAGACTACTCACAAAAATATGTGTGTCTTAACTTGTCACAATTTAGTTGTACAGTTGTTTCCTTATCAGAAAAATACAAAAATATTTTAAATTTTCATATTAAAATGATCATTTGTATGTTCAGATGTTCAATCTTTTCTCAATCTGTCGCCTTACTGTAACAACCGGTTTTAACAATCGAATATGTTTAAAATAATCATTATTAGAACGTTGTGATTGTTACAAATTGAAAATATGCGAGAAATCATGAACGTGTGAGAAAAGCGTGCGCGAAACGGAGTTCCGGAATCGTAAAACAAAGAAAAGTACAAAAATATCAAAATCAGTGATGCCAGGCGCTACGCCTAGCCTCAAGAGCCCACGCTAGGCGTTACGCGCGGAAGAGGAAAAATATCTGGAACCCATAGTTCCGCGCGCTACGCCTTGGGCCAAACATCAAATTTTTTCATGCAAATTGATCTATTCTCATCTCTCGCTCATATTTGATTTCCAGACGAACAAAACTTATTTGTCTTCATCTAAACTCAAATATGATGCCCTCTAAACATCCAGAACGTGTTAGGGGACTTATCTGCAACTGCTGATTGTTGTTTTTCAACCAGAAATCCGTTTGAAAGGGTAACGATTCATTTTATCCTACTGATTTGATAGTGTATGGATTAAATCAATTTGTGAACATGATATAATGATTATTGTTGATGATTATTGCCTAGATGATGGCTAGGAATAGTTAGAAACGAAGAACTAGATGTTTTAACGGTGAAATCTTGATTTTCACCCGTTATAATGTCCGGTTATTATGAAATCCATATCATTGTAATTGATAACTAGTGCGATGATTAAATCATAATAATGATGGCTTTGGATCATTCTATGGAATGATAGATCCAATTCAAATGCTTGATTAAATGTTTGGGATTTGAAAGTTAATGATTTTGGCATAAATATGCTAATTATAAGTGATGACTTGACTTCTAAATGCCACATTGTAATGAATAAGATTCAAATGAGTTTGAATCAGTATGTATGGGTGTTGGGTGTATTGAAACTAGTTGTATACGTATGATTTGCAACTAGGTGTTGGTGGTGGAAGTCAAGAGATAAGTTACAAAATATGAAAATTTGATAACTTGAATATGACTAAGAACATGTGTAAACTTAGTTTCTACACATGAGTTGTTTGGTAAAAGCCGCAGTGAGGTTTTGATTAAGTATGAAAAGTAAAACAAGTCAAATGAATTAGATTACATAAATAACACAAGTTATGTGTTCATGTTGTTAAATCGTGTTATATGTGGATATATAATAGCAAGAGGAGGTGAATCTACTTCTAGAAGGCATGGAAAGAATTGGAGATTGTTCATAGCTCTCCAAATCAAGGTAAATTACCTATTTGATTGAACTTGTAGTTGTAGGATTGAGTGAGTCCACACTACAAGTATTTGTGCATTTAGCATATATGTGATTTGTTGTTTTGAGTGAATTTGATTTAAATAGTTATGGTTAGTGCGGTTATTGTACTAGAATGATTTACCAGGTGTGTGAACATTCAACTAGTAATAATGATTGAGTTGATTTACAAGATTGTAAACAACCATCATTAATGTGGAGTTTATGATCTACAAAAGCGTAGACATTAAATTGGTAATATGCATGCTTCGATTCATAAGGTGTGTGAACATAAGACTTGCAAATCCAATGTAATAGATTCACAAGGTGTGTGATCTACAAGAGTGTAGACATCTAATTTAAAGAGTCAAATTGTTTAAGTTTGACTCTTGGCAAATATGATGCACAACTGGAGTTTTTGGTGCACATATGTGTTGTGTTAAATTATAATGATTGTGCATGAATGGGAGATTTACGGGATGTTGGGTGAAAACGACCCGTTAGTAAATCGTGTTGTATACAATTGAATAATGTTACCAAATTATATTTGGAAAATCATTAGTGTATCCATATGGTGTTATGGAATAAACTTGAGAAAATAGTGGGGTAATCTTACTTAGTTCTAATGATATACACGATATGAACGTATCTTTAGGAACATTATTTCATATTAGTATATGGATGATTTGATAAGATGTTAGAACAGGGTGTAAGTGATTAGTTAAAATCACAATTGTGTCATTGTAGTTAAATAATTGAGTAATACCCAAAAGTGTGAATATTCAATAAAGACGCATAAATATGTAGTGTATAAATTCGTTAAGGATGAGTATGTGGTTTGCATATATGTTAGTATATATGTAAAACTAATAACGTGTTTAAACTATTTCAGTCATAAAATGACTGAGGAACATAACTCAAGGGGGTTAGATCATGAAGAAGAACATCTCACCGAATTGCAAGTAATGGTGAGGGAGGAGGTAGCTAAAGCATTTGAAGCTACCTTACCAATTCATCTAGATGGAATACAAGCTTCATTGAAAAATTTGATACGTGAAGAGTTTGCAACTCTTAAAGATGAAATACAGGGAGAAACCTTCTAAAATTGTTACTTGCAAAGAGTTTGTGGCTTGTAAGCCAACTGAATTTAAAGGTGAGGTGGATCCACTATTGAGTCAAAGGTTGATTTCGGACATGGAAAGTACTTTTGAAACATGTCATTGTGATCCGTCTGATGAGGTGATGTTTGCTGGGAACCAATTAAAGGACCGAGCAAAAGATTTGTGGGAACTTCTTCGAAAGCAGAAGGGTCGGGATGGTATCAAGGATTTGACTTGGAGAGCATTTAAGGAGTTGTTCCTTAAACGATTCTGTCCTCATGCTGCTATTGATAGAAATACTGAGGAGTTCCTAAATATGAGGCACAAGGAGGAAGATACAGACACTATTACTGCAATGTTCTTTGATAAAGCCAAATTTTGTCCTGATCTTCTTAGAACTGAACGAATGTGGATTAACATGTATCATAGCATGTTGAATGCTAAGTACCGGGAGTTCCTCATACCATCCAAGTTTGAAACATTGCCTGAATTGATTGATTGTGCTCGAGAGCGGGAGTTGGAGTTAAAAAGACAAGAGGACCATGGAGAAAAACGAAAGGCGGAAAGGGATGTGGGATCCTCTAAAAAGGGGAAATTTGTTAGACCAATCAAAAAGTATAGTTCTTTGAAAGAAGCTAGACATTGTTTAACTTGTGGAAAGAAACGTGTTGGGAAGTTTTATTTTAAATCAGTAGTGCGTTATAAATGTGGCAAGTCGGGGCATCTTGCCTCTCAATTTGCCGGTGCACTCAATCTGTGCTACAACTGTTACAAACCAGGACACCGACGAAGTGAGTGCCCAGAATTGAAAGGGGCAGGTCAAGGAGGTATTAGTGGTGGGTTTTTTAAGGCTCAAGGTAGTGGCAAGAAGGTTGAAATACCCACACCAAAGGGTAGAGCCTTCAAGATTACAGCAGAAGAGGCCAAAATCACTTCAGATGTGATGACAAGTACTTTTCATATAAATTCCTTACCTGCTTATGTATTGTTTGATTCTGGAGCTAGTCGTTATTTTATATCTATGAAGTTTGTGAACCATCATTCGTTTGTATTAGCTAAACTACCTTATCCATTAGAGGTAGAAATAGCTAACTCTAAGAGTTTCTTAGTATATGACATCTATCATAGATGTAAACTCACCATAGATGATGAGGATTATGAGGTTGATTTGATTCGAATGATCTTGGGGGAGTTTGATGTTGTGATTGGGATGGATTGATTGTCTAAATATGGAGCCAATAATGTATATAACCGTAAGGTTATAAACTTAATATCTCCGGGTGGTTATGAAGTATGCATTCAAGGAGAGAGAAGGGGTGGAACCATATTGTGCTCTCTAGCTAAAGCTATATATTACATGAACCATGGGGGTCAGTCATTCTTAGCTTATGTTCTTGATGCACAAAAGCAGATAAAGGAACTTAATGATGTTCCAGTGGTTAGGAATTTCCCAGATGTATTTCCAGATGATTTACCGAGAATTCCTTCTGATAGAGTTGTTGAGTTTAAGATTGATCTTATTCCTGGGGCTAAGCCCATAGCTAAAGCTCCATATCGTGGGGTGCACCAATTCTTTTTGTTAAAAAGAAAGAGGGAAGCCTTAGAATGTGTATCGATTATAGAGAGTTGAACAAACTGACTACGACAAACCAATATCCTCTACCTAGATTTGATGATCTTTTTGATCAGTTACAAGGAGCGTCGTGGTTTTCTAAAATAGATATTCGCTCGGGTTATCATCAACTCAAGGTTAAAGAGGAAGATATTCCCAAGACCGCTTTCCGTACTCATTACGGTCCTTATGAATTTCTTCTGATGTCGTTTGGGTTGACAAATGCACCGGCTGCGTTCATGGATTTAATGAAACTGGGTGTGTCGCCCAATGTTGGATCGATATGTCATTGTCTTTATCGATGACATTCTTATTTATTCTAAAAATGAGGGTGATCACGCATGTCATTTGCGTGACGTACTCGAAACTTTACGAAAGATGAAACTATATGCCAAATTCTCCAAATGCACTTTTTGGTTGCGTGAAGTCCAGTTTTTGGGACATGCGGTGTGTGCTGATGGCATACTTGTCGATCCTTCGAAAGTTCAAGCAGTGATGAAGTGGAGTTCTCCTAAAACTCCTACGAAAATTAAATGTTTTCTTGGTCTAGCCGGTTACTATCGGCGATTCATACAAGATTTTGCAAGAATTGCATCTCCCATGACTAAACTTACAAGGAAAGATGTAAAATTTATTTCGGGTGATGACCAAGAAAATGCTTTCTATGAACTAAAGACCAAGTTAACTCAGGCACCTGTATTGACCCTACCAGATGGACCTGATGATTTTGTGGTGTACTCTGATGCATCTTATCTTGGGCTTGGTTGTGTCCTTATGCAAAGGGGCAAAGTGATTGCCTATGCGTCGAGGCAACTGAAAGTTCATGAAGTAAACTATCCTATTCACGATCTAGAATTAGCAGCGGTGGTGTTTGCCTTAAAAATTTGGAGGCATTACTTGTATGGTGTGAAATGCACAATTTACACTGATCACAAGAGCCTGAAATATTTCTTCACACAGAAGGAATTAAACATGAGGCAAAGACGTTGGATAGAATTACTCAAGGATTATGATTGTGAAATCCTTTGTCATCCGGGAAAAGCCAATGTGGTAGCGGATGCCGAGAGTAGGAAAGAAGAACATGAACCCATTCAGGTTACCGCAATGAAGATTGTGATTTCCTTTGATTTAGTGGATCAAATTAAAGAAGCTCGAGTTGAAGCTTTAAAAGAAGAAAATTGGAAACGAGACCGAATAAAGGGGCAGGCTCATAATCTAGATGAAGACAGTCGCGATTTAAAGACAAGATGGAGTAGGGTGTGGATACGTCCCACTTGTTCTTTGAAAACTGATTTAATGGAGGAGGCTCATAAATCAAAATACTCAATTCATCCGGGAGCCACTAAAATGTATCGAGACCTTCGGGTAAATTACTGGTGGCCAGGTATGAAACGAGATATTGTTAAATATGTAGAAAAATGTTTAACTTGTTTGCAAGTAAAGGTTGAACATCAAAATCCTTATGGCAAATTACAGCCTTTGGAAATTCCTATGTGGAAATGGGAACACATCACGAAGGACATAATTACTAAATTACCAAAAACCCGAAAGGGGCATGATACAATTTGGGTCATTGTGGATCGATTGACTAAAAGTGCTCATTTTATTCCTATTCGTGAATCATATTCTTCTGAGAAAATGGCGGAAGTGTATGTAAAAGAAATAGTGTCACGTCACGGGACACCAGTGACGATTGTATCCGATCGAGACACACGATTCACTTCTCATTTCTCGAAGAATTTTCAAAAGGAATTGGGCACGAAACTATTGTTGAACATGGCGTATCATTCTCAGACTGATGTTCAGAATTTTCAAAAGGAATTGGGCGCGAAACTGTTGATTTTGGGGGTAGTTGGGATGACTATCTACCTCTGCCAGAATTTTCGTATAATAACGATTATCATTCTGGGTTGGGAATGCCTCCATGCGCTCCCGTTTTTTGGGGAGAAGTTGGGCCACGAGATCTCGAAAATAAAGAAATACTTAAGGTTACAAACCAACAAATTAATCAAATTCGAGCTCATTTAAAGGTGGCACAAGACCGTCAAAAGTCGTATGCAGATAAACGAAGACGACCGATTGAGTTTCACGTAGGAGACTTTGTGTTGTTAAAAGTTTCCCCTTGGAAGGGTGTGACTCGTTTTCGTAAGCGAGGGAAATTAAGTCCACTTTTTATCGGACCATTCAGAATTATAGCTCGGATAGGTAGTGTTGCTTATCGCCTTGAGCTACTAAAAGAATTGAGTGGTATACATAATGCTTTTCAAGTGTCATACCTGAGAAAATGTCTGGCTGATGAATCAATAATGCTTTTCAAGTGTCATACCTAAGAAAATGTCTGGCTGATGAATCGGCTTACGTGCCACTAGAAGACTTGGAAATTGATGACAAGTTGAACTATGTGGAAAAGCCGGTAGCTATATTAGACCAAACGGTCAAACATTTGAGAAATAAGTCCTTGAACCAGATAAAGGTCCCCTAGAAAACAGAAGGGGATCTGACATCACATGGGAGTCGGAAGATGAGATCTGACGCCACATGGGAGTCGGAAGATGAGATTTGGAAGTATTATCCTTTTCTTTTTTATGTATAAAAGGTTTCGAGGACGAAACCTTTGTAAGGAGGGGAGATTTGTAACAACCGATTTTAACAATCGAATATGTTTGAAATAATCATTAATAGAACGATTGTGGTTGTTACAAATTGAAAATATGCGATAAGTCATGAATGTGGGAGAAAACCATGCGCAAAACGGAGTTCCGGATCCTCCAGAATCGCAAAATGAAGAAAATTACAAAAATATCAAAATCAGTGATGCCAGGTGGTACGCCAGCCCCAAGAGCCCACGCTAGGCGTTATGCGCAAAAGAGGAAAAATATCTGGAACCCATAGTTCCGCGTGCTACGCAACGGGCCAAACGCCCACGCGGGGCGATGCGCCTGGCGTGTGGCAGTTTGGTGGATGAGATCAAAACATCGGAATTTTTCATGCAAATTGATCTATTCTCATCTCTCGCTCATATTCGATTTCCAGACGAACAAAACGATTTTTCTTCATGTAAACTCAAATATGAAGCCCTCTAAACATCCAGAACGTGTTAGGGAACTTATCTGCAAGTGTTGATCGTTGTTTTACAACCAGAAATCCGTTTGAAAGGGTAACGATTCATTTTATCCTACTAATTTGATAGTGTATGGGTTAAATCAAGTTGTGAACATGATATAATGATTATTGTTGATGATTATTGCCTAGATGATGGCTAGGAATAATTAGAAACGAAGAACTAGATGTTTTAACGGTGAAATCTTGATTTTGACCCGTTATAATGTCCGGTTATTATGAAATCCATATCATTGTGATTGATAACTAGTGCGATGATTAAATCATGATAATGATGACTTTGGATCATTCTATGGAATGATAGATCCAATTCAAATGCTTGATTAAATGTTTGGGATTTGAAAGTTAATGATTTTGGCATAAATATGCTAATTATAAGTGATGACTTGACTTATAAATGCCACATAGTAATGAATGGGATTCAAATGAGTTTGAATCGGTATGTATGGGTGTTGGGTGTTTTGAAACTAGTTGTATATGTGTGATTTGCAACTAGGTGTTGGTGGTGGAAGTCAAGAGATAAGTTACAAAATATGAAATTTTGATAACTTGAATATGAATAAGAACATGTGTAGATTTGTTTCTACACATGAGTTGTTTGATAAAAGCCTCAGTGACGTTTTGATTAAGTATGAAAAGGAAAACAGGTCAAATGAATTAGATTACATAAATAACACAAGTTATGTGTTCATGTTGTTAAATCTTGTTATATGTGGATTTATAATAGGAAGAGGAGGTGAATCTACTTCTAGAAGGCCTGGAAAAGAATTGGAGATTGTTGATAGCTCTCATAATCAAGGTAAGTTACCTATTTGATTGAACTTGTAGTTGTAGGATTGAGTGAGTCCACACTACAAGTATTTGTGCATTTAGAATATATGTGATTTGTTGTTTTGAGTGAATTTGATTTAAATGGTTATGGTTAGTGCGGTTATTGTAGTTGAATGATTTACAAGGTGTGTGAACATTCAACTAGTAATAATGATTGAGTTGATTTACAAGAGTGTAAACAACCATCATTAATGTGGAGGTTATGAGCTACAAAAGCGTAGACGTTAAATTGGTAATATGCATGCTTCGATTCACAAGGTGTCTGAACATAAGACTTGCAAATCCAATGTAATAGATTCACAAGTTGTGTGAACAAAAGATGATCTACAAGAATGTAGACATCTAATTTCTAGAGTCAAATTGTTTAAGTTTGACTTTTGGGAAATATGATGCACAATTGGAATTATCTGTGCACATATGTATTGAGTTAAATTATAATGATTGTGCATGAATAGGAGATTTACGGGATGTTGGGTGAAAACGACCCGTTAGTAAATCGTGTTGTATACAATTGAATAATGTTACCAAATTATATTTGGAAAATCATTAGCGTATCCATATGGTGTTATGGAATACACTTGAGAAAATAGTGTGGTAATCTTACTTAGTTCTAACAAACTAATGGTGAAATTAAATGTGGTGTTTACAGGTACTAAAAAGTCGGGTGAGCGGTGAAGGTGATCGGAATCGAACGTGGAGGCTCGTATTATGGTTTTAAACTTAATAACCAAACTTGTGTGAAACTTTTGTGTAATAAATGTTTTGTGGAGTTTGTAAACATACTTAAACTTTATTTAAACATGTGTTAGCAAGTATTATGTTTATGTATGTGTAAAACACGAAAGTTTTTACTAGGACCTAAATGTAATTTCTTAAATAATGGTTTTAAAGGTCCGGAGAGGACATAAAGTGACATGGGTGTCACACTTACGAGACAACATTTTCATAATCAAGGTTTGCGGGTTTTGAGTGCTCATTTTGAAAATTTGATTAAATTGAATTTATTTGATAACTCTTTCACCCGAATGACTCATCTTGATTGATCATTCGCACGAATAGTTCACACGAACGAATGACCTGTTCGTTCATGTATCACTGACGAAGGGGCTATACCAACAAAATCTAAGTAGCATGAACTTCATGGGCGAATGAATCCCTCATACGAATGGGACTCCGGCATGAATGAAGTTTATATTTAAACTCTCTGGTTCGTTTGAAGCCTCATTCGTACCCTCTTCTGTCGTTAACTGTGTGTTTCGCCGTTCGCCCCTTCGAAGAAATTTCTGACATTAACACCGGATTTCATCGGGAAAACCAAATCATTTTGATTGCTAAAATTTCATCATTGTTTCAGGTACAAATTGAGCAAAAACATACCCTCTGTATGTTGCTTTGGATAGAGATTGACCAAAAGTTCTAGGGTTTTAGGTTTCGAATGGATGAATGTCAAATAGACCTTTCAACCATACTCAAATCAATCCAAAACTGATTCAGATAGTTTCATCGGTTTTGTCTGATTTCTAAGTGACTATTTTCATGCCTTGATCATGGATCTTACGAAGTTAGGGTTTTAGGGTTTATGTACAGGCGAACGAACAGTTCGTTCGTGCGAAGTTTCACACGAAGTACTCAATTCGTGTGAAAGGTCAAACGACTGAACATAGCATATGAACTAAGGCTGTTCGTGTGACTCATTCGTGTGTCATGCCGATTCGTGTGACCTCTTGATTCGTCTGACACTTTGTTTGTATCTAGTTAGTATAATGCCATGTCCATTCGGACTAATGAAGTCCTCTTGGTCAAATGTTTCAACAGTTTTTAATTATATCATTTTAAAACTAAATTGTCTATTTTTTATTTGCAGAATGACTGAGTTAAGAGATTTTCCAAAGAACAACATTTGTGCCTTTTTGGACCTGTCATCACAAAATGCAACTCATTTCAAAGAGATCCTTTCATTTCTCAGACGATCTCGTATCTTCTCTGCTATTTCGACTGTACATGTTCCATATCTGCCACATCAGAGAGAGTTCTGGTCTTCAGCGAACATTGATTGCACGGTAGAGCCTACTGTTATTAGAGGAAGTGTTAGAGGAAGAGAAGTGGTGATCTCTGCTGAGCACATCAGGAGATTATGTGGTTTTCAGGACATGGATGATCATCCTGTCATTTTGGACAGATATCTTGTACGGGGATGCTTCTTGAGGTGCAAGTATGTCGGTGATCTTCGCGTGGGAGTCCTCAAGAAGCCTATCTCAGTCCGCCTTTCAAGTACCTTTGCCATGTTCTTATACATTGTTTGGGATCCAGGCGTGGTGGTTTTGATGAGTTGAGAGAGACACTGCAATCGGCTTTCGTTGCCTTGATACTGAACATCCCGTTCAACTTTTCTGAGATGGTGTTCACTCATATGAAGGAGAATGTGAGCATGAAGGGGGACAAGAAGTACCTGATGTATCCGAGGTTTATTTAGATGATCATAGATGCACAAATACCTGATATTCCAAAGATCAATGCTGATATCATCCGGTTAGAGCACATGACAGACACTACGCTCAACCGTGTGTTGTCATACAGGCAGAAGGATGGCAAGCCACCAGCTCATCGTTTGTTTGGTCACCTCATCAATCCTGATTACATAGCACCTGTGAGGAGAAAATGGAGGCATGATTATTCAGATTCAGATTTAGAAGACATTGTTGTGCCAGGTAATGATGGTGATGATAGTGATGGTGATGATGGTGCTGGTGATGGTGTTACTGTTAGTGCTGGTGTTAGTGTTGGTGAGCATGTTGATGATGCAGGTGCTACTCATCATGACCTTGATGTTTCTAATGTTTCTGTGGCCACCGTCTCTACTCCATTAGAGACCAGTGCTACCACATCTGCAAATGAGAGGGAGGTTCTGCAATTCAGACTATGATAAGACATATGATGAGTTTGAGACTATTATGGTCAGATGATGGAGAGGAATCATAAGCAGGATCAAGCCATCTCCCAGCTGACTCATAGAGTGGACCAGCAGAATTCTTTACTACTGCAAGCTACTGATCAGAGAGCAGACTTGAGGGCTCGTAATGCCGATCTAGAAGACCGTTTACTCAAATCAGTGAATTAACACAATCAGTTGGCCTTGATGATACATGCTTTTAATGAGAGGATCCTCGCCCTGGAGGCTGACAACCTGCGTCTCACTGAGCAGGTTGAAAGCTTGATAGACACAACACCCAGGATTGAAGCTTCCGAGCCTGTTTCCAATGACTCAGACATAGAAGACAAAGAAGCTGAAGAAGATGATGAAAATTATGATGAGGAAAAGGTTGATTACAACAGTACAGATGATGACAATGGTTCTGATGATGATGATGAAGCTGGGGGTGCCTCTGCCAATTCTTATGGTTCTCAAGAGCAGCCTCCACCTGAAGAGATCTGGACAAAGAATAAACATGATAAAGCTCCCAAGCTATCTCAAAGTCAAGCTGAAGAACCCAAAACCACTAAGTAAGTAGAAGATGTGCCTGTGAGACGCATTCTTGATGACACGTTGACCATGACACTTGACGCTCAAGGCATTATACAGCACTCAGTGAGCTATGATAAGGAAGAGGGGGAGATCATTCAATGTCTTACCAAGGAGCAGATCGCCGAACTGTTCAGGTTAAATCCTGATGAGGTTGTTCTTGATGATTCCTCGATCCCCGCTTCTGATCTCCCTTCTCCAGAAACTTTTGACGACATTGATGAAGTTATCTTGGAAGACCCGGATAATGAGGAGACCGTCAAGTTCACTTCTGTAGAGGAAGAACTTCCTGCATTTACAGATCTCTTCCGTCAACATTCAGAAAAAGATCTCAATCGTAAAATATACGAGAAAGAAGTAGGTAAGGAAGCCTCTGCATAAGACATTCAAAGTAGAAAGGATGAGTGGTCTGCATACTGGCAGACACTCAAGAAAGACAGCATACCCCCAACTCCAGTGCAATACAAGAAAGTCTACAAAACCAAAGGATACCAATCCGAAGGTTGCATTCTTAGCTGGGGATACTTCAAAGAACTAGGTGCTATGGTGTGAAGAGAGAAAGGGGAATTCAATACTTCAAATCCCGCATGATTTCAAGACGATGCCCTGTTCTGAGGTCAATCAATAGGCATGTCTGAACATGCTTTACGGCGAAGATTCTGGTATGTCGTCTTTGTTTTCCAGGCAAATCAAGTTCGAATACAGAAAAGGTGGGTGAACTTCCAGCCTCCACAGTCATAAAGGTTTTATCTACCAGAGATTGACACTCAGACAAGAAAGCATAGAGTTATCCTGAAGTGGTTGACTCCAAAAATTATGAAGGCTATTCCTCTTTCGAAGATGCGTCAAGACTTTGGAAGTAGTTTCAAAGGGTGGTACTATGATCGTATAACTTCTGAGGCTGTGATAGTTCTGTGCCAGGAAGGCAAGCGGGAAACCATTCGAGTTTTTGATCCTATGTGGCTGACAAATCTATCTGAGGAAGATGCTAAGATCCTATATAGATGTCAGATCTTCTTTGAACTTGGTGATATGGAGCAGGCTTTGCAATACAAGAGAGTTATCCGGCTTTGTTTTGGTTTTGATATTAATGCTGGCTCTGACTGGAAAGCGTTATCACAGAAGTTTTTGAAGACCGATGAAGTTAAAGTGAAGTGAAGAACTAGAACCAAGGGGGAGTATGTAGATGCATGTTTTGTCCCTACTTCAGTTATTGAACTTAGTGTTTGCATGTAAAGTTTTGACTATGAATGATTTACAAGTTTTATCTAGTATTGACTTTGAATTTATATGCCTAATATGTTTTAATTTTGAGTTGATATAACAATATGTTCTCTTTCGTACGAATGAACCTAAGAATGAGTTCATTCGGATGAAAGAAGGACTAACGAATGTCCTTTCATGCGAAGGAACCAGGTAACTCTTTCGTTCGTACGAATGAAACAAAGATCTGATTTGTCCGTATGAAAGGTTCGTTCGTGTAACATCCGTATGAATGAGTGCTTCATGCAACTCATTCGTATGTCAGACTATGGACTATAAATACCCGACAAACAGAATGGTTTAGGGTAACTAATCATTCCTGAACACCTCGTTTTCAGAGACACTCCTGCATCTCCAACTTCGTATTCTTGCCCGTGGTGTTCGATTTCACTCATAATGTTGATTCCCAATCATCGTATCATCACGGGTTGCAAGGATTTCAATTGGAAAGCCCACGAATAAGATTCCGCACTATTCGGAGGGCTACCGAGCAGAATCGTTAGGGATACTTCCCATTTTTCAGGTCCAACACAATCCTCTTACTAAAGAAAGGGTAGAAAGCTTATGAAAAGTTTGGTGGTTAAGGTGATTGTATCTTCTGTGCCAAAGAGCAGTTTCAGAAGATGATGCTTTGGCTATCAAAGATGTAGGAGAAGATGTTTGAGAATCAGTAGTCATGTCTACAAAGTAGACATTTCCACTTCTTTTAGCCGTTAGCAAAGTATGTTGATCAATTAAGATCTTTATTTTTGAATTTATTTCAGGAGAAAGAATTTTGCAGCCTTCTTGGTAAAAAATGAACTAAAGTTCTTGTCCACTAATTAAGAAACACTCAAGAGATTAAACTTGAGGTTTTCAACTAAGCCTACATCTTTGAAGTGGAGTTTTCCACTCAGGACAGAACCAGACCCTACTATCCAACCCTTTGCATTATTTCCAAAGGAAACAGATCCTCCATTCTTTGGAATGAAGTTATTTAAAATGGGTCTGCATCATGTCATGTGCCTAGAGCCTCCACTGTCCACATACCATAGATGATTTTGGTTTGAAGAAGGTCTCTGCACATGATGATCAAATGCAATAGGTTAGATACGGGTCATTGTTTATTTTTAGAAGAAAGAGGAGAAAATTTTAGATGCTTATTTGTTTTGCTGGGAGGTATTCATCAACTTCTGCATCATTTGTATCAGCTGTTGCTGATTTTGATGCAAGATATTGATTTTTGAATTCACAGAAGAGGGGTTTACAGCAGCAGGAGAATAGGAAGCAGGAGTCACCACGGGATGAGAAGGTGGTGTACCAAGAATGGATGGTCCGGGAGAAGCAGATTGAGGTGAGGACATGCGAAGAGATGAATGGGTGTTAGACCTTATTGCACTATTAGCTGATGGTCTATTAGCTTTCTTTGACTTTTTCATCTTATTGGGGAGATTCTCTTTAGATGAAGAAACATGTTCAGCTTTCAATTTTTCAGCAATCAGTCTTTCTCTAGCTTTTTCCAAAGGAGTTTTTTTTCCAGCAATTTCCAGTGGTGTGATTGTACTTGAAACACTTTAGACAAGCAGGAGATAGTGAAGGATAGTTGGGCATGAAAGGCTTATTTGCCTTAATTATTGGATAAGGTGGGTGAGGATGAGAAGGGGGAATCTGATATCAACCATGAACCTCTTTCCTTTGTCAAGACGGGCCACAAGGTTATCTAAGGTTTCAAGGAGAGTTGTACCTTCCGAACTACGAGTAGAGCTCATGGTTGGAGCAATCTCAGTTTGTTCAGAAGAATTATTGTTATGATCACTTTCCAAGTGTGTCTCTTCTAGTTTTTCCACATTAGGAAACTGTAGGAAACTGTCTAGCTTGATACACTCTTGGAGGTGTGATTTTTATGGCTGGAATTTCATCAGGGAGAAAGGTAGGGGAGATAGGTTCAGAATCAGTCTCATTTATTTCATTGTCAATCGGGGCTTAGTCCTCTGGAGGACTAGTGTGATTGTACCCGATTTCGAACTTACCCTTACTGTGAACTTGTTTACTAAGAAGCATTTTGAATCCTTTGTAGGATTCAACCCACTTGTCACAGCTGACTTTGGTTTGAGACAGTTCATCTCTACAAGATGCATATTTTTCATTTTGCAAATCAAATAGAGCTTGTAGGTTATATTTTTCAGTTTTTAAGATAGAAATTTGACTATCTTTATTTTTTATTAATTTTTCTACATCAGAATTTTTATTAGCTAGCAGTTGCTCCAACTCCTGATTTCGTTGTTGAAGCAAACATGTTGGCTTTCTTTATTTTTGCAAAAGCCTCAATGCACGCATCGGTGCACAGTTTTTCCATAGTAGAAGATGATACCTGCGCATCAGAAGTGTTTGCTTCAGGTTGATCAGAAGAAGTAGGATTTTCACCAACAGCCATGAGAGCAAATTATGTTGGTTCAGAAGCGAAGAGGGCATAGCCTACATCTTCAGGCAAGCTGCTCCAGTCTAGTACTCTTGGGTGAAAAGAGTCAGTTGACTAAAAGAAGAGGACTGGACAACAGGCCTGGTGCATTTATTTGTGAAGGGGATGGTGCAAGAATTTGAAGAGGGGCATGGGTGAGCTGATACATGCTACCATTGGCAGCTTGTACATATTGTACATTGGTAGAAGGAGACATCTGTACAATGTGTGCTGACTCCTGAGAATTGTTGTGCCTTCTAAAATGTGAGGAAGAAGAAGAAGAAAAAGGTGTTGTAGAAGTATGTGAGTGTGTGTTTGGGAAAGTCACATACAATGAAGAGTTAGAGTTAGGAGCATTTTTGCATTCCCTGGCAAAGTGTCCAGTTCCATGACACCTATACCATTGGACCTTAGCCTTATTTAGGCCAATCCTGGTTTTCCTATGAATACGTGGAAATTTTCTTCGTGTCCTCTTGTAGAACTTATTAGTTCTTATGCTCAAGAGGGCCAGTTGATGAAAAATGTCCATCTCTTCCAAGTCATCACTTGGAACATGATGGAGATCATCCATGATAATGCACAGATGATCGTAAATAGGGAAATGGTCATCACAAGAAGAAGAATAAGAGGTCATGCCAGTAGTTATGTCAATGTATTCATCATAACCCTGCTCATTCCTCTCAGAGTTAAGACTGAGAAGAGGTGTGTTCCCTTGAACGTACTCTTCAGTTGATTTACCAGACTTTATTAGTTTTCGTTTCTGGTCAATCTTCCGCTCAAAAGTGAGCAACTTACCATGGAGTTGGGTAAGTGAGAGTTTGCTGAAGTCTGATGAAGATCTCATGACTATGGAATAAATTTCCCATTTATCAAGCAGAGATCTCAAGAAACGATTAAGAACAGAGATAGGGGGTACACTTGATCAGCTAATTTTAATTCACTTAAGAGAGAAGTGAACCTTTCCAGCTGTTGAATCAGTGACTCATTATTTAGTTGGCAGAATGTCTCATATTGTTGAGCTAATATCTCCCTTGTATTAGTCACAACATCGTCGGTACCACCGAATTGCTCTTTTAGAGCATTCCACTAGTCTTTAGAAGACTCGTGGTAAAGAAGAACAGAATATATTTCATTCGGGTGGGCCATAGCCATTTGAGCATGTGCCTTAGTATCAAACTCTAACTTCTGGTAGTCTTCTTCGGTGTAATTCCGAGGATCCTTAGGGACATGATCTCCAGTCTCTGTGTTCAGGACCATTGGTTTATGCGGTCCGAACATCACAGACTTCCTATATCCGGTATGATTGTTGGACAAGAAATGTAACATCCTTCTCTGCCATATGTTGTATTGATGCCTTACCAAGATTGGTGGCTTCATGGCAGAGCCGGTGTTATGGGGGTCTAAGGTGAATTTTTCTGCCATGGGTTCACAAACGCTTATGAGTAAATCAAAGAATGATGAGTTCTCAAGGTAGTTTGTTAAAATGATTTTTGAACACAGTTTAGTTCAAAAACCAGACTCATGCAGATTGAAAAAGTAGAAAGACAGAAGAGACGGAACATAGAAAACTAAACAACAAGATATCGATGAGAGCTTTGAGTTTTAGTCTTGATGGTTAAACCAAGACTAAGGACAAGGCTTTGATACCAATTTTTGAAAACAGAAACCCGAGGACAGGCTGTTTAACCAGGAACAAAGGCTTTAGACACTTAGTCAAAGCTTTGGTATTAGCTCCCTCTAAAGTAAGGTACTCATATTACAAATCTTACTAGAACTGCTCGTTTTTTTATTAGAAGCTTGTGATTTGGTTTTTGATGCAGCAAGTAGGGGAAAGCAATTCTTAATTGTTGGCGATCCGAACGAATCATCCTTTCCACGGAGGCAAATCTTTGCCTGTTAGGTAAGGATCCAAGAATGCATTCGCTGATTGCGAATGCGGTATGCGTAGATGTTGCAGATGATTAATCAATTTCTTTTGCACAAGGTTATTTTTGTTGTTTAGTTTCTTGTTAGAGAGAGAAGAACAGATAGAAAGCACAAGGGATTTTGGGGGAAGTAATTCAATTTTATTCAGAGAATGTTGGGACTTAAATACCCAACATTCTGAGATACAAGACAAGAAATAATAAGACGAATAGCTGACACTGTTACAGACACTGAATCATTAGACTAGTACAAATACAAAGTCAACAACAACGGAAACAGGAGTCTTCAGGAGTCTTCAAGAGTCTTCAGGTCTTCCGAGGTTGAGGTAGTTATGCTGATGCTCAGTGGTTATTCTTTCAGAAGATGTTCTTCGGAAGCTGATTAAACAACCAGTTATTTCGGAATAGGAGATTGTCTTCCGAATCATTTGAAGTCTTCCGATGCAATGGTTGTCTTCCGAAGGTATCATGGTCAGCTAGTGTCTTTCGAAGTAGAGAAGTTCAGGGGTAGTTCTTTTTGGCGAATCTTCCGCTGTTAATCTTCCGATGTTGAAGCAGTTCTTCAATCGAAAGAGAAGCATCCGCGGTTTGTTTATTTGTCTGGCTTTAGTGGTTTTGCTCATCAGTCCTTATTTTCCAACATAGACGCGTTCCATGAAATAGTGTAAGCCATAGGCTTTTACCTCGAGTTGTTTCTCCATTCCCCTCAATGATTCCGCAACAAAGTTTTCTTCCTTCAGTGCTTCATCTTGAGAACTATGTATTTGTTCACGAAGATTGGCATGGATTTTGAGTTATAAAGATCGTACTCTTCTGAGCTTGGAGGTGTTCTTTCGGCTTAGGGTGTCGGCCACTACATTGGCCTTCCCCTGGTGATACTTGATAGCACACTCATAGTCAATTAAAAGTTCGAGCCAGCGACGCTGTCGCATGTTCAGTTCCTTCTGCACGAATATCTGTTGGAGACTCTTAAGATCAGTGTATATAGTACACTTGTACCATACAAGTAGTGCCTCAAGATCTTGAGGGCAAATACCACGGCTCCTAGTTCCAAGTCTTGGGTGGTGTTGTTCTTCTCGTGGACTTTTTGTTGTCGAGAGGCGTATGCAATAACCTTCTCTCGTTGCATCAACACGCAACCAAGTCCATATATCGAGGCATCACAATATACTATGAAATCGTCCGTTCCCTTAGGAAGAGATAAGATAGGTGCACTACAAATTTTTTGCTTGAGAAATTGGAATATAGCTTCTTTTTTATCATTTCAGTGATATTTCTTATCCTTGTGAGTAAGGGCTATGAGTGGTTGGGCTATCTTGGAAAATCATTTAATGAAGCGTTGATAATAGCCTGCAAAGTGTAACATCAGTATCTGAACCGTAGTCGGAACAGTAACTTCTACAGTAGATCACGTACGAAACTATGTGTATTACATTTGTATTAATTGTCATTTGATGCTCAATACGAAAATATTACGGATCTATTTCAGAAACATGCGTGAATCCATGATTTAACAGTCAGAATCATATCTGACAACACGAAACTATTATGTACATGTTTGTTAGGATATATTTTGTGTAAACGTATGCGAGAATGTATAGAACAAAACGATAACGGACGTCGTTACGTGAACATTAAACTAACGAAGTATTCGTGTGGATGATGATTCACACGAGTATATTCGTGGGTTTAAAATTCTGAAGGATATCTAGTAATTATAAAAACAAATCGGAAAGTACAATTGTCATCGTGTTCGTATGGGTGATGATCTGTACGAATACGCACGAGAACCGTACAATTCGATGAAACAGTTAAATTAAATGTTTTTCAAATTTCAAAAATAAACAAAAGATATGTAGTTAATTTACTAGGAATTACCACCTAAAATAATTTAGAAAACTTTACTTTTAAATATCGTAAAGTTCCGTTACGAGAAAATCAGGAAACAACGTATTTACGCGAAACTGAACGAACCCAAGCGCCCCCGAATCTGCACCAAATTAGACGAATCTTGTGTCAAAATGACCGTAGCAACATGTAGATCATGAAAAGACGAAGAAATCGGGACCAATAATTTTGAAGTAAAAATGAGTTCAAACGAGCTATTTTGTGTTTGGGCACTATTCTGGCCACCTGCATCTTTGCAGCCAGTTTTCAAGCCTTCAAACCTTAGTATTATGCACAAAACTGTGATAGGAAGCTAAGGTAAAACTTAGATTGAAGTTTAGGATGGCTGAAAATGAATTGAAACCTGGGCAAGTTAATCTCGACACAAGAACAACAAGGGGAAAACTAATATCGATGATATCACTTCGAAGTAATTAGTATCGAAGCTATCTAAAGTCATCAACTCAGACCACCAACGACGCTGATAGTATCGATGGTCCTGGTGGCTGTCAAACTTGAACCATCGAACCTATAGGATCAATGAGCCATAACATGTTGTTCCATCGATACTAACCACCCCTCAGCATCGATATTGGGTCTTAGTCTGTCGATACTACCAATTTAGTATGATCCAAGTATTTTTAACTTGGAACCAGCTTAAAACACATAGAAATGAGATCATAGGATTGATTAGAACATGGATGGGTCGGTGAAGAAACATTAGGGTTTCAAGTGTGTTAACCGGTTTTTGTCCTTCTTCGATATTAAAGTTTTCAACACCAAAGTTTTTCTAAATCATTTTAAACATACAAACACACGTTTTAAAAATAAAATGGAACTAATATACATGGATTTTGTCAAATAAAATCTTAAACTAAGAGGGTAAGATCGGTTAAGGTTCAAGGGTGATTAACTAGATGTTAACCAAAACCCTAATGACTTCAATATTAACTTAAAGTGTTTCTAAACTAATAAGCCAAGTTCATTTAGTGAACTACATAAAGAAATAATATGAGAAGAAGCCATGGATTACAAAGGACTAAGGAACAAGATAAGAACTATGGAGTTGAAGAAAAATAACTAAGTGTGGGCCAATGACACTAAGTTGGTAACAACCAACACTTAGAGTTTTTCATCAACTTGACATACAATTAAGTGTTCAAATGAATAACTTAGTTGATAGTCAAATAAAGAAGGAACAAGAATCAAGTTGGGCAATAAAGAACTATCAAAGGACTTGAAGTTAATCTTAAGTCCTAACATGTTAACTTGTATTTTCATAAAAAAAACTTATATTTTACTAAAGTATAATGATTTATAACATGTGAATATAGATTTATAAAGATCATCATAACTTATTTTATTAAAATGTCATAAAGTAATTTAAAGGATTTTTTCTAAACTTAAACTTTTGTAACTTAAATAAAATTTTATGAATGGTGATTTCTTAAAGGATTAAATATTTATTATCATAAACCTTATGTAAATAAGGTTTAATCTTTATCAGTTAAAGAATAAGGGTAATATAGAGTACCTAACTTAGAATACCTTAGAGAAATTCTAGTAACACATTAGTAAGTGTCACACCCCAACCCGACGGGGTTGGATCGAAGTCCCCGTCGGGCGGAAGGTTCTCGGGGCGCGATATCGTGAGTGATAATTTTAATGATCAGATTGCTTACATAGCATCAATGTTAAGAATAACTAAAGCACAATCAAACGTTAAACTAGGATTACAAAGTTAAATTACAATATCAATGTTCAGTAATTTAACTCAGTAAACCTATCAAAAGAATCAAGTGTTTTTTTATCTTGTAACTGTACAAGACATCCAAAAGTGATTCGTATGAATAACAAAAATATGTGCTTCCAAAATCAACTAGGTCCTCTATCTAGGCCGCCTAGCATGCAATCCAAAGCCTTAGCTTAACCTTGTTCATAACCTGAGAAAGCATGTAAGAAAACAAGGTCAACAGAATGGTTGGTGAGTTCATAAAGTTTATAAGTTTAAAAATAGCTTTAGCAAACCTCTTTCGTAACAACCTTAATCTTATTAACATCACATGTAATATCCAATTCGGTATGCTTATATATAGGGCATATGTAGGGTCGAACTAACCGCCCGCCCAGCCACCGTCCCACCACATACTAAATCACATATGACATTGTTGTTAATGATAATTAAGCATTTTACCTACAATCCCAATCTTCATCATAGCTTTAGTTTACTGTTTCAAAGTTCACAAGTTTATAGCATTCATGTGTATTAGCTTCAATATAAGTTTAACAAGCTTCATAGTTTCACACATCATAGTTTAGCTTTCACTAATCTCATGCGTGAGTACAAGCCCTGCTCTAGCAGAAGTATGGCAATTACGTAGCTCACGGCTAGATACAAGCCCTGCTCTAGCAGAAGTTTAGCCATTACGTATCTCATGAATTAGTTAAGCTTAGTCTAGCAATTACGTGTCTCCTATACAAGGTACAAGCCCTGCTATAGCAGAAGTTTAGCAATTACGTATCTTATACATCGACACAAGCCATGCATACACAAACAATTTAGCAATTACATATCTCATATAAGCAGACAAAAGCCCTGCTATAGAAGAAGTTTAGCAATTACATGTCTCTTATATAGATAACAGCTTAGCCTCGTCATAGTTTAGCTTTCACGTATCTCAATACATGGGTACAAGCCCTGCTCTATCAGAAGTTTAGCAATTACATAGCCCATGATTAGATACAAGATTAGTATTTTGCGCGCAATCATAGTTTCAAGCATATAGATTCAAGCATCCACATATAGTTTCATCATGAATTACATAGCACAAGCATCAAGTCTCGAGTTTAAGCATTTAGTTTCTAACATAAGCATCAAGCCTCAAGTTTAAGCATTTAGTTTCTCGCATAAGCATCAAGCATATAGATTCAAGTTTCTAGTTTGTAGTATAAATATCAAGTTTATAGCTTCTCAAAGTATACTAGATTCCAAGCATAAGCCTCATTGTAACTATCATGTTTAAGTTTAAAAGCATTAAATAACATTTCAATAATTTATTAAAATGTTTAACATGCTTCTTAGTCCCGAAGTAAAACAAATAAGTTTGAAAAGGGACACATGAACTCACCTTGTGTTTGTAGTGGTGGACTAAGTATAACAAGAATACGCGCGCTCGTTGTTTGTACTTGTGATGATGTTCATGATCCTGTATTGATTTCATAGTATTTGTAGCTTATAAGTATGTGTTGTAATGATTTGTGTGCATGTAAGGGTTAACTCTAAATAAGTTAGCCCTTATTGGTGTTAATTATCATTCGGCCTCGTATAATAATTAAGGATTTACTCCCACCTAATCACTTAAGCTTTCCTTGGCCAAGCCTTTATGTGACATGTTTTGTTTTAAACCTTTATTGAATTTCCTTAAAACATCATCATAGTTTACTTGTCTTGTTATAACCTTTAATGTATATTCCAAACAATTCCAATCACTTTAGCACATTCTTTGCACCATTTCAACTAAAATGAATTTCATATGCTCGTTTCCAATTTACTTAGTGAAATAAGTGATCGTATATGGGCCGAATGAATGGTTAGTCTTGGGCTGAATTAATCAAAATAAGTTGGTAATGCTATTGGGCCGGGAGTGGGCCTCGAGTGTTGATGGACCGATCTAAGTCACATGGGTCTCATAATTGTCGTGGGCTAAATGTCATTGGGCCAAGGAGTAATTTGGGCCTGTTGGATTTAATTGCTAAATTCAAGTGGTGGGCTAATTCCACCACACTTGGGCCGATTACACCCATTGGACCAGTGAAATTGCATGGGCCGTAGGGTGGTACGGGCCGACGGTTGGTTGCTGGGCCAACTATTGGCTTAATCCAAAATTGAACTAATTAATCAAGTCCCAATTCTAGAATCTTATGACTGCATCGAGGGGTTGTCTTGGGTTAAAAAAAAAACTCAAACCAGCGAACCTTGTGTCGACGGGTGACTAGGTTCGGCTAAACCATTCCCCTAGCGAACCTATAGGTTTGATGGCAGTTAAGGTTTGTCCCATGTGATAAATGGTTCGACTAAGGGTCGTCTCTGGGTTCGTGAACAGAAGGATGGTTCGTTCCCAGCGTGCATGGTTCGCGGCTGCTCGTTTCACCTCACAGGTTCGGCGGTGACTACGGGGTTCGGCATGAGTCCAATGGTTCGGCTAGGTGACATGAAGGTTCGCGACCCATAGAGTGGTTCGGCAGATTAGGGTTCGAGGCCAGTAGATTTGGTGTTCACCCTAAGGTTCGCATCACAGGGGTTCGGCACTTCGTGAGACCCCAAGGGTTCGTGGCATGATCATGGGTTCGTCTAACAGAAATGTGACCATTTAGGTTCGCTGCACCACAAGTTCGGCATTAAGGTTGGAATGTTCGTGGCAAATAAGGCTAGGGTTCGAGGGTTCGGCCAAAGCAGGTTCGGCCCTTCGTGGGTTCACCTGGCTCGGCTGCTTCGCGAACCTGTAGCAGCTCTATCATCCTCATCGACCTGAAAGTGTCTGGAAGGTTGTTCTTCAACATTTCCCATGCTATGGTCAGCTCTCGAGAGTGTGGTAGGCATGGATGTGAGGGTTACAAGTCGGCCTAGGGTTTTATATTAAACAAGGATTAAGAAACCCTATATTTCCGAAACATTCAAGATCAATACCTCTACAATGGCTGGGCAAACTTCTAGATCCGTTGTACTTTCGTGTAGGGGACGATTGTAGCTTCGTGTAGACACCGAAAACTCGTGATTTCGTTGAGAAATGGCCACGATCTTGAAGATTGAAGATGGAAATTTAGAGAGTGGGGGTGACGGGTTTGATGATTTTAGAGAGAGAAGAGAGGTGTAATAAATGAGGAAATGAACTCATTTAGAGTTTATATATCCCGTGGGTATTCAGGTTAGTTTCGGTTGCTCGGTTCGTATTTTCGTCGCGTTTCCGGACTAATACGCGCGGGTTTTATAAATGAAATGAAAGAGTTTATATAGGATATTTAAAATATGGTTATTTTTAGTAAATGTCGTATTCTTTGAATTTTTTTTAGCGAAAATTATTATTTTGCGGTTTCTTAAATTCTTTCGCGTATGTAAGTATTTTAAATTTGAAATAGTTTCTTTTTAATTTATTCTTGATGAGTTTAAAAATTGTAAAACAGGAAATATTATATTTCCTTAATTTTATGATCGTTCGTATCGTTTTTTCGTTTTCGTTTTCGTTTCGTCAGAACGCGTCGCCATCGCGCGTATTCATTCGAATCGTCATTCGAACTAACACGACGATGGTTTGGCTTTCCAACTTTTGTTTTCTACTTTTCAGTTATTATTTCAGAACGTTAAACTCTCAGAATCATTCGTACAGATCGTCACCTATACGAATAATTCGTCTGTTTAGTATTCTGTAACAACAACCGTTATGGTTTTGTTTTGTTTAACCTCACATACGTTTATATACAATAGCATCAAATCAAGTGTCTATGTTTCAATACTGTGTTGTCTAATATGTTTCTGACTGTTAAACCATAAGGTTTCAATCAGATTTCAGACAATCGCATAATAGTTTCGTATCAAGTATAATGTATCAAAAGCATTAACATAGTTTCACGTAATGTGTACCTGAGTTACTGTACGAGTTACTGTTGCGATCACTGTTCCGGCACGCTTCCGGCACTGATGTTACAGTAAGTATATAGGACACATAGTGGCACACCGAGACCAAAACCCTATATACGAAAACTGTAAATACTTATAGTATTCGAATCATAATAAATCAACTCAGGTGTTGAAGGTACGTAGTCTACAACAAACGAGCGTGCGTATTTCTGCTTGGTTCATTTGCATTGCAACACAGGTGAGTTCATTGCCCCTTTTCTAAACAATTTTGTTTTATAAATGCGGGGCTGAGAAGTATGCGTAAATTATTTTCCTTGGATTATATTTCACTTAAATGCTTTTAAATTCTATACGTTTGTATGTATAAATGTTATCTAAGATTATGTCTAGGTAAATTTTTATGCAGGTTTTTACAAAAGATTATCCACTTATCTAATAAGTGGATGATCATTTTATGTCGAGTAAAGATTTGCAACGAATCTGTTTTCAATGAATCAAACGAAACTATTTCAACGAAACAAGTGTGTGATTTCAATGAATCAAACGAAACAATTTTGATGAAACAAGTGTTCAATGTTCAATGAACCAAGTGTGCAATGATCAACGAATCAAGTGTACATTTGTTCAACGAATCTACTATTCATTGTTCAACGAAACAAGCACATTTTCAACAAATCAAGTACGAATCAAGAAATCATTTTCAGGGGAAAGTCTGAGAAATGTCAAAGATAACATGTGTGAACGAAACTATACGAAACAAGGCACGAATCTAGATGAATCAAGAACGAAACAAAACCCTACATTTCAAGGAGTCCTAGCTAGACCGCTTGATTTGTAGGTCACATGTTTGATAATACTTACGGAATCCCCTAACTTCTAAAAACCTTTGATTGCTATACTATTATACTCGAGTTGACCAAGGCCTCTATCATTAGTACTTAGCTATCAATTAAATGTTTATTTAATTCATTTATTTAAGCATTTTAATTAACTACTTTTACATTTTCCACATTTCCATGGTGTTGTGTGTGTATGACGAGCTTAAGGAATCAAGAGGTTTTCCACATTTGACGAATCTAACGAAACTATTTGATGAATCTAACGAAACTAGTGTTATGTTGGTTGAGGGTGAAACGCTTAATTATCATTAATAACAATATTCTATGTGGTTCGGTATGTGGTGGGCTGGCGGTAAGCTTTGACCCTACGTATGCCCTATATATAAGCATTCTTGGCTGGATAGTCTAGGTAGTTGTTGGTGAGCTTAAGGTTGTCACTTGGTCAGGTTTGTACAAATTCATTTTCAATAACAAACTATATGAACTCACCAACCATGTGTTGACTTGATTTTTGCATGACTTCTCAAGTGACGAATATGTTTAACTAGGAAGTTCGTGTTTTTGACTAGGATGCTCAGATAGAGGACCTAGTATTTTGGGATGTGCATATTTTTGGAACATCATTATACCAATTATTCTGTATATCTTTTGCCAAAACAAGATAGTTAATTTATGATGTTGTTGGTAGATTTACATTGTTAAATTATGAACGACACCAATGTCATTTAACTTTGTAATTCTATTCCATTTAGTGTTTTGTCATTTCATATCATGCGCAATGTAAACAATCTGATCACTTCGATTATCACCCGATATCGCGCCCCGAGAACCTTCCGCCCGAAGGGAAAGCGGATCCAGCCGCCGGCTTGGGGTGTGACACCAAGCCTAGGAATTGTCGCACCTCAGTCGGGGTCTTCGGTGCTTCGCAGTTCTTGATGGTCTCTATCTTAGATTTATCCACATGTGTTCTTTTCTTATTAACGATGTGCCCCAAGAATTGGAACTCTCGGATCCAGAAATCACATTACAGAGTTTAGCGTATAACTTCTCTTGCCGCAAGCGTTCAAGAGCCAATCAAAGATGCTCCTTGTGTTCTTCTTGGGTTTTGGAGTAGATGAGAATATCATCGATGAAAACAATGAATACCGCAGGTGCATTTGTCAGACCAAATGGCATGACCAAAAACTCGTAATGGCCATACCGAATACTAAAGGTTGTATTAGGAATATCTTACTCATGGATTCTCAACTGATGGTACCCAGATCGCAAATCGATCTTGGAGTAGTAACTCGATCCTCACAATTGATCGAACAGTTCATCAATGCGAGGTAGTGGGTAGCGATTAATTATCGTCACTTTGTTCAGCTCACGGTAGTTGAAGCACATACAAAATGTGCCATCCTTCTTCTTAACAAACAAGACAGGAGCTCCACATGGCAAGAAGCTTGATCTAATGAAGCCCTTGTCCAACAGCTCTTGTAGTTGTTTGGACAGTTCCTGCATCTCCGAAGGTGCAAATCGATAGGGTGCTTGTGCGATAGGTGCTACTCCCTGTGCGAGGTCTATGAGGAATTCCACTTGTCGTGGTGGTGGAAGTCATGGTAGTTCCTTAGGAAATACGTCAGGATAGTCGCATACAACTAGTATCTCTTCAAGTTTCTTCTCCTCTTCGGTTTTCTCAGTTATGAGTGCCAAGATGGCTGTGTCTCTTTCGTAGGCATCTGTGAGCTTTCATGCATGAGCTGATATTCAAAGGAGTGTAACTCCTTTCGCCTTTGATGTTTAAGGTTTCCCCTCTAGGGAGGGGTATACGCACAACCTTATCGTGGGAAATTATTTCAACTTGGTTTTCAGACTACCAATCCATGCCTACTAGGACGTCAATATTTCTGAGCGTGACTGGCATGAGATCGATTTTAAACTTGTGGTTTGCTAGCTCTAGGGTGCATCCTTTCAGGATGTGTTTAGTTACAATTATCTTACCATCAGCTAGCTCTACAGTGTATTCAACCTCTAAGGGTGTTGGGTTTATGGCAAGCATATCACTAAATTCATTAGATATAAAACTCTTTCCTACTCCAGTGTCAAACAGTACAGAATCGTAATGATCGTTTAGGAGATACGTACCTGTTGCGAGGTTGGGATCTCTTATGGCTTCCTTTGCCCCAATCACGAAGGCTTGTCCCCTCGGACCGTTGTTGTTCCCATTGTTGTTGGTTGGTTGGTTGGGGTTGTTGTTCTTCAAGTATGGGCAATATTTCTTGACGTGCCCATGTAACATTCCAGTATTTATAATAAACAATTATTTTTATTAAATAATTTATGACGTCATTTGAAATTTCTTCTATGAGTTATTATACTTAAATATGTATAGTTATAGAAATATACCTATATATATATATACATATGAGAAAGCAAATTCAAACATCTTTAATATATATATATATATGTGTGTGTGTGTGTGTGTGTGTGTTTAAATATGTATGTAATTATTTAAAATTACACAAGTTAAATAATATAAAAGAATAAACATATTTTTTTAAAGAATTAAAATAAGCTTTATAACATTTAGAACTTATTTGAAAATACATAACTTTAACAAATAAATAAAATTTTAATTATAAAATTTTAGTAAAATAAATAAATAAACAGAAAACATTTTACATAAATAAAACTTTAATAAAATTTTATATACTTTAACATGTCATAAACATATACGTTTGCATTTATAACGTAAAAATAAATTTTAAACACTTATTTAAAGTTTTGTAAATTTTCTTTTAAACAAAAATATGTTGCATATAAAAATACTATTTGGAAATGTTGATAAACTAAAACGATAGATCCTAATAAAAACATTCTTTTTACACATTTTTATAAAAATCTATCTGGTATTTAATAATGTTCAAATAACTTAATCAAGAACGAGCGAGCAAAATCAAAATCAAACAAAATGTGCATAAATATCAAATTAACTTGACCAAAACAATCCTTCAATCATTTCTAAACGTTCCGTGATCAAAAAAATACAAATAAACAAGTTTAAATGGAGAATTGAAGGTTAACAGTTATGGTTCGATCGTCCCTCGTTCTTCAACCGAAATCTATTAAAACGCAAGTAAAGGTAAACATTTTATATACCATTAGACTCGTTTTTTGATTGTGAACAAAAGCCCTATGTTTTGCGATTCAATCAGACTGTTAATCGATTGGATTTGAATGGTGAAGATCTAGGTTTTCGGGTTTCTTAAAACTAATTTGGGAACGAGACTCAAGCTATGTTATATTTATTTCAAACGAAGTTAATTCACGGCCAAGGCCCTAGATCAACCGGTTAACACGTTTGGTTTCCAATCTTATAGTCACTAGTTCGAGACCCCTCCTCAGCCAGTTAAACTGGTTTTGGGCCACTTTTTTTGATATCTTTTTATTTAAAAATCATTTTTAAAATCTGTTTTTACTAGAAAATTCTTTTTATTAAAATGCTACCATTTTAATAGAAGAAAAATGTATATATAATATAAATATCATTTTAACAATATAAATAATTTGATATTAGCAAATTACTATATTTTAGTAAATAAATACTTAAAATTTATTTAATAGTTTTATATACAAATTTTATACATTTTATAAAATAAATATTTTCATATAAAGTTTAATCATGATACATTAATAACTTATGTTAAACAAATGTTTTCATAAACTAAAATTTTAAATTTAATAAAAACTTTCTTGAACATGTTATAAACATATACGTTTGCATTTATAACGTAAAAATAAATTTTAAACACTTATTTAAAGTTTTGTAAATTTTCTTTTAAACAAAAATATGTTGCATATAAAAATACTATTTGGAAATGTTGATAAACTAAAACGATAGATCCTAATAAAAACATTCTTTTTACACATTTTTATAAAAATCTATCTGGTATTTAATAATGTTCAAATAACTTAATCAAGAACGAGTGAGCAAAATCAAAATCAAACAAAATGTGCATAAATATCAAATTAACTTGACCAAAACAATCCTTCAATCATTTCTAAACGTTCCGTGATCAAAAAAATACAAATAAACAAGTTTAAATGGAGAATTGAAGGTTAACAGTTATGGTTCGATCGTCCCTCGTTCTTCAACCGAAATCTATTAAAACGCAAGTAAAGGTAAACATTTTATATACCATTAGATTCGTTTTTTGATTGTGAACAAAATCCCTATGTTTTGCGATTCAATCAGACTGTTAATCGATTGGATTTGAATGGTGAAGATCTAGGTTTTCGGGTTTCTTAAAACTAATTTGGGAACGAGACTCAAGCTATGTTATATTTATTTCAAACGAAGTTAATTCACGGCCAAGGCCCTAGATCAACCGGTTAACACGTTTGGTTTCCAATCTTATAGTCACGAGTTCGAGACCCCTCCTCAGCCAGTTAAACTGGTTTTGGGCCACTTTTTTTGATATCTTTTTATTTAAAAATCATTTTTAAAATCTGTTTTTACTAGAAAATTCTTTTTATTAAAATGCTACCATTTTAATATAAGAAAAATGTATATATAATATAAATATCATTTTAACAATATAAATAATTTGATATTAGCAAATTACTATATTTTAGTAAATAAATACTTAAAATTTATTTAATAGTTTTATATACAAATTTTATACACTTTATAAAATAAATATTTTCATATAAAGTTTAATCATGATACATTAATAACTTATGTTAAACAAATGTTTTCATAAACTAAAATTTTAAATTTAATAAAAACTTTCTTGAACATGTTATAAACATATATGTTTGCATTTATAACGTAAAAATAAATTTTAAACACTTATTTAAAGTTTTGTAAATTTTCTTTTAAACAAAAATATGTTGCATATAAAAATACTATTTGGAAATGTTGATAAACTAAAACGATAGATCCTAATAAAAACATTCTTTTTACACATTTTTATAAAAATCTATCTGGTATTTAATAATGTTCAAATAACTTAATCTAAAGTTTTAAAACCTTATTATTTTACATGTAAAATTAATAAATTATTCCAAATGGATGTTAATTTTTGTTAAACATCAATTAATTTAACTTCAACATTTTAAATTATATTTTATGATAACATGAGTAAATTTGAACTTTATAAACATCGTTACTACTTTCATTTAACAATTAAACCATCATGAAATTAGAGATTCAACAATTCAAAACAAATCGAAATAGTTGATCCACTTAGAACTTAGATAAATCCATTGAAAGATATAGCTATGTTAACATTATGCCAAATGAACTATATAGGTGAACATTGATCTTGTTATACATATTTGTGAACTACCATTGTGCACATCTGTCAAGGTGAGTCTTCATAGCCCCTCTTTTACTATTTTTACTTTTGGGGTGAAACATGCAACTTATCTATTGCATTTTCATGTGAACTTAGTTTAATGACATTATAGTTTGTGAACTTTAGCTAAGAACATTGCATTGATCACCCTCATTTAGTGACTATGATAGATCTATTGGACGGACCATCCCACCGATGTTTGATCGACCCTACGGGGAAGGCCCTCGGTGATAGTTTACTACTTCAGCATTGTTAGGTTTGCTAGAACGTGGTCTATACATCATTTTGTTAACATCAGTTGACCTGCTTTACTTGCTAGTTCATTTTTAACTATGTTCATCATGCTTTGTGTTCACATATGACATTTATAACATTTTTGTAAACATATATTGGTGTGAGTGTTCAAACCTATGAAACTCACCAACTATTCGTAGTTGACACTTGATTTTAAACATGTTTCATTTGGAAATGACAAGTTAGCTATATTAACAAGCTTGGATCAGCTTACATTTAATTTGTATTCAATGTATTAGAATTATTAGGATGTAATAGTTAGGGTTTGATCATTTGAAACGATGTAATAAATGTTCTTCGAGTTTAATGTATGAACTATTCATAACTTTATACCCTGTGCTATGAACAATCTACACTTCGTGGCGCCCCGATGTTTCCGCCATCTGCCGGGGTGTTACAGCCCAGGTTTCCCACATTCGAAGCAACCTTTCGGCGATTCATGTTGTTGGTGTGGCTGTGGGGTCTTTGCCAACAACTCGCCTCTGTAGTCTTTGGCTACATGTCCCACTTTCCCACAGCGCTGACATCGAATGATGCCACATTGCCCTAGTGCATGATGGAAGTTTCACTTGTTGCACTTTGGGTGTTTTCCTGAATAGGCTCCTAGGTTCTGGTTAGTTGGGGTGGGTGGTGTGTAAGCTTCGGTTGATCCAAACTTACGTTGTTGTGGAGGTGGCTGGAGAGTTGAAGTCTTGCTAAGGATGTTGTCCCATTTGCGTTTTTTATCGGTGGTCTTGGCTACTAAACCAGGGGGTGGTAAAAGTCCTTGTGCAACCGCCGAGTCAATGAGCTAGTGGGCTAATCGGACGGCTTGTTGTAGGGTGATGGGGTCAGCAGACAGTACCATACCCTAGATATGAGGGGGCAATCCCTCGATGTATTTCTCGATGTGTTTGTATGCCGGTGTTACCATCTCTGGACACAGGTGTGCCAGTTCATATGATCTAGCAGTATATGCCTCGATCTCCAAACCGACCGTCTTGTGGTTCCAGTATTCAGTTTCTAGTTTCTACACTTCGCCGCGAGGACAGTACTCATGGTTCATCATTCCTTTAAACTATTCCCAAGGTACGGTGTTGGCTGCTTCCAGCACTGAGTTTTAAACATTGGCGTCCCACTAGGTGATGGCTGCTCCCTCCATAGTTCCAGCTGTAAATTTCACCCGGTCTTCATTCCTACAATTTCTCATGGCGAAGGCCGACTCCGCCTTCTCCAACCAGCGTAAGAGATCGACGGCACCCTAAGTACCGTTGAACTAATGGGGTTTGCACTCCAAGAACGACTTGAATGGACATATGGGTGGGTTAGGATTTGCTCCTTGGTTCAGTTAGTTCTAATTTCAGACAGCTTCGCAAGCAGCAATCGCCTCTTCAACCAGCTCGTTGATGAGTGCGTTGAGTTTAGCTGCAGTCAGGTTGATGTTTCCATGTCCTCCTGCGTTTCGGCGTCCACCGCGTCTTCCAGCCATGATCTTCATAGCAAGAATAAGTGTTACGATGTTACTAGGGTTTAATGTAAAATGTGCGGTTGGTACAGAAAGGAAACATGTAATTGTATGCAAGGACACAACTTTCAATAATAGATGATAGCTTTTGATATGTAATAAGTTGTACTAGTTACAATTCATTTAATACCAAAACATCAAAATCCCAAAATATCTAGTTTCAGGGACACAACCCGTCCTTTATAGGTCTGTGCTAAATCAATCAAAAGCATCATCAACAGTGGACTCGGAATCAGCATCCGCTACTGGTTCCTCCTCCTCCTTAGAGTCAGGCTCCTCTGGATCTGGGACGATGACCATATCCTCTAGCTCCGTGAGCCTTGCCTCGGCAATGGCGGCTCGGTTCTCTGTCGCCTGAAGCCGTCGAGTCAACTGGGTCATATCTCTATCCATCTTGTTGACTATACTATGGAGCTCTGCGTGTCGAGCATACGTATCACTCAACTCCTGTGCGAGATACTCGATCCTATCATCTGCCCATTTCACTTCCCAATTCAGTCTAGCAATGTCGGCTAGCTCAAGTTGTGGTCTCTTGGACTCTGGGGCGTGTAGTATAGGTGATGCATGGTCAGGTGACTCCTCCTCGGGATCCTCATAAGCGTCCTCATTGGGATCTTCCTCAGGATCCACATCAGAATGCTGCACCGGATCATCCATCTTGCTCCCCTTAGAAGGTACGGGATGCTGGTTAGGTGACTCTAGGACCATTGGTAGGGTGATTCTAGTAATGCTGGAGCCATTAATATACTGATCAGTTATTAATATACTGATTAGAAGGTAGGGGATTGAATGTTCTACTTTTACTTTCATTTTTTCATCAATTGAGTTTTTAATATACTGATCAGATTTCGTATTTTAGATTCCTATTTGGATTGCATTTGTTAGTTTACTAAAAAGAAATTTTAGTTATCTTGGTTTTAATTTAAGATTCGGGTGTCACCTATTTATTAAAGCTTTGAAAAAAGGTTGAAACAACTGTATTTTTGTCGCACCCCAGGGTTTCCAGCCGCCACGAGCACGATCGAGATCGGTGCGCGGGATTGCAGTCTACGGTCACACTTGTGAGACCTACATATCAGTTTATATACGTACATCCAATATCTTCGATTAAATAGTTTTGTAGAACAGAGTTGCGGAAGCTAAGTAAATTGTTTTCAAATGATTACAAAAACATAAGTTGCGGAATCGGTTTAAGTTGTTTAATCATTACATAACAAAACAAAATAATGAAAATGTTTTCAACATCCTAAGTCATAAGTAGATGCATGAGACCCCGTCCTAGCATCCTAGTCCTGTGTGCGTGCCTTATTTACCTGAGAAAACATGCGAGTTAATGTCAACAAGACGTGGTCAGAGCACAGGTTTTATAATAGCAATTGACAGTAAATGTTTAAAGTACATGTTGCAGGACTACACATCATTATAATGCAAAATCGATTGATAGCTAGTCAAGATAGTTATATCATATGTAGGTTCGAAACCGAAGCTGACTGCATGCCTCCCGCCATGTCCATTACACAAGACAATGGCAAATGTTGTTTGGCCAATTTTGCACCCATTCCAACCTCCAGTCGTGTTGGCCTCCCAGGCGCGATGGGTGGGGCTTGTCAAGCCCAAATAGTACTATCCATAATTACCACGCTATGCGCCACGTGCTATTAACGGTCCGAGTTGTGTTTGTGAGTTCTTTGTTGTGATTGTGTGCCACACATATATATAAGTGATAAAGCATGTCCATATGTATCCAAAAATGTTGATTGTTCAAAACAGTTTAGTATGTAATATTTTCTCCCTCAAAGGTAGAAAATAGTGAAAATGGGCTGTGAACTCACATGATTGTGCAGTTCTCGATGTGTGTTCACAAACAGCGAATGCTAGCATATACTAGTGGTCACCTATAATCATATAGGTCATGAGTATGTGTTTTCGTGGTGTGTTGTATCCCATACAAATCCAAGTGTCGGTGTGCTCAACCTAGAGTTTGTGTTGACTCGACGAATCGTTGGTGACACGTTTGTTGCGTTTAGTTTGTTTGTGTGACATGTTAATCGTAACACACAAGTAGGACATTATCATACTACCTACTATTCTAATCACTGTAATGTGCACTTAAGTCACGTATGAAAATCATAAAATTTCAATTTCTGGAAAGTTACCATTTTTGGAAAGTTTCTATTTTTTGAAACTTCCTATTTATAGAAAGTTTCTATTTTTGGAAAGTTTAGTTAAAAAATCTCATTTCATCAAACTAACATATCTAGCGTGTTCCTAAAACACATTAAACACATAACATGTCATTTCTGCATAAATCATGATGTCTACCATTTTACCCAAAATAAAGTTTCCTTATTTAGTAAGTATCCGTTTAAAGTCCGTTTTCACAAACCGAAGTTCCAAACATATTTATATGATGTTCCTAAACTCATTACAATATCAACAAATCATGAAAATTCATTGAAATCCCTCTTTTTAATTTTAAAAGTTTCCATTAATAGTAAGTCATTGCTAAAAAACCAAATTTTCACAAATCTAAATACCCAAATATGTTTCTAGACACTCTAATAGATATTTATCATCATTTTGTATCATATAGCATGTCTAGATGATCATCTATCAATAGCATGCATGTTCAAAGTTTCTATTGATAGTAAGTAGCACAAATCCATCACCAAATCATTCAAAACTCATTTCAACACATTACTAAACTCTAGATAAGTCATAATAACTCAACAAACATTCAAGAACATCACAAAATTCTTTCATGTGATCCATTTGGAGTTGCATGTGGTTGTACACACATGCATGTCGGTTTTTAAGCTTGCATGTGTCATCTACGTATAGATAAACCATAAAAACTACCTTTGATGTCTTTAGGTGACTGGATTCGAGCTAGAAAAGAAGCTACAACTCCACAAATGGATGCTCATGCCTTTTGATAGCTTCCAAGGCTTTCTTGAGGTTCCTATGGCTTCAAATCACTATGAGTGGCTTGAGGATGCTCCAGCATGAGTTTGAAGCTTGTGGGCCGGACGCTTTTTTCAAGAGAGTGATAGGAAGTTTGGGTTTGAGGTAAAGAAATGGATTGTGGGGAAAAGAGGTTGCTTTTATAAAGTTTTTGAGTACTTGGACTCATCGCGTACCGTCAAGGACAAAATAGCCGGGTTGTCCACCGAGACACGCCGCGTACCGCCAAGGTGGGAGATGATCGGTCGTGGCATACCGCCACAGGTTTCGGCTGAGTTCAAAACTCCCGCCCACTAATCCCGTACCTCGAAGGGTTGACTTTTCTGATTTTTAATTTTGTTTTATCCAAGTTCTTTCGCATTCGATTCGTATCATTTATTAAAGAGTTTATTTCGTGTTAACATATAATCACATATAAGCACATATGTTTGTTTGATTATCTTTTCCTTTGGTCACTGACATTCGTGTAATAAGACTCGTGTGTGCTTCGCCAATTCCTTGAATTATCGTTTCATGATTGTTTGTGTTCGACTTTGTGAAACGTTTGCACACTTAATTAATCATAATCAATGTGTAATGTACAATTCGATAATTTCCCGAATTATCGTTTTGCAATTGTGTTTGTGTTTGTGTTTGCCACACTTGAGTTCCAAAATCAATGTGTACTATATGATTCGATAATTCCCAGAACTATCGTTTCGCAATTGTTTGTGTTTGACTCACTTAATTAATCATAATTAAATGAAATGCAAGGAATATGAATGTGAAATAAGAAATTGTAAGTGTTGCAATTTACCTAAAATTGTCGGGTTTCACAATTTTGATCAAAAATTTCACCTCTTAGTTTGCATTTTTGTGTGTGGAGATGGGATGTATACTTTGATATACTAGATGTGCTCATCTATGTTGAAAATCATTTAAGCAATGTGGGAATTTTTAGGTTTTGGAATTGATGTTCAATTTTATATTCTGGTGAGACACCATTAAAGCTAATAAGCTATTATCACTAGAACTTGATTTAGATTTTTCTTTAGTCTGATTGCTTTCATTTGTATGCTAAAATAGAAATTTAAGGTATTTCAAAATGTTGGGTTTAGTGATTTTTGGGTTAACCCCATAAACGGGTCAAGTTTTTTTTTTTTCCATTAATTGAGGCTTGTAATATACTAATTTGATTTAGTATTTTAGATTCCTATTTGGTTTGCATTTGTTAGTTTATCGACAGTCAATGAGGTTTGTAAACACTATTTTTTTTTTCATTCAAGAACTTTAACCTCAATATCAACTTAGTTTACAGGGTCTCTAAGGAAAAATTGATTATTTACCATGGTCTAAGACTTTGTCAACACGTGGAATCCTATGCTCAATCACATCATTGATGGGTTTTTGAAGATTTGAGCTTATGTGTTCATAATAATTTCGCCTAATTTGCCATTGTTTTATGTTTTTTGCTTCTCAAATGGGGTTCATTTGCTCAATTTTGTGTCATGTCGCAGATTTTAGCTATGAAAGTGTCTACTGAGGAGGCCTAGCACATGGTTAGAATCTCAAGTTTGTTGTTTGCGTAAGTAACCATTTTCACCAATTAAATACTCATATATAGGTTTAAGAGTGCTTTAAGTTTGTCTTTCTTTTTTGAATTGAATGTTCTTAAATGGCTATTTAATTTGCCAACTATCTGAACCTTGAGTTACTTATCTATTCAAAAACAAAATTTTATTGTTTAATGAATTTTTGGGAGTGCTTTCCATCTGTTGGGAAACCCTTTCTTGCTCACTATTACACATATACAAGTTGTTTTTTGATATCTACACTTCCATTTGTTTTATTGTTAAAATCAGATCGTTGGTGTTTTCAGTTTAGATTGCCCCCTGTTTGTTAGGATGGTGTTATTATTTATGTTTTTGTTATCTTTTTTAGACATTTAAAATCTCTTTAATGTAAATTGTAGTTACTATATTTTTTGTTTTTCTAGAAAACTTAAATTTTTGAATACATTAGAAATCTTTATAAAAAATTAAAAATATGATTGGTGATTGAATAAATCTTGCTTGCAATCACCTTTGGGTGTTAGTTTTTAGTTTTGACTGGTAGCTGTTTGTTGAGATGGTCACCAACATTTTCTTGTTTATCTAGAATTCCATGTGTTTTGTAGTTAAAATTAGACTGTTAGCATTTTCAGCTTTTATGCTAACTGTTTGTTAGGATGGTGTTAGTACCTATTTTTTTAGGTCAAGTAAAAAAGCTCTTTAATGTAATTGACCATGTTATTTGATCTGTTATAAAACTTAAAATATTAAATACATTAGTGATAGATCATATAGTATATTACTATATTATAAAAATTGAAACACCCAACATATCGTATCCCAAATCTCTAGCTGCAAATGCGTCTATACACGTTAGGAACGTAAACATTGGCATGTCTGTTGTTATCTGCATTGTTTCTTTTTCATTATTGTATTCCTATTGCTGATTTTTTGCCTATGTTACTATGTTTTGTTTCTTAAAGCATTCCATTGTTTGTGATAGCTTAAGGTTCGCTATAGTGTTACCATGTAGAGTTTGTTTCCCACTAATTATGAAGTTGATTAAACAAACATTTGCAATAAATTCTAAAATACCACATCAAGTATATGAAAAATTCAAGAAAGTACATGATCAGAGCTTTTTTTTTTTTTTTTTTTTTTTAGGTTGATCTTAGCTATTGTCTTGTGAAATTGTTCTAGATAACTTGAATTTATCAATGCAAACATATGCTAAAAGTCTGCAAGCAGTCTGCATTATTCATTGTTCAATTTGTCATAGATTAACTTTTCACATTAGACGTTGTTGTACAATGTTATGTGAAGATATTGCTTTAATGCCTATTATTTTTGTGTGTGACTCTAAAAAGTGAAAATTAGAGGTAGGTGGTTAATTGAATCTAGAGGCTAAAAAATGCAGGTAGTTCATGGTAGCCTGAATTTTTTCGAGGATTTGATAAATAGCACTAAAATGGTAACATGAATCTTTAATTATAAAGAATTAAACTCAAAGTTCATTAGGGTAAAATGTCTTGGATTATTTATATGTTGATTGATAATCTTTTATAGTTGGTCTTGTTTCTTGAAACTTGATTTTATTTTCTTACTACTTTGCCTTTGATTATACATTGTGTTAGGATTTGCACTGGAAAGCCAGGTATATTGATTTGAATTACTTTTATATTTGTAACTTTACTAATATTACAATTAACTTATGGCAACTAGATAATTTTGTAGTCAATTATGTAACTTTTGTATGTGTGTATGATCAGGAATCAAAAGTGTGGAAAACTTGCCATGGATTTCACCTCATCCAAAGGGTCTACAAATGTCCTGTTAGTCGTTCCTGGTTGCAAAAGATTATTAAGGTGCCATATTCTCAATATGTCATTATTTATTTTAATTGCAAAAGAGGTTCTTTAAGATTTTTACCAACTCAACAAAGTCAATGAAGTGAAAGCAAGCTCAGTACCTATTCTATATATTTAAATCTTGAAACATTTAAACTTATATTAACCCTTTTAAAGTCTTATCAAACCTAACCATTAGGAGGTTAAGAATAATTATTTAATTGCTTTTGTTTTGTTGTAAGATATGACAAATCTTGTATAACAGTAACTTGTTGATAGTAATTCTTGTATTTTAGTTGTTGATCCTTTTAAATTATTTGTATGATATTTGTTTATTAATTGAATTGGTTGTGACATCTCCTTTTTTAGGTAAGGAGTTTAGAAGTACAAGATATTTCTTCATTAAAAAAAAAATAAAATAAAATAAAGGACGGAATGATAGATTTGGAAAATGTTTCATATACATTTTATCTTCTTTGCTGATATGCAAAAGGTAAGAATTTTATTTTCTATTACATTTAACTTCCATCCGATTGATTTTGAAGGTTCTTTGAAAACTATTAAAAACTAAATCTAAAACTCTTAAATAAGAATTTAATACTAGAAGAATTGTTGATTTTTCTGGTGGCAGAAAGAGAAAGACGTTATTAAGCCATAAATTTTCATCCACATGGAAGTATCATACAACTAACAAAAACCGAGCATCTCGTCTTAAATTTTCAACAACGTCGCATCGCGTGAGTTTCTTGCTATATAGATTAAGGCTTACGAATAAACTTGAATCTCTCTACACAATATAAGGAATGGTTATAAAAGGATTTTGCACGACCAGTGTTCACGTATTTTGATGAAGCTTATGCAACATTAATGTTTTATACAATTTTAGCTTCTTTTGATAATGAACTTTGATGTTCAAATTTTTCATGTTGATTGTGTTGTTAGTAAGTGTTAATAAAAATTCAATTGAAATTTACTTATTTAATAAATATGGATTTGAACATGTTTACACAAAATTACTTTTTCAGGGAGAATCATGCTGAATTTTTTAAAAAAATATGGATCATAACTCAGCATGTTTCATGATAACTTTTTTAAAAGTAAGGTGTTACAGTTAGTGATTTAGAAATGGGTCGACACCGCCGCATCGTTCGTGCTTCCTACTAGTATTATATATATGTGTGTGCGCGCGCGCACGCGCGTAAATTGGAGAGAGAAAAAACGAGCTGGCTCGTAGTTCGGCTCGAGTTTTTTACAAGCTCAAGCTCGAACTCGATTTTTTGGCTCAAAAAATTTTTCGAGCTGGCTTGTGTAGGCTTGAAAAGTCTCAAGCTCAAGCTCGGTCTGGCTCGTCTCAGCTGGATTACAGTCCTAAACACACGGCATTTGTTCATGTTTGTTCATTTAACTAAATGAACGAAATTTCTTGTTTTTGTTCGTTTATTTATTAAACAAATGAACATAAACAACCTTTTCGTCGAACGGTTAATGAACTGTTCGCTGAACGTTCGATTCGTTTACACCCCTGATGTAGTATTCATTCTCATAATTTTCAATTGGATCTTTTTCAATCTGAACAAGTTTAATAAATTTGCTTTCATCATATTTGTTTGATGTTACTCAGTGAATCAATCTGTTTGTTTAATAAGCACTATCTCGTTGAAAAGTTCTATACATTTACCCTTTCTCAACACATTTCTTTTGACAAAGACTCCGTTTTTTCTAGTTTTTTTTTCGGATGGTAAAATATTTTTCAACACATGAATATTTAGCATTTTCTTATGATAATTAGCGCATTCCTTATGCGATGCGCTCCCATCACGTAACGCACATCACACAACTATTTTTGAAACATTTGTGTCGAAATGTAACGCTCAATTTAAAACAAAGAACATAGAGAGCATGTAATAACCAAACCAAAACAGAAACTCAAGAACAGAACAGAACACAACATAAGCGCAAAATAGTATATGTCTAACTACACCATACAATCAGAGCAAATAGATAATATTAGACAAGCGATGCAAAATAATAAATGAGTGTTTTCTTTGTTTTTATGTTTATGTTCTTTTATTAAGAGAACTGAACATAGGCATCAAGTAAAAGTAAACACGAATAGTCAAATGACATTGTTGCAGTCGGTCGATCGTTTTATTGTGAGTTGGACGCCCTTCTTTGAATATGAAACAGGCACGAAGCCACATCACAAAGGTAACTGAACAAATGTTGACGAAAGTAAAGAACAAACAAGAAATGTGTACATTTCGTTCATTTGACTAGCATACCATACCCCGCAAATTCCCACTAGCATACCTTACCCTAAGATGAGATAGACAGGCTGCTTCAAAGATCCTAGCTCATAGGTCTGGCAAACAACTTACCCTAATTGACTTATTACCTATTTACAAAAAGTCATTTTCAAAAATCATTCTAGGTCTGCCAAACAGCTTATTGACTTTTTGGAAAAGCCAATAAATCAATAAGTCATTTTAAATGAAATCCCAAATAAGCCCTAAAATTTGTTCATGTTTGTATGCATACAAAATAAATGAACATTCAGTTTGTTCACAAATATTTATTGAATGTTTTGGGATAGTAAGGTGTTACTTGTTAGAATGAAATGGAACCATATTAACCTATAAGACAAAAGATGAATCTAGTCAACAATAAACAAGAAGTTTGACAAAGATAAATTCTATCATTCATCTACTTTTTCTATAACTAAGAAAATCTTTTATAACCATTAAAGCCCACCATAGGAAAATCACAGGTCCACAAGTACCATTATAATCAATGAGACAAGATGCAACACACCTCACACTACACAGCTGACATTTAATGGGGTTAGAGGCAAATAACCAGTTGAAGAGAATACAAACTTAAGACCTATGTTAAAAATGGGACAACAAAATCATGAAAATATTGAATCTTTGATGATCATTTTATTTGCCCCAAAAAGAAAACCAGACCTGCCTATTTGTCTGTACAAAATGTTCACATTTCACATCTATGAACACCATTATCATAATCATAAAGAATCAAATGAGGTCCTGATCACAAAGATTATAACCAGATATAAGAGAGCTAGATGCAAAACCAAGAAAAGTCAAGAAAGACATCACCACAGACGCAGAAGCTTTCTTTGTAAATTCATCTTCTCCCCAATTTAGCACCCAATCGTCAACCCTTGAAGCTGCTGAAGATGATGATGACATCAACAGATAAGCCATTAACTGTCACAAATCAACACTCAAGATCAAATTAAATTGCATATCTTGCTCAAATTCCACAGAAATTGGTTATAGCACTTGCCTGGTCAATCAAAAAATCGAAATGATATTGAAGTGAATACGCGATAATATGTGATTCATAAACTAAGAGGTATGTGTGATCAATGGCTTGGAATGCTGCATATGTGAAAGCAATAGCATTTACTGCTACCAGGTACCTTCATAATCAAACATCTTAAAATCAATCTGCTGTTAATTAGAAATTAGAGCTAATTTTAATCAAATTACAGTTAATGGATGCTAATTAGAAATGAAATTGGATCATATATTATGCATACCTGTACTCCATGTATCGATCGAACGAATCACCGCTCCAACCTTGAGTTTTATCAGAAGCCATGACGGAGAGGGCAATCAAGCTTAGTATCATCTCACAAACCCTAAAACCTAACGCTAATCGATCTATCGTTCGCGAACTCGTAACAATCGATGTCGGCGGAAATCTCGACCGCTTAATCCCTACGCCATCAACACTGCTGGAGCGTTCATCAGTAGTAACGGCGGCCACTGCCGGAGCCTTCGAAATCCGGTGATGCGTTACGGCCGGCGATTGAGATTTTCCCTTAGGCGAGACGTTGATGTTTTTGGAAAGAGGAGACCGGAAAGGGGTGTGGATGTTGTTAATGGCGACGATGGCGGTGGAGGTGGATGAGATGTCGTCGGAGCGGAGAGGGGAGTCGGCTCGGAGAGGAGAGTGGATATCTTCGAGTTGGGAATCGGCGTCGGAGAATGAGCGGTTGCTAGTGGCGGAACTGTGGTGGCGACGGTGATTGTTTTTGAGGAAATCCATGTCGGCGTTGTTACAGAGGTCTGTAATTGGGGTGAATTATTGTGTTTGGGAAGTTAGGTTAAGCAAATAAGCAATTAAATTTTTAAATAAAATACATTACTCTTTTTAAAATATTTTCAATTGATTTTATTAGGTATTATAATTTTGTTTGATAAGAAATCTAACCAAATTCACAATTTTTTGTATTTTCAATTCATTTTTCTATGTGTTTTTGGTGTTGGTATCCCATTGGTTTTATTTTTATAGTATTTTTATTAATAGTAGCATCAAATTCATCATACAATATTCAGCTTATGCTACATTTATTTTCGGTATCAATACTTTTTAGTACTATGTCCCGATCTCATCTGAGGTTGTTAATGTATAAAGATGGCAACTTTTACCCGTATTAAAGAAAACGGTTGATTTAGGTAAACGATTGTATTATAATCAATGATGAGTTGAAATAGGTAGCATCATAATATGGAATGAGTTGATATGGGTATCACTTAAACACAATGCAGGTCAACATGTGTAACTAATATGTAAATACAATGAATTCAAACATTTAAAAATAATTTATAACATATTTGATGAAAAAATCACTAATAATTATCCAAATGGCTATTTGTTTACTTATAAGACATATTAAGTTAAAACCAAATTGATGTTTATAAAGAACAATTTATTTACACCCAAACTGATTTTGTCACATTCATCCTGACCCGCACCTATTCTGACCGGAACTCAAACTGACCCGTTACCCAACCCGTCTATTTTACCAGGAATAGTATCATAATATTTATATAAAAGATTTGTTAAAAAAAACAATGGATATGGTTTTAAGGAAGAATTATTTGTTTAAAATAAGTGTAGACTTTTTAATATTGAAAAGTTATAATTTATTAAATTTCAATTTAATAAAATAAAAAAAATACTTTCAATACACGAATTAACTCACTTAAAAAAGCCATTGTTATTTAGAAGAGAGGTTACAAGTTCAAATACAGGTAACAGAAGATTAATATAGTGTAGTTTTGTAAAAGTAGGATTACAACAGATTTCTTGTTTAAAAGAAAAACAGGATTACGATAGTTTTTTACATTAGTTAATAGTACATGCAACAATTAACTATTTATTCTAGTGTTTGTTTCATGTTTTTTTGTTTATATTTGTAAACAGTTAGTTATGAGTATATCAAAACCTCATAGCATATAGGTTGCAACACATAAGCCATAAGTCTTTTCCATTGAATTTTTAGTAAAAATAAACATTGTAACACCCCAATCCGACTAGGCTGACATGCAACTTTTACGAATATCAGAACAATATATAATAACAAATTTAAATAAATTCATTGTTTGACTACCTAATTATATTATTTATTTATTTATCTTTTTTTCTTCTTTTCACGCATCCTTTTATTCCCCCGAGAACCTGTCGTGTAGACAAAAGAAAATATGGCTGAGCCAAAGAATGCTTAGTAACGGAAAGACCTACAGTAAAAATGCTGAGATTGATAATGTTGAAACTGAAATAATATAACGATTTAACGTTCTTATATCGATATGCATAAAAAACAGACAACTATAGCGACAATAATAATATCAATGGTAATAATACCAAAATAGCAATGTGCAATGAAAACAACATAGTCAAAACAATCATGTAATCAGATAAGCCACGCCATGTGAAGAAATACCCATTAATTACAATACAATACAATACAATACAATACAATACAATACAATAGGTGTGAGTAAAGATATTGGCACCCATCTTTAACCTACAAATAAATACAGTAAAATTGGTGTGCTTAGGATCCGTAAACCCAAAAGCACTAGTATGAATTAGGATGGTGTCCTCATGACTAACCCACCAATACAGTACAGTACAGTACAGTACAGTACAGTACAGTACAGTACAATACAATACAATACAATACAATACAATTAAGTCTCCCGTAGGAGGCTTTGCTCGGGTATCGGAGTAGAAACAAAATATATGTTCATCATGCAACAATTTTTAATAACACGATGTATCACAAACAATTTTCGAGCAATGATAGGAACCGGCGGTGTTCATGGGCTTGATGAATCGTGTCTATAGACCTTACCTATATCAGTTTGTTATCGTCTTTATTGATGATATATTGATTTATTCTAAGACGGAGCAGGAACATGAGGATCATTTGAGGAAGGACTTAGAACTGCTAAGAGCTGAACAATTGTATGCCAAATTCTCTAAATGTGAATTTTTGCTAAAGGAAGTTCATTTCTTAGGCCATGTTATCTATAGAGATGGGATACACGTAAATCCAGCGAAGATTGAAACGATTAAGAGCTGGACTACCACATCTACTCCAAACGAGATTCGTTCATTTCTGGGTTTGGCAGGTTACTATAGAAGGTTCCTCGCGAACTTTTCAAAGATTGTCTTGCCACTTACCACTTTGACTCTGAAAAGTCAAGCGTTCATACGGGGGGGCAGAAAACAAGAAGATGTGTTTCAACTTCTTAAACTGAAGTTATGCAACTCTCCTATCCTTAGTCTCCTAGAAGGCAATGATGATATTATTGTCTATCATGATGCTTCAAACCTTGGACTCGGTTGTGTACTTATGTGTCACACCCCGAGCCGGCGGGGTAGGATCGGGTTTCCCCGACGGGCGGAAGGTTCCTGGGGCGCGATATCGTAAGTGATAATCGAAATGATCATATTGTTTACGTTGCACATGATATATATAAATGAGAAACTTGCTAAGCAAAATACAATTACAAGGTTAAATTACATCAGATAAGTTTATAATTTAACAATGTAAATCTACAATCCCATCATAAGTCTTCAATCTTGTGTGTGCACAAGATATACGAAATAACTTGGTATGATGTCCAAGAGTATGCAGTCCCAAAAAGCTAGGTCCTATATCTGTAACCTAATCCAAAAGAAATAACTCTTTAGTTGACATGTTCGTCACCTGAGAAGTCATGCAAAAAGATCAAGTCAACACATGGTTGGTGAGTTCATGTAGTTTAGTATTTGAAAATGATTTGGAAATGATTTGATAATGATTTGAAAATGATTTGATAATGATTTGAAAATGATTTGATAATGATTTGAAAATGATTTGATAATGATTTGAAAACCTCCTTCGGTAAAGACCCTAACCTCATTAACTTCACATGTAATATCCATATCGGTATGCTTATATATAGGGCGTACCCCTGGGTCAAGCCGACAAACTCGCCCAGACGCCATCCCACCACATACTAATATGCATATGACACTGTTGTTAATGATAATTAAGCATTTTTACCCTACACACCTCTGATTTAGATTTTGTTTTCCCAAAACTTGATTTACCTTTGATTCTCTTGAGTTCATCTTAGATATATGATTTCCCAAAAGTCAGTAATAGAAATAAATGTTAAATATTTAATTAAATAAATAAAACATTTAATTACAACTAAGACATGATGATTGGGCCTTATTTGACTCAATCACTTAGACTTAGTTGTGGGTGGTTGTCCAAGTTGTAACCTCTCACACGTGACCCATGTCAGGCATAACTCACAAGGAGTACACCTGAACTGAGCGGGATTTTAATGTTTTGCCCATTACAGCCTGACCCAATGGTCTTCTGCATCTGAGTGGGACTTTAAGGATATCCTTTGGTTCTTGATCGTCAATGGTTCTCTTGATTCTCTTGATTTGACTTTGATATTGATTTCATTTGATCGTTCATGTTATTGCCCGTATAGCCTGACTACAAGAGTCTTCTATACCTGAAAGGGACTTTATATGTGTGTTACACGTGATCTTGATTCCCTATACAACTGACATCCACCTTACTTGAGTATTAATGATTTCATTATATCATAATGATTTCATTATTATCATGATTCACACACATTTATGATTTCTGATTCCTTGAGTCTCTTGATCTTGATCTTTAGAATTCCCATGATTCACAATGATAATTGATTTGATTATGATTCTTGGTTCTCAGATCACACACTGAGTTAAGTTTCTTGAACATGATCTTTTGCTTTAGTTCATATGATTTCACTTTGAATTTAGATTATTGAATTTGAACTGAATGGACTAGGGGTTTGTTTAGAGTTTAGAATTAAAGTATTACTTATAAGAGTACTTTAATTAATTTGATAATTTGATCAGTTTAATAATTTCCTAGACAAGAGTCTAGGAGTATCAACAAACATATATATGTAAAAACATATAATAATAATAAAAGCATTTAAGTAAACAGTTTAAATAAAACAGTTTACGCATGCTTCTCAGCCCCGCGTTTTAAAACAAAAATGTTAGAAAAGGGGCAATGAACTCACCTGTGTTGCTGTGCCAATGAACCACAAAAGATATGCGCTCTCTTTGATTGTTGCCTAAGTATCTTCAGTTCCTAAGTTGTTTTAAGAGAATTCGAATACGATAAGTACATACGATAGTTGTCGTAACTAGGGTATGGTCTCGGTGTGCAACTAGGTGTCCTAGATTACTATTATGTTTTTTACGAATTCTAACTTATTCTAACTTATTACCCGTTATTAAACCCCTTTATCCCACATTATTATTACAAGTCTTTTATTTAACACATTTTAAGTTAAACTTTTATTTAGAAATCATTTAATTATTTTAATAAGGTTTACAATTTAATTTCTTTTATGAAAGACATAATTAATTAAGAAAGGTGTAATTAAACATGATGGGCTTATATTAAAACCATTGGGCCTCCCTTGGGCCCATTATTAGACTTTGTTCGTCCCATGGTTCTTTAAATAATTCGTCCTAGATAATTCAAACGAATCATCTTGGTTAGTTATATGTTCTTATGACATTCCCAAGGATTAGATGTTAATAGTTACATCAACACACTTATCCTTAGTTTATCGTTTTAATCCTCATGATTTCTCGAATATGTTGAGCCCAAACTTATGTTCAAAACCATATTTTGATGGTATTAAAGTTAAGAGAACTCTTGCTATCCTAACCCAAATCCTTTATTAATCAAAGGAACTTTATTTCTTTGTATCATAATGAACCTTCTTGTCACACCCCCAATTTTCAACTAACGGAATCACACCGTTTGGGAGCATGACAAACCAGGATCTCAGATCATTAGACATAGCGAAGACCTCTATATGAATTTCAAAACATACGTTGGTCTTTAAAACATAATATTCAGAGTTTACAAAAAGTTGCGGAAGCGTTTCAAATTAAACCAATAAACTGTTGATAAGTAAAACATTACAAATCAAAATATTGAAATAATCAAATTCAAATGTTCAAAGTGTTTATAATGCATGAGACTCTATCTTCCTAGTCCATGCCAGCTGTTACGCGCGCCTTAGCGTCCTGAGAAAACATGCAAATCAAGTCAACACAAAGGTTGGTGCATAACACAGGTTTTAAATAATCATAGTGTTCAAAACATCAATTTGAATAATAAGTTGTAGATAACATAGTCACAAATGCACAGTCATGATAGCTAATCATATAAACTATTTACATACGTGTTCGACACCGAAGCTGACTAATTGCCATGCTATAGCATGTTTTCGCCTTGCCACTATTGTCTATCACAACAATAGTAAAATGTGTTTGGTCAGTCAAACACCTGCGTAGATCCCATCTACCAGGTGAGGTTTGTCAAACCTAATAGATCTATTTCCAACTACCACGCTTTGCACTACGGCAAACTAAACGGTTCGAGGTGTGTAAGGACTTTCAAGTTGATATGTTGGCACATAATGTAAACAGATAACTCATGCAAGTGATATGTATCTAAAATAGTTTGTTGCACATGTTTTCTCCCCCAAAACAGTTTAAAATAAGAAAGGGGCCGTGTACGCACCTTTGATGATAGCAGAATGATCACACACTAAAAGCTCGTGAAAGAAATCCTTCTACGAAGAATCTGTGTTTAAACAATAACCTAGTGTTATTCGAATAATCGTTTTGTGCTTAAAATCACATACGTGTCAACACACGTATGTTGGATTTGCTAAGAATGTGCATACGAAAGTACGCGTGTCATTGAAATCGTTTAAATAAAATCACATTTGATTTTATTTAATTAAACGTAGTTATACGCGATTTCGTGTTCGGATTAAAATATGAATTTTATTATTCTAATACGTTCGGGATGAAATTCTGGTTCCAACGCAATTCGAACGAGTCGAATCGGAGTTAAAACGGAGAAGTTATGATTAAAACACTAAAATAATGTTGGAACCCAAAAATGGTTGGGGCCGGGTTTCGAACCCGTGACCTCTAATCCCACATTCCCACGCTCATACCATCTCCTCTACTCTAACCTTTGTTAACAACCATGGTTCTTAATTCTTATAATTCCACTCGGCCCAGTGATCTTATACCCACCCATAGCCGAAGCAAATTTCCTTCTATTAACCCAACAATTCGATCAATAACAAACCCGAAACCATAGGGCTATGGTTCTACGAATCCAACCGAACTCAAAGATGGTTTCAATTTGATAAATCATCATTTTTAAAGTTCCAATTTATGACCTTCAATGTTTCAAACGTGAACTCCCAAACACATCTTCTAATCTTGATAAATTCGATACTATCATTCAAAATTAACGTAGGGCTATCCTAAATCGCTACCTTCTGAAACTACAGAGGTCTTTTAATTCGATTTTTATAACCGATTGCATAAAAATCCCAAAACAGTTTTTCTACCATAAACCCTAGAATCAAACTCCAACAATTCGTTGTTGTCTGATTCAATTAACTTAGGAGTTTCGTTCTATGGGACATCACGACGCCATCTATATAACCCAATTTGATTTTCCATTTCATTTTTAGTAAAACCCCCAAAACCGATTTGTGTTTAAACTCTAGAACTCGAAATCTAACAATTCGTAGTTGTAATATGAAATCAATCTATGCATAACCTCAATCGACCTTCTCTGAAACTACATACATACTTTAATTCGATTCTTAAACTCTTTAAGATCAAAACTCCCAAAACCGTTCTTAGTATAAACCCTAATTGTCGATCATGAACAATTCGATATTAGAAACCCGAATTAACATAGGGATTATCTTAGTCGGTTGTTTTAGAAGATGTATGAATGATTTCTTACCTTATTTGATCTCCAATCGATGTAGCTCACTCCAAGCCCTATATTCGGCCCACTCGCGATCCAATCCTTCGAACTGAAGCTTCACTGATCGAATTGATATATGGGAATGACTCTGAATGTGCCGACTGTGATGTAAGAATGTGCAATTGTGAGAATTGAAGTCGAATTTCACGGTTTTGATGCAACCATGTGACGGTTACGAACTTTTGAGCTTGCCTACGATTAAATTCGATCATTTATGGATCTAGTAACCGATGATCATTGATATTCATCATTAACATAACAGTTATGAGTGATAATTTCGATCAATTATACTTATCTAATAAGAATTTCGAATTTATTCACTCATATGGCCTAATTTTGACTCTCAAAGTCAAAATTGAGTCTTTATTAAATTGTAATCCTAATCCTTGAAGTTTTATCATTCAAATACTGATTCTGAACAATTTCCATCCTTCTATTTTGATTTTAAATGATTTCCCATCATTTCGGTTAATTTCTAATTAACCAAGTTAACTGCGAATTACCGGATTTTCACTAATTAAGCCAATTAAAACATTTTTTTTTTGAGCTAAATTACTCCAATTGGGCTTCTTAGATCTCAATGGGCCTCACTGGGCCTACCTTGGCCTTCTCTGGGCCTACTTTGTTTACATTGGGCCTTACTTGAATTTATTGGGCCTTATTGGGCTTCTCTTGGCTTTGTGGGCCTACATTGGCAATGTTGGGCCTAATTGATCTGGTTGGGCCTCCCTTGACCTTATTGGGCCTTGATTGGCCTTGTTGGGCCTTGATTGGCCTTGTTGGGCCTGTTGGGCCTGTTATAGCACCAACTCCCGTTAACAAGGTTAGTGTGAAAAGTCGGATTGTCACATCATCCCCTTGTTGAAGGAATTTCCGTCCCGAAAATTAGCAAGTGTTAAGAGTAGTTAGGAAACTACTTACGAGTTTAAATCGTACGTGTTAGTGTGATTTGATCATTCTGTGTGCTTGTGTGTACTCACACACAAAGTCCAATGCTTGCAACATCACAACTCAATTGTGATCGTTCAATGTAACTGTTTTGCGTGTACACTAGTTAGTTCACCTAACTGTGACTGTTTGTGTTTGATCATACTGTGTTGTGTAACCTCACACATAGTGAGTGTCTGAAACTGTTTGTACTATGCAACCCCGCACATAGCAAAGTGTATGTAACCAATGTACTATGCAACCCCGCACATAGCAAAATGTATGTAACCAATCGTGTATGCACTACCATAACATGTAACATATGAAATGTAGCACATAAAACATATAAAATGTAATGTAGCACAAATATTTGTAACAAAATCAAAATCAATTGAATAAATAAAACGTTTGTGCTTACAGTTTGAAATTTGCAGTGTTGATGTGTGAAAGCATCACGTCATCCCCTTGTTGAAGGAAATTTCGTCCCGAAATTTAACGTGCGCTCTCAGTGTTAGCAGTAGTTGTTTTGAATAGATGAGGATATTTCTTCATCATTTGATCTTCCCGTTCCCATGTGAATTCAGGACCCCGTCTTGAATTCCATCGAACTTTGACTATCGGAATCTTGCTTTGCTTCAGTTGTTTGACCTCTCGGTCCATGATTTCTGTCGGTTCTTCAATGAATCGTAACTGTTCATCTACTTGTATTTCTTCCAACGGTACAATCAATGTCTCATCAGAAAGACATTTCTTTAAATTCGACACATGAAACACATCATGAACTCCACTGAGTTCATCCGGTAGTTTGAGTTGATACGCAACCGGACCAATCCTTTTCAGAATCTCAAAAGGTCCTACGTAACGTGGACTAAGCTTTCCGCGCTTGCCGAATCGTATCACACCTTTCCAAGGTGATACTTTTAGAAGAACTCGGTCTCCTACTTGGAATTCCAACGGCTTACGACGTTTGTCTGCATAACTCTTCTGTCGATCCCGAGCCGCTGCCATACGGTTCCGGATTTGAACTATCTTCTCTGTCGTTTCGTGCACCAATTCAGGACCTGTTAACTGACTGTCACCAATTTCAGCCCAACAGACTGGTGAACGACATTTGCGACCATACAAAGCTTTAAACGGTGCTGGTTGAATACTTGTATGATAACTATTATTGTAAGAGAATTCCACCAACGGTAAATGATTCTCCCAGCTATCACCAAAGTCAATTACACAAGCTCGTAACATATCCTCGAGCGTTTGAATCGTGCGTTCACTTTGACCGTCGGTCTGTGGATGATAAGCTGTACTCATATCCAAGCGAGTCCCCAATGACTTATGAAGAGATTTCCAAAAGTTGGAAGTAAACCGGGCATCCCGATCTGATATGATAGAGATTGGCACACCATGCCGTGCTACTACTTCCTTAATGTAAATACGAGTCAGTTTCTCCATCTTATCAGTTTCCTTGATTGCTAAGAAATGTGCAGATTTCGTTAATCGATCAACAATTACCCATATCGTATCACAACCAGTCGGTGTACGGGGTAACTTAGTAATGAAATCCATCGAAATCTGTTCCCACTTCCACATCGGTATCTCTGGTTGTTGCAGTAAGCCAGATGGCTTCTGATATTCAACTTTGACTTTCGAACAGGTCAAACATTTGCTAACGTACTTAGCAATATCAGCTTTCATATGAGGCCACCAATACAGTGCCTTCAAATCGTGATACATCTTGTCTGATCCCGGATGGACTGAATATCTAGACTTGTGTGCTTCGTCCATCACGAGTTCCCTTAAACCTCCATATAAAGGTATCCACATTCGATCAATGAAATAACGAATTCCATCAGGTTTAACATTCAATTGTTCTTCCATTCCTCGTAAAGATTCCGGTACTAAGTTTTTCGTTTTCAAGGCCTCAATCTGAGCACTGTGTACCTTGTCAGGTAAATCAGTATGTATTGTCATCATAAGTGCACGAACCCGTCTTGTTGAAGTATCCTTTCTGCTTAGAGCATCAGCTACTACATTAGCCTTTCCCGGATGATACTTAATCGCACACTCATAATCGTTCAACAACTCAACCCATCGTCGTTGCCTCATATTAAGCTCCTTCTGATCAAAGATATGTTGCAAACTCTTATGATCAGTATAAATAGTACACTTAGTTCCATACAAGTAATGCCTCCAAATCTTCAAAGCAAAAACCACTGCTCCTAACTCCAAGTCATGAGTAGTGTAATTCTTTTCGTGTGTTCGTAGTTGTCTGGAAGCATAAGCGATCACTTTATCCCGTTGCATCAACACACATCCCAAACCCTGTCCAGATGCGTCACAATACACCGCAAAGTCTTCCGTTCCTTCCGGTAAGGACAGAATCGGTGCACTGCAGAGCTTCTGTTTCAATAACTGGAATGCAGCTTCTTGTTTATCCGTCCAGTTATACTTTGTTCCTTTGTGCGTCAGAGCTGTAAGTGGTTGAGCGATCTTTGAGAAACCCTCAATGAATCGTCGATAATAACCCGCCAAACCAAGGAATTGTCGTACCTCGGTAGGGGTTTTTGGTGCTTCCCAATTCTTAATCGCTTCAATCTTTGCTGGATCTACATGTATACCCTTTTCATTAACTATATGACCCAAGAACTGTACTTCTCGCATCCAGAAATCACATTTCGAGAACTTAGCATACAGTTGTTCTTGTTTCAATAGCTCTAGTAGTAATCGAAGATGTTCAGCGTGTTCTTCCTCAGACTGTGAATAGATGAGAATGTCATCAATGAAAACAATGACAAACTTATCCAGATAAGGTTTACAAACACGATTCATGAGATCCATGAATACAGCTGGAGCGTTTGTCAACCCAAATGGCATGACCAAGAACTCATAATGGCCATAGCGCGTCCTAAATGCTGTCTTTGGAATATCCTCCTCCTGGACTCTTAGTTGATGATAACCCGACCTGAGATCAATCTTCGAGTAGTAACTCGAACCTTGCAATTGATCGAACAGATCGTCAATCCTGGGTAACGGATACCGGTTCTTGATAGTAACCTTATTCAACTCCCGGTAATCGATACACATACGGAAAGTCCCGTCTTTCTTCTTTACAAACAATACTGGAGCTCCCCACGGTGAAAAACTAGGTCGTATAAAACCCTTATCCAACAATTCTTGCAATTGTGTGGATAACTCTTGCATCTCTGACGGTGCAAGTCGATAAGGCGCCCTAGCTATCGGTGCTGCGTCTAGTGTAAGATCGATTCGGAATTCCACCTGTCTGACAGGCGGTAATCCCGGCAGGTCTTCTGGAAATACCTCCGGAAATTCACAAACTACAGGTATATCTTCAAGCTTCCTCTCAGCTACCGGCTTTTCAGTTATAAGTGCTATAACTGCCGTATGACCTTTCCGCAGACATTTGTGTGCTTTCATACAAGATATGAGACGCAGTGGCGTACTGCTCCTCTCGCCTTGTACATATAATGTCTCTCCCTGCGGAAGAGGTATGCGAACAATCTTTTCATGGCATATAATTTCAGCCTGGTTTTTGGACAACCAGTCCATGCCAATAACTACATCAAAACTGCCTAAGGCAATAGGCATAAGATCAATCTCTAATGTTTGACCCATCAAATCAAGGATACATCCCTTATAAATGTTTTCTACTACAATCAACTTACCATCAGCTAATTCCACAGTATAGGGACTATCTAAGGCAGTGGGACTAACATTTAGCAACTTAACAAGTGAACTAGATACAAAGCTCCGATCGGCACCGGTGTCAAATAACATAGAGGCATAGTGATTATTTAAGAGGAACGTACCCGTAACAATGTTGGGATCCTCCCGCGCTTGACGTCCCCCGATCACAAACGCCCTGCCTCTAGCACCGTTGTTGTTGTTGTTATTGTTGTTGTTATTGTTGGTGCCATTTCCATTACCGTTGCCATTTCCATTTCCATTACCATTGTTGTCCCCGCCTTTCTTAAGTTGTGGACAATCTTTCTTAAAATGCCCCATTTTGCCACACTCAAAACAACCTTTCTGAGCGTTGTTCTGGTTATTGTTCTGGTTGTTATGGTTGTTCTGCAGCTCCCCGCGACAATCCTTAGCCGCATGCCCAATCTTGCCACACCTCTGGCACTTAGCTCTGTCACACTGGTTACCCGCATGATGATAACCACACCTGTTGCACTTGGGGTGCTTACCAATATAGCCCCCCGATGATGATGATTGCTGACCGCTATTGGAATTATGATAGGACTTGTTTGAGTCCTGCTTCCTGTTCTGCTGTTGGTTGTTACCCTTGAAGTTATTACTTTCCCACTTTCTCTTGTGATCTCCTACCTTGGTAGCAGATGTTCGTTTGGGCAGAGTCCCCTGTAACACTGCCTGGTCAGTAAGCTGATGTGCTAGACGAACAGCTTGTTGGATAGTGGTGGGATTTGCTGAAGTCACCAACCCTTGAATCTGAGGCACTAGTCCTCCAATGTACCTTTCAATCCACTTACTGGCTGGAGTAGCCATGTGTGGTAGCAGTCTGGCCAGTTCATGCGATCTGGTCGTGTATTCCTCAATATTTGACCCCTCCATCTTGAGGTGCCAATACTCCTCCTCCAACTTCTGCATTTCACTACGAGGACAATACTCCTCTTGTAGCAAAGTTTTGAAGTTGTTCCAGGTCAACGCATTTGCTTCTCCCAACCCCAGAGTCTGAACATTGGAGTTCCACCAAGTCAGTGCTGGACCCTCCAATGTTCCAGTAGCAAATTTTACCTTGCTGTCATCAGGGCAGTTGCACATTTCGAACACAGACTCCGCCTTTTCAATCCATCGGAGAAGTCCTATGGCCCCCTCCGACCTTTGAAGTTGTGAGGTTTGCAGTCCAAGAACATCTTGAATGTGCAAACTTGTGGGTTAACCAATCCCCCAGCTGGACCCTGTGGCCCTGTGTTGTGTGTCTGAGCATACTGTGCAATAGCCTCTGCAACTCTGTTGTTAATTAGCTCGTTGAGCTCAGCAACAGTCATATGTACGTTTCCCTCGGCCATTAGTTTCCTATTTATAAGAAGTGTTAGCACGAAGTCAAAATCCAATGTAACATGTGTAAGTAAAACAACAAACACAACATGTAATATAATCAACACAGTTGTTGGAAACAAACAATAATTCTTCCATAAATAGAAACTTTCTTGGAGTACAATACTTTTTGAAATGAAATACAAAATTTCAAACTACCAATGTAGGAACACAACCCGTTCCTAATAAGTTTAAACAAAACAGAAATAAAAGAAAGAGAATCAATCGTCCTCAACAGTGGATTCAGGATCGGACTCAGCAACTGGTGCTGGTTCCTCCTCCTCATCCTCATCCTGTTCCTCATTCTCAACTACCACTAAGTCCTCCAAAGCTTCAATCCTGCCCGCCAAAATCTCCTCTCGGTTCTCTGACTCTTCTAGACGACCAATCATGTTGATCATCTCATCCCGCATGTCATGAACTAGATGGACAAGTTCATCTTGCCTCTCAATGGCATCCCATAACTCCTGAGATCTCTGTATAAGCTTGTCTTCTGTCTCATCCAAGTCCTCGCGCAACTTGGCGATCTCCTCCGCGTCTGTCCTTCGCCTCTTAGGCTCAGGAGCATCCAGTACGGGTGGTGGATGTGTAGATGGTCCTGCAGCATAGAGTCCCTGAGTATTCACCCATGGTGCCTCCTCCGGATCCTCATCCGGGTCCTCAACTGGATCCTCATCTGGATCCTCCTCTGGATCCTCCTCTGGATCCTCGTCTGGATCCTCCTCTGGATCCTCGTCTGGGTCTGAGTCATCCATCCCATACGGTGGAGGTGATGGAATAGGTGGTGGTGCCGGAACTATCGGCTCCTCGTCCTCGGAATCATCAATGATAACATAAGGAACTGATGATGAAGCCATGCCTGTTACATAATATCATATGTAAGTGCAGTGCCATGGAATACGTAAGCAAGTCAATTACATAATGTCATATGTAATTTCTAAGCAGTATGTGTAAACATGTGTGTCTAATGTCAAACAGTCATAGTCTAGGCCTACAAATGCAAACCTAGTTCGCTATAACCAATGGCTCTGATACCAATCTGTCACACCCCCAATTTTCAACTAACGGAATCACACCGTTTGGGAGCATGACAAACCAGGATCTCAGATCATTAGACATAGCGAAGACCTCTATATGAATTTCAAAACATACGTTGGTCTTTAAAACATAATATTCAGAGTTTACAAAAAGTTGCGGAAGCGTTTCAAATTAAACCAATAAACTGTTGATAAGTAAAACATTACAAATCAAAATATTGAAATAATCAAATTCAAATGTTCAAAGTGTTTATGATGCATGAGACTCTATCTTCCTAGTCCATGCCAGCTGTTACGCGCGCCTTAGCGTCCTGAGAAAACATGCAAATCAAGTCAACACAAAGGTTGGTGCATAACACAGGTTTTAAATAATCATAGTGTTCAAAACATCAATTTGAATAATAAGTTGTAGATAACATAGTCACAAATGCACAGTCATGATAGCTAATCATATAAACTATTTACATACGTGTTCGACACCGAAGCTGACTAATTGCCATGCTATAGCATGTTTTCGCCTTGCCACTATTGTCTATCACAACAATAGTAAAATGTGTTTGGTCAGTCAAACACCTGCGTAGATCCCATCTACCAGGTGAGGTTTGTCAAACCTAATAGATCTATTTCCAACTACCACGCTTTGCACTACGGCAAACTAAACGGTTCGAGGTGTGTAAGGACTTTCAAGTTGATATGTTGGCACATAATGTAAACAGATAACTCATGCAAGTGATATGTATCTAAAATAGTTTGTTGCACATGTTTTCTCCCCCAAAACAGTTTAAAATAAGAAAGGGGCCGTGTACGCACCTTTGATGATAGCAGAATGATCACACACTAAAAGCTCGTGAAAGAAATCCTTCTACGAAGAATCTGTGTTTAAACAATAACCTAGTGTTATTCGAATAATCGTTTTGTGCTTAAAATCACATACGTGTCAACACACGTATGTTGGATTTGCTAAGAATGTGCATACGAAAGTACGCGTGTCATTGAAATCGTTTAAATAAAATCACATTTGATTTTATTTAATTAAACGTAGTTATACGCGATTTCGTGTTCGGATTAAAATATGAATTTTATTATTCTAATACGTTCGGGATGAAATTCTGGTTCCAACGCAATTCGAACGAGTCGAATCGGAGTTAAAACGGAGAAGTTATGATTAAAACACTAAAATAATGTTGGAACCCAAAAATGGTTGGGGCCGGGTTTCGAACCCGTGACCTCTAATCCCACATTCCCACGCTCATACCATCTCCTCTACTCTAACCTTTGTTAACAACCATGGTTCTTAATTCTTATAATTCCACTCGGCCCAGTGATCTTATACCCACCCATAGCCGAAGCAAATTTCCTTCTATTAACCCAACAATTCGATCAATAACAAACCCGAAACCATAGGGCTATGGTTCTACGAATCCAACCGAACTCAAAGATGGTTTCAATTTGATAAATCATCATTTTTAAAGTTCCAATTTATGACCTTCAATGTTTCAAACGTGAACTCCCAAACACATCTTCTAATCTTGATAAATTCGATACTATCATTCAAAATTAACGTAGGGCTATCCTAAATCGCTACCTTCTGAAACTACAGAGGTCTTTTAATTCGATTTTTATAACCGATTGCATAAAAATCCCAAAACAGTTTTTCTACCATAAACCCTAGAATCAAACTCCAACAATTCGTTGTTGTCTGATTCAATTAACTTAGGAGTTTCGTTCTATGGGACATCACGACGCCATCTATATAACCCAATTTGATTTTCCATTTCATTTTTAGTAAAACCCCCAAAACCGATTTGTGTTTAAACTCTAGAACTCGAAATCTAACAATTCGTAGTTGTAATATGAAATCAATCTATGCATAACCTCAATCGACCTTCTCTGAAACTACATACATACTTTAATTCGATTCTTAAACTCTTTAAGATCAAAACTCCCAAAACCGTTCTTAGTATAAACCCTAATTGTCGATCATGAACAATTCGATATTAGAAACCCGAATTAACATAGGGATTATCTTAGTCGGTTGTTTTAGAAGATGTATGAATGATTTCTTACCTTATTTGATCTCCAATCGATGTAGCTCACTCCAAGCCCTATATTCGGCCCACTCGCGATCCAATCCTTCGAACTGAAGCTTCACTGATCGAATTGATATATGGGAATGACTCTGAATGTGCCGACTGTGATGTAAGAATGTGCAATTGTGAGAATTGAAGTCGAATTTCACGGTTTTGATGCAACCATGTGATGGTTACGAACTTTTGAGCTTGCCTACGATTAAATTCGATCATTTATGGATCTAGTAACCGATGATCATTGATATTCATCATTAACATAATAGTTATGAGTGATAATTTCGATCAATTATACTTATCTAATAAGAATTTCGAATTTATTCACTCATATGGCCTAATTTTGACTCTCAAAGTCAAAATTGAGTCTTTTATTAAATTGTAATCCTAATCCTTGAAGTTTTATCATTCAAATACTGATTCTGAACAATTTCCATCCTTCTATTTTGATTTTAAATGATTTCCCATCATTTCGGTTAATTTCTAATTAACCAAGTTAACTGCGAATTACCGGATTTTCACTAATTAAGCCAATTAAAACATTTTTTTTGAGCTAAATTACTCCAATTGGGCTTCTTAGATCTCAATGGGCCTCACTGGGCCTTCCTGGGCCTACCTTGGCCTTCTCTGGGCCTACTTTGTTTACATTGGGCCTTACTTGAATTTATTGGGCCTTATTGGGCTTCTCTTGGCTTTGTGGGCCTACATTGGCAATGTTGGGCCTAATTGATCTGGTTGGGCCTCCCTTGACCTTATTGGGCCTTCATTGGCCTTGTTGGGCCTTGATTGGCCTTGTTGGGCCTGTTGGGCCTGTTATAGCACCAACTCCCGTTAACAAGGTTAGTGTGAAAAGTCGGATTGTCACACTTCTCCTTGATAACCTAAGTTGGCACTTAATTCATTCATGGTTAGTTTCATGGAGTGAAACCCTATTCCCTCCCCATACTCACACATACACCCTTGCATGCATATAATTTACGTAGGTTCTCCCATGCACACCCTCACTCCATGCTCATGAGTTAAGTCGAGGGAATCATCCCATCCGAATAGACCTTGACCGAATAGAGCCTAACCCGTAGTAGGAATATTTAAGTGAATGGCTAGCCACATGGCCTTTGGCCGAATGTGGGTAGCTTCTGTCGAATGGCTACTACTGAATGAGGTCTTGGTCGAATAAGCCTTAGGGTCGAATGAAGGTTCATTCGTGGAAGGCTTGGTCGAATGAGCGGCATGGCGATCGAATGAAGACCGATCGAATGGCTCTAGTCGAATGGGTGCATGTGGCGAATGAGGGTTGGCCGAAAGAACATGTGGCGAATGGTGCTGATTCGGCGAAAGGGAGTTGGCCGAAAGAGAGCCTGGTAATTCGGCGAATGAGGTGGCTAAGGCCATTCGGCCGGTTGTCATTCGTAGGCCTGGGCAGAGACATTCGGCCGTTCGAGGAGAATGGGTGCAGCAAAGATTTTCGAAGCAGAACGACCATAGATTGAACTAGAGCTTATTCCTAATCTATCCTAATGTGGTGTAGTGTAAATCCTAAACGTTAGAAAGGTGTGTAATCGGTTGGAATAGAGACCGATCTAAAGGGTTTCAAAAACCCTAAAATCGCTACTTTAAAGCTCAGATTACCTGCGATTTAGAGGTTCTTAGGGCAGATCCCTTGTACTTTCATGTAGAGGGCGATGAGAGCTTCGTTTTGGTTCAAGAATCACACGATTTCATTGAGAAATGGGTGAGTTATGGTAGAGAGAAGTTAGAGAGAAGGTGGTGGCCGGATTAGGGTTTTAGAGTGAGAAGGTGGAGGTGATGAATGAAGAAGAAGACTCATTCCGGGTATTTATACCCCGAGTGAGTTCGGGTTCGTTTCGGTTGCTCGGTTTCGCGTAAAACGTCGGTTTCGTTTCGTTTTCGTTACGAAACGACTCGGTTCTAAAAATAGAAGTTATAAAATTATTTTAAGTGGTTATTCCTAGTAATTTAACTAAATATCTTTTATTTGTTTAAATTTTCAAAAATAAATAATTTACTGTTTAAAATCGAATCGTACGGTCGTCGCGCGCATTTTTTCGAATCGTCACCTGCACGTACACTGCGATAACTATACTTTTCGATATTGTTTTCTAATTACTGGATATCATTCAGAACGTTAAACTTTCAGATTTATTCGTACAGATCGTCACCTATACGAATAATCTGTCGGTTTAGCATTCACATAACGACATCCATTGTTGTTTTGTTCCGTAAAGCCTCACATACGTTTATACATAATAAAATCCTGACACATAATCACATGATGGTTATGTGATGCCAGATAATTATCTGACTGATGAACCATAGTCCTGAACTTGCTTTTCTGAACTGATTCTGAAATAGCGTTATGATAGCATAAAATGATAATGATTTACAAATGATAACTGAAATGTGTACCTGATTTACTGTTCACGTACTGTAGAGATCACTGTTCCGGTGACGTTTCCGGCACTGATATTACAGCAACGAGACAAGGTGATTGCGTATGCTTCAAGACAGCTTAAGGTGCCTGAGAAAAGCTATACTACTCATGATCTTGAGTTAGGGGCCGTGGTTTTTAAACTGAAGATTTGGAGACACTACCTTTATGGTACCAAATGTGTCATATACACTGACCACAAGAGCCTACAACACATTCTTAATTAGAAGGAGCTCAACATGGGACAGAGGTGTTGGATTGAGCTTCTAACTGATTACGACTGTGAGATTCGCTACCATCCGGGTAAAGCCAACATGGGGGCGGATGCTCTTAGTCCCAAGGAACCAATCAAGTCGATGCGTGTTAGAGCCATGGAGATCAACACACAACCAAACCTGAAGGGTATGATTCGTATTGCACAACAACAAGTGGTGACCAACAATCAGCTGAAGGCAGAGTTAGACTGTGGAGTTGAGGGTAAACTAGAACCTCGATCTGAAGGGGTGTTATACTTCAACGACCGCATATGGATTCCAAAGTCAGAAGAGTTGCACACTCTCATATGTGATGAGGCTCGTAAGTCACGATACTATGATGCTAAATCAGCTTTAGTGAGTGTTGTGTATTCTGTTAATGACCAGTGTCGTATATCGATCAATCACCTCAATATTTATACAAAGAATCTAAAAAAGGACGTTTGACAACGTTCATAAGGTAGTTCCGAATATCCCGGCACTTTCCAATTCGTGGACGACTCTTTCAAAATCACCCGCATAGATCTCTCTTGGATTCCTTCTTTAAATTTAGTGGATTGGCGCGTGCTTCCTTGATTCTAGGGCCAGCCACATGACAACCTGTCGATTCCTGAAATCTCGCAACAGATGTTAAACAACAGAGATAATTGTTAGTAATATATATCCTCAAAATATCCCTGATCCCGAAATATCTCGGATCTTGAAATATCCCGAGTGGGAATATTTTGCGCCTAACAATTGCCCCCAATTTTACAGTTGGTTGTTTACAGCTGTAAAATTAAAAGATTATAATTTAAATTTTGAATTTTTTAAATTTTAAATCGACGGTTTCATGATTTTAAATGGACGGTTAGATGGGATAACGGTTACTGTTCGGTTGTCAGAGCGCTGCACATATAATGATCACGATATCCTCCTTTCAAATCACTTGTTCTCTTTGATCATCTTCTACTGTAAGTTTTTATTCCGAATCCTCTGTTTTTCTTGATTTTTAATTAAGTAAAAAATACGTCGCGTTCTACTTCTTCATCCGAAGCTAGCGATTTCTTTGATAAGAATATCTTGCCATACACCGATCAGAATGTGTGTATCTTCGATGATGATCATATCGAGGTCATGCAACTTTCCCGAGCATTTCCTGATGAAGCAGTTTTTCGTCGGTATGATCCTGCTCTGAAAGCAGATCACAGTTCTACCAAATGGGTTTGTTTTCCTGAATATCCATTTTCATTAGGTTTGTCTTAATGAAGTACTATCAGCAACAAAAGTGGTCTTCTTTCCAGAATTATCTGGTTTCTTCGTGAAAACAGGAATCTGAGAGGAAACATTAGTAGTAGTAGCAGAAACAATAGGCAATGAAGAAGTTGATCTCGGTTGTGAAGCCATTTTTCGATATATTCTTCTATAAAACGCCTTTAAACAAGGTTTTAATTATAAAAAACACAAGTTTGCCCCACGGTGGGAGCCAAATTGTTTCGGGTAAAAATTAACAAGCTTAACTTTTAGCAAAACCGAATTAGAAAAGTGGGGTATTGTGTTTTACAAGCGAATATGTCAAGTATACTGAATATATGATCAGAATATCCCCGAATATCTCTGGGGATATTTGAATATATCAAACAGAAAAAATAGCAATACACACGAGATTTATACGAGGAAAAGCCCTTAATTCCTTAGGATTGCCGGCATAAAAACCTCGGGAGGTGACAATCGTCATTCTGCCTAGTTTTATTTATATTCAAAGTGAATAAATACAAACAAAGAGCGCAATATGATCGATTCTATGATGCTAAATCAGCTTCAGTGTGTGTTGTGTATTCTGTTAATGACCAGTGTCCTATATCGATCAATCACCTCAATATTTATACAAAGAATCTAAAAAAGGACGTTTGACAACGTTCATATGGTAGTTCCGAATATCCCGGCACTTTCCAATTCGTGGACGACTCTTTCAAAATCACCCGCATAGATCTCTCTTGGATTCCTTCTTTAAATTTAGTGGATTGGCGCGTGCTTCCTTGATTCTAGGGCCAGCCAAATGACAACCTGTCGATTCCTGAAATCTCGCAACAGATGTTAAACAACAGAGATAATTGTTAGTGTTTCGGGTAAAAATTAACAAGCTTAACTTTTAGCAAAACCGAATTAGAAAAGTGGGGTATTGTGTTTTAGAAGCAAATATGTCAAGTATACTGAATATATGATCAGAATATCCCTGAATATCTCTGGGGATATTTGAATATATCAAACAGAAAAAATAGCAATACACACGAGATTTATACAAGGAAAAGCCCTTAATCCCTAAGGATTGCCGGCATAAAAACCTCGGGAGGTGACAATCGTCACTCTGCCTAGTTTTATTTATATTCAAAGTGACTAAATACAAACAAAGAGCGCAATATGATCGATTCTATGATGCTAAATCAGCTTTAGTGAGTGTTGTGTATTCTGTTAATGACCAGTGTCCTATATCGATCAATCACCTCAATATTTATACAAAGAATCTAAAAAAGGACGTTTGACAACGTTCATAAGGTAGTTCCGAATATCCCAGCACTTTCCAATTCGTGGACGACTCTTTCAAAATCACCCGCATAGATCTCTCTTGGATTCCTTCTTTAAATTTAGTGGATTGGCGCGTGCTTCCTTGATTCTAGGGCCAGCCATATGACAACCTGTCGATTCCTGAAATCTCGCAACAGATGTTAAACAACAGAGATAATTGTTAGTAATATATATCCTCAAAATATCCCTGATCCCGAAATATCCCGGATCCTGAAATATCCCGAGTGGGAATATTTTGCGCCTAACAATTGCCCCCAATTTTATAGTTGGTTGTTTACAGCTGTAAAATTAAAAGATTATAATTTAAATTTTGAATTTTTTAAATTTTAAATCGACGGTTTCGTGATTTTAAATGGATGATTAGATGGGATAACGGTTACTGTTCGGTTGTCAGAGCGCTGCACATATAATGACCACGATGTCCTCCTTTCAAATCACTTGTTCTCTTTAATCATCTTCTCCGGTAAGTTTTTATTCCGAATCCTCTGTTTTTCTTGATTTTTAATTAAGTAAAAAATACGTCGCGTTCTACTTCTTCATCCGAAGCTAGCGATTTCTTTAATCATAATATCTTGCCATACACCGATCAGAATGCGTGTATCTTCGATGATGATCATATCGAGGTCATGCAACTTTCCCGAGCATTTCCTGATGACGCTGTTTTTCGTCGGTATGGTCCTGCTCTGAAAGCATATCACAATTCTACCAAATGGGTTTGTTTTCCTTAATACCCATTTTCATTAGGTTTGTCTTATCCTTTCCCCAATCTGATTTCCGAATTTTTTCGGGTTACCCGTCTTTGTTATCCTCAACTTATGCCAATGGGTTGGCGGTTATTAGTCACTCTTCACAAACTCAATCACAGATATGCTCTTAAGATTGGGGTAGCCAAAATTTCTTCAACATACCAACTTCGTACTCATGGATATTCCCGTTTTTTACTTCAAAGGCGAACTGGTGCTCCTATCTTAGTTCATGGAATTACCATGAATGAGGATGAATGAAGGGACAAGTTTTTCTTTGTAAAAAGAAGTTCTATCCCTGGGGGATTTTCTCTTCTAGTCAGTTGGTTGTTAAAGGGTAGGATATTTTAATTTTCTATTATGGTTATTTGATTGTTTATTAACCCATTTTTTTTTGTTGTTCTTTTTCAGCACCAAAGTTTGAATCACTCATTGCTGAAAATCAGGATACTCAACAAAAGATTCAATCTCTTTTGGTGATTGGGGAAAGAGAGCGGAAATTCGTAGCATCCTCTAAAGAAGATATCCCTGTTTCATCTCCATCTCACAGTGCTTCTTCTCAGCAATCGCTAGCCCAAATGACATCAGGTACCCCGAAGTCAGTTTTTAAGTTTTGATTAGTATTTAATATTTTTATATTTTTGTTTATTTGTTTAGAATCAGCTTTTGATCTTGAGGACCTCACTGACTTCTTAACAATCAAAAAAGAAAAAACTATCCCTGTTGCTCCCAAGGCGAGGATCATGCATACTCGTTCAACCAAGACTTCAAAGAAGCGTAAAGGTGCCAATATTATCAATTTGGATGATATTCCTGACTTCCCTGTTGTCGACCTTCTCCACAAGGTAGACTTTTATATTTTCTTAATTCTCAAGCAACTATATCCTCATATTATCCTTATTATATATAGGTTATCTCGAAAATATCAAGTGACAAGGAAGCTTTTGAAAAGCAAATCGAGGAACTTGAGGATCAGCGGAAGATTGCTGTTGCCAAGGCTGGTCACTACGAGAAGGAAGCTTCAAAGTTCAAGAAGCAGGTCAAGGATAATGATGCCGCCCATAAGCTGAAGGTGAAGGAGATCATTAAGGGGACTAAGAAGTCTGCTGCTGCTGCCATCCTCAAAGCAAAGATCCAAATGGCAGAGAAGTCAAAACAGGAAGGCTCGGACTTGTGGGACAAGGACCTTGCCGACAGGGTTAAAGTTTTGGCTAAGCTGACTGGGGATATGGCGGAGACTTCTGATGCGGCAGCTAAGACGGCGAGCGTGGTGGTGACCAGTAAAGTGGCAGGAGGTGAGGATGTTGGAGCTGGTGGAGGCGAAGAGGGTGCGGTGATGGGCGATGAAGATAGAATTGAGAAGGTCTGAGCCCATGATGTTTGTGGTTCTTTTTATGGTGATATGTAGTTCTTTTCTAAACAATATCTTGATGTTAAGTCCCTAGATGGGCAGACAATTTGTGGAATTTTAGGTGGAGGGATCATGTGTTTACATGGCGAAGCCTAAAATTTCTTAGTTTCCTTTTAGCTTGACATTTTCAGTATATTGGGTGGAGGGACCATGTGTTTACATGGCGAAGCCTAATATACTGATTTAACTTTGTTAATCTTTTTAACTTAGTAATACCAATGAATGCTTTAAGATATTTTGTTCAGTTACGCTTTGTAGAATTTATTTTGAAATTTTGTTTAATCAGATCATTCCCATTTTACTCATTTATATTCAGGGTTCTTTGAAAAGTATATTTGATTATGATGTTAATTGTAAAGATATTGAGGATATTACTGTAGTTTTCATATAGTCGAATTCAAATTTTGAAAACATTTATTCAAAGCTTTATTTCAGGATCAGATATTTGCAAAAGGTAATAATATGATTAAAAACAAAGAAATTTAATTAGTCAATAAATAAATACCAACTCCTTGAAGGAGTAGATTTATTTTCAAAGTTCTCCTTATCCCTGTCAGGATATTGTAGGAATTACATACCTGAATATCCTTGGATATTTTAGAACCGTACTTGTGTAATACTCTGAAATAGTCTTGAAACTTAAGTCCATGTCTTCAGTACCCTTAAGCATGTTCCAAGTAGAACTTGTATCCCAAAGTATCCATGAGAGTTTATTCCTGTACAGGTTCAAAAACAAAAAAGATTGGGATAATCCCAATATACTGGCGACTAAGGCCGGTTAGACTGGCGACAAGGCCGAAAATACTGGCGACTATGGCCGGAATACTGGCAACAAGGCCGATTATACTGGCGACTATGGCCGGAATACTGGCGACAAGGCCGAGAGATACTGGCGACTAAGGCTGGAATGCTGGTGACTAAGGCCGGGATACTGGCGACTAGGCCGGAATTCGGTGGGTCCCTGGTTATAGTCTTTGAAAATGAAATTGTCAGCCACTCAGCATGTACTGGTCCCAAAATGTCCAACTATACAGGGATATTACGGAGGATCCATAGTTATAACCTTCGATAATGAAATTGTCAGCCACTCATGCGTGTACTGGTCCCATTATCTCGGATTATAGCAGGATATACGTGCGCTAGTGGCGAGGGTATGAACCCTTAGTCTTCAAAGGTTTCTTGAGTTTTGATTTCAGGTCAAAACTTTGCAGCTAGACATAAAGTCAGTGCGGGGTCTTCATCAAGTTTTGATTTCAGGTCAAAACTTGCGCTGAGACATATAGCCTCGTATCTTCTCCAGCTATTCCAGCAAAAACATAAAATATTTTTGCAATGGTAGGCATTAGGGATCACTAAGCCTCTCCAATGCTTAAGTTAGTGTTGAGATAGATTAAGAATATATATATCAGGATATGACAGTAAGGATATACAGGCATATTGAAAGATAATTATGTAAATTTAGAGTAAAGATTTCAGTGAAAGTCATATAAAGTATGTTTTTAAATGAATGGCATCCCATGCCCTTGGAAGAGGTTCACCATCCATAGTGATTAATCTATATGCCCCCTTTCCAGCTTCAGAATCGATTCTATATGGTCCTTCCCATTTTGGGGCAAGTTTTCCATCCGTTGGATTAGTGGTATTCTGGAATTCTTTTCTTAAAACTAAGTCACCTACTTGGAATCTTCTAATCCTTATATTCTTGTTGTAGGATTTAGCTATCTTTTGTTGATAGGCAGCCATTCTAATCTTCGCAATATCCCTAGATTCGTCAATAGTGTCTATATCTTGAGATAATACTTCGTTATTAGTTTCTATAGTTTGTAAACTTGTTCTTGCTGTAGGGATAATCATCTCAGTTGGGAGTACAGCTTCTGAACCAAATACTAATGAGAATGGGGTTTGACCAGTCGCATTTTTTGTAGTAGTTCTATCTGCCCATAGGACAAAGGGAAGTTCTTCGGCCCATTTTCCTTTCTTAGATCCCAACTTCTTTTTGAGATTGTTTATGATTGTCTTATTGCTTGATTCTGCTTGACCGTTAGCTTGAGGATGTACTGGCGTGGAAGTAATCATTTTTATCCCCCATGCTTCACAAAAGTTGGTAGTTCTTTTACCAATGAATTGAGATCCATTGTCGCAGGTAATCTCAGCAGGTATCCCGAATCTGGTCAGGATATTCCTTTTTATGAAGGATATTACTTCCTTTTCTCTAACCTGTACAAAGGCTTCAGCTTCAATCCATTTTGAAAAGTAATAAGTCATTCAAAGCACGAATACTTTTCCTCCTGGTGCTTTTGGTAGTTTTCCTACTATGTCCATCCCCCATTTCATGAATGGCCATGATGAGACTATTGGATATAGAGGTTCAGCTGGTTGGTGAAGGATATTGCTGTGTCTTTGACAAGCATCGCATCTCTGGGAATAGGACATTGCATCTTTCCTCATAGTAGGCCAAAAATATCCTGTTCTGAGGATTTTTGAAAGCAATGCTCTGCCCCCAGTGTGATTTCCACAATCTCCTTCGTGAATATCCTTCAGTACTTCTAAGGTCTCTAGTTTTTCTAAACATTTTAAGTATGGACTAGCTACCGATTTTCTATACAGGATATCCTGAATGACTATATATCTAGATATCCTGATCTTAAAGGCTCTATGGTTTGTTTCTTCATCGGGTATTTTTCCTGTCCGGAGATATTCTTTAATAGGTGTGGTCCAGGATATCTCAAGTGTATCAACATTTAATGGTTTAAGGATATGATTGGAATTTTCTATATCTATAGCTGGATTCAGGATATGTAGGATAGGGATATTGACATCATCACAAATTTTCAGAGATGATGCTAGGTTTGCTAATGCATCTGCTTCATCATTCTCTTCTCTAGGGACTTGTGTGATATCAAAAGTGTAAAAATATCCCACTATATCCTTAAATACCTCTAGATATTTTTCCAATTTATCTCCTTTAACCTTATAGGAACCATTAACTGGTTAGCTATTAGTAAGGAATCGACAAACACGTGGAGGTGTCTTATGTTCATATCTCTAGCTAATTGGAGTCCTGCTATCAAGGCTTCATATTCGGCTTCGTTATTAGTTGCTTGGAACTCACAACTGATTGATTGGGGTATTATGTCCCCTTGTGGCGATTTTAGTATTATTCCCAAATCAGTCCCTCTTATATTCGAGGCTCCGTCAGTGTGTAAAGTCCATTCACCAGTATCCTCATCTAGAAGTTTAGCTTCTGAATCTGCTTTAGGTTGAATATCACTACTAAAATCTGCCACAAAGTCTGCTAGTGCTTGAGACTTAATTGCTAAACTCGGTTCATAGATTAGATCGTAAGTGCTAAGTTTTACTGACCATTTGGCCATCCTTCCTTATAATTCGGGTTTTCTTAACACCGACTTAATTGGGTAATTTGTTTTAATGTGTATTCTATGTGTCTCAAAATTGTGCCTAGGTTTTGTTGATGCCATAATCAAAGCTAAGATTAATTTTTCTAGGCGGGAATACCTAGTTTCAGCATCTAATAGGCTCTTACTTACATATTATACTGGATGTTGGGATCCCTGATAGTCTTTAACTAGCACTGCACTTTCAGTAGTTCGGGATACTGCTAAGTATAGTGACAGTGGTTCACCATCTTCTGGTTTCATGAGTAATGGTGCTGAGGATAAGTATTAATTCAAATCCTGTAATGCCTTCTCATGCTCTTCATCCCATTGAAACTTCTTATTCTTTTTAAGGATATTGTAGAATCCTTTAAATTTTTCTGAAGATCTCGAGATGAATCTATTAAATGCAGCTATTCTTCCTGTTAACCTCTGTACTTCTTTTACATTAGTTAGGGACTTGAGGTTCAGGATAGCTTGGATTTGTTCTGGGCTGGCCTCTATTCCCCTTTTAGTGACCATATATCCCAAGAATTTTCCTGATCTTACTCCAAAATGACACTTGGAAGGGTTAAGTTTCATATTGTATCGATCCAAAATATCGAAAGATTCTTGGAGATCCCGAAGATGATCTTTGGTAATCTTAGATTTGACTACCATATCATCGATGTACACCACCATTGTGTCCCCCAGCTTATCATATTTACAAGCCTCTGATAAGTAGCTCCTGCGTTCTTTAAGCCGAATGGCATTGCTGTATAGCAATATATCTCTGTTGGCGTCATGAAAGCAGTATCTTCTTGGTCTGAAGGCTCCATTTGGATTTGCTGGAATCCCGCCGATGCATCCATGAAGGTTAACGTTTCATGGCCTGCCGTAGCATCTACCATTGAATCTATGTGTGGTAATGGAAAGGGGTATTTAGGACAAGCTTTGTTTAGATCTGTGTAATCTACACAAACTCTCCACTTTCCATTCTTCTTTTGAACCACAACTACGTTAGCTAGCCACCTTGGAAATTTTACTTCCCTGATCATCTTGGCTTGAACGGCCGTAGTGATATCAAGATTAGGGATATCTAAGGATTCTCTGCCAAACTTGTTGACATAGCTCCTTAGAGTTTCGTCTGATCCTTGTGTTATCCTGTAGAGATCACTGGTCAGCCTTTCAAAGGTCCTGCTACACGAAACTGATTATTAAACAGGTTAATCAAATGGGCAAATGATGTAATTGAATAAGGAGGAACGCTGAGTAGCCATTTTAAGGCTGCTCCTGTCAATGTTGAGCCAAATCCCTTGTACAAGCAAGCTTCTTTCAGATGTGGAGGAATAGGATTTGTCTCCATTCTCTCTCTATACTGGGCTACATGTTCTTCTGGATCAGTAGTTCCATCGTATAGTTTCATGGTAGGAGATTGAAATCTTTTCGGGATCTCAGCATCACATATAGGTGGAGCGAATTTGGATATCCGGTGAGTAATTGCTGGTACTTCCGGGATGAGTATATTCCTTTCAGGAGCAAATTTTCTCTACTTCTTCTTGGATGATTATATTTCTTTCGAGAGCAAATTTTCTCATTTTTGGTGGATAGGCTTGTAGCTTCAAGTTAATACAACATTCATAAACATAGAAAAATTTTACACAAAGAATAGTTCATTAACAAGTTAACATAATTCAAACAAGTAACCAAAGTCTACAACATGTTAAATGAATCTTATATTATATGTATGATTACAAAGATATAGGAATCGTTTAGAGGTCTTGTTGAATTGCTATTCGTACAGGAACTGAGTCTACTGTTGTCAGGTGAGAACATTAGCCCCTATTTTACTGTTTTACAACCATTTTGGGGTGAAACACGTGATCAAACATTATCAATAGTACAAATTTTCAAATACGTATTTCATTACTCCTTTGCAACAAACAATAGTTAACTCTTTTATGCTAACGGATTTTACAAACTATTACACTCTTTAAACTCCTTTATATTAAATGGTTTTATAAATTATTTTACACAAATTGGTTTTATAAACTATTAAACTGTAACTTGGGTTTTAAATAAATTATGTAGTTCAAACCTTGTATTTATACAAGGGTTTTCTATCACATTATTCAATCAAGAGTATTAAATCAATGGTATTCAAAAGATGGTATTCAATCAAGGGTTTTCAAACAAGGTATTCAATCAAAGGTATTAAAATATGGTATTAAATCAAGGGTTTTCAAACAAGGTATTCAATCAAAGGTATTCAAAACATGGTACTCAATCAGGGGTTTTCAATCAAGGTATTCAATCATGTTAATCATTTATTCAACCTTAAAAACTTATAGTCATGGTGTTCATCATCATGAACGAAATTATACACATCATGACACATTCATTCATTCATTTTTAATCTTAATCTTTTAATGCTAGTACTGGGTGATCACAACAAGGGAAAGCGAGACGCATTTGGTTACGCCAAGGCTGTGGTTAGCGTTTAAATATGTTTTAAAAACCAACTACAGATTGGATGCATTATAGTAATATGGATTTGATGCTAATTAAGTTTACCAACATAGGTCATATTGACCGGGTTACGTCAACACGGAGTTGTCTTTTGAATAAATTCAATAGTACAGCTCATGTTGAATACGTTGTGTTGACTACTGATCTAACTCCAAATGTAATTTCGGACCAGATCATATGTTGTCCTTTATTAGTAAATAGTCATTGACTGTTTGCACACGTTATTCTTACTTGATGATAGTTTGTGTTACAATTATCCATGACATGCTTATCAAATGTTTTATTCATATTGTTTACAATTGCAGATTCATATTTACAAATGTTAAACCTATTGTTCTCACCAACTACTTGTAGTTGACAATTACTTTTCACGTGTTTCAGGTAATTAGGTTTAGAGAATTACAAGGGCAACTAAGGCGACCCTAGTTAAGACAGAACAAGATCAAGAAACATGCTAGGATGGATTAGAAACCAACTTAATCTTGATTGTTTAATTATCTTGTTTGTTCTTATTTTGTAAACATTATTTTTGGTGTCGTTTAGTTGTCATTATTTTGGTAGATAGCTAGAAAGTTTGTAACTAAACAATGTTTAACATTATGAAACTTAGTAATGTATTGTGATTGTTCTTCTTTCAATACTTGTGCATTATTCAACCATCGATCGTCACCGCGCCGTTGATTTTGCACGTGGCGCAGGGGGTGTGACACATAGTAAAATAGTGATAGTAGGTCCCAAGATCATACACACACACACACACAAACATAAGGTTTGTATCATGTGAAATCTGATTTTAAAGAGAAGACCCTAAAACCATATCTAGGCCATCCATTTGGAATCATGAAAATAAAATGTGGTCCATATTAAGCCACATTAAATTTGATTTATTTATTCAAAACCTAATTTTTTTTATTCAGGTTTAATATAGGTGTCTGTTCCTTGTATTGACGTTTTGATAATTTAGACTTGGACCACCATAAGTTTTTTTAACTTTTAAAAGCAGTAAACAGAGATAAGAGTATTAAACTTGAGATATTTGCTTAGAAATTTTGGTTTTATTAAATTTGAGAGATTTGTCTAGAGATTTGGGTTTGTGTTTTGATTCAAACGATTGGTTACTGGTGAAAAAGATTTTTGAGAATACTTTATTTTAATATTTTTGTAACATATTTACAAAAATTTGGCATGATTTTATGTTTTTGTGAAAAAATTGTATAGAGTTCATGATGACAGATTTGATTTTGCTATGCATTTTATGCTTCTACAAATGATATATAATACCCGTTCTTGGGAGTGTACTGTAATAACCCGCCACAACGAGCGGGGGCTTAAACCTTGTTATTATTAATTATAAACTATAAACACATCAACTTCTGATAAAATTTGTTATGTAGAAAAACACACCCAAATATGGTTATAAGTTTAATTTTAATTAATCATAAAAAAATAATATTTATACCAATAATATAATACATATAAGTTTATGGTAATTTTAATAATAAGATCTTTTAAAATTATTGAAACTCTAAGTATAAACTTGTAACAACTACCCAAAATTCAGGTCCGTTTTATTTTTCTTTATTTAAAAATTATATCTGTTAGTTTAAGTAGCTAATAGAATGTGGACCTAATATAGTGACATGATACATATATGAAGTTGGAGGAATATTATATATATATATATATTCCACTATCAAGTATTAAAGATCACACAATTTTGCTAAGCCCAAAAATACAACAATCAAACATAAATTAATTCAAAAACCAATATATATTGCAATAGAATGCATATAAACTTAACCCGATATGTTTAACATGAGAAACCCAAGAATACGAGGATCATAAATTATTAAATAATATGGATACATAATAATATGATCCATGAATGTATCAGTATATTATCAATTATGTACATATTAGAAGATATGCAATCGCAAGCGTAATATTATTTCACAAAAAAATATATTATTAATCATTACGCATGACATGTATAATAATTTAAACAAATAATAAAACTATATATGTAAGAAAAAAATATGACAACAATAAGTTTGTAAATATTTCATAATATTAAACTACCTGTCCAAATCCAAGAGGATTTATCACCCGTTAAAGTAAACTAAAAACACATGCATACTTATAATCACACAAATATATATATATATATATATATATATATATATATATATATATATATATATATATATATATATATATATATATGGAGAGGACCAAATATTAACCCTTTTTTATTGCGTTAACTGAATAACTACATCTTATTACTTTAGGTCCCACATTAAAGTAAATCTAAAGGTGTATGTTTTTTCCTTTTCTAATTAATGTAGTGCCCACTTACATTAATAAAAAAATAAGAAAAAACCTACACCTTTAGATTTACTTAAATGTGGGCCCCAAAGTAATAAGATGTAGTTATTCGGTTTACGGAATAAGGAAGTGTTAACATTCGAACCATCCCCTATACACACACAGAGATCTATCTATTATAATAAATTAAGGTTTTGAGGGACACATGGCGCGTTTTATAACACCTCAACTTTGATTTCCCGCCTATCCCTCCTATTAAATACATCCCATATTAAATAATAATATTAAATATATATACTTTTTATACATTTTTTAAATCAAGAAAAATAATTTTTAATACATTAAAAATGTATTAATATTAAAAAAAAAGCACATTTTAGAAAACCAATATGTTATAAAATATACAATTTTTAAAAACAATATTTAAAAAAATGTTTAAGGAAAAAAACATTGAAAAAATTAGAGTTTAAAAAATACAATAATAATTTTCCTTGATGATCGATCAACCCGTGTAATACACGGGTTACTAACCTAGTGTATATATATAGGAAGGTTCAATAGAAAACTCATAATTTTTAAGAAAACAAGAAAACTAAAATACACCAATCACATAATTTCTATTTACTTAATTATTTTATTTGTTAAAAGGGTATATGGGTAATCTTATACCTTGCTAATTTTGGTAATTATAGACTTGTTAATTTAAATTCCGATCTCTTTTATTTTGAGTCATCATCTTTTAAATTTCATAAAGATTAAAATCAATCCAGTTAGTCATGATCTTTCAAAAAGATTTTTTTTTTTCGTTTTTATTTTTTGTCTGCCCACAGAAAATATAATTTTTTCACATTTTTATTTTACGTCTCCTTATTTTTTCATAAAGAATTAAATCAATCCCGTTAGTCATCCTCAAAAATTTCCAATTATGAGTGTATTAAAAAAAATACAAAAACAATTTGACGGGGAAAAAAAAAGCAAAAGGGAAGGAGACAAATTAGCCAATAGTCAATCGCTAATCTCTCTTTCTCTGTGTATATATGCACAAATATTTCCCCTATAAAGGATGGTTAATAAAAAAAAATTTTATTTTGAAGAAAACTACCACTTTTAACCAATCAAAATATTTCATTAACGTATAAAAAAATCACTCTTCTTTTGAGTTCTTATGTTAAAATAGATACATTTAGTTTGAACAAGATAAGAAATATCATGAGACTTTGATTATATTAGGCGACTCATTAGGGAAATATGTGAGCATGGTGAACTTGTTTTAAATTTGTATATATTTAGTTTCAACAAGATTTTGAAATCCATATGAAATCCGATCATAACTCCTATTTGATTACACATATGTAATCATATAAATATAATGATATATATCTAATTACCTATATCTAACTGTTAGTACATGTTTGTAATAGGTTGCTTATCAAAATGTGTAATTTATAGGAAGGTTTGGCTGAGGTTCGGCGAACCTTAGCAGGTTCGGCGAACCTAGATAGTTTTGTTGTACAGGTTTGTCCAGCGAACCTCAAGGTTCGGCTGGCGAACCTATAGGTTCGGTCAGGTTCATCTGATATCTTTGTATATATTGAAGGTTTGTCTAGAATTTTCATAACTTTTGGAAAACCTTTGAGTGTTTCTTTCTGTGTGAGTAAGAACTGTGTGTTCTTGTATTTCATTGTAATCAGTTGATCTTGATTAAAAAAATGGAGATTATATAAATGTTTGTTTCTTCTTTGATTCATATAGATCAAATATAGATTTCGCATATATTTGATTGTTAATAGGATTCTGTTGTATGATCGAGAGCAATTCTACAGTTCTACAGTGGTATCAGAGCCGTTGGTGGAGTTCTATACAAGCTTTTCAAAGATACACAAGCATTTGGAGTTAAAAAGGTCAAGAAATGGATCAAAATTCGAGTTTTCTTTGTGTTTGATTGCTGTATTGAGTGTGATATCCTCATCTGTTGCTTTGGTTCATTAGAATTCATAGATTTGTGACTAAAATTGGTGATTTTTGAAGATTTGCCCTCCAAAAGTTTTTAAATTTTGAAGACAGGTTCGTGAGCCGAACCTATGATCATTTGAAGAAGAGGTTCGCTGTTCAAAGTATTTCTTGCTTAGGTTCGTGTATAGATTTAGAAGAGGTTCCGTTTCAAGGTTTGGCTACTGCAGAGGTTCGTTTGATTGAGGTTCGCTTGACTAAGGTTCGTTGGTCAAAGTTTTGTTCAGGAGGTTCGCTGATCAAGGTTTGTCTCAAGGTTCGTGAACTTAGGTTCGTGAGATCAAGGTTCGTGGATATCAAGATTTGGAGAAGGTTCGTTTGTTGGTTAGGTTCGTGAGGTTAATTTTTCTGAGGAGGTTCGCTGATAAAGATTAAGGATCATGGCTGAGATGTTTGCTGCTGTAGCTAGTTAAAATTCTAAGATACATAGTATTTTGATTAATGAAACTAAGGCTGGTTGTACAAACAAAGTTCTGAAATTACTTGATTTGAAAGATTATGAGAACTGGAAAGGAAGGTTTGAGACACATCTAAATGGAACTGACACTAATATGTGCGAAAGGATTTTGTCACCTTATGAAAGACCTAAGGTAGTGGGGACAGGTTTGGATCAAACCCTTGAGAGATTGGGTGTTGATCAACAAAAGAAATACGATTCTGAGAAGAAAGCTTATTGGATGTTGATCCAAGCAATTCCTAATCAGATACTTCATCAATTTGATGAACACAAAACCTCATATGGTTTGTGGAATGCTTTGAAGGCGAGAATTGAGGGAAATACTAAACTGAAGAAGATGAAAGCCACTGATATACACAAAGAGTTTGAGAATTTCAATTTTATTGGAAATGAAAGTCTTGAAGCCTTAATTACTAGATATAGACATTTTTTGACTGAAGTTAGGAAGTGTGGAATTGAGTATACCGAAGAGGAGAAGATAGATTGTTTTGCAGATGCATTGCCTGAAAAATGGAATTCATTGGTGCTGATTTTGAGAGAAAATCTACCGGGAATGACTTTGGTGGAGTTTATACAAAATCTAGAAGAACAGGAAATGAAAGATAAGAGAAAAGCACGTAGAGTTAATGTTACTTAGGATCCTTCTCTCTGTGGCGCATCTGTGGTTAATCCTCCTGTTTCTTCTGCAATGATCCAAATAGCTTTTGTTTCTAGTACTGCTAATAATACTTCTGCACCTTCTGTATCTGCTAGTTCTACTTCATCTTATTATATGAACGAGAAGAAATCTGACTCAACAAAAACTCCTGTTCAGTTGAATACAACAAATTTGGGAAAATTAACTGTGGAGGCTATTCGGGATCATATGTCAATTTTGTCATGCGTAGTCAGTGCTTATGATGAACAGATAGCAGGAAAGATTGGAAACTCAAATCTTACTTTTGAAGATTATGAGCAAATTGATGATGATGAGATGGAATTGATTGACACTCAATGGGCATTGGCAAGTGCAATCAGAAGAATCAATAGATATGAAAAGAAAACTGGAAAAAAATTCACTTTTGATCGAAACACCAAGTTTGAATTTAATCCAAAGGCCACACAATGTTACAATTGTGGTGAGTTGGGCCATTTTTCTAGAGAGTGTAAAATTCCGAAGAAGCAAGGAAATTTAAACCCTTTCAAGCCAAAAGAAGCTTATCAGAAGAAGAAAGAAAAGCCTGAAGAGTCATCGAAAGCTTTAGTTAGTCAAGCTGATGAAGGATATGATTGGGGAAAGCAATATGATGAATTAATGTGTGCATTCATGGATTCTTTGGATGAAGACACAAGCAAAGGCAAAGAAAAAGGTTGATGAGGTAAATGATGATCTGTTAGAAATCATTGATAAGTTGAAAGAGATGAATGCTCAGTTGACTGCTGAAATGGTAGAGTGCACTGAAGCTAACAAGAAGTTAATTTCAAGAGAAAAAGCTTTTGATAAAAAGATCATTGATTTAGGAAAAGAAAATGAAGAGTTAAAAATTAAAGTTTTACAAAATAATCATGCAGTTTCAGTGCATCTCGAATCAGTGCAAAAGTTGAAAGTTGAGTTATCAGCAGCAAGAGCAGAAGCAGAAATGAACAAGAGCAAGCTGGAGAATTATCAAAATTCTAAGTATGTCATTGATTACTTTGCTGCCATGCAAAGATCATCAAATGATACTACCTGCTTGGGTTTTCATTCTGTACCACCTCCTTCTAGCTATGTTTCTAGACCACAAATTGATCCGAATTTGGAAGTTCATCCTGTTTCTTTGAATGAACGTGTGTCTGAACAAGTGATTGAGAATGCTGGAGGTTCATCATCTGATGAAAAAGTGTCTCTTGATAGTGATGCTCCTATCATTGAAGATATCACTGAAACAGAATATTCATCTGATATTTTGAGACAGAATGGTTATCAAGTTAAAAATGTTGATAAAAAGAGTCTAATGTCTCAGAAGTCAAAAGTTGTGATGAAACCAACTGAGAAGGTGCTGATGAAACCCAATCTAGTTTCCAAACCAGTGATGAAAGCCAAAATAAACACTACTCTTAAACCAATTGTGTATGTAAAATCATCTATTACACATCAAGGAGAGTCTAGTGGCATTTTTCGAAAACAAAATGTGGTTTCTAATAAGGTTAAAAAGTGGATTTTTTCTTTGATAGGTTTGGGATTGGACATAAAGATAAATCAAAGAGTTTTCAAAATCAAGTGAGTAAATAAAAGATAAAATCAACTGGTTTAAGAAACAGATTCTCATCTGCAAAGGTTGTTTGAAAACCTTTTAGTTCATCAAAGTATTATGATGAACCAAAACCAAAGAATCATTTTCAAAGAAAATGTTACAGATGTGGTAAATTTGGTCATTTGATTGCTGATTGTGATTTGGATTAAAGTTATACTGATTGTAGCAGCTTTAGGTCTTTTTCACCAAAAGAAACACGAAAGTGTTTCCACTTGTTTTGGTAAAGGACATATTTCTGTTAATTGTCCAAACAACAAAATCAGGAAGAGTTCTGAAGATGAAAGTTGGGTGCATAGGTCAGGTGGAAGTCTTAGGAGAGTTAAACCTAGTGAAGATGAAATGAGAGTTCTTCGAAAGTTTGATGCTGACTGTGTTTGGGTAAAAGGAGAAAATAATCAGAAGAAAGGAATTTTTGATAACAAAAGGAATGTGAAAAAGCTTGTGAAAATGGTGACATCATCTGATGATGATTTTTTTGACAATATTTTTTCAAAATGATTTTGAAAACAAAATGGTAACTTAAAATCATTTTGGAAACTAAAGAACAGGTCAGGTGATCAAATTTCTGGGAAAGAAGATGGTAACAGTGATGATGGGTCTTCGAGTAGATCATCAAAACAGAATGGCAGGGGTCCATTCAGGGAGACTCGACGCCGAAATGGCGGGGGTCATCCTTTTTGATACTGATAGGTTTTTAATTTATTGTGCAGGTAGCATCCACGGGCCATATCAATAGTCGTTGAATTGTTGATAGTGGATATTCCCGGCACATGACTGGAGAGTTGAATTTGTTGAGAGATTTTAAGTTGATCAAAGGCAGTTATGTTAACTTTGCAAAAGACAAAGGCGGTCATATTACCGGGTTTGGTAGTTTGACGAATGGAAAAATTTCATTTGATAATGTTAATTTCTGCAAAGAATTAACTAACAATTTGATGAGCGTTTCACAGATTTGTGATAAAGGATATAAAGTGATGTTTGACAAAGACAGGTGTTATTGTAGGACCAATTTGGAGCACGGAAACAACCCGGTTCCAAAGGAGATATGCTCTACAGCCTCTGGAATAGTGCGGAATCCTTTTCCAGGGTTTTCCAATCGAAACCAACAGCAACTGTGGTGATTCGAAGGTAAGAGATGAACGTTTGAATGAGAATCGAACACCACGAGCTATGAATCGAACTTGGACAACAAGAAACTCTCAAATCTTCAGGGGTTTGACACTGGAGCACACAGATAAGAATGAGGGTTCTCAGAAGTTAGGGTTGAAATGATTTTGAACTTGTATATGTAGGCAGCTGACATTCGGCCGAATGAGAGGCCGAAACAACTCATTCGGCAAATGACTTCTGTCGAATAGGTAATTCAGTCGAATGACTCATTCGGCGAATGACTCATTCGCTGAATATAGACATACTCTATTCTCATTCGGCGAATGACTTCATACTCTAGAGTCATTCGGCCGAATGAGCAATACTCATACTCAATTAATCAATAAACCAAATCACCCAATCATATAATCAAATAATTAAAACATAAACATTAAGAACAATATAAAAAGACAACTTCCATTAATAACTTGAATTTTACATGATGAATATTACAAAATAGAAGTGCATCTACAAACTCCCCCTTGGACCTAGTTCAGCTTGTGGAAGTGTCTTTCTTGAAGTACTTGGAAGAAATCGCTTTCCAGTCAGCTCCAGCATGTATCTTGAAAATACTGCAGAGACGGATCACCCTCATGAACTGTAATGCCTGTACCATGTCCTGTACATCAAAGAAGATCTGATGACGGAAAAGAGCTTGGACATCTTTGTTGGATAGGTTGGTCAACCACATGGGCTCAAAAATCCTCACAGTCTCCCATATCTTGTCCTTGCAGAGAACAATCACTGCTTCTCCAGTACGACCGTCATAGTACCACCATCGGAAGCCTTCCATAAAGTCTTGTCGCATCTTCCGCAAAGGAATCTTCTTCAAGACTTTAGGAGGAAGCCACTTCAGGATAACTTTATGTTTCCGGGTGTCTCCGTCAATCTCAGGAAGATAGTAACGTTCAGGCTGTTGAGGTTGAAAGTTCACCCATCTCTTACGATACTCGTACTGTATCTGTCGAGAGAACCAAGCAGACATCCCAGAGTTGTCACTGTATAGCATCTTCAGACGTGCTATTGATTCACTTCAAAGCTAGGCAACATCTTGAAGTCATGGGGATGCTTGAAGTAGTCTATTCCTTTCTCTCTCTTCACAGCATAACATCCGAGGTCGTGGAAGTATGCCCAGCTAAGAATCTGACCTCCAGCTTTATAGCCTTTGGTCCTATAGACTTTCTTATGAGTAGCTGGCATCTTCTCTGTACTTTGCTTCTTTAAGACCTTCCGGTAAGCTTCCCATTCCTCTTTCCTTTTCTTCTTGTCATCGGCTTCAGTTTGCTGGCTTCAACTTGTTCTTCCAAATACCTGACCAGAAAATCCTCTGTCTCTTGATCAAACTGGTCAGTAAAAGTAGGCAGCTCATCTTTAGCCGATGTATACTTGGGATACTCTTCATCTGTAATATCCTCCAGAATAACCTCATCAATATCATCAAAAGGTTCTGGCTCAGGCTCATCAAAAACAGGAATAGAGGCATCATCAGTGATCACCTCATCAGGATTTAACCTGAATAGCTCAGCTATTTGTTCCTTTGAAAGGCAGTGAATGATTTCTCCCTTCTCCTTATAGTAGCTGACTGAGTGCTGTATAATGCCTTGAGTGTCCAGAATCATAGTAATAGTCTCGTCTAACTGACGTCTCACAGGCACAGCTTCTACTTCCTCAGTTGCTTCAGGTTCGGCTGTCTTTGAGGGAGACGAAGGAGGAGGAGCCTGTGACTTCTTGTCATTGGCCTTCTTTGACCGGATCTCAGAAGATGGAGGGGCTTGATCATCATCGTCATCATCATCATCAGTACTGGATGACCCAGAAGATCCACTCCCAGATCCGTCCTTATCATCATCATCAGATTCATAATCTTTCTCTGAATCTTCATAATCCACTTGTTCCTCCTCAGACTCTTCTTCTTCATCTTCCTCCTTGTCTGATTCATCAGAACGTGCTGCAGAGCCTTCAATCCGATTGAGACTGTCGATCTGATCTGCTAATCGAGCATTTTCAGTCTCTAAGGACAGTATCCTATCACTGAAATTTGTGACTGTCAGGGCTAGCTGATGATGCTCATCAATGTATTTCAGCAGCTGCTGCTCTTGTTGAGCAGACCTAGCCCTCAGATCTGCAGCTTGAATCAGCAGAGTGTCCTGCTCCTCCACTCTCTTGGTGAGCTGAGCAATAACAAGCTCTTGCTCCCTATTCTTCTTTTCCTGTTCCATACTCCTCTCCATCAATATGAGTACCATACTGTTCAGTGTGCTCAACTGATCAACAACTGACACAGTAGGTATAGACATATCAGCACGTGAAATGGAGGAACCAGAGGATGCAGCAGTAAATATGGGGGCCTGAGTCACCGAGGTGGTCAGAGGGGCGGTAGTAGCATGAACATGAGTTGCCCTTGACCTGGTCAGTGAAGAAACTGAAATAGCTGCTACTGATGTAACAGTAGTTGTAGTAGCCGTTGTCAGTTCTGACCTTCTCTGGAATGAGAACCTCGACCTCTTTCCTCTCCTGGCTCTGGAAGATGTAGACAGAACAGCAGCAGTAGTAGCAGGAGCAGAAGACCGAGGAGGTGAGGGTACATCAAACTCTGGGATAAACAATGGATCAGTATTCTCTTCTATCTCCTCCTCACTCCTCTTCCTTTTCCTCATCTCCATCTTTCCACCTACCATCACTTTCTCAAACTCATCATCATGAGTCTTTTCAGAATCAGAACTGTCATCATCACCATCACCTGCTTCACCTTCATCTTCGCTTGCGTCTTCAGACTCATCACCACCTTCAGAAGAATGAGGAACTGTAGCATCAAGAGAAACAGACACTGTGGAGGAAGTAGTAATCAAAAAATCCAGCTCCATCAGTGAATCAACATCAACCTCCTCTTCTGTAGCTACAGAGGTGCTAACTCCTGCACTAGGAGCCACATCAATAGACTCAACCAGTGCAACCGAAGTCTCATCAACTGTGCTCATGACCACAGTGCTCACACCTGCACCACCAGCATCACTTGCACCTGCACCTGCATCACCAGCACCAATCACATCTTCCCCTGCACCACCAGCACCTTCATTATCATCATCATCTGCACCATCATCAGGTACAACAATATCCTCAACATCTGAGTCAGACTCATCATGTCTTTATCTACGACCAGCAGGAGCTCGGTAATCTGGCCTAGAGAGATGACCAAATAAAGATCGAGTAGCTGGTTTCCTTTCCTTGCCTCTATATGACATCACCCTATTGAGGGTGAGGTCATTCATGTGTTCCAGCTTGATGACATCAGCATTAATCTTCGGTAGATCAGGTAACTGAGCATCAATCAACTGCTGCAGAAGCCTGGGATACATGAGGAACTTCTTGTCCCCCTTCAGTGTCACATTCTCCTTCATGTGAGAGAAAACCATCTCAGAGAAGTTGAATGGCCTGTTCAGCACCAGGGCGAAAAAAGCACACTGTATTGTCTCTCGCATGTCATCGAATCCTCCTCTCCTGGATCCTAGACAATGAATCAATACGTGAGCAAGGTACTTGAATTGCGGAGACATATATGCTTTGTTGAGAATTCTTGCTCCAAGATCGCCTTCGTACTTGCATCTCATAAAGCAACCACGAACTAGATAACGGTCTAGCAGATATGGCTGATCAGGTGTATCCTGGAAACCACGAACTCTCCTAATGTGCTCAGCCGACACAACAACATCATGTCCCAGCACCTTCCCTCTAATCACAGGAGGTTCAGCCTCGCAATCTATATCAGCAGAGGCCCAGAAATCCTGCTGATGAGAACGATATGGCACATGCACAGTAGATATAGCAGCAAAGATCCTCGAACGCCTGAGAAAGGTAATAATCTCGGTGTAGTGCTTGGCGTTTGGAGTGTCGAGATCCAAGTGTGCACAAATGTTGTTTTTCATCACAGATTTGAATCCAGCCATTCTAAAATCATATAAAGACATATTAGAACCATTCAGATAACTTGAAAAGTTGAAATCAGATAAAAATCAGAACTTAGAAACATTTCAGACTGATTGGCCGAATGACAGTTAATTTTGGCGAATGAACACATTCGCCGAATGAGTCATTCGCCGAATGAACTCCATTTGGCAAGTAGAACACATTCGCCGAATGTGAATGAAAATATGAGTCATTCGCCGAATGAGTTTCATTCGCCGAATGAGACATTCGCCAAATGGCGTCATTCGGCTGAATTTGAAATTTAAACCCTTGATTATCAAAAAGTCAAATCAGTCCATAAAAATTGCACCAACATACTCAGAAACCACCGACTAACAAGTTTAAAACATGAATCATGTGATTTAGATGTCATTTTGACCATCTATTTAATAGGCGATTACAAAAACCCTAAAATCCTAAATCAGGTTAGGTTTTTGATGATTCCACGGTTGAAACTTGATGATATTCGATCCTGGTATACCTGAAATGATAGTGAACAAGATTATCAGAGGCTGAGTTCGTGGAAATCAAGAACAAATGATCGACTGAGTAAAAGGTGTATCGGGCGAATGTGCGCACACAGTAACGGCGAAAGAGCTTTTGATCGAATGAGCTCTTTCGGCCGATAGAACACTTATATAGGTTCATTCATTCGCCGAATGAGTCGGACGAAAGGGCGGTTGAAAATTCAAACACATTCTCCGAATGTAATTGGCGAATAAGACATTCGTCACAACTCATTTGCCGAATGAGAATGTCGAATGAGTCATTCGACACACATCATTCGCTGAATGAGATATACTCTATCACAATTGATTCGGTCGAATGACTCATTCGCAGAATGAAGTCATTCGGCCGAGTGAAAGAATTTCAAACTTCATTCGGGCGAATAGATGTTTTAACACCCAAAACACAAACTTTTTCAGATTTTACATTTTGAACATTAAAATTGTGACAATTATGAAGATATGTCATATGAAAATATGTCTGGTTGGTTCAGAATTCAGATGTGACAGACATCCGAACCTACAAATGATCATCTAAACTAAAATTGAAAATAGAAAATCTTTTTGTATTTTTCTGAAACAGAAATTACAACTGTACAACTAGTAACTAAAGACAAATAAGCACATATTTTTGTGAGAAGTCTACTAATAAAATAACACATCACTCTAATCACATCAGATCAGCTTTATTGAATGTTTCACCTCAAACACAATTGTATTATGATACGATTACTGATATGTTTGTCCAGTTTTAAACCATACAATACACAACTACTAAACAAACTTTGTGATCACTCATGTTTTCTGATCGAGTTCCCCATTTCATTTTACCATTAACGATCAAAATTAGTTTATAACTCATTTCTGCATATCTTAATACCAGTCATCATAAATTCAATAAGATTTCAAATTTATTATCTTTTTGTATTTTTCTTGTTCTATCCAAATGGACGGCTTCAGCTAGGTTTGTCCTAGCAATATGGCACGTGTATGGAATTGAACTTAATTTGTTCAAGTATTTCTCAAGCTTAATACCAACTTGCATTTATTTTTCTTCAAGCTTAATACCAGCTTGCTTTTCTTTTTCTTCAAGCTTAATACCAGCTTGTTTTTGTTTTTCTTTAATTGAAGCCTCATTTGATTCCATGATGACCGGTGTATGCTTGATTTGAGTCAAAAACTATTTCTCACATAAATGGTGTTATAAAACAGATTCCACAAATCAGACTTTCTAAGTTATCACAAGCTGTTTATTCATTTGTAGAGTTGGCCTATCAGTACATCACATCACAATTTTCTTGTGTGTTCAGCTTATACATTCAATTCAGCTTCTATATCATGATAGATTAATGTGTCACTTTTTCAAAGAAAGACCATCTCAATTTTAACGTTTTCAATTGTTTTTGGATTTTTGAATTTTTCAAATGTTTTTGGTTTTTCAATTAACAACTATCTCCCCCTAAAAACCTAAAACAGAAAATTTTTTTGAGTTTTTTTTTTAATTTAAGAAAAGAAACTAGACAAGAAAACTAAAATAAAGTAAAATAGACGAAACAAAAATTATCTAAGAAAGACGATGATCATTTGTTAGATTCAGATGAAGGTAGGACTTCATCCTTTTGGAAAACACCATTAGCCGATAACAGATATAAAAATCTGGGTTTATCAAAAGCTTTTGTGAAAAGATCGGCTTTCTGGTGATCGGTGTGAATCTTAACAACATCGATTAATTTCTTTTCAAAACAATCACGTATGAAGTGATATTTAATGTCGATGTGTTTTGTTTTTGAGTGCTGAATAGGATTTTTAGTGACAGCTATGGCAGCAGTATTATCAACATATATCGGAGTGTTAGAAAAATGTAACCCATAGTCCCTTAGTTGCTGTTGTATCCAAATGATTTGAGAACAGCAACTAGCAGCAGCAATGTATTCAGCTTCACAGGTTGAAGTAGACACCGACGTCTGCTTCTTGCACTGCCATGTAACTAATCAGGTTCCAAAGAACTGACATCCCGCAGATGTTGACTTGAAGTCTCTTTTGCAGCCACCATAATCAGAGTCACTGTATGTAGTGAGCTCAAAGTTATCATCATTAGGGTACCATAAACCAAGATCCGGTGTACCCTTCAGATAACGCATAATCCTCTTGACAGCAATGAGATGGGAGACTCTTGGTTTTGATTGATACCGTGCACACAAGCATGTGGCGAACATGATGTCTGGCCGAGAAGCAGTAATATACATAAGAGACCCAATCATTCCTCGGTACAAAGTAGCATCAATTAACTCCCCCTTTTCATCTGGTGTAATCCCGTGATTGACAGCCAGTGGGGTACCAGCAGGCTTTGCATCAGACATACTGAACCGACTCAGTAATTTCCCAAAATATTTGGTTTGATGAATGAAGATTCCTGCCTCAGACTGATCTACTTGTAATCCCAGAAAAAAATTAATCTCTCCCATTGAGCTCATCTCGAACTTCTCTTTCATAACCTTTTCAAAATCTTTGCACAGATCATCATTTGTTGAACCGAAGATGATGTCGTCCACATATACTTGCACCAAGAGTAAGTCACCATCCTTTTCTCGAATGAACAGTGTACAGTCAATGACACCTCTTCTGAACCCGTTGTTCAGAAGGTGAGTAGACAATGTTTCATACCAGGCTCGCGGCGCTTGATGCAATCCATATAAGGCCTTGTCTAGCTTGTAGACTTGGTCTCTATGCAATGGATCCTCAAACCCGGGAGGTTGACTTACATACACTGTTTCATTTATCACACCATGAAGAAATGCACTTTTTACATCCATCTGATAAACTTTGAACCTTTTGAAGGATGCATAAGCGAAGAATATACGGATGGCTTCAAGTCTAGCAACTGGTGCAAATACTTCATTATAGTCCAACCCTTCTATCTGTCTGAATCCCTGAACAACCAGACGTGCCTTGTTTCGCACTATGATCCCGTGATCATCTTTCTTGCAACGAATAACCCATCGAGTGCCAATTACTTTTGCACCTTTTGGTCTGTCAACCAATTGCCAGACACCTAATTTTTTTGAACTGAAGGAGTTCTTCTTGCATTGCATCTACCCATGACTCTTTTTTTAAAGCTTCAGTGACAGTACGTGGCTCAACTTGGGAGATAAAACATGAATGAGCACAAAAGCTCACATCTGCAAAGTCCAAAATATCTGCAAGTCCTCCTGACGAAAGCTGATTTCTTGTCTTGACCCCATCCAAAGGACTTCCAATAATATTTTCTTGAGGATGAATCCGATTAATTCGTCCAACAGGATGAGCGGGAACTTCAACCTGTGGATCAAGATTATTCGATATTCAAATCCTCAAGTCCTGGCACAAGATTGTCAACAGCTGGTTCAGGGGCAGCTGGAGGAGCTGAGTTGTCGTTTGTGTCTGAGCTGTCATCATGTGTCTGTGCTGTAGGAGTTGAAACAGATGAAGGTTGCTTTGGTTCTTCAGGTGCATTTTGTGCATCATATAGCATGTGAATTGCAACATCTTCATCTGAATACATGGGAGGCATGTTGAAAGAATCAAAAAGACAAGAATAATCAAACATCCAATCTGGGCCTTTTCCAGGTGGGGGCATAGAATATTTCTGAACATCAACATGGTACCACTCCTCCACATTATGTGTTGATGTGTTGTAAACTCTTTTATTTGGAGTGCTGTACCCAAGAAAGTACCCTTCTTCCACCTTTTCATTGAACTTGCCCTGCTCGTGTTTCTTAAGCATCGTGCATGGTGCACCAAATGGTTCAAGATACTTAAGATTTGGTTTTCTGTTATGGAGCAGTTCAAAGCAAGTCTTCCCATGTTTTTTCACAATGAGAACCTGGTTCAATGTATAGCAAGCGTTTGCTACAGCTTCATTCCAGAACTGAATCGGAAGTGATGAATCAGCAAGCATGGTCCTAGCAGCCTCAATCAATGTCCTGTTTTTACGTTCAGCAACACCGTTCATTTGAGGAACATATGGAGCACTAAACTGTTGTACAATCCCCCGTGCATTACCAAAATTCTCCATGTTGTGATTTTTGAACTCCGTTCCATTATCTGTTCGAAGCTGACGAATCTTGAGCTTATAAAGTGGTTCAAGTTTGGAAACCAACACTTGAATGCACTCAAATGTTTCAGATTTCTCCTTTAAAAAGAAAACCCAAGAATATCTGGAATACTCATCAGTGATGACAAGACAGTATTGATCTCCAGCGATACTTTTGCGATTTACAGGACCGAATAGATCCACATGGAGAAGCTCAAGAGGAACATTGATTGAATGAAACTTTTTCAGTTTGTGAGACTGCTTGACTTGCTTGCCTTTCTTGCAAGATACACAGACATCAGACAGCCTGAAATTCTTCAGACAGACCCCCTCAACCAGATTGTTGTGTACCAAGTGGTTCATCTTGCGTAGACTCAAATGACCCATCCTCTTATGCCTAAGAATTGAATCTTTTTCTGTTGCCTTTGACATAAAACATGAAGCTGTGGAGGATGTAGTTGAAGCTGTGGCCATATTGAGTACGTACAAGTCTTGCTTCCTGGGGGCAGACATCAAGATCCAATCTTCAGGAATTTTCACACCTTGCTTAAGAATGTAGCATTTGGAATCATCAAATAAGACTTTATACTCCTTGTCACAGATTTGTGACACTGAAAGAAGATTATTTTCTAATTGCTTGACATATCTGACTTTATCAAATGAAACTTGCCCATTTGTCAGAATTCCCTCTCCTGTTATAAACCCGCCTTTGTCACCAGTAAAAGCTACATATCCACCGCGAACTGCATTCACATTGGTGAGTAACGAGATATCACCAGTCATATGCCTGGAAGCCCCACTATCAACGATCCAATTGCTGTTAACACCATGTGACAATCCGACTTTTTACACTAACCTTGTTAACGGGAGATGGTGATATCACAGGCCCAACAGTGACAATGTGGGCCCAACAGAGCCAATGTAGGCCCATTGAGATCTAGGGAGGCCCAATTACAAAATCAAGGCCCAATAAAGCCAAGTAGGCCCAATAAAGCTATGGTAGGCCCATTGAGGTTTAGTTAGACCCAATAAACTCAAGATAGGCCCAGTGAAATTGATGGAAGTCCAATTGGATAAATTTAGCCCAAAAATGTTTTAATTGGCTTAATTAGTGAAAATCCGGCAATTCGCAGTTAACTTTGTTAATCAGAAATTAACCGAAATGATGGGAAATCATTTAAAATCAAAATAGAAGGATGAAAATTGTTCAGAAACAGTATTGGAATGAGAAAACTTCAAGGATTAGGATTACAATTCCATAAAAGACTCAATTTTGACTTTGAGAGTCAAAATTAGGTTGAATAAGTGGATAAACTCGAAATTCTTATTAAACCAGTATAATTAATCGAAATTATCATTCATAACTGTCATGTTAATGATGAATATCAATGATTATCGGTTATTAAGTCCATAAATGATCGAATTTAAACCAATTAAGGGCCAAGAGTTGTAACCGTTATCAATATGTATCAAATTCGTAAAAGCCGATCCAATTCCTTACAATTGAAGTTCCAGAAACTTAAATCGGTATCATTAGGATCTGTTACACACAAGAATTCCAAGCCAGAAGCATCGGGGGGACTAATTCGATTGTGGGATTGCCGAAATCAAGTCATTAGTCGATCTCTATCAAGCGAACATCAAACAAGGTAAAAATCTATCCCCACACAACCTAAACATGTCGATTAAGTAAACCCATATGCTAATTGCGGCTTCTAACATCAAATGGTATGAATCCGAGTTCTAGGGTTTATCCTAGAACACGTTTTGGGGATTTTGTATTAAATGAATTTGATATTCAAATCAAATGGCATGGGTAGTTCCAGAAAGTCCCGATTTAGGTTAATGCTATGTTAATTTCATAATGGAACTACGAATTGTTAGATTTCGAGTTTTAGGGTTCTTAAGTGAAACGGTTTTAGGGATTTGGATCCAAATGAGTTTAAGAATGAAATTAATTGTTATGGGTAACTTCAGAAGACCTCGACAAAGGATAATCCTATGTTAATTTTAAGAAACAATCACGAATTGATAGATTTCTATTTCTAGGGTTTACTAGTTTAAAGGATTTGGGGATTTTGATGTAAATGGGTTTAGTTTTTGAATTAATTAGTACAGAAGGGTTCGAAATACTATGATAAGGGAAAACCCTATGAATCCAGAAACAATTGAGCATGAAATTAATCGATTTGAATTGGTAATGGGTAAACCCACATTCGGATGTTTACACATTCAATTAAACGGGTTAGAGTAGTTTATTTTCAAATTAAACTCACCCACTTGGTCGGTAAGATTCCAGAAATGAAAACCCTATGGTGTTGATGTTAATCGGATTCGAACCGAGGTCCAATTGGGACTAGGTATGCTTCGGCTATGAAAAGGGGGGAAACCGGTTCAGTATTGCTTAAAACTATTTAAGTTTGAATCTTGTAACAAATGTGTCATCAGATGAGATGGTTTGTGCGTGTGTAGGTTGGGTTGGAGGTCGCGGGTTCGAGCCCGGCCCCCAACAGTTTTGGGTTTTTGGCAATTGTGTTAGTAATTGGCCCATATCTTTCTCGTTTTAAATCCGATTTGATCCGTTCAAGTTGCGTTGGAACCGTAACGAGAATACGAACGTATTAGAATGTTAAAATTTATATTTTAATTCAAAAACGAAATCGCGTATAATTACGGCTATTTAAATAAAATCAAATACGATTTTATTTAAACGATTTCAAAGGCACGCGTACTCACGTATGCGTATTCCTAACACTTTAACATACGTGTGTTGACACGTATGTGATTTCAAGCACAAAACGACTATTCGAATAACACAGTGTTATTGTTTAAACACAGATCCTTCGTAAGAGGATTTTCTACACGAACTCACATAGTTGATCATTCTGCAATTATCAAAGGTGCGTACACGGCCCCTTTCTTATTTTAAACTGTTTTGGGGGAGAAGACATGTGTAACAAACTATTTTTAGATACATATCACTTGCATGAGTTAGCTGTTTACATTATGTGACAATATATCAACTTGAAAGTCCTTACACACCTCGAACCGTTTAGTTTGCTGTAATGCAAAGCGTGGTAGTTGGAAATAGATCTATTAGGTTTGACAAACCTCACCTGGTAGATAGGATCTACGCAGGTTTTTGACTGACCAAACACAATTATTACTATTGTTGTGATAGACAATAGTGGCAAGGCGAAAACATGCTATAGCATGGCAATCCGTCAGCTTCGGTGTCGAACACTTATGTAAATAGTTTATATGACTAGCTATCATGACTGTGCATGTGTGATTATGTTATCTACAATCTTGTTATTCAAACTGTTGTTTTGAACATTGTGAATACTTAAAACCTGTGTTATGCACCAACCTTTGTGTTGACTTGATTTACATGTTTTCTCAGGACGCTAAGGCGCGCGTTAAAGCTGGCATGGACTAGGAGATAGAGTCTCATGCATTATAAACATTTTGAATATTTCAATTTGAACATTTGAGTATTTTGTTTTGTAATGTGTACTTTACAACTGTTTATGGTTATTAAACGCTTCCGCAACTTTTGTAAACTCTGATTTATGTTTTAAAGACCAAAGTATGTTTTGAAATTCATATAAAGGTCTTCGTTATGTCTAATGATCTGAGATCCTGGTTTGTCACATTCCCAAACGGTATGATTCCGTTAGTTGGAATTGGGGGTGTGACAGATTGGTATCAGAGCCATTGGTTATAGCGAACTAGGTTTGCATTGGTAGACTTAGACTATGACTGTTAGACATTAGACACATCTGCTTATACGTATTGCTTAGAAATTACATATGACATTATGTAATTGACTTGTTTACGTATTCCATGGCATTGCACTTACATATGGTATTATGTAACAGGCATGGCATCATCATGCATCATCATCGGTACCTTATATTATCATTGATGATTCCGAGGACGAGGAGCCGATAGTTCCGGCACCACCATCATCACCACCACCACCTATTCCATCACCTCCACCATATGAGCAGGATGACTCAGATCCGGAGGAGGATCCGGACGAGGACCCGGAGGAGGATCCAGACGAGGATCCAGACGAGGATCCAGAGGAGGATCCATACGAGGACCCGGATGAGGATCCGGAAGAGGAGCCTGAGGAGGGCACTCAGCAGATCCCTGCTGAGGGACCTTCTACACACTCACCACGGGTACTAGATGCTCCTGAGCCTAAGAGGCAAAGGACGGACGCCGAGGAGATCGCCAAATTGCGCGAGGATCTGGAGGTAGCAGAGGATAGGATATCACAGAGATCTCAGGAGTTATGGGATGCTATTGAGAGGCAGGATAATCTTCCCATCTGGTTCATGATATGCGTGATGAGATGATCAATTTGATTGGTCGTCTAGAAGAGTCAGAGAACCGAGAGGAGATTTTGGCAGGCAGGGTTGAAGCTTTGGAGGATTTAGTGGCCTCTGATAATGAGGAACAGGATGAGGATGAGGAGGAGGAACCAGCACCAGTTGTTGAGTCCGATCCTGAATCCACTGTTGAGGACGATTGATTGTTTTTCTTTTCTTTCTTGTTTTGTTTAAACTTATCAGGAACGGGTTGTGTTCCTACATTAGTAGTTTGGAAAGTTATGTTTTATTTCAAAAGTATTGTACTCAAAGAAAGTTTCTATTTATGGAAGAATTATTATTTATTTTCAACAGTCGTGTTGATTTATATTACATGTTGTGTTTGTTGTTTTACTTACACATGTCACATTAGATTTTGACTTCGTGCTAACACTTCTTGTAAATAGGAAACTAATGGCTGAGGGAAACGTACATATGACTGTTGCTGAGCTCAATGAGCTAATTAACAACAGAGTTGCAGAGGCAATCGCACAGTATGCTCAGACTCACAACACAGGGCCACAGGGTCCAGCTGGGGGATTGGTTAACCCACAAGTTTGCACGTTCAAGATGTTCTTGGACTGTAAACCTCACAATTTCAAAGGGTCGGAGGGGGCCATTGGACTCCTTCGGTGGATTGAAAAGGCGGAGTCTGTGTTCGAGATGTGCAACTGCCCTTACGAGAGCAAAGTGAAGTTTGCAACGGGAACATTGGAGGGTCCAGCATTAACCTGGTGGAACTCAAATGTTCAGACTCTGGGGTTGGGAGAGGCTAATGCCTTGACATGGAACAACTTCAAAACTTTACTGCAAGAGGAGTACTGTCCTCGCAGTGAAATGCAAAAGTTAGAGGAGGAATATTGGCACCTCAAGATGGAGGGGTCAAATATTGAAGAGTACACGACCAGATCACATGAACTGGCCAGACTGCTACCACACATGGCTACTCTAGTTAGCAAGTGGATTGAAAGGTACATTGGAGGACTAGTGCCTCAGATTCAAGGGTTGGTTACTTCAGCAAATCCTACCACCATCCAACAAGCTGTTCGTCTAGCGCATCAGCTTACTGATCAGGCAGTGTTACAGGGAACCCTGCCTAAACGAACATCTGCTACCAAGGTAGGAGATCATAAGAGAAAGTGGGAAGGTAACAACTACAAGGGTAACAGCCAACAATCAAATCAGCAAAACAGGAAGCAGGACTCAAACAAGTCCTATCATAATTCCAGCAGTGGTCAGCAATCATCATCATCGGGGGGTTATATTGGTAAACACCCCAAGTGCAACAGATGTGGGTATCATCATGCGAGTAACCAATGTGAGAGAGCTAAGTGCCAGAGGTGTGGCAAGATTGGGCATGCGGCTAAGGATTGTCGCGGGGAGCTGCAGAACAACCATAATAACCAGAATAACAATCAGAACAACGCACAGAAGGGTTGTTTCGAGTGCGGCAAGATGGGGCATTTTAAGAAAGATTGTCCACAACTCAAGAAAGGCGGGGACAATAATGCCAATGGTAATGGAAATGGCAACGGTAATGGAAATGGCACCAACAACAACAACAACAATAACAACAACAACAACAACAATGGTGCTAGAGGCATGGCGTTTGTGATAGGAGGACGTCAAGCGCGGGAGGATCCCAACATTGTTACGGGTACGTTCCTCTTAAATAATCACTATGCCTCTATGTTATTTGACACCGGTGCCGACCGAAGTTTTGTATCTAGTTCACTTGCTAAGTTGCTAAATGTTAGTCCCACTGCCTTAGATAGTCCCTACACTATGGAATTAGCTGATGGTAAGTTGATTGTAGTGGAAAATATTTTTAAGGGATGTATCCTTGATTTGATGGGACAAACATTAGAGATTGATCTTATGCCTATTGCCTTAGGCAGTTTTGATGTAGTTATTGGCATGGACTGGTTGTCCAAGAACCAGGCTGAAATAGTATGCCATGAAAAGATTGTTCGTATACCTCTTACAAACGGAGAGACATTGTATGTACAAGGCGAGAAGAGCAGTACGCCACTGCGTCTCATATCTTGTATGAAAGCACACAAATGTCTGCGGAAAGGTCATACGGCAGTTATAGCACTTATAACTGAAAAGCCGGTAGCTGAGAAGAAGCTTGAAGATATACCTGTAGTTTGTGAGTTTCCGGAGGTATTTCCAGAAGACTTGCCGGGATTACCGCCTATCAGACAGGTGGAATTCCGAATCGATCTTACACCAGATGCAGCACCGATAGCTAGGGCGCCTTATCGACTTGCACCGTCAGAAATGCAAGAGTTATCCACACAATTGCAAGAGTTGTTGGATAAGGGTTTCATACGACCTAGTTTTTCACCATGGGGAGCTCCAGTTTTGTTTGTAAAGAAGAAGGACAGAACTTTCCGTATGTGTATTGATTATCGGGAATTGAATAAGGTTACTATCAAGAACCGGTATCCGTTACCCAGGATTGACGATCTGTTCGATCAGTTGCAAGGTTCGAGTTACTACTCGAAGATTGATCTCAGGTCGGGTTATCATCAACTAAGAGTCCAGGAGGAGGATATTCCGAAGACAGCATTCAGGACGCGCTATGGCCATTATGAGTTCTTGGTCATGCCATTTGGGTTGACAAACGATCCAGCTGTATTCATGGATCTCATGAATCGTGTTTGTAAACCTTATCTTGATAAGTTTGTCATTGTTTTCATTGATGACATTCTCATCTATTCACAGTCTGAGGAGGAACACGCTGAACATCTTCGATTACTGTTAGAGTTATTGAAACAAGAACAACTGTACGCTAAGTTCTCGAAATGTGATTTCTGGATGCGAGAAGTACAGTTCTTGGGGCATATAGTTAATGAAAAGGGCATACATGTTGATCCAGCGAAGATTGAAGCGATTAAGAATTGGGAAGCACCAAAGACCCCTACCGAGGTACGACAATTCCTTGGTTTGGCGGGTTATTACCGACGATTCATTGAGGGTTTCTCAAAGATCGCTCAACCACTTACAGCTCTTACGCACAAGGGAACAAAGTATAACTGGACGGATAGACAGGAAACTGCGTTCCAGTTATTGAAACAGAAGCTTTGCAACGCACCGATTCTGTCCTTACCGGAAGGGACGGAAGACTTTGCGGTGTATTGTGACGCATCTGGACAGGGTTTGGGATGTGTGTTGATGCAACGGGATAAAGTGATCGCTTATGCTTCCAGACAACTACGAACACATGAAAAAAATTACACTACTCATGACTTGGAGTTAGGAGCAGTGGTTTTTGCTTTAAAAATTTGGAGGCATTACTTGTATGGAACTAAGTGTACTATCTATACTGATCATAAGAGTTTGCAACATATCTTTGATCAGAAGGAGCTTAATATGAGGCAACGACGATGGGTTGAGTTGTTGAACGATTATGAGTGTGCGATTAAGTATCACCCGGGAAAGGCTAATGTGGTAGCTGATGCTTTAAGCAGAAAGGATACTTCAACAAGACGGGTTCGTGCACTTATGATGACAATACACACTGACTTACCTGACAAGGTGCGCAGTGCTCAGATCGAGGCCTTGAAAAAGGAAAATTTGATACAGGAATCTTTACGAGGAATGGAAGAACAGTTGGATGCGAATTCTGATGGAATTCGTTATTTCATTAACCGAATGTAGATACCTTTGTATGGAGGTTTAAGGGAACTCGTGATGGACGAAGCACACAAGTCCAGATATTCAGTCCATCCGGGATCAGACAAGATGTATCATGACTTGAAGGCACTGTATTGGTGGCCTCACATGAAAGCGGATATTGCTAAGTACGTTAGCAAATGTTTGACTTGTTCGAAAGTCAAAGTTGAATATCAGAAGCCATCTGGTTTACTGCAACAACCAGAGATACCGATGTGGAAATGGGAACAGATTTCGATGGACTTCATTACTAAGTTACCCCGTACACCGAGTGGTTGTGATACGATATGGGTAATTGTCGATCGATTAACGAAATCTGCACACTTCTTAGCAATCAAGGAAACTGATAAGATGGAGAAACTGACTCGCATTTACATCAAGGAAGTAGTAGCACGACATGGCGTGCCAATCTCTATCATATCAGATCGGGATGCCCGATTTACTTCCAATTTTTGGAAATCTCTTCATAAGTCATTGGGGACTCGCTTGGATATGAGTACCGCCTATCATCCACAGACCGACGGTCAAAGTGAACGAACGATTCATACGCTCGAGGATATGTTACGAGCTTGTGTAATTGACTTTGGTGATAGCTGGGAGAATCATTTACCGTTGGTGGAATTCTCTTACAACAACAGTTATCATACAAGTATTCAAGCAGCACCGTTTGAAGCTTTGTATGGTCGCAAATGTCGTTCACCAGTTTGTTGGGCTGAGATTGGAGACAGTCAGATAACAGGTCCTGAATTGGTGCACGAGACAACAGAGAAGATAGTTCAAATTCGGAACCGTATGGCAGCGGCTCGGGATCGACAGAAGAGTTATGCAGACAAACGTCGCAAGCCGTTGGAATTTGAAGTAGGAGACCGAGTTCTTCTAAAAGTATCACCTTGGAAAGGTGTGATACGATTCGGCAAGCGCGGAAAGCTTAGTCCACGTTACGTAGGACCTTTTGAGATTCTGAAAAGGATTGGTCCGGTTGCGTATCAACTTAAATTACCGGATGAACTCAGTGGAGTTCATGATGTTTTTCATGTGTCAAACTTAAAGAAATGTCTTTCTGATGAGACGTTGATTGTACCGTTGGAAGAAATACAAGTAGATGAACAGTTATGATTCATTAAAGAACCAGCAGAAATCATGGACCGAGAGGTCAAACAACTGAAGCAAAGCAAGATTCCGATAGTCAAAGTCCGATGGAATTCAAGACGTGGTCCTGAATTCACATGGGAACGGGAAGACCAAATTATGAAGAAATATCCTCATCTATTCAAAACAGCTACTGCTAACACTGAAAGCGTACGTTAAATTTCGGGACGAAATTTCCTTCAACAAGGGGATGATGTGATGCTTTCACACATCAACACTGCAAAATTCAAATTGTAAGCGCAAACATTTTATTTATTCAATTGATTTTGTTACAAACATTTGTGCTACATTATATTCTACATATTTTATGTGCTACATTTTATATGTTACATGTTATTGTAGTACATACATGATTGATTACACATTTTGCTATGTGCGGGGTGCATAGTACAAACGGTTATAGACACTCACTCTGTGTGAGGTTACACAACACAGTATGATCACAGTCACAGTTAGGTGAACTAACTAGTGTACACGCAAACAATCACATTGAACGATCACAGTTGAGTTGTGATGTTACAAGCATTAGAATTTGTGTGTGAGTACACACAAGCACACAGAATGATCAAATCACACTAACACGTACGATTTAAACTCGTAAGTAGTTTCATAACTACTCTTAACACTTACTAATTTTCGGGACGAAAATTCCTTCAACAAGGGGATGATGTGACAATCCGACTTTTTACACTAACCTTGTTAACGGGAGATGGTGATATCACAGGCCCAACAGTGACAATGTGGGCCCAACAGAGCCAATGTAGGCCCATTGAGATCTAGGGAGGCCCAATTACAAAATCAAGGCCCAATAAAGCCAAGTAGGCCCAATAAAGCTATGGTAGGCCCATTGAGGTTTAGTTAGACCCAATAAACTCAAGATAGGCCCAATGAAATTGATGGAAGTCCAATTGGATAAATTTAGCCCAAAAATGTTTTAATTGGCTTAATTAGTGAAAATCCGGCAATTCGCAGTTAACTTTGTTAATCAGAAATTAACCGAAATGATGGGAAATCATTTAAAATCAAAATAGATGGATGAAAATTGTTCAGAAACAGTATTGGAATGATAAAACTTCAAGGATTAGGATTACAATTCCATAAAAGACTCAATTTTGACTTTGAGAGTCAAAATTAGGTTGAATAAGTGGATAAACTCGAAATTCTTATTAAACCAGTATAATTAATCGAAATTATCATTCATAACTGTCATGTTAATGATGAATATCAATGATTATCGGTTATTAAGTCCATAAATGATCGAATTTAAACCAATTAAGGGCCAAGAGTTGTAACCGTTATCAATATGTATCAAATTCGTAAAAGCCGATCCAATTCCTTACAATTGAAGTTCCAGAAACTTAAATCGGTATCATTAGGATCTGTTACACACAAGAATTCCAAGCCAGAAGCATCGGGGGGACTAATTCGATTGTGGGATTGCCGAAATCAAGTCATTAGTCGATCTCTATCAAGCGAACATCAAACAAGGTAAAAATCTATCCCCACACAACCTAAACATGTCGATTAAGTAAACCCATATGCTAATTGCGGCTTCTAACATCAAATGGTATGAATCCGAGTTCTAGGGTTTATCCTAGAACACGTTTTGGGGATTTTGTATTAAATGAATTTGATATTCAAATCAAATGGCATGGGTAGTTCCAGAAAGTCCCGATTTAGGTTAATGCTATGTTAATTTCATAATGGAACTACGAATTGTTAGATTTCGAGTTTTAGGGTTCTTAAGTGAAACGGTTTTAGGGATTTGGATCCAAATGAGTTTAAGAATGAAATTAATTGTTATGGGTAACTTCAGAAGACCTCGACAAAGGATAATCCTATGTTAATTTTAAGAAACAATCACGAATTGATAGATTTCTATTTCTAGGGTTTACTAGTTTAAAGGATTTGGGGATTTTGATGTAAATGGGTTTAGTTTTTGAATTAATTAGTACAGAAGGGTTCGAAATACTATGATAAGGGAAAACCCTATGAATCCAGAAACAATTGAGCATGAAATTAATCGATTTGAATTGGAAATGGGTAAACCCACATTCGGATGTTTACACATTCAATTAAACGGGTTAGAGTAGTTTATTTTCAAATTAAACTCACCCACTTGGTCGGTAAGATTCCAGAAATGAAAACCCTATGGTGTTGATGTTAATCGGATTCGAACCGAGGTCCAATTGGGACTAGGTATGCTTCGGCTATGAAAAGGGGGGAACCGGTTCAGTATTGCTTAAAACTATTTAAGTTTGAATCTTGTAACAAATGTGTCATCAGATGAGATGGTTTGTGCGTGTGTAGGTTGGGTTGGAGGTCGCGGGTTCGAGCCCGGCCCCCAACAGTTTTGGGTTTTTGGCAATTGTGTTAGTAATTGGCCCATATCTTTCTCGTTTTAAATCCGATTTGATCCGTTCAAGTTGCGTTGGAACCGTAACGAGAATACGAACGTATTAGAATGTTAAAATTTATATTTTAATTCAAAAACGAAATCGCGTATAATTACGGCTATTTAAATAAAATCAAATACGATTTTATTTAAACGATTTCAAAGGCACGCGTACTCACGTATGCGTATTCCTAACACTTTAACATACGTGTGTTGACACGTATGTGATTTCAAGCACAAAACGACTATTCGAATAACACAGTGTTATTGTTTAAACACAGATCCTTCGTAAGAGGATTTTCTACACGAACTCACATAGTTGATCATTCTGCAATTATCAAAGGTGCGTACACGGCCCCTTTCTTATTTTAAACTGTTTTGGGGGAGAAGACATGTGCAACAAACTATTTTTAGATACATATCACTTGCATGAGTTAGCTGTTTACATTATGTGACAATATATCAACTTGAAAGTCCTTACACACCTCGAACCGTTTAGTTTGCTGTAATGCAAAGCGTGGTAGTTGGAAATAGATCTATTAGGTTTGACAAACCTCACCTGGTAGATGGGATCTACGCAGGTGTTTGACTGACCAAACACAATTATTACTATTGTTGTGATAGACAATAGTGGCAAGGCGAAAACATGCTATAGCATGGCAATCCGTCAGCTTCGGTGTCGAACACTTATGTAAATAGTTTATATGACTAGCTATCATGACTGTGCATGTGTGATTATGTTATCTACAATCTTGTTATTCAAACTGTTGTTTTGAACATTGTGAATACTTAAAACCTGTGTTATGCACCAACCTTTGTGTTGACTTGATTTACATGTTTTCTCAGGACGCTAAGGCGCGCGTTAAAGCTGGCATGGACTAGGAGATAGAGTCTCATGCATTATAAACATTTTGAATATTTCAATTTGAACATTTGAGTATTTTGTTTTGTAATGTGTACTTTACAACTGTTTATGGTTATTAAACGCTTCCGCAACTTTTGTAAACTCTGATTTATGTTTTAAAGACCAAAGTATGTTTTGAAATTCATATAAAGGTCTTCGCTATGTCTAATGATCTGAGATCCTGGTTTGTCACGTTCCCAAACGGTATGATTCCGTTAGTTGGAATTGGGGGCGTGACACACCAGCTTTTGGGACAGCCTGCACAAAGATGAAACAATCAGTTCACTTTGGGAACCCAAGCCTTTACAGTCTTGGGTTGACCCAGTGAGTCTCGGATCCATACATCAATCCGTTTACCATCTGAAATAGGCTTGTCTGAGATGGGTGGAATTGAACTCTCAGATGTTTTAACTTTCCAGATTGCATGTTTATCAAAAGAGTTTTTCAGATAAATGGATAATGGTTCAGATTGATCAACATTAACAGACTTGAGAACATTCAAGTTCATCAATTTTCCTTTACCCTTGTCCACAGATTTAACCTGATTTGGTTGTTTGGGTTTTGTCAGAAATGATTTGGACTCAGATCTGACAGGTTTAACAAAATTCAGATTTTGTTTTCTGGGTGGTGCAACCTTTGGTCTAATCAAATGAGGGCAGGATCTAACAAAGTGCCCAGGTGCACCACACTCAAAACAAACTTTTTCACCCTTTTTATGAAAATGTTTTAAATCAGAGAAAGACTGTTTATGTGATTTAAAAACATTTGATTTTAGCTTGTCTTGATTAAAACCCAACCCTTTTGTCCCTTTGTTACCAATAAAAGCAGACTTGGTAACACATTTTGCTTCAGACTCTTCAGAAGCTTTTACAAAGCCCAATTCTTTGTAAATCTTTGAATTTGAGATTGGGTCACATTTCATGACTGCAGGGGCTTGATTCTGAGTAGAGACATATGAATCATCTGATTCATCCTCAGAATCTGAGACCCAATCCTCAACAAGTCCATCCACACGAGATTTCTCAGATTTTGCGGAATCCTCATTAATAAATAGTCCAGTTGGATCTATTACTAATGGAGTAGTGACTTGAAAATCCTTAACATCTTTGTCATTTGGTGTATTAACAAAGGCGTTGAGGATAGGTGGAGGACAATTTTGATAGCTAACTTTTCCCTTTCCCTGTTGATCAGTACCCCTACTGATCATGTGCTCAATAATGTAAGATGAGCTCTCATAGCTCTTGAGCTTTTGTCCCAAGGTCTCATAGTCACACTCGACTATTTCTAACTTCTTCTTGATCTCATTGATGGTATTAAGATAAGAAGTTATAGCATCTTGCTTATTCAACACTGCGATCTCAGCCTCATGCAATTGTCTATTTAAAAGATCAATTTTAGCTTGAAAATCTTTTTCATTAGATTTTAGAATTTTGTTAGCCTCAATGCACAAGTCGAGATCGTTCATCAAATCACTATTATGTTTCTGATAAGCAAGGACCTTACTCTTTAGGTCAACACAATTAAAACACTCTGAATGTGAAGATGAACAATCAGTGTATACCTGCTCGGACTCTGATGAAACGGAAGAGTTTACCATCAACGCAAACTGAGTAGAAGAGTCTTCAATTTCAGCATCAGATTCCTGAGTGTCTGAATCAGTCATGCTATCAGACTCTGAACTTGATGCTTCTGTATCATTTATCTTTGTTTCTTCCAAAGTGTTTTCCTCACTGTAATCTTCAACCTGTTGAATTTCAGCAACACAAGCTTTGTCTTGTTCTCCTTGATCTGCATTGAATCTGAAATCCCAGTTTACCCCTTCATCTTGTTGTACCATCAAAGCTTTGCTTGCAGAAGAAGATCCAGCTTGAGTAGGAGAATCAATGGGAACTAATCTCCTTTCTGGATTTGAAATAGTGGACTTCTGATGTTGAAACGAATTCTTGTTTCCAGTCTTCTTTGGTTGCTTGCATTGTCTAGCAAAGTGACCCTTTTCTCCACAGTTATAACAAGTCACAGAAACCATATCAAAACCAAACTTGGATTCTTTGTTAAGATTGATGTCTTTTCCCGTTCTCTTTACAAACTCTTTTCCTCTTCAAACAGCACTTGCCAAAGCCCACATAATATCAATCCTTTCCATATCATCGGGATCTATTTGAGAATAATCATCATTAGTCAGATAAGGATTGCCAATCTGACCAACTACTAAACCATCATACGAGCTGACGAGTGTAGATAAAAGACCCATGTGTTCCTTAGCAATCTCCACAGTAACTTTGTCAAAATTATCTGTTTTCAGACTGGCAGCAGGTTGATGATGTTCCTTTTGAGTGCTGGTTGAAGAAGATGACTGACTAAAATGAATCTGAGTAGATGATGGAGCTTCAGTAGTCTGAGAAACAAATGCTGTCTTCAATGGAGCATGAGAAGATGATTTCTCAACTGTAGGAGTAGAATAGTACAACGATGGATCCTGGACTTGGGCAACTCTCTTTGCCTTCCACTTGTTCTCTATTTCTTGCTTTTTCAGCTTTTGAATAAAATCATTTATGTCCATATGAGCCAACATCTGATTCTGCTTGAGGACCATCAAGAATGACTCCCACTTTGGAGGTAGAGCATCTGCCAAACACTGGATCTTTTCCTGAGTAGTTGTCTTGACTTCATGATTGAATAACTCACTCAAAAGATGACAAAATCTAGCAATCAGCTCATCCAGTGACTCATTTCCCACATACATGAAGCTATTGAATTCCTTTCTCAATGCCTTTGACTTGATACTCTTCAAAGCATCATTACCCTCATATCTTTGTTGCAGTGCATCCCACAGTAGCTTTGCAGAGGTAAACTGTCTGAACTGATGGAAAATATCAATGGCAATGGACTGGGATAGAATAGCATAAGCTTTCTTCTCATAATCATACAGCTTCCTCTGAGGCTCAGTCATCCGTGTGACTAGCATAGGAGTTCCATCTTCATTCAGAGGTCTCAGATAACCTCCCTCGATCATCATCCATAAGTTTGTATCCACTCCATTGATATGAATCTCAAACCGATACTTCCAGTGTGGATAATCTTCTACGGATAACAACTCTGGAGCTTTATTAGAATTTCCAGTCTCAGTCAGTAGCAAAGTCTGAATACGATGATTCTGGTTCGCCATCAGTGCTAAATCTTCCATTTAATCAGAAATGAAAAGATTCAACACTTAGAAAAATTTGCAGAATGATAGCCGAATGAAGACCCTTAGGGCGAATGTCGGGGGCCGAATGTGATAGAAATGGCGAATGAGAGGCTGAGTATGACTAACTGGCGAATGAAAAGAGAGAATGAACCTATTCGGCGAATGAGTTGACCTAATGAAGCTATTCGCCGAATGACTGATCGAATGAAACTATTCGCCGAATGACTGATCGAATGAGGGCTATTCGGCGAATGAGAGATCGAATGAGGGCTATTCGCCGAATGAGACAGTCGAATGTGGCTATTCGGCGAATGAGGCTTATTCGGCTGAAACTATTCGGCTGCCATTGACATTCGGCCAATCTGAGGGTTTTTGCAACAAAAATCGTGATAACTTGAGATTTTGACCAGATCTAAGTACCAAATTTGGTACAGAACATCATGAGATGATAATGAACAAATTGGGATAAACGTTTTGACAAAAACACCACAATAATTCACGGATTTGCAATGAAATAGTAACTTTTAGGACAAAAAGCTTAGGGTTTTTGCAGATTTCGAACGAACAATCAAAGATATGATGATTTGGATTGGAAATCGAGCAGAATCAAGAGCCAAAGCTCTGATACCACTTTGTAGGACCAATTTGGAGCACGGAAACATCCCGGTTCCAATGGAGATCTGCTCTACAGCCTCTGGAATAGTGCGGAATCCTATTCCAGGGTTTTCCAATCGAAACCAACAGCAACCGTGGTAATTCGAAGGTAAGAGATGAACGTTTGAATGAGAATCGAACACCACGAGCTATGAATCGAACTTGGACAGCAAGAAACTCTCAAATCTTCAGGGGTTTGACACTGGAGCACACAGAGAAGAATGAGGGTTCTCAGAAGTTAGGGTTGAAATGATTTTGAACTTGTATATATAGGCAGCTGACATTCGGCCGAATGAGAGGCCGAAACAACTCATTTGGCGAATGACTTCTGTCGAATAGGTAATTCAGTCGAATGAGTCATTCGGCGAATGACTCATTCGCTGAATATAGACATACTCTATTCTCATTCGGCAAATGACTTCATACTCTAGAGTCATTTGGCCGAATGAGCAATACTCATACTCAATTAATCAATAAACCAAATCACCCAATCATATAATCAAGTAATTAAAACATAAACATTAAGAACAATATAAAAAGACAACTTCCATTAATAACTTGAATTTTACATGATGAATATTACAAAATAGAACCAGGGACAATAAGTGCATCTACAGTTATGTACTTAAGCAAGGATTTCAGATTTCTGAGGAGTGGATTCTGATGACTGCTGATCGGAGAAAGGATTTGTATGTGCCTGACATGGCGAAAGCGGAGACGGTGAATAAAGTGGAGACATGTCTGGTGTCCAAGGCAACTGAGCAGGATACACGTTCTTGGCACAGACAGATGGGGCATATTCATATTCGGAAGATGAATCATTTTGTACACAATCATTTAGTTGAGGGTGTACCGTTTAAACACTTTAAACTTCCGGATGTCTGTGTGTCATGTAAAAAGGGTAAACAGAAAAGGAAGTCTCACAAAACAAAGAAAATATTTTCTATTGATATGCCTCTTGAACTTCTTCACATGGATTTGTATGGACCAATCAATGTGAAAAGTATAGGTGGTGAATCTTATTGTTTTGTGGTGACTGATGATTTTTCTAGATTTTCAAGGGGCATGTTTTTAAAGCATAAATCAGATATGAAAATTTTGTGTTGTTGATTAATAGGTTGGAGACATTGTATAAGTTGAGAGTTAGACGAGTAAGATCAGATAATGGGACTGAGTTTAAGAATCACCAAATGGAGGAATTTTGCAATTCCAAAGGCATTCAGCAGCAATTTAGTGCACCATATGAACCTCAGATTAATGGTGTAGCTGAAAGAAAGAACAGAACGTTGATTGAGTCTGCGAGAACAATGCTAGGAGATTCTAAACTTCCCATTACATTTTGGAGTGAAGCTGTGGCTACAACTTGTTTTACTCTTAACAGATTTTTGTTTGTTAAAAGACATAATAAAACATGTTATGAATTGCTTTAGAATCGAAAGCCTAATTTGGAACACTTGGAACCTTTTAGGGCTCCTTGTACCATGCTTATGAAAGATTCAAAATTCAATTCTAAAGTTGAAGAAGGTTTCTTTCTTGGCTACAGTCTTCCTAACAAACGTGTGTTTAATAAACATACGGGTATTGTGGAATTATGGTATCATGTGGATGTTCAAAGACATACACCTATACCAGACGGAAAAGGACCAGATTGGCTTTTTGATTATAACAAACTGTTTGAGTCTTTTAATATGTCTCCAAGTGTTTCTGATGATGAAATAACTTTACAAATGTTATAAAATTTGTAGAATTCAGAAGATCAAGGTATTTCTCATCTTTTTGAAGATGGTAATCATACTCCGCATGAGGAAGGTATTTCAGAAGTAATCAATGATGATTGGTCAACTGATGATGATCAGGATGTTTTTGAAGATGCTATTTCTAACAATCAAGACACTGATCAGAATATTACAAATCTGGATCATAATATGGGTGTTCTGCAAGTGCCTGTCACAAGAGTTCATGTAAATCATCCGGTTGCTCAGATCATAGGAGATCCAACTGCTGGAGTACAAACACGAAATCAAGTCACAAATGAGGAGAGTTTGTATGTAGAGTTAGAGAGAACGCATGGCAGTCAAGAGCTATGGAGGCATTCTGCATTTATTTCACAAATAGAGCCAAAGACTGTGACTGAAGCGTTACGTGAGCCTGCCTTGGTGGAGGCGATGCAAGAAGAGTTAAATCAGTTTCAGAAATTGGGTGTTTGGCATTTAGTTGATTTGCCAAAAGGCGAGAAGAAAATTGGCACTAGATGGGTGTTAAGATGCAAACGAGATGACGAGGTGTAATTGTTCGCAACAAAGCTTGTTTAGTAGTTCAAGGTTTCAAACAAGTTGAAGGAATTGATTATGATGAAGTTTTTGCACCTGTGGCGCGGTTGGAAGCAATTAGACTTTTTCTTGCTTTTGCTGCTCACAATAAATTCAAAGTGTTTCAGTTGGATGTCAAATTTGCATTTCTGTATAATTCTTTGAAAGAAACAGTGTATGTTTGTCAGCCACCGGCCTTTGAGGATCCTATCCATCGGGATCAGGTTTACCTTTTGGACCAAGCACTGTATGGTCTTCATCAGGCTCCGCGTGCCTGGTATGAGACATTATCGACTCACCTTATTGAACACGGGTTCAATAGGGGTCATATTGACAAAACTTTGTTTTATCGGGAAAAGGGCAAGGATATTATTCTTGTTCAGATCTATGTAGATGATATTATCTTTGGGTCTACCGATGAAGAAATGTGTTTGGAGTTCAAAGAGGTGATGATTGAAAAATTTGAAATGAGTGCCATGTCAGATATCAAATTTTTCTGGGTATACAAATTGATCAAACTGATGATGGAATTTTCATTCATCAGAAAAAATACATTCAAGATGTGCTAAAACGGTTTAGCATGCTTGACTCAAAACCAATTTCCACTCCCATTCAGCCTAATCACGGAATTGAGCCTGATATTAAGAGGGAGATAATTGATCCTACTCTTTATCTTGGAATTATTGGAAGTTTGATGTATGTGACTGCCTCAAGACCAGATATTGTATTTGCTACAAGTATATATGCAAGATATCAATCAAAACTCAAAGTGTCACATCTGATTGCAGTCAAGAGAATACTTCGTTATTCGAAGGGCACACCAGACACCGGTCTGTGGTATCCTAAGGATGATAACTTTTTTCAATGCCTACAGTGACTCCGATTATGGAGGATGTAAGACAGATGCGAAATACACAACTGTAGGTGCACAATTTTTGGGGGAACGATTAGTTTCTTGGCAGTGTAAAAAGAAAAACATCTGTTGCTACTTCTACTTATGAAGCTGAGTATGTAGCTGCTGCCAGTTGTTGTTCACAAGTTTTCTGGATACAACAACAGATGAGAGACTATGGTTTGAATTTTCTTACAACCCCAATTCATGTTGATAATGATGTTGCGATTGCTATAACAAAGAATCCTGTGTATCATTCACGATCTAAACACATTGATATTAGGTTTCATTTCATACGCGATTGCTATGAAAAGAAACTTATTGATGTGGTGAAGATACATACAAATGAGCAACGAGCAGACCTTCTCACCAAGGCTTTTGATAAAAATTGTTTTGATTATTTACTAAAATTAAATGGCATTAGGGTCATGGGCGAGGTAATTCCAAATCAACTTCCTTCATAATCAATTTTTATTGAATTAACATAAGATATTTTAATTGTTTTGTTGTTTTGTGTTTTAGTTTTTAGGGGGAGAAAATTTTGAAAAACTCAAAAACATTTGAAAAATCAAAAACAAAAATACATTTAAAAAAATTAAAATTCTGAGAAATTGATTTGAACTAATGAGAAATGATAGTACATTGTAGCAATTGGAAGCACATCTGTATCATACTAGAACTTAAACATAAAGAGCATTTATAATTATTTAGTATGATATGTTGGTAGGTTTATAACTTAGTTGAGATAACATTTGACAAAATTTTGATTATGCTTTATGAGAAACATATGCTTAGAATACAGTACTTAGTTTTGTCCTGAATGATTGATAATTAATCTTACAAAATGTTTCTTGAACAAAAGTTACATTACTAGTTTTGATCATGTGTTTATTTTCAAAAGAAATTCTAATTTTTTTACTTTTTTTTTAGTTTAAAGCTGAAACATTCTTTGGGTATACTTACGTATCGACCTGATTGTTGTAGCTTTAAATGATTCATGTTTGTTTTCTTAGTTTTAATTAAGATTTGGACAATCTCTGCGTATATGAGAATATCCATCTGATTGTTAAAAGCTTAATCTTAAATTATTGTTTCGTTCAATTTTCTGGATCATCTGAGCGTACGAAAGTATCAACCTTGATTCCAAGATTTTTGAACAAATTCAATTTGTTTTATATTTTGTTATTTTCAAAAGAAATTCTGTTTTGTTTTGTATGATCAAGCTAGTTAAAAATTGAAATAAATTGTTTCAAGAACATTATTGTTTGTTTAGTTATTCACAAAACGGGGACGTGTTCAAGTAAATGAAAAACATAAAGTATTTGATAATTTTGTTTTTATTTGATATCTTATCTATGTAATTAAACTTAAAGAGGTTTTATACTGACAATCATCTTCGAATTGTAATTTGCTGATAAATATTCATTAATTCAATCAGGTGTGTTGATAATTGTAATACAATATGATCTCATGTCTGGATCTTTCTCAAACAAAAATATGTGATTGTTTTGTTAGTTTATATTTCATAGTTAGATTTTAAAAAAATATATATACAAAAATATTTTTGGTTTTATCTGATGTTAAATCTATAATTTTTTGATTATTTGTTTTGACTTTGAAAAATTAAACATTGTTTTGTTAGAAATTTTTAAATAAATAAAATTGAATTTTAAGAGGTTTGCTTGGAGGTTCGTTTGTAAGGTTCGTCCAACAGGTTTGTTTCAAGGTTCGTCAAACAGGTTTGATTCAAGGTTCGTCAAACAGGTTTGCTTCAAGGTTCGTTCAATAGGTTTTGGACAAGTTCGCTTGAGAGGTTTTAGATAGGTTCGTTTAATAGACTTGTTGATAGGTTCGGTCAACAGGTTGGTCAAAGGTTCGTGGAAAAAGGTTTGTTCATAGGTTCGTATATATACACAGGTTCGTGAACAAGCTTCGTAACTTCCATCAGAACCTATCCACAAACCTGCAAAAGTTGTTTTAGATTTTTTTTCGAGTTTGGATCTCAGAAACTTTTTGCCGTATTTCATTTGATTCGGAATTGTCTTGTGATCATAAATAGGTAAAAATATTGAAGATTGACCGGCTAAAATTGGAGATCTGTTGATTTTACATTGGGTTTAGTCGAACCTGTTGTTTAGGATAAAAACCTGTTTAAATAAAAATTCTGGTAAAATCGTTTTCATTAATGTTGTTCAATGTTGAATGGAGAACCTTTGGATATAGATTTTTTAGTTTGATTCATAGATTTGAAAATTTGATTTTGAAATGGTTTAGGTTCGTGACATGATATCAGGTTCGCTGGAATTTCTAAGATTCGTTTGAACATTATAGGTTCGGGCCGAACCTCTGTATGTCATTGAACCGAACGTTTGTTGGTCAAGGTTCATTTGACCAGAAGGTTCGTGTGATGTCAAGGTTCGTTCATTAAAAGGTTCGTTAGGTTTAACATGTTTGTCTCACAAATAGGTTCGTCTAAGCTTAGGTTTGGCATAGGGAGGGTTCGCTGGTTTCAACACTTAGAATTTTTTTATTTTTTATTTTTTTTAATTTTTTTAATTTTTAATTTTTTGATTATTTTTGTTTTAATTTAGTTTTTTTTCTGATTGTAGAAATGGCAAATCTTGTGTTTGGGGATAAACACAACCTCTGTGCATATCTGGATCCTACAACAAAAAATGGCAAAGATTTTCGACCGATGATTGAGTTTTTGAGAAGATCAAGGATTTATCGTGCCATATCCAACTCTTGTCAGATTTATAGATCTCATATTCAAAGCTTCTGGGATTCAGCAAGGTTAATCACTGTTGATGAAGACTATGTTATTGAGGCGAATGTGCTTGGTCAAGCCATTCGAGTTACTGAAGTTGATATAAGGAGGGTTCTACAGTTTGGAGGAGAACCTGCAGGAATGACTCTCATTCCTGAAAGGTGTATTAAGGGATGCTTCTTAAGGATTAGATACTTTGGAGTATACAGTGAGTATTCCATCAATAAGGGAAAGCTTCCTCTGCAATACAAGTTGCTGGCACATGTTTTGTTGCATTTTCTGAGCATGAGGAAAGGCACTTTTGATGAGTTGAGGGATCTAATGAGATCTGCCATGGTGGCTTTGATATTGAACAAACCGTTCAATTTCTCAGCAATGATATTTAAATATATGTCAGATAACATCACCAAAGCCAAGGACAGATTCTAAATGTATCCCAGGTTTATCCATATGTTGATGGATGAAAGTTTCCCTGAGCAGAACCTGCCTAGAGTTGCTGCTGATCTTCTTAAGCTGAAGCATATGACTGAGTCTAGTCGTGGTCAAGTCAAAATTTATCACAAGAGCAATGATGATGTTTTGGTTAAGGATGTGACATGTCATTGTGCTAGAGCTAACTATGTTGCTGCGTTGGATGATACTTGGAGGCATGAAGATTCCAATTCTGACAATGAACATTTGAGTGATAATGATCAATCACAACCACCACCTCCTCCTCCTAGATCACAAGCTCAATCTTCTCAACAACAACAACAATCACAAGCACAAGTTCAAAGGCCAGGTGTAACTCCTTCTACATTGGTTCCTCTTCAAGTAATATTTCCAGGTCAACAAGAAGATCAAAGACAACAAGAGGCTACTACTTCTATACATGTTGATGTTGTAAATGTTGGAGCTGCTGCTGAAGATGAAGAATATACAGAGACATAATTTGAGATGGAAACTGTTCAGGTTGGGAACAGAATGGTCAGGAGGTTAAAGAAAGGCCAGCACAACAACAAAATGAGGAAGCAAGAGAAGAAGCAGCTGATCCTAATTTCATACTTGATGAGCCTGAGGTTTCTAGGCCAAAGAAAAAGAAGAGGATGGCAAAAATTCCTAAGAAGAAGAAGACAAGGACTCCCAGGATCATTGTATCATCTCCTGTGGCAATTTCTACTTCACCTGCTTCTATATCTGTATCTATACCTATTTCAGTTGCTGCAACAGTTCAAGAAGCTGTTTCTACTTCTCCTATTCATATGCCTTTTATGCCTACTCCTGAGTTTGTAAATGTTGCTACATTTATTCCTTCTTTCATGGATGCTACAACTGTAACTACATCATTTCAAGCAACCACATCAGTTCAAGTAACTTCTACATCAAGAGGAGAGTCTTTGTTTGAGGGTTTAGATGACTTGGATCTCAATTTTTCATTAGATTATGATGTTAGTGAGATAAGAAGAAGAATTTCTATATTGTCACAAGAGTCTGACAAATATAGAAAACAAAAGGAGAAAGCTGATGCTGAACAACCTTCTTCTTCTAGTTCAAGGACCTAGATGTTATGAAAGGTCAAATTTCTCAATTGATGAAGTGGAGAGAGGAAGATTTAATTGAAAAGAAGTTGATGATTGAAAGAATTACTTCTTTGGAAACTTTGACTGCAAAACAAAGTGTTGATATTGCTGAGTTGCAGAAGGAAAATCAAGAGTTGAAACAAAAGATTGATGATATTCAAGTTAAAGATACTGAAGTTGATGCTATTGGTGCTAGTTCTGAGCCAGTGTATGTTAATCCTGATGATGAAGAAGAAGAATAAGAGAAAGTGGATTATGATGATTCAGATGCTGATGAACATCCAAGTTTTAATGCTTATTTTGACGATGAAGATGATGATGGTGATGTGACTGGTGTGGGAAGTTCAGGTGGATTGAATTCAAGAACTGGTGCTATAGTGATTTATAATCCTTCTAGGATTTCATTTGGTGATACTCCTATTTCTGCTGTTCTTCTGACAAAGCTAAAGATTTTGAAGATGTTGATATTGGAGATTTAACTAATGTAGATTATCCAAAGGAAAGTGTTGATTATTCCTTGCCCACTTTTGTTGAGTTGTTTAATCAATATGCTGATGTACAGTTGAAGAGTATGTTTGGTGAATTATCTGAAACTAAAGAGATGGAAGAAGGAGAAATTGGAGGTGGTTATTCAAGGGATGAGTTCTATGATATGTTTGAAGTTGATTCAGATCAATTATTTGATTTTGAACAAGATGATCAAATGGATGAGAATTTGTATAATCTACAAACCTTGAAGAAGATATTTGATATTGAAGTTCAAAGAGGTGTTCCAAGAACATCAGTTGATAAGATGAAAGAAAAGACGTATATGGAGATGTGGAAGGAAAATCAAAGATGAAAACAAGTACATAATTAATAATTTATACATTTTCAAGCAAATGATTGAAGAAATTGAAGAAAAAGTTCAAGAAAATCAAGCTAGACAATTCACAAGATTCAATATTGGATCTAAATCAAAGATGAAAGGAAGAATTGTAAGCTATGGTTACTTTCACAACATCTCTGGAAGCATGAAGAACAAAGGATGTTATGTAGTTAAAAGGACTGATGGATGTCAATATTTTGGAAAGGCATTGGATATTATGTCTTTACCATCTTTTGAATGTATGCAGTTATCCAGGTTGAAGATGATAAAGCCAATTCAGACTGAACATAATGACATATTTGAGAAGTTGTTAAAGAAAGTGGCTAAGACTGGATGGAGTTTGTTGGTTCCATAAGTCAAAGACAAGTTATTTGGATATTCAAAGCCTAAAGCTTTTACAAGACCAAGGTTGAGGAGGATAGAACAGAATTGGAATCCTTATTTCAAGTTCTGGTTCTATGATGAAAAGACATCTGAAGCTGTTATTCTTTTGAGACAAGAAGAGAAGTGGAGGGTGATTTTGATGTTGGATCCTGTATGGCTAGTAAACTGTTCAAAAGAAGACATTGCGTTGCTGAATGTAGCTGAAATCTTTGCTGATGATGGATTTCATGATGTTGGTGTAAGCTACAAAGACATGGCAATTCAATTTCAAACAATTGCTCGGATGTGTTATACTCTGGGTATACATTCTGGATGTAATTGGGAAGATGTTAATTATCTGTATGTTGAGCTGATGAAAGTACAAAAAGAGATAGATGATAGAGATGCCAAGATGGAAGTTGAACGATTATCCAAGATTCCAAAGTCTGTTGTCATTCGTGCTGAAGAAAATGTTTGTGAAGGCAGTGAAGTTCAAAGTGAAGATTGAAGATTTTGGAAGCAACTATTAAGGGGGAGTTTGTTAGTACATGTTTGTAATAAGTTGCTTATCAAAATGTGTAATTTATAGGAAGGTTTGGCTGAGGTTCGTCTGGCCCATGAACCTTAGCAGGTTCGGCGAACCTAGATAGTTTTGTTGTACAGGTTCGTCCAGCGAACCTCAAGGTTTATCTAGAATTTTCATAACTTATGGAAAACCTCTGAGTGTTTTTCTCTGTGTGAGTAAGAACTGTGTGTTCTTGTATTTCATTGTAATCAGTCGATCTTGATTAATGAAATGGAGATTATATAAATGTTTGTTTCTTCTTTGATTCATATAGATCAAATATAGATTCCGCATATATTTGATTGTTCATAGGATTCCGTTGTACAGTCGAGAGCAATTCTATAGTTCTACAGTAACATTATTTGTTACATATATGTAATAATTAAAGTTACTTGTATGTAACTATTCTTTAAAAATAAAATAAAAATGAACACTAGGAGCAAAAAGTAATATTAGGTACTATGTAATACATATATATAACACTATTTGTTAAATATATGTAATTTGTTGTGTAAATGATTACATGTATGTAATTTACTTGATTACATATATCTAAATTAGTTGGTGTTAATGTTTTTGTGTTCATCCCTCATTTTTTTATTTTGATTCTTCTAGTTTACAAAAAAAAATGATATAATAGAATCTTTGATTTTGTAAAAAAAGGGTTAGTAAAAAAATAATATAATATGATGTTTAAAAAGGCAAACACATGTAAATGATTGATATTAATACGTATATGTAATCTAATAATTAAAATAATCTAAATAATTTAAATGGTAATGAAAATAATAAAATGTATTGACGTATTTTTTTTCTTTGCGTTCAATTTCTAACGTAAATTTTTTAGATGGAAATTGTATTTTAAATTAAAAAAAAGGTGGAGATAACTGAGAAAGAGAAAAAGAGATAATTATAGGTTCTAATAAATATTATCAAAAGTTTTCATATATAAAATTTACTTTACCCATAATACCCTTAAAAACATATAAATAAACCTTTTAAATAGTAAGTATTTACAATTAAGCCACTATTGATCTCAACCGTGTATCAAACAAATCAACGGTAAAAAGATGGTTTTCTTGGCTATCATAAAAAGAGGAGTTTTCTTAGAAACTCTCCCCTATATATATATATATATATATATATATATATATATATCATGAAACATGCATACATGAATGGGTATGTTCATATACACATGCATAAGTGAGTGTATGCATACACACACACACATATATATATATATATATATAGACACACACACACATATATATAATATCTCTATAGATTTAAATCTTTATAAAATCTATCAAAATCCTTCTAAAATATCTGCACCATATCGTACACACTCCAACACAACATCATAGCAAGATTCTCACTCCACAACCTTCTATTCATATCTCAAATCTACCAAAGATACTCCAAATCTCGTCACTATTTTTTTGTGAATATATTACTCCTCCAAATAATCTCATATTCTGCTGAAGCTATACCCTTTCTCATCCAAGGAGATCCCCACTGATTTGGCTTGAATCCACCAAGTATTTTGACTTGAAACAGCCCTCAAATGAAGACCACCTGTGAAGACGACCTGCAGTGACATCTCATTTTTATCACCCTGGTTAGGGTATCACACGAACTCCAAGTTCCTTGATTATTTTTCCTAATTCCTTGGACTTTAATGATCTTAATAATGGTCTAAAACCCAGCAACATTTGATCACAAAAGACAACCTCAAAACACCCTATAAGAACCTCAAAATCCTAGAGGCATTAAAGGTAAACTTTTCATCTTTTGTTTTTGACAAACCAAGAGCCTCTATGGTCATATAAAACTTTTAAACTCTTCATAAGATAATATTCATCATTTTTACATCACTTGAAGCTCTTTGAATCCAAACCGTGAACACCAAACTCGTGGTAAGCCTAAACCGTTGATATCTTTTTAATCATTCTCATATCTAAAGTTTTCTATTTATATAAAAGTATTTTCTAAAATGCAAACACACCATTAGATATATATTTTTCAAAGATCTATATAATACTTTCATGTACTTTGAAAAATTAAAAATCAATGCAACCAAAGACATGCAAAAGCTAAACCGAAAAATTTATAAAAATGTTTATTTTATTATTTTTATACATTTATAGATAAATATGATATCTATTGTGTCCAAAACATTATAAACACTAAATATTTGTAACATGATACATACGAAGTTGGTTCATGATGACCATTTGCCTAAGAAAACATTAAACCGTTAGAAAACATTAAAACCTGTAAAATCGTTTTGTTAAGAAATTGTTTACTCAAAAATCGAATCACAACCAAATGGACTAATATAATAAGTTATGAACTTTTAGAATATTATATGTATATATAATAATATACAACAAGTAGTAAACATGTTGGATGCATTATATATACAAGTATCCAAAGACCTGAACGTATATAACCGTCACTATATGAAAAATAACTTAAATAAGATTTTAATTTTTTTTTATTATTTTGTTGAAAAATACAAATTTAAGCCATTATAAATCGTTTGGACCATCAAAACAAGTTAAACTTCATATCCTATAAATTCTAATGATTTGATGAACACATATAAAATTGTTAAACTTGTTAATGACGTTGGTGGATGTTGTATACAAAAACCCGACCGATTGAGACCGTTACAATAATATAAAAGTTTAAATTTTATCATTTTGATGTCAATATATTATCAAAGATTATATAAGCCTTATTATACATAATCGTTTGTTAAAAGAATTTTTAATATTTATTATAATATTGCCTTGAAAACAATGTGTTACAAACCATTGTGAATATTTGAAATTCAAAATAAATCATTTTTGTGTTGAACAAACACCTAAAAATTTTAAAATCATTTTATACGCATAAAAGTTATAGATAATAAGTTAAAAATAACTTTATCAATTTATCTTATATTATTTTGCATTTAAAGTCTTGAAAATGGCTACTGACTTAAACCGTCGGAACCGACACGAACTCAATTCCAGAAAATTTTATTACTAATTTTGTATACTTATTATTATATATTTAATATAGTATTTACTACAATTAAAATGATATATTACTTATATCATAACCCAAAATCATGGAAAAATAAAATAACAACACGTATCGAGTTTAAAATTTTAAAACTAATGAAAATGTTAAAATCATTAAAATCAACACATGAATTGTTCATTCACATATGTAACTCATTAACACATAAAATATTGAAAGTTCATATTATTGAGGATATAGTGAATGACAATATTCAAGTAAATAAATTCACCAAATAAAGTTTCTACAATGAAAACTTACTAAATATAGAAATTTTATAAAACAGTAACACCCATCTAAATAGATATACTTTTCACAAATATAAGCAATGGGCTATAGAGCATATTGGGTTTATAGTAACTCAATAGACTAATGTTTAGATGATGATGATAATAATAATAATAATAATAATAATAATAATAATAATAATAATAATAATAATAATAATAATAATAATAATAATAATAATAATAATACTAATAATAGGTAGGTGTGTAGAGGCCTCAACCTATTTGTGACATAATTTCAAGTGACCAAGAATCTTATACTCGATGAGTTCTCATGCTTTTAACTTCCTCTTTTTTTTTACTATCTTGGGGTGAATGCATGCTATTGTATAAAAACAGTGTATGAATAATCAAGATTTCCCCATTCGAAGTTATCCCCGTATGGCTCTCCATTAACTCTCCTACGTAGTGCCATTACTAACGTGGATAGTAATATTTTGGGAAGCCACCTCGTGTAGTGGAAACACCACCATGCATGTTCACTAATTACTATATGTCCAGTCATGGGAATATGGACATTGGGATGCTTAGGTAAATGACTAGAACATTGTAGGTGTTATGGCAATGTGACTAGATCAAGGATTGGATGTGCGACTTGTATTATATTACATTGGTTATTCAACAATGTTTATAAATCATTTTTTAATGTTTTAAAATCTCGCGATTTTTCACCATCTTTTGCTCATAAAATATCATTAAGCATGCATTTTAGGAAAATAATGAATGGAAGAAAGCATTTAAGAATGGAGCATAGCCGAGGGGTCACATCAATAGCTTCTACATATTATTGAACTAATTATGTTACCCTAAAGACAATTTGATGTAATGTAAAGGGACGGTGTAGACACGGTGATCTATTATTGTTGTGTGAGAAGACATAACTTAATTTTAATGATGTAAGGTGTTGGGCATTGTTATCTAAGTAATGATATGTGTATTGAAGTTTAAGTTTGGTATTCAATCTGTTTATCCTCACGCCCCTTTGTCGGGGTGTGACATATTGGTATCAGAGCCCAACGGTTTTAGCGAATTAGGTTCGCCTAGGCTATAACCAAAGGTTCAAAGGGATATGACTTAGACATAGCTAGATTATTGATAACCAAACTCCATAACACATTAGACACTGTTGGAAGACATAAATCATTAACTAATCTTTAGTTATAGTTTTAGTCCATAAGAATTTAATATATTAGTAAATTCATTATGTTATATTTATAGAAGAAATGACACCAAAGAAACCAAGGACCACTGGTGGGATCAACAACAAGAACAAGGCAACCGTTGATCCAAGGAAAGAACGATCAATTCACATTGTTCGAGATGAGACCTCTGGAGCTCATGGTCATAATAAAGAAAATGAAGAGGCAAGGATTGAGCGACTAGTAAAAGCAAGAGTTACCGCTGCATTGGAGCGATTGAACGTTGGCCAATTAAATAAAAACGAAACACCAAATGAGGAGAAAACTACCAAACAGAGGGAATGCGCTTACAAGATGTTTAAGTCGTGCACCACATTTGATGGAAAGGAAGGAGCTACTGGGGTGATTCAATGGTTTAAAGATACCGAGTCAGTCCTCGAGATAGGTAGCTGCATGGATGAAGATGAAGTTAAATTGGTTGCCCAATAATTTTAAGGAGAGGCGTTGTTCGGGTGGAAAACAGTCCTACAGGTCCAAGGAAGAGATGATGTTAACTGCATAAATTGGGAGGAATTCAAAGAAATAGTCAAGATGAAATATTGTCCAATCAATGAAATTGAGCGAATATAAGAAGAGTTCTTAAACCTTGAAACAATTTCCCCTTATATGATAACATATGTTTCAAGATTCAACCAGTTATCGCGCATGGTACCACACCTAGTTACTCGTGAAAGCAAAAGGATCCAAAGGTTTATTTGGGGATTGCCACCTCAAATTCGTACGCATGTCAAAGCCAACAAGCTAGTCACCATGCCGTAACTGTGGATCTAGCTAGTACTGTGAATGATGACATGCTCAGAGCTGAGAAACAAAAGGAGTCAAAAGGAAAAAATCAGGAGAAAGATGGTTTGAAGCATCATTTACTAAGAAGGGAAAGCCTAATGATGATAAAAGGAAGGACTATGCAAGTAAACCCCCATGTAAGAGATGCAAAAAGCAACACTTTGGTTAGTGTCGGACACCCAAATGTCTTAAATGCCTTAAGCTCGGCAACTTAGCTAAAAACTGTAGAACGAAAAAAAATGTTAAGTGTTATGGTTGTGGAGAAGAGGGACACAAAAGGCCTGAATGTCCAAAAATAGTTGGAGAAAAGAAGAAGGAAAACCCAAGTAAAAGTGGAGCTAAAGCACGGGCATTTGTTATGGGGTAATGCTCATGATGAACCTGAAGTCATGACCGGTATGTTCTTACTTGACTATATTAATGCAAGAGTTTTATTTGATACTAGGGCTACACGTAGTTTTGTATCAATTGCTTTTAGACATAAGATTGAATGAAAAACATCTGACTTGCCAAATGCTTACACTATAGAATTAGCTAATGGAGAGATTATAATATCTGGTGAGATAATTAAAAATTGTGCCTTAGAACTAGATGATCATAAGTTACCATTGATTTGTTGCCAATAGAACTTGGTTCTATTGACGTAGTTGTTGGGATTGATTGGTTGACAGAAAACCAAGCAGAAATTCTATGTGGACAGAAGATGGTAAGGATACCACTTAAAGAATAAAAAATTTTGGTAATACATGGAGAGAAAGCAAAGACAGCATTAGACATTATCTTATGTTTGAAGGACAACAAATGTGCGAGGAAAGGATGTCAAGCATTTTAGCTTACATGCTAGAAGCAAACATTGAAAAGATGATTGAAGACATTCCATTTGTTTCTCGATTTTAAGATGTATTTACAGATGAATTACCAGGAATACCTCCACCAAGAGAAGTATAATTCAGAATTGACTTGATACTAGGAGCAACACCTGTTGCTAAGTCGCCCTGTCGACTAGCACCGTCTGAAATGCAAAAGCTAATGAAATAGTTGTAGGAACTTTTGGATAAAGAATTCATATGCTCGAGATTCTCATCCTAGGGAGCCATGGTGCTATTTTTAAAGAAGAAAGATGGAACACTAAGGATGTACATTGACTGCCATGATCTCAATAAAGTAACAATCAAAAATAGGTATCCTCTACCTAGGATTGATGACCTTTTTGACCATTTGCAAGTGTCTAGTTACTTCTCAAAGATTGATTTGCGATCTAGATACCATCAGCTGAGGATTAAAGAAGACGACTTACCGAAAATCTCGTTTCCATCTAGATATGGTCATTACGAATTCCTAGTGATGCCATTTGGTTTAACCAGCACCCCTGCTATCTTCATGGACTTGATGAATCATGTATGCAAGCCATATTTAGATAAGTTCTTCGTAGTCTTCATAGACGATATATTGTTCTATTCCAAGACAAATGTTAGTGCACAGAAATGTCCCTAGTTCTATGTTTTTGTATGATCTTATTGTATAAAGTTTATCTTATTAATGAAGATCAGTTATTCTATTTTGTTCATTAATGCTTATTCAAGTTTATATATGTTTGACTATGGTTGACTTTGATTATATATATCATATAGACCCATTCGTGTGAATGACCCTAAGAATGAGGTCATTCGGGCGAATGAACGCCTAGCGAATGACTGGGGCGAATGAATGAGTGATCCGCATGACTTATTCGGTTGACCAAGCTCATTTGGCTGAGCCATTCGCCGAATGGGTGATTCGGCCACTCATTCGGCCGAATGAGTACAGACTATATATACTTCTGCAAACATATTCAAAGATAACTTTTCCGAGCCTCCTCTCTTCTCAGAGAACTCTAGAGTCATACCCTTAGGGTTTTGAGCGGTTCTTCCACCTCCAACTTCGATTCTCACCTCGTGGTGTTCGATTTCGATCGAAACGTTCACTCTTCATCATTGGATCGCCACGGGGCCTGGTGTTTTCGATTGGAAAACCCTGAATAGGATTCCGCACTATTCCAGTGGCTGTTGAGCAGATCTACCAAGGAACCGAGTTGATTCCTAGGGTTCCTTAGGTCCTACAAAGTGGTATCAGAGCCTTGGCTCTTAATTCTGCTCTATTTTCAATCCAAATCACTATATTTCAGATTGGTTGTTCGAGATTTTCAAAAACCCTAACTTTCCTGCCCTTCAAGTTGCTGTTTCATTATAAATCCGTGGGTTTTTGTGGATGTTTTGACAAATCGATCATTCCAATTGCTTAGTAATGATATCTTGAAGTTCTGTACCAATTTTGATGGTTAGATTCACCCTAAATCAAAAGTTATCACGATTTTTGTTGTTGAAAACCCCAGATTGTACGAATGAGTCGATCATCCGAATAAGCCGTGCGAATAGCTCTCTTTCAGCCGAATTGCTTCATTCAACCGAATAGCTCTCTTTCGGTCTTCCGCTCATTCGGCCAACTCCTCTTTCGGTTCACCTGTCATTCGGTCTTCTACTCATTCACCTCAGACTATTCATTCGCCCGACTTAGTTCATTCGGCCAGTTCACACTTATTTGGTCCCCGACATTTGGCCTTGTCAGTGTCATCCGGCCATCAGTCTTCAAATTTTTCTATGTGTTGGATACATTTGTTCTTGACACAATGGAGGAACTAGCTTTGATGGCTAACCAGAATCATAGGATTCGGAACTTGCTACTCACAGATACTGAGACATGGAATTCTAATAAAGCTCCTAAGTTGCTTTCATTAGATGATTACCGTCATTGGAAGTACAGATTTGAGATACACATCAATGTAGTTGATACAAACTTATGGATGATGATAGAGAGTGGTTACTTGAGACCTCTGAATGAAGATGGAACTCCCATGTTAGTCACCCGGATGACTGAACCCAGAGGAAGTTATATGACTTTGAGAAGAAAGCCTATGCTATTCTGTCTCAATCCATTGCTACTGATATCTTTCATCAGTTTAGATAGTTTACTTCTTCTAAGTTACTTTGGGATGCATTGCAACAAAGATATGAGGGAAATGATGCCTTGAAGAACATAAAGTTCAAAGCTTTGAGGAAAGAGTTTAACAGTTTAATGTATGTGGGAAATGAGTCTCTAGATGATCTGATTGCTAGATTTTATCATCTTCTGAGTGAGCTGTTCAACCATCAGGTCAAGACTACAACACAAGAGAAGATTCAGTGTTTGGCAGATGCTTTACCTCCCAAATGGGAGTCATTCCTCATGGTCTTTAAGCAGAATGAGATGATGGCTAATATGGACATCAATGAGTTTATCCAGAAGCTGAAAAAACAGGAGATCGAGAACAAGTGGAAGGCAAAGAGAGTTGCTCAAGTTCAACATCCTTCATTGTATTACTCTACTCCTACTGTGGAAAGTGCTTATTCTCTTGCTCCATTATAGACTGATTTTGTCTCTCAGACTAAAGAAGCTCCTGTTTCAAACCAGACTCACTTCAGTCAATCATTCTCAGCTTCCACTTCTCAGAAAGAAGATAATCATACTGTCACCAATCCGAAGACAGACAATTTTGATAAAGTGGCATTAGAGGTTTTCGAGGAGCATATGGGTCTACTGTCTACTCTTGTGAGCTCTTATGATGGATTACTAGCCGGGCAGATTGGTAATCCTCACTTGACAAATGAAGATTATTCTCAGATTGACTCGGATGATATGGAGAGGATAGACATCATGTGGGCTCTTTCCAGTGCAGTAAGAAGAGCTAAGGATTTTGTGAGAAGAACAGGAAAAGATATCAATCTGAATAAGGATTCAATATTTGGTTTTGATATGTCATCAGTCACCAGCTATAACTGTGGAGAAAAAGGACACTTTGCAAGGCAGTGTAAGAAACCAAAGAAGATGGGCAACAAGAATCCTTTTCAGAATCAAAGATCATCTGCAACAAATCTAGAACGAAGACTTGTGCCCATTGATACTCCCGCTCATGCATGTTCTTCAAATACTAGCAAAGCCTTGATGGTTCAAAATGATGAGGGAGAAAACTGGAATTTCAGATTCAATCCAGATCAGGGAGGAGAAGATAAAGCATGTGTTGCAGAAATTCAGAAAACTAATGACTCTAGTGATGAAAGAACTTCAGAAAAAACAAAGACCAGTCTGGAGGAATTATCCGGATCAGAATCAGAAAGCACTTCATACTCAGACACTCAAGGAGATTTAGATGCTGAGTTTGAAGAACAACCTGCTACACAGTTTGCTATGATGGTGAACACTTCTGATACCTCTCAGTCAGATCAGGTATGTGATGACTGTTCTTCTTCTCATTCCAGATGCTTTAACTGTATTGACCTTGACAATAAAGTCATGGCTTATCAAAATCACAATTCTGACTTGATTAGCGATCTCAACCAAATGATTGAAGCAAATAGAATTTTAAAATCAAATGAAAAATATTTTCAGGCTAAAATTGGTTTGTTAAACAGACGTTTACAAGAGGCTGAGATCGCTGTGCTCAATAAGCAGGATGCAGTTACGTCTTATCTCAACATTATCAATGAGACTAAGAAGAAACTTGCCATAGTCGAGTGTGACTATGAGACTTTAAGCCAGAAGCTCAAGAGCTATGAAAGCTCTTCATACATTATTGAGCACATGATCAGTAATGGGACTGATCAAACTGGGAAGGGTAAAGAAACGAAATATAATCATTGCCCCCCACTAGTCTTGAACTGCTTTGTCAACTCTTCAAATGACAAAGAGATTAAAGACTTTCAAGTGAAAACTCCATTAGTTATTGATCCTATTGGGATTATTTCTGATGAGGGTTCCTCATTGTCTGAGGAATCTTTTGTGGAGGGGGTGGTTGAAGATTGGGTCTCTGATTCTGAGGATGAGTCTGATGTTTCTCCTCTAGTGTCTTGTGTTAAGAATCAGACATCTGTTGTCAAAAAGGTTGGCCCAATCTTACCTAAGACAAACATAGCTTCAAAGTTATCCAAAGACATCTGCTTTGTGAAGTGTTCACATGATGGTGAAGCAAGTGAGACCAAAGAGACTAATAGACCTGTTTTTAATGGTACAAAGGTGTGACAACCAGAAAATTTTTGTTTCTCAAACACTCTTGCTTCTCAAACACTACCAACAACAACCAAATTTTGGGGCGAAATTTCTTTCAACAAAGGGATGATGTGACACCCGGCAATTTCAGGTAAATTGCAACTCTTACATTCTTTACATTTCACATTCATACTTCTTGCATTTCATTTAATTATGTTTAATTAGATGAGTCGAACATAAACAACTACGAAACGATAGTTCAAGGAACTATCGAATTGTACATTGCATTGCACATTGGTTTTGGAAACCAAGTGTGGCAAACACAACACTAACACAAGACAATAACTCGAGGAGTTATTGAATTGTGCACTACACGTTGGTTAGGATTCATCAAGCGTGCGAACACTTCGTAAGACACGAACACAAACTACCGAAGATAATTCAAGAAATTATCGAAACACACACACACGAATCTCACGAACATTGGTGATCAATCAAACTTATGTGCTAGTTGTATTTATGTGCTTAAACAAGCATTAGATGCTTAAGATAAATGTTAGAAATCGAATACGAGCGAAATCGAATCATCGAAATCGAAAAACAAGGAAGTGGACTCGTCGCGGTACGCGATGGTCCCTCGGCGAAAGGCTTCTGGTACGCGAAGCAAACCAGGAGTCGAGACTCCCGAATCCTATCGCGGTACGCGATGAGAAATTTTGATCGGCCTTCGCGGTACGCGAAGGCCATGCAGATCGAAAATTTTATAAAACCCAACCCAGCTCATTTGTTCGGTTTTCTCTTATCACCACCGAACTTCTCCCCTGTAAATCGACTCAAACACTCGGTAATCAACATCTCAACTCCCTGGAATCACTTGGTAAGCTATTCCTTGGTGTTGGAAGCCTTTGGAGATCAAGGAGAGTGTCGAGAACCGTCAAGAAGCTCGGAACAACCACCATCTAGTAGCTTGTTATCATCAAAACCTATTCTACCACGGATTTAAGCTTCTAAGGTAGTTTTAAATGTTTACATAGTGTTAGATCGTACATGCAAGGGCTAAAAACCCACATGCAACTCCTTACGGTTATTGTGCTCAAATTTGTTGGTGATTTGTTGTTTAGATATCATAGATTTACTGATTTGATAGTTTAGTGATGATAGATTTGAGTTTTGATTGTGTTATTGGTTGATTTGGTAATGATTTGGTGCACTTGCCATAAAAGGAAACTTTTATGTTGCAAGTCTTGGATTTGTAATGATCTAGACATGTTAGACATGTCTAGATGTTGTTAAATGTATATTTGAGTGTTTAGAAACACATTGGGATATTTGATTTTGTCAAAATCATGGTTTTATAGAAACTTACTAAAAATGGAAACTGTATAAAATCAAAAGAGGGCTTTTGATGTTTTAAAGGGTTTTGATGAACTTTGATTGTTGAAATATGTTTAGAATTGATTTCTAAGTATATTGGAAACCTTGATTTGTGAAAATGAGTTCTAAACGGATACTTTCCAAATAAGGAAACTTTATTTGGGCAAAACGGCGTAAATGGCGATTTATGCGCAAACGACATGTTTTAAGAGTTTAAACGTGTTTTATAAACATATTGGAAGTCATTACTTTTATGAAATGGGATTTCATAACCACACTTTCCTAAATTAGAAACCTTTTAAAAATGGTAACTTATGTGATTAGAGTCATAGGATGCATTTTGGTGTCTTATGTGCATCAAGGCACATAAACACAACAATCGTGTCACCAACGATTCGTAGAGTCTCACTAGTTAACACATGCACTCGGTTGAGCACACCGACACTTGGAGTTGTATGGATTACAACACATCACAAAACACATACTCACATCTATATGGTTATAGGTGCATACTAGCAGGTGCTAGCTCTCGCAGACGCGAACATTCACACATACCGGAACTACTATCAGGTGAGTTCACGGCCCCTTTTTACATTTTCTACCTTTGGGGAGAAAACATTGCATACAATTGTTTTTGAACAACTTACACACTTTTGGTTATTTTTGTAAATGCTAATATCGTATATGCATATGTGTGGCATTCATCCACAAAACTGATAAGTCCTCATTAAACACACCTCGAACCGTTAATAGCGCGTTGCGCTCAGCGTGGTAATTCTAAATACTATTATTTGGGCCTGACAAGCCCCACTGTTGCGAGCCGTATGGCCACCCCGACTAGAGGTCGGAACAGTGCATAATTGACCAAACAACATTTGTCATATCTTGGATGGATATGGTGGGAGGCAGCATGTTAGTTTCGGTTGCGAACCCGCATATGGTATAACACATATTGACTAGCTATCAATTGATATTGCATTGTATTGAAAAATAGACCTGATAAACATTTACTTTAAACATTTTGATGTTTACTGCTGATTACAAACCTGTGCTCTCACCAACCTTTGTGTTGACCTTTTACTCGCATGTTTTCTCAGGTAGCTAAGGCACGCGCACAAGGATTAGGATGCTAGGCTGGAGTCGCATGCATCTGCTTATGTGTCTTAGACTATTAAACGTTTGATAACATTTTGTTATGTTACTTATTGTATTGATAAACAACTTTAATCGCTTCCGCAAATCATGAATGTTAGACTGTTTTGTTTATTTATACTTTACTTCCGCAACTCTGATTTTACAAACGGTTTTATCCAAGTTATTGGATGTACGTACGAAACCGGACATATAGGTCTCGCATGTTGTGTGACTGGAGACTGCGATCCTGACAATCTGCCGCCGCTCGCGCCCCAGAAGGGACGGGATTTCTCGGGGTGCGACAGATTGGTATCAGAGCCAGGTTATTGCGAATTAGGTTTGCATTTAGTGAACTTAGTCTATAACCACTAGTCTCCACACAACACATAGAGCTTAGTCTTGTGATACTAGCATACATGATTGTACACACTTATTTCACACACCGTAACAAATGGCAGCATCATCGACACCGCATGTGACTACACATGACGGGGAAGAGCCGAGAGCTCTACATATTTCTTCACAATACCTACCGCACACACTACATTAGTCATTAGACAAACACTAACACCTATTCTCGCTATGAAGATCATGGCTGGAAGACGTGGAGGACGCAGAAATGCAGGCGGACGAGGAAACATCAACCTTACTACAGCTGAACTGAACACGCTCATCAACGAGCGAGTTGAGGAGGTACTTGCCGCACGGGAAGCTGCCCGCAATCAGAACCCATTGAACCAAGGTGATGAGCCTTATCTCATATCCACCTTGCATCACAATCACTTGTTTCCAATTCAACACGTTTACCCGATACTTAATTCGACTTTATTCTTTGCATATCTCAGGAGCAAATCCTAACCCTCCTCTCTGCACATTCAAGATGTTTATGGATTGCAAACTCCACTCATTCAGCTACACTGAGGGAGCCGTTGGACTATTGCGTTGGATTGAGAAGGCGGAATCGGCCTTTGCTATGAGTAATTGCAGGAACGAGGACAAGGTAAAGTTCGCTGCTGGAATGTTTGAGGGAGCTGCCCTCACTTGGTGGAATGCCAACGTCTAGAACCTAGGGCTTGATGCAGCCAACACTCTGCCTTGGGATAATTTTAAGCAGATGTTGAACCGTGAATACTGTCCTCGCGGTGAAGTGCAGAAACTTGAGACTGAGTTCTGGAACCACAAAATGATAGGTTCCGAGGTTTAGGCCTACACTGCCAGGTCTTATGAGCTGGCAAACCTGTGCCCGGAGATGGCAAATTCACCTTTCAAACACATAGAGAAATATATCGATGGATTGCCACCTCAAATCCAGGGAATGGTACTCTCTGCTGACCCCATTACCATGCAACAAGCCGTACGACTTACCCACAAACTCACTGACTCGGCGGTTGCACAAGGACTCTTACCACCACGTGGTGCTATGACCACAACCAACAACAGGGGCAAACGAAAATGGGATGACGCCCTGAGCAAGACTTCCACCCTCCAACCACCACCACAACAGCGCAAGTTTGGATCGACCCAAGCTTATGCACCACCCGTCTCCACCACTCAAAACCAAGGGGGCTACGCCGGAAAACACCCCAAATGCCACAAGTGCAACTTCCACCATGCATAGGGACAATGTGGCCGCTTTCAATGCCAGCGTTGTGGAAAAGGGGGACATGCAGCCAAAGACTGCAGGGGTGAGCTAATGACAAAGACCCCACGGCCACAACAACAGCAACAACTTGAAGCACCAAAGGGCTGCTTCGAATGTGGGAAACCAGGGCACTTCAAGAAGGACTGCCCGCACCTGAAAAACAACAACAACCAACCGAACAACAATGGGAACAATGGCACGAGGGGGCGAGCCTTCGTGATTGGGGCCAAGGAGGCCAGGAGGGATCCCAACCTTGCAACCGGTACGTATCTCTTGAACGATAATTATGCTTCTGTATTGTTTGATACTGGAGCTGAGAAAAGCTTCATATCTAAGGATTTTAGTGAGATGCTTGCCATTACCCCAACACCCTTAGAAGTTGAGTATACAGTAGAGCTAGCTGATGGTAAATTAATTGTGACTAAGCATATTCTGAAAGAATGTACATTAGAGCTAGCAGACCATAAATTTAAGATTGACCTCATGCCGGTTACACTAGGCAGTTTTGATGTTGTAGTGGGCATGGATTGGTTGTCCAAAAACCAGGCTGAAATCATTTGCCATGACAAGGTTGTACGCATACCTCTCCCCGGCGGAGAAACTCTAGACATCAAGGGTGAAAGGAGTGACACTCCTCTGAACATCATCTCGTGCATGAAAGCTCATAAATGCTTACGAAAGGGATACACAACCATTCTGGCGCTTATCACCGACAAGACTGAATAGGAGAAAAGAATAGAAGACATCCCTGTCGTATGCGACTATCCTGACGTATTTCCTGAGGATCTACCAGGACTACCACCGCCTCGACAAGTGGAGTTCCGCATAGACCTTGTGCCAAGAGCAGCACTTATTGCACGAGCACCATATCGACTTGCACCTTCGGAGATGCAGGAACTGTCCAATCAACTGCAAGAGCTGTTGGACAAGGGTTTCATTAGACCAAGCTTCTCACCCTGGGGAGCTCCGGTCTTGTTCGTAAAGAAGAAGGATGGCACTTTCCGTATGTGCATTGACTATCGGGAATTGAACAAAGGGGCAGTCAAAAACCGTTACCCCTTACCCCACATTGACGATTTGTTCGATCAACTTCAAGGATCGAGTTATTATTCTAAGATCGATCTGCGATCTGGGTACCATCAGTTGAGGATTCAGGAGGAAGATATACCCAAGACTGCTTTTCGCACTCGGTATGGCCATTATGAGTTTTTGGTTATGCCGTTTGGGCTGACAAACGCACCGGCAGTATTCATGGATCTCATGAATAGAGTGTGCAAACCATACCTCGACAAGTTCATCATTGTTTTCATAGATGATATTCTTATCTACTCCAAAACCCAAGAAGAACACAGAGAGCATCTTCAATTGGCTCTTGAACTGCTACGGAAAGAGAAGCTGTACGCTAAACTCTCAAAGTGCGACTTCTGGATTCGAGAAGTCCAATTTTTGGGACACGTTGTTAATGAACAAGGGATTCATGTTGATAAATCTAAGATAGAGGCAATCAAGAACTGGGAAGCACCAAAGACCCCAACTGAGGTGCGACAATTCCTAGGATTGGCCGGTTATTATCGAAGATTTATTGAAGGATTTTCAAAGATAGCACAACCCCTTACAGCCTTAACCCATAAGGACAAGAAGTATCTCTGGACTGACAAACAAGAAGCTGCATTCCAACTTCTCAAGCAGAAGCTCTGTAGTGCACCTATCCTATCACTTCCTGATGGAACGGATGATTTCGTAGTATATTGCGATGCCTCGATACAAGGACTCGGCTGTGTGCTATCAAGTATCATTCGGGGAAGGCCAATGTGGTGGCCGATGCTCTAAGCCGGAAAAACACTTCGAAACCCAAGAGGGTACGAGCTTTACAGCTCACAATCCTTCCCAATCTCCCTGAACAGATACGTAAGGCCCAGGTGGAGGCACTTAAACCTGAAAACTTAGCGGCTGAATCACTAAGGGGAATGGAACAACAACTTACGGAAAAAGCCGATGGCTTACAGTATTTCATGGAACGCGTCTGGGTTCCACATCATGGGAACCTACGAGACCTTGTGATGGACGAGGCTCACAAATCCCGATATTCCATTCACCCTGGATCTGATAAGATGTATCATGATCTGAAGATACTTTATTGGTGGCCACATATGAAAGCCGACATCGCTACTTACGTAGGCAAATGTTTGACTTGTGCCAAAGTCAAGATCGAGTACCAGAAACCCTCTGGATTACTCACACAGCCCGAGATTCCCATGTGGAAATGGGAACAAATATCCATGGATTTCATCACCAAATTACCCCGTACTCCTAGGGGATGTGACACTATCTGGGTAATTGTGGACCGACTGACTAAATCAGCACATTTCCTCACGATAAAGGAAAACGACAAAATGGAAAAGCAAGCCAGAATCTATGTTAAGGAAGTAGTCTCGCGACATGGAGTGCCAATCTCCATCATTTCAGATCGAGACGCCAGATTTACTTCTAACTTCTGGAAATCATTGCAAAAGTCACTTGGCACACGGTTGGATATGAGTACTGCATACCACCCACAAACTGATGGCCAGAGTGAACGCACGATACAAACTCTTGAAGATATGCTACGAGCATGTGTAGTAGACTTTGGTAACAGCTGGGAGACTCACCTACCGTTGGTAGAGTTTTCCTATTACAACAGTTACCACGCAAGCATCAAAGCAGCGCCTTTTGAGGCACTCTATGGCAGGAAATGCCGGTCATCTATCTGTTGGGCAGAAGTGGGCGACAGTCAGTTCACTGGCCCAGAACTTGTACACGAAACGACGGAGAAAATCGTGCAAATCAGAAATCGCATGGCAGCAGCTCGTGATCGTCAAAAGAGCTATGCCGACAAACGCCGAAAGCCTTTGGAATTTCAGGTAAGAGACAAAGTCCTTCTGAAAGTTTCGCCACGGAAAGGCGTCATTCGTTTTGGCAAACGAGGCAAACTGAACCCACGGTATATTGGACCTTTCGAGATCCTAAAAAGGATTGGTCCAGTGGCATACCAACTCAACTTGCCAACCGAACTCGACGGAGTTCACAACGTATATCATGTCTCGAATCTGAAGAAATGTTTATCAGATGAGACACTTGTAGTTCCACTGGATGAGATCCAGGTGGATGAACAACTACAGTTCGTGGAAGAGCCGGTAGAGATCATGGACCGTGAGGTCAAACAACTCAAGCAGAGTAAGATTCCTATTGTTAAAGTTCGATGGAACTCGGAACACGAACCTGAATTCACGTGGGAGCGTGAAGATCAGATGATGCGCAAATATCCCCATCTTTTCAAGCAGACAACGTCGAACGCCGATACCAACAAATAAATTTCGGGACGAAATTCCTTTCAACAAGGGGATGATGTGACAACCAGAAAATTTTTGTTTCTCAAACACTCTTGCTTCTCAAACACTGCCAACAACAACCAAATTTCGGGACGAAATTTCTTTCAACAAAGGCATGATGTGACACCCGGCAATTTCAGGTAAATTGCAACTCTTACATTCTTTACATTTCACATTCATACTTCTTGCATTTCATTTAATTATGTTTAATTAGATGAGTCGAACATAAACAACTACGAAACGATAGTTCAAGGAACTATCGAATCGTACATTGCATTGCACATTGGTTTTGGAAACCAAGTGTGGCAAACACAACACTAAAACAAGACAATAACTCGAGGAGTTATTGAATTGTGCACTACACGTTGGTTAGGATTAATCAAGCGTGCGAACACTTCGTAAGACACGAACACAAACTACCGAAGATAATTCGAGAAATTATCGAAACACACACACGAATCTCACGAACGTTGGTGATCAATCAAACTTATGTGCTAGTTGTATTTATGTGCTTAAACGAGCATTAGATGCTTAAGATAAATGTTAGAAATCGAATACGAGCGAAATCGAATCATCGAAATCGAAAAACAAGGAAGTGGACTCGTCGCGGTACGCGATGGTCCCTCGGCGAAAGGCTTCGCGGTACGCGAAGCAAACCGGGAGTCGAGACTCCCGAATCCTATCGCGGTACGCGATGAGAAATTTTGATCGGCCTTCGCGGTACGCGAAGGCCATGCAGATCGAAAATTTTATAAAACCCAACCCAGCTCATTTGTTCGGTTTTCTCTTATCACCACCGAACTTCTTCTCTGTAAATCGACTCAAACACTCGGTAATCAACATCTCAACTCCCTGGAATCACTTGGTAAGCTATTCCTTGGTGTTGGAAGCCTTTGGAGATCAAGGAGAGTGTCGAGAACTGTCAAGAAGCTCGGAACAACCACCATCCAGTAGCTTGTTATCATCAAAACCAGTTCTACCACGGATTTAAGCTTCTAAGGTAGTTTTAAATGTTTACATAGTGTTAGATCATACATGCAAGGGCTAAAAACCCACATGCAACTCCTTACGGTTATTGTGCTCAAATTTGTTGGTGATTTGTTGTTTAGATATCATAGATTTACTGATTTGATAGTTTAGTGATGATATATTTGAGTTTTGATTGAGTTATTGGTGGATTTGGTAATGATTTGGCGCACTTGCCATAAAAGGAAACTTTTATGTTGCAAGTCTTGGATTTGTAATGATCTAGACATGTTAGAAATCTCTAGATGTTGTTAAATGTATATTTGAGTGTTTAGAAACACATTGGGATATTTGATTTTGTCAAATCATGGTTTTATAGAAACTTACTAAAAATGGAAACTTTATAAAATCAAAAGAGAGCTTTTGATGTTTTAAAGGGTTTTGATGAACTTTGATTGTTGAAATATGTTTAGAATTGATTTCTAAGCATATTGGAAACCTTGATTTGTGAAAATGAGTTTTAAACGGATACTTTCCAAATAAGGAAACTTTATTTGGGCAAAACGGCGTAAATGGCGATTTATGCGCAAACGACATGTTTTAAGAGTTTAAACGTGTTTTATAAACATATTGGAAGTCATTACTTTTATGAAATGGGATTTCATAACCACACTTTCCTAAATTAGAAACCTTTTAAAAATGGTAACTTATGTGATTAGAGTCATAGGATGCATTTTGGTGTCTTATGTGCATCAAGGCACATAAACACAACAATCGTGTCACCAACGATTCATAGAGTCTCACTAGTTAACACATGCACTCGGTTGAGCACACCGACACTTGGAGTTGTATGGATTACAACACATCACAAAACACATACTCACATCTATATGGTTATAGGTGCATACTAGCAGGTGCTAGCTCTCGCAGACGCGAACATTCACACATACCGGAACTACTATCAGGTGAGTTCACGGCCCCTTTTTACATTTTCTACCTTTGGGGGAGAAAACATTGCATACAACTGTTTTTGAACAACTTACACACTTTTTGTTATTTGTGTAAATGCTAATATTGTATATGCATATGTGTGGCATTCATCCACAAAACTGATAAGTCCTCATTAAACACACCTCGAACCGTTAATAGCGAGTTGCGCTCAGCGTGGTAATTCTGAATAGTACTATTTGGGCATGACAAGCCCCACTGTTTTCGGTTGCGAACCCGCATATGGTATAACACATATTGACTAGCTATTAATTGATATTGCATTGTATTGAAAAATAGACCTGATAAACATTTACTTTAAACATTTTGATGTATACTGCTGATTACAAACCTGTGCTCTCACCAACCTTTGTGTTGACCTTTTACTCGCATGTTTTCTCAGGTAGCTAAGGCACGCGCACAAGGATTAGGATGCTAGGCTGGAGTCGATGCATCTGCTTATGTGTCTTAGACTATTAAACGTTTGATAACATTTTGTTATGTTACTTATTGTATTGATAAACAACTTTAGTCGCTTCCGCAAATCATGAATGTTAAATTGTTTTGTTAATTTATACTTTACTTCCGCGACTCTGATTTTACAAACGGTTTTATCCAAGTTATTGGATGTACAAACGAAACCGGACATATAGGTCTCGCATGTTGTGTGACCGGAGACTGCGATCCTGACACTCTGCCGCCGCTCGCGCCCCAGAAGGGACGGGATTTCTCGGGGTGCGACAAAAGGGTTTGGGTTTTGTGCAAGACAGGACTAACAAAAATTTTTTTCAAACCAAAAATTCTCAGTCTAAAGCCAAACAGTTTTATCAGAAAGAAAAAAGAGCTTACTTTGAGTGTGGTGCGCCTGGACATGTTAGATTTTGTCCTCATCTGATCAGACCTAAGGTTGCACCACCTAGAAAACAAAACCAAAATTTTATTAAACAAGTCAAATCTGATTGTAAATCATCTCAAGCAAAGTCCAAACAACTCAATCATGTCAAGCCTTTGGTTAAAATTTGGATGTTCCCAAGGTAGTTAATGTCAATCAATCCAAACCAGCATCCATCTACTTGAGTTTCAAATACCCCAGACAAGACAACCCCAGATGGAAAATGGATTGATGTTTGGATCCGAGACTCATTGGGTCAACCCAAGACTGTAAAGGCTTGGGTTCCCAAATTGAACTAATAGTTTTTGTTTGTGCAGGTTGCCCCAACTGCTGTTCTTAACAGAACTTGGATCGTTGATAGTGGGGCTTCAAGGCACATGACTGTAGATATTTCGCTGCTCACCAATGTCAATTCAATTCGAGGTGGATATGTAGCGTTTGCTGGTGACAAAGGCGGGTTCATTACTGGAGAGGGTATTCTTTCAAACGGCCAATTTTCCTTTGACAAAGTCAGATATGTAAAGCAGCTGGAGAACAATCTTCTTTCAGTCTCTCAGATTTGTGACAAGAAGTACAAAGTTCTTTTTGATGACTCCAGCTGTTACATTCTCAAGCAAGGCTTCAATATTCCTGAAGACTGGATTCTGATGTCTCCACCCCGTAGTCATGATTTGTATGTTCTCAACATGGCTACAGCTTCAACAACATCCTCCTCAGGTTCATGTTTTATGTCAAAAGCTATAGAGAAAGATTCTATTCTTTGGCATAAGAGGATGGGCCATTTGAGTCTACGTAAGATGAACCATTTGGTACACAACCATTTGGTTGAGGGTGTCAGCTTAAAGAATTTCAAGCGGTCTGATATCTGTGTTTCGTGCAAGAAGTGAAAGCAAACCAAGCAGTCTCACAAGCTGAAAAAGTATCATTCAATCACTGTTCCTCTTGAGCTTCTCTATATGGATTTATTTGGTCCAGTCAACTGCAAGAGTATAGCTGGAGATCAGTACTGCTTAGTCATCACTGATGAGTATTCCAGATATTCTTGGGTTTTCTTTCTAGAGTAGAAATCAGAAATGTTCGAGTGTATTCAAGTTATGGTAACTAAACTTGAATCACTTTATAAGCTCAAGATCCGTATGCTCAAAACAGAGTTCAAGAATCATAATATGGAGAACTTCTGCAATGAACGTGGCATTGTTCAACAATTCAGTGCTCCATATGTCTCGCAAATGAATGGCGTTGCTGAGCGCAAGAACAAAACATTGATTGAGGCTGCTCAGACTATGCTTGCTGATTCATCCCTTCCAGTTCAATTCTGGAATGAAGCTGTTGCAAATGCTTGCTACACATTGAACCGGGTTTTGATAGTCAAGAGACATGGGAAGACTTGCTTTGAGCTGCTCCACGATAGAAAGCCTAATCTTAAGTATCTTGAACCTTTTGGTGCTCCGTGCATGATGCTTAAGAAACACGAGCAAGGAAAGTTCAATGAGAAGGTGGAAGAAGGGTATTTTCTTGGGTACATCACTCCAAATAAAAGGGTCTACAATAGATCAACTCAAAATGTGGAGGAGTGGTACCACGTGGATGTTCAAAGACATTCTATGCCCCCACCTGGGAAAGGTCCACACTGGATGTTTGATTATTCAGACCTTTTCGACTCTTTCAATATGCCTCCCATGTACTCAGATGAAGATGTTGCTGTTCAAATGATGCATGATGCACAAAATGCACCTGATGAACCTGTGCAACCTTCATCAGCTTTAATTCCCATACAGATACATGCTGACAGCTCAGACACATATGATAATCCAGTTCAGCCAGTTGCCCCCAAACCAAACGTTGACAACATTGTACCTGCTCTTGAGGTTTTGAATCTGAACAATCTTGATCCACAGGTTGAGGTTCTTGCTCGTCCTGTTGGAAGAATTAATCGCATTCATCCTCATGAAAACATTATTGGAAGTCCGTCTGATGGGGTCAAGACAAGAAATCAACTATCTGCAGGTGGTCTTGCAGATATTCTTGACTTTACTGATGTGAACTATTGTGCCCATTCTTGCTTCATCTCTCAAGTTGAACCACAAACTGTCACTGAAGCATTGAGAGAAGAATTGTGGGTTGATGCCATGCAAAAAGAACTCTTACAATTCAAGAAACTTGTTGTTTGGCAACTTGTTGACAAACTGAAATGTGCAAAGGTTATAGGTACAAGATGGGTTCTTCGTTGTAAGAGGGACGATCACGGGATCGTTGTGCGAAACAAAGCGCGTCTGGTGGTGCAGGGATTCAGACAGATTGAGGGACTTGACTACAATGAAGTGTTTGCACCGGTTGCTCATCTCGAAGCAATTCGTATTTTCTTGGCATATGCATCCTTTAAGAAATTTAAAGTTTATCAAATGGATGTCAAGAGTGCATTCCTTCACGGTGTGATCAATGAAGTGGTGTATGTCAATCAACCTCCCGGGTTTGAAGATCCATTGAATCGTGACCAAGTCTACAACCTAGACAAGGCCTTGTATGGATTGCACCAAGCTTCGCGAGCGTGGTATGAGACACTGTCTAGTCACCTTCTGAACAACGGGTTCAGAAGAGGTGTCATTGACTGCACTTTGTTTATTCGAGAGAAGGATGGTGATTTACTCTTGGTGCATGTTTATGTGGACGACATCATTTTTGGATCTACAAATGATGTTTTGTGCAAGGAATTTGAGAAGGTGTTGAAAGAAAAGTTTGAGATGAGCGCTATGGGGGAAATAAAATTCTTTGTGGGATTATAGGTGGATCAGTCTGAAGCAGGAATCTTCATTCATCAGACTAAATACATTGGTGTCATTTTGAGGCGGTTCAGTATGTCAGATGCAAAACCTGCTGGTACCCCATTGGCTGTAAATCACGGGATTACACCAGATGAAAAGGGGGAGTTAATCAATGCCACTCTATACAGAGGAATGATTGGATCCCTCATGTATCTTATTGCTTCTCGGCCAGATATCATGTTCGCCACATGCTTGTGTGCTCGCTATCAATCCAAACCAAGAGTATCACATCTGATTGCTGTGAAGAGGATTTTGCGCTATCTGAAGGGTCCTCCGGAACTTGGCTTATGGTACCCTAGTGATGATAACTTTGAGCTTACTGCATACAGTGATTCAGACTATGGCGGATGCAATAGAGATTTCAAGTCAACATCTGCAGGATGTCAGTTCTTTGGGAACCGTTTAGTTACCTGGCAGTGCAAGAAGCAGACGTCGGTGTCTACTTCAACATGTGAAGCTGAATATATTACTGCTGCTAGTTGTTTCTCACAAATCATCTAGATACAACAACAACAACAACTCAGGGACTACGGGTTACATTTTTCTAACACTCTTATTTATGTTGATAATACTGCTGCCATTGCTATAACTAAAAACCCAGCACTCTAAAACCAAACACATCGACATAAAATATAACTTTATACGTGATTGTTTTGAAAAGAAGCTAATAGATGTTGTTAAAATTCACACAGATCACCAGAAAGCCGATCTTTACACAAAAGCTTTTGATAAACCCGAATTTTTGTATCTGTTATCGGCTAATGGTGTTTTTCAAAAGGATGAAGTCATTCCTTCATCTGAATCAAACAAATGATCATCGCTTTTATTAGTTAGTTTCTTTTGTTTTATTTTCCTTGTTAGTATTTTTGTCATTTTTCTTTCACTTAATCAAAAACTCAAAAAGATTTTCAGTTTTAGGTTTTTAGGGGGAGAAAAAGTAGTTTAATTTGAAAAACCAAAAATATTTGAAAAATTTGAAAAACCAAAAACATTTAAAAAATTGTAAAAATGAGAAAGTCTTGTTTGAGAAAGTGATGTGTTAACCTATCATGTCTTAAAAGTAAAAAGTGAATGCATAAACCAAAAGCACATGAGTTGTGTGATTCGATGTACTGATAGGCCAACTTTACAAAATGTATAGACTATTGGTGATTGCTTAAAAGGTCTGAATTGCCGGATCCATTTTAGAAAACCAGTTAAGTGATAAATAGTTTTTAATTCAAATCAACTTCCAAGTGAACCCTTTCGGCCTACTCACCGAGGACTGTATTCCTTCTTGTGGTTTTTACATGTACTATTAGAACCAAGATCATCTAATTTTGACCATGAATTTGCTGAGAACGGTCCTCGGTTTAGGGTTTTAGAGCTGGTAACTATAACCGTTTAATAAATGGACACAATGAACCCTAAAATACCTAAAACCTGTTCTAAAACACTAATCGGACATGTTTGAACTTGTAGGTGTCGATTTTATGGTCAAATTTGTTGTTTTGAGAACTTGAATTTTTGGATTCCGTCGGTCAACCGAATGACGGTCATTCGCACTACAAGTGCCGACCGAATGAGGTGTTTCGACCGAATGAAGGCATTCGACCGAATGAGTCTCTTTCGGCCATTATCTTCATTCGTTGGTCATTCGGATGACTTGATTCTTTGGGCCAATGAGTCAACCGAATGAGCTCATTCGTCTGTCATTCGGATGACATGACCCATTTGGTCATTGAACTCATTCGCTGAGTTTCATTCAGCATTGTTGTTCCATTCGCACAAGCTGTATACTTGTGTAAAATTTCTGATTTTGCTCAATTGTTTAACTGAATTGAACTGGCATGTTTATTCTCTTGTATTTCAGTATGGCAGAATACAAAGCTGTGACGAAGAACAATAGATGTGCTCATTTAGATCTTGCCACCAAGAACTCCAGGCATTTTACAGAGATTATTACATTTCTCAGGCGCTCTAGGATCTTCACTGCTATATCTACTGTCTATGACCCCTATTTGTCACATCAGAGGGATTTCTGGAGATTTGCAGATATAGATTGTGTGGTCGAGCCTCCTGTGATCAGAGGCAAGGTGCGAGGACATGACGTTATAGTTTCTGCTAAGCACATTCGGAGGATATGTGGATTCCAGGATGCACCTGATCATAGTTTCCTACTTGAACGCTATCTTGTTAGATGATGCTTTATGCGACGCAAGTATGATGGTTACTTGGAAGTTGGAGTCCTGAACAAAGCTTTTCTATCCCCGCAGTTCAAGTACTTGGCTCACGTACTCATTCACTGCTTGGGTTCTAGACGCGGGGGATTTGATGGGGTTAGAGAGACATTACAGGGTGCGTTCATGGCTTTGGTGCTGAATATACCATTCAACTTATCGGAGATGGTATTCACTCATTTGAAGGAAAATGTCTATCTCAAGGGTGACAAGAAGTTCCTCGTGTACCCAAGATTTCTTCAGCAGATATTTGATGCACAGGTGCCTGATCTACCGAAAGCTAGTTTTGACAACATACGATTAGAGCACATGAACGACATCACTCTTAACAGAGTTTTATCTAACAAAGGAAAGGAGACGAAGCCTCCCATTCGTACTCTATTCGGACATCTTCTTAACTCTGATTACATTGCACCCGGTGGGAGGAAATGGAGACATGATGATTCTGATTCTGATTTAGAGGATATCATAGTGTCGGGATGTATGATGGAGATGATGGTGGAGATGTTGGTGCTGGTGATGTGAGTGTTAGTGGTGCAGGTGCTGATGTTACTGGTGCTGGTGCTGGTGTGAATGGTGGTGATGGTGTTGTTTCTGATGTTGGTACTGGTGCTGGAGTTAGTGTTTCTGCTGCTGGTGAAGATGATGTAGATGTTGGCGCTTTACTTGATTTTTATTACCTATCTACTTCTGCAGCCACTGTCTCAACTCCATTGGAGATGGGTGGTACCACTTCGGCTGATGAGAGAGAATATTCAGATGAATCAGATGAAGATGGTGGTGAAGATGATGATGCAGAGGGTTCTGGCAGCTCAGATTCTGACAAGACCAATGATGAGTATGAGATTTATATGGTCAGGTCACAGCCTATGAGGAGGAGGAAGAGGCCTAGTGTGACAGAGCAGGAGAGGGAGGAGATCAGAGATCCATCTTTTGTCCCTGAGTTTGACTTTTCTCCTCCCCCACGTACTTCAATTGTCACATCTACTGCCACTGCTGCTGTCCAGTCCACATCATCTCCTCCTGCAAAGACAAGAAGGACACACATTGTCCTACAAAGATTGTCAGAGTCAGTGTCTATTGCAATAACCACTGTTATATCAGCTGCAATAGTCTCGACTTCTTCACTGACCAGGTCAAGGGCTATACCTACATGTGTTATTTCTGCCCCTCTGACCTCCTCTGTTGCTGCCACAGCTGTCTTTACTGCAGCTTCTTCTGGTCCCTCCACCACTCGAGCTGATCCATATATACCTGCTATTCCAGTGGCTGAACAACTCAGTACACTGAACAGTTTGGCTCTTAGGCTGATGGAGAGGAACCACCGGCAGGATGAAGTCATTGCACAACTTACACAGAGGGTCAGTGAGCAAGATGCTCTTTTATTACTGGCTGCTGACTAACGTGCAGATTTGAGGGCACGATCTGTTGAGCAGGAGGAGCGATTGCTCAAGTATGTTGATGAGCATAACCAGTTGGCATTGACTGCCTCTGAATTCAGTGATTGGATCTTAGCTCTTGAGGCCGAAAACTTGCATCTAGCAGAGCAAGTTGAAAGCCTCAAGGAGTCTACTCCTAGGATCGAGGGCACCGAGACTGCCTCCAATGATTCAGACGAAGAAGAAGAAGATGATGATGAATCTGATGAGGAGAAGGTTGACTATGATGATACTGACAAAGATGACGACTCTGGTGATGATGATGACAGTGCTGGTAGTGGTTCTGCAAGCTCCTCCAGCGCTGAAGAGCCAACTCCACACACTGAAGTCAGAACCAAGACAAAGCACGATAAAGGTGCCAAGCCTCCTCCTCCTCAATCTGAAGAGCCTAAAGCTACCGAGGAAGTTCAAGTTGTGCCTTTGAGACGTCTTTTGGATGAGAATTTGACTATGATTTTGGATGCTCAAAGCATCATACAACACTCAGTTAGCTATGACAAGGAGAGATTATCCATTGCTTGTCTAAGGAGTAAATTGCATGATTATTCAGGTAAAATCCTGATGAGGTGATTCTAGATGAAGCTACCATTCCTGCCTCTGATATTCCTTCTCCTGACGCCTTTGACGACATCGATGAAGTTATTTTGGAGGATATCACTAAGCAAGAGGACATCAAGTATACTTCAGCTGAGGATCAACTGCCTACCTTCACTGATCTTTTCGGTCAACACATTGAGGAGGAGCTCAACAGGAAATTTGACGAAAAGATCAGCGGTAGTGAGTCTTCAGGGGAAGACATTCAGAAAAGAAAAGAGGAATGGGAAGCTTATTAGAAAGTTTTGAAGAATGAAAGCGTTGCTCAAATGCCAGCTTCACACACCAAAGTTTACAGGACCAAGGGATACAGATCCGAAGGTCAAATTCTTAGCTGGGCATACTTTCATGATTTGAACTGCTATGCAGTCAAAAGAGAGTGAGGAATACAGTACTTCTGGTACCCCCATGATTTCAAAACGTTGCCAGGATTTGAAGTAAATCAACTTGCGTGTTTGAAGATGCTTTACAGTGGAGATTCGGGGATGTCTGCATGGTCTTAAGACAAATTAAGTTTGAATATCGGAAGAGATGGATTAACTTTAAACCACAGCAACCGGAGAGGTATTACCTACCAGAGATTGACGTTGATACCCGCAAGCATAAAGTACTCCAGAAGTGGCTGCCTTCAAAAGTTATGAGAAAGATTCCATTATGGAAGATGCCTCAAGACATTTTGGACAGTTTCCGATGGTGGTACTACGATGGGAGAACAGCTGAAGCAGTGATAGTTTTGTTCAAAGATAACACATGGGATACTGTACGTATCTTTGATCCCATGTGGCTGGCAAATCTGTCACACAACGATGTAATGACCCTGTGCAGATGTCATATTTTCTTTGCTGTAGAAGATATGGAACAAGCAATCCAATTCATGAGAATCATCCGGATTTGCATAGTGTTTGGAATTCATGCTGGCTCTAACTGGAAAGCTATTTCTAACAAATATTTCAAGAAAGGTGCTGACAAGTAAAGAACTAGGTCCAAGGAGGAGTATGTTAGTGCACAAAAATGTCCCTAGTTCTATGTTTTTGTATGATCTTATTGTATAAAGTTTATCTTATTAATGAAGATCAGTTATTCTATTTTGTTTTTAATGTTTATTCAAGTTTATATATGTTTGACTATGGTTGACTTTTATTATATATATATCATATAGACCCATTCAAGCGAATGAAATGAGGTCATTCGGGCGAATGAACACCTAGCGAATGAGTCATCCGCATGACTCATTCGGTTGACCAAGCTCATTCAGCTGAGCCATTCGCCGAATGAGTACAACCTATATATACTTCTGCAAATAGATTCAAATATAACTTTTCCAAGCCTCCTCTCTTCCCAGAGCACTCCAGAGTCATACCCTTAGGGTTTTGAGCGGTTCTTCCACCTCCAACTTTGATTCCCACCCCGTGGGTTTCGATTTCGATCGAAACGTTCATTCCTCATCGTCGGATCGCCACGAGGCCTATGTTTTCGATTGGAAAACACTGGAATAGGATTCCGCACTATTCCAGTGGCTGTTGAGCAGATCTACCAAGGAACCGAGTTGATTCCTAGGGTTCCTTAGGTCCTACAACATAGGAGGAACATGAAAAACATATGTAAATCATATTAGAACTCCTTAGGAAAGAACAACTCTATGCAAAATTTTCGAAGTGTGAGTTTTGGATGAGTGAAGTACCATTTTTGGGGCATATTGTTAGTGAAACTGGAATCAAGGTAGATCCTACAAAACAAGAGGCGATTAAGAATTGGGAGGCACCTAAGACGCCAACTGAGGTAAGACAATTCTTAGGGCTAGCAGGGTACTACCGTTGTTTTATCCAAGATTTTTCAAAGGTAGTCGTACCATTAACTATGTTAACCCACAAAGACAAGAATTTTGAGTGGTGAGAAAAAGAAAGGGAAGCATTTGAGTAACATAAATTGTGTAGTACATTGATACTGTCACTACCTGAAGGAACTGAGAATTTTGTTGTGTATTGTGATGCATCGCACCAGATTATGGGATGCGTGCTAATGCTAGGGAACAAAGTGATTGCATACGCATCACAACAACTAAAGATAAATGAGAAAAAATATTCTACTCATGATTTGGAGCTAGGAGCCGTAGTATTTGCCCTCAAGGTCTGGAGGCATTACCTATACGGAACAATGTTGGACCAGGAATTCTACTAAGTGTATTCCCCTTTACCCTATTAGTTCAAAGACAAGGAATAATCCCCCTCTCAATTCAAGCATTTGTTTAGTTCACTTCTTTGTAAAATTAACTATATAAAGAATAACAGAATGTAATAGTGTCACACCTCGAGCTGGTGGGCTGGATCGACTTTCCCGTCGGGCGGAAGGTTCCCGGGGCGTGATATTGTGTGATAATCGTTATGATCAGATTGTTTACATAGCACATGATATACAATGAGAAATGCTAAAATGACATTGATATAGAATTACAAAGTTAAATTGCACAATTCATGTTCATAATTTAACCAAGTAAATCTACCCAAAAGAATCATAACATAGCTATTTTGTATTTGGACAAGATTTACAAATGATTATTCACAAATATGTCATCCAAAAGATATGCATACAATAGTCGCTAGGTCCACTATAAAAGCCCACTAGCTAATGCATCCTGAATCCAGGTGACTAAACCTGTTCGTCACCTGAGAAAAACATGCAAGTAAGACAATTCAACACTAGGTTGGTGAGTTTATAAATTTATTTATTTTGAAAGTGTTTTACAAAATATTCATTCAACTTTTAACATTGTTTAAAATGTCCCAACTAAGTCTTTACATATCACATAATGATAAAATACCCCCATTTGGTTTATATCTCGTGAGGTTATCTTGTCTGATATCTGGAGTACATTATGTAATTCCATTTAGACAATGATAAGATTGATATAGGAATTTCCCACAAAAATTTCATTAAGTGGGAAGTTACCTTTATGTCTCAAAGTTTATTGCAATTTTCCCCACGCACAACTTCCACCTTAGACATCACTACTGGCATCACCCCGTCTTGTCAAGTATCGCTTATGTTTAGGGTATACGTAGGGTCAAGCTTAGCCGCCAGCCCTCCACGCCCTTGACAAGTTGCGATCACGTCCTTAGCAGAAACCAAGGCTTTCACTCCGCAATCACACACATCTATTCTTACCCATCTCAATTTCCTCACTTGAATAAATTTAGCGTTTATTCTCAATATTTTAGAATAGAGACTTAATTGTCTCTGTTAGCTGATCATTACTGAACAGCCTGACCTGTAAGATATCCTGCTCGATATCTATAAGATAAAAACTCAATAGTTTCTATGTTAGCTGATCATTACTGACCAACCCGGTGTGTAAGATATCCTCCTCGATATCTATAAGATAGAAACTCAATATTTTCTATGTTAGCTGATCATTCCAGATCAACCCGGCATGTAAGATATCCTCATCGATACTTACAAGGTAAAGACTTAATTGTCCCTGCTAGCTGATCATTGCTGACTAAACCCGCATGTAGTATATCCTCATCGATATCTACAAGATAGAGACTTAATTGTCTCTGTTCGCTGTCATTACTGACCAGCCCAACCTTTAAGATATCCTCCCCGATATCTATAAGTTATATATATTCTCAAAACATTTCTGGTTTTACTATGCAAAGTGTTAGCACTTACCGTGCTCGGATATGATCTCAAAAAATGATTATTTTACCATAATGGTGTTAGCACAATGCGTGCCCGGTTATGATTCTCCAAAAGATTAAACAATACCATTGCAAATATAGTTGAAATCTAACCTTACTGACATAAAAACTGATAACAACATTAATGCTATATAATTTTACTTAAAATAATGTTTTAGTTCCCTTGAAATTGTCTTACTGTCATCCTATCTCAATGATATGATCTCAGTGAAATGGCTTAATGTCATGATCTCAAAGTCTTTAACATTGTGTTATAAGAACTTGTCTTATTATATAATGTTAGCATAAGTGGTGAACGATAACATGAAAGTATGTTCTCATGATATCATTCTTGATATCTCATGAAGTTGTCTCAATGTCATCTCAATGGTTTGATGATATCGTGAGGTTATGTTATCATGATATCGTCCTTGATATGTCATAATTGTCATAATTGTAATTACACACACACACAAACATAACATAGTCATAAGTATGATAACAAGGATGAAACCCTTGTTATCTTGATTACATGATAATTGAAATAAAGTACTAAGTCTTTTAAGAAAAAGAGTTAGCATGTTTCTCAGCCCCGCATTTGAAATTAAAATATTAGAAAAGGGGCATATGAACTCACCTTGTTGTTGAAGTGGTTGACTAATAATCAAGTAATGCAAGAGCTCACTGTTGTTGTAAGATGTTGATTTCAATGCCCTGTGTTTGATTCAATGTCGTTTACAACTTATAAGTATGAGTGATTATCCCATATGTTAACCCTAAAGTTGGTTAACTGGTGTAATTCCTTGTTATTTGACCAGCTTTAGTTCACTTTGTATTATAACATACTAACATTTAACCATTTTAGGTTAAGCTTAGTACATTATAATATCCTTTGTTTATATGTTTTAAAACTTGACATTAGACCTCATCATGTTTCATGTGTTTGACTCATAATGTTTTCTAAGTAAAGTTTAGGTTCTAAGTCAAAACATGGTTAATTTCTTTCGTTAAATAACCTTCTTAATAACTTCTAAATGTCTTAATACCATCCATTTGTTACAAAACTTAGCCATTTTATATGTTACAAAAGGGTTTAGAAAATGTTTTATCAATAATAGTTAAAAATGTTTCATAAATTTTATAATAAAATCACTTAACACCTTTTTAAAGAAATCCTAGTACACTTGTATAAAATATGGCATGGTTATCATCCATTGATACTGTTTAGATCATATATGGTGTAACATCCTAGGCAATCCCACATCGGCCGTGAATAGGAGAGATTCCTGTCTCATAAGCAACGATCCGCCTCTTACATCACCAACGTGTTTTCAGCTTAGCTGACTGTGGAGCACATGAAAACTCCATACTTAAGCGTGCTCGGGCTGCAGCAATCCAGGGATGGGTGACCTCCTGGGAAGTTTTCACCATGGCAGCCGAAGGCAAAACCATGAGCTTCGAGTGGGCAAAGCGGACAATATTGGTGTTTGAAGGTGGCCGGATGTTACATCTTGTTACCAAATTACTTAGTTTATGACTTATATGTGTAGTTTATGTGTTTAGAATAGTATTGGTGAACAAACGGATGCTATCGATGGCTATCCAAACCGGTGGTCACCTAGATACCCTAATGGGTTTCTCACAAACCTTATATGGTTCCTGTCGATGTTGTGACTTCATCCCTAGACCATTTTGTTTCATTCTTGTTCTAAACTACTTGAATTGCATTTATAGGTTAGTATCGATCGATTTTGCAGGCCAAGAGGGGCGTCGAACCTGTCAGTGTCGACCATGGGTTAGTATCGATGGTCTAGTCTCGATGCTGATCAGTATCGAAGGAAATCAGTTGCAACTCTCTTGGGCTTGATTGAACTTAGTAATCTCAATGAATTGGGGTCGTATGGGTCTGTCGATACTATCAAAAATCGATAGGGAGTTGGCTGGAATCAAAGATTCCATCGATACTATTTCAGCCAAGTTCTTCCTTCGATAATATCAACCTCATCCATATATATTAACACCAAGCAACCCAGATCTTTATGTTGATGTTATCCCAGCATGCGGAACTCAATTTCATGCTTTCCTTATGTTATTTAATGGGTAAAATCGAGCTGGAAACTCAGCTGCTCGGTTAGTGAACAAAACTCAGAAATCCGACCCCTTTGAGCTCATTTTACCTTCGATTCAATTGGTTTCAAGCTCGATCCTTTTTACTTTCGTGTTGTAGGTGTTGAGAGCTTCGATTTGACATCAAATTCGCCAAATTTGGTGAAGAAATGATGGTTTTAGGGTTTGTTTTCTAGTGAGAGAATATTAGAGAGAGAGAGTTCCGGAATTCATATATAGAGAGAGAGAGAGCGAGTTGGTGAATCAAATAAATGGGAAATTAAATGGGTTTAGGGTTTTTATACCCACACTCATTTCGGGTTCGTTCGGGTTGCTCGGTTTTACGTTTTGTTACGTTTACGAAACGTAATGGAGATTTACGTAGTTTTAAATAAAATAGTTTTCTTTTAAACCTTTTTAAGGTTGTAATTCCTAATAAATATTTTATATTTCTTTTTCTTATTTTGAATTTTCAAAATCGTTTATTTTATCGTTTTCATCATATCATATCACCTTCGCGCGTATTCGTTCGAATCGTCACCTGAACGAACACGAAGATGGATTTACTTTTTGATTATGTTTTCTACTTATCAAATATAATTCAGAACGTTAAACCCATAGATATGTTTGTGTGAATCGTCACCCACGCAAACACACTATATGTTTAAGATTCGAAGATGATATTAAATTAGTGATTTGGAAATTGACTTTCTCACAGATGGGCTCAACTAAACCTAACTGCTTTCCCTTGGTTTCTACTGATTTCACATTGTTTTGTCAGCTATCTAATTCCTGTTATTTGTGGGAATTCAGATCACAATCGACTGTTATGTCACTTGTACTTGAAACCACTTGTTATTTTACATGAGTTGTTGTATGATAATATTCCAAATTCTAGTTAGAATACATACAATTGTTATATGTTTTCATAGAAGTTTGTTATCACGGAAATGTTATTCATATAGTAATCGCTCACACATAAATGAAAGTACACTTACCGTACAATTTCCGGACGGTCAGGTACCAGTTGTCACAAATAGCACAAGGAATCTTTGGAAAATTTAATCCATTAAATTCAGAGAATGTTGGGATACAAATACCCAACATATAATGCAATGGAGACAAAGAGAATAAACAAACAATTGACAAACTGCACAAACACAGAAAGAAGACAAGAAAGGACATAAAAACTGAGTAAAAGTTAACAACAACGGAATAAGAGAAATCCTAAGACTAAAGTCTTCAGTGGTTCTTCAGTCTTTAATCTTTTGTGGTTGCAATCCGTTGCTTTTCGTTTCCGCGTTTGCTTATCCACGGATGTTTTCTTTGGTTTCAGTGGTTGTCTTCCGAAGGTAAAGGAACAGTGGTTGCAAGACAAAGTTGGTGCTCAGTGGTTATACTTTATCTGAGGTTGTTCTCCAGCAGTTACGTATAGATTATCAGTGGTTAGCATTGAGTCGTTGTTCCATTCAATGGTTAAGCATAGAAAAAAGGGATGTGGTTGAGGCTCACCAATTCTTGTTTTTCAACAACCTACCTATAGACTGATGAAGCCAAAACAACTTATTTTTGGATTAGAATCCCTTTGATTTGATCCTTTTAGGTCACCCAAAAATTGTAAAACCTTGTATTTTGTATCTGCATTCTCTAAGGTTATATGGATCACCTTTGATAAATCAGCTTTATAAAGGTTTAAAATGGAGTACCAATCTGTGAAGGAGGTTCTTGAGCTGTTGTAACTCTCTATTATTATGGCATTGGTGTCTTCATCAAAGAACCATCATCTGATCTCGGATCTAGAGTGAGCAATTTGAAGAGGTTTCTAAGGAGGAGATTTTTGTTGTTGAGGAGGAAGGTTTGGAGGAGGAGAAGGAGCCAATGCTGGTTGAGGCCAGTGCAAAAATTCCTTCCTTTTGGCTTGGGATCTTGTGTTGATCACTATTCTGAACAAGGCATGTTGATCTGGTCTGTAGTCGCTTAACAGAGTTGGTTTGAATTCTTCTGTAATCTCAAACTAGGGATTGAACTTGCCACCCAATGATTGCTGTGAAAGACCAGCATCAGGAACCCCTAAGGTTTCATTCAATAGCTGGTCAACCATTGAATTTGTGGTGGCTTCCTTGTTTTTTGTTACAGTGGAGGATGCCAAGGCAGTGGATGGAGAAACATAATCCTTCCAAAGTTTAGGATGGTCACTATGGATCCTTTAGTATCTAGCCCATTCATCAAACAGAGTGTTATCCTTCCATCTCAAAATGGTATTTCTTGCTTCCCAGCCATTTTGGATGAGGATATGCTTCACAGCATATGCGATCACCTTCTCGTGGACTTTCATTTGCCGAGTCGCATGCATCTGCTTATGTGTCTTAGGCTATTAAACGTTTGATAACATTTTGTTATGTTACTTATTGTATTGATAAACAACTTTAGTCGCTTCCGCAAATCATGAATGTTAAACTGTTTTGTTAATTTATACTTTACTTCCGCAACTCTGATTTTACAATCTGTTTTATCCAAGTTATTGGATGTACGTACGAAACCGAACATATAGGTCTCGCATGTTGTGTGACCGGAGACTGCGATCCTGACAATCTGCCGCCGCTCGCGCCCCAGAAGGGACGGGATTTCTTGGGGTGCGACAAAAGGGTTTGGGTTTTGTGCAAGACAGGACTAAGAAAATTTTTTTTCAAACCAAAAATTCTCAGTATAAAGCCAAACAGTTTTATCAGAAAGAAAAAAGAGTTTACTTTGAGTGTGGTGCGCCTGGACATGTTAGATTTTGTCCTCATCTGATCAGACCTAAGGTTGCACCACCCAGAAAACAAAATCAAAATTTTATTAAACAAGTCAAATCTGATTGTAAATCATCTCAAGCAAAGTCCAAACAACTCAATCATGTCAAGCTTGCTACACATTGAACCGGGTTTTGATAGTCAAGAGACATGGGAAGACTTGCTTTGAGCTGCTCCACGATAGAAAGCCTAATCTTAAGTATCTTGAACCTTTTGGTGCTCCGTGCATGATGCTTAAGAAACACGAGCAAGGAAAGTTCAATGAGAAGGTGGAAGAAGGGTATTTTCTTGGGTACATCACTCCAAATAAAAGGGTCTACAATAGATCAACTCAAAATGTGGAGGAGTGGTACCACGTGGATGTTCAAAGACATTCTATGCCCCCACCTGGGAAAGGTCCACACTGGATGTTTGATTATTCAGACCTTTTCGACTCTTTCAATATGCCTCCCATGTACTCAGATGAAGATGTTGCTGTTCAAATGATGCATGATGCACAAAATGCACCTGATGAACCTGTGCAACCTTCATCAGCTTCAATACCCATACAGATACATGCTGACAGCTCAGACACATATGATAATCCAGTTCAGCCAGTTGCCCCCAAACCAAACGTTGACAACATTGTACCTGCTCTTGACGTTTTGAATCTGAACAATCTTGATCCACAGGTTGAGGTTCCTGCTCATCCTGTTGGAAGAATTAATCGCATTCATCCTCATGAAAACATTATTGGAAGTCCGTCTGATGGGGTCAAGACAAGAAATCAACTATCTGCAGGTGGTCTTGCAGATATTCTTGACTTTACTGATGTGAACTATTGTGCCCATTCTTGCTTCATCTCTCAAGTTGAACCACGAACTGTCACTGAAGCATTGAGAGAAGAATTGTGGGTTGATGCCATGCATGAAGAACTCTTACAATTCAAGAAACTTGTTGTTTGGCAACTTGTTGACAAACTGAAATGTGCAAAGGTTATAGGTACAAGATGGGTTCTTCGTTGTAAGAGGGACGATCATGGGATCGTTGTGCGAAACAAAGCGCGTCTGGTGGTGCAGGGATTCAGACAGATTGAGGGACTTGACTACAATGAAGTGTTTGCACCGGTTGCTCATCTCGAAGCAATTCGTATTTTCTTGGCATATGCATCCTTTAAGAAATTTAAAGTTTATCAAATGGATGTCAAGAGTGCATTCCTTCACGGTGTGATCAATGAAGTGGTGTATGTCAATCAACCTCCCGGGTTTGAAGATCCATTGAATCGTGACCAAGTCTACAACCTAGACAAGGCCTTGTATGGATTGCACCAAGCTTCGCGAGCGTGGTACGAGACACTGTCTAGTCACCTTCTGAACAACGGGTTCAGAAGAGGTGTCATTGACTGCACTTTGTTTATTCGAGAGAAGGATGGTGATTTACTCTTGGTGCATGTTTATGTGGACGACATCATTTTTGGATCTACAAATGATGTTTTGTGCAAGGAATTTGAGAAGGTGTTGAAAGAAAACTTTGAGATGAGCGCTTTGGGGGAAATGAAATTCTTTGTGGGATTATAGGTGGATCAGTCTGAAGCAGGAATCTTCATTCATCAGACTAAATACATTGGTGACATTTTGAGCCGGTTCAGTATGTCAGATGCAAAACCTGCTGGTACCCCATTGGCTGTAAATCACGGGATTACACCAGATGAAAAGGGGGAGTTAATCAATGCCACTCTATACAGAGGAATGATTGGATCCCTCATGTATCTTATTGCTTCTCGGCCAGACATCATGTTCGCCACATGCTTGTGTGCTGGCTATCAATCCAAACCAAGAGTATCACATCTGATTGCTGTGAAGAGGATTTTGCGTTATCTGAAGGGTCCTCCGGAACTTGGCTTATGGTACCCTAGTGATGATAACTTTGAGCTTACTGCATACAGTGATTCAGACTATGGCGGATGCAATAGAGATTTCAAGTCAACATCTGCAGGATGTCAGTTCTTTGGGAACCGTTTAGTTACCTGGCAGTGCAAGAAGCAGACGTCGGTGTCTACTTCAACATGTGAAGCTGAATATATTGCTGCTGCTAGTTGTTTCTCACAAATCATCTAGATACAGCAACAACTCAGGGACTACGGGTTACATTTTTCTAACACTCCTATTTATGTTGATAATACTGCTGCCATTGCTGTAACTAAAAACCCAGCACTCTAAAACCAAACACATCGACATAAAATATAACTTTATACGTGATTGTTTTGAAAAGAAGCTAATCGATGTTGTTAAAATTCACATAGATCACCAGAAAGCCGATCTTTACACAAAAGCTTTTGATAAACCCGAATTTTTATATCTGTTATCGGCTAATGATGTTTTTCAAAAGGATGTAGTCATTCCTTCATCTGAATCAAATAAATGATCATCGCTTTTATTAGTTAGTTTCTTTTGTTTTATTTTCCTTGTTAGTATTTTTGTCATTTTTCTTTCACTTAATCAAAAACTCAAAAAGATTTTCAGTTTTAGGTTTTTAGGGGGAGAAAAAGTAGTTTAATTTGAAAAACCAAAAATATTTGAAAAATTTGAAAAACCAAAAACATTTAAAAAATTGTAAAAATGAGAAAGTCTTGTTTGAGAAAGTGATGTGTTAACCTATCATGTCTTAAAAGTAAAAAGTGAATGCATAAACCAAAAGCACATGAGTTGTGTGATTTGATGTACTGATAGGCCAACTTTACAAAATGTATAGACTATTGGTGATTGCTTAAAAGGTCTGAATTGCCGGATCCATTTTAGAAAAACCAGTTGAGTGATAAATAGTTTTTAATTCAAATCAACTTCCAAGTGAACCCTTTCGGCCTACTCACCGAGGACTGTATTCCTTCTTGTGGTTTTTACATGTACTATTAGAACCAAGATCATCTAATTTTGACCATGAATTTGCTGAGAACAGTCCTCGGTTTAGGGTTTTAGGGCTGGTAACTATAACCGTTTAATAAATGGACACAATGAACCCTAAAATACCTAAAACCTGTTCTAAAACACTAATCGGACATGTTTGAACTTGTAGGTGTCGATTTTATGGTCAAATTTGTTGTTTTGAGAACTTGGATTTTTGGATTCCGTCGGTCAACTGAATGACGGTCATTCGCACTACAAGTGCCGACCGAATGAGGTGTTTCGACCGAATGAAGGCATTCGACCGAATGAGTCTCTTTCGGCCATTATCTTCATTCGTTGGTCATTCGGATGACTTGATTCTTTGGGCCAATGAGTCAACCGAATGAGCTCATTCGTCTGTCATTCGGATGACATGACCCATTTGGTCATTGAACTCATTCGCTGAGTTTCATTCGGCATTGTTGTTCCATTCGCACAAGCTGTATACTTGTGTAAAATTTCTGATTTTGCTCAATTGTTTAACTGAATTGAACTGACATGTTTATTCTCTTGTATTTCAGTATGGTAGAATACAAAGCTGTGACGAAGAACAATAGATGTGCTCATTTAGATCTTGCCACCAAGAACTCCAGGCATTTTACAGAGATTATTACATTTCTCAGGCGTTCTAGGATCTTCACTGCCATATCTACTGTCTATGATCCCCATTTGTCACATCAGAGGGATTTCTGGAGATCTGCAGATATAGATTGTGAGGTCGAGCCTCCTGTGATCAGAGGCAAGGTGCGAGGACATGACGTTATAGTTTCTGCTAAGCACATTCGGAGGATATGTGGATTCCAGGATGCACCTGATCATAGTTTCCTACTTGAACGCTATCTTGTTAGATGATGCTTTATGCGACGCAAGTATGATGGTTACTTGGAAGTTGGAGTCCTGAACAAAGCTTTTCTATCCCTGTGACAATCCGATTTTTTTTTACACTAACCTTGTTAACGAGAGTTGGTGATATCACAGGCCCAATAGTGATAATGTAGGCCCATTGAGATCTAGGGAGGCCCAATTACAAAATCAAGGCCCAACAAGGCCAATGAAGGCCCAATAAGGCCAATGGAGGCCCAACAAGATCAATTAGGCCCAACATAGCCAATGTAGGCCCAATAAGCCAAGAGAGGCTCAGTAAGGCCCAATAAGTTCAAGTAAGGCCCAATGTAAACAAAGTAGGCCTAGGGAAGGCCAAGGTAGGCCCAGTGCGGCCCAATTATATTTGAGAAGTCTAATTAGTTTAATTTAACCCTACAATGTTCTAATTGGCCCAATTAGTGATAAATTGGATTTTTTTTTTTATGTAACTTTGTTAATCGAAATAATGTGTTGTTGACTCAGAAGGACCTATGGAATTTAAGAACTAAGAAAAATCAGTTTTTAAGTGTTAAAATGTTAGAGATTAAACTTGTAATTGCATTTAGTTCCAATTTTGACTTCTACAAGTCAAAATTCGGCCAACTTGTGTATGGAATTCGAAATTTGCCTAAATCTGTTACAATTAGCTGAAGTAACTATGCAATCATTACACACTAATGGTGAACAACAGTTACCAACCGTTGGAAAACTCATAATTGCCGAAATTATGTGAAATAATGGCTAAGAATGAGTAACCGAAGTCGGTTGGGTTCAATGTGGCATAATGCGAGATCAATTCACAAAATTGATGTTATATAAACCCAAATCGAAATCATTAGGACCTTTCACACACTAGAATTCGAAAGCAGAAGCATCGAGCAGAAGATTTGATCGTGGGGGGGGCCGAAGAACAACCCGTGAGTCGATATACTTGAATTCATCATCAAATCAAGTAAGAAATCATCCCTATTCCTTCTGATATGGCCGATTAAGAATAAACACATCATAATTCCAGTTTTTATTATCGATTTGTTGGAATACGAATTCTAGGGTTCATATTAGAATCCAATTTGGGGGATTATAATCAAACATGATTGAGAATCAAATTAATGTTCATGATTAGTTCCAGAAGGTCTCGATTAAGATAAAACATGTATTAATTGTGGCTAGTTATAACGAATTGATGGAGTTCTAGTAACTAGGGTTCTTACTAAAACGGTTTTGGGGGTATTGATCTTTAAGAGATTAATAATTGAATTGAATGTTATAGATAGCTTCAGAGAAGGCCGACTAAGGTTAATTCTGAATCAATTTCGATTAACAACATCGAATTGATAGATTTCAAGTTCTAGGGTTTAGACACAAAACGATTTTGGGGATTTTGACTTAATTGTGTATGATATTCAAATTTAGTAGTCCAGACAATTTCGAAAATGTTATTTAAAGGAAATCACTATAAGAATTGGAAACAAGATGATCGAATTTGATGATTTTGAATTTAGTGATAATCGGTTAAGTTCGAGACTGATTAGAATGAAAAAGTCAGATTTTTTTTTGATTATTATGACCAATTGGACACACCTATATGTTCGATTAAGGTAATAGAACAAAAGCCCTAAGAGTTTGTGTTCGATTGGATTCGAATTCAGGACCAATTTTGTGGTGTAAGCTTCGGCTATAATGGAAAAGGGGGAAACTGACCCATGTAAGCTTAAAACAATTAATTCAGGAAGGATATCGCGATACCCTAGCGGGCTTGACTGGTAAGGAGCGTGTGGTTTGGACGGGGGGTCGCGGGTTCGAACCCGGGTTCCACCATTTTTTGGTTTTTAAAGCATTTTTGATGTTTAAACCATAACTCCTTCGTTTTAAGTCCGATTCGATCCGTTCAAGTTGCGTTGGAACCGTAACTAGAATACGAACGTGTTAGGACGATAAAATTCATATTTTAATCCGAACACGAAATCGCGTATAATTACGTTTAATTAAATAAAATCAAATGTGATTTTATTTAAATGATTTCAATGGCACGCGTACTTTCGTATGCACATTCTTAACACTCTAACATACGTATGTTGATACGTATGTGATTTCAAGCACAAAACGACATTTCGAATAACTTTAGGTTATTGTTTAAATCACAGATTCTTCGTAGAAGGATTTCTTTCACGAGCTTTTAGTGTGTGATCATTCTGCTATTATCAAAGGTGCGTACACGGCCCCTTTCTCATTTTAAACTGTTTTGGGGGTGAAAACATGTGCAACAAACTATTTTTAGATACATATCACTTGCATGAGTTAGCTGTTTACATTATGTGACAACATATCAACTTGAAAGTCCTTACACACCTCGAACCGTTTAGTTTGCTGTAATGCAAAGCGTGGTAGTTGAAAATAGATCTATTAGGTTTGACAAACCTCACCTGGTAGATGGGATCTACGCAGGTGTTTGACTGACCAAACACAATTTTACTATTGTTGTGATAGACAATAGTGGCAAGGCGAAAACATGCTATAGCATGGCAATCCGTCAGCTTCGGTGTCGAACACGTATGTAAATAGTTTATATGACTAGCTATCATGACTGTGCATGTGTGATTATGTTATCTACAACTTATTATTCAAACTGATGTTTTGAACACTATGATTATTTAAAACCTGTGTTATGCACCAACCTTTGTGTTGACTTGATTTGCATGTTTTCTCAGGACGCTAAGGCGCGTGTTACAGCTGGCATGGACTAGGAAGATAGAGTCTCATGCATTATAAACACTTTGAATTTGAATTTGAACATTTGAATATTTAAGTACTTAGACTTTGTAATGTTTTACTTATCAACTATTATTTGGTTTTGAAACGCTTCCGCAACTTTTTGTAAACTCTGAATGTTATGTTTTAAAGACTAACGTATGTTTTGAAATTCATATAGAGGTCTTCGCTATGTCTAATGATCTGAGATCCTGGTTTGTCATGCTCCCAAACGGTGTGATTCCGTTAGTTGAAATTTGGGGGTGTGACAATCCCCGCAGTTCAAGTACTTGGCTCACGTACTCATTCACTGCTTGGGTTCTAGACGCGGGGGATTTGATGGGGTTAGAGAGACATTACAGGGTGCGTTCATGGCTTTGGTGCTGAATATACCATTCAACTTCTCGGAGATGGTATTCACTCATTTGAAGGAAAATGTCTATCTCAAGGGTGACAAGAAGTTCCTCGTGTACCCAAGATTTCTTCAGCAGATATTTGATGCACAGGTGCCTGATCTACCGAAAGCCAGTTTTATCTTAACAGATTTTTATCTTACAAAGGAAAGGAGAAGAAGCCTCCCATTCGTACTCTATTCGGACATCTTCTTAACTCTGATTACATTGCACCCGGTGGGAGGAAATGGAGACATGATGATTCTTATTCTGATTTAGAGGATATCATAGTGTTGGGTGGTATGATGGAGATGATGGTGATGATGGTGGAGATGTTGGTGCTGGTGATGTGAGTGTTAGTGGTGCAGGTGTTGATGTTACTGGTGCTGGTGCTGGTGTGAATGGTGGTGATGGTGTTGTTTCTGATGTTGGTACTGGTGCTGGAGTTAGTGTTTCTGCTGCTCGTGAAGATGATGTAGATGTTGGCGCTTTACTTGATTTTTATTACCTATCTACTTCTGCAGCCACTGTCTCAACTCCATTGGAGATGGGTGGTACCACTTCGGCTGATGAGAGAGAATATTCAGATGAATCAGATGAAGATGGTGGTGAAGATGATGATGCAGAGGGTTCTAGCAGCTCAGATTCTGACAAGACCAATGATGAGTATGAGACTTATATGGTCAGCTCACAGCCTATGAGGAGGAGGAAGAGGCCTAGTGTCACAGAGCAGGAGAGGGAGGAGATCAGAAATCCATCTTTTGTCCCTGAGTTTGACTTTTCTCCTCCCCCACGTACTTCAATTGTCACATCTACTGCCACTGCTGCTGTCCAGTCCACATCATCTCCTCCTGCAAAGAGAAGAAGGACACACATTGTCCTACAAAGATTGTCAGAGTCGGTGTCTGTTGCAGTAACCACTGTTATATCAGCTGCAATAGTCTCGACTTCTTCACTGACCAGGTCAAGGGCTATACCTACATGTGTTATTTCTGCCCCTCTGACCTCCTCTGTTGCTGCCACAGCTGTCTTTACTGCAGCTTCTTCTGGTCCCTCCACCACTCGAGCTGATCCATATATACCTGCTATTCTAGTGGCTGAACAACTCAGTACACTGAACAGTTTGGCTCTTAGCCTGATGGAGAGGAACCACCGGCAGGATGAAGTCATTGCACAACTTACACAGAGGGTCAGTGAGCAAGATGCTCTTTTATTACAGGCTGCTGACTAACGTGCAGATTTGAGGGCACGATCTGCTGAGCAGGAGGAGCGATTGCTCAAGTATGTTGATGAGCATAACCAGTTGGCATTGACTGCCTCTGGATTCAGTGATTGGATCTTAGCTCTTGAGGCCGAAAACTTGCATCTAGCAGAGCAAGTTGAAAGCCTCAAGGAGTCTACTCCTAGGATCGAGGGCACCGAGACTGCCTCGAATGATTCAGACGAAGAAGAAGAAGATGATGATGAGTCTGATGAGGAGAAGGTTGACTATGATGATACTGACAAAGATGATGACTCTGGTGATGATGATGACAGTGCTGGTAGTAGTTCTGCAAGCTCCTCCAGCGCTGAAGAGCCAACTCCACACACTGAAGTCAGAACCAAGACAAAGCACGATAAAGGTGCCAAGCCTCCTCCTCCTCAATCTGAAGAGCCTAAAGCTACCGAGGAAGTTCAAGTTGTGCCTTTGAGACGTCTTTTGGATGAGAATTTGACTATGATTTTGGATGCTCAAAGGATCATACAACACTCGGTTAGCTATGACAAGGAGAGATTATCCATTGCTTGTCTAAGGAGTAAATTGCATGATTATTTAGGTAAAATCCTGATGAGGTGATTCTAGATGAAGCTACCATTCCTGCCTCTGATATTCCTTCTCCTGACGCCTTTGACGACATCGATGAAGTTATTTTGGAGGATATCACTAAGCAAGAGGACATCAAGTATACTTCAGCTGAGGATCAACTGCCTACCTTCACTGATCTTTTCGGTCAACACATTGAGGAGGAGCTGAACAGGAAATTTGACGAAAAGATCAGCGGTAGTGAGTCTTCAGAGGAAGACATTCAGAAAAGAAAAGAGGAATGGGAAGCTTATTAGAAAGTTTTGAAGAATGAAAGCGTTGCTCAAATGCCAGCTTCACACACCAAAGTTTACAGGACCAAGGGATACAGATCTGAAGGTCAAATTCTTAGCTGGGCATACTTTCATAATTTGAACTGCTATGCAGTCAAAAGAGAGTGAGGAATACAGTACTTCTGGTACCCCCATGATTTCAAAACGTTGCCAGGATTTGAAGTAAATCAACTCACGTGTTTGAAATTAATTTGTGTTTTTGAGTGCTAAGTTTCATTGGATGAATGAAGCATGCGAAAGACTCATTCGACAGAATGATTTTAGTCATGCGAATGAGTCATTCGGCCGAATCAATCTGATGCGAAGTGACTCATTCGATTGACCCCTCAGCTGAATGAGACTTCCTATATATTGGGTATTTCGGCCGAACCAACTCATTCCCCCCAAATTCATTCGCTCCAGTTTTTGGTAATCTTCCTCGATTTAGTTTCGAGGATCTTTAGGAATTAGGTTGCCAGTATCAGTGTCCAAGACCATGGGTTTGTGGGGTCCGAACATCACTGACCACCAACAACCAGTATGATTGTTGGACAAGAAGTGGATCGTCCTCCTTTGCCATATGTTATACTGATGACGAATCAGTATTGAGGTTTTATGGCAGATCTAGTGTTGTGAGGATCGAGATTAAATTTTTCTACCATGTTTGTTATGACAAAAAGAGAAAATCAACAGAAGAATGATGTCTCTAGGTTGTCTACTGGAATGATTTTTAATATACAGTTAAATTCAAAACGAAACGCCTTCAGCAGAATTTAGAAATAATGTAAAAAAATGAAGTAGAATTTTAGAAAAGAGAGTCTAGACAATTGAATACAAAAGTGAGCTTTAATTTTTAGACATGATGGTTAGATAAAGAAATGAAGAACAAGACTCTGATACCAATTGTTGGACCAGGAATTCTACTAAGTTTATTCGACGTTAGGCTCTTAGTTCAAAGACAAGGAATAAGCTTCCTCTCAAGTCAAGCATTCATTTACTTCACTTCTTTGTAAAGTTAACTATATAAAGAATAACATAATGTGATAGCACAAGGAATTTTGGGAAAATTAAATCCATTAAATTCAGAGAATGTTGGGATACAAATACCCAACATTTAATGCAGCGAAGACAAAGAGAATAAGACAAACAACTGACGAACTATACGAATACAGAATCAAGAAAAAAAGGACATAACAACTGAGTAAAGTCAACAACAACAGAATAAGAGAAATCCTAAGACTAAAGTCTTCAGTAGTTCTTCAGTCTTTAGTCTTTCGTGGTTGCAATCTGTTGCTTGTCCTTTCCGCATTTGCTTATCCACAGATGTTGCTTTGGTTTTAGTGGTTGTCTTCCAAGGGTAAAGGATTAGTGGTTGCAAGGCAGAGTTGGCGCTCAGTGGTTATACTTTATCCGCGGTTGTTATTCCGTGGTTAAGTATAAATTGTCAGTGGTTGGCATTCAGTTGTTGATCCATTTAGTGGTTAAGAAGATAATCAAGGGATGTGGTTGAGGCTCATTAGTCCTTTTTTTCAACAAAAAAAGTGTGTAGTGTACACTGATCATAAAATTCTACTCCATATTTTTGATCAGAAAATGCTTAACATGAGGCAACAAAGATAGGTTGACCGCTAAATGATTATGATTGTGAAATTAGATATCGTCTTGGAAAGGCAAATGTGGTTGCCGACGTGCTAAGCCGAAAGGAAAGAATAAAACCTATGCACGTGAAGTCTTTACAAATTTTGGTAAAGCCAAACTTGTTAGAGCAAGTTAAGAAAGAACAAGAAAACGTACGTAAAGAGACCGATCCAAAGGATGAGGAAGTCAAAGGCATAGAGAAAAACTTGACTCGTGATGACAATGGAATTCGGAAATACAACAATAGGCTATGGATTCCAGCTTGTGATGGTTTACGAGAGACAATAATGGATGAAGCAAATAAGTCTAGGTACTCATTCCATCCAGGGAATGACAAAAGGTATCAAGACCCTAAAGAATGAGTATAGGTGGCGAGGAATGAAAAAGCACATCTCTCAGTATGTGAAAAAATGTTTAACATGCTCAAGAGTGAAAGTTAAGCATCAGAAACCATCAGGATATCTTCAACAACCAGCAATCCCAGAATGGAAATAAGAACAATTTACCATGGACTTCGTTACCAAATTGCCACGAACTTCTAGTGGGAATGATGTCATATGGGTAATTGTTGATAGAATAGCCAAATCAGCTCATTTCCTAGTGATTAAAGAAAGCTACAGTATGTAAAGATTGGCTAAACTTTATGTAGACGAGATAGTCATGCGACATGGTGTACCTATCTCCATCTTTTCTGATAAAGATAGCCGATTTACATCCAAATTTTGGCAAACATTTCAAAAGGCTTTAAGTACTCACTTAGATCAAAGTACTGCTTATCACCCACAAACAGAAGCTCAAAGCGAAAGAACTATACAAACGTTGGAAGATATGCTAAGGGCTTGCGTATTGGACTTTGGAGGAAGTTGGGATAAACACTTACCATTGGTGGAATTTTCATATAACAACATCAACCACTCAAGTATTAAACTTGCACCATTTGAAGCCTTGTATGGCCATAAATGTAGATCAGCAGTTTGTTGGGCTGAAGTTGGTGACTGCCAAGTAATAGGTCCCGAAATAACTCAAGAAACCACCGATAAAGTATTCAAGATCAAGGAAAGGTTGAAAGCAGCAAGAGATAGTCAAAAGAGTTATGCTGAAAAATGAAGAATACCATTGGAGTTTGAAGTTGGTGACAAACTTTTATTAAAGGTACCACCTTGGAAGGGCATGGTGAGATTCGGGAGAAGTAGGAAAATAAAACCCTCGATATGTTGGACCTTTTGAGGTGATCTAAAGGGTTGGACAAGTGTCTTATCGCCTTAAATGACCTGAAAAACTAAGTAACATGCATGACACATTCCATGTGTCCAATTTAAGAAAAATCTTAATTAAGGAGGAATTGGCAATACCTCATAATGAGATAGCAATTGGCGACAAACTGAATTTCATAGAAGGACCGGTGGAAGTAATGGATCGTCAAGAAAATGGTTGAAAAGGAGGAGAATCCCCATTATCAAAGTAAGGTGGAATTCTAAACGTGGACCAGAATTTACCTAGGAACATGAAGATGAAATGAAGAGAAAATATCCACACTTATTCGTTCATACAACTAAAGATAATTCAAACCAAATTTCGGGGATGAAATTCTTTTAACAAGGGAGACTGTAACAACTACCCAAAATTCAGGTCCGTTTTAATTTTTTTTATTTAAAAATTATATCTGCTAGTTTAATTTGCCAATAGAATGTGGACCTAATATAGTGATATGATACATATATGATGTTGGAGAAATATATATGTTCCACTATCAAGTATTAAAGATCACACAATTTTGCTAAGCCCAAAAAATAATTTAGTTCAATAATCAAACATAAACAAATTCAAAAACCAATATATTTTGCGATATAATGCATATAAACTTACCCGATATGTTTAACATGAGAAACCCAAGAATACGAGAATCATAAAATAATAAATAATACGGATACATATTAATATGATCCATGCATGTATCATTACATAATCAATTATGTACATATTAGAAGATATGCAATCGCGATGCGTAATAATATTTCACAAAAAAATATATTATTAATTATTATGCATGACATGTATAATAATTTACACAAATAATAAAACTATATATCTAAGAAAAAAAATATGACAACAATAAGTTTGTAAATATTTCCTAATCTTAAACTACCTATCCAATTCAAGAGGATGTATCACCTGTTAAAGTAAACTAAATACACACACGCATACTTATAATCACAAATATATATATCTAACTACTATATAATAGATATATGAGAGAGAAAGTTGAAATCTCTTAATTTTAAGAAATGTACAACCATCTATGCTTGTTGTACAATACTTGCACCATAAAGGGAATGCGGGGATTTGAAATTTGAAACTCAAATCATTCATGGGATTTAAAATTTGAATTCCCCTCATTTGAACACGCAGAAATTCATTCTAGGGTTTTCCCGATGTCATTTCCCTCTTTCTCCACCTTCTTCCTGCTTCTTCAGTATCAATCACCAAATTCACATACTCATAGGCCCTACAAACATGCAGGTTCCAGCTCCCGTCTAAAAATTAAGACAAACGCAGGTCCTCGGCCGTTTCTATCGACACACTCATGTTCCTCGGACACTCCTCTCGCTATTGATTTCTCCCGCTGTTGTCGTTCTTATCGCTTAATCTCTGCAAACAGGTACAATTCATTCCAGTATGTTTTGTCTTTATCATATACAATTCAACTTCTTTTAATGCCCAGATTGAATGGAGAACTGGTTCAAGGCTCCGATGGTGGGGATATTATTGGGTTAGGGCTTGACAGAGGTTTTGATCATGCCCTGCCGTCTTTCTTATTCTCTATTTGGTGCAGTTTATAAACAAAAAGTTCGAATTTGATTCAGAACCCAAATCAAAAATTCGGCTTCGAAGGTAAAACTAATTTGAAAATTTCTTAAACAAACTTCAAATTTGTAACTTCAATTTTTTTCGGTTTTAATTTCTATTATTAGTTGGATTCGTTTAATAAGCAGGCGTATGCTCATGCTAAACTACCAAATATCAACTTTATAACATAAATTATATTAAGTTTGCAGAGGTGTACAAGAGGGTTTCTTATTAGAAAATCCCTAAATTGTTGAGTACCAGTTGCAAAACCTTAGGTGGAAGTACACGAAGATGCTAGAAGGGTGAAGCTGCTAATGAAATCTTAGGGGCAGTTGGGAGAATTGAAGTGACTCGATAGGAATTTAGAACCACGTGAGTTTAATTCATGCTCTACAATTGTTGATAAGTTAAAAAATGATTAATTATTACACAAATGTTGTGTTTGATTGTTTTTTTTTTCAATGGTTTGTTTTCAAAACTTGAAGCGGTGTGTAGCAGATTTTGTTTGATAGTTCTGAGTGCGGTGACATGTCTATCCTTTGTTTGCTATTGTTGGCGTCGTTGATGGAATCTGCGGATGCAATTGATTCGGAACATCAGCGGTAATCCTGAAGTTTGCTTCTATGATTTTATTTTTATCGATAAATGTGGTGTATATATGAACCTGCAAGTTGCAAACTCGAACAATTGCAATTGTTATACCATTTTTCATTCATGTTTTAGAATTTAGGGTGAATGGATGTGAGATTTGGAAGTTATTGATGGATGCTATTTGAAATCAAATGCAAATTGAGTGTGTTAGACAATTAATGACTTTAGAAATCTCATATATCAATAGTTTTGTTGTAAATGCAGTTATGATTTTAAGTAGAAAATCATGTTTTGTTGTAAATGCAGGCTGTAAAGAAGTAGGAATTGATTTTAATTTACATTCGACAGTCAGTGTGATATAAACATTCAAGGTCTCAAAGGCTTTAATTGGAATTAATTTTTACTCTGTGAACAATTCACCAGGCTTATGTTTTTTCAATTATAACAATTTGTATATCTGATCTTAAGTATCAGCCATTTGGATCAAACGTCAATAACAATAAAAATTCAACAATCTTGATGCACATGCAGATGCAAGTTCAAGGTACAAAATTAAGAGTTCCGGTTCTGGTGAATCTAGATGAGTTGAGTAAACATTTCTGGATGATAGTAATGTGCTTTTTGGTTGACAGAATTCACGTGCATGGGAGCAGGCCTTGTTTGTGTCAGGGGTAGAGTTATTCAAAAGTCCAATTGGGATCTCCTCAAAAGAATATTATGTGCAAGTTGATATAGCAGTTTTTTAGCAGGCATTTGTTTATAAATTACTATTTTTTTTATCATAATCTGCATGTTTGACCCAAAAGTAAGGCTTAGGAATGCATGATTGCTAGCCAAGATGGATGGATTTTGCTTCTCTAATGCTCACTTCAGTTCATTTGCTATTTGCTAAGGCTTCAAGTAAAGGTTAAATTCAATCAGGTGCTTAATTTGTGTACTTCTCATATGATGTTATTTCACACATGTGCTTCTCTTTAGCATATATCTTCTTCAGTTATATCACAATTCACAACCTACAAAAACTTTTTGTCAATAGTCATTGGTAATCACATTTAACACATTACCCACTAAACAATGCATGCCTTCAATTTTTTTAAAAGCAGTAGACAAACTCACCTAGCATTCTTACCTCACATAGCCTCCTTAAACTCGTATGTTAGACATAACGGTATAACACAAGAATCTCCGTATTCTTACAATTTTGAAGATACTCTTTTTTTGCTATCTAAATTTATCTAAGAAGGCATTAGAACAATTCAAATGAATGCTGATATTTCCTTTGTTTATAAAGTCTTATTTGTTTATATTACATCTTGTTTGAACCAAGTTTATTGTGGTTATGATTATATGTAGAATATGTAGAGAAGATGGCAAGTGTGTGGGAAACAGTTGCAAGAGAAACAAGTGAATATGTGAAAAGCTTCTAGGTGAATTGATAAATAGGTTTCAAAACAATGTTATGACTTGCTTCTACTCATATCACTGAATTTATCATAATTTCATTTTGGGATCTAGCCAATTTTGAATTGTATGATTTCGGAAATTGATTGACATACTATTTGAGTTTCTTTCTTTTATAATATTGACAAAGTTATATTCCATATCAAGTTTCACAACAGTTGGCTAAGTGAACATATAAGAACCTGGATTTGCATATGCATTGATCTTTCTTCAGAAAAGAATTATTGTTTGACCATCTGAATTAGTGAACTGGAATATGAGTATACGAGGTTTTATTAAACCCATAAAAATAAAGGTCACATGTGTGTAAAATATAATCATACCAATATGTTTATTCAACATAATTTGCTTTACTTTGTTAGATTCTGTTGTATAGATATATGTTATCCGCTAATTGGAAAATTCGTTTAACTCATTTTCACTTTTATCAATGGTTCAGATATCCACCTTGCCAAAAATGATATTTGGGGACAGTTCTTTGGTTGTTAGATACATGAGCAATGGAACCAAAATTCGTTGTAATGCTTTTGATGGATTATTTGGTTGGAAAGTGAACCCCTGCTGCCATGTAAAGTTCCTGTAGTTGACAATGGAAATTAAGAAGGTTATCATGTATCTTCTTAAGATGATCAATCAAATTTAGTAATTGGATACTTAATATATTATGATTTCTTATATCATTTAGAACTTTTGATACTTTGCAGCAAATTTCAAGCGAATGACATTTTTTAGTTAATATTGTTAAGATCTCTTCATTTTAGTTGTTTTTTTTTTAGTTTGTATGGAACTGTCACGAGAGGATTGATAAAGTACCAGTATTTCAGTAAACGAGTACAACAACAACCTTAACCAGTATATTCCCGTTTTTCAGTAGGGCCTGGAGTGAAGGATAGATGCAAACCTTACCCCTATCCCAATTGGATAGAGAGGCTACTCTGAAAGAGTCCTGGCTCAAGGTTATCGTTTGAAGTTGATCATCCCAATAATTTTTAAGGTTATTTTTACAAAATAATTAAAATAATGTTAAAATTAGTGCATTTTTACTTTTGCCCCTTAAGGACCCACACATATATACATTATATGCGTGCACCGCAAATGGGACGTTAAATTTAGTAAACGAGTATTACGTAATAAATTATTGACGCTGCTGCATCGCGCGGGTTTCCTACTAGTATATATATATATATATATATATATATATATATATATATATATATATATATATCAAGAAACATGCATACATGAATGGCTGTGTTCGATCATATACACATGCATATGTGAGTGTATGCATATATACACACACATATAAATAAAAAGAAACTAATAATAATATCTCTAATGATTTAAATCTATATAAAATCTATCCATATCCTTCTAAAATCACTGCACCATATCTTACACATTACAACACAATATCTTAGCAAGATCTCACTCCACAATTTTCTATTCATATCTCAAATATGCCAAAGGCACTCTAAATCTCATCACTCTTTGTCCATGAGTATATTACCCCTCCAAAACTCCTCCAAATAATCTCATATTTTGCAAAAGCTATACCCTATCACATCCAAGGAGATCCATAACAATTGGGGTTGAATCCACCAAGTATTCGACCTCGAAACATCCCTCAAACTAAGACTGCGCGTAAAGGCGACCTGTAGTGACATCTCTTCTTTATCACCCTGGTTATGGTATCTATAATATTAATAATTGTTTATAACCCAGCAGCATTTGATCACAAAAGGAACCTCAAAACAGCCTATAGGAACCTCGAAATCCTAGAGGCATTATAGGTTAACTTTGCACCTTTTGTATTTGATAAACCAAGAGCCTTTATGATCATATAACACTTTTAAACTCTTCATAAGATCAAATTCATCATTTTTACATCACATGCAGCTCTCATTCATCTTTGAATCCAAACCGTGAACACCAAACTCGTGGTAAGCCTAAACTGTTGATATGTTTTTAATCATTCTCATATCTAAAGTTTTCTATTTATATAAAAGTATTTTCTAAAATGAAAACACACCATTAGATATTTATTTTTCAAATCTCTGTATAATACTTTCAAGTACTTTAGAAATTAAAAATCAACGTAACCAAAGACATGCAAAAGCTAAACCGAAAAACTTATAAAAATGTTAATTTTATTATTTTGATACATTTATAGATACGTATGATATATATTGTGTCCAACACAGTATAAAACTAAATATATGTAACATGATACATATGAAGTTGGTTCATGATGACCTTTATCTGAGAAAAATTTAACCGTTAGAAAACATTAAAACCGGTAAAATCGTTTTGTAAAGCAATTGTTTACTCAAAAACCGAATCACAACCATATGGACTAATATAATAAGCTATGAACTATTAGAATATTATACGAATATATAACAACATTAAACAAGTAGCAAACATGTTAGATGCATTATATATACAAGTATCCAAAGACCCGAACAGATATAATCGTCACTAACTTCGATAAAGTAAAACTAAATAATTATATTATCAAAAAAATTATAAAAGGCTCCAGAATAGTTATTTATATGATTAAGTTATGTAAAATAACTAAAATAAAATTTTATAAATTTTTTTATTATTTTATCAGAAACTGCGAATTTAAAGCATTATAAATGGTTTAAACCATCAAAACAAGTTAAACTTCATATTCTATAAACTACAATGATTTGATGAACATATAGAAAATTATTAAACTCGTTAATGAGGTTGGTAGATGTCATCTACAAAAACCAGACAGATTTTAAATATTTAAATATTTATTATAATATTGCCTTGAAAACAATGTGTTACCAACCATTGTGAGTATTTGAAATTCAAAATAAATCATTTTTGTGTTTAACAAACACCAAAAAAATTTAAAATCATTTCATATGAATAAAAGTTATAGATAATAAGTTAAAAATAACTTTATCAATTTATCTAAGATTCTTAAGCATTTAAAGTCTTGAAAATGACTACCGACTTAAACCGTCGGAACCGACACGAACTCAATTCCATAAATTTTTGAACTAATTTTGTATACTTATTATTATATATTTAAAATAGCATTTACTACAATCAAAATGATATATTACTTATATCATAACCCAGAATCAAGGAAAAAAAATAAAAACACGTATCGACTTTAAAATTTTAAAACTAATGAAAATGTAAAAACCATTTAAATCAACATATGAATTGTTCATTCACACATGTAACTCGCTAACACATAAAATGTTGAAAGTTCATATTATTAAGGATATAGTGAATGAAAATATTCAAGTAAATAAAATTCACCAAATAAAGTTTCTACAATGAAAACATATTATATATAGAAATTTTATAAAACACTAACACCCATTTAAATAAATAAACCTTACACAACTATAAGCAATGGTCTATAGAGCATAATGTGTTTATAGTAAGTCAATACGATGACGATGACGATGACGATGACGATGACGATGACGATGACGATGACGATGACGATGACGATGACGATGACGATGACGATGACGATGACGATGACGATGACGATGACGATGACGATGACGATGACGATGACGATGACGATGACGATGACGATGACGATGACGATGACGATGACGATGACGATGATGATGGGTAGGCGTGTAGAAGCCTAACCTAATTGTGACATAATTTCAAGTGACCAAGGATCTTATACTCGGTGAGTTTTCGTGTTTTTAACTTCCTCGTTTTGTTTTACTATCTTCGGGTGAATGTGTGCTATTATATAAAAACAAAGTACGAATAATCAAGATTTCCCCATTCTAAGTTATCCCTGTATAGCACTCCATTAAGGTGACACTCGCTAATTCACAGGTTTTAATCTCTGACTTTAAATTTGATGTTACGTTCAATAAAAAAACACATATGTCATTTTGAAATACTTGACACATTGTATTTTTTTTTATCAAGTTATTTAAAGTTGATTTTACTATATATACGTAGGTTCATTACTTGAAACCCTTGTTATTTTAGTCGTGATTATCGTATAGTAATTTTAGTCTAGTCACATGCAAACAGAACATTGATATTCAGGCATATAATTTATATATATATATATATATATATATATGTGTATATATATATATATATATTCATATATATATAAATTATATATATATATATGCATGATGTATGTGTGTATAAAATGAAGTAAATAAATCAATAATAGTAGATAAATAAATAACTAAATTAAAAAAATAAAATAAATAAATATAAGTGTATAAATATACACATAAGAATTTGTATAAATAATTAATCTTATAACAAAAATTTACCATAAAAGAACTTAATTATATATAATTTATTAAACTTTAGAAAATTTTGGGGAAAAAATGGGAAGAATGAAACTGTTTTAAAGAGAGTTATGGAGAGGGACTGATTTTGCCAAAAGCCTATAGTTGATTTCGACCATAACCCGTTTCCTTATGGATCACGATTGGGTCACCTTCGATTCACTCGGTTTGAGGTGGAATTCGAGGATAAAGCAAGAAAGATTCAGGAAAGACCGATAAGCATGAATACTAGCAACATAAAAAGCAATAGACAGGGAATGGTTATGTGATGGCAGCCCCGTTAAATCAAGTGGCTCTAGCAGCTCAGACTTCTACTCATGGAAATTATGCTGGGAAAGCTCCCAAGTGCTCTAAGTGTCAGTTTCATCACTGTGGTAAACAGTGCATTCAGTGCACTAACTGTGGATGATTTGGACACTAGGCATCAAAGTGTAGGGTACCTTGTGGTACAAACAACAACAACGACATGGTAGTCACTCACACACAAAACAATGGAAACAACAATAACAATCGTGCCTGCTATGAGTGTGGGGATCCGAGTCATCTTAGAAACTTATGTCCTAAGTTAAACTGTGACATCCGTCAATTTTCAAGTTTGACTTATTTAACACCGTTAATGTATTTGGAGTTGAAGATGTTGCTTCAGTTAGAAACCCTAATAAATGAATTTTTATTTGAAGTCTAGCAAAGTGTATCTCTTTTAACATTCATAATTTTTGCATTTGATAATTTTATTTTCTGGTAAACTATCTGACAACTCGGTTAGTAAAATTATTCAATACGCTCAGCTTAGTATGAAATAATAAATCATAAGTGCGGAATTTAAATTAACGAGGAAGAACCGTGAATTGAAAATTTACCAGTAAATTTACAGACAACAGACTATACATGTGTTTTACCCGGTTAAAACTGACACAATGAACCAAACATCATCCAATATTATTTACAAATTTAATTATTTTAGTAAGTTTTAATAATTTAATAATTTACGAATAAAAATTGTTTATAAAATAATTACCCGGTACAAGATTTAGACATCGTAATACTCAGATTATACCGGTTTTAATCTGTAAATAACCAAAAAGGAGACCTAACCATCTAATAAAAACAATAAAGAAAATAAATATATAAAAACTATCTCCATACTCCACCATCTAATCCATCTTTCATTTACCCACACCTACACTCCACCATCATTCATGTTCATTCAACCATGACAACACTCAACCTCCATATTACTCAACCACCAAGTCATGTATGGACCTTCCTCTCCTTGAGCACTATAAATAAGAGAGAGATATCACCACAAAAATTCACACCACCCACTGACAACATCACCACTTATGTAGTCTTTCTTCATTGTGATCATCCTCCATATTATTTTCATTTTTCTTCAAGAACAACACAAGAAAGGGAAGCAAGCTAGTTTTTTTCTCAAGTATTATTGTTCTTCCATCATCTACTAAGGTATACCAACCATTTTATTTTAGATTTACTCTTGGATGAGTGTATGCGTGCATATATACATATACAAGTATGTGTGTAAGGATATTATGTATACATGCATGCATGTATACGTATATATACACATATGAATCCAAGTTTGGAATAATCTACAAACCCTAGCTGAGGCCAAGGAATGATTTCTCATTCTTAGTCCCATTAAATGGACGTTTGATGATTTATAGCTTGGTGAAACTTTTATTAAGTAATAATCTTGCATTCCAAAATTCTGGCAGAATGTTGTCATGGCTTCAACAAGTCATAAAATAGTCATGACAACTTCAAACTGAACAAACTCAAGTACTATGACTAAGTTCGTTGTGTTAGCTTTCTATTCACTATTTATACAGTTTCTAATTCGACCAAATGATACCCCAAACACCCTTCACAAGATTAGTGCATGAATTTGTACCCACTGACTTGTGCTGCTCTTTTGACCTATCTAAGGTCCAAAAATCATAAAAACTTTACCAAACTAAAGTTGTTCATAACATCTTAAAATAGCATACTGGAGAATTTCATAATATAACTCAAAGGTTTACTATGTCAAAAACGAATCCAAACTCACTGGACAAAATCTGTTAAAACAGAAACTTCAAGCAGTTATACTTGTGTGACTGTTTTGACCAATTTACAAGCAAAATCACGAAACATTTTCTAAATCAAAGTTGTTCAAACGAATTCTATTTTAAAAGTTTATCCGAACAAGCCGGACATAATCTGTCTAAAAGTAGTTTTATAAACTTTAACATTTTTACATAAATATTAATTATTTTCACATATATAAATGTGTATACATTTCATATACTCACTTGGATGATTTGATATATGTATATACTTGTAAATATATATTTATATATGTTGATATAATATATGAGTTTTGAAGTTGCTAAGCAAAACGGTAATTTTCCCAAAATGCGTGGTTATAGTGACGAAATTTTTATAAAATCCAACACTTAGTAATTTCAAGGTATTATAAAATAATGTTTCAAATACAAGTTTAAATCATAATCATTTTAAATAAACCTCGACACACAAAACACAAATATAACTACATAAAGTTCACAAATTCAAAAGAAACTCATTATGTTATAGGAACCGAGTTACAAGTCTTCATATAAACGACAAGAAGTCAATCATCAATCATACTATGTGAGTATTCGTAGCCCTTTTCATTTCAAAGTATTGGGTGCAACATGTATATGCTATTCAATTTCAAATTCTATTTCACAAAACATGTAGATTCAAACTCTATGTCTATGTGTATGATACAATGCAATATGTGTTAAACTATGATTCTATGTGTGTGCTATTCGAAGTCTAATTCTACTATGATCACTAACTCTAAGAGCCAATGGTAACAATAATAGATCTATTGGGTGACGCCCATCCATCGTTTTGACCCTAATAAGGGCCTTTGGATGATTGAAACCTATTCAAGCTAATCTTGACTTTCAAGTCGAGTGTCAAGTAAACAAAGGTCTAATCATACATATGTTTATAAATACATGCTTGGAATCTACCTTGACATATGAATCGCAATAGTCTTGTTTTACTACATATAGTCTAAACCTATGTCTACTCACCAACTTTTTAGTTGACTCTATTTTTATACATGTTGTAGGAAATGTCATTTGAGTATTGTCAAGTTGATGCTACACGTAGGATGCTATGGACCTATTGTAGTAAATAAAAGCAATGTTTAATTTATCTTTTGTTATGTTGAAAACTACTTGATTTGAGCATGTATTTAATTTGGTATGATTAAATTATGAAATTTAATTAGCGTCATGTGTTATGAACAGTCGCATCGCGCCCCGACGTTATTCCGCCATCGGTTGGGGTGTGACATGAACAACAATAACAATCAGGTTCCTCAGGAAAGAGCCCTTGCATTAGCAGCAATTGATGTTGAGGAAGAACCAACAGTGGTCACGGGTACGTTTTAAGTAAATAATTGTTATGCATCGTGTTATTAAATACAAGGATTGATGAGTTTTGTTTCTCAAAAATTAGGGACTATTACCAAAGCCATTACTGCTATGATGAATTTCCCCTACACAACATTGTTAGGAACTACGCAATAAATTTATAATAATATATGTGTAACTTCAATTTTATTCATATAGAACTTAGCAACTTAGATGTAGTTGATTGTATGGGCTTGTTACCCCATAATCAAACTGAAATATTTACTCTAAAAAACTCATGCGCATTCCTTTATCTATCGGTGACGCCTTGAAGATTTATGGAGAGGATCCAAGAAGAAGTCTCAAGATTATTTCTTGCATGAAGACACGAATATACTCGAGGAAACAATACTATGCTTTCTTAGCTCATGAAATGGGAAAGAAGAAGAAAGAAAAAAAATTGAAGACGTTGTCCATCAATCTAGAATATTTTGAAGTCTTTCCAAATGAGTTAATGTTATTTCCTCCAGCTCGACAACCTGAGCTACGGATTGATCTTGAGCTTGGAGCAAATCTTGTTGCCAAACCCTTATGGACTAGCATCATCCAAAATGCAAGAATTATATAGTCAACTGCAAGAGCTTCTTGACAAAGAATTGATCTGACCAAGTTCAAATCCTAGGTAGCTCCAGTCTGGTTGGCGATGTGCATTAATTATATGAGTTAAACAAGTTGACAATCAAGAATTAGTAGCCATTGCTGAGGTTTGTTTACCTTTTCGATCAGACGCATAACCAACGTTGCCAAACTCTTGAAGTTTGAATTTTGCTGAACAAAGTACAATATACTAACTCCAACCTAAAAACCATCACGAAGTTCTAACAAAATTTCTTAGTGATGACGATCAACTCGTAAACTAATAACACATGTGTGCCTTCATAACACCATGCAGAGCCACTATCAACAAGTCGGACATTTGTACTAAAATCTTGTCTGTGATACTTATAAGATTAAGTGGTTAACTTTTTAGTAGACTATATCGCAGAATCTTAGTTAAATATTGCGTGACAAATTTGGCTTATATACACCATAAGAATACATATAGACCTATGTTAGGTGATGTGCTTATGACTTCTCTACTTGAAAAGTTAGACTTCCCATCAAGTTATTATTTATTTAAATGGCTTTATCACCTTCTCTGATTTAAGAGAGAAAATATATAACTCAAATGCTTTTATACACAAAACATAAAGCTTTCATGACATAGAAATATTCTATTGTGCGTTAGTAAGTTGGTCCAAATCTAACTACGGGCAAGGGTACGATCGTGGTGCATTGAAAAGGTGGTGGGCCTAGTTAGACTTCCCTATGTATGCCTATACATAAACTTCGTTTGATGTATCAGGAAAATATTAGTGTATAGGTTCGTAGTAAGGGCCTAGTTTGAATTTTTTTTGTTATTTATTTATTTTTTATACATAGACGCATTCCGATTATTAATGTTTAAAGGAACACTAAACGAGAACTAAATATTTACATGGGAACGAGAATAACAAACGAAACTCAAATACCAACATCAGTTAAAACAAGAACTTACAGAAGCAGTAAACATTTGAATTTCGAGACGGAATCCTCTTAACCGGGGGGCACTGTGACACTCGCTAATTCACAAGTTTTGAGCTCTGACTTTAAATTAGATGTTACTTTCTATAAAAATATGTATATATGGTTTTGAAATACTTGAAACATTGGATTTTTTTATCAAGTTATTAAAACTTGATTTTACTATATATATGTAGGTTAATTACTTTAAACCCTTGTTATTTTAGTTGTGATTATCGTATAGTAACTTTAGTCTAGACACATGCAAACAGAACAATGATATGCAAGCATATAATTTATATATATATATATATATATGTATATATGTATAAAATAAAATAAATAAATCAATAATAGTAGATAAATAAATAACTAAATTAAAAAAAATAAAATAAATAAATAAAAGTGTATAAATATACACATAAGAAGTTATATAAATAATTAATTCTATAAAAAAATTTTACTATAAAAGAACTTAATTATATATAATTTATTAAACTTTAGAAAATTTTGGGGAAAAAATGGGAAGAATGAAACCGTTTTAAAGAGAGGTAGGGAGAGGGACTGATTTTACCAAAAGCCTATAGTTGATTTCAACCATAACTCGTTTCCTTATGGATCACGATTGGGTCACCTACGATTCATTCGGTTCCAGATCGAGGTTTAAAATTTTGAATATTACTCCATGGCCGAACCTTAAGGATTCGTTATCAAATTCCAGATCGAGGTTTAAATTTTAAATTTCTACTAGAATTGCTCCTAAACTTTCGTAATCGAGCGAGTATTCAAACTTGATATTAACCACCATAAAAATCAAATTATATTAACCCATACGATCGTCTGCTTCCTACGAACAAGTCTGTGCATGCGCAAGCAACTCACAAACCTTCTTGACCTCAATGAAGAAGTTAACCATTCGGTTGTTCATCGTTCTGAACCTCTGATTGAAACCAGTCATTCGTGTAACAAGGTTAGTGATTTATACTCCATTATGATCACCTCATGATAACAGACAAAAGCCCTATACTTGTTGATCCAAATTCGTAGTGATTCAATCAAATTTGATAGAATCTGGTAACTAGGGTTCGTTTGTTATATCCTGTATGGGAATCAAAGCGTGAATCATGTTAAGTATTTTTCGAACGGATCAACAATGTGAGCAAGGCTCTAGATCAACTGATAGACACGCTCGGCTTTCAGGTTAAGTTCGCGGTTTCGAATACAGGAACTGCCAGGTTGGAGCCAATTTTTTTAATTTATTATGTAAAAACTATTTTAATATTTTAATTCAGCAGAAAATTTTTATAAATAAAAATTTAAAAGCTTGTAATGAAAACTTAATTATTTCGTAATATATATATATATATATATATATAATGAATAATAATAACAATGATAATATATATATATATATATGTATGTATATAAAGAAAAATATATATACAAACAAAATACAAGGTGTTATTTTATACTTAAGGCACACTTATGAAAATTATTTGATTTTAAGTACTTAATCTTATATATTTATTTAAGATTGTTCAAAGAAAGCCTTTTAGTAACAGATTATTTAAGTTTTATATAAAACAATTGGATTCTATTATTATTAAATATATACTTAAATTATAAATGTTATTGCAAGGTTATATTAAGAGAAAATTTATAAATCGCTAAATAATGTATTAAAGTTTTTAGTAACTTTAAATTAAGGAAATTATTATGCAAAGCGGTTTTAATAAAATTTATACGGCATTAACAGATCATAATTCGTTTATGATTTAAATTAATTTGTGTAATATTGAAACTGTAAATAATCTTTTCAAACTATTAAGTACAAGTATTACTATTATTGTTATTGATATTTTAACTTACTAATTATTAAACAATAATTATTTTATACATATTAATTTAAATTTAAAGGATTAACCAAATTATGCTATTGTAGTGAATTAGGAATAGAATAGGAAATTATGGTTATCCTAGTTTATACTTAGATTGAACTATATAGGATAACTCGAATTGCGTTGGCTATTGCTTGAAGTACCCATTTAGCAACAGTTATTTGTAGGACATCTCATTTAGCAAGGTGAGTTTCTTAGCCCCTTTTCTCTTTTGTTTATTTTTAAACTATAGGGGTGAAAAACATGGTACTCAACAATTACTTGAGAACCTATTATTTCTTAAATTCTTTATAAACTGAACTTGTATTTGAACCATTGTTTGTATCTTTTGGATACTCAGTAAATTATGATTTATTGTTATATATTGAATGTATGCATGAGCACACGACCTAGCTTGAGGTTTTCATTATAACACAACTGTAAGTCCCTCATTACATTAACATCACCATTAGCTTAGTGAAGCCAACGGTAACATTAATAGATCTATTGGGTTGACATCCCATTCGATTGTCCTGGTTAGGGCTTCGAATGTACGTTGCGAGCATGTAAATTATTTACAATGTCTAGTGTTACTGCATCGTACATTGGGGGTGGAACAACCATAGGTTTGGTTGTTGGCTTCTTGTGAACGGTCTATCTTTCATGCATAGAAGCTGCATATTTGATGCTATGTGTAAATATTTGTGATTATATGAAAATAGAATGGTTTGGTTATATATTTAAATTGTGGTTTTATTTTAAAACCTATGATCTCTCTCAACTTTATAGTTGACTCGTTTAAGCATGTTTTTCAGGTAATAGAAATCAAGTTTAGTACGAGTATGATATGGGCAAGCTAGGAGGGACACGAGACCTCGCAAATAGATAAATTTTTATGACTGTGACTCTTCCATATTTGTTTTGGTTTATTTTTGGATTGTATTTGTTTAGATAGTTTATTACTGCATTGCATGATTTAAGTTATCTATTTGTCACGGCTGTATGATTTTCGTCGCCCCTCGTTCTTCTGCCTGGAGCGATTAGTCGTTTCTGAATGGGGTGTGGCAATTAACTCTCCTACGTAGGGCCATTAGTGTCACATCCCGAGCCGGCGGGCCAAATCGTGTGTCCCGTCGGGCGGAAGGATCTCGGGGCGCGATATCGGAATGATAATCGAAATGATCAGATTGTTTACATAGCATCAGTATCGAGAATAACTAAAGCACAATTAACATTAAACTAGGATTACAAAGTTAAGTTACAATTGACAATATTTAGTAATTTAACTAAGTAAACCTTTCAAAAGAATCAAAGGTTTACTATCTTGTAACTGTACAAGATATCAAAATGTGATTCACAATGATCAACAAAAGATGTGCTTTCCAAAAATTATTAGGTCCTCTAGCTAGCATCCTAGTATGCAATCCTAAACCTTAGCTTAATCCAGTACATCACCTGAGAAAAACATGTAAGAAAACAAGGTCAACACAATGGTTGGTGAGTTCATATAGTTTTAGTATTTGAAAAATAGCTTTGCAAACCTTTTAGGTAAAACCTTAACCTCATTAACATCACCTGTATCATCCAACTCGGTATGCTTATATATAGGGCATACGAAAGGGTCGAGCCTACAACTCGCTCAGATGCCATCCCACCACATACTATGTCACATAGGACATTGTTGTTAATGATAATTAAGCATTTTACCTACCGTCCAATCCTGTTCCCATCCCAGCTTTAAGACATTCTATTTAAGAGTTGTAGGACCTATTTGGAGCTCGGAAACAATCCGATTCCAAGGGATATCTACTCAACAGCCTCTTGAATAGTGCGGAATCCTATTCCAGGGTTTTCCAATCGAAACTAACATCAATCGTGGTGATCCGAATGCATAGGAAGCACGTGTGAGTGAGAATCGAACACCACGGGTTGAGAATCGAACTTGGACGGACAATGGCCGCTCAGATCTTCTAGGGTTTGACACTAGGTGCTCTGGGAAGATGGAGGGCTCTTAGAAGTTAGGTTTGAAATGATTTTAACTTGTATTTATGGACTGTAGTCATTCGGCAGAATGAGTGGCCGGAGCAGCTCATTCGGCGAATGACTATGTCGAATGGACAAGTCAGTCGAATGAGTCATTAGGCGAATGACTCATTCGCTCGCGTATGTCATTCGCTATGGCGTTCATTCGGCGAATGACTTCATTCGTAGAGTCATTCGCCCGAATGGTCAGACTTCATACTCAAATATTAATTAATCAAATCAAACAACCATATAATCAATATTAAACATTAAGAACAATATATAAAGACAACTTCCATTAATATAATTTGAACTTTACAAGATGAATAGTACAAAATTGAACTAGGGACATATAGTGCATCTACAAACTCCCCCTTGGACCTAGTTCAGTCTTTGGAAGCGTCTTTCCTGAAATACTTTTCTAAAATGTCTTTCCAGTCTGCTCCAGCTTGAATCTTGAAAATACTGCAGAGACGGATCACCCTCATGAACTGTAATGCCTGTACCATGTCTTGTACTTAAAAAAATATCTGGTGTCGAAAGAGAGCTTTGGCATCATTGTGTGACAAGTTAGTCAACCACATCGGGTCAAATATACGTTCCGTTTCCCATTTCTTCTCCTTGCACATAACTATCATCGCTTCTCCACTTCGCCCGTCATAGTACCACCATCGGAAGCCCTCTATAAAGTCTTGTCGCATCTTCCTTAACGGAATCTTCTTCAAAACTTTAGGAAGAAGCCACTTCAGGATAACTTTGTGCTTTCGGGTGTCTCCATCAATCTCTGGTAAATAATAACGTTTAGGCTGTTGGGGCTGGAAGTTCACCCATCTCTTTCTGTACTGGTACTGAATTTGACGAGAAAACCAGGCTGACATTCCAGAATCTTCACTATAAAGCATCCTCAGACGAGCTAATTGATTGACTTCGAAACCAGGCAACGTCTTAAAATCATGAGGATGCTTGAAGTTGTCAATGCCTCTTTCCCTTTTCACAGCATAGCATCCAAGATAAAAAAAAATATGCCCAGCTCAAGATTTGACCTCCAGCCTTGTAGCCTTTGGTTCTGTATACTTTCTTGTGCGTAGCTGGTATCTTCATTGTGCTCTCTTTCTTCAAGACCTCCCAGTAGGCCTTCCATTCCTCTTTTATTCTCTTCTGATCAACAGCTTCGGCTTTGCTAACTTTAACTTGTTCTTCTAAGTATCGGATCAGTAGATCTTCAGTGGCTTGATCAAACTGATCAGTGAATATTGGCAGCTCGTCCTCAGCTGATGTATACTTTAGGTATTCTTCATCAGTGATGTCTTCAAGAATAACCTCATCTACATCATCAAATGCCTCTGGAGTAGGCTCATCAAACACTGGAACAGAGGTATCATCAGTGATAACCTCATCTGGATTTAGGCTGAATAGTTCGGCAATCTGCTCCTTTGATAGACAATGAATAATCTCTCCCTCCTCTTTGTCATAGCTAACTGAGTGTTGTATGATGCCTTGAGCATCAAGAATCATAGTAAGTGTCTCATCTAGTTGACGTCTCACAGGCACAGCTTCGACTTCCTCAGTAGCTGCTGGTTCTTCAGTCTGTGTCGGAGGAGGTGGAGGAGGAGCCTGTTTCTTCTTATCTTGCATAGACTTGGACCTGATCTCAGAAGTAGAAGGGGCATGATCATCATCATCATCATCATCTGAACTTGATGAACCAGAAGATCCGCTTCCTGATCTGTCCTGATCTGAGTCATCATCTTTATCAGAATCCTCATAGTCTACTTTCTCCTCGTCAGATTCATCTTCTTCTTCATCATCTTCCTCTTCTTTATCCTTTTCTGAGTCTGAGTCATCAGAGTGGACTGTTGTGCCCTCAAGCCTGGTAGTGCTGTCTTTAAGATCTTCAATCTGTTCGGCAAGACGAGCATTCTCCGCCTCTAAAGACAAAATCCGTTCATTGAAACCAGTGGCCGTCAATGCCAGCTGGTTATGCTCGTCTATATACTTGAGCAATTGTTCTTCTTGCTGATCTGATCTTGCTCTGAGATCAGCTCGCTGTTCTACAGCTTGAAGCAACAATGCATCCTGATCAGTTATCCTCTGAGTGAGTTGAGCAATAACCAAATCCTGCTCCATGCTCTTTCTTTCTTGTTACAGGTTCCTCTCCATCAGTCTCAGTACCATACTATTCAGTGTGTTAAGCTGATCCACAACTGAAACAGTAGGCACGAACGTGTTAGATTGTGAAATGGAGGGACCAGCAGAGGCATCAGTGAAAATGGGTGCTTGTGTAATAGAGGTTGTCAGAGGGGCCGTAGTAGCATGAATCGGAATAGCCCTTGACCTGATCAGTGAAGAAACTGAGACAGCTGCTACTGATGTAACAGTAGTTGTAGTAGCTGTCGCCAGTTCTGACCTTCTCTGAAAGAGAAACCTCGATCTCTTTCTCCTGCCGGCTGGAGATGAAGAAGACTGAACTGCAGCAACAGAAACCTCTGCAGTAGCTGGAATAGAGGAACGAGGAGGAGATGAAATCTCAAACTCGGAAAATGAATAAAGGATCAGTAATCCTCTCCATCTTAGCTTCACTCCTTTTCCTTTTCCTCTTCATCAATCTTCCACCTATCCACACACTTTCAATCTCATCATCTGGTGTGTCTTCAGAGTCATAACTCTTATCACCGTCACCACCAGCTTCACCACCATCATCATCTGAGCTATCTGACTCATTCCTATCTGCAGCTGATGTGGTGCCTGTCATATCAAGAGGAGTAGAGGCAGTAGCTGTAGTAGTAGCCATAAAATCTAGCTCCAATAACAAATCAATATCAACATTCTCTTCTTCTGCAACAGATGCACCAGTTTCATCACCAACAATCACATCACCTGTACTCACAACACCTACACTCACACCACCAGTATCAGTCAAGCTAACTTCAGCAACACTTCTCACAGCCACTGTGCTAACAACCATACCAGCACTAGCACCACTACCACCTGCACCATCAACATCATCACCATCATCAGGCACCACTATGTCCTCTACCTCTGAATCAGAGTCGTCATGTCTCCATCTCCTGCCATGTGGAGCAATATAATCAGGCCTAGATAAATGCCCGAACAAAGATCGTAAAGTAGGTTTCCTGTCCTTGCCTATGTATGACAAAACTTTGTTTAGAGCAGTGTCATTCATATGTTCCAATCAGATGATATCAGCATTAATCTTGGGCAGATCAGGCAGTTGTGCATCAATCAACTGTTGCAGAAATCTGAGATACATCAGAAACTTCTTGTCTCCCTTCTGAGTAATATTCTCCTTCATATGAGTGAAAATCATCTTAGAGAAGTTGAATGGTCGGTTCAGCACCAAAGCTACAAAAGCACTCTGAATTGTCTCTCTCATGTCATCAAATTCACCTCTCCTTGATCTGAGACAATGAATCAATACATGAGCAAGATATTTGAACTGTGGAGACATGTAGGCTTTGTTAAGGATTCCTGCTCCCAGATCGCCCTCATATTTGCACCTCATAAAACACCCACGAACCAAATATCGATCAAGTAGATAAGGCTGATCAGGTTCATCTTGAAATCCACAAACTCTCCTAATATGATCTGCAGAAATAACTACATCATGCTCAAGAACCTTTCCTCTGATCACAGTAGGTTCAACTTCGTAGTCTATATCGGCAGACGCCCAGAAATCTTGCTAATGTGAGTGGTAAGGAACATGAACAGTAGATATGGCAGTAAAGATCCTCGAACGCCAGAGAAATGTGATAATCTTAGTGTAATGTCTGGCGTTCGGTGTGGTTAGGTCCAAATGTGCACAGATGTTGTTCTTCGTCACATATTTATATCTTGCCATACTGAACAACAAAGAATAAAAATGTTAGAGTTATTTAGTTGAACAAAATACATAAATCAGATCAAAGAAACATTTGAAACAATTTGGTCGTATGAGACTGATTTGGGCGAATGAGTTCTTCTGTCGAATGACGCATTCGCTGAATAAGTCATTCGTCGAATGAGTCATTTGCCGACAGAGCTTCATTCGCCAAATGAGCTATTCGCCGAATGGCGTCATTCGGCTGTTTGTTGAGATTCAAACACCAGTTCACAAATTTTCATCTAAGCCCATAAAAATCATACATTCATGCTCAGAATCGACCGACTAAGAAGTTTAAAACAAGTCTTATGTGAGTTTAAGTACATTAAGACCATCTATTGACAAGGCGATTTTAAAAACCCTAAAACCCTTGAATGGATACTATTTTGAACGATTCAGTAGTTAAAAATCGATGATGTTGGATCCATGAATACCTGTAATGATCAGTAGAAGGAAAATCAGTGCAAATATAGAGGAGATCACAGAGAAATCACGAAACAAATGAAAACGTGTGGTTCGGCCGAATGACACACACACAAAGGCGAGCGAATGAATTTTGGAGAATGAGGGTAGTTCAGCGATTGAAAGCTTATATAGGTCTTGTCATTCGCCGAATGAGACTGGCGAATGAACTATTTCGCTCCAAAGTCATTCGCCGACAGATTCAAGAGAATGAGTTCTATTCTTAAAAGTCATTCGGTGAATGAGATTCAAAATTGAGAGCCATTCATCGAATGAGTGGGCTAACCTCTTTCATTCGATGATCATCTAAACTGAAATTGAAAATATAAAATCTTTTTGTAATTTTCGGAAACAAAATACAACTGTACAGCTAATAACTATAAACAAAGAGACACATATTTTTGTGAGAGGTCTATATGAGAAAATAATATATATATCTGATCAAATCAAATTAGCATTTATGAATGTTTTGTTTCAGGCACTTTTGATTTGTGATCTGATTACTAATATATCTGTCCACTTTAAGCTTTTCAATACAAAATTACTAAACTCATTTGGTGATCACTTATGTTTTCTCACCGAGTTACCCGTTTTATCTATTCAATAAAGATTTGAACTCAGTTTGTGACTCATCTCCGCACATCTTAATACCCAGCATCATAAATTCCATAAGGCTCCAATTTATTTTCTTTTTGTATTTTTCTTTTTGATTTGTCTCACATGACCAACACATTCTCATGGACGGCTTCAACTAGGTTCATCCCAGTAATATGGCACGTATACAGACCTATGTTGACATGCTTGACTTAATCTATCCAAGTGGGCGGCTTCAACTAGGTTCGTCCCTGTAATATGGCACGTGTATGGAATCGAACTTATTTTATTTTTATATTTTTCACAAGCTTAATACCAGCTTGATTTTCTTTTTCTTTTGTTTTGATTCAATCATTCTCATCTAAATGGACGGCTTCAGCTAGGTTCGTCCCAACAATATGTGTCAAACCCCGAGCCGACGGAGTTGGATCGATGTCCCCGTCGGGCGGAAGGTTCTCAGGGCGCGATATCATGGATGATAATCGTGATGATCAGATTGTTTTACATAGCATCAATGTTAAGAATAATTAAGCACAATAATACATTTACTAGGATTACAAAGTTAAATTACAATGTCAATGTTTAGTAATTTAACTAAGTAAACCTATCCAAAAGAATCAAATATATCTATCTTGTAACTGTACAAGATATCAAAAGAGATTCATATTGATCTCAAAAGATGTGCTTCTTCAAAACTCAACTAGGATCCATATCTGGGCATCCTAGCATGCAATCCTGAATCTCAGCTTAATCCTGTGCGTCACCTGAGAAAGCATGTAAGAAAAAAAAGTCAACACAATGGTTTGTGAGTTCATGAAGTTTTTATGTAAAAATAGTTTGAAAAATCCTTTGAATGACAACCTTAACCTCACCATTGGTTACCAATACCATCTGTTTTAGTATGCTTATATATAGGGCATATGTAGGGTCGAACTTACCGTCCGCCCAGCCACCGTCCCACCACATACCAAACCACGTGATATATTGTTCCTGATGATAATTAAGCATTTCATTCTACATCCTTAATTTCATAACATTCGATTCATTGAATTCGATTACCCTGTAATTGTTTACCTTGATTCCCTGAATGACAACCTTAACCTCACTAACAACCACCTATGCTATCCAACCAAGTATGCTTATATATAGGGCATATGTAGGGGACAAGCCCCAGCCACCGTCCCACCACATACCGGGATGCTTAACATATTGTTGTTAATGATAATTAAGCGTTTCACTCCACTACTTTGATTCCATGACAAAGAGGGTAGTCTTAGGGTTTGAACTTTTTAAACCGATTGTGTGTGTGTGTGTGTTAAACTATTATAGAAAACCCTAGTTTTCGTGGAGTTTAGAGCTTCATACCTCGAATTTGGCTGGGTAAAATGGTAGATCAGCTGTACTTTGTGATAGAGGGAGTCGAGTGCTTCGCGTGGACACCAAGAACACCCAAATCCGTTGAGAAATAAGTGAGTTATGGAGCTTGGAAGTGGTAGCTCTTAGAGAGAGAGAGGATGACGGATTTGAATCTAGAGAGAGTGAGAGAGGGTTTGTGGGAAAATGAGATAAATGCCATCAATTGGTGTTTAAATACCCCGAGGGTATTCGGGTTTGTTTTGGCTGCTCGGTTCGCATTTTCATCGCGTTTCCGGATCGTAACGCGCGTTTTTATTAATTTAAATAAAAAGTTTTATTTTAAACGTTTGGAAAGTGATTATTTCTAGTAAACAGTTTAAATATTATTTCCTTGAATTATTTATCGTAGTTTATTAATTTGAACGTTTCGTTATCTCTTTCGCGTATTTTATCTGCTTTACACGTTTTAATTAAAATAGTTTGGTTTTAATTTATTTCTGATGAGTTTCTAAATTCTAAAACAGGAAATATTATATTTCCTTAGATTTTATTATTCTTCGAATCGTCTTCGTTTCGTTTCGTCAGAAAACGTCACTTACGCACGTTTTTGTACAGAGCGCTAACTGTACGAACACGATCGTACGTTTCACTTTCTGATTTTGTTTTCTACTTTTCAGTCATCATTTCGGATCGTTAAACTATCAGATCTATTCGTACAGATCGTCACCTAAAAGAATAGTTCGTCGATTTAGCATTCTGTAACAACAACTGTTATAGTTTTGTTCTGGTTATCCTCGCATACGTTTAAACTTAATAATACAAAATCAAGCATGTATACATCTGTTCATGATTGTCTAATGTGTTTCTGACTGTTTAAACGATGAGGTTCAAATCAGAATTTCAGAAACAACGTGTAATAGTTTATGCTCATTATCGAATGTTAATAGTTTCTAAGTATTTCTCCTAGTTTGTACATGAGTTACTGTACAAGTTACTGTACATATTACTGTTCCGGTAATGATTCCAGCACAGATGTTAGAGTCTCCCCTTGTTAAAGAAATTTCGTCCCGAAATTTAAAAGTTATTATCGGGTACAACTTTCTTTGTAACAATTGGGAATCCTTTGTTTGAAGTGATGTCCCTACGCTCCCAAATAAACTCTGGGTCGCGTTTGGGATTCTTATCTATGTCCTCAAAGTTATGCTAATCTTATTGTTCTTATTTGTCCTACTGTTACGACTTGCTAAATCTCTGCATGGTTCTAACACCTTATTGTTCAAACTAATTGATGCTATGAGCATCAATCGTTACACAATCTTAGTGTTAGCTATGGTTTCCTACGTATGTTATGTGCATTAACCAAGGATTTATTCATTGTTTCTATTACAATAAAAGAATTCCTATGTTCCATGAAATACTTATGTGATTATACTAATGGGAATAAGGTAAATTTCTTATTCATACTAGTATCATAATAAAATAAAGTCTTATGAGTTAAAGGGTGTCACATACCAGTACCCGTTTCTGGGTCTTGGAGTGCAACAAGAGCTCCTATCATGAAAGCTCTTCCCCTTGGTACTTGATTTCCTTGTTGTACCCTCTTTGGGCAGTTCCTGGAATAGTGACCTACTTAGCCACAGTTAAAGCATCCCCGATTGTTGTTGTTGTAGTTGTCAGGATTTGGCGGTGGCATTGCCATGGCGGCATTGTTCACAGCCGGTGCTGGTAAAGTTCGACAGTGTTGAGCCAGATGGCCTTTTCGGCCACAGTTGGTACACTACCTACACGTCATGGTGGCAGCATGATGAAACTGACATTGTGCACATTGAGGATGTACACCGGTGTAAGGTTTGCGTGCAGTTTTAGCAGGTATTGCAGCAACTTGATTAAGTGGAGTGGGCATCGCATATTGTTGGATGCCTTTTTTCTTCTTCTTTGGTTGTTCCTCTTTAACCTTTCCTGAGTCGTCTTTCAACTCTCCTGATTTCACCATCACGTCAGTAAGTTTAGCGGATAGAGAAATGGCAGACTCTAAAGTTGCAGGGTTTGCAGCGAGTACAATGCCCTGAATGCAGGATGGTAATCCTCCTACATATCGATCAATTCGCTTTTCCAGTGTTGGCACCATCTCAGGCACCAAGGCTACCAATTCATGATATCTGGTAGTGAATGTCATGTGATCAGCTCCTTTCATCACATGATTTGAGAGTTCAACTTCCAAACTCTGTAATTCGTGCTTAGGACAGAATTCATTCCTCATAAGGGTTTTGAATTCTACCCAAGACATGGCTAGTGCTTCATCCCTACCTCGCGTTTATCTGTGAGTTCCACCAAGTTTGGGCACGCTTACTGAAAGATCCAGCAGCATAGCGAACCTTATGTCTTTCTGGACAACTGCTCAGGTCCAATGTAGCCTCCATCTTTTCTAATCATTGAATGAGTCCAACAGCTCCTTCAACGCCGTTGAAGCTTGGCGGTTTTCATCCTACGAATGACTTGTACAACCACTCTGATTTAGCGCCGGTGTTTCCACTAGTTTCTCCCGCAGTATGCCCAGAGTTGTTACCGTGGCTTTGAATCCTGTCGATCATCTCCAGGATGATATCCTTCATCTGATTAGTCAGCTGACTGCTCAGTAATGTTGCCAAGGCAACAGTAGCAGGGTCCAGAACTAAAGTTGCATTCGGATTCGGAGGAGGGTCTAGTGGAGGAGGAGGAGGCGACGGTGAATCAGGTGGTGATGGCGTTGAAGAGTGCGGTGCTGAGGTCTGTGAAGTAGGCACCGGGGTCGGTTGTCTTCTAGGCGGTATTCTGATCATAACCAAAGATATTGGTTAGTGCAGTGATCGAATGCAGAAGACACAATGCAAACTTAAGTCTTATGTTCTCTACATGAGGGTCGCTAAGTTATATTCTAGGCCAAACCGTTTAAGTAAACGACCTATTATTCTCTATAACCTTGAGCTCTGATACCAATCTATCACACCTCGAGCCGGCGGGGTTGGATCAAAGTCCCCTTCGGGCGGAAGGTTCTCGGGGCGCGATATCGTGGATGATAATCGTGATGATCATATTGTTTTACATAGCATCAATGTTAAGAATAATTAAGCACAATAATACATTTACTAGGATTACAAAGTTAAATTACAATGTCAATGTTTAGTAATTTAACTAAGTAAACCTATCCAAAAGAATCAAATATATCTATCTTGTAACTGTACAAGATATCAAAAGAGATTCATATTGATCTCAAAAGATGTGCTTCTTCAAAAGTCAACTAGGATCCATATCTGGGCATCCTAGCATGCAATCCTGAATCTCAGCTTAATCCTGTGCATCACCTGAGAAAGCATGTAAGAAAAAAAAGTCAACACAATGGTTTGTGAGTTCATGAAGTTTTTATGTAAAAATAGTTTGAAAAATCCTTTGAATGACAACCTTAACCTCACCATTGGTTACCTATACCATCTGTTTCCAGTATGCTTATATATAGGGCATATGTAGGGTCGAACTTACCGTCCGCCCAGCCACCGTCCCACCACATACCAAACCACATGATATATTGTTCCTGATGATAATTAAGTATTTCATTCTACATCCTTAATTTCATAACATTCGATTCATTGAATTCGATTACCCTGTAATTGTTTACCTTGATTCCCTGAATGACAACCTTAACCTCACTAACAACCACCTATGCTATCCTACCAAGTATGCTTAAATATAGGGCATATGTAGGGGACAAGCCCCAGCCACCGTCCCACCACATATCGGGCTGCTTAACATGTTGTTGTTAATGAAAATTAAGCGTTTCACTCCACTACCTTGATTCCACATCATATAAGTGTTAAGTTTAAGAGGCACCATTATGGACAACTGAACACCCTAGGGAATTCAACATCCATCCATAATAGTCCTAAATATGACTCGTGATTTGTTATGATAGAGGAACCTTCCAGTTAACACAAAGTCAACTAGAATAACCCAATCATTCTAGTTACTTGTCATAACCATGGATAAATCAAGAAGAACACTGAATGACTAGTAGGGGTTGACACACAGGTCAACACGCGGCGTCCAATCAGTCTGTCTTACATGACTCTGACAAAGAAGAACACTGATGACTAGTAGGGGTTGACACACAGGTCAACACGCGGCGGCCAACAGTCTGTCTTACCATGTCCTATCGCTTTAGCATACAAGTTTAACGAATTCACATAGTTTCACTGATGACTAGTAGGGGTTGACACATAGGTCAACACGCGGCGGTCCATCAGTCTTTTGTTTAAGCATGCAAGTGTATCAAGCATTCCAAGTGTTCAAGCATCCAAATGTATCAAGCATTCCAAGTGTTCATGTATCCCAAGTGTATCATGCATTCAAGTATTCAAGTATCCCAGGTGTATCAAACATTCACGTGTTTCAAGTATCCCAAGTATAGCAAGTATTCACGTGTTTTCAATCATTTCAAGTATATTAAACATCCAAGTGTTTCAAGTATCTCACGCATACAAGTATTTCTACGCATATAAGTTTTCAAGTTAAGTTTAAGTAAATAATTGTAAGTGTAAAACAATTTAGCACTTTACTAAGAGCATAGAACATTAACTTTCTGAATTATTTATGTAGAATATTAGTGTTTAGTATAATATTTTCAAAGCCTTAACATTGAGTATGTAGTTTAAACATGGAGTTTATAATTTAAACATCAAATGTATGATTTAAGCACCTAACTTATAGTATAAGTATTTAGCTCAAAGTTTAAGTATTAAGTTTATATCGTAATTGTCTAGCATAAAGTTTAGACTTCAAGTTTATAGCATCAGCCTCAAGTATATAGTTTAAGTTTCTAGTTTGTAGTATAAATATTAAGTTTATAGCTTCCCAAAGTATACTAGTTTCCAGTTTGAGCACAAAGTGTTAGTATGATCTAAATAAGTATACGGTAAATAGCATTAACTATTTACGCTATAGCCGTAGTCTTTGGTTTCCAAACAAGCATTTCAATTTCAAGCATTTGTAAACATGTGTAAAAGCATTTAATAAACATTTCAATAATTGTTTAACATGCTTCTTAGTCCCGAAGTAAAACAAAAGGTTTGAAAAGGGACAAATGAACTCACCTGGTGTTTGAAGCGGTTGACTATGTAAATACGAAAATGCACGCTCTCTTTGTAGTATTCATGGTTGTGTTCAAGTTCCTGTATTGATTTCATGTTGTTTACAACTTATAAGTATACATTATAATCGATGTGTACGTGTGTAAGTGTTAGCCCTAAAGTAGGCTAACGCCTATGAGTCTCGTTCTTTATCCGGCCTCGTTTGCTAGTTAAAGTATGTGCTCCCACTTAACCACTTAGGTTGTTGTTAGGTCATGCCCTTTTGTTGTATGTTTAGCTTCTAAACCATTTTTGAAATCTCAAACTGTCATTGTGTGCTAATTGTTTAGTTATAAGGCTTAGCATGTAAACCCAAGACTAACTTAGATTTATGGTTTAAACCCCACAGGTTAGTCTTGTTATGATGAATGATGTTGTTACATGAAAATAATTTAATTAAATCATAACCCTTGTATGCTTAATATTTTAAGTTTATAAATTCCTTAAATTGAAATTCACTACCTTTTGTGTTAATAATGAACCATCCTAGTCATTCGTGCGTTCGTTTAATAAATATTAACATTATTTGTTAACCTCGTGATTAAGTGGGCCAAGTAACATGCGTTGGGCCGCTTGATAGCTTTGGACCAAAAATCAAAAGTTTGGGCCCATGAATGGGGCCTTGGGCCGAATGATAATTAGTCCGGATATATGGGCCTAGTCCCACGAAAATGTTGGGACATCCCTATGCCATGGGTCTAATAATTCCTAATTGGGCCGAAGGTTGGGCTGCTTATAAGTTTTGGCCGATAAGAAGAGGGTTTAAGCTCCATATCAGCGAACCTTTTGAGGTTGATGGTTCGGATTTAGTGAGTTGCAGTAGGTTCGGCCACTGGCATGTGCAAGGTTCGTCTCTGCAAGGGAGGGTTTGGTCAGATGAGAAGGCTACAGCTACGTGAGTGAAGGAGGTTCGTCGGTTTTGGCTCATCAAAGGTTTGTCCCCCATAGCCAAGGTTCGACCAAAGGATTAAGGTTCGCCTATGGTAGAGTTCGCAGCTCGTGAAGGGTTCGGCAAGCACAGCTGGGCGGCTAAGTTCGCCTAAATTTATGAAGGTTCGGGATCACAGGTGGTTTGCTGGTTCCATGAACGAAGCATGCAGGGTTCAGCTAGGGTTCGTGGCTGCCTCAAGGTTCGCCGGTTGACTAAAGTTTCAACCATAGGTTCGGTGACCTGTGGTTCCGCACGAACCTGTCATTCTAGTCGAGTTGCATTCTTGTCACCATCGAATTCTGAGGTTTTGTTGTTGTTCCAGGGCTGTATTGAGTGTTAGAATGTTGACAAAAAGGGTAGTCTTACGGTGTGAACGTTTTATACCGATTGTGTGTGTGTGTGTTAAACTATTATAGAAAACCCTAGTTTTCGTGGAGTTTAGAGCTTCATACCTCGAATTTGGCAGGGTAAAATGCTAGAGCAGCTGTACTTTGTGATAGAGGGAGTCGAGAGCTTCGCGTGGACACCAAGAACACCCAAATCCGTTGAGAAATGAGTGAGTTATGGAGCTTGGAAGTGGTAGTTCTTAGAGAGAAAGGATGACGGATTTGATTCTAGAGAGAGAGGGTTTGTGGGAAAATGAGATAAATGCCATCAATTGGTGTTTAAATACCCCGAGGGTATTCGGGTTTGTTTCGGTTGCTCGGTTCGCATTTTCATCGCGTTTCCGGATCGTAACGCGCGTTTTTATTAATTTAAATAAAAAGTTTTATTTTAAACGTTTGGAAAGTGATTATTTCTAATAAACAGTTTAAATATTATTTCCTTGAATTATTTATCGTAGTTTATTATTTTGAATGTTTCGTTATCTCTTTCGCGTATTTTATCTGCTTTACACGTTTTAATTAAAATAGTTTCGCTTTAGTTTATTTCTGATGAGTTTCAAAATTGTAAAATAGGAAATATTATATTTCCTTAGATTTTTTATCGTTCGAATTGTCTTCGTTTCGTTTCGTCAGAAAACGTCACTTACGCACGTTTTCGTACAGAGCGCTAACTGTACGAACACGATCGTACGTTTCACTTTCTTATTTTGTTTTCTACTTTTCAGTCATCATTTCGGATCGTTAAACTATCAGATCTATTCGTACAGATCGTCACCTAAATGAATAGTTCGTCGATTTAGCATTCTGTAACAACAACTGTTATAGTTTTGTTCAGATTATCCTCACATACGTTTAAACTTAATAATACAAAATCAAGCATGTATGCATCTGGTCATGATTGTCTGATGTGTTTCTGACTGTTTAGACCATGAGGTTCAAATCAGAATTTCAGAAGCATCGTGTAATAGTTTATGTTCATCATCGAATGGTAATAGTTTCTAAGTATTTCTCCTAGTTTGTACCTGAGTTACTGTACAAGTTACTGTACAGATTACTGTTCCGGTAACGATTCCGGCATAGATGTTACAATATGGCACGTGTACAGACTTTGAATTCATGATTCATTGGAAACTTTATTGGATCTCTGCCTGATTTGAGTCATAAACTCTTTCTCACTTAACTGTCTTTCAAAAACAGATCCCACAAATCAGATTTTGTAAGTATTCACAAATTTGTTTATTCAATTTGTAAAGTCAGCCTATCAGTACATCAACTCACACTTCTCATATGTCTTCCATTTATCCATTCATTAACACTTTTAGGACATGATAGATTAATGTATTACTTTCTCAAAGAATACTTTCTCATTTTTACTAAATTTTCAATTGTTTTTGTATTTTTCAAATTTTTAGATGTTTTTGGTTTTTTAAATTAACATACTTTCTCCCCCCTAAAAACCTAAAACAGAAAATCTTTTTGAGTTTTTGAATAAGATAAGAAAATAAACAAGAGATGTAAATGAAATAGAGAAGTAAATCAAAACAAAACTATCTAAAAAATCGATGATCATTTGTTAGATTCAGATGAAGGTAGGACTTCATCCTTTTGGAAAACACCATTAGGCGATAACAGATATAAGAATCTGGATTTATCAAAAGCGTTTGTGAAAAGATCGGCTTTCTGGTGATCGGTGTGAATTTTGACAACATCGATTAGTTTCTTTTCAAAGCAATCACGTATGAAGTGATATTTAATGTCGATGTGTTTAGTTTTTGAGTGCTGGACCGGATTCTTAGTGACAGCTATGGCAGCAGTATTATCAACATATATAGGAGTGTTAGAAAAATGTAACCCATAGTCCCTGAGTTGCTGTTGGACCCAGATGATCTGAGAACAGCAACTAGCAGCAGCAATATATTCAGCTTCACAGGTTGAAGTAGACATCGATGTCTGCTTCTTGCACTGCCAGGTAACTAAGAGAGTTCCAAAGAACTGACATCCCGTAGATGTTGACTTGTAATCTGTCTTGCATCCACCATAATCTGAATCACTGTATGCAGTAAGATCAAAATTATCATCATTAGGGTACCATAAGCCAAGATCCGGTGTACCCTTCAGATAACGCATAATCCGTTTCACAGCAATCAGATGTGACACTCTTGGTTTTGATTGATAACGAGCACACAAGCATGTGGGGAACATGATGTCTGGCCGAGAAGCAGTTACTTACATCAGATATCCAATCATTCCTCAGTACGGAGTGGCATCTATTAACTCCCCCTTTTCATCTGGCGTAATCCCGTGATTAACAGCCAGTGGGGTACCAGTAGGTTTCGCATCTGACATACTGAACCGGCTTAGTATGTCACCAACATATTTGGTTTGATGAATGAAAATGCCTGCCTCAGACTGATCCACCTGTAGTCCCAGAAAGAATTTCATCTCTCCCATTGAGCTCATCTCGAACTTCTCCTTCATAACCTTCTAAAATTCCTCGCACATACTATCATTTGTGGAACCAAAAATGATATCGTCCACATAAACTTGTACCAAGAGTAGATCACCATCTTTTTCTTGAATGAATAGTGTACAGTCAATGACACCTCTTCTGAACCCGTTGTTCAGAAGGTGAGTGGAGAGTGTCTCATACCATGCACGCGGTGCTTGATGTAATCCATATAATGCCTTATCTAGCTTGTAGACTTGGTCACGATGTACTTGATCCTCAAACCCGGGAGGTTGACTGACATACACTGTTTCATTGATCAAACCATGAAGGAATGCACTCTTGACATCCATTTGATAGACTTTAAAATTTTTGAATGATGCATATGCCAAGAAGATACGAATTGCTTCAAGTCAAGCAAGTCGTGCAAACACTTCATTATAATCCAACCCTTCAATCTGTCTGAACCCTTGAACTACCAGACGTGCTTTGTTTCTAACAATGATCCCGTGATCATCCTTTTTGCACCGAAGAACCCATCTAGTGCCTATCACTTTTGCACCTTTTGGTCTGTCAACAAGTTGCCAGACTCCTAATTTCTTGAATTACAGGAGTTCTTCTTGCATGGCATCAACCCACGATTCTTCCTTTAAAGCTTCAGTGACAGTACGCGGTTCAACCTGGGAGATAAAACAGGAATGGGCACAAAAGCTTACATATGCAAAATCAAGAATGTCGGCAAGTCACCCAGAAGAAAGCTGATTTCTGGTCTTAACCCCATCTAATGGACTACCAATAATGTTGTCTTGAGGATGAATACGATTAGTTCTTCCAACCGGATGAGGAGGAACCTCAACCTGTGGATCTAGATTGTTCAGATTCAAATCCTCAAGATCAGGTACAAGATCATCAACATCGGGAGCAGTCGGCTGAATGGGATTGTCATATGTGTCTGAACTGTCATCATTTGTCTGTACTGTGGGAAATGGAGTGGGTGAAGGTTGCACTGGTTCCTCAGGTGCATTTTGTGCATCATATAGCATTTGAACCGCAACATCTTCATCTGAGTACATGGGAGGCATGTTGAAAGAATCAAAGAGACCCGAATAATCAAACATCCAATCTGGGCCTTTTCCAGGTGGGGGCATAGTATATCTCTGAACATCAACATGGTACCACTCCTCTACATTTTGAGTTGATCTGTTATAGACTCGTTTAATGGGAGTGTTATACCCAAGAAAGTACCCTTCTTCCACCTTCTCATTGAACTTGCCCTGCTCATGTTTCTTAAGCATCGTGCACGGTGCACCGAAAGGTTCAAGATACTTAAGATTTTGCTTTCTGTTATGAAGTAGTTCAAAACAAGTTTTCCTATGTCTCTTGACTATCAAAACCCTGTTCAAAGTATAACAGGCATTTGCTACAGCCTCATTCCAGAACTGAACTGGAAGAGAAGAATCAGCAGGCATCGTCCTAGTAGCCTCAATCAAAGTCCTGTTCTTTCGCTCAGCAACTCCATTCATTTTTGGGACATAAGGGGCACTAAATTCTTGAACAATTCCCTGTAAATTGCAGAAATTCTCCTTGTTGTAGTTTTTGAACTCTGTCCCATTGTCGGTTCTGATTATACGAATCTTGAGCTTATAAAGAGATTCAAGTTTTGTAACCAGCACTTGAATGCAGTCAAACGTTTCAGATTTCTCCTTCAGAAAGAAAACCCAAGAGTATCTGGAAAATTCATCAGTGATAACAAGACAGTATTGATCCCCAGTTATACTCTTGCAGTTAACGGGACCAAATAATCCATATGGAGAAGCTAAAGTGGAACAGTGATTAAGTGATACTTCTTTGGCTTGTGAGACTGCTTGACTTGCTTTCCCTTTTTGCAGGATACACAGACATCAGACAACTTGAAATTTTTCAGACTAACCCCTTCAACCAAATTATTGTGTACCAGGTGACCCATCCTCTTATGCCAAAGAATTGAATCTTTCTCAGTTGCTTTGGACATAAAACATGAAGCTGTGGAGGATGTAGTTGAAGCTGTGGCCATATTAAGTACATACAAGTCTGGCTTTCTGGGGGCTGACATCAAGATCCAATCTTCAGGGATAGTAACACCTTGCTTTAAAATGTAGCATTTGGAGTCATCAAAGAGAACCTTGTAGTGTTTATCACAAATCTGTGATACTGAAAGAAGATTATTCTCCAATTGCTTGACATATCTAACTTTGTCAAATGAAACTTGCCCATTTGATAAAATTCCATCTACCGTAATAAAACCACCTTTGTCACCAGCAAACGCGACATATCCACCATGAACAGAATGAACATTTGAGAATCAACAATCCAAGAGCTGTTAGGAGCAGCTTTTGGGGCAACCTGCAGAAAATAGAAACAATTAGTTCATTTTGGGAACCCAAGCCTTGACAGTGTTGGGTTGACCCAAAGAGTCTCTGATCCAGACATCGATCCATTTACCATCAGGGACAGCTTTGTCTGAAATAGGTGGAACTGAAGTCTCAGATGACTTGACTTTCTAGACCACATTTTTACTCAAAGAATTTTTCTGGTAAATGGATGATGGCTTTGTTTGATTAACATTCATCACTTGTGAAACATTCAAGTTCACCAGTTTTCCTTTACCCTTGTCCAAAGATTTAACCTGTGTTGGTTGTTTGGGTTTTGTCTGAATTGACTTGGATTCAGATTTGACAGCTTTGACAAAGATTTGATTTGGTTTTCTGGGTGATGCAACCATTGGTCTAAGCAAATGTGGGCAAGATCTAGCAATGTGCCTAGGTGCACCACACTCAAAGCAAACTTTGTCTCCCTTTTTATGGAAATGTTTTAATTCAGAAAAAGTCTGTCTTTTTGGTTTGAAAACATTTGTTTTAGGCGTATTCTGATTAAAACCCAAACCCTTTCTCCCATTAGGAACAGGATTGTCAATCTTGTTAGGCACACAAGCTGCATTTTCTTTTGAAGCTTTCACAAAGCTTAAATCTTGTTAAATTTTAGAAGAACAGATTGGGTCGCCTTTCATGACAACTGGTGGCTGATTCTGAACAGCGGTACAATCTGATGAATTATCAAATTCATCCTCAGAATCTGAGACCCAATCTTCTACAAGTCCATCCACCAAAGATTCTTCTGACAATGAGGAACCCTCATCAGTAATCATCCCAATTGGATCAATTACTAATGGAGTTATAACTTGAAAATCTTTAACATCTTTGTCATTTGGTGAATTGATAAAGTTGTTTCAGATTGGTGGAGGACATCTTTGATAACTCACTGCTCCCTTACCCTTATGATCAGCACCTTTGCTGATCATGTGCTCAAAGATATAAGATGCGCTCTCATAGCTCTTGAGATTTTGTCCTAGGGTCTCATAATCACACTCAACTATGGCTAACTTCTTATTTATCTCATTGATGGTTTTGAGATAAGAAGTTATAGCATCTTGCTTGTTAAGAACAGCATTCTCAGCCTCATGAAGTTGTCTGTTTAAAAGTTCAATTTTAGCTTGAAAATCTTTTTCATTAGCTTTTAAAACTTTGTTAGCATCAATACACTGGTTGAGATCGCTGATCAAAGCAGCATTGTGATTTTGATAGGAAAGGACCTTGCTTTTAAGGTCAACACAATTAAAACAACTAGAACAAGAAGATGAACATTCATCAGATACCTGATCAGACTGTGTAGTTGCAGCAGGAGTAGCAGATGAGTTTACCATCAAAGCAAAATGAGTAGGAGATTCTTCAATATTAACATCAGAATCATATTGAGTATCAGAATCATACAAGCTTTCAGACTCTGACCCAGATGTTTCCTCTATCTTGATCAGTGCTTTTTCAGAACTGCTATCATCATTGGAATCATCAATCTTCTGAATCTCAGCAACACATGCTTTATCTTGTCCCCTTGTTCAGAAATGAATCTGAAATCCCAATTTTCACCTTCATCTTGTTGCACTATCAAAGCTTTGCTCAAATTTGAAGAACTAGTTTGAGCAGGAGAATCCATAGGGGCAAGTTTTCTTTCTGGATTTGCTGCAGAAGACTTTTGATGATGAAAAGGATTCTTGTTTCCAGCTTTCCTTGGATGTTTGCATTGTCTAGCAAAGTGACCCTTCTCCCCACAGTTATAACAAGTGACTGAAGCCATGTCAAATCCAAACTTAGATTCCTTGTTCAAGTTAACGTCTTTACCAGTCCTTTTCACAAACTCCTTAGCTCTTCTTACAGCACTTGCCAAAGCCCACATGATGTAAATCCTTTCCATGTCATCTGGATCTATCTGAGAGTAGTCGTCATTTGTCAGATAAGGATTTCCAATCTGTCCTGCTACCAGTCCATCATAAGAACTAACCAAGGTAGACAAAAGACCCATATGCTCTTTAGCAATCTCAACTGTAACTTTATCAAAATTATTTGTCTTCAGACTTGTGACAGGTTGATTATGTTCCTTTTGAGAGCTGGATGAAGAGGATGACTGACTGAAATAAATCTGATTAAGAGTTGGAGCTTCAGTAGTCTGAGAAAAAAGGTTGTCTTTAGTGGAGCATGAGAAGATGATTTCTCAACAATAGGAGTAGAGCATCTGTGCCATATGTGCCATCATCTCATTTTGCTTAAGAACCATCAAAAATGACTCCCACTTTGGAGGTAGAGCATCTGCCAAACACTGAATCTTTTCCTGAGTAGTAGTCTTGACTTCATGATTAAATAATTCACTCAAAAGATGATAGAATCTGGCAATCAAATCATCCAATGATTCATTTCCAACATACATAAAACTGTTGAACTCCTTCTTCAAAGCCTTTGACTTGATGTTCTTCAAAGCATCATTACCCTCATACCGCTGCTGCAAAGCATCCCACAAATACTTAGAAGATGTAAACTGTCTGAACTGATGGAAAATATCAGTAGCAATGGATTGAGATAGAATACCGTAAGCTTTCTTCTCATAATCATATAGCTTTCTCTGTGGCTCAGTCATCAGGGTGACTAGCATAGGAGTTCCATCTTCATTGAGAGGCTTAGATAACCTCCTTCAATCATCATCCATAAGTTTGTATCCACCCCATTGATGTGAATCTCAAATCTGTACTTCCAGTGTGGATAATCATCTAAAGATAGCAACTTGGGAGCTTTGTTGGAGTTTCCCGTCTCAGTCTCAGTCAACAATAAAGTCTGAATGCGATGATTCTGATTAGCCATCAATGCTAAATCCTCCATTTAATCAAGAACAACAAGATACAACACTTAGAAAACTTTTCGGACTGATGGCCGAATGAAGATGCTCAGGGCAAATGTCGGGGCCCGAATGAACTGATTTTGGCGAATGTGAAGCTGAGTATGACTATTGGGAGAATGAAGCTATTCGGCGAATGAAGGATCGAATGAGGCTAATCGCCGAATGAGAATTAAGAATGAAGTTATTCGCCGAATGACTAGGACGAATGGAACTATTCGGAGAATGAGATGGTCGAATGGATCTATTCAGCGAATGAGGGTGATTCGGCCAAACTTATTCGGCCGCAATACTCATTCGGCCGATCTGAGGGTTTTAGCAACTAAAATCGCGATAACTTTTGATTTTGACTAGATCTATGCACCAAAATTAGTACAGAACTCCGTGAAAATGTTACTAACCAATTGGGATAAAGATTTTGACAAATACACCACAAAAATCAACTAATTTTGAATGAAATAGTAACTTAGAGACCAAGAAAATCAGGGTTTTGCAAAACTTGAACCAACAATCTGAGATTAAGTGAATTTGAATGGAAATCGAGTAGAATCAAGAGCCAAAGCTCTGATACCACTTTGTAGGGCCTATTTGGAGCTCGGAAACAATCCGATTCCAAAGGATATCTACTCGACAGCCTCTGGAATAGTGAGGAATCGTATTCCAGGGTTTTCCAATCGAAACCAACAGCAACCGTGGTGATCCGAATGCGTAGGAAGGACGTGTGAGTGAGAATCTAACACCACGGGTTGAGAATCGAACTTGGACGAACAATGGCAGCTCAGATCTTCTAGGGTTTGACACTAGGTGCTCTGGGAAGAAGGAGGGCTCTCTGAAGTTAGGTTTGAAATGATTTTAACTTGTATTTATAGACTGTAGTCATTCGGCCGAATGAGTGGCCGAAGTAGGTCATTTGGAGAATACTATGTCGAATGGACAGGTCAGTCGAATGAGTCATTCGGCGAATGACTCATTCGCTCGCCTATGTCATTCGCTATAGCGTTCATTCGACGAATGACTACATTCGTAGAGTCATTCGCCCGAATGGTCAGACTTCATTCTCAAATATTAATTACTCAAATCAAACAACCATATAATCAATATTAAACATTAAGAAAAATATATAAAGACAACTTCCATTAATATAACTTGAACTTTACTAGATGAATAGTACAAAATTAAACTAGGGACATATAGTGCATCTACAAGAGAAAAAAACACGCACACAACAGTATTGACAAACCTCTTTGGTAACAACCTTAACCTCATTAAAATCACCTGTATCATCCAACTCGGTATGCTTATATATAGGGAATACGAAAGGGTCGAGCCTACAACCCGCCCAGACTTCATCCCACCACATCCTAAGCCACATAGGACATTGATATTAATGATAATTAAACGTTTTACCCACTGTTTACTTCTGTTTCCAACATGGTTTTAAGTAATCTGTTTAAAAGTTTCAAGCACACTCACAAGTAACAACCTTAACCTCATTAACACCACATGTATCATCCAACTCGGTATGCTTATATATAGGGCATACGAAAGGGTCGAGCCTACAACCCGCCCAGACGCCATCCCACCACATACTAAGTCACATAGGACATTGCTGTTAATGATAATTAAGCATTTTACTCTCAACCAACACCACATCTGTTAGAGTTTCAAAATAAGTTTTTGAGTTCCCTTATGTGGCCAACTGAATTTCTGGAGGGTGCATCACCAAAGGATACACCCAATTGTATTCAGTATCAATCCACAGGAGCAACTAGGGTGTAACGGTCTGCATCGGTGCACAATTAGAGGATAGCCATTAGTATACACAGAGTCTACTAATAGTATCATAATCATCCTAGCCATAGTTACAAAACATGGATGGACAATGAAGAGCACTGAATGACTAGTAGGAGTTGACTCCATAGGTCAACATGCGATGGCCAATCAGTATGTCTTACAAGGTCCTGACAACTAAGAACACTGAATGACTAGGAGGAGTTGACACCATAGGTCAACATGCGAGGGCCAACCAATATGTCTTAGAAAGTCCTTGCTGGTTATTAAGTATTTCGCCTTTCCGATACCATATTCACATGTACCTGTTTACCCACTTGAACCCCCTTTGTTAACATGTTTAAGTTTTCTGAGTTTACTGAGTATTGAGCATAAGCATTTGACTAGGAACACTGATCACAAGCATTAAGTACTGAGTAAAAGATTTGAGCATTTAAGTAAAAGGATTGAGTTTACAACATTGTACACAAAAGTGACTGAAATTTAATGTTTAAGCATAAAGTAAGAAAGTATTTGAATATAAAGTATTAGCACGTAAAGCATTTGAGCAAGCTAATATCCAATATTGATTTAAAGTATCGAGTATAAGTTTTGAGTAATATTCTTGAGTATAACAAAGTATACGTTTAAAAATATGTATTTGAGAAATTTTTATGAGTAATGATATGAGTAGGTATATGTTTACGAAAGATACAATCATGACTTATAATCATGATAGTTTATAACTGAAATCATAAAGATTAAGCATCAACAAAATGAATGAACAACTTAACAGTTAACAGCTTATAAATAATTTCATAAACAGAAGCTAATAAGCATTTTATAAAACATGACAATAATTATATAATTCGTTTATACAAAACATTTGACATGTTTCTCAGTCCCGAAGTAAAAACAAAATAGTTTGAAAAGGGACAAATGAACTCACCTGCGTTGCTGTGCAAATGAACCACAAAAGATATGCGCGCTATTTAATTGTTGCCTATGTATCTTTAGCACCTGGATTATTTTAAGAAGATTCGTTGACGATAAATATTTATAATAGTCGTATCTAGGGTTTGGTCTCGGTGTGCAACTAAGTGTCCTATGTCACTAATGTGTTTCTAGAATTTCATCTAATCAGTCTAAACTCATTACCCCATAATAACCCTAATCCCACCAATAATCATTATTCATTACTAAACCCTAGATGAGTAGGGTTTATATTAATTACATCACAAGTCTTTAATTAACACATTTTTTAAGGTAATATATTTTAAGTCAGGTATTTATTTAGAAATTATTTAATTAATTTAATAGGATTTATAAGTAATTTCCCTTTTATCGAAAACATAATTTATTTAAAAGAATTATACTGTGACATGATGAGCTTGTGTTAATCCAGTTGGATTAACCTGAGGCCCATTACTAGCTTTTGTGTGTCCAATGACTCTTGACCAACTTCCTTGAATAACCTGTCCAAGATAATTCAAGTGAATCATCTATGTTAGTTACACATTCCTATGAATTTAAAAAAGGGTTAGATGTTAATAGTTAAATTAACACCTTTAGCCCTAATTTATGATTTTTCAAATGTTTTTGATTCCGAATTTGTGCTTACAACCCATGTTTATATATTTTGAGAAAACCTTTTTATTGTTGTGTTAATCGTTATTTAACTTCAACCCCATGTGATAGACAATATCTATGTTCAACATTTGTTTAGTAAGATGTTGGTGACCTAACCTTTATTATGAAAAGATTATTAGCTTATTACCCTTGATTAGAACTAGTTTTAGCTTCCTATTAGGAACCCTAATTCCCTTCCCATGCACACACCTACGTAATTCATCCATGCATTCCTTGGTGTTTCTCCATGTATGCCATGCACTCAAGGTCCTTTAACCGTGACTGATGGTTCAAAACCCAACTCCTTAGCCGAAAGGCCATACCCGAATCAGCTTGGCCGAAAGACGATGGCCGAATGGGCTTGCTCAAACCAGTGCCCCTACCGAATAGGGTGTTGTCCCGACAGAATGAATCTGATCCGATCGAATGGCAGCCGGCCGAAGAAGTTGGGCCGATCGAATGGAGTTTAGGCTGACTAGGTTTACGCAGAACAGATGAAGTCGAATGGAAGGCTGCCGAATGAGACAGCCCCGATCGAATGGTGGTCTGGGCCGAAGGAGGAGGCCCTGGGCCATTCGGCCGAAAGAGCTTGATTTGCTTCGGCTGGGGCCATTCGGCCTAGCTGATGGGAGTCATTCGCCCACCACGGCCTCGTGTGTGCAGCCCCCATCAAATCGTGGTTTAACCACAACCCATGAAAACTCGCTTGTTCCTACATCCTCCTAAGTGTTTTGGTAGTGGTTCCCTAAGGTTGGGTGGCCTAGAACCGGTCTAAGTGGGATTCAAACATAAGGGTTTTGAAAACCCTAAAAACCGTATAGAAAACTCGATTTTACCTCGAATTGGCTGGTTCAAAGCTTAGATCGGTTGTACTTTCGTGTTCTACAAGTTGTGGTTGTCGTTTAGACACCAAGAACGCGAGATTTCGTTAAGAAACGAGTGAGATCTAGGTGTGAGAAGTTTGAATTTCTAGACAGAGAGAGAGTGACGGGAGAGAGGTTTTAGAGAGAGAGTGTGTGTGAAGAGGTTAAATGAAGAAGATGACTCGTTTGGGGTATTTATACCCCGGGTGAGTTCAGGTTCGTTTCGGCTGCTCGGTTTCTCGTAAAACGTCGGCTTCGTTTCGTTTTCTAAATGAAACGTCGCGATATTAACAGTAGAGTTTAGAAATTTATTTTAGGTGGTAATTCCTAGTAAATTAACAAAATATCTTTCACTTATTTTAAGCTTTTAGAAATATTTAATATACTGTTTAAAATCGAATCGTACAGTCGTCGCGCGTATTCGTTTGAATCGTCACCCGTACAAATACAACGATAACTATACTTTTCAATATGGTTTTCTAATTATCAAATATCATTAAGAACGTTAAACTTTCAAATATATTCGTATAGATCGTCACCCATACGAATAATCCGTCGATTTAGCATTCACGTAATGATATCCGTTGTTGTTTTGTTCTGTAAAGCCTCACAGACATTTATACATAATAGAATCCTAAGAAGCATTCACGTGTCAGTTCAGTGTTGTCTGATATGTTTCAGACTGTTAAACTGTGAGTTTGAATCAGATTACTGAATCCATTACGTAATAGTTTTGTGTCAAGCATCACATGATATTAGCATACAGTTAATACATGTAGTTTATGTCTGAAAACTGTACCATTTACTATTCCGGTTCTGGTTCCGGCACTTGTGTTACAGTCTCCCCTTGTTAAAGAAATTTTGTCCCGAAATTTAAAAGTTATTATCGGGTACGACTTTCTTTGTAAACAAGTGGAGAAAACTTTGTTTGGTGTAATGTCCCTACGCTCCCAATTGAACTTTGGTCTCGTTTGGGATTTCCACTAAGTCTTATTAGTTGGAATACGGTTTCGTTCAGTGTTTGACTTCATAATTCCGTAATTCCTATTGATTGTTAATGAAATGTGTGTGTAGGCTTTTCACATCACCTCGATCGATTTGATCAAGGGTTAATCGGCCATTCATTTCTTGTGATTTATCCTCAAAGTTGCATCATACTCAGTTCTATGTTATTTATACCATATGATCCCATATACAAAGAGTCTTTTATATTGACTTATTCATCATGAATCAGACGTATCTTGTTTTCGTCTCCCTGTGTCATTGCCTTCTGTATGAGTCCTCAAGTATTGCTTTAGAGTTTTGCTCGCCTAATTGCTCGCAGTTGTCTTAATGCTATGCTTTGCTTAATCTTTGCATAACTCTAACACTTTATTATTGTTCAAAACTAATTGATGCTATGAGCATCAATTGTTACACAACCTTAATGCTAGTTGTGGATTTCTAATTATGTTGTATACATTAACTAAGGATCCTTTCTGTGTTTCTACCGTAAACGAAAATTTCTAAGTTTTCATGGAATACCTATATGGTTATAATAATAGGAATAAAATAAATTCTTATTCATACTATCATCAAATGGAATAAAGACTTATGAGTTAGAGGATAATACGTACCAGTACTCGTCTTCGGCATATCTTCGTTTTGTATTCACAACTGATTCTCCTGGTCTACTTATCAAGTTTAGCTATGTTTCCAGCACATTTCCAACATTCATCCTTTCTTAACATCCTAGGACCAAAGTTCTCTAAACTAAGTAATTAGAGTTCTATGATGTCTAGGTAGAAAGTGAAAGTTCACACGCTAGCTTTGGCATTTTGAATTCCTACGGCTTTTAGTGTTCTAATTAAATAAGGTCCTCTTCCTAATTACAGTAGTTAAACCGTAATTAAAATTTACCCTATCTTTATTTAATCATTTAACGCTTAATTAACCTAAGGGTTCCTTAAGTTATTATTCTGATCATGTTTTTGGCACCAAGTTTGCTTACGGTTATCTTAAATTTATTGTTTCTAAAACCACAACAGACCATACATTTTTATCTAGCACCCCAATACATAATTTAACGTATCATGCTGAAATTTGCATACCTATGGGTCATCGGACTCCGAGTGTTCCCTAGGAGCTGGTAAAGCGAGTAATTCCTCAGTGACCGCTGGGTTTGCGGAAGGCATTCTCCTAGGGCAGTCCGTTGCGAAATATCCATGCATTCCGCACGCGTAGCAGTTGTTGTTATGTTGAGAGGAAGTAGAGGTGCTCGCTTTTTGTTCCTGTTTCCTAGTGGAAATAAACCGGCATTGTTGGATCCAGTGTCCATATTTCCCACAATTCAGACAGTGCCTACAAAGTTTCTTCTCACCGTGGTGAAAACCACATCTGGCACATTTAGGGAATGTACCAACATATTGACGGGGAATAGGGGTCATCGGTGTCCTGCATTATTGCATCCAGTGACCCGCCTTCCCATAGCATGTGCATCTTACACATGGAAGTTCAGCTCGATGATAGTAGTGACAAGCTAAAAAGAGAGGGCCTTTTACCTCATAATGAGCACTGACTTCTGTAGTCAAATCTGGCAGGATTTGACTGATAGGTTCAGCTTCAGTGTAGTTCACAGTTCTTTTTCGCCTTTTTGCACAACGACGTTTTGGTTTCTTGTTGGTTTCTCCTTCTTCTGGTTCCTTCTTCTCTGCAGATAGTAGTGGGAAGTTCGTAGCAAACTCCTCACTGTTCCTGATCCGGGTGATGATTCCAGGGAGAACCGGCACCAACTGTTCAGTGATCAGGGTTGCAAGTGCATCAACTGCTGGGTCCGTCTCATGGTAGGGAGGGGTGGTGATGGCTGTCTTCTTGGTGACAGTTTGATCACAACCAATAGAATATTGGTTAGTGCAATGATCGAATGTAGAAGACACAATGCAAGTAAATTCCTAATTCCTATGTTCTCTATATGAAGGGTCCCTAAGTTATAGTCTAGGCCAAACCGTTTAAGTAAATGACCTATTATTCTCTATAACCTTGAGCTCTGATACCAATCTGTCACACCCCGAGCCGGCGGGCCGGATCGTGTGTCCCGTCAGGCGGAAGGATCTTGGGGTGCAATATCGGAATGATAATCGAAATGATCAGATTGTTTACATATCATCAATATCGAGAATCACTAAAGCACAATTAACATTAAACTAGGATTACAAAGTTAAATTACAATTGACAATATTTAGTAATTTAACTAACTAAACCTATCAAAAGAATCAAAGGTTTACTATCTTGTTACTGTACAAGATATCAAAATGTGATTCACAATGATCAAAAAAAGATGTGCTTTCCAAAAACTACTAGGTCCTTTAGCTAGCATCCTAGTATGCAATCCTGAACCTTAGCTTAATCCTGTACATCACCTGAGAAAAACATGTAAGAAAACAAGGTCAACACAATGGTTGGTGAGTTCATATAGTTTTAGTATTTGAAAAATAGCTTTGCAAACCTTTTAGGTAAAACCTTAACCTCATTAACATCACCTGTATCATCCAACTCGGTATGCTTATATATAGGGCATACGAAAGGGTCAAGCCTACAACCCGCCCAGACGCCATCGCACCACACACTAAGCCACATAGGACATTCATATTAATGATAATTAAACGTTTTACCCACCGTTTACTTCTGTTTCCAAAATGGTTTTAAGTAATTTGTTTAAAATATCATCCAACTCAGTATGCTTATATATAGGGCATAAGAAAGGGTCGAGCCTACAACCCGCCTAGACGCCATCCCACCACATACTAAGTCACATAGGACATTGCTGTTAATGATAATTAAGCATTTTACTCTCAACCAACACCACATCCGTTAGAGTTTCAAAATAAGTTTATGAGTTCACTTCTGTGAACAACTGAATTTCTGGAGGGTGCATCACCAAAGGATAGACCCAATGGTATTCAGTATCAACCCACAGGAGCAACTAGGGTGTAACGGTCTGCATTAGTGCGCAATTAGAGGACACCCATTAGTATACACAGAGTCTACTAATTGTATCATAATCATCCTAGCCACTGTTACAAAACATGGATGGACAATGAAGGGCACTGAATGACTAGTAGGAGTTGACTCCATAGGTCAACATGCGATGGCCAATCAGTCTGTCTTACAAGTTCCTGACAACTAAGAACACTGAATGACTAGGAGGAGTTGACACCATAGGTCAACATGCTAGGGCCAATCAGTCTGTCTTACGAAGTCCTTTCTGGTTATTAAGTATTTCACCTTTCCGATACCATGTGCACATGTACCTGTTTACCCACTTGAATCCCCTTTGTTAACTTGTTTAAGTTTTTGGAGTTTATTGAGTATTGAGCATAAGCATTTGACTAGGAACACTGATCACAAGCATTAAGTACTGAGTAAAAGATTTGAGCAATTGAGTAAAAGGATTGAGTTTACAACATTGTACACAAAAGTGACTGAACTTTAATGTTTAAGCATAAAGTAAGAAAGTATTTGAATATAAAGTATTAGCAGGTAAAGCATTTGAGCAAGCTAATATCCAATATTGATTTAAAGTATTGAGTGTATGTTTTAATTAATATTCTTGAGTATAAGAAAGTATACGTTTAAAAATAAGTATTTGAGAAATTTTTATGAGTAATGATATGAGTAGGTATATGTTTACGAAAGATACAATCATGACTTATAATCATGATAGTTTATAACTGAAATCATAAAGATTAAGCATCAACAAAATGAATGAACAACTTAACAGTTAACAGTTTATAAATAATTTCATAAACAGAAGCTAATAAGCATTTCATAAAACATGAAAATAATTATATAATTCGTTTATACAAAACATTTGACATGTTTCTCAGTCCCGAAGTAAACACAAAATAGTTTGAAAAGGGACAAATGAACTCACATGTGTTGCTGTGCAAATGAACCACAAAAGATATGCGCTCTCTTTGATTGTTGCCTATGTATCTTTAGCACCTGGATTATTTTAAGAAGATTCGTCGACGATAAGTATTTATAATAGTCGTATCTAGGGTTTGGTCTCGATGTACAACTAAGTGTCCTACATTACTAATGTGTTTCTAGAATTTCATCTAATCAGTCTAAACTCATTACCCCATAATAACCCTAATCCCACCAATAATCATTATTCATTACTAAACAGTAGATGAGTAGGGTTTATATTAATTACATCACAAGTCTTTAATTAACACATTTTTAAGGTAATTCATTTTAAGTTAGGTATTTATTTAGAAATCATTTAATTAATTTAGTAGGATTTATAAGTAATTTCCCTTTTATCGAAAACATAATTTATTTAAAATAATTATACAGTGACATGATAGGCTTGTGTTAATCCAATTGGATTAACCTCAGGCCCATTACTAGCTTTTGTGTGTCCAATGACTCTTGACCAACTTCCTTGAATAACCTGTCCTAGATAATTCAAGTGAATCATCTATGTTAGTTACACATTCCTATGAGTTTAAAAAGGGTTAGATGTTAATAATTAAATTAACACCTTTAGTCCTAATTTATGATTTTTCAAATGTTTATTATTCCGAATTTGTGCTTACAACCCATGTTAATATATTTTGAGAAAACCCTTATTATTGTTGCGTTAATCGTTATTTAACTTCAGCCCCATGTGATAGACAAGATCTATGTTCAACATTTGTTTGGTAAAATGTTGGTGACCTAACCTTTATTATGAAAAGATTATTACCTTATTACCCTTGATTAGAACTAGTTTTAGCTTCCTATTAGGAAACCCTAATTCCCTTCCCATGAACACACCTACGTAATTCATCCATGCATTCCTTGGTGTTTCCCCATGTATGCCATGCACTCAAGGTCCTTTAACCGTGACTGATGGTTCAAACCCCAACTCCTTAGCCGAAAGGCCATACCCGAATCAGCTTGGCCGAAAGAGGCTGGCCGAATGGGCTTGCTCGAACCAGTGCCGCGACCAAATAGGGTGTTGGCCCGACAGAATGAATCTGATCCGATCGAATGGCAGCCGGCCGAAGGAGTTGGGCCGATCGAATGGATTTTAGGCCGACTAGATTTACGCCGAAAGGATGCAGTCGAATGGAAGGCTGTCGAATGAGATAGCCCCGATCGAATGGTGGTCTTGGCCGAAGGATGACACCCTGGGCCATTCGGCCGAAAGAGCTTGATTTTCTTCGGCTGGGGCCATTCGGCCTAGCTGATGGGAGTGATTCGGCCACCACGGCCTCGTGGGTGCAGCCCCCATAAAATCGCGGTTTAACCACAGCCCATGAAAACTCGCTTGTTCCTACATCCTCCTAAGGTTGGGTGGCCTAGAACCGGTCTAGGTGGAATTCGAACATAAGGGTTTTGAAAACCCTAAAAACCGTATAGAAAACTAGATTTTACCTCGAATTGGGTGGTTCAAAGCTTAGATCGGTTGTACTTTCGTGTTCTACAAGTTGTGGTGGTCGTTTAGACACCAAGAATGCGAGATTTCGTCAAGAAACGAGTGAATCTAGGTGTGAGAAGTTTTAATTTCTAGAGAGAGAGTGACGGGAGAGAGGTTTTAGAGAGAGAGTGTGAAGAGATTAAATGAAGAAGATGGCTCATGTGGGGTATTTATACCCTGGGTGAGTTCTGGTTCGTTTCGGTTGCTCGGTTTCGCGTAAAACGCCGGCTTCGTTTCGTTTTCTAAACAAAATGTCGCGATATTAAAAGTAGAGTTTAGAAATTTATTTTAGGTGGTAATTCGTAGTAAATTAACAAAATATCTTTCACTTATTTTAAGCTTTTAGAAATATTTAATATACTGTTTAAAATCGAATCGTACAGTCGTCGCGCGTATTCGTTTGAATCGTCACCCGTATGAATACAACGATAACTATACTTTTCAATATGGTTTTCTAATTATCAAATATCGTTAAGAACGTTAGACTTTCATATATATTCGTATAGGTCGTCACCCATACGAATAATCCGTCGATTTAGCACTCACGTAATGATATCCGTTGTTGTTTTGTTATGTAAAGCCTCACATACGTTTATACATAATAGAATCCTAACAAGCATTCACGTGTCAGTTCAGTGTTGTCTGATATGTTTCAGACTGTTAAACTGTGAGTTTGAATCAGATTACTGAATCCATTACGTAATAGTTTTGTGTCAAGCATCACATGATATTAGCATACAGTTAAGACACGTAGTTTATGTCTGAAAACTGTACCAGTTACTATTTCGGTTACGGTTCCGGTACTGGTGTTACAATTAGTAACGTGGATAGTACTATTTTGTGAAGCCCCCTCATGTAGTCAAAATGTCACACCTGGCAGTTTCAAGTAAATTGCAATGCTTACAATTATTTATTTCACATTCATATCCTTTGTATTTCATTTAATTAGGATAAATTAAGTGAGTGAAACATAAACAATTACGAAACGATAGTTCGGGGAATTATCGGATCGTACATTGCACATTGATTTTGGAAATCAAGTGTGGCAAACACAGACACAATTGCAAAATGATAATTCGGGGAATTATCGAATTGTACATTACACGTTGATTATTATTAATCAAGTGTACAAACGCTTCACAAAGTTGGGCACAAACAATCATGAATCGGTAATTCGAAGAATTACCGAAACGCACATGAGTCTTATTAAACGAACGTTGGTGAACAAACTAAACGATAATCAAACGAACATATGTGCTTTTAGGCGATTATGTATTAACACGAATTAAACGATTATAATAAATGTTACAAATCGATGACAAAAGAAACTCAATCAACATAATTAAATATATAAAAAATAAACCCTTCGCGGTACGCGAATAGTCTCGGCGAAACTCATCGTGGAACGTGACGTAGGAGGGAATTTTGAATTTAGCCGAAATGCTCGGCGTTACGCCACGACTGATCATTTCCCACCTTGGCGGTATGTGGCATGTCTCGGTGGACTACTCGGCTATTTTTTTCCTTGGTGAGTTTATTATTTCAGGAATGATGTCAGGAAGAAATGCAAAAGATAAGGGTTCAAATTCATTTTCTTCCATCTTATTGTCAATCGGAGTATAATCAGTGGGAGGGGAAGTGTGATTATACCCGATTCTAAACCTTGCTTTGCTGTGAAATTGCTTCTTATGAAGCAACTGAAATCCTTTGGAGGATTCCACCCATTTTTCACAGTTGACCTTGGTTTTAGACCTCAGACTTTTAGGCTAAGTATTTTTCATCAACCAGGTCAAACTGAGCTTGCAAATTTGGATTTTCTGTTTTTAAAAATGAAATATGATTATATTTGTCTTTTATTATGTTGTCAACTTCCAAGTTTTTCTTGACAAGAATGTGTTCAAGCTCTAGGTTATTTTATTGCAACAATACATTTGCCTCCTTTATATTGGAAAATGCCTTAATGCAGGATTCAGAACATAGTCTTTCAAGAAGATCAGGGGTTCCTGTGCAACAAATGAAGAAGAGTCAGCAACAGGTGAGTCAGTGGAGTTTGTGGTTTCATCAATGGCCATAAGTGCAAGTTTTGCTATCATTGGCTAAGAGAGCATAGCCTGCATCATCAGGTAAGCTAATACAATCCACATACTCTTGTGTAAATAGAGCAGGTTGACTAGATTGAGAGGTTTGGAGAACTGGGCCTAGAGTAGTAACTTGAGAAGGAGGTGGTGTAACAACCTGAAAGGAAGCAGGCAAAAGTTGGTACATACTGTCATTAGCATATTGTACATATTGAGCAGTCGATTGAGGAGAAGGCTAAACAATATGAGCAGTTGCCTAATTAGGATTGTGTTTTGAATAGTGAGAAGAAGTGGTGGATGAATTTGAAGTAGGGAAAGTCACATAGGGAGATGATTAACTATTGGGAGCATTTCTGCATTCCTTAGAAAAGTGTCCAAAGCTATGGCATCTATATGTCGCACCCCACCTCTCGTCACTTGTCGATGATGTCACTGGGAAGGTTGCTGAAGCATAGTGGTGATGTCTCTGAGATGAGGTGTGACTTACTTGATCCGGTATCACAACACACATATTAACTTAAAGCAAATACATACCAAGGGTTTCATAATCACAAGTAACTTAAAATTTACAAACTATATTTATTATACAATCCGACTTATTTAATTACAAGTGATTGAAAGTGCAGCCTCATCGTTGATCATTGTCTCCCTGCAAAAGTTTTAAGTTTAAAAAGATCAGCACAAAGATGGTGAGTTCGTAAAGTTCAAGTTAAACCATATGATACAATATGATATGCAAGTTCTCAAGATATACAGTTAAAGATAACCATGGGACCTGTATCTAGTTCCTTTCTGACAATTCTACGTTTTACGAAGATACTACCCGTCTGTAAATATCTTAATGCCGCATTATCTTAATGTCTATCACTAACATTAAGAAGGTGTTTCGAAAATAGGTAACAAACATTTACACGAAGGGGAGTTGCAAACTCCCCACAAATGGGTTGTCAGCCGATAGTACTATCATTGATGCCTGTTCGGCCCCACATGGGTTCACTAGATATGATGAGGACTTTTGATACTGTGATAAAGATACTAACGGCAAAATCCCATGAAATCTTACAAGAGTCACATGAAATCTGTGACAATTGCATTTGAGAATTATGTCATCGATGACGTGAGCACATTTGGTCTTGCTTGAAATCCATGTTGATTTAGCTATTGTAATTATTACAGGTTGATAGTATTCGAGAAATGGTGAACATAGGCGAAAACCGTGCGCGAAACGGAGTTCCGGATTGTCCGGAATCGCAAAACGAAAGAAAATGACAAAAGTATCAAAATCTGAGGAGCCAGGAGGTACGCCTAGCGTCAGACCTCCACGCTAGGCGGTACGTGCGGGGAAAGAAAAAAATATGGAATCTAGGTCTCGCGCGCTATGCCTCGGGCCAAGCGGCCACGCGGGGCGGTGCTCCTGGCAAAGGTCGGCTTGGCAGATAGGATTAAAAGATCAGATTGCATGGAAAAATGAACTTCTATCTTCCTCTCGAATTTCTTTCACCTTACAGATGAACAACAATCACTTTTCAGCATCCAAACTTCATTTTGAAGGCTTCTGAACATCCAGATCTTGCTTGGGAACAAGTTTACAAGTCCTGATCGTTGTTCTACACTCAGAAATCCGTCTGATTAGGTAACGGTTTGTTTTAACCTTCTAGTTTGATAATGGTTGATTAGATCTTGTTTTTGAACGTAATGATATAGTTAGGATTGTTGATTATTGCCTAGATGATGGTTAGGATTGATTATAAACGAAGAGCTTGATGTTTTAACGGGTAAATCCTTGGTTTGATCCGTTGTAATGCCCGGTTTTCATGAAATCATAACAATGGTTATAATGATTTTAACCATTTGATTGTGACAATGTAGGTGATTAGTTTGGTTAATCTTTGAAATGCAAGGTTAAATCCAAGTGTTTCAAACTAATCACAACCATTAACATACTTATTGGAATGATTATCTGATGTTTATGATAACAGTCAGATTAGTATGTTAAACATGGTTTTTAAACCTATTCTAATGTCACATTGTGATATTTCATGATATTTGGGTATTCAATAACAAGGATTGATCATTCTTAAGCGATAAATTCATCTAGAAACTGGTTTAGCATCAAAATCAACAACATTAGCTATTTGGTTAATCTGAGATTATTCTGATTAATCTAACGTGTCATCAACCTTGTATTAGGAACCTGAATTAGTACAGATTCCTATATTATCATACATTGTATGATATGACATTAGATTAACTAATTGAAAACTTTATATCGGTTTGATGACTTTTACTGCAATGTCTTTGACATTGGACGTTCAGAAAGATTTAATCAGTAAGTTAAAACATAAATAATTAATTAAACATAAACTAATGCAGAATCACCTTATTACTACCAGTTGTGTGATATTCTTCTACTAGTGAGATATCATGTGAGTTTCGTACAACCCCTTTTCTTTTTAATATTTTACAAACATCGAGTAGCACTGTGGAACTTTTCAAAACTATATGATATGTGTCACTGTTATCTACATGATTTCATGTGATTTGCTGAGAACTTGTGGATTTCATGTGATTTTTCCTGTTGAATAGAACTCTATCACAGAACTTGAAAATCCTCATTCCTTGAACTGTATCCAGTGAACCCATGTCAGGCCGAACAGAAAACAATGATAGTACTATCGGCTGACAACCCATTTGCCGGGACTTGCAACTCCCCTTGGTGTAAATGTTTGTTATCTGTTTTCTAGAACATCATAATGTAGTGATAGACATTAAGACAATGAGGCATTAAGATATTTACCGACGGGTAGTATCTTTATAGAACGAGAACGGGTAGTCCGAAAGGAACTAGATACGGGTCCCATGGTTATCTTGAACTGAACATTTTGAGAACTTACATATCCTATCATATTGTTGAATTTGAACTTTACGATCTCACCAGCTTTGTGCTGATCTTTCAAACTCAAATGTTTTTTGCAGGAAGACAGTGACCAACGGTGAGGATGCACTTCAAACACTTGTAATTAAATAAATCAGATTGTGTAATAAACATAGTTGTAAAATGTAATATTGGTTGTAGCAATGATCCTTGTAATGTAATTATTTTAAGTTTATCAGTGTGTTGTGATACCGGATCAAGTAAGTCATATCTCATCTCTGAGACATCTCCACTATGCTTCCGCAACCTTCTCAGAACGACGAATGACATCATCTCAGGTGACGAGAGGTGGGGGTGTGACAGCGTGGTATCAGAGCCATAGGTTATAGAATTTAGGTGGACTTAGAGACCTAGACTATAACCATAGGATCATATAGTGACACAGAGAGCACCGAACATGACAAATGATCAAAACTTGTTTTGAATTAATTTAATCCAAGCAAAACAATAATAACTATAAGGACGAATAGCTGCTTTGAGATAGGAAGAGATATCATATCATGTTTATGCTGAATATTATTATCCAATATTTATCACATGGTACTGATCTGAAAATTTTTTTTGTACAGCGATGGTTAACCCATGTGATCGTTATATCTACAGGCAGATTCCATATGTGATTCTGGACGATACGTCTAGTCCTAGCTCAAGTTCTGACTCGGATCCGTCAGAAGCCTCTTCTGCAGCATCTCTAGCGGTACCTCAGATTTAACACACAACACCATTAGTACAACAGACTCCACCCCATGTACCACGTACACCATCACCATGTCCACAGGTATCTGATGATCATACCTCTGCTGACCATCGGGCTAGAAGCCCATCACCCTAGAGAGTCCCGGTTTACATTGGGATTAGGAAGATGCGGGGACAAGTCCGCGAAACCACAGGGTTACCACCTAGGCATCAGCTTGCCCCTAGACATGTTCCAGGCTCCACTCACAAGGTGGGTTAGTCTTCTCGACAGGCTGAGATGAGAGCTCAGCTACAACATGTTACTTTGGACTTGCAGAGTACTCGTTTGGAGCTAAGACAGTCGTATGGTTCTCTGCAGGAGACCCGTACCACCCTGACTGAGACACGTGTGGCTCACCAGACTTTGGTAGAGCAGTTTGAGATTCTTAAGGCCAGCACTAGAGCATGGAGGACGATTATAGAGGATAGGATGAGACAGAACATGATGCATGTGATGATGGTTGTATTTTGGCAGTATGTTGAGGCTGTGAGCCGGAGGGCGGTGAGAGTGACAGAAATGGTGGAGGGTGTGAGGATGTTGAGTTTGGAGGCGAGGTTGTTAGGAATGGCTATAGTACTAGCAACTATAGCCATCGTGATAGCATGTTTACCGTATTTTATACGGTAAAGTATGATATGGACATGCATGTTTTGGGATTATCATTGTATATATCATTAGAAACAAATGAATAGGTTGAGGGTATGTGATGTATGGGGGAGGTTTTGGATGTGAAATAAATCCCCGGTAGCAGTTGTGATGTTATGGTTTTTTTGGCAATTCTTGTATCAAAAACTTCATGGTTGTATAAAACTTATATCATATTAATAAAATGGTTGTTTTTGTATATCTGTTTGTGTGTGATGTGTGAAATAAGTATCAATATCAAACTTATATGAAATGTATATTAATTTCGAACTTGTATGAACATTTTTGTGTGAGAACATATCTATTGCCTGTACGGAAATGTATCACAGAACTATGAGAACATTTTTGTGTTAGAACATATCTATTACCGGTATGGCAATGTATTGCAGAAATATGAGAACATTTTTGTGTGAGAACATATCTATTGACGGTATGGCAATATATTGCAGAACTATGCAAACATTTTTGTGTGAGAACATATCTATTGCCTGTATGGCAATGTATCGTAGAACTATGTGAACATTTTTGTGTGAGAACATATTTGTTGCCTGTATGACAATGTATCGTAGAACTATGAAAACATTTTTGTGTGAGAATGTATCTGTTGCCTGTATGGCAATGTATCGTAGAACTATGATAACATTTTTGTGTCAGAACTTATCAGTGTCCTGTATGATAATATATCAAAAACATGTGTAGTAACATATCTATATTACAATGCTGTAAACTGTGTAATATTCTAACATGTTTTTGAAATAACAGGACTGAGTATAACTACAAACATTTGTATGATTACTGTATACTGAGAACATATCTGGATCTTTTCAATTTAGTTATACTACGTTTCCTATAATCACATTTCAACATAAATTTGTCAATATGACTAAATACGGTTGAATTTATGCGATCAAACGGGTTATGTCTTTAATGTTCTTGAACTGACCTGAGTTTGTCTGCATGTGAGCAGAACAATGGCTCCTAAAAGAGGTCGACTAGCTAAGAAAGCTACCAAGAATGTTATTAACCTTGAGTCGAATCAAATTCCACCTGTCAATGTAGAATCCAATCCAGATCCACAGGTTGATCCGGAAACAAACATGGTTCCACCTGAAAATTTGGGAACAAATAGCATTCCACCTGCGGGTGCAAGTGGATCTGAACTAAACAAAGCAATGATAGCACGAATTGTAAGAGAACAACTATCTGCTTGTGGTGTTTTGATACAACACCAACCACATATCGCTGCGGGTTCTGGTGGAGACCACGACCACACTGAACATAATGCTACCGGTGGCCGCGTAGAAACTAATCAGACCACCGGTACAACAACAACGAAAACAACTGTTCCTGATCCACTACATCATGGATGTACTTATAAGTACTTTGCTTCTTGTAACCCTCCTATTTTCACAGGAACAGAAGGAGTGGCTGGACTCTTAAGGTAAATTGAGGAAATGGAAACAAAACTGAAGATCAGCCAGTGCTTGGCATAGGATAAGGTGTCTTATGCTACTTGTTATCTCAAAGACTCAGCTCTAACCTGGTGGAAGACCCAGGCTAAAACTTTGGGCTCAGCTACAGTTGATTCTATGGGCTGGAACGAATTTAAAACTCTGATTATGTCAGAGTACTGCCCAATCACTAAAATCCAAAAGCTTCAGGAGGAATTCTGGAATCACTCGATGATCGGTGCTGATTGTTTAGCTTATATTGATCGATTTCATGAACATACTTGTTTACTTCCCAATATGTTTCCTACTGAGCTTTGATTGAGAAGTATATCAAGGGTCTGGTTCCCCAGATTCGGGGAATGGTAACTGCAACTAAACCTACAACTCTCAAACGTACAATCTTGTTAACCACTAAACATACCGATGAGGCGGTAAGGAGTGGTACTTTGATCGTAAAAACTCAGACGACAGTGGGCCGTAGTGATGTCGGTACCTTGAATGTTTTAAAAGGTACCAAACAAAAGTGTTTTGGCAAATCCAAAATGAAAACTCCGGTTAAAACCAGTCTGAAAAAACCAACGGTGAAGAACTGTGGTGCAACTATTCCTGAGAGGAAAGGTTACACTGGGCCGGCGCCCAAATGAAACAACTGTCCATACCATCACACCAGACCATGTCCTGTTTTTCTAAACTGTAATCGAGTAGGACACTACGCTAGATATTGTAACTTTCCTGCTCGCCAACAAAACCAAGCACCTCGACAAACCGCTCAAACAAACCGGTCATGCTTCAAGTGTGGAAGTCCTGACCATTTCATGAGAAACAGTTCGAACAATAATAACATCAATCTGGGAAATGAAGCTAGGGAGAGCTTTTCAGATTGGTGCAACCGAGGCAAGGCATGATGCGAACATTGTCACTAGTACGTTTCTTCTTAATAATCTATACGCATCAGTTCTGTTTGATACAGGAGCAGATAAGAGTTTTATTTCTCCTGAATTTGCATCATTACTCTCATTGCCTACGGTAGATATAGAAACTCCTTATGCCATCAAACTTGCTAATGGCAAGTTAATCAAAACTAACAGTGTCATTCAAGGGTGTTCCTTGAATCTAAATGATCACCTTTTTAATATCAATTTACTTCCTATTGAGCTTGGGAGCTTTGATGTCGTTGTCGGTATGGACTGGCTCTCTGATAACCAAGCGGAAGTTGTATGTCAAAATAAAGTGATATGTATTCCATTACCTGACGGTAATACAATGGTAGTTCAAGGAGAACGAGCCGGTAGAAAAATGGTATCATATCTTGTATGCAAACTCAGAAATGCTTACGGACAGGTTGTCAGGCCTTTCTAGCACATGTGATCGAGAACTGTTCTTTACAAAAATGTATCGAAGATATTCCTGTAGTCAAGAATTTTCCTGAAGTTTTTCCTGAGGATATATCAGGATTACCCCTAGTGAGACAAGTTGAATTTCAAATTGACCTAATTACAGGTGTAGCACCTGTAGCTAAAGCTCCTTATCGTTTAGCACCTTAAGAAATGCAAGAGCTTTCAGGTCAACTTCAAGAAATGTTAGACAAAGGTTTTATTAGACCTAGTTTCTCACCTTGGGGAGCACCAATTCTTTTTGTGAAAAAGAAGGATGGTTCATTCAGGATGTGTATCGACTACAGGGAACTCAATAAACTGACAATCAAAAGTCGTTATCCATTACCACGTACAGAAGATCTGTTTGATCAACTACAAGGCGCTACTTATTTTTCGAAAATCGATTTAAGATCCGGATATCATCAGCTACAAATTCATGATGATGATGTTGCTAAAACTGCATTTAGAACTCGATACGGACATTATGAGTTTTTAGTAATGCCGTTTGGATTAACAAATGCACCTGATGTTTTCATGGATCTGATGAATCGAGTATGTAGGCCTTATTTGGATAAGTTTGTGATTGTGTTTATTGATGACATTCTTATTTATTCTCGAAACCAACAGGAACATGCTCAACACTTGAAACTGATCCTAGAAATTTTGGCACGTGAAAAACTACATGCCAAATTTTCAAAGTGTGAGTTTTGGTTACGAGAACTTCAATTTCTTGGGCACGTAGTGAACGAGAACGGCATTCAAGTGGATCCCAGTAAGATCGAAGTTGTGAAACAATGGGAGACACCATGAACCCCAACTGAAATACATCAATTCTTAGGACTGGCAGGTTATTATCGCCGATTTATCAATAACTTTTCAAAGATAGCCTTGCCACTAACTACATTGACACAGAAAAATCAACCGTTTATATGGGCTTCCCAACAGGAGGAGGCATTTCAACTGTTGAAACATAAACTCTGCAGTGCACCTATCTTGGCATTACCGAAAGGTATGGATCATTTCACAGTGTACTGTGATGCTTCTCGTCAAGGTCTTGGGTGTGTGTTAATGCAGAAAGATAAGGTAATTGCTTACACTTTTTGACAACTAAAGGTACATGAGAAGAACTATACAACTCATGATCTTGAACTGGGTGCAGTGGTGTTTGCACTCAAGATTTTGAGACACTATCTATATGGAACCAAGTGTATCGTATACACTGATCACAAAAGTCTTCAACACATTCTAGATCTAGGACTCTGAAAAAGGAACCCAACACAGGCAAACGCGAGGAAGAATTATCAAAGAAACCCCACCATCATCCCAAGAAGAAACAAAAGGTCATCAAGAACTATACGATGGCCGCCCCACTCAATCAAATAGCACCTGCACTTCACAACCCAAACAAGAGACCATACACTAGCACGTACCCATTGTGTGCCAAATGTCAGTACCATCACGCTGCTAATACTCCCTGCAAGCACTGCACAGGATGTGGAAGAAAAGGGCATTGGGTCCAACAATACAGAATGACACCTACTCAAGCAGTGAACAATGCTGCTTTAGCTCTCCCTCCACCCAACAATTCGAATCAAAACAATGGCGGATGCTATAACTGTGGCGAAGCTGGCCACTGCTCAAGGAACTGCCCAAAGAAGATGCAACTGGCAGTTCAAACACCGCGCGGAAGTGTTTTTGCTATAGGAACTCCAGCTGCTCGTCAGAACCAGAATGTGGTCACTTGTACATTTCTTTTACATGACTTTAATGCATCTATTCTATTTGACACTGGTGCGAATCGGAGATTTATCTCGACCGACTTCGCATGACAACTTAATCATGTTGAGGAATCTTTAGACTCCCCTTATATCATTGAAGTAGCGAATAGGAAACAAATCACAGTTAGAACAATATTTAGAAACTGTCCATTAACACTTAACGGCCAAACATTCACCATCGATTTGATACCGATGGGATTGGGTAGTTTCGACATCATTGTCGGGATGGATTGGCTATCTCTCAACAGGGTGGAAGTTATCTGTTCCGAAAAGCTGCTTCGAATTCCATTGGCGAACGACCACGTATTGGAAGTTCGAGGGGATCAAACAAAACGGAGTGTCAAAATCATATCTTGCATGAAGACGCATAAGTGTTTACGGAAGCAGTGTGTAGCCATCCTGGCTCACGTGGTGGAAAGAGGGAAAGACAAGATCAAGATTCAAGACATTCTGGTAGTAAAGGAATACCCTGAAGTACTTCCTGACGATCTACCGGGTTCGCCACCAGCACGGCCGGTAGAGTCCGTATTGACTTAGTCCCTGGAGCAACTCTTGTTACAAAAGCTCCTTACAGGTTAGCTCCTTCAGAGATGTAGGAATTGTCAAATCAGTTGCAAGAATTATTGGATAAGGGTTTCATCCAACCGAGCTACTCACTGTGGGGAGCTCCGGTTTTGTTCGTTAAAAGAAGGATGGATCCTTTTGAATGTGCATAGATTACAAGGAGCTGAACAAATTAACCATCAAGAATCGGTATCCACTGTCGACGATTGATGATCTTTTTGACCAACTACAAGGAGAACAATATTTCTCGAAGATCGATTTACGCTCTGGATATCATCAACTCAGAGTTCAAGAAGAAGATATAACTTAGACGGCTTTTTGAACCCGGTATGGGCATTATGAGTTTATGGTAATGCCCTTCGGATTGACAAATGAACCTGCAGTTTTCATGGATCTCATGAACCGAGTGTGCAAGCTGTATCTGGATCAGTTTGTCATTGTCTTTACTGATGACATACTGATTTATTGCAAGACCTAAGCAGAACATGAGCAATACCTCAAGAAGATCTTGGAGCTGTTGAAGAAAGAACAACTCTATGCAAAATCCTCTAAGTGTGAATTCTGGTTAAGGGAAGTTCAGTTTTTGGGCCATGTAGTCAACAGTAAAGGGATACATGCGGACCCTACCAAGACCAAAGCTATTAAGAATTGGGATACACTGACGACACCGACGGAGATACAGTCTTTTCTGGGACTAGCGGGTTATTATAGAAGGTTTATTTCAAACTTTTCTAAGATAGCTTTGCCTCTCACCAAGTTAACTCAGAAATGTGAGCCGTTTGTTTGGGAGCAGAAACAAGAAGATGCTTTCTAGACATTGAAACAGAAGTTATGTACTGCTACACTCTTATCCTTCCCAGAGGGTACAAACGACTTTGTAGTGTGTTGTGACGCTTCCCGTCAGGGACTCGGTTATGTGTTAATGTAACGAGACAAAGTTATTGCGTATGCCTCAAGACAGTTGAAGATACACGAGAAGAACTACACGACACATGATCTAGAACTGGGAGCAGTCGTCTTCGCACTGAAGATTTGGAGGCATTACTTGTATGGCACCAAGTGTACCATCTTCACTGATCACAAAAGTCTACAGCACATCTTTGATCAGAAGGAACTGAACATGCGACAGCGACGGTGGATTGAATTTTTGAATGATTAAGACTTTGTGATCAAGTACCATCCGGGTAAGGCAAACGTTGTAGCTGATGCATTGAGCCGGAAGGAACGGGTCAAACCACTACGCGTAAGAGCAATGGGAATGACTATGCAGACAAGTCTACATGACAAGATTGTACATGCTCAATAGGAATCAGTAACACTGGGTACTTTGAAGAAAGAACTTGATTGTGGAGCAGAATGACAGTTTGAGACGAAACCAGAAGGAGTTATCTACTACGAGGATCGCGTGTGGATTCCTGCGCACAAGACCAGTTACTCGGTACACCCGGGCACCGATAAGATGTACCAACATTTACGAGGATTTTATTGGTAGCCAAGAACGAAGAAAGGTATAGCCGAGTATGTCGGTCGATGTCTCACATGTGCGACTGCTAAGGTGGAACACAAAAAATAGTCAAGTTTACTGGAACAACCCGAGATTCCTCTTTGGAAGTGGGAAGAAATAGCTATGGATTTCATTAACAAGATACCCTGCACTTCTAGTGATCATGATACCATTTGGGTCATCATTGATCGTTTAACTAAATCTGCTCACTTCTTGCCGATACGTGAAACTTTCACCAGGGATAAACTGGCAAAATTATACATCAAGATTTTGTGAGTCATTGCAGAAGTCACTAGGAACGAACTTGAACTTGAGTACAGCTTACCATCCACAAACGCACGGTCAAAGCGAACGTACTATACATACCCTTGAAGACATGTTGCGAACATGTATTTTGGATTTTGGTGGGAATTGGGATTCCCATTTGCCACTGATAGAATTCTCCTATAATAAAAGTTACCATAGTAGTATCGGATGATCTCCATTCGAGGCACTTTATGGTAGAAAATGCCGGTCACCGATCTGTTGGACAGAAGTAGGAGATAATCGAATAACTGGGCCAGAGCTTATTCAAGAAACCACTGATAAAGTTACAGGTAGCCAGAAGCAGACAAAAGAGCTATGTTGACAAATGGTGCAAAGTGTTGGAATTTCAAGTGGGAGACCGTGTTATGCTGAAGGTGTCTCCATGGAAAGGAGTCGTTCGCTTCGGAAAGAAAGGCAAATTAGCTCCGCGATTCGTCAGGCCGTTCTAGATCATTTAACGAATCGGTCCTGTTGCGTACAAGTTGAGATTTCTCGATGAGCTCAACGGTGTGCACAATGTGTTTCACATCTCAAACCTTGTGAAATGCCTTGTGAATGAATCATTTGTCATACCAGCTGAGAAAATTCAAGTGGACGAACAACTACATTTTATCGAGGAACCTTAAGAGATTATGGATCGCGAAGTTAAACAACTAAAGCGAAGCCGTATTCTGATTGTCAAGGTCCGATGGAATTCAAAGCGCGGACCTGAGTTTACTTGGGAACACGAAGATCACATGAAGTCCAAGTATCCCCACCTGTTTGAAGAGGAAGCCGTACCTGATAAAGATTCTTAAATTTCGGGATGAAATTTCTCTAACAAGGGGAGACTGTAACATCAGTGCCATAACCGTAGCCGGAACATCGATTTATACAGTAAATCAGGTACGAACTATGTATATTACATGTGTGTTATTATCAATTGATGTTTAATACGAAACAATTACATATCTTTTTCAAAAACATATTTCAAATCCATGGTTTAACAGTCGGAATCATATCTGACAACACATAACTATTATGTGCATATTAGTTAGGATATTATTATGCATAAACATATGTGAGATTGTACAGAACAAAACAATAATGGATATCGATATGTGAATATTAAACCGACGAGGTATTTGTGTGGGTGACGATTCACACGAATATATTTGTAAGTTTAATGTTCTGAACGATATCCAGTAATTAGAAAAACAAATCGGAAAGTAACGTTGTCGTCGTCTTCGAACAAGTGACGATTCGTACGAAAACGCACGAAAACGCACGAAAACGATTCGATCTGATGAAACAATAAAAATAAACGTTTCTGAAATTTTAAAAATAAATAAAAGATATTTAGTTAATTTATTATGAATTACGACTTTAAAAAGTTTAAAAATTTGTATCTTTACATGGTAAAGAATTGTTACGAAAAACGACGAAAAACGATGCGTGAAACCGAAACCATGCGAGATCGAGCACACCCGAACATACCCGGGCTATAAAAGCCCTTATCCTTCTTTGTTTTCCCCCACTTTTGCAGCCAACCATCTTCTTATTCAAGAAATCCCGTCCACCACACCTCACCACCACTTTCCAACTTCAAATCTTCATATCTCTCATATTTCGCCACCAAATTGGACGTTCTAGTAGTCAAAACGATCGTGAGAACGAGAGGAACACAGTAGTGTAACTGATCGAAGCTGAAACGAGCTGTATCGACTGCAGTTTTAGAGAGAAGTTGCTGAATTTTAGTGTTTTTCACTATTCAAGAAAGGTAAGCTTCTAAATCATTTTTGTCACTTCAAATCAATTAGGATAAACACTAAAATGGCTTTCGAAACAAGTAGATCATGAAGAGATGAAGAAATAGAGCTTTGAATCATCAAAAACGGATCAAAAATGAGTTAGAACGAGCTGTTTTCAAATTTGTTGCTGTTTGGGTGAGTTTTCACGAAACCCAGCTTGTTTTCAGTAGATTTTGGGGCTGATAAACTTTAGGATTTGCACTAAAACAAGTTAGGAAGCTAAGGAATACACTGGAATGAAGTTTGGGTCAGTTTAAATTCGATTTGGAGCTGGAATTTGAGGCAAAAACCGAGTTCAAAGGGCTGTTTGTGATGTTGTTGTTCTGACAAACATCAGTGTTCTCAGTCCGTTTAGGACCCTCTAACGCCTTAGGATTTGCACTAATTTTGTATAGGAACTCAAGAAACATCAGGGGTTAAAGAATGGAAGGGCTGGGAATGGTTAGAACCCGGGAAAATGACTCAATTGACGGCCTAAGGGCTATGCAAAGAGACACCGTCGAACCCATAGTGTTGGCAGGTTAGGGGCAGTATATTCAGCGATATTACCTAACAAATTCCATAGATATGTGTCAGGGTCTTGTAGATATTAGTAGCCAAATGTAGTCCATGTATTTCAAGCTTGGAACCAGCTCAAAACACTTAGAAATGAAGTCATGGGGCTGATTTTAACATAGTGATATCGGTTAAGGATGCTACTTGGGTTTTGAGGTGTTAATCGTTTTTCAAGGCCATCTACAATAAGTTTTGTCAAAACAAACACCATCCCAACTATTTTAACATATAAACATACTCTTTAACAACCGATTGGGATTATAACACTTGAAACTTTTCAAGAAAACCATGGGGTAAAGATTTAAAACCGATAATGGTTCAAAGTGACCATTTGGGATGCTAACCAATTTCAAACTCATTGATACTATGGATTTTCAATACAAAAGATTTCCTAAACTTTTCTAACATATAAACATAGGTTTTATAAGGTTAATGGGATTGAAACACGTGGGATTTAAATAATTAAAGTATAGAATCATGATGTTAATATCGGTTAAGATCCTAGTGTTAACTGAAAATCTAGGAGTGTGGACAATAAGTTGGTAACTTTCAAAGTTAACAAACAAAGTTCACATGATAACCTAAACAAGCTAAGTATGGAGGTTGACATTACCATGTCAACACCCAACTCTTAGCAAACTCATTACATGGTAGATTAACTAAGGATATTCCAAATGAATAGTCTTAGTTAATAACTAATTCAAAGTAAACAAGAATCAAGGTGGATAACAAAGAACTATTGAAGGAGTTGATGTTAGCTAAGTAAGGTTAACTCAAGTTCTAACACGTTTCACTTGTACTTTTCATAAAAATAACTTATGTTTTTACTAAAATATAGTGACTTATAAATTTCCCCTATTAAGACGTTTTCAAAGTAATTTAAGTGATTTCTAAACTTAATATATTGCAATTTAAAAAGGATTTTTATATGATGGGTTATTTAAAAAGTCGTGTATTTTATTAGTATAAACCTTATGTAAATAAGGTTTAGTTGTTAGTAACTAAGGGATAAGGGTTCATAGAGGATATTTAACTTAGAATAACTTAGATAGTTTATAGCAAAACATTAGTAAGTATATAGGACATGTAGCTGCACACCGAGACCAACACCCTATATACGTCAACTTCAAATACTTATAGTATTCAAAACATAACAAATCAACACAGGTGCTGAACCTCAATATCCTAGATGCATTATATGTTAACTTTGCATCTTTTGTTTTTGACAAACCAAGATCCTTTATACTAATATAACACTTTTAAACTCTTCATCATATCATATTCATCATTTTTACATCACATGCAGCTCTCATTCATCTTTGAATCCAAACCGTGAACACCAAACTCGTACTAAGGCTAAACCGTTGATATATTTTATTCATTCTCATATCTAAAGTTTTCTATTTATATAAAAGTATTTTATAAAATGCAAACACACCATTACATATATATTTTTCAAAGCTCTATTTAATATTTTCATGTACTTTACAAAATTAAAAATCAACGCGACCAAAGACATGCAAAAGCTAAACCGAAAAATTTATAGAAAAGTTAATTTTATTATTTTTTTACATTTATAGATTCTTATGATATCAAATGTGTCCAACACATTATAAACACTAAATATATGTAACATGATACATACAAAGTTGGTTCATGATGACCATTTTCCTGAGAAAACATTAAACCATTAGAAAACATTAAAACCAGTAATATTGTTTTGTAAAGCAATTGTTTACTCAAAAACCGAATCACAACCAAATGGACTAATAAATTAAGTTATGAACATTTAGAATATTATATTAATATATAATAACATAAAACAAGTAGCAAACATGTTCGTTGCATTATATATACAAGTATCCAAAGACCCGAACGGATATAACTGTCACTAAGTTCCATAAAGTAAAAGTAAATAATTATATTATCAAAAAATTTATAAAATGCTCCAGTTATTTATATGATTAAGTTATGAAAAATAAATAAAATAAAATTTTATAATTTTTTTATTATTTTATCGGAAAAGTCAAATTTAAGCCATTATAAATCATTTAAACCATCAAAACAAGTTAAACTTCATATTCTATAAATTCTACTGATTTGATGAACATATATAAAATTATTAAACATGTTAATGAGGTTGGTAGATGTCGTATACAAAAACCCGACCGATTGAAACCGTTACAATAATATAGTAGTTTAAATTTTATCATTTTGACGTCAATATATTATAAAAGATTATACAATCCTTATTATACATAATAGTGTGTTAAAAGAATTTTAAATATTTATTATAATATTGCCTTGAAATCAATGTGTTATCAACCATTGTGAGTATTTGAAATTCAAAATAAATCATTTTTGTGTTGAACAAACACCAAAAAATTTTAAAATCATTTCATATGTATAAAAGTTATAGAAAATAATTTAAAAATAACTTTATTAATTTATCTTATATTATTTTGCATTTATACCGACTTAAACCGTCAGAACCGACACGAACTCAATTCCATAAATTTTTAAACTAATTTTGAATACTTATTAATATAATTTAATATAGTATTTACTACAATCAAAATGATATATTACTTATATCATAACCCAAAATCACGGAAAAATAAAATAAAAAGACGTATCGAATTTAAAATTTTAAAACTAATGAAAATGTAAAAATCATTATAATCAACGCATGAATTGTTCATTCACACATGTAACTCATTAACACATAAAATGTTGAAAGTTCATATTATTGAGGATATAGTGAATGACAATATTCAAGTAAATAAAATTCACCAAATATAGTTTCTACAATGAAAACATACTAAATATAGAAATTTCATAAAACAATAACACCTATTTAAATAAATAAACTTTTCACAAATTTAAGCAATTGGCTATAGAGCATATTGGGTTTATAGTAAGTCAATAGACTAATGTTTAGATAATAATAATAATAATAGGTAGGCGTGTAGAAGCCTCAACCTAATTGTGACATAATTTCAAGTAACTAATGATCTTATACTCGGTGAGTTTTCGTGCTTTTAACATCCTCATTTTGTTTTACTATCTTGGGGTGAATGCATGCTATTATATAAAAACAGTGAATGAATAATCAAGATTTCCCATTCTATGTTATCCCTGTATAGCACTCCATTAACTGTCCTACGTAGTACCATTAGTAACATGGATAGTATCACTTTGGGAAGCCCCCTCGTGTAGTGGAAAATGTGACACCCGACAATTTCAGGTAAATTGAAACGCTTACAATTATTTATTTCACATTCATTTCCTTTGCATTTCATTTAATTAGGATTAATTAAGTGAGTTAAAAATAAACAATTGTGAAACGATAGTCCGGGGAATTATTGGGTCGAACATTACACGTTGATTTTGGAAATCAAGTGCGGCAAACACAAACACTATTGCAAAATGATAATTCGGGGAATTACCTAATTGTACATTGCACATTGATTATGATTAATCAAGTGTGCAAATGCTTCACAAAGTTGAGCACAGACAATCATGAATATGTAACTCGAGAAATTACCGAAACACACACAAGTCTTATCACACTCTAACCGAACAAGATATCAAACTGATTCAATGTCTACGAGCAAAATATGTGCTTCCAAAATTTACTAGGTCTGTTATCTAGCATCCTAGTATACATCTTGCAATCTTAACCTAGTCCTGTACGTCACCTGAAAAAACATGTAAGAAAACAAAGTGAGCACATGGTTGGTAAGTTCATATAGTTTTGTTATTGAAAAATGAATTTGTACAAAACCTGTCTGAATGACAACCTTAACCTCACCAACAACCATCTATACTATCCAGTCAAATGCTTATATATAGGGCATACGTAGGGGAGAAGCCCCAGCCGACATCCACCACATACCGAACCACATAATACATTGTTATTAATGATAATTAAGCGTTTCACCCCACACACTGAACTGAAAACCTTGAACATTCTGAAAATGATAAACTTTGAACAATCCGAAATGACAACCTCAACCAACATCATACGCATAACAATACTATGGAAAATGTGGAAATAATTAATTAAAATGCTTAAATAAATGAACAATTAAACATTTAATTAAAATCTAAGTCCTAATGATTGGGCCTTGGTCAAACTCGAGTAGACTAGTATAATAATCAAGGTTCTTAGAAGATGAGGAAATCTGTAAATATCATCAAACATGAGACCTATAATCATTCAGTCTAGCTAGGACGTCTTGAAATATAGGATTTTAATGATCGTTCTTGTTAGTTCTTGATTGTTCAGTTCTTTGGCACATGCTATCTTTGAATATTTCCCAGATATTCCCCTGAAAATGATTAGGGGATTCTGTAAATATCATCAAACATACGTCCTAAACTCAATTAGTCTAGCTAAGACATCTTTTGAAATAGAGGATTGGCACATGCTATCTTTGACATTTCCCAGACATTCCAAAGAAAATGATTTGATCTTTGAAAATAGTTCTTTGAAAACAGATCGTTGAAAATAGTACTTTGAAAATAGATCGTTGAAAATAGTACTTTGAAAATAGATCGTTGAAAATGTTTACTTGAAATGAAACAATTACCCACTTATGATAAGTAAATAATCCTTTATGAAATCTGAAATAAGTTTACCTAAACATAATGTAGGATAACAATTATACATACATGCATATATGACTTAAAAGCATTTAAGTAAAAATATATTCCAATGAAAATAATTTACGCATGCTTCTCAGCCACGAGTTGATAAAACAAAAATGTTTAGAAAATGGGCAATGAACTCACCTGTGTTGCAGCTCTTATGATTCAACCAAGAAAATATGTGCCCTCGTTTGTTGTAATTTAAGTATCTTTAGCACCTGTGTTGATTTATTATGATTTGAATATTATAAGTATTTATTTTTTGATGTATATAGGGTTTCGATCTCTGTGTGCGACTAAGTGTCCTATATACTTACTAGTGCTACTAAGATTTATATAATTATTCTACGTTACATACCCTCTATAAATCCCTTATCCCTTAGTTAAAAACAACTAAGCCTTATTTATATAAGGTTTATACTAATAAAATACATGACCTTTTTAAATATTTTGAAAACATATTAAGTTTAGAAATCCTTTAAATTATTTTGAAAACATTTTAATAAGTTAATTTATAAGCCATTATATTTTAGTAAAAACATAAGTTATTTTTATGAAAAATATAGTTACACATGTTAGAACTTAAGTTAATCTTACTAGTTTAGCTTCAAGTCCTTCATTAGTTCTTTATTACAAGATTGTTCTTGGTTTATTCTTGTGTATATCATCCCTTTAAATTATTCAATTTGAACAATCAAAGTTGATTATACAATGCAGGTAGTCACTAAGTGTTGTGAGTTGACACATAAAATCAACACCTCTATACTTAGTTGTTTTGTTGAATTCCCATGAATCCCAACTTTTTCTTTGGTCTTCTTTTAGCACTCAATATCATTTAATAACTCCTAGATTATTGAGTTTTATATGAAACATACTTAGTTCATTTGCTTAGAATTCACTAAGTTTAGGTTTTTGTAATTAGTATCTTTAGTTTACACCTTGTAACCAATTTTCTTGGATCTTAATTATTGCTACCCTTTTTGTCCATGATTTATCTAACAATACCCATAAGTAATAATCTTACCCAATTGTTAAAACTTGTGTTTAGTTGTTTAAAGTAGTTTATAAAACTTTGCTATTAAAAACCTTTAGTTCGATGGATTACGAAACTGACTAACACAACAAAAGATCCTTATGGGCCATTGTCATTGCTAATCCTTCACTTATGATTTTCATCAAACAAACTTAGGTATTTTAAACCCAATTGGTTACTAATACATTTGTTTGGGTGCTAGGTTATTTTACAAAAGATTTTAAGTTAAAAACCTTTAATATTGGTGGCAACCAAAACCGGTTTATCATGCATAAACCCTATTGAATCCACAACCGGCTAACCCATGTTCAAACCATCCTCATGAATTCGATTCTCAACGGATTAAGCTGGTTCCATGCTTGAACTACTTGGACTACATTTGGCTACTAATATCGACAATAACCTGACCCATATCATTGGAATTTGTTAGGAAATATCGATGAATATACAGCCCCTAACCTGCCAATACTATAGATTCGACGGTTTCACTTTGGGCAGCCCTTTAGGCCATCATTACAGCCCTTTACCTAGGTTCTAACCACTCCCAGCCCTTCCAATCTTTAACCCCTTATGTTTCTTGAGTTCCTAGACAAAATTGGTGCAAATACTATGGCGTTAGAGGGTCCTAAACTGGCTGAAACAGGGCTGTTTGTCGGAACAGCAACAACAACACAAATAGCTCCTTTTAAACTCGATTTTTGCCAATATTCAGCTCCAAATCGATTCCCAACTGACCCAAACTTTAATTTAACATGTTCCTTAGATTCCTAAGTCTATTTGGTGCAAGTCCTTTGGTCCGTTTTTGATGATTCAAAGCTCTATTTCTTCATTTCTTCACGATCTACATGTTTCTAGAGTCGTTTTATTGTTTATCCTAACTGATTTGAAGTGATAAAATCGGGTAGAGAGCTCAACTTACCGGTATAGTAGAAAACCCTCAAATTCCTAGCTTCTCTCTAAAACTACAACCACATCGTTTCAGCTCCGATCATCTGTACTACTGTGTTCCTCTCGTTTCCAGGGTCGTTTTGACTACTAGAACGTCGAATTTGGTGGAGAAATGAGAGAGTTATGATGGTTTGAAGTTGAGAAGTGTAGAGAGGTGAGAAAACTGGGATTCTTGAGGAGGAAGGAGGTGGCTGGAAAATGAGGGGGAAAAGAAAGGGTGAGGGCTTTTATAGCCCAGGTGTATTCGGGTGCGTTCGGTTTCGGTTTTACACGTCGTTTTCGTCGTTTTTCGTAACCTTACGTAACTTAATAAGAATGGAAATTTTGAAACTTTTTAAAGTAGTAATTCCTAATAAATTAACTAAATATATTTTATTTATTTTTAAAATTTCAAAAACGTTATTTTTATTGTTTCATCAGATCGTATCGTTTTCGCACGTATTCGTACGAATCGTCACCCGTTCGAACACGACGACAACGTTACTTTCCGATTTGATTTTCTAGTTATAGGATATCATGCAGAACGTTAAACTTACAGATATGTTCGTGTGAATCGTCACCAACACGAGTGTATCATATGCTTAACATTTCACTTATCGACATTCGTTATGGCTTCAGTTTGGATTTCCTCACGTACGTTTATACATAATAAGATCATATCTAACAGACACATAAGTCATCCGATCAATGTTTATCACGTTTCACATATCCGTATTGTGTCTGTGTATGTTGTTTGTCAGTTTTGAGTTTCTGCACTGTTAACATCAGTTGTTTCATATAATATTAACACATAATATTATATGAACACTTTCCGTGCGAGTGTCTAAAGTGCTTTCTATAGTTCCGTCACTGATGTTACAGTCTCCCCTTGTTAAAGAAATTTCGTCACGAAATTTAAAATCAATATCGGATACGACTTTCTTTACACTCAGGGAAATAGGTTTGATTCTTGTTTTACGTGTCTTTTAAAATATTGTTTTCTACTGAACTTAAATATCATTATTGCTAGTGTAGTAGCTAGTGCATTATAGCTACGAGGGTTTGGGTCGGTTCCAAATCCCACTAAAGGTGCTTGGACCAGCTTATTATTCCTCTTCAGAATTTCTACCTCTCATTTGTTCTCACTGTTCCTCTTCAAATGGTAGTCTACTTGTAAGTTTACCAATTTCCTCAAATCACTGAAACTTGCTTTGGATTCCTACCCTTATTGTAACCTCTTTCACTCTCTAGAACTTTACACACTTCCTGCAATTTCCTAAGAATTTATGCGGGTTTAGTGCAACCGCAAAATAAACTGATATTATTAGTTACAAAGATAAATGTTTGAGATTTTCACACACCATGGTTCTGGTTATACCAAATCTGATTACTTAGTCCCTAATACAGTTCCTTCTTGTCATGAAAATTGAGAGGGGTTTGATCATACAGGTGTCGTTGACCCATATGCTCTGGTGTCTACCAGGAGTATAGGATGGGATCTTGGTAACCTAACCATAGTTATCGTTTCCTACTCCTATAGAATTTATCTCATGTGGTCTTCGCAACTCTGGGTTTTGATAGTTGAATCTCAACCTTCAAGTCGCATAATGTGTACCCTGTGTTGCGACATTACAAAGGTATATATGTTAACCACTTCTTAATCTGTTTCCAGATTCTAGTGTATGCCTAAATGTCTAAGATAACTACCAAAGAAACATGGTAATCAACCCTATGACAAGTGTACAGATTTTCCTTGATGGCGAGTCTATGCACACCTTCGGATATGAGTTATGTTATCCTTCAGTTTACTTACAAGCCATTTGACTTGTAAAGTTTCATTGAAAGAAATGATTTGCCTGTTATTAGGCATCATCCTTGTTATACATGTGTTTACCTCACATCATCCATCACAACTTACTAACAACTCTGCTAACCTTGTTCAGATGATGTTGAGCTATCACTTAAGATCACCCATTAGTTTAATCCATCGAGATTATGTCACGAGGATTTTATTATATCTACTCTATGAGATGACTTAATGGGTTAAAATTTTAAGTTTTTCAAAATAACCCACTTGGTTTAACCTCTAGACATTTTCTTATTAAAATGCCTAAAGTTTTGATCCTACTTTTCATCTTGAACTCCTTTGTTCAAGATTCTTGATCTGGTGTTAAGTCTTCTCCCTGTTCTACCTGTGGGGCAACTATCCTGCTATTGTTATTCACTTTGATTCTAAACTCTCAATAACCTTTGTTGGTTTTGTTGGTTCTTATTGATCTACTGTCTAACTAATCATACTCTCTGAATCATTCTAAGTTCCATTCTCTCGTGTCAATACCAAACTAGGGTTTCCTAGAGTAATAAGTTAAATTTATTTAAGTCTAAGTTGAGGTGATGGTCTACCTATTTGATACGACATTTCTTAACATTCATAGTGTGCAAATCTGCATAAATATCTAAATCTGATATTTTAACAGAAGTACACATACCAAATAGTTCTATCAGATGTGTGCAGGAAATTTCCCAAGAAATTTTCTGGAATTTCATCTGTAGTCCTCTAGGTAACTGAGACTAAGTGGTTTAAGGATAACCAAACCTCAATTTGTTTAAGGGGTTCCTAATACGTCCTTAAGCCTATTTGTTTACTAAATTTCTACATGTAATGGTGGTCTATTCCTATAAAGCTTTCTCCTTAACTACGATAGTGATTTCTAATTAAGTTATAAACAATAATTATTTTACTTCTTTAATCTAGTTTGCAACTAATTAACCTAAGGCTTCCTTATCTTACTATCTTTAAACTAAGACAGAATATACAGTTTAACTATCATACTATTAGATAACTTAAATACACAAAATAAGATTACATACATATGGAATCATCGGACTCCAAGCATACCCTAGGAGCTGGTAAAGCATGTAATTCCTCAGTGACAGCTGGGTCTACTGGAGGCATTCTCCTGGGTTAGTCCCTTGCGATCCTTCCGCATGTGTAGCAGTTGTTGTTATATTGGGAGGAAGTAGAGGTGCTCGCATTCTGTTCCTGTTTCTGATTTGGAATACTCTGTCAGACCCCGAGCCGGCGGGTTGGATCGACTTCCCCGACGGGCGGAAGGTTCCCAGGGCGCGATATTGTGAGTGATAATTGGAATGATCAGATTGTTTACATTGTACATGATATATAAATGAGAAACTGCTAAATGAAAATAGAATTACAAAGTTAAATTACATCAGTTTAGTTCATAATTTAACAATGTAAATCTACTATCACATCATAAATCTTCAATCTTGTATCAGCACAAGATATACAAAATAATCTGTAAAATGATGTTTCAAAAATATGCAGGTCCAAAAAGCTAGGTCCTCTAACTGGTATCCTAGTCCAAAAGTAATAACTACTTACTTGACCTGTTCATCACCAGATAAGTCGTGCAAAAAGATCAAGTCAAGACATGGTTGGTGAGTTCATGTAGTTTTTATAAAAATGAATTTGAGCAACCTTTGAATGACAACCTTAACCTCACCATTAACCACCTTTACCATCCAGTTCAGTATGCTTATACATAGGGCATATGTAGGGTCGAACTTACTGCCCGCCCAGCCACCGTCCCACTATATACCAAACCACATGATATATTATTCCTGGTGATAATTAAACGTTTCATCCCACTTCTTTGATTCCATAACCTTTGATTCTTAGCATTTGATTACCCTGAAAATGTTTACCTTGATCCCCCGAAATGGCAGCCTTAACCTCATTAACGACCACCTATGCTATCTAATCAAATATGCTTATGTACACGGCATATGTAGGGGACAAGCCCCAGCCACCATCCCACCACATACCGGACTGCTTAGCATATTGTTGTTAATGATAATTAAGTGTTTCATTCCATTCATCTTCAATTTAATTTTGATTTCCACAAATAGATTCTCCTCTGATTTCTTGAGTTCACCATGTATTCATGATTACCCCAAAGCACTTGTAGAAATATAATATTAAATGTTTAATTAAATTAATGACTAAGCATTCAAATACAACTAAGACATGATGATTGGGCCTTATTTGACTCAATCAATTAGACTTGGTTGTTGGTGGTTGTCCAAGTAGTACCCTCTCACACGTGGCCCATATCAGGCATGACCCACAAGGAGTCTACATGTATGTGTCAGGACTTTCATGATGCCCATATCAAGCTTGACCCATTGGTCTACTGTACATGCCGGGACTTTAAGGATATCCTTTCATTCTTGATCTTCTTTGATTCTCCTGATTTCCTTTGATAGTTTGAGTTATGCCAATATAGCTTGACTACAAGAGTCTACTATTTATGCCAAAAGACTTTCCGTGTGTTACACGTGGTCTTGATTTACATACAACTGACATCCACCTTGATTAAAGCAATTAGTGATTTCATTAGATCTTAATGATTTCATTATTTCAATGATTCACACATGATTATGATTCGCTTGATTCTGATCTTTTGATTTCCATGATTCCACAATGATTATAGATTCTTGGTTAGGATCCTTAGTTTACTGATCACACACTGGAGTAGATTCCATTGAATTTGATCTTAAGCTTTAGTTCTTTTGATTTCACTTTGAGTTTAGATTCTTGAATTTGAATTCGATGGACTAAGGGTTTGTCTAGTGTTTCAGAATTAAGGTATTACTCATAAGAGTAATTAATTAACTTGTTAGTTAATTCTGCATAGCAATTTCCTAAACAGGAGTCTAGGAGTTTAAACAAGGATATATAAAACAAATAAAAGTAAAAGCAGTTATGTAAAACATTTAAATAAAAGGTTTACGCATGCTTCTCAGCCCCGCGTTTGAAAACAAAAATGTTTACAAAAGGGCAATGAACTCACATGTGTTGCTCTGTATGAATTACCACAAAATGTGCACTCGTTGTTGTAGACTATGTTTCTTTGGTTCATGAGTTATTTCAAGAGAATTTGAATTCGATAAGTATTTATAGTAGTCGTCGTATTCTAGGGTTTTGTCTCGGTGTGTGACTAAGTGTCCTATGTTACTAATGCGTTTCTAAGATTTTACCTAACTAGTCTAAGATATTACCCATAATTAAACCCTTATCCCACAAGAAGTCATTACAAGTTCTTGATTTAGAACGTTTCTAATTAATAAAGTTTATAATAATTTTCTTTTACTACAACATAATGAATTTTAAGAAACGTGAAATTTAACCATGATGGGCTTGAGTTAAGCTCTTTGGGCCAATCTCGGCAATTACTAGACTTTGATTGCCCAATGTTGAATCCAATAATGTTCACCATTTATGATTGGATAATAAAAATGTTTAAGGTGATCTTGTAATTCCAACCTAAATCCCTAGCCTTATTATCATTAAGATGGACCTTAGCATGTTTCCCATGCACGTTCACTACTTTCCCATGCATGGATCTTGTAACTCATCCCATGCACACACACGAATACCATGTATGCATGCTCCCTCGTTCGTCCTCAACTTCGTGTACTCGTATATCCCTTTTCATTGCTCGTAAAACTAGGTTTGATGGTCCATGGGATGCACCAATGTCATAGGTTCGCTGGGATAGATTCAATTGTCCAAGGGTTCGGCCAGGGTATAGGTTCAGTACTAACAGATTCGTGGCACTCCAGGTTCGCCGGTTATTGTTTCCAAGTTCGGCCAGGTGCAGGTTCCATGACAGCCCAGGTTCGCCCCAATGAGATTCGTCTCATTTCGGTTCGTGATTCCCAGGTTTGTAACAGCCTGGTTCGTCTCCCTGGGTTTTGCCACCATGAAGGTCTGTCGCGGTTAGGGTTTGACCAAGAATGTAGGTTCGCTGGAGGGGAAAGGTTTGCAGCCACGCATGCAGGTTCGGTGAGCTTAATGGGTTCGGCTACGTCCTAAAGAAGTCCTAGGTTTGTGAAAGCTTGGGTTCGTGAAGTTCTCATGCAGCAGCCATCTAAGGTTTGCCAATACTCAGGTTCGGCCATCTCACTTCAACTTATGAAGGTTCGGTCAGGTGCAAGGAGGTTCGACCGATCGACTTCTACCACAAACCAGTAGCTATTGTCGTCTTCATTGAGATCCACCTGTTGCAGGTTTGTTTCTAAAGCTTCCTACTTGATCACAATAGTTTATCTCAGTGTTTCTAAGTGTTTAGGTCGGCTAAATAACAACAAGTTGAAGAGGTCGTGATTCACACAAAAACCGCAGATAAAACCAAAAATTTACCTCGAAAATGATAGATGAAAGCTTAGATCCCTTGTACTTTCGTGATCTACAGGTGATAGTGGTCGTTTTGACACCAAGATCTCGAGTTTTCGTGGGGAAATGAAGAGGATCTAGCTATGGTTTCTAGAGAGAGAGTAGAGAAGAAAGTGGAGGACGAAAACGGGGTTTGGCTGGTTGGTTGGGAGTGGTAATGGCCATAAATGCCATTATAATTTATGGTAAAATACCTGGTCATGTCCGGGTTCGTTCGGTTTCGCGTAAAATCTCATTTTCGTAGTTTTCGTAAAGAAACAACTCGGTTTTTAACTAAGATTTATAAATTATTATAGTGGTTATTCCTAGTAAATTAACTAAATATATTCCATTTATTTTAAATTTCTAAAATTTAATTAACTAAATTGAATTACAGTGTGTTATTCATGTAACTTATTCGTATTCGATCACCATCTAACATATAATATACTTTTCTATCTTTTTACAATTATCAATATTATCATCTTCGTGTTCTTCATATCGTATTCGTCACGAATAACTATACTTTTCATATTGTCTAATTATAGATATCATTCAAATTAAACTTTCATATATATTCGTAAAAATCGTCACCTTACGAATAATCTGTCGTTTCACGTTCACGTAACGACATCCGTGTTGTTTTGTTCTGTAAGCCTCACATACGTTTATACGTAATAAATCCTAACACATAATCACATGATGGTTCTGTATTGCCAGATAATTATCTGACTGATGAACCTTGTTTTCTGAGTTCTGTTTCTCTGAAATGATTCTGAATTTGCTCTTTGATAACACGAAATGATAATGATATATGATATGAACACCATACAATGAAACATGTATAGTTTGTACCTGATTACTGTTCAAGTTACTGTTGAGATCACTGTTTCGGTGACGTTTCCGGCACTGATGTTACAGTCTCCCCTTGTTATAGAAATTTCGTCCCGAAATTTAAGAATCGTTATCAGGTACGGCTTCCTCTGTAAACAGTTGGGGATACTTGGACTTCATGTGATCTTCGCGTTTCCATGTAAATCGGGTCCGCGCTTTGAATTCCATCTAACCTTTACAATCGAAATACGGCTTCGTCTTAGTTGCTTGACCTTGCGATCCGTAATCTCCAAAGGTTCTTCAATAAAGTGTAATTGCTCGTCCACTTGAATTTCCTCGATCGGTATGACGAGTGACTCGTCAGCAGGCATTTCTTCAAGTTTGAGACGTGAAACACGTCATGCACACCACTGAGTTCATCTGGTAATCTCAGTCTATATGCCACAGGACCAATACGTTCGATGATCTCGAACGGTCCCACGTATCGTGGTGCTAACTTGCGTTTCTTTCCAAAACGTACTACACCCCTTTCCATGGGGATACCTTTAACATAACACGGTCTCCCACTTGAAATTCCAACGGCATGCGCCGTTTATTGGCATAGCTCTTTTGTCTGCTTCTTGTCGCTTGTAGTCTTTGTTGAATCTGAGCAATCTTGTCGGTAGTCTCCTGAATAAGCTCTGGCCTAGTTATACGATTATCTCCAACTTCCGTCTAACAGATCGGTGATCGACATTTTCGACCATACAAAGCCTTGAATGGTTTGCATCCGATGCTACTATGATAACTTTTGCTGTAGGAGAATTCAATCAGTGGCAAATGAGAATCCCAATTTCCATAGAAATCTAACACACAGGTTCTTAACATGTCCTCCAGGGTCTGAATCGTATTGTTCGCTTTGACCGTCCGTTTGTGGATGGTAAGCGGTACTCAGATTTAAGTGCATCCCTAGAGATTTCTGTAATGATTGCCAGAACCTTGATGTGAATCTGTTGTCCCTATATAAAATGATGGACAATGGTACACCGTGACGTACCACTATCTCATTGATGTACAGTCTCGCAAGTTTATCCATCGTGAAGGTCTCACGATTTGGCAAGAAATGAGCAGATTCTGTCAAACGATCAATGATAACCCAAATCGTATCATGACCACTGGAAGTGCAGGGCAGCTCGGTATGAAATACATAGCTATTTGTTCCCACTTCCAGAGCGGAATCTCAGGCTGTTCCAGTAAACCGGACGGTTTCTGGTGTTTCGCCTTCACTTTCGCACACGTAAGACATCGGCCGACGTACTCGGCTATGTCTTTCTTCTTCATTCCCGGCCACCAATAAAATCCACTCAATCATGGTACATTTTATCAGCGCCTGGATGCACAGAGTACTTAGTCTTGTGTGCTTCATCGAAGATAAGTCTTCTTAATTCGTCTACTGCCCGAATCCATATACGATCCTGGTGGTAGATCACTCCATTAGGCATAGCCTCAAATTGTTTCTCTGCTCCGCAGTCAAGTTTTTTCTTCAAATTCCCTCGATCAACTGATTCTTGCTGCGCCTGAATAATCTTGTCTCGTAAACTGGTCTGCACGGTCATTCTCATTCTCTAACGCGCAAGGGTTTGACCCGTTCCTTCCGGCTCAAGGCATCCGCTACAACGTTCGCCTTTCTCGGATGGTACTTGATCACGCAATCGTAATCATTTAGAAGTTCAAACCAACGACGCTGTCGCATGTTGAGTTCCTTCTGATCAAAATATGTTGCAGACTCTTGTGATCAGTATATATGGTACATTTAGTGCCATATAAGTAATGTCTCCAAATCTTCAACGCGAAGATTATAGCTCCCAGTTCCAGATCATGAGTAGTGTAGTTCTTCTCATGAATTTTAACCGTCTTGATGCATAAGCAATAACGTTGTCCCGTTGCATCAGTTGCAACCAAGTCCCTGATGGGAGGCATCACAGTATACAACAAAGTCATCACAGCCTTCTGGGAGAGATAGGATTGGAGCATTACATAACTTCTGCTTCAAGGTTTGGAAAGCATCTTCTTGTTTCTGTTCCCAAACAAACGGTTCACTTTTCTGAGTTAGTTTGGTGAGAGGCAGAGCTATCTTAGAAAAGTTTGAGATAAACCTTCTATAATAACCCGCCAATCCCAGAAAAGACCGTATCTCCGTCGGTGTCTTCGGAGTATCCCAGTTCTTTATTGCTTCAATCTTGGCGGGATCCATGTGTATTTCCTCGTTGTTGACTACACGACCCAGAAATTGAACTTCTCTTAGCCAAAATTCACACTTAGAGAATTTGGGATAAAGTTTCTCTTCTTTCAAAAGCTCCAAGATCTTTCTTAGATGTTGCTCGTGTTCCGTTTGCTCTTCAAATAAATCAGTATGTCATCAATAAAGACAATGACAAACTGATACAAATACGGCTTGCACACTCGGTTCATGAGGTCCATGAAACCGCTGGTGCATTTGTCAATCCGAAAGCATTACCATAAACTCGTAATGCCCGTATCTGGTTCGGAATGTCCATCTTCGGTATGTCTTCATCTTGAACTCTAAGTTGATGATATCCGGACCGCAGATCAATCTTCAAAAAACTACTGAGCTCCTTGCAGTTGGTCAAACAAATCATCAATCCTCGGCAATGGATACGGATTCTTGAAGGTTAGCTTGTTCAGCTCGCGATAGTCTATGCACATTCGAAACGATCCGTCTTTCTTCTTCACAAACAAGACCGGAGCTCCCCACGGTGAGTAGCTCGGTCTAATGAATCCTTTGTCAAGTAGTTCTTGTAACTGGTTTAACAATTCTTGCATCTCTGAAGGTGCTAACCTGTAAGGAGATTTAGCAACAGGAGTTGCACCAGGAACTAAGTCAATACGAAACTCTACTGGCTGCACCGGTGGCAAACCTTGTAGGTCTTCAGGAAATACTTCTAGAGACTCTTTCACTACTGGTACGTCTGTAATCTTTTTCTTGTCCTTCTCCTTTTCCCACCACATGAGCCAGGAACGCTACGCACTACTTCTGTAGACACACTTACGCGCCTTTATGCAAGAGATGATTTTGACACTTCGTTTTGCTTGATCACCTCTAACTTACAATACGCGCTCGTTCGGCAATGGAACTTGAAGCAGCTTTTCAGAACAGATGACTTCCACTCGATTAGAAGAAAGCCAATCCATTCCAATAATGATGTTGAAACTACCCAACTCCATCGGTATCAAATCGATAGTGAATGTGTGACCATTAAGTGTCAATGGGCAATTCCTGTATACTGTACTAACTGTGATCTGTTTCTCATTAGCTCTTCTATAATGTAAGGGAAATCTAACTGTTCCTCTATAGAATCTAGTTGGCATGCAAATTCGGTAGAGATAAAACTCTGATCCGCACCAGTGTCAAATAAAATAGAT